>CP106727.1:114425592-115675592 GCA_025506655.1 Gossypium rotundifolium | reverse complement strand
CTTTTACATCCCTCCAAAACCATAGCCGAAACCCTCATTACTTATCCTTGCCGAAACCTAATTCTTTAATCCCTTCTTCTTTCATTCCTTGCTAGCCGAATCATCTATTCCCTATCTACTTTCTTCTTTCTTTTTCACCAAAAGTCCAGCCTTGTTTTAAACCCCCTAGCCGAACCTAACTTCTATCAAAGTGCCGAAATCCCTTTTCTTTAAACTCTACTTGGCCGAATTGTGTGCATGAAAAGTAGGCATCTTTTTGTTGACGATCTCAGAAGGTAAGGATCCTAGGCGAATGCCTATATTATTGGTATCTCATTATGTCGACTTTGGTAAAGATAGGTATGGGTTTGACAACTATTGATTAAGAATACTAATCATGATTAATCTAATCCAATTGTAGGATCTTGAATTTGGAGATAAGCAAGTAAGTGCGCTAACGTTAGCCAATCAATCTTGATGGGAGTTACATATAGATTGGTGTTCAATTAGAAAGGGTTATGATTATTTATATTGACCGATTGTAGTTTGTGAATCGATTAAGTGATTTGGGCACCGAGGCTAGTATTCAAAGAGACTAGGTAAGGATTCGGCACAAAATATGACCCTTTTAAATAATTTGGTTTGGCCGAATGGCCATATTACTAACCTTGTTAGTTGGTAGAATATAGGGCAAGGACTTAGAGTGTGGCCGATTGATTATCTTCTAGATTTAAGATTATCGTGGTGACAGTGTACATACACACTATATAATATATTAACTATGCTTAACTTTGTGAATGCTCATTTTATTAATGTAGCATTGGAATTAATACCAAATCGGTATAAGTGGTGGTTCGTAAGTACATTAATGTGATTTATTATTATTAATGCTTTTGGTAAGCATGATGTATTGACACATGAAATTTAAGAATGTGATGGCATGAAACATATGTATGTTTATCTGCTTGTGGGATTGATGAGTGGAGGGCGATATTGTGCCGACGGGCACCAAAGCTTTGGTAGCACACCGTGGCTATATGTCACCGAGGTTTGGTACCTCCAGAGGTTTGGTACCTCAATAGCGACTTGTCCACGTGGTTAACACCACCGTGGGTTGGCCCCACTTGAGATATGGGATCGTCCGCGGTGATTTGGTATCACACGATGGGTTGGCCCCATCACCCGATTTGTGTCTACGGACACCAAGTTTTGGTAACACATTGTGACTATATGTCACCAGGTGGTTTGGCACCACCAAAGGTTTGGTACCACAACGGGTAGACAAAGGGCGTATGGTTGGCTAGGTTGGGTACACATTATTTTGCACATTAATTGTTATATGTTGTGTATGAAAAATATTTTTTTAAACGGGAAGGATTACATCGAGTCTTGGTGACTCACCTTCTCCATTAATTTTTCAGTGATGCTTAGATCGCGGACATGGAGCCGGAGGGACTTGAGGAGGCCATGCGGTGACTTAAAGTTTAATGGACTTTAATTCTTGTTATTTTAAATTCGGTTATTGGGTTGTTTTATTTCTGGATGTAATAAGGCCTCATCATACTTTACTTAGTTATTTTCTTATATGTTGGATATTTTGTTTTAATTATAAATTTGAATCACACGCTTTCTAAATTAACACGAAAAATGTTTTATCGTGCCATCGAACTGTCTCAAATTTGTATAAAAACTTGACTTAATTAAATTTTCAAACTCGGACTAAGTATGATTTCAACGAGATAGCTAAAATGAGAAGTTTTCAACAAATATTAAATTGGTTTTAAAATGGGTTTTCAAAAGTTTTCTCCGTAATGACCCATATTCGGTCCTAACGCTTTGGGTTTGGGGCTATTACAAATTGGTATCGAGCCAGTTCAAAACTTCATTTGTGGGGGCCCAAGGCCCAAAATGTTTTAGTAGGCCTTATTAATTGATTTTGGGTTTTAAGCGGCATGGCCCGAGTCTCCCAAGACCGATCCGCCTGTAAGTACATCTAAACCTCTGTGTGAATTATATTCTGTAGAAGGGTAGGAAGCATGGAACGTAGATAGACTTATAGGAATTTGAACCCTAGGGTTAGATTACTCAAACACACAAGCTTAACATAAGACTTAAAGAACTAAACCAACCTATGACTTAGTCATCGAGCTAGGGTGTGGTAACCCCAGACGCATGTCTAGGATTGGAACCCAAGAGCCTCGGTATTTAAGCAATCAGGAGTGACTCACCACCTCTTCGCAGTATCCTACAGTGCGTAGCTTGGGTTCACCCTAACTCGTAGGGCTCGATGGTGTGGTAACCTCTCATGCGCATGTCTAGAAAGGTTCGGTGGGAGCTTGGTATTTAAGCAGATCAAGTGACTCACCTCCTCTCCACACGAAACCTGCCTGGTGCGTAGCTTGGGTTCACTCTGATCAAGAAGGCTCGGTCATAGGCTAAAGCATAATGACTAAAACCCGAAAGGGAATTAGCCTTGATTTTCGAAAAAAAAAAGGGGAACAACAAAACTTGGTCTTAAAACTTTTCAAATCACCCCTACAAAAGTAAGAACAACTCTTTTTACAACGCTTTTCCTCGAAAAGTTCTATTTGTGGAAAAATTACGAAAATGCCCTTAGGGTAAAATTACTAAAATACCTTGGTCCATAAAATATCAAATCAACGATTTTGTCCAAAAATTTTAACTATTCTATAATTACTCAACAACTTAGCCTTGGACATCATCAAGAAAATATTTGGTTTTGGAAAAATTAAAACGCCTCAACTTATAAAATTACCAAAATGCCCCGAGTACAAAATTTTTGCAACATCACCGCTTTTAAGAAAAAAATTCTCAAAAGGGACCCTCGAGTTTTACAATGGTTAAAACACCCTTGATTTACAAAATTACAAAATTACCCCGGAGGACAAAATTACCAAAATACCTCGGTTTTCAAATAATGCCATAACTTCAAATCTTATCAATTTTAATAATACCCTCCAGTGTTGGGAATTTTAAAACAACCTACTCTACTAAAGTTTTAAAATCTCTTTTATTACTTAAAATACCCTCAGAGGAAAATGACGAAAATACCCAGGGGTTAGAAATGGGCGAAATGTCCAAGAAGAGTGAATAGGTATGGAAAGCATTAGGGAATGGATGCAAGAACTTCTTTGTGTGAACTAGGATAGAAGATCTGAAACCTTGTTTGCACGAAAGAATCTCGATTAAACTTTATCCATAAAATTTCTTCGCAGTAATAAAGTGGAACAAATGCTAACGATAAAAATTTTCTTAATCGATTAAAAGCGCAAGTAGATAGAATGAGTTCTAGAGGACGTGGACGCCGTGGGCGCCAGGTAGGGGTAGGATGATTTGTCCGAACCCGCTGTCCTGGACAAGGTTCTCGAACGATGTACCTCGCCACCACCACCTCCAAATTTTTGGAGCAGAGGAGCAGGATCGACGGAGGAGAGGCGATGCTCATGGCGGTATTATGAGTTCTTGAATTGGTGGTCAATGGTGGAAATTTAGGAGCTCAAAATCTGTTCCCGAGCGGATTCGGTCCAACTGAGCCGAGGTGTTCCGGTGTGTCGAGTGGCACCCAGTGTAGCAGTAGTATTGGTGGAATCTCTGAAAGGATAATGGATGACCTTGACCGACCGAGGAGGAAAAGTCGAAAGGCGGTGTCGCTTCTAAAGGATGAAGCGTGCAGTGGTGGTGACGATTCGGGATGGAGCCACACCGATGATCTTACGTGGGACTACTTCAAAACGCTTTTCGTAAGAAGTATGTGGGCACCAGCTACACCGACGCCCGCAGAGGAAGGCTTTTCTGAGTTTAGTACAAGGAACTAAGTCCGTGGCCGAGTATGAGGCGGAGTTTTTAAGGCTGAGTAGGTATGCGAGAGGAATTGTAGCCACTGAACACGAGCTAGGTCCGCTTTGAGAGGACTCACCGAGATGACTTGAGGTTACTAATTGCCCATGAAGAGTTCGTGAGTTTTCATCTCTGGTGGAAAAGGCTAAAGTAGCCGAGGGGATCAAGGAGGCTGTGAGGCAGAATTATAGTAGAAATAATCAGAAGAGAGGATTTGGGTCAGCTGGATCCAGTGGTAATGATCAGAAGAAGGCTAGGCAGAGTGGGCCAAATCAGGCAGCAAGGCCCGTAGCTAATAATCAGAGGCCGGCTCAGTGCAATCGTTGTGGGAAGTCCCATTGGGGAGGTTGTTCAACCGGCGATAGGGGATGTTTTGAGTGTGGGTCTTTAGAACATCGGGTCAGAGATTGTCCCCGGAAGCGAGCTCGAAATCAGCCAGAGAGTCGAACTGCATCAGGACCAAATGTGGGACCGCAGAGGGTCGTGGTAATGGCGAGAGAAGCAATGGTCCTAACCGAGGTCGAGGAACTCAGGCGAGGTTCAGTAACACAGAGGCTAGGCACTGGCTTAGTCTATCTTGAGGCGTCATGAGGAGGGGACGCACCGGATGTCATAACCTAGACGTTTCGATTTTGGTCTTCCTTATTATGCATTAATTGATGTGGGGTCCACACATTCATACATAGCAAGTAGTGTGGTAGAGACTTTGAACCTAGACTCGAGATCGCTGCTAGGGAGATGACCAGTAGTGAGTCCTTTAGGTCACTCAGTAGTGGTAGACAAACTTTTTAGGGGCGCACCCTAGAACTCCAAGGGGTCGATTCGGTCGATCGATGGAACTACCATTCGGGAGTTCGATTTGATCCTTGGAATGGATTGGTGGTTAAGTATCGTGCAAATTTGGATTATGCTGCTAAGCGCATGGTTCTTAAGACTACCAAGGTGGTGAAATGGTTATGATAGGTGATAGAAGGAATTACCTATCCATGTGGTGTCTGCCTTGAAGGCGTAAAAGATGGTCAAGAAGGGTTGTAAAGCGTTCTTGGTTCAAATCTGCTTTGGAAGCTAAGGAGTTAGCAGCTTGGAAGGGTCCGAACGGTTGGGGAATTTGTTGATGTGTTCCTGAAGAACTTCCGGTCTACCTCCAGATCGGAAGTCGAATTCGGTATAGACTTGATACCCTGAGCAGCACGTGTGTCTATAGCACCTTCGAATGGCACCAAAGGAATTGGTGGAGTCAAGGCTCAAATTCGTGAGCTCTTGGATAAAGGGTTTATTCGACCTAGCATATCTCCGTGGGGAGCGCTCTGTTGTTTGTCAAGAAGAAGGACGGTTCTATGCGAATGTGCATCGATTATCGCCGCTTAAACAAGTTAACGATCAAAACAAGTACCCATTGCCGGATCGATGACTTGTTTGACCAGATTGAAGGCGTCGGTGTTTTCAAGATAGACCTTAGGTCGGGTTACCATCAACTTAAGGTGAAGGGGCCGATGTTCACAAGACGGCGTTTCGAACTCGGTATGGGCATTACGAGTTTCTAGTGATGCCATTCGGGTTGACCAATGCACCGGGCGTTCATGGATCTAATGAACCGAGTTTTTCAACAGTACTTGGACCAATTTGTCGTAGTGTTCATAGACGACATATTGGTTTACTCAAAGACGGAGGAAGAGCACGACAAGCATTTACGGATAGTCCTACAAGTGTTGAGGGAAAAGCAATTATATGCCAAATTCAGTAAGTGCGAATTTTGGCTAAGGGAGGTGGCTTTCTTAGGTCACGTAGTGTCAGCGGAAGGGATTAGAGTGGATCCCCGCAAGATTGAAGCGGTATTGGAGTGGAAACCGCCTAAATCGGTGGCAGAGATACGGAGTTTTCTGGGGTTAGCAGGGTATTACCGGAGATTTGTGGAAGGGTTCTCTCTGATCGCAGCGCCGTTAACTAAGTTGCTAAGGAAAGGTGTTCCGTTTGTATGGTCGGAGAAGCAGCAAGAAAGCTTTGATAAGCTAAGGAAAATTTTGACTAAGCTCCAGCTTTAGTACAACCCGAGGTGGAAATTATTCACGATCTATTGTGATGCATCTCACACCGGTTTGGGGTGTGTGTTGATGCGAGATGGGAAGGTTGTAGCCTATCGTCCCGTCACCGAGACCGCATGAGGTTAACTATCCAACTCACGACACCGAGTTAGCCGCAATGCCTTCGCCCGAAAGTATGGAGACATTATCTTTATGGGGAGAAGTCGGTAATTTACACGGACCACAAAAGTTTGAGGTATCTTCCGACACGTATGATCTGAATCGAGATGTCACCGATGGATTGAGTCATAAAGGACTACGATCGTTCCATCGAATATCATCCCGAAAAGCTAACGTGGTGGTCGACGCATTGCCGGAAGGTTGTGGCGGATTTAAGAGCAATGTTTGCTCGCTTGAGCTCAGATGACGATGGAAGCCTTTTGGCGAGCTTCAAGTTAAGCCAACGTGGATCGAGGAGATTAAGAACAAACAGTTAGTGGATGAAGGGTTAAATGCGAAGAGAATACAAGTTCAGAATGGTGGTGTAGAGGGGTATAGTGTGACTGGTGATGGTGTGCTATGTTTTCAAGGACGGCCTTGTATGCCAAAAGATATGGAGTTGAGGCGAAAATTCTCCAGATGCTCATAGCAATTTCATACGCTATGCATCCGGAGGAAACAAGATGTATGGAGATCTACTAAACAGCTTACGTGGCGGGTTGAAGCATGAGATAACGGAATTCGTAGGGAAGTGTTTGACGTGTCGCAGAGTTAAGGTCGAACACCGCCACCATCGGGTTACTTCAACCTGTTAAGATCCCTCAATGGAAGTGGAGAGGATCACTATGGATTTCGTCGATGGTTCACCCTTACGCCCAAAGAAGAAAGATGCGCTTTGGGTGATCGTAGACCGTCTCGATTAAATCACTCACTTCATACCGGTGAGAATGGACTACTCACTCCAGAAATTAGCAAAGTTGTATGTGGCCGAGATAGTCAGATTACATGGTGTACCTGTATCAGTTATCTCAGATAGGGACCCAAGGTTCACTTCGAGGTTTTGGAAAGCGTTACATCAAGCGTTGGAGTGCGCTGTTGAATTCAAGATGACTTTCCATCCTCAGACGGACGGGCAGTCAGAAAGGGTCATACAGATCTTAGAAGATATGCTGAGGGGTTGTGTCTTGGAATTCCGAGGTAGTTGGGAGGAATTCTTACCTCTAGCTGAGTTCGCCTACAACAATAGCTACCAAGCGAGTATTCAGATGGCACCATACGAAGCACTGTATGGACGGAAATGCCGAACTCCGACGTGTTGGACGGAGTTGGGTGAACGACAAGTGTTGGGCCCGAATTGGTAGCGTAAACCAAGACAAAGTCAAAGTGATTCGGTCTCGCCTCAAGGAAGCATCGGATAGGCGTAAGTCTTATGTCGATCTCAAACGCAAGGAAATGGAGTATGCTGTGGGAGATAAGGTCTTCCTGAAGGTGTCGCCTTGGAAGAAGGTACTAAGATTTGGGCGAAAAGGGAAGCTAAGCCCAAGATTCATTGGCCCATATATAGTCTTTGAAGTTTAATAGGACCGGTAGCTTATCGCTTAGAGTTACCGCGAATTAAGTCGATACATGACGTCTTTCACGTATCAATGCCGAGACAGTGTCGGTCGGATCCATCACATGTGGTGCCCGTGATGTAAATCGGGTTAACGCGACTTATCTTTTGAGGAAGAACCGTTCGATCTTGGATAGAGATATAAAGGTTCTACGTGGGAAGTCGATGCCTTGGTGAAAGTGCTATGGCGAACCATGGTGCCGAGGAAGCTACGTGGGAACCCGAGGATGTGATACTGGCAATAATACCCTCATCTGTTTTAGTTATGTAATTTCGGACTAAATTTATTTTAAGGGGGTAGAATCGTAACATCCCAAAATGGGGTTATTTGGAATTTAATCATTTATCTTATGTAAGAGCTGCCGAGTTATTATTTATGGAATGATAATGATCAATTTAAGGCATTGTGTTGACTCGATTTGGTGGGAAATTTTAGTTTTAAGCTCATAAGGTAGTGAGCCTTAGCAAGAGGGTGTTATAAGAATAAATGGGGATAATTTGGACATAAAATAAGCCTAGATTAAGTGGCAAAGCAAGCCCACTTAAGAGCTACATGTGACGCCACCAAGGAGTAAGGGAGAGCTTGTGTTCGAGTCGCGGAAATCCCCCTTTTTTGTTTTTATTTTGACGGCACATGGGGGGGAGTTTCTCCTCTCTTTAAACTCTTATTATTATTTATTTATTGATGATAAATAATAAGTTAAATGAAGGATAATATAAGCATATTATTTTAAGGATAATAGGGGATATTACATGGATTATTAAGGGATTATTATGTATTATTAAAAATTAAATCATATTAATTTAAATGAGTGGCTTGGAGTGATTCAAGGAAGGTTGATGAATCTTGAACTCTTTAGAAGAGGTGGACGGCAAGGACACTAGGGGGGGTTGCCGAATGCTTATATAAGCACCTAAGTGATCACCTTATTTTCTTTTTCCAAGTTTGCTAGCCGAATCTCTACACCCCCTCATCTTATATTTTCTTTTTCTTTTTACATCCCCTCCAAAACCATAGCCGAAACCCTCATTACTTATCCTTGCCGAAACCTAATTCTTTAATCCCTTCTTCTTTCATTCCTTGCTAGCCGAATCATCTATTCCCTATCTACTTTCTTCTTTCTTTTTCACCAAAAGTCCAGCCTTGTTTTAAACCCCCTAGCCGAACCTAACTTCTATCAAAGTGCCGAAATCCCTTTTCTTTAAACTCTACTTGGCCGAATTGTGTGCATGAAAAGTAGGCATCTTTTTGTTGACGATCTCAGAAGGTAAGGATCCTAGGCCGAATGCCTATATTATTGGTATCTCATTATGTCGACTTTGGTAAAGATAGGTATGGGTTTCGGCAACTATTGATTAAGAATACTAATCACAGATTAATCTAATCCACTGTAGGATCTTCGGAATTTGGAGATAAGCAAGTAAGTGCGCCAACGTTAGCCAATCAATCTTCGGTAAGGAGTTACATATAGATTGGTGTTCAATTAGAAAGGGTTATGATTATTTATATTGACCGATTGTAGTTTGTGAATCAGATTCGTGATTTGGGCACCGAGGCTAGTATTCAAAGAGACTAGGTAAGGATTCGGGTACAAAATATGACCCTTTTAAATAATTTGGTTTGGCCGAATGGCCATATTACTAACCTTGTTAGTTGGCCGAATATAGGGGCAAGGACTTAGAGTGTGGCCGATTGATTATCTTCGAGATTTAAGATTATCGTGGTGACAGGTGTGTACATACACACTATATAATATATTAACTATGCTTAACTTTGTGAATGCTCATTTTTATTAATGTAGCATTGGAATTAATACCAAATCGGTATAAGTGGTGGTTCAGGTAAGTACCTGTTAATGTGATTTATTATTATTAATGCTTTTGGTAAGCATGATGTATTGACACATGAAATTTAAGAATGTGATGGCATGAAACATATGTATGTTTATCTGCTGTGGGATTGATGAGTGGAGGGGCATTATTGTGCCGACGGGCACCAAGGCTTTAGGTAGCACACCGTGGCTATATGTCACCAGAGGTTTGGTACCTCCAGGAGGTTTGGTACCTCAATAGCGACTTGTCCCCGTGGTTAACACCACCGTGGGTTGGCCCCACTTGAGATATGGGATCGTCCGCCGCTGATTTGGTATCACACGATGGGTTGGCCCCATCACCCGATTTGTGTCTCTGGACACCAGTGTTTTGGTAACACATTGTGACTATATGTCACCAAAGGTTTGGCACCACCGGTGGTTTGGTACCACAACAGGGTAGATAATGGCGTATGGTTGGCTAGGTTGGGTACACATTATTTTGCACATTAATTGTTATATGTTGTGTATGAAAATATTTTTTTAAGCGGGAAGGATTACATACTGAGTCTTGGTGACTCACCTTCTCCATTAATTTTTCAGGTGATGCTTAGATCGCGGACATGGAGCCGGAGGGACTTGAGGAGGCCATGCGGTGGACTTAAAGTTTAATGGACTTTAATTCTTGTTATTTTAAATTCGGTTATTGGGTTGTTTTATTTCGGATGTAATAAGGCCTCATCATACTTTACTTAGTTATTTTCTTATATGTTGGATATTTTGTTTTAATTATAAATTTGAATCACACGTTTTCTAAATTAACACGAAAAATGTTTTATCGTGCCATCGGGCACATCTGAAATTTGTATAAAAACTTGACTTAATTAAATTTTCAAACTCGGACTAAGTATGATTTCAACGAGATAGCTAAAATGAGAAGTTTTCAACAAATATTAAATTGGTTTTTAAAATGGGTTTTCAAAAAGTTTTCTCCGTAACGACCCATATTCGGTCCTAACGTTTGGGCCGAGTTTGGGCTGTTACAATTAGCGCTTCCTGATTTTGCACTCTGAACTATCTCTTTTTCAACCATATCAGGGCATTCTCAAATAAAATGGTCTTAAGAACCACACTTAAAACAAGCACTCTCATGTGCATGACATTCATCGGGGTGTCGTCTACCACACTATAGGCATTTCGGTCTATTAGATCAAATGTTCCTAACACTATCAACTGAAGTAGTCTGAGCTTTATTCCCCGAGTACTGTTTACTCTTACTTCTGTTTGAAAACCCGACTGAAGTAGCTGATCGGGTAGGAAGTCTCTTGACTTCTTGGATAAAGATTTGAACAGCTTGTTCATTTGTCTCTTTCTTGAGTCACGAGACTCCATCTCAGCTTTTCTTCTCTCTTCAACCAACTCCTCGGCTTTGCAAGCCTAGTCTACTAGCACAACAAATTCTTTCAACTCAAAAACACCAACAAATAATTTGATATCTTCATTTAATCCATCCTCGAACCTCTTACACATGATGGCTTCAGAGGACACGCACTCACGAGCGTATTTGCTGAGTCTAACAAATTCACGCTCATACTTAGTTACTATCATCTTACCTTGTTTTAGTTCAAGGAATTCCTTTCTTTTCTGATCGATAAATCTTTGGCTAATATACTTTTTTCAAAATTCTTCTTGGAAAAACTCCCATGTGATCCTTTACCATGGTACAACCAACACAAGGGTATTCCACCACTAATAAGTTGAATCTCTCAGAAGAGACACTACATATTTCATGCACTCTTCAGGTGTGCAAGATAATTCATCAAATACTCAAATAGTGTTTTCAAGCCAAAATTCTGCTCTTTCTGGATTGATATCTTTACTAGCCCAAAATTCTTCAACCCCTTGTTTCGGATTTTATCAACCGAAGGCTTTTCTTTTCTTAACACTTCTACAACTAGAGGAGATACAGGGGTAGGCTGAGGAATAGGCAAGGGTGGAGAGGGTTGTGCATTCAATTCGTACGAACGAACTCCATATACCATGCATTCATCATATGGAGAAAGGCTTCCTTAGCCTCTTCTCCTCCTCTCTAACTCACGGTTGTAGGTCTACCCTCATTTTCATTCGGTACCATCCCTTTAGTAGGAGCCAGCATTACTTTTTACATCATCCGCCATAGCTCTATTGGGATCCATTTACTATATGAAAATACAATTTAAGTTGTTAGGAGTCGTCACACTATCATTATATAAATACTCATATGTATGGCATTTATAGCTAGACTCATGCATACGCTATGTTAGACCGAGAATCAACTAAAACCTAGCTTTTATACCACTAAATGTAACACTCCTTACCCATACCTAACGTCGGAACAGGATACGAGGCATTATCGGACTTAACTTGCTCAAACATACATTAGCGGGCTATAAAATTTCTTTTTAAACTTGAAACTTTTCATTCATATTCATAACATCCTTATTATTGGCCTACGAGGCCCTAAACATACTTACGGAGGTTTTGGAATTAATCTAGAAACTTTTACACTCTTAGAAACTTTTTACCTAAACAAGGGTGACATGCCCGTGTGAAGTGGGACACACTCGTATGGGCAGGCCGTGTAGTCACACACGCCCATGTCCCTTGCCCGTGTGGAAACAAATTTTTATTTTGAATCAATAGGGGTTTTCACACGACCGGACACACGCCTGTGTCAATGGCCCGTGTCCTCACCCGTGTGTAAAAACCTTAGCATTCTATTTATAACGTCAGCAACTTCTCAAGGGGCACATGGCCTAGGCACACGCCCCTGTCCTGGCCCGTGTGACGAATCAAATTCTAGTCTATTTGGTGTAGGGGACACACGGCCTATCAACACACACCCATGAGGGTTGACCGTGTGTCACACACGGCCTAGACACACGCCATATGTCTACTCATGTGGACAATTAAAAGGCTATTTTCCAAGCCAATTGTCACCTTGAAACATAAACACACTTATACCAACTCAAGCAATACATGATATGGCAATAATACCCTATAAAGAACCACTAATCATAATTCAAACACTTCACATTTTACCTCATCATTTGCATAAACTCTCCCTTCATAAAACTTATCATCATTAAAATATGAAACTTGATAAATATTGGCCTATTCTCTATGGCAATATACAAAGTAAGTGTATAACATTAGTACCCAACCCTTTGGCTCTCAAATATGACCTAATACAAAATGACCAAGTTCCTATACATGCCATACCCAAAATAAATCAACTTTACTATACCATAAGAATGATTGATAGTGTGATCTAAGCTCCGATGTTTTATGAACCCCGAGCTAGCTTGGCGATACTACAAGGAAAAGGGAAAAAGAGGGGTAAGCATATAGCTTAGTAAGTTTGCATGAATTAATATAGCAACATAAGTGTTCATGGTAAAATCCATTCATCTCATATAACAATAGCAACACAAGTTCTTAAGTGCTTAGGCATACTTATTCATACTCACTCTTACCATCACACATCACATTATGGTTTCATAACTTAAAATTTTTCTCATAGTACCTGTATCACTTAGTCACATAATTTAGCACTTATGCTAACTTGGACATAAACTTAAATCGCCACCATCCTTAACATGAATAAAACTCATTATCAACCTTGTATAATTTAACACTATAGCATCTTTGCTTACTTAGCTCTTTTGCCCGTTGAACTACTCGGAATATCAGAGGGTACTCAATCTCATCATACATGTATCATGATGCCAATGCCATGACTCAGATATGGTCTTACATGGGATCACCTCTTGATGCGGATGTTATATCCCAGATATGGTCTTACACTGGATCTCTTAGCTCGATGTCGATGCCATGTCCTAGAGATGGTCTTACACGAGATCTTCCTTTGGTGCCGAAGCCATGTCCTAGACATGGTCTTACACTGGACTTTTCTTATTCGATGTCAATGCCATGTAACACCCTAAACCCGACCTAGACGTTACGACCTGATCTAACATGTCACATGAAAGTGTTGTTGGAAGACCACACGTTTGACAAAACTTTGTATCTTTTTGAAAACTTCGAGTTCGGATGATTGTTTATAAAGACTCATTTGATGCAGTGACCATTTTAGAAAAAGTTATAATTAATTTTGAAAACTATCTTTGTTATGAAGTTCAAATTTGAACATTTGCGGGGACGTGATATTTTGGAAAAACGGTTATCAATATTTTAAGGAAAACATCTGTTTTAAACATTTAAAAATAAACAGTAACAGAAATGTAAGTTTTAAGAAAATTTATACCAATGGCCTTATTACAACAATAATCCCAAAGTAAATATTATCCTGAAATTTAAAATGTAATGGAAGTTTACGAGAATTTACGATGTATGGCTAATAAACCGTAAAAGTAACATATTTTAATCCCACATTTAGTATGCTTTTGGATGAATTTATCCTTAATTTATGTAAAAAGGTGCTCTTAATCCTTTCTTTTCATGTCTTATACTCAGGAAAGCACCCAAGGATAAAAAGGACACAAATCAGGTTTAAAACAGACCAAAGTGGGCCAACCCAAGAAGTCGGCACGGCCTGAACTTCATGCCACATGGTCGTGCCCCAATATTTAGATTGCACACGATCACTCCCTGATTTACATGACCGTGCCTCATCAACAAAAAAGCCCAACACTACCGACCCGATGTACACCTGTCGTGCCCCAATTGGCGGACACAAGCACGGCCTCTACCCAGATATTGCACGGGCGTGTCAAAGCCGTGCCTAAATCGATAGAATAGAGACACGGGCTGGACCATGATTTACACGGGCGTGTCAAGGCCGTGCCCCTACCACAGGAAAGAGAAATTTCACTCAGAATTGGATGCTTGGAGCCCAAGAAATACAATCCTAAGTCCACTCAAACACTTAGGATGAATTTCGCTTGAATTATGAGTACTTAGGAGCCAAGTAAAGCATCCCAAACGTCTATATAAACAATCCAAGGTAGCAATTCATGGGCAACGCAGGTTTTAGCAGAGTTTTTTGCCAGAGCTTTACTCGTTTAGGGAATTACTCAAAGATAGCCAGTTGATCCATCTCGAAGAGTCAGAATTCTACTCAAGATGGAGGATCTCTCCTTCCGTTCCTTCAGGGGGTTTTAGGGATTTATTATGTTTTGTTTTATCTTTTCTCTTGAGATGTTTTCTTATTTTATTATTAACTAGATCCTTCATATACCTGAAGGGGATGAAACCTATGATGGATTTTGTTATTTAATTCTTTCGGTTCATATGATAAATACTTAGTTTGTTCTTAATTATGTTGCTCAATTTAATCTGATGCGCTTAGGTGGAGGAGGAATAGACCCTGCCTAAGAGTAGATCTAGCATAATTAAGCAAAGTTGATTGGGCGCCTAGAGATAGGGTTATGAGATTTTGCTGAATTAGGGTGAAACCTAATATGGGAGTCCATTGATCGATTTATTGCTTCCTTAGGGGGTTATTATAAGAGAACGAGAGTTCCACTAATTAACCTAAGGTTAGACGTTATTTGCTTCGAGAGAAGGTTTAATATAGGTTAGGGAGTCTCACAGATCAAGCTAAGTAAAAGAAATCATATAAATTGAAAGTTAGATAATAAGTGAAGTCATAGGTGGATTCTTCCCGAGGGTATCGTTTTTATCAACTGAGTTTTCCAAAGTCTTTTCCCAGTTTATTCTTTTGTCTTTGCATTTAGTTTAAGTATTTCATTAGTCTTAGATAAGTTAATTAGTCACTCCATATTTAAGGCTAAATAATAGGAAGAAAGTGAGTAGTAGTACTTTTAGGTTCCTTGGGTTCGATAAGATATTCTTGCCAAAGCTATACTACTGTTCAACAGGTGCACTTGCCTCTATCGTTATCATAATTCGTCTACATGTTTGATTATCCTTTATAAATTTTAAAACTAGACTGTTTTGCAGCGATCAAGTTTTTGGCGCCATTGCTGGGGAACTTCTAAAATATTACGAAAGCTCTATTTTTATTACTTTAGCCATTATTTCTAATTTTTATTTTTATTAAATTTCTAATTTTACTAATCCTCTTTCTTTATTAAACTTGCAAGGTACCTCTAGTTTATGACTAGAAGAAACCCTAGAGGACCATTAGAATCTGACAAGAATATTGAAGCTACCACTGCAAATCGCAGAGAAACTAGATGAGCTCTAGACTACCAAAGAGAAGAACAACAAAATAGATCCAATCCTACTGAAGGGATGGCCGAAAATAATCCGCCTGATGTGCAAGATCAGAATGCTCTATGTACTATGTATGATTATGCTAAACCTAATTTGACAGGAGCAGAATCTAGTATTGTTAGGCCTGCTATAGTTGCTAATAATTTTGAATTAAAACCTAACACAATACAAATGATTCAATAGTTTGTTCAATTTGATGGATTGCAGGACGAAGATCCAAATACTCATATAGCTAATTTCTTAGAGTTCTGTGATACTTTCAAAATAAATGGCGTTTCTGATGATGCCATACGTCTTCGGTTATTTCCTTTTTCATTAAGGAATAAAGCAAAGCAGTGGTTGAACTCGTTACCACGAGGGTCAATCACCACATGAGACCAAATGACCGAAAAATTTTATTTTAAAGTATTTTCCACCAACCAAAACGGCCAAATTTAGGAATGACATGTCTTATTTTATGCAGAATGACGTAGAAACATTATATGATGCATGGGAAAGATACAAGGATCTCCTAAGAAGATGCCCACACCACGGATTACCTTTGTGGCTTCAAGTCCAAACTTTCTACAATGGTTTGAATTCTTCAACAAGGCAAATGATTGATTCATCAGCCTGTGGAACTCTGAACAACAAAACTCTTGAAGCGGCCTACGATTTTATTGAAGAGATGTCATTGAACACTTATCAATGGCAAATCACAAGGGCAAAGCGGACAAAATCAGCCAGAGTTTTCAACATAGATGCAGTGATAATGCTGTCAACACAGGTGGAGTTAATGAATAAAAAGCTTGATAATTTATGTTCTTCGCAGGTACATCCAGTAATGCAATGCGAAGCAAGCTGGAATGTGGTGAATGATGAGTACCCACCCTACCAACCAGGAGCAAAAATGAGCAGACAACTATATAGGTAACAATTTCAGATCCAATAATCCTTATAGTAATACTTATAACCCAGGTTGGAGGAACCACCCAAATTTTTTGTGGGGAGAACAAGGAAATCAAGCAATTCAAAGGCAGCAACCTCCTCTAAATTATCAAAATCAAGCCTTGAAGAGATGTCGACAAAATTCATGGCGACCACGAATCTCATCTTCAAAAGACGATACAAACCTTGATGAACAACGAAGTCGATGAAAGAACTCGAGAATCAAGTTGGAGAACTTACTAGGTCGATGGGACACCGACAAAGCTAATTCGAACGCCAACAAGGATGTCTACCAAGCAACACGAAATAAACCCAAAAGAGCAAATCCAAGCCATTACAACTCAAGAGGGTATAGAAGTAGATAGACCCACATCAGCGCAAGAAAAGAAGGATAAGACCGAGGTAGCTCAAGAAAAGCCAAAACCGGTAATCAAAGAATACCAACCTTGCATACCTTATCCCAAAGCATTGTAAAAAGATGATTCAGTGGAACAATTCGGTAAGTTTCTAAAACTCTTGAAGAAATTACATATTAACTTACCTCTTCTTGAAGCTCTTTTTCATATGCGTGATGCAAGGAAATTCTTATGCAAGCTCTTGACAAACAAATGCAAAATAGATAAGAGCACCATGTGGAATTAAACGCAACATGCTCAGCAATGCTAAAGAACAAGCTACCACAAAAACTAAAAGATCCAGGGAGTTTTACGATTCCATTCTTAATTGGTAGTTTGACTATTGATAATGCGTTAGCTAATTTAGGGAAAGTATAAATGTTATGCCTTATGCACTGTTTAAACGACTAGGTCTAGGGAAGCCCAAACAAACTAGGATGAGTATTCAACTAGCTGATAAAACTGTTAGAATCTCTAGGGGCATTATTGAAGATGTTTTAGTCAAAATCGATAAATTTGTTTTCCCAGTAGACTTTGTTGTTTTAGACATGGATGAGGATAATTCAATACCCTTGATTTTAGGAAGGCATTTTCTAGCAACTACTAGAACTAAGATTGATGTTGCCATAGGAGAACTCATACTTTGTGTGGGAGATGAATCAATAAATCTTCAAGCTCTCAACTCAGCCAGAGCCATGAACGATGAAGGTACAAAAATTACTCTAGTCGATAATCAAATTATTCAACCTTCATTGTAGGAAACACCACACGACATCAAATCTGAGTCAAACCATAGCATCTTAGTCAACACAGAAGAATCATGTACACTTAAGGTTGACAAATTAGAAGAGCAGAAGACACAAGCAAAGACGGATCCACACAAAGTAAAGTCGGAGGACCGCCGAGCAATGTACTCATAGGGACATCGAATCACTTTAAAATAAAAGATGAGGTACACGAAATCTTCCCCCACAACACGGTCGATGTAAGCAATCCAATGTTCAGAAATTCCAAGGTAAACACTTCTCGACCCTAATTTTTTCATGAAAGAAGAACTATAGACATGAGGGAAGATATTCAAACCTTTAAACCTCCTTGAAATCTTCAACACAAGGATAGTCTAGCTTAAGACTATAAACGAGCACTTTTCGGGAGGCAACCCGAACACTAACAATTTTTATTTTCAATTTCTTTTCTTTCCATCTTTCTGTCCAAATTATTTCATTGAAAACTAACATAAAAGTGTAGATTTCCAGGCCACACGGCCTTACACACGGTCGTGTCCGTGACCGTGTGGACCACCAGAACCACCACACTAAAAGGAGCAGGGCCGTGCAAATCAGTCCAACGACCCCCCCAACGTCACGGATCCAACCACCCATAGCACGGGCACCGACAAAAATAGCACGGCTATGCCTCACAGCCATGCTAAGATACTGACTTATTTAGCACGGGCAGACCATGCCCGTGCATTCCAACCGTGCTCCTATACTGGCTTTTTAGGAACGGGCGTGCAAACCAACAAAGCGGGTATGGAAGGACAACACACCCCACAACACGGTCATGCAATACGGCCGTGTGAATCGACACACCCTCGGTACACGGGAGTGGGAACATTCCAAATTTGAAATCCTATTTAAATCCCCACAGCTCGTCCTCTTTGTCCCATCTTCTTTCTTATCCCTTCTTTCTCTTTTCTTTCAAATTTTTCTTCCTATTCATAGAAAAGATCCAAGACACTTGAGCAATACAAAGATCATGCCGAAGAAATGTAAGCATCATCTCCTTAGAGGAGACCTCAACATGAGTTCATGCCTGCAGCTTCACTTAATTGACACGCCAAGGGTCTCGAAAACCTTTTGGTTCTATTTTTCTTTTCTCGTCTCCTGTATTTTCCTTATCTATACTTCTTTTCTACTTAATTTAATTTATTTCATATTAGGTTCTTGGTTTTAGGTTCTAAAGGCTGCTAGGGAATCACACACCACAGCTTTTAAGGTCACACCCACTTCGCAAACCATCCAACAATAAGGACTCCTTAGTCCATTAATATTTTCTTTCAATTTTAGTTTTCTTCTTAGTCTCCTTCTTTTTATTTCCTTAATCTTTAAATTTATTATTAGTATATTATTGTTATTTCTCTAGATCTCTTGGCTATATCTTCACAGGCTACCCAATTTCTTCATCTAGCAAATTGCTTCTCGGTAGCCACTCCACCAGGCCCATAGAAAACACCATCACTACCACCAAAGACACTAGGGATCATCCAGATTTCAGGGAGTATTACTTTCCCCACTTCTCTTTTTGATTTGGCACATAAATTTTATTATCTATCTTTGTACATTAAGGGCAATGCACATCTTAAGTGTGGGGTAATAGTGTCTAACTTTTGCATAATTCTCAAAACCACGAAATTAGTCTTGATCTTAAGTATTTTTCTCATATTATTAATTAGGATGAAATTTCTAATGATTTATGTTTTTATTGATATGTTTTAGAGTAAGTCATAGTTAATTGTGCATTGATGATTAAATTTGAAGGATACTAGAGAATCGAGCATGATAAGTCTACTTTCTAAAAATTAAAAAAAATTGATGGGTCGTTGAACTGAATTTGAGTATCACCTTGAAGTTCAAAATTTATAAGGATTGATGTCAAAACACCTATAATTTTTGTGAGATATTGAGCCTTATAGAGCATATATTATTTTTCATGCTCACTTTTATTGATTATGAGTATGTCAACTTTGAACTGTTATTCTAAAACTTGCCTCGTTTATGCATGTCGAGACCACAATAATGATTTGATATACTGAGATGATAAAGGCACCTAGGTTTTAACCCGTTTACTCCACTAAAAAGCCTACCTACATAAATAACTCCTAATGAACCCCGTTGAATCCTAACAACCTTTTTATTGACTCACCCACTAATATTAACCCAAAATCCCTTTGTAGTTGTCATCAACATTCTTTTGACTACCCCTCTATCAAGAATTAACTTGATCAATTGCCAAATTAGGTTATTTCAATTATCAAAGTTCCTTCTATTAAGTTTTACTTAGTTTGTTCTTAAAAAAATCCAAGTTTATTCAATATTAGTAGTATAAAAGAGCTTAGAGCAATTAAACTCCAATTATTGAAGAAAAAGCTCGTATTAAAGTATTATCAAATTTTAAAGTGAAGAAAATACTCTTTATTATAGAGTAATTATCAATAGTGGTATTATTACTTTTCATTCGATGTAAATATTCATATTTAGTTCATTCTTTTTAGATTAGGCAAATAGTCAATTCAATCTCGATTTTAACCCTCTAATTCAGCCTTTATCCACACCTTTTAACCCAAGCCTAGGTACAACCCTAAAAAAGACCTTTTAATCTGTTTATCATCTCATATACAGTGGTGGAGATTTGATTTTTAGGCAAGCCTATGGAATTAACTTTTCGGTTCGACTTTTGAGCGCTTTTTCTTGTTCCTTAAACACTTTGAGTGTTTTGAGTGAATCTTTAGTGAGGATGTCAATCCTTGTCGGTTTTGGATCAAAGGTAATTATTTAAATAAGGGGAGACACCTATGTTTTCATGCTACAAAATTATGACTTATCTCGTTTGAATCTTTAGGGCACTTCGAGCTAAATGATTCATGTATAAATTATCTATGAACTATGATGAGGCATTGTCAATAGGAATTATGAATTTTGGAAAGTTTATTTTAATTGTAAATTAAGAATTTTGCTTGAGGACAAGTAAAAGCTTAAATGTGGGGGTATTTGATAAACCGTAAAAGTAACATATTTTAATCCCACATTTAGTATGCTTTTGGATGAATTTATCCTTAATTTATGTAAAAAGGTGCTCTTAATCCTTTCTTTTCATGTCTTATACTCAAGAAAGCACCCAAGGATAAAAAGGATACAAAACGGACCAAAATGGGCCAACCCAAGAAGTCGGCACAACCTGGGCTTCATGCCACACGGTCATGCCCCAATATTTAGATTGCACACAATCACACCCTGATTTACACGACCGTGCCTCATCGACAAAAAGCCCAACACGGGCTGACCCTGATGTACACAGCCGTGCCCTAATTGGCAGACTCAAACACGGCCTCTACCCAGATATTGCACGGGCGTGTCAAAGCCGTGCCTAAATCAACAGAATGGAGACACGGGCTAGACCACAATTTACACGGGCGCATCAAGGTCGTGCCCTTGCCTCTGGAAAGAGTAATTTCACTCGAAATTGGATGCTTGGAGCCCAAGAAATGCAATCCTAAGTCCAGTCAAACACTTAGGATGAATTTTGCTTGAATTACGAGTACTTAGGAGCCAAGTAAAGCATCCCAAATGTCCATATAAACAATCCAAGGCAGCAATTCAAGGACGGCAAGTTTTAGCAGAGTTTTCTGCCAGAGCTTTACTCGTTTAGGGAATTACTCGAAGATAGCCAGGTGATCCATCTCGAAGAGTCGAAATTCTACTCAAGACAGAGGATCTCTCCTTCTGTTCCTTCAGGGGGTTTTAGGGATTTCTTATGTTTTGTTTTATCTTTTCTCTTGAGATGTTTTCTTATTTTATTATGAACTAGATCCTTCAGATACCTGAAGGGGATGAAACCTATGATGGATTTTGTTATTTAATTCTTTCGGTTTATATGATAAACACTTAGTTTATTCTTAACTATGTTGCTCAATTTAATCTAGTGTGCTTAGGTGGAGGAGGAATAGACCCTGCCTAAGAGTAGATCTAGCATAATTAAGTGAAGTTGATCGTACCTAGAGATAGTGTAACATCCTGGAATATGGCTTATGCATTTTTGCTTAATAATATGAAATAGCATGCTTATGTGTGTTGTGGATGTGCATTATGAATTTTGTGAACCTTAGTGCGTAGACAAATGCCTTAGAAAGTATTAGATTCTAAATCAAAAAGAGGAAGCTAAGCAGGAAGGCCTTAAAAGAAATATTATAGGAAACGTGGCATGAAATTAGGCTTGGAAAAGTGGCTTGGAGGCGCCACTTAAGGCCTCTGGAAATGACGCCATGGGATATGAGGAAGGACCTAAGTTCGAGTCTCATGGGAAGCAAATAAAAGAATTTTATTTTGCTACAAGGAGCAGAGAGGTGGATGGCACTAAGGAACTCAAGGGAGGGGTTTAATCCTTTTTAAAATTCTGGCTAGATAAGGGATAATTGGTGGATTAATTTTATTAATTTGAAAAGGTGATAAGAGATAAATGATAACTTATTTTTATTAAATTTAAGAGAAGAGATAAAGAGAAAAACAAGGAATTAGATAGTGTTGGCGAATAAGGGTTCTTTTGATAGTATTTTCACCAAGGACGAGTAAAGCCATTCTCCATTCTTTTCTTTCTTCCTCTCGCCAAATTCTCTCTCGCCAATTATTCTCTTTTCCTTTTTGATTCTCCAAAAGTCGAACCCTCAACATCAACCTACTCTTTTTCTTTTGCAAATTCAATCAAAGCTGAACCCTCAAGGTAACCATTAGTCGATTTCTTCATAGCTTCAAAAATTGAAACTTGTTGATCACACTTAGTCTATAGCCGAATCTCTGTGGGTTCAACAAAGGGCAGCCGACTTCTGTATTAAGGGTAAGAACTAGTTATCATTCGATTTCCATTCTTCTCTTTGGACTTACCGAAAAGAAGGTACTAATCTCCTTAATGTGCTTTGCCGAATCCTCAAAGGATCTTTGGGGATTGGTTTGCCTGTTGTCGACTTCAGAGAAGAATATTTTGGGATTTCAAGTTTTAAGGTAAGCTATAAGGTGATATTCGGCCATAGGCTCTTAGTATGTGATTTAAAGTTGGACTTAAATCTAACCTATGACTATAGGTATTTCGACATCTCCTTGATTAGGTGGATAATTCTAGGATTTAGAACGCAAGGTAAGTGGTCTATGAATTCGGCCAAGGCCAATTTTGGTATTTATATCTATTTCTAAAAGCCAAAACTAACTAGTTCAATGGTTAAGGGTATAGCCGATTGCAATAAAGAAGCATCATAAAGTTTCGGGATTTGTTTAAGAATCAAATCGGCACCAAGGTAAGTTTTGGGTTACAATAATCCTATTGGGATTTGGTTTTTATAGCCGAATGGCTTTTTACTAATATGATTGGGGCTGGCCGAATATAGGCATTAAAAATCTAAAGTAATAGATTAGATTTTGGGGATTTGGAGTGAATTGCTAAGTAAATCAAGTGTGTACCCCCCACACTAAACTTCAATTAATTTATGATTATGTGTTAATATATGTGTTAATAAAAATATGTGTAAAGTGGCTAAGAGTACCATGCAATGGTACGAGCGAGATACTCAGGTATGTTTACCCACTCCTACTATGAGTAGGTTATGGTCTATTATGGCACATATGCTAATAGTGACAAGAATGTGAAATGAAACATGTTATTGCATGATATGTTTGACATGGGGCATATGGGTGATATGTAAAGGGGAAGTGAATTGGTGGTTTAATACCCCAATATCTGAATGTGGTGACTTATGTCACAATATCTGAATGTGGTGACTTATGTCACAATATATGAATGTGGTGACTTATGTCACAAAATAATCTGGTGGCTATGCCACGAATTTTATAAGGGCGATGAGCACGTCAAGCTGCAATGCCGCCTTCGATGGTGTATAGCAGATGGAGGGTCGACTTAGTAGTCCCCACGATGTGATGGTTGGTACGGGTGATGTCTAGCGGATGGTTATCTAGGTTTGGGTCTGGGATTGCATCATTACTTATATTTGCTATCTATACATGTTTGAATTGATGTGCCTAAATTTGTTGGGACTTAGTGTTGGTCGTTACATTACATCGAGTCTGCTTTGACTCACCCTGCTGGGATTATTTTTTCAGGTGACACTCAGTAATGGACCGGGTCGGCAGGAGCTCAGTGGTGGCCATGCAAAGCTCAGAGACTGCTTTATTTTATTAGTTTTCTTTCTATATTTAAGTTTGAATTATTTCGGGTTTATTTGATGTAATAAGGCCTTCAGTATTAAAATGTTATGCATGTTTTTAAATTACTTAGTATGATCCGATTATTAACAAATTAGAGTTAAAAATAAATTTTTCTTAAGTGATGATATTAAATGTTTTAACACCTAATCGACATGGGTTTTAAAATTCGAGCCCAACCCAAATCAACTGTTTTCAAAAACACGCAAGTTTTTAGCAAAGTTTTAAAATTAGATTCGAATGGATTTTTTTTAGAAGCATGCCAGATCCGGTCAGGGCTTGTGGGCCGGGTTTGGGGTGTTTCAGTTTGGTATCAGAGCACGGTTCAAAACTCGGTCTTGAGGGCTTTTTGGGCCCAAAACGTTTTCTTTTGGAAAATTGGATTTTTATTAAGAAAAGAGCGAGTTTTTCCGCATGGCACTTCTCGCAAGTCCACCAGGTAAGTACTCCTAACCTCTTTGTGATTTGTATGTGGGGATATATAGGGACGTAGACTAGTGGATTAGGAATTAAACCCTAGGACTAGTTTACCCCAACAATTACATAAACCTCTAAGGCACAATTAAACAAACACATGTCCTGGTCGCCGAGTTAGGGTGTGGCAATGCAGTGCACATGTCTAGGATTGGTTTCGGTGGGAGCTTGGTATTTAAGCAGTCCTAGTGACTCACCTCCTACCCACTTGAATCATACAGTGCGTAGTGATGGTTCATCCTAACAGAGAGGACTCACCACAAAGCTAAACCCAATAACTAAAACCCGAAAGGGACTAGCCATATTTTTTATATAGAAACCCTAGATTTAAAATCACCAAATTATCCCTTGATGTGTAGGAAAACTATTTAGAAAACTTTTCCAAAATATTCTATATTTATTAAAATGACCTAAATACCCTGGTTGAAAAAAATTTTACTAAAATGCCCTTGGTTCATAAAATTTCTAAACTACCCACAGTTGTTCCCAAGATTCTTTTACCTTACAAATACCCAAAAACTTTACAAAATATCAAAGACATCTTGATTTGGAAAATTTACAAAATTACCCTTGATTTGCAAAATGACCAAAATTACCCCTAACATGTACAAATGACCAAAATACCCTCAGAAAGGAAAACTACCAAAGTGCCCTCAAATTAGAAACCTTTAAAAATACCCTTGTTTAGAAAAGTCACCAGGAATCATATTTTGCAAAAAATTTTTGAAATGACCCTGGCTTGTAAAATTACAAGAATACCCCTAGTGTATAAAAATTATCATTTCACCCTTGAAATCTATTTTCCAGCAAGAATTTAAATTTTGTAAAATATCATCAATCTCTATTTTGCAACATTTTCAAATACCCTAATTTGAAAATTACCAAAATACCTCTATAGGACAAAATTACGAAAATACCCCTGGGTAGTGGAAAATAACAAACAACGACAATTACAACATTTCTCCGTAATGAGCATGAGTTCATGTGTGTGACTAAATGAAAGATGTGAGATTGTATGTGTATGAATCGAAAGAACTACTTTCTAGAACTATTAAACATAAAACTGTTCGTGTTAAATCAGTGGAACAAAACTAATCCATAAAATTCCTTAATCAGATAAACGCAAAGTGGAAGTATGAATTCAAGGGGATGTGGTCGTAACGTGCGTAGCCGTGGAAGAGGCCGAATGACCGTGTCTGAACCCGTTAGATCGGGTCAAGGATCTGAGAATGAAATGCCACCACCACCACCAGCCACTGATGTGGAATATCAGGATCAGACGGGGATGACGTAGTGTCACAGGCGATGCTGCGGGTTTTGGAAAGGATGGCTGGAGTGGGTGGAGGCATAGAAGCTGGAAAATCGGTACCTGAGCGACTCTGAGCCAACGGAGCTGAGGTGTTCCGTGGTGTATCAGGTGTGGCACCCAGTACCGCTGAGTATTGGTTGGAGGCGACTGAGCGGATTATGGATGAACTCGACTTAACTGACGAGGAAAAGCTGAAAGGGTTGGTGTCGCTTCTCCGCGATGAGTCATATCAATGGTGGCTCATGGTGCGGGAAGGTGCTACAGCTGAGGAACTCGCTTGGGAGTATGCTAAGGCGGCATACCAGAAGATGTATGTTGGTACCCATTATATCGATGCACAGAGGAAGGCATTTCTAGGGCTGGTTCAAGGGAACAAGTCCGTAGCTGAGCACGAAGCTGAATTCCTAAGGCTGAACCATTATGCTCGAGGGATAGTAGCTACTGAGCATGAACGGTGTGTCTGGTTTGAAGATGGACTAAGGGATGACTTGAGGTTGTTGATAGCTCTACAACAAGAGCGAGAGTTTACTGTGTTGGTGGAGAAGGCTAAAGTAGCCGAGGGTATCAAGGATTCTGTAAGGCAGAAAACTGATCAGAATAGACAGAAGAGAGGTTTTAGGTCATCTAGATCGTCAGGGAATGTGCAAAAGAGGCCTAGAGTTGATGGCCCGCAAGGTCGATGATCGTGATGCGAGTGCGATCTGCGTACTTGCGATCAGTGTGGAAAGAAGCATCTAGAAGGAATGTTGGAAGAAGACAGGAGGATATTTCAAATGTAGGTCAAAGGACCACATGATTAAGGACCCATCCTTTGAGACAGATGGGAATCGTTGGCAACTGAGGTGTTACTCGAGTGGAAGAGGTGGACAACATCCTTAGCGAGGGTATGGCCCGAATGGTAGAGGAAAAGGTGCTGGTAGAGGATGGGGAACACCGGGCCGAGGTGTTAGTAATACGGAGGCCAGGTAGTCGAGCTTGGTTTATGCGGCTCATCGGAGGGAGGACGGGGACGCGCCAGGCATCATAACCAGTACCTTTCTTATATCTAGCAAACCTTATGTGGCTTTGATTGATGTGGGCTCGACCTATTCTTACATTGTATGTAGAGTAGTTGAAACTCTAGGGGTAGCCTCTGAACTATCTGATAGGGAGATGACTGTAGTAAGCCCACTAGGTCAAATTGTAATAGTAAACAAGATATTTTGGAGTGTGCCTTTGGAACTTCAGGGAGTAGTATTCCCTGCTGACTTAATGGAATTACCCTTCGTGGAATCCGATCTTATACTTGGCATGGATTGGCTAGTGGAGCATCGGGCTGTATTAGATTGTGCAGTCAAGCGAATGGAGTTAAGGACCCCAGAAGAGGAGGTGATGGTTATGATAGGCGAGAGGAGGAACTACTTGTCTAACGTAGTTTCGACATTAAAGGCGGATAAGATGGTTCGAAAGGGGTGTAAGGTATTTTTGGCCTTCATTAGTGCTTTAGACGCGAAAGAAATGGGAGTTAGTGGAGTTAGAACTGTAAGGGAGTTTGTGGATGTCTTTCCAAAGGAATTACCTAGAATACCCCCGAACAGGGAGGTGGAGTTTGGAATTGACTTGCTGCCGGGTACAACTCCTGTGTCAATTGCCCTATACAGAATGGCACCAAAGGAGTTGGTTGAGCTCAAGGCTCAAATCCAAGAATTGCTAGACCGTGGGTTTATTCGACCCAGTGTGTCTCCATAGGGAGCACTGGTCTTATTTGTGAAGAAGAAGGACGGAACTATGCACATGTGCATAGATTATCGTCAATTGAACAAGCTGACCATCAAGAACAAGTATCCTTTGCCAAGGATTGACGACTTGTTCAATCAGCTTAAGGGGGCCGCGGTTTTCTCAAAGATAGATCTGAGGTCCGGATATCATCAGCTTAAGGTGAAGGAAGTGGATATCTATAAGACGGCCTTCCGGACAAGGTATTGGCATTTTGAATTCGTAGTAATGCCGTTTGGGTTGACGAACGCCCCAGCCACGTTTATGGACATGATGAACCGGGTCTTTCAACCCTATCTGGACCGGTTCATTATTGTGTTCATAGACGATATTTTGGTGTATTCCAAGTCTAAAGAGGAGCATGATGAGCATCTCCGGATAGTGTTGCAAGTGTTGAGGGAGAAGGAACTCTACGCCAAATTCAGCAAGCGTGAATTTTGGCTTAAGGAGGTGACGTTTTAGGACATGTGGTATCTCTTTGAAGGAATAAGGTGGATCCTCGAAAGATTGAGGTAGTTACGGATTGGAAACCCCTAAGTCGATGGCGAAAGTTTGGAGTTTCTTAGGATTGGCAGGCTATTATAGACGGTTTGTGGAAGGGTTCTCGTCAATAGCCGCGCCTCTTACAAAGTTGTTAAAGAAAGAAGTGCCTTTCATATGGACTAATAAGCAACAGGAGAGCTTTGAGAAGCTTAAGAAGGTCTTGACCGAAGCCCCAGTTTTGATTCAGCCAGAGGCAGGAAAGGATTTTGTAGTGTACTGTGATGCTTCCCATACAGGATTGAGCGGTGTCCTTATGCAAGATGGGAAAGTAGTCGCTTATGCGTCTCGACAACTAAGGCCACACGAGGTTAACTACCCGACACACGACTTGGAATTAGCGACAGTGGTCTTTGCCCTTAAGGTGTGGAGGCATTATCTTTATGGAGAAAAGTCAGTGATCTACACAGACCACAAGAGCCTTAAGTATCTACTGACTCAGAAAGAGCTGAATCTAAGACAACGAAGGTGGGTGGAACTATTGAAGGACTATGATTGCTCTATAGAGTCTCACCCGGGCAAGGCGAATGTGGTAGCAGATGCCCTAAGTCGAAAGGTTGTGTCAGATCTGAGGGCGATGTTCGTACATCTGAGCTTGTATGACGATGGAAGTTTGCTGGCAGAATTGCAAATTAAACCGACATGGTTGAATGAGGTGAGAGAAAAGCGAAATGGATGAAGATATAAGTGCTAGAACTAAAGCGAGAATGGAGAATTAGAAGATTATGGCGTTAATGACGAAGGAGTATTGTGCTTCAAGGGTAAGATCCAGATCTCAAGAGACGAGGAGCTTAGGTAAAGAATTCTTTGGGAATCGCATAGTAGCCCTTATGCTATGCATCTTGGAGGTAGTAAAATGTCCAGAGACCTAAGAGAACAGTTTTGGTGGCATGGTCTAAAGAGGGAAGTTCTGAATTTGTCGGCAAATGCTTAACGTGTCAGTAAGTTAAGGTTGAACACCAAGTTCCGTCAGGGTTGCTTCAGCCAATACAAATTCCGCTGTGGAAGTGGGAGAGAATCACCATGGACTTCGTTAATGGGCTTCCCCTTACGCCTACTAAGGAGGACTCGGTATGGGTGATAGTGGATCGGCCGAAAAGTCACAGATTTTATTCTCACATGAGTTGACTACTCCCTACAGAAGTTAGCAAGGTTGTATGTAGCGGACATTGTGAGGTTGCATAGAGCTTGATGTCAATTATCTCGATAGGGATCCGAGTTCACGTCTCGATTTTGGAAAGCTTTACATCGGGCTTTAGGCACTAGATTGGATTCGATCTTGCTTTCCATCCACGGTCGGGACGGCCGGTCTGAACGGGTGATCCAAGTGCTAGAGGATATGCTGAGAGGCTGTGTAATAGACTTCAGAGGAAGTTGGGAAGAATATTTGCCCCTAGCAGAATTTGCATACAATAACAGCTATCAAGCAAGTATTCGGATGGCACCGTATGAAGCATTGTATGGTCGGAAGTGTCGGACTCCTACATGTTGGACGGAATTGGGAGAACGTTAGATTTTGGGGCCGAAAATTGTGGCAAAATCTGAGGAGAAGGTTAGTGTAATTCGAGCTCGATTAAAGGAGGCATCTAATAGGCAGAAGTAGTGCGCAGATCTTAAACGAAAGGAAATAGAGTTTGATGTGGGAGATCAAGTGTTCCTTAAAGTTTCATCTTGGAAGAAGGTGATGAGATTTGGTTGAAAAGGGAAGCTGAGTCCAAGGTTTATAGGGCCTTATCGAGTAATGAAGCGAGTTGGACCAGTGGCATACCAGTTGGAGTTGCCACCAGAATTGAAGTAGATGCACGACGTATTTCATGTCACCATGCTACATCGATATCGATCGGATCCATCTCATGTAGTTTCGGTTGAAGAGGTGGAGCTGAGACCAGATCTGTCTTATGAGGAAGAGCCAATTCAGATTCTGGAACGAGATGTGAAAGTGCTACAAAGTAAATCGGTCCCTTTGGTCAAGGTGTTGTGGTGAAATCATGGATCGGAGGAAGCTTCATGGGAACCAGAAGAGGCAATGCGACAGCAATACCCCCACCTATTCTAGCCAGGTAATTTCGAGGACGAAATTATTTTAAGGGGTAGAAGCGTAACATCTGGAATATGGCTTATGCATTTTGCTTAATAATATGAAATAGCATTCTTATGTGTGTTGTGGATGTGCATTATGAATTTTGTAAACCTTAGTGCGTGAACAAATGCCTTAGAAAGTATTAAATTCTAAATCTAAAAGAGGAAGCTAAGCAGGAAGGCCTTAAAAGAAATATTAGAGGAAATATTACATGAAATTGGGCTTGGAAAAGAGGCATGGAGGCGCCACTTAAGGCCTCTGGAAATGACGCCATGGGTTATGAGGAAGGACCTAAGTTTGAGTCGCATGGGAAGCAAATAAAAGAATTTTATTTTGCTACAAAGAGCAGAGAGGTGGACGGCACTAAGGAACTCAAGGGAGGAGTTTAATCCTTTTTAAAATTTGGCTAGATAAGGGATAATTGGTGGATTAATTTTATTAATTTGAAAAGGTGATAAGAGATAAATGATAACTTATTTTTATTAAATTTAAGAGAAGAGATAAAGAGAAAAACAAGGAATTAGATAGTGTTGGCCGAATAAGGGGGTTCTTTTGATAGTATTTTCGGCCAAGGAAGAGTAAAGCCATTCTCCATTCTTTTCTTTCTTCCTTCAGTCGAATACTCTCTACCAATTATTCTCTTTTCCTTTTTGATTCTCCAAAAGCCGAACCCTCAACATCAACCTACTCTTCTTCTTTTGCAAATTCAATCAAAGCCGAACCCTAAAGGTAACCATTAGTCGATTTCTTCATAGCTTCAAAAGTCGAAACTTGTTGATTACACTTAGTCTATAGCCAAATCTCTGTGGGTTCAACAAGGGGTAGTCAACTTCTGTATTAAGGGTAAGAACTAGTTATCATTCGATTTCCATTCTTTTCTTTGGACTTACCGAAAATAAGGTACTAATCTCCTTAATGTGCTTTGTCAAATCTTCAAAGGACCTTTGGGGATTGGTTTGCCCGATGTCGACTTCAGAGAAGAATCTTTTGGGATTTCAAGTTTTAAGGTAAGCTATAAGGTGATATTTGGCCATAGGCCATTAGTATGTGATTTAAAGTTGGACTTAAATCTAACCTATGACTATAGGTATTTTGACATCTCCTTGGTTAGGTGGATAATTCCGGGATTTAGAACGCAAGGTAAGTGGGTCTATGAATTCGGCCAAGGCCAATTTTGGTATTTAGATCTACTTCTAAAATCCGAAACTAACTAGTTCAATGGTTAAGGGTATAGCCGATTGTAATAAAGAAGCATCATAAAGTTTGAGTTTGTTTAAGAATCAAATCGGCACCAAGGTAAGTTTTGGGTTACAATAATCCTATTGGGATTTGGTTTTATAGCCGAATGGCTTTTACTAATATGATTGGGGCTTAATATAGGCATTAAAGATCTAAAGCAATAGATTGGATTTTCGAGATTTGGAGTGAATTGCTAAGTAAATCGGTGTGTACCCCCACACTAAACTTCAATTAATTCATGATTATGTGTTAATATATGTATTAATAAAAATATGTGTAAAGTGGCTAAGAGTACCATGCAATGGTACGAGCGAGATACTCAGGTATGTTTACCCACTCCTACTATGAGTAGGTTATGGTCTATTATGGCACATATGCTAATAGTGACAAGAATGTGAAATGAAACATGTTATTGCATGATATGTTTGACATGGGGCGTATGGGTGATATGTAAAGGGGAAGTGAATTGGTGGTTTAATACCCCAATATCTGAATGTGGTGACTTATGTCACAATATCTGAATGTGGTGACTTATGTCACTATATATGAATGTGGTGACTTATGTCACAAAATAATCTAGTTACTATGCCACGAATTTTATAAGGGCAATGAGCACATCGACTGCAGCGACTACCTTCGATGGTGTGTAGCGGATGGAGGGTCGACTTAGTAGTCCCCACGGTGTGATGGTTGGTACGGGTGATGTGTAGCGGATGGTTATCTAGGTTTGGGTCCGAGATTGCATCATTACTTATATTTGCTATCTGTACATGTTTGAACTGATATGCCTAAATTTGTTGGGACTTAATGTTGGGTCGTTGTTACACCTGAGTGCATTTGACTCACCCGTTGTCAGGGATTATTTTTCAGGTGACACTCGGTAATGGACCGGTCGGCGAGAGCTCGATGGTGGCCATGCAAAGCTCGAGACCTTTATTTTATTAGTTTTCTTGGAAAGGATTTTGTAGTGTCTTATTAACAAATTAGAGTGATGCTTCCCATACGACGAATCAAGCTAAGTATTGTTAGATAATAAGTGAAGTCATAGGTGGATTCTTCCCGAGGGTATCATCTTTATCAAGCGAGTTTTCCAAAGTCTTTTCGATTTATTCTTTTGTCTTTGCAATTAGTTTAAGTATTTTATTAGTCTTAGATAAGTTAATTAATCACTCCATATTTAAGGCTAAATAATAGGAAGAAAGTGAGTAGTAGTACTTTTAGGTTCCTTGGGTTCGATAAGATATTCTTGCCAAAGCTATACTATTGTTCACGGTGCACTTGCCTCTATCGTTGTCATTGTTAGTCGGACCCGCATTCAGCCCTACACACTTGTGGGGATTTCTAAATCAACCCAAATTCGCTACACTCCAAAAATGCAGTCAAAGTCCCGATATAGTCGCAAAGAAAGCTAAATTGTCGATAAATTATGGCATAGCCACTAGTATCGATATTGCAATGGAGATGCCACTAATAGTACACTTCCTCCAACATATACATAACCCAATCCCATGCAACATGTCATGGCATAATAATCTCGTGAATGCAATAATGTGTCATCATGGAAAATTAATCAAGTATACACAACGTAGCATAACTACCCCTCAGGGCATAATAGTCATTTACCTAACGAGGGCATTTCAGTAATTTACCCTCCAGGGGTATTCCGGTAAATTTTACCCACCGCGAGTATGTCAGTAACTTTGCATTAATTGCTCACCCTGAAGGCCCATGATCGCCTCGAGCGACTCGGCCACCATTTTCGGTCGTTACCAGTCTGTTGGGACTAAAATCCAATTTCGGCCCATTCGGGCCCATACGCTCTTGTGGCCCATTTCACGAGGTTTCAATCACAGAGTTCTAGTTTTTCACAACCATACTTAATCTTGACGACTTTTCACTATCTTTGCCCATGCAGATTGAAAAGCCAATTGGGCCCATTAAGCCCATATCGTCCTTATGCAAGATGGGAAAGTAGTCGCCTCCCTAGGACCCTTTGGGTAAGGAGATATTTTAGACTCTTGTGATCGTGTAAATAATAGTCTTTTCCCCATACAAGTAAGGTCTCCAAATCTTCAGTGCGAACACCACTACAGCAAGTTCTAAGTCATGGGTGGGATAGTTCACCTCATGAGGCCTTAACTGACAGGATGCATATGCCATTACCTTCCCTTCTTGCATCAACACACATCCCAAACATGTGTTTGATGCATCACAATAAACAACAAATTCTTTCATTACCTCGATACCAATCAACATTACTTTCGGATCCGGCGCCTCAATCGTTCAGCTCCTTTTGGGTAAGGAGATATTTTAGACTCTTGTGAATCTTCTTTAGCTTTTCAAAGCTTTCCTTTAGCTTTTCAAAGCTTTCCTGCTGTCTATCGATCCAAACAAATGGCACTCCCTTATGTAGTAACTTAGTTAAGGGTGCAAATATCAACAAAAATCCCTCAATAAACCTTCTATAATATCCAGCCAAACCCAGGAAACTTAAAATTTCTGATATTGACTTCGGTGGTTTCCAATCCAATACCGCTTCAACCTTTCGACGATCAACCCTAATCCCCTCGGCAGACACCACATGACCCAAGAATGTCACTTTCTTAGCCAAAACCCGCACTTACTGAATTTGGCATAAAGTTGCTTCTCTCTCAATATTTGTAGGACCACCCGAAAATGTGAGTCATGTTCCTTGAGTATATCAAGATGTCATCTATGAATACCACCACGAATCGGTCTAAATAAGGTTAGAATACCCGATTCATCATATCCATAAAAGCGGCTGGTGCATTCATCAATCTGAATGGCATCACAAAAACTCGTAATGCCCATAACGAGTTCGAAAGGCAGTCTGGTGAATATCCGCCTCCTTGACCCTCAACTGATGGTACCCTGACCTTAGACCTATCTTCGAGAAAACTAAAGCTACTCACAGTTGATCGAACAAATCATCAATCCTCGGTAGCGGTATTTGTTCTTAATAGTTAACTTATTCAATTGATGATAGTCAATGCACATACGCATCGACCCGTCCTTTTTCTTCACGAACAATATCGGTGCTCCCCACGGAGATACATTTGGTCGAATAAACCCACGGTCCAACAACTCTTGGATCTGAGCTTTGAGTTCTACCAGCTCCTTTGGTGCCATCCTATAAGGGACAATGGACATTGGAGCCGTTCCCGGTAATAACTCAATGCCAAATTCCACCTCGCGATTCAGAGACAACCCTAGAAGCTCTTCAAGAAATAATTTCAAGAACTCCTTCACGGTTCTGACATCCCCAATAGACAATTCCTTAATGTTCGATGTGCTGACGAAAGCTAGGAATGCCTCACACCCTTTACGGAACCATCTTTTTAGCCTTTAATGCCGATATCACATGAGACAGATAATCCATTCTTTCTCCTATTACTAACACTTCCTCATCCCTTGGAGTCTTTAAAACCATGCGCTTAGTGCAATCCAAATTTACACGGTGCTTGACTAGCCAGTCCATGCCTAAAATAAGATCAAACTCTCTGAGCGATAGTTCCATCAAATCCGCTGGAAATACCATTCCCTAAACCTCTAAAGGCACATCCCTAAACAACTTCTTCACTACCACTGATTATCCTAGAGGGCTAATCACAGACATTTCTCTAACAGCAATCTCAAATTTTATACCCAAAGTCCCAGATACAGTACTAGCAACATATGAATGGGTAGATCCAATATCAATCAAAGCAGTAAATGGCACATCAAATATAAAAAACGTACCGGTTATGACGTCCGGTGCGACGCCCTCCTCTCGACGTCTAACCGCATAAACCAACCCCGACTGCCTTGCATCTGTATTTTTAGTACCTCTACTTGGTGCTCTATGGCCTCGACCAATACCATTTCCCCCTCGGGCTGGGCCACGACCTCTCGGTGGCTACTGACCACCTCTCTCTGGCTGAACATAACCCTATCTTGTAGCCGACATCGGACCCAATTTTTACGGATAGTCCTTGATTCTGTGGTCTCTCGACCCACACCTAAAGCAAGCCCCAACTCTCCTCCAACATTCACCCTGATGAAATAACCCACACACGGCACAAGGCTGCAGTTTGCCAGCAGCACCTGGAGCTCCACTTCGGGCCAGCTCATCAAATATAGGCCTCTTTTGAAATATATCAGAAGGACCAGAAGGCCTAAGATCCCTCTTATTCCTGCCCTTATCTTTGTTATGGTTCTGCAGCTCAGTGCGCTTCACCTCCTCAGCAATCTTGGCTTTCTCCACCAATACAGTAAAATCTCTTTCTCGTATTGAGCTATCAGTACTCGCAACTCATCTCGTAGTCTATCTTCAAAATACACATATGGTTCATAATCAGTCGAGACTATCCCCCGGGCATATCAGCTCAGACGCAGAAACTCTGCCTCGTACACTACCATAGATTTTCTCACTTGAACCAGACTCAAAAATTCTTTCCTCCGAGCATCCACATAGCTAGACCCAACATATTTACCTTGGACAGCCGCTTTAAAGAAATCCCAGGTGATATGATCTACCTGAGTACCCTCATTCGTTGTAAGCCAACACTGGTATGCCTCATCTCGCAAGAGAGACACTGCTCCTCTCAATTTTTCCTCTACAGTGCAATCTAGATCATCCTTAATTCGTTTAACTGCCTCCAGCCAGTATTCAGCTACACTTGGAGCGACCCCAAAAATGCCCCTAAATACCTCGACCTTGTTTGCCCGGAGTCGCTCAAAAATAGATTTTCGTGCTACCGATCCGGTACTTGCTCCAGCAACCCGCTCCAAGACTCGAACATAGCTTGGGACAGAGCATCGTCCCCTCCAGTCCGGTCTTGTGATCCTACTTCTGCTACTGGCAATGCTGGCACTTCACCTTCTGGCTCATGCCCTAATTTTAAAGATCTAGCCTCAACATCCCGGCCTCTACCACGGCCGCGTGTACCACGTCCACATCCTCTTGCACTCATGTTACTGAATCGAGTTAATCTGATATTAGAAATTTTATGAATTAGTGTAGAATTCCAATTTTTATTAGTAGATGTTTTATGAATAACAGCAGTATGAGTAGTTTCCTGCAGCTTGAGTTTCCCTAATGTCTTAGTATCTATAGGCATAGCTCCTATAGCTAACAGTCTCAGTATACTAACTCTAATATTTTCTTACCAAAGCAATTTCATCCATTTACTGAATAGAATCAAAAGACTTACTGATTTGGTGCAGAGACTCGAGTGCCATACTCCCACAAATACATACTTTTCTAAAATGAATTTTTGAAAAGCATTTTCGAACCCATTCCACAAGTCGAGTTTTACAACTTGGCTCTGATACCATAAAATATAACACCCTAAGCCCGGCCTAGACATTACGATTAGATCTAGCATGTCACATGAAAGTGTTGTTAAAGACCGCGCGTTTGATAAAACTTTGCATCTTTTTGAAAACTTTGAGTTTGGACGTTTGTTTATAAAGACCCATTTTACACACTGACCATTTTAAAAAAGTTATAATTAATTTTGAAAACTGTCTTTATTATGAAATTTGAATTTGAACATTTGCGAGACGTAATATTTTGGAAAATGGTTATCAATGTTTTAAGGAAAACATCCGCTTTAAACATTTAAAAATAAATAGTAACGGAAATGTAAGTTTTAAGAATAGTTATAACAATGGCCTTATCACAACAATAATCCCAAAGTAAATATTATCCTGAAATTTAAAACGTAATGGAAGTTTACAAGGATTTACAATGTATGGCCACCTCAGAGGCCACCTCAGAGTCCTCCCCAGCTCCAAATCCACTAACGCTAGGGATCACCTGTAAGGTTGAAACAACAAGGTGAGTTACGAGAACTCAGTGTGTAATCCCCTAAACAGTTATTACTAGGCTTGAGCCCATAAGAAATCCCAATTGGGTCGATGCCCCATCCAGAAACGATCTGGGCCTTAGCCCTATAAAATATCAATCTGGCCTACGGGCCCAAAATCATGGTAAAGCAAACATAACATGCAACCCTCCTTGAACCTAACGATCCATCCGCTACACTCCACCCGTACCAGCCCTACACAAATGTGGGGATTTCTAAATCGACCCACCCATCCTTTACACTCCAAAAATGCAGTCAAGCTGCCAGTATAGTCGCAGCAAAACTACCAGCATTAGTAAATTGTGGCATAGCCACTAGTATTAGTATTGTCGTAGAGCTGCTAGTGACTGTACACTTCCTCCAACATATACATAACCCAACCCTGTGCAACATGTCATGGCATAATAATCTCATGAATGCAATAATGTGTCATCATGGCAAATTAATCAAGTATACACAATATAGTATAACTACCCCTCACCGCATAACAGTCATTTACCCAACGAGGGCATTTCAGTAATTTACCCTCTAGGGGTATTCCGTAAATTTTACCCACCGCAGGTATTTCGGTAACTTTGCACTAATCACTCACGCTAAAGGCCCATGGTCGCCTCGAGCGACTCGGCTACCATTTTTTATCATTACCGGACTGTTGGGCCTAAAATCAAATTTCGACCCATTCGGGCCCACACACTCGTGTAGCCCATTTCACGAGGTTTCAGTCATAGATTTTTAGTTTTTCACAATTGTACTTACTCTTGATGACTTTTTGCTATCTTCGCCCATATGGGCCAGAAAGCCCATTGGGCCTGTTAAGCCCGTATCGGGTCAGTTAGGCCCGTTACAGCCCAAATGTCGCGAGAGCACTCGTGACGCTCTCAACGAATTACCGTCACTATTCGTATCATGATTTACCACTATGAACGCTTGCACGCTCAAGTGGCATAGATACCGGTTTTTTGGCTTTTTGGCTTTTGGCCGATTCGCAAATCATCACATGCAGACATTCCGAGGGTGTAAGATTACACACCTGAAACGAGCGTAGATTTAATCCTCAAAATTACGCACCTATGAATCCATACACTTAAACCATTAGTCTTAATCTCAATAAGTTGTATCCACAGATTGAAAACAACAACCCAATTCACATCACTTACCAAGAACGTTAACAACTCTTTGTTATGATTAAGAGTTTGGTACACTTTCTCCGATCACCAACTAAGTCCCTAAGAAGGAGTATGAGTCAGTTATGTTATCACAAAATGATGAAGAAATGGCCTTTCCGCCTAAATAAACTTAAAAAACAAAACGTCCAACCACCCCCTCTATTCGGCCAAAACTATCTTACCAATGAACTTCCGGAGACCAAGGTTAAAAGAATGATGAGCGGTAACAAAGGGTGATTTCATTCGGCCCTTACCCAAAAGAGAGTTTAGAATAAAACAAGCGATTACATTCAGCTTAACCAGGAGAAGAGAACAATAAGAAAGGAAGATATCATGCATTCGGCCAGAGGAGAAAGAATTAACATGGCAAGAAAAGAAAAAGAAGACCCAATGGCAATGAGAACTTACCTAATCAATCGCTACCAGAGAAGGGAATGATAGAGCAAGAAATATTTGGTACTTGTAAATGGGAAAGGTAAAAGATTGAAGAAGAGGAAAAAGAAGAGTAATAGTGGTTTCGACTATGTCCAGCAAAGAACAAATGGGAAAAAGAAATGGAAAGGTTCGGCCGAACTGTTAAGCACAACAAATGAAGAAAATGAATGGGAAGAAGAATAGAAACAAAATGAGAGAACACAAGAAGAGAGTTAAAGTTTTGGTATCCCAAAAATTGAAGCACTAATACCCAAAAATGCAAAGAAAACATAACACCCACCAAATAATTTCGGTTTACTACTTTCACAAATGACTGAAAATACACTCACTAGAGACCCTTGGCCGAAACACCCCACTTCCCATTGGCACTCTCACACACACGAACAACTCCCCACATAATCCATATTCGGCCAACCATCAACCACTCCCCGAAATCTGTTGATGTACTCCTTGTTTTGCTCCTCTACTCACTCCCCATCACCCATTCAAAATATTTACCAGGTCTTCCCTCTCTCCTCCAGAGTTTGAACTCCACTCAGCCACCTCCCTTGCCTGAGTACAAAAATAAAACCCCCAAATGCTTCTTGTGGGATTCAAACCTCACTTCCCTTGCTTCACAAGTGACGCCAACTCCACCCTTACACTTGCTCAACTTGTGCTAGTTAATCTACAAATAATTTCTCTTGAGCCCTGCCTCCAACAGTCCTCTCCCCTAAAATGCCTAAAAACCAAAATTTTACCAAGGCCCAAACTCGACCCCAAGCCTCCCTAGGACCCCTATACACCCCTAAACCACACACAAAATCAGCCCAACATGCAAAAGCCCAAATTTTACCGACCACTAGATTTTAGGATGTTACATGCCATGTCCTAGACATGGTCTTATATGAGATCGCCCTTATCTTATGTCGTGACATAGGTATCCTCGTTATTCCAAATCTTCAACCGGGACTTCAACTTGTCATATTCTCTTTACTTTTTGTCGAGGTATCATTAATTAAGTTCATGGAAATAATAATATCCATTTCTCATAATAATAAGAAATTTAAATACAACAACTTATGTAGCCTTAATTTCACACAAACTTACCTCTGTACTCAAAATGCTTATAAATGTTCGATTTAGTCCAACACTTTGTTCTTGCCTCGATTTCGGTCTGGGCTTCATTTTTCTTGATCTATAATGAAAATTTCACTTGTTTAATACTCACATTGATTAAATTGACTAATGAATCATACTTTTGAAAAATTACAATTTTGCCATTAAACTTCCACATAATTACACTTTTGCCCCTAGGCTCAGAAAATGATTTTCATTCAACTTTCTTGTATTTCAAGCCTAGCCAAAACATTATCTTAACTATAACAGCCTTCAATTTCTACTACTTCACTCATGTATGACCATTTTTACAACTTTTACAATTTGGTCCTTTTATGCATTTTTCATGAAAATCAATTAGAAAAAGATGTTTATCATACATCAAACTTTCATATTCTTCCATAAAACATCAAATTACATGCATGTCATACATGGGTAAATTTTTAAACATAAACCCTAACTCAAAATATAGCTACAAATAGCTAAACTAAGCTACGAGGGTCTAAAAAATATGAAGAATATTAAAAACGGGGCAAAGAGACATTTACAATCAAACTTGAAAGATGAACTAACCCTAGCTATGTCTTCCTTAGGGAATTTTGGCCAAGGAGAAGAAGATGGACACAATTTTGACTTATTTTTCCCTTTTTAATCTTTTATTTACCAATTGACAAAAATGCCTTTAATGATCCTTTCTTGAGATTTTCCTTCCCATGTCTATTTTTGTCCATCTCAACATATAATGGTCTAATTGCTAAATAAGACTTCTAACAATTTTTATGATGCCATACTTAACCTTCTAGATTCTCACATTTTCTAATCCTTACAATTCAGTCCTAATGGACAAATTGTTTACTAATTAATAAAATTCTTTCATGAAATTTTCTCACAATCATGCAAATATCTTGTAAGCCTCATAAAAATCATTAAAATACATATTTATACTTTGAATTTGTGGTCTCGTACGACTATTCTGACTAGGCCCTAAATCGGGTTGTTACAGTGTATTTGAAAACTAAATTATTACAATAAAATCATTTCTATGTTATTACCTATCTTTATTTCCTATTAGTGCTAAAGGGAATCGTTTTACTTATTTAAAAAATTTTCTTTAAAACTTTTCTCATTGCGAAGCTTTTAAAACAAAGCAGTTTAAATAATCATGGGTTTAGAAAATGCGTTACATTTTTTAAAACCGAAATTCCAACGACTAGCATTTATAATTCCACAAAAATAAATAATAAAAAACCAATTTTAAGCAAAAGTCCCAAGAGTCCTCAATTTACATCCCAATAATAATAAGACCATAAAACATAAATTAATAAAAATGTAAAGTCCAAAAACTGTGGTCACCATCAAGTCCTCCGCCGCATCGATTCATCTAAGTCTGAGGATTACCTGTGCATATTAAACAGAGAGGGGTGAGTTTACGTCAACTCAGTGTGTAATCCCACAGAAAACAAACATTAGTAGACACAATGCACAGTCAAATATAGTTTTGGGCCTAAGTCCCTTTCAGTATCAATAACGATTTGGTCCTTAGCCCATCTCAGTACAGTATCAAATATGTAGTAGGACCTTAGCCCATCACAGTATCAGTAGCAGTCATGCAGTATTCAGTATCAAAGTCCTACCCAACCAGCCTCTACACACCATCTCCATCCAACCCAACACTCCATGTGGGGATTAAATCAACCCACACTTACCTACGCTCCAAGTAGTATCGAATGTGGCACAAAATAGCAATTTGCAGCTATGTTGCTAGTATATTAGGCTTAAGAGTCTTTCAGTACACTTCCCCTAGGTATAATCAACCCAACCCCATGCAATGCAACATACAACTCATGACATACCATCTCATGATATCAGTACATATAACCAGTTCAGTATACATGCATACTATCATCATGCTCAATATATATAAATCAAACAGTCATTTCACATAATTAGGGATCTAAGTAATGCTTACTGACCCTATAGTAGGTTTACAATTAACTTGGGCAACCCGTGTAACTTTAGTAATCAATTCAGTGAAAATGGTCTTACACGCCCATGTGGCCTACCCGTGTGGGCCCACAAGCCCATATTGGCCTTGGCCTCTATGGATCACACGGCCTGGCCCAATTTCCCACACACCCGTGTGGACTACCCGTATGGACCCACATGCCCGTGTGGCTCATACGGCCTAAATCAGTCTAACTCGTGTGTCGCACACGGCCTACCTAGCAAACACATGGCCGTGTCATGTGCGTACGGCCTGGCCTCATCGATCACACTCCCGTGTTATGCCACACGGGCAACCACATGCCCGTGTTGCATCGACAGTGAGGTTTTTAACTTTCGTCAAAACCTCATTTTTTGTGCAATCGAGTACACACCTATATCATTTTTGATGCCTACATGCTTCTGAACACTTCAGTACCTATAATTAACCAATATTTCCCTCAATTAATCATTTAACCAATTAAACTAAACTAATCTCAAAATGAGATAAACATCTTTCAAATAATAAAACCATTACCTTCTATCGAATAATAGGAATTTCACGCCCTTAAAATGTTGATGAACGATAATCAGCCCTTCGATAAGCCCCTAATCACCTAACAAATCCTTATTAACACTTGTCCAAATCACAATGAAAGTTTAATCAAAAACTAGACTTACCAAAAGAGCAACGAGGACTTACGCAAGAAGGAAGTAAAAGAGAGGTCAAAACAAGAAAGATAGCAGTAAGGGAAAGGAAGAAAAATGTGGCTCAACAAATGGGGTGGCAAAAATTAGAAGCAAGGGGGAAAAGGTAAAGAAAATGAAATAGAGTTTTTGAGAGAGAAGAAGAACCAAATTTTTGGAAAAAGGAAAAGCTACCAGATCTTCCCTAATCCCCTAAATCACTCCACTACTTCCCAGTATATCCAACTACTCAGCTTTTTAATCCAACACAAACTCTATTAGACGAGCAAGCAAAAATAATGCTCTTGCCTAGACTTGAACACAAGACCTCCTTTACACCAACACTCCACTCAACCACTAGACTAGTAGGCCCATTTTGTTAATTATTTACTAATTTTTACTTAAAAGCCTTCTAACCCAAGATGGGGCTTTATTTAAAAAAAACCAAAATTTGCCCAAGTCATGGCTTGAACTTGGGACCTCTAACACACACTCAGAACACTTAAGCACTAAAGCAGATACACATTTGTGTCACACATTTTCAAAAAATAAAAATTTAAATTTTGGGGCATTATAGTAAGTGCATCCTAGCCCCATTTTTAATGCTCTTTATGTTTTTGAAGTCGTTATCATCCGATCTATCTATTTCTACCATTAATTCAAGGAAAGATCAAGGTCTAGGGATTGACCCATGTTGGATGTTTGTGTATTTTAATGTCTAATGGTAAATTATGCATGTTTAATGTGTGATAAACAACTTTTGCTAGCTAGTTTTTGATGAAAATGCTTAAAAGAACCTATTTGTAAAAGTTATAAAATATATAGTATAAGTGTATTTTAATGGAAATTGTGGGCTGTTATAGTTATAAAAATGGTTTGGCTAGGCTTTTAAATTAAAGAAATTGCACACGTTTCACTTTACGAGCCTAGGGGTAAAATGTAAATATGTTAAAGTTTAGGGGCAAAAATGTAATTTTGCCATAATGTGATTTTTGGACTGAATTGAATAATGTTAATAATAAATAAGTTAAATTTTCTATTATAGATCAAGAAAGACAAGGTTCAGACCTTGATCGGGGGAAAAATAATGTTATTGACGATTAGGTCTATTTCTGTTATTTTTGTACCGAGGTAAGTTCGTATGTAAATAATGCATTATTATTTATGCTTTAATTTTGTTAATATTGTATGAATTGTGATTTACTCTTTGGACGTAATTGACAAAGTTCGACAAGCGAGAAAATCTCGTTGAACCTTAGGAATAGTTAGGATACAAATGTCATGACATTAGGGTTATTTCGGATAGAGATCCAAGATTAACTTTGAGATTTTAGAAGAAGCTACAAGAGGCTTTGGGTACAAAATTGAATTTTAGTACTGCATTTCATCCACAGACCGATGATCAATCTGAAAGGGCAATACAGATACTTGAAGATATGCTTCGATGCTATGTTCTAGAATTTGAGGGTAGTTGGAAAAATATCTACCATTGGTCAAATTTGCCTATAACAACAACCATCAGTCGAGTATAAAAATGGCACCTTATGAGGTATTGTATGGCCGCAAGTGTGAACACCTTTTTATTGGACCAAGCTTAACGAGAAATAGATTCTCGGGGTTGATTTGGTTAAGGAACCGAAGAAAAAGTAAAGGTAATCCGAGATTGCTTGAAAGCCACTTCAGATCGAAAAAAGTCGTATGCAGACTTGAAAAGAAAAGAGATTGAGTTTTAGGTCAGTGACAAAGTCTTTTTGAATGTATCTCCGCAGAAGAAGATTCTAAGATTTGGTCGTAAAGGCAAGTTGAGTCCACGTTTCATTGGGCCGTATGAAGTTATTGGAATAATAGGGCCAATGGCATATGGTTACCTTTACCGATAGAGTTGGAAAGAATCCATAATGTGTTTCATGTGTCTATGCTGCGACGTTATTGATCAGACCCTTCACATGTGATTTCTTCGACAGAGGTTGAGATTTGACCTAATATGACTTATGGTGAAGAACCGATCAAAATTTTGGCTCGGGAAGTTAAACAGTTAAGAAATAAGAGTATAGCTTTAGTGAAAGTTTTATGGCAACGACATGGATTAGAAGAGGCTACGTGGGAACCTGAGGAAGCTATGCGAAAATAGTACCCAAGCCTATTCTCAAGTAAGATTTTCAGGGATGAAAATCCCTAAAGGGGGAGAGTTGTAACAGCTCGATTTTGGGCCTAGTTAGAATAGTGGTTTCGGGACCAAAAATCTGACATAGTAAAGTTTGTTTTATTATATTTTTATGTTCTATAGTTTTACGGAATGATTTCGTGAAAATTTCATTCAAAAATTTTGACGTTTGGGCACTCAATTTAGTCAAAAGGACTAACTTGTAAAAAGTGTAAAAGTTGAGTTCTACATGCTAAAGGTGTCTAATTTCTATCAAATTTTATATAGAAGGTCCTTAGATGGTAATTAGATCATTGGCTACGATAGTGGACAAAAATGGATATGGTGAGATAAAATTTCAATGTTTTAAGTGAAGGGCATTTTGGTCATTTGGTAAATAAAAGAATAAAAAGGGAAAATCAAGCTAAAATCTTGTCCATCTTCTCCCTCAAGTGCCAAAAATTAGAAGAACACCGTAGCTAGGGTTTTCCTCAACTTCCAAGCTTGATTGTAAGTGCATTCTAGCCCCGTTTTTAATGCTCTTTATGTTTTTAAAGTCGTTATCATCCGATCTATCTATTTCTACCATTAATTTAAGGAAAGATCAAGGTCTAGGGATTGAACCATGTTGTATGTTTGTGTATTTTTATGTCTAATGGTAGATTATGCATGTTTGATGTGTGATAAACAACTTTTCCTAGCTGGTTTTTGATGAAAATGCTTAAAAGGACCTATTTGTAAAAGTTATAAAATATGTAGTAAAAGTGTTTTAATGGAAATTGTGGGCTTTTATAAATGGTTCAGGTAGGCTTGTAAATTAATGAAATAGCACACGTTTCATTTTACAAGCTTAGGGGCAAAATATAAATATGTCAAAGTTTAGGGGAAAAATGTAATTTTTCCATAATGTGATTTTTGGATTGAATTAAATAATGTGAATGATAAATAAGTTAATTTTTCTATTATAGATCAAAAAAGATGAGGTTCGGACCTTGATCGGGGGAAAAACAAGGTTATTGACGATTAGGTCCATTTCTACTATTTTTGTACTGAGGTAAGTCCATATAAAAATAATGCATTATTTTTTATGCTTTAATTGCATTAATATTGTATGAATTTTGATTTACTCTTTGGACGTAAATGGCAAGGTTTGAGAAGCGAGAAAATCCCGACTGAACCTTAGGAATAGTTAGGCTACAAATGTCATGACATTAGGGTTATTGAGATTTCATGTAAGACCATATCTGGGATATGGCATCGATATAAGACTTTGTGTAATAAACTGGGCTATTGGCATCGTATGAGATACCATGTAAGACCATATTGAGGATATGGCATTGGTATGGTAGTATCCTTTAGTATTCCAAGTGGTTCAACGGGTAATTCAATGGAAATGTTAAAGTTGTGAAAGACTATGGTATGATGTGAAAGATTATGGTAAGTTGCAAGTTAGTACAAGTATGTACATAAAATTCATGCTCAATGACCTCAATATATGATGTGTAACAACCTGATTTAGGGGCCAGTTGGAATAGTGGTTTCAAAACCACTAAACCGAGGTTGAAGAAAATTATTTTATATTATTTTATGAGTTAAGGCATGATTATATACGTGCATGAAAATTTTAGTGCTTTAATTTAGCGATTGCATGCTTAATTGCGAAAAAAAGACCAAATCGCATAAAGTGTGAAAGCTCTAGTTTACAAGGTAAAGGTGCCTAAAAGCCATAGATTATTAATTTGAGGCCCTTAATGTGCAATTAGACCCTTAGAAATAGGGTGGCCGGCCATAGGGGACAAACAATGTCAAAATTTAGTAAAGTTGTTAAATTAGGTGGATTAAATTGAGGAAATAAAATAAAATAAAGAAAGGAAAATACATCATCTCTCCTCTCTTCTTCTCCACCAAAAATTAGCAGCAAAATAGGGGTTGAGAACTCAAAATTTTTAGCCAAGCTTTTCTCCATGCAAGTGATTTTAGTTGTCTTTCTTGATAATAATTGTACTTTTGGAACCCCTAAAGCTTAAGCTAGCTAAATAGGGGACTATTTTGCAAAATGGTTGAAATTTTAGGGATTTTCCATGAGAGTGATTATGTTGTTTGCTAAGTTTTTATGAAATAAAATGAGTCTTAGTTGTTAAATAAACAACTTTTGTGAAAGGTGTTTCTATGAAAACACCTAAAAGGACCTTTTTGTAAAGGTTGTAAAATAAGTGGTAATTGTGTGAAATAATGAGTATTGGAAGTTGCTATAAGAGTAATAAATGTTTAGCTAGGCTTTTTGAAGGAGGAAATTTAAATAGAATCAAATTATGAGCCTAGGGGTAAAACCATCATTTTGTGAAAGTCTAAGGGCAAAATGGTAATTTTGCCAAAGTATGATTATTGAAATGTATTGATTATTGTGGTAATTAAATGAGCTAATTTGTTATTATAGATCAAGAAGAATGAGGAATTAACCTTGACCGAGGAAAAAGGCAAGGTTTGGACTAGATCATCAAATTGGCCTATTTTGGTATCGAGGTTAGTTTGTATGTAATAAATTCAACATCATGCTGGTATGTTTTAAAATGTTTGATATTTGTGAAGATATGTATTATTTCTATGAAATTGAGGAATGATGTTCAATGAGAAAATGATGAAAATTTATGATGTTGAAGTCATGGTTGGACCTTAAGAAGTGAGAGGATAAAATCATCAAAACATGAGTTTGGTAAAATCCTATATAAAACCATGTCTAGGACATGGCCTCAGCACCGAATTGAGATTGTAACACCTCGAATTTGGTCCTAGAAGAAATAGTCCTTGGGCATCGAAATGGTTGGATTTTAGTTGTGCGAGAAAAATTTCACAAATTTTAGTTGGGAGGTCTTGGGTTCAAATCTAGGCTTTAGCAAAAATTTTAGTTTTTCCTTTAAGTGAACCTTGGCATTGGCTGGAAGACCTTATAGTTATTTATGGTTAAAATATGAAAAAGGAAACATGTGGTCTAGTGGCAAGGTGGCATTAGGAGTATTCATATGGTTTGAGGTTCAAGTCAGGGCGTGTGCAAAATTTTTAGTTGTTCCTTGAATAAACCTGGATATTGGCATGAAGGCTTTATGAAATATTGAGGGTAAGTTATGACATAAAGAGCCTATTGGCTTTATGGTAAGTGGCGTGGTAAAGCTTCAAAGTGGGATGGTGTTCGAGTCACGCTTGGAGCGAAGAAATATTTATTTTGCTAACATGGGACGGCAAGTGTTGGAAGTAGATTTGAACCTTGTTGAGTGAAAGTTTGAACTGGTCTTGGAGTTGTTAGGGAGGATATCAACGAGTAAATCAAGGAGGGATAAGGGGAGTGATTTGTGGAGATTTTCAAGAAATTTGAAGTGTGAGGGGAGGTGTAGCCAAATTAGGTAGCTTGAGTAGGTGAATTCGACTAGGGGTCCTTTTGTGTGTGTATTTGCGGCAATTTGAGTGCTTTGGGGGATATGATTGGCTATGCCAATTGTAGTTTTGGTATTCTTCTTATTGCTTTCTTTGATGTTTTGAACCTCTAATCCTTCTCTTTTCTCTACGGTGCCGAATTGGCAAGTAACCATTCAAGTCATTTTTGTTCTTATTCGTTTCGTGAAATACCAAAGCTTTGTATTGCATTTTCCAAGTCTCTTTCTTTTTTTCCTGTTTTAGTCCTTGTCGAATCATTTATTTATGAGTTCTCTCTTCTACCTTCCCCACTCTGGCCGAATATCCCTTTCTCTTTTACTCTTTTCCTTTAGGTTTTTTGAGTTTCCCTTTACATTGATTTAAGCTCTCTTAAAGGAGGGGGATAGCCTTCGGTATTCCTCTGTTTCATTGGCTAAATAATTGGTATCCCTATTCTTTCTTTCCCATTAACTATCTTTCTCCTAGCGATTATGCGAGTTGCTTGTGGTGGATAAGTATTTCGATAAGGACAAAAGTAACATTGCAAGCATGTAAGTATTGTGTTATTTGGTAATCTATTAAAGTACTTAACATGTGATCATGTCGCATTGTTTTGGTAGCATCAAAACTTATTGAACTCGATTTATCTACGAATTTCTAAGACTACATCGATTGAAGGAGTGGAAGTGTGAATCATTTCAGGATCATTCTTACCAGGAATCCAAACAGGTGTGTAACTATTTTTCGTAAATGATAGTCGGCTTAAAAGCCAAAAAGAGTGTGTGACCGTATACCATATTTCTGTTGATCAGCTTAAAGCCGAAACTATGTGTACACACACACCACTCTAATTGTAGATCGACAAATAATGAAATCTCAAAATGTCAAAATGCCGAAAAGCCAAAAATACGGTAGCGATTACCATATGAGCACACGAATGCTTGTGTGGGAAAGTAGATATAATGACGGAGGCCACCATGAGCGATCTCGTGGTCTTAGGCCGCTTTTGGGTCAAATGGGTCGAAATGGGCTGTGTGGGCCAAATGGGCTCATGGGCCCCATATGGGCCAACTTTATGAACTTATGTGAAATAATGAGCTCGACCATGTCGTTCACATGGCTAAAGGCAATTTTGGGCTTAGCGGGCCACACGAATATGTGGACCCCACTTGGGCCATACATTGGGCTTTAGGCCCAACTATACCTTTTGATCCCTAAAGGTTGCACAAGTCTTACGGATCGACTGTGGACCTATTGATGAGTTGATACACATACTTGGACCCCAGTGTGAGAAATGACCGTAATGCCCTTGTAAGGTAAAATGACTGTAATGCCCCTATAGGGTAAAATGACCGTAATGCCCCTATAAGGTAAAATGACCGTAATGCCCCTATAGGGTAAAATGATCATAATGCCCCTATAGGGTAAAATAACTGTAATGCCCCTATAGGGTAGATGACTATTTTGCCCTTCGAGGGTAAATAACTACTTGTGCTATGATTTGACTGATTTGACTGTGATTGTATGACTATGATTTGATTGACTCACTGTGAATGATATGATGATTTGTGGTCCAGACATTCTGCATACATGACATACTGCATGGGGTTGGGATATTGGTTATAGAGGAAGTACAGTTTTGATAGGGTCGTAGGGTCGCACGAGATGACTATAGACCCGGTAATGATCTGTTAAGGTTGCACGGGCTAGCACGAGACAACTGTGGACCTACTGATGGCTTTAAGCCAGTTAATCTAATTATGGCTCTATGCAAAACTAATTATGGCTCTGTGTCGTCTTGATTAAGACTTTATGTCGATCATATTTATCCATGGCTGTGTACAGATCATAATTATTGATGACTTTGTGTCGATCATATTTATCCATGGCTGTGTGCCGGTCGTAATTATTGATGACTTTGTGTCGATCATATTCACCCATGGCTGTGTGCCGGTTATATTACCATAGCTAATGGCTATGTGCCAATCTTATTACAGTTATCGATGTCTATGTGCCAATTATGAGACCGTTACTGAAGGCTTAAAGCCGCATATATACTAGTAGCTTTGCTGCGATTTCGATTAGTGTTGCAATCGGTGCTAACACTGTAAGTGTAGGGATGGCATGGGTGATTTATTCCCCACAAGTAGTGCAGGGTTGGACGGAGGCAAGTGGGTTGGATGGGTTTGCATGCATCATGCATCATTCATACTGAGACTTTTGCTGTGATGGGCTAGGCCCAATTGATTCTATTATGGGTTGTGACCCAAATGATATTGCTTTGGGCTTTGGCCCACATATGCTCTGGCGAATCTGTCTTTATTCTTGTTAAAGGGCTCGAGCCCGGCCGACTTTATTTTTGTATACTAACTGCTTCTTTAATAAGGGGATTATACACTAATTTTTATAAACTCACCACGTTTTTAACCTTTTAGGTAATCCTCAGCGTTAGACGGTTCGGAGCTGTGAGGGACTCGGAGAGGGCCACACAACAGCACATGTTTTATTCTATTTTGCTCATTTACTTAAGCACTTTGATTTTGATTCAGGTTGTAATAAGGCCTCTAAAATTTTGGACTTTAAATTTAGGATTTTATTGATTGTGATTTGTATCTACTAGAAGTAGAACACGATTTTCTAAAACAATAACTATTTTCAAACGCTACGTTTTCGCAACTCAATTTTTAAATTAAGCTTTCGCAACAAATAAGGTTTTAAAGGTAATAATGTTTTAAAAGGGAATAACTTTTTAATAAACCACGATAAAAAATAAACAAACGCAATCTAAGGTTTTGTATAAGTTTTTAATGGCAAGAAGTTTTAAATTTCAAGAAGGGTTTTTAATGAAAACATGGTTTTCAAAAAACACTTCAATGTGACATGCCAAATTCGACCATAACGTCTAGGCCGGGTTTGGGGTGTTACATGTAGTGGTATCAGAGCCAAGTTGCAAAACTCAGCTGTGGAATGGGTTTTCAAATTTTTGGATTTCGAGAGGTTGTTTTCAAATATGTAAAGTGTTTTGAGATATTTCTTCTGAAAAGTGTGGCACACCAAGTCTCCGGCGCCGAATTTGTAAGTTTTCTGGATATCGTTGTTAGTTTAAAACTGAAATGTAGTAAGTTAGGAAATACTATGATTGTTTTAGAGATTAGACTATACTCCTCTAGTTAGAGTAAATTGAAACACTTGAGTTTAGATTTGGTATTTATTCTGTGTGTTTGGAAATGGTTGGATGTGATGATAGGGTTTAGAAATTGTAATCTATCTACTCTAATGGTTAGATGTTTTGGATGTGTGTAAGAGCTTTCAAGATTAAGTTAAAAGTGTATTAGTGTTATTGGGATTAGAGTGCGCAGCGGTAGCATAGTGGTGTAGTTGTTACACAACTACCCTATTAATTGAAAATTTTGAGGACGAAATTTCTTTTAGGAGGGGTGAATTGTAACACCCCAAATTTGGGCCTAGAAAAAATAGGCCTTGGGCATCGTAACGGTTGGATTTTAGTTGTGCGAGAAAAATTTCACAAATTTTAGTTGGGAGGTCTTGGGCTCAAATCTAGGCTTTAGCAAAAATTTTAGTTTTTCCTTTCAGTGAACCTTGGTGTTGGCTGGAAGGCCTTATAATTATTTATGCTTAAAATATGACAAAGGAAGCATGTGGTCTAGTAGCAAGGTGGCGTTAGGAGTATGCATGTGGTCTGAGGTTCAAGTTAGGGCGTGTGCAGAATTTTTGGTTATTTCTTAAATAAACCTAGATATTGGCGTGAAGGCTTTATGAAATATTTAGGGTAAGTTATGACATAAAGAGCCTATTGGCTTGATGGTAAGTACTGTGATAAAGCTTCAAAAGGGGATGGTGTTCGAGTCACACCTGGAGCGAAGAAATATTTATTTTGCTAACATGGGATGGCAAGTGTTAGAAGTAGATTCAAACTCTATTGAGTGAAAGTTTGAACTGGTCTTGGAGTTGTTAGGGAGGATATCAAGAAGTAAATCAAGGAGCGATAAGAGGGGTGATTTGTGGAGATTTTCAAGGAATTTGAAGTGTGAGGGGAGTTGTAGTCGAATTGGGTAGCTTGAGTAGGTGAATTTGGCTAGGGGGTCCTTTTGTATGTATTTACGGTAATTTGAGAGCTTTGGGGGATATGATTGGCTGTGCCGATTGTATTTTTGGTATTTTTCTTATTGCTTTCTTTGATGTTTTGAACCTCTAATCCTTCCCTTTTCTCTATGGTGCCAAAATTGGCAAGTGACCATTCGAGTTATTTTTGTTCTTCTTCGTTTCGTGAAATATCGAAGCTTTGTGTTACATTTTCCAAGTCTCTTTCTTTTTCTGTTTTAGTCCCTATCGAATCATTTATTTGTGAGTTCTCTCTTCTACCTTCCCCACTTTGGTCGAATATCCCTTTCTCTTTTACTCTTTTCCTTCGAGATTTTCAAGTTTTCCCTTACATTAATTTAAGCAGAATATTTTCTTCTCTTTCCCTCTTCTATTTTCAATTTCTCTTAAAGGAGGGGGAATAGGCTTCGATATTCCTCTGTTTCATTGGCCAAATATTTGGTATCCCTATTCTTTCTTTTCCGTTGACTATCTTTCTCTTAGCAGTTGCATCTGCCCAACGCGAGTTGCTTCTGGTGGATAGGTATTTTGGTAAGGACAAAAGTAACGTTCCAAGCATGTAAGTAGTGTGTTATTTGGTAATCTATTAAGGTTCTTAACATGTGATCATGTCGCATTATTTTGGCAACATCCAAACGTATTGAACTCGGTTTATCTACAGATTTGTAAGACTACATCGATTGAAAGAGTGGAAGTGTGAATTATTTCAGGATAATTCTTACCAGGAATCCAAATAGGTGTGTAACTATTTTTCGTAAATGATAGTCGGCTTAAAAGCTAAAAAGGGTGTGTGACGGTATACCCTATTTTTATTGATCGGCTTAAAACTGAAAGTGTGTGTACACACACACCACTCCAATTGTAGATCGGCAAATGCTGAAATGTCAAAAAGTCAAAAATACGGTAGTGGTTACCATACAAGCGTACGAACGCTCATGTGGGAAACTTGATACAATGAAGGAGGCCACCATGAGCGATCTCATGGTCTTGGCCACTTTTGGGTCAAATGGGCCGAAATGGGTCGTGTGGGCCTAATGGGCTCACGGCCCACATGGGCCAACTTCGTGAACTTAGTGAAATAATGAGCTTGACCATGTCGTTCACATGGCTAAGGGCAGTTTTAGGCTTAGCGGGCCACACGAGCGTGTGGGCCCCACTTGGGCCATACTTTGGGCTTTAGACCCAACTATACCTTTTGATTGCTAAAGGTTGCACAAGTCGTGTGTATCGACTGTGGACCTACTGATGAGTTGGTACACATACTTGGACCATAGTGTGAGAAATGACAGTAATACCCCTATAAGGTAAAATGACTGTAATGCCTCTATAAAGTAAAATGACCGTAATGCCCCTATAGGGTAAAATAACCGTAATGCCCTTGTAGGGTAAAATAATCGTAATGCCCCTCAAGGGTAGATGACTATTTTTCCCTTCGAGGGTAAATGACTAACTTGTGCTATGATTTAACTGATTTGACTATGATTGTATGACTATGATTTGATTAACTTAACTATGAATGATATGAAGATTTGTGGGCCAGACATTCTGCATACATGACATACTACATGGGGTTGGGATATTGGTTATAGAGGAAGTACTATTACGATAGAATTAGCTCGGGCAATGCGGGCTAACATTGTTAAGGTCGCACGCAGGCGCATGCAGGAGACGACGTGGACCTCTGGATGGCTTTAAGCCAGTTAATCTGATTATGGCTCTATGCCAACCTAATTATGGCTCTGTGCCGTCTTGATTATGACTTTGTGTTGACCATATTTGTCCTTGGCTGTGTGTCGATCGTAATTATTGATGATTTTGTGTCGATCATATTTATCTATGCTTATGTGCTAATCGCAATTATTGATGACTTTGTGTCAATCATACTTACACATGGCTGTGTGCTGGTTATATTACCGTAGCTGATGGCTATGTGTCGATCTTATTACAGTTATCGATGGCTATGTGCCAATTATGAGACCGTTACTGAAGGCTTAAAGCCGCATATATACTAGCAGCTTTGCTACGATTTCGGTTAGTGCTGCAATCGGTGCTAACACTGTAAGTGTAGGGATGGTGTAGGTGATTTATTCCCCATAGGTAGTGCAGGGTTGGATGGATTTGCATGCATCATGCATCATTCATACTGAGACTATTGCTGTGATGGGCTAGGCCTAATTGATTATGTTATGGGCTGTGACCCAAATGATATTGCTTTGTGCTTTGGCTCACATATGCTCTGAACTGAACTGTACTATTACTGTTAAAGGGCTTAGGCCCAGACTGACTCTATTTTTGTATACTGACTATTTCTTTAATAAGGGGATTACACACTGGGTTTTCGTAAACTCACCCCATTTTTAACCTTTCAGGTAATCCCTAGTGTTAGACTATTTAGAGCTACAAGGGACTCGGAGAGGGCCACACAACTGTACATGTTTTATTCTATTTTGCTCTTTTACTTAAGCACTTTGATTTTGATTCGGGTTGTAATGAGGCCTCTAAAATTTTGGATTTTAAATTTGGGATTTTATTTATTGTGATTTATATCTACTAGAAGTAGAACGTAGTTTTCCAAAATAATAACTATTTTCAAACGCTACGTTTCCGCAACTCAATTTTTAAATATCACATTTTCATAAATCATTTGTTTTAAATTAAGCTTCCGCAACAAATAAGGTTTTAAAGGTAATAACATTTTAAAAGGGAATAAATTTTTAACAAACCACGATCGAAAATAAACAAGCGCAAATTGAGGTTTTGTACAAGTTTGTAATTGCAAGAAGTTTTAAATTTCAAGAAGTGTTTTCAATGAAGACACGATTTTCGAAAAACACTTCAATGTGACACGCCAGATTTGGCCATAACGTCTAGGTCGGGTTTGGGGTGTTACAGAGATCTCGTATAAGACCATATCTGGGATATGGCATAGGCATCGAATATAAAAATCGTATAAGACCATATCTGGGATATGACATCTACATTGATATGAGAACCCGTATAAGACCATATCTGGGATATGGCATCGGCATTGAGATGTGACCCCTTGTAAAACCATATCTGGGATATGGCATTGGCGTCGTGTTTATGTGTATGATGATGATTATGTATCCTCGGGTATTCCAAGTGATTTGTAGGAATAAACAGTTAAGCTTATAATAGAGATGAAATTAGTGCTAAAGCTATGTGATAAAGTGATACAGGCACATGTGAGTAATTCACGAGAAATGTTTACGATATGTGACATGACATGTAATTGGTAAGAGTAAGCATGAGCAAGTTATGGCAATGTGTTTGAGACCTTGTGTTTTTATTCAATGCAATGGATGGATGACATTATGAGCTTTTACGTTGCTATTTATTTCATGCAAACTTACTAAGCTTCATACTTACCTATCTCATTTCCCTTTTCCTTGTAGTGTCGCCAAGCTAACTCGAGGATCGTGGGATGTCGAAGTTCAGAATCACACTATCAACTTCTCTTTGGTATAGCATAGTTTGATTAATTTTGAGTATGGCATGTATAGGAACTTGGTTATTTTGTGTTATGTCATATTTGTTAGCCAATGTATGGCTATTAATGTTATTCAATTCATTTTGTAAATGGCCATTGGAAATTGGCCAATACTTGACAAGTTTATATATTCAATGATGATGAAGTTCATAAAGTGCATGCTTGTGTAGATGTCTTGATTTTGGGTTCTTAGAAGTGCCTTATGGTCATGATGTATGTTGAGTTGAATTGGTATAAGTATGGTTGCTTTGTAGGGTGGCAATTGGCTTAGTAGATAGCCTTACAATTTTCCACATAGGTAGACACATATGTGTGTATCTAGGCCGTGTGTGACACATGGTTAGCCCTATGGGCGTGTAGATAGGCCGTGTGTACCCCTGCATGCTAAGTTGGTAAGTCAGTATGCCTAGTAGTAAACACACAGGCTGAGATACAGTCGTGTGTCTCAACCATATGGGAGACACGGCCTAAGACACAGGCATGTGCCTAGGCCGTATGAAGTCTGCACCTAAAATTTAGAATTTATTTTGACACACGGTCTAAGGACACATGTGTGTGCCTTGGTTGTGTAACCTTATTGAGATGATGACATCATAAAAGAATGTCAAGGTTTTCACACACGGGTGAAGACACGGGCGTGTCATGGCCGTGTGAGGGACATAAGTGTGTGTTAGGCCATGTGAAAACCCCTGTAGGTTCAAAATGAAAAATAAAACCTACACGGACTAGGGTTATGGGCGTGTATGATTACACGGCCTACCTACACAGGCGTGTCCCTCATCACATGGGCGTGTGGCCCTATTTTGTGTAAAAATTTTCTAAGTGTTCAAAAGTTTCTGATTTAGTCCCGAATCATTTCGGGTTCAAGTACGGGGTCTTGTAGACCTATAATAAGGGCATTAAGGTCTCGGATGAAAAGTTTTAATTTGAAATGAAATTTTATGGGTCGATGTTGTATGATTGAGCAAGTTAAGTAAGATAATGCCCGAACCGGTTCAAGTGTCGAATACGGGTAAGGGGTGTTACATGATGAAACCTCGGATTGGTTTGATTGAGTAAGTTATGATGTTATGATTTTAATAACATCTATTCTAAGCTTGATTATGAATTCACAATGACATTTATGTTAAATATATGTTAAAGTGTGTATGATGCTTATTATTTGCATACGGACATACTAAGCTTTAAAGCTTACTTTCTTTCTTTTTCTCTTGTCTTATAGTGTCACCAAGCCAACTCGGGGATCGAAGACGGTCAAAGATTCATTCACACTATCAAATTATCATTTTGGGTACTTATGATTTCAATATTCTGAGTTATGGCATGTATAGGACTTAGTCTTTTTGTTATGTGTCATGATTGATTTGGCCATAAGTGATGGCTTCAATAGTTGATAATTCATTTTGTAAATATTGGTTAAGTATATATACATATGATGATTTTTCATGAATGGGGAAATTGCATGGTTTGAGATGCTAAGTATGTGATGTTTGTATGTGATAAATGATAGCAGGTAAATGATATATGGATGCCTTGTGTATTGCTGATTGGGTTGAAAGTATATGCTTGGATTGGTGTTATGTTTTGTTGTGTAGGTTGGTGAATAGAAGGGTGGCAAAAAGGCTTAGTAAATAGCCTTATATTTTTCCACACGGGCATGTGTCTAGGCCGTGTGTGACACACGGTCTACCCCACGGGCATGTGTTTTGGCCGTGTGTCCCCTGCACCTTAATTGTTGCAAAATAGAATGCTCAGTACTGAGCAACAGGTAGAGACACGAGCGTGTGTCTCAGCCGTGTGGACTGCACGGCCTCGAACATAGGCGTGTACCCTAGCCGTGTGAAGTTTGCACCTATTTTATGAAAAATTACAAAAATTTAATCGATCACACGGCCTAAGCAAATGGGCGTGTGACTTAGTCGTGTGACCTCAATTTGATGATGATGTCATAAACAAAATGCTCCCTCATTTGAACACGACCTGAAGCATGGACGTGTCATAGGGTCACGAGGGCGTGTCCTGAACCCACATGGGCGTGTGACCCACTTTTCACGAAAAATTTTCTAAGTTTCCCAAAAGTTTTCAAAGTTTTAGGTTTAGTCTCGAACCTCTTTCGATGCATGTTTTGGTCCTTGTAGGCTTGTTTTAAGGATGATATGAATTTTTTTTTTGAAAAGTTTTAAATTTGAGTGGAATTTCATGTCTCGATTTTGAATGTTTGCTTGTGAATAAGTCCGGTAATGCTTTGTATCCTATCCGGCATTAGATACGGGTAAGGGTGTTACATTTAGTGTTATCAGAGCTATGATCTAGTCGATTTTTGGACTAATGTAGCGTGTGTTAGAGTCTAGCTATACATGCCATAAATGAACTGTGATAGTGTGATGACTCTTGACAACTTTAAATTGTGTTTTCATATAGTAATGGATCCCAATCGAGCTGAGGCTGATGAAGTTGAAAGTAATGCATCGGCTCCCGCTCAAGGGGCAGCGCCGTCTGATAGTAGACCCCCTACGGTTAGTCAAGGAGAAGGAGGCAGGGAAGCCTTTCTCCATATGATGAATGAGTGGTATACAAAATTTGTTCGAACAAATTCGAATGCCCAACCTCATCCACCCTCACCCATTCCTCGACCAGTTCCCTTAGCCCCTCAAGGTATGGACTTTGTAAGCATGAATAAGCCCCCAGTTGATAAAATCTGAAAGATAGGGCTGAATATTTCTAAGTTAATGTGGATCTTGATCCCGAGAGAGCCGAGTTTTGGCTCAAAAAAGCCATGAGGGTATTTGATGAGTTATCCTGCACACCAAATGAATGTTTAAAGTGTGCTATCTCTCTTCTGAGAGATTCTGCATATCATTGGTGGAATACACTTGTATCTGTAGTTTCGAGAGAAAGGGTCACCTGGGACTTCTTTCAAGAGGACTTTCGAAAGAATTATATTAGCCAATGGTTCATCGACTAGAAACGTAAAGAATTTCTTGAGCTGAAACAGGGTCGTATGATAGTGACTGAATATGAGCGAGAATTTGTCAGACTGAGCAAATATGCTGGAGAGTGTGTTTCTACAGAAGCTATTATGTGCAAAAGATTTGAGGATGGATTGAATGAAGATATTTTTGTGTTAGTCGGGATTTCAGAGCTAGTTTGTAGTATTGGTTGAACGGGCTTGTAAGGCCGAAGATTGAACAAAGAGAAGAGGAAAGCTGATCTTGAAGCTAGAGATTCGAGGAAAAGACTAATAAGTAAGTCATTTCCATCTCAGTCTAAGAAATTGAAAGCGATGTATTTTCGTTCGAATGTTTCAGTGGGGTATTCACGTAGAGATCATGAGAAACAACATTTGAGTTCTAAATCTCAAGCTACTTTGATGGCGAGTGTGGGTAACATAAAGTCTAACAGACCCGAATGTCAATAATGTGGAAGAAGACATCCTGGTGAGTGTAGGATGAATGATCGGGCTTGTTTCAAGTGTGGCTCTCAAGAGCACTTTATTCGAGATTGTCCTAAAATGGCTGAGAAGGAAAAGTTTCAGAGTGTGAGGCCGAGTAATACTTCTAATAGAGGTAGGCCACCGAGAAATATCAGAAATGGAGCTAATAGTAAAGGTGTGATAAAGGATACAGCTGTGAGATTCGAAGCTCGAGCACTTGCTAGAGCTTATTCCATCCGTGCTCACAAAGAAGCGACATCTCCTGATGTTATCACTGGTACTTTTTCTCTCTATAATACTAATGTAGTTGCATTGATCGATCTTAGATCGACGAATTCTTATATATGTGTGAAATTGGTAGCTAGTAAGAGCTTGCCTATTGAGTTTACTGAGTTCATGATTAGAGTGTCAAATCCCTTAGGCAAACATGTTTTAGTTGATAGAGTTTGCAAGAATTGTCCCTTGATGATTCGAGGTCACTATTTTTTGGCTGATTTAATGTTGTTGCCATTTGATGAATTCGATGTTATTTTGGTTATGGATTGGTTAACATTGCATGATGTCGTAGTGAACTGTAAAAGAAAGATTATTTAACTGAAATGTGAAAATGGTAAAATTCTTCGGATTGATTCAGATGAGTCGAGTGAGTTACCTGTTATGATTTCTTTGATGATTGCCCAAAGATATATAAGAAAAGGCTGTGAAGCTTACCTTGCTTATGTGTTGAATACAAAATAATCTGAATTGAAAGTTGAATCGGTGTCGATAGTTTGTGAATATCCGGAGGTGTTCCCGAAAGAGTTACCTGGGTTACCTCCAGTTAGGGAAATTGAGTTTGGTATTGAATTGGTACCAGGGACCTCGACGATATCTATTGCTCCGTATAGAATGGCTCCGACCAAATTGAAAGAGTTAAAGACTCTGTTGCAAGAATTGACAGATAAGGGTTTTACGAGACCAAGTTATTCTCCCTAGGGTGCTCCAATGTTGTTCGTAAAGAAGAAAAATGGGACTATAAGCCTTTGTATAGATTACCGACAACTCAATAAGGTAACCATTAAGAAAAAGTATCCTTTGTTGAGGATTGATGATTTATTTGACCAACTGAAAGGAGCGACAGTGTTCTCAAAGATAGATTTGAGATCTAGTTACTATCAGTTGAGAGTAAAAGAGTCGGATGTGCCGAAAACCGCTTTTAGAACAAGGTACGGACACTATGAATTTCTTGTCATGCCTTTTGGACTAACGAATGCTCCTGCAGCTTTTATGGACCTAATGAATCGAATCTTTAGACCGTACTTGGACAAGTTTATAGTTGTTTTGATTGATGACATACTGATTTATTCTTGTAATGAGTCCGATCATGCCAAACACTTGAGAACTATTTTGCAGACTTTGAGAGATAAGAAGTTGTACGCTAAGTTTAGTAAAAGTGAATTTTGGCTCTGAGAATTCATATTTTTAGGACATATTGTCTCAGGTGATGGTATTCGGGTTGATCCAAATAAGATTTCGACAATTATTGATTGGAAATCGCCAAGGAATGTATCAGAAGTTAGAAGCTTTTGGGCTTCACCGGTTATTACCGCCATTTTGTCAAAGGGTTTTCAATGATTGCTACCCCTATGACCAAGCTGTTGCAAAAAGATGCCAAATTTGTTAGTTTGAAGAATGTCAGCAAAGTTTTGAGAAGTTGAAGGCTTTATTAACTGAGGCACTGGTTTTAGTGCAACCTGAATAGGGAAAGGAGTTTGTGATTTATAGCGATGCGTCACTGAATGGATTGGGGTGTGTGTTGATGCAAGAGGGCAAGGTGATAGCCTATGCCTCGAAGCCACATGAGAAGAATTACCCGACGCATGATTTGGAATTAGCCGCTATTGTGTTTGCTCTAAAAATTTGGAGACGTCATTTGTACGGTCAGAAATGCCATGTTTTTTCTGATCACAAGAGTTTGAAGTATTTCATGACTCAAAAAGACTTAAATTTGCGACAACGAAGATGTCTTGAGTTATTGAAAGATTATGAGTTGGTGATTGATTATCACCTGGGTAAGGCGAATGTAGTCGCAGATGCCCTGAGTAGAAAATCCTTATTTGCCTTGAGAGCAATGAACACGAGGCTATCATTGTCCAATAATAATTTGATTATAGTTGAGTTGAGAGCTAGACCATTATTTCTTTAGCAAATTTGTGAAGCTCAAAATGTGACCCTAATTTGCAAGCCAATAGAGCTCATTATGAATCGATTAGTGATATAGATTTTCATGTCAAATCTGATGATTGTTTGATGTTTCGAGGTAGAGTTTGTGTACCAAAAAATGATGAACTTATTCAAAAAAATTTTCATGAGGCTCATAATGGTTATTTATCTGTGCATCTGGGTAGTACAAAAATGTATAATGATTTGAAGAGATTGTATTAGTGGTCTAGTATAAAAAGAGATATCTCCGAGTTTGTTTTGAAATGTTTGATTTGTCAACAAGTAAAAGTCGAACACCAAATGCCTTCGGGTTTACTTCAGCCAATGATGGTACCCGAATGGAAATAGGGTAGAATTACGATGGATTTCATAACCGGATTACCTCTGACTCCGAAAAAGAAACATACCATTTAAGTTGTGGTTGATAGATAACAAAATTGGCTCATATTATTTCGGTACGTACCAATTATTTACTTGATAAGCTAGCTGAGTTGTACATTTTTGAGATTGTAAGATTGCATGGGGTGCCCACTTCGATTATTTCGGATAGAGATCCAAGGTTCACTTTGAGATTTTGGGAAGCTACAAGAGGCTTTGGGTACAAGATTGAATTTTAGTACTGCATTTCATCCACAGATCGACGATTAATCTGAAAGGGTAATTCAGATACTTGAATATATGCTTCGATGCTATGTTCTAGAATTTGAGGGTAGTTGGGAAAAATATCTACCATTGGTCTAATTTGCCTATAACAACAGCCATCAGTCGAGTATAAAAATGGCATCTTATGAGGCATTGTATGGCTGCAAGTGCTGAACACCTTTTTATTGGACCAAGCTTAACAAGAAATAGATTCACGGGGTTGATTTGGTTAAGGAACCGAAGAAAAAGTAAAGGTAATCCGAGATTGCTTGAAAGCTGCTTCAGATCGAAAAAAGTCGTATGCAGACTTGAAAAGAAAAGAGATCAAATTTCAGGTCAGTGACAAAGTCTTTTTGAATGTATTCCGCGAAAGAAGATTCTAATATTTGGTCGTAAAGGCAAGTTGAGTCCATGTTTCATTGGGCCGTATGAAGTTATTGGAAGAATAGGGCCAATGGCATATGGTTAGCTTTACCAACAGAGTTGGAAAGAATCTATAATGTGTTTCATGTGTCTATTCTACGACGTTATCAATAAGACCCTTAACATGTGATTTCTCCGACAGAGGTTGAGATTCGACCTGATATGACTTATGGTGAAGAACCGGTCAATATTTTGGCTCGGGAAGTTAAATAGTTAAGAAATAAGAGTATAGCTTTAATGAAAGTTTTATGGCAATGACACAAATTAGAAGAGGCTACGTGGGAACCTGAGGAAGCTATGCGAAAATAGTACCCAAACCTATTCTCAGGTAAGATTCTCGGGGACGAAAATCCCTAAGGGGGGAGAGTTGTAACAGCTCGATTTTGGGCCTAGTTGGAACAGTGGTTCTGAGACCACAAATCTAACATAGTAAAGTTCATTTTTATTATATTTTTATGGTCTATTTTTCACGGAATGATTTCGTGAAAATTTCATTCAAAAATTTTGACGTTTGGGCACTCAATTTAGTCAAAAGGACTAAATTGTAAAAAGTGTAAAAGTTGAGTTCTACATGCTAGAGGTGTCTAATTGCTATCAAATTTTAAATAGAAGGTCCTTAGATGGTAATTAGACCATTTGTTAAGATAGTGGACAAAAATGGATATGGTGAGATAAAATTTCAATGTTTTAAGTGAAGGGCATTTTGGTCATTTGGTAAATAAAAGAATAAAAAGGGAAAATCAAGATAAAATCTTGTCCATCTTCTCCCTCAAGTGCCAAAAATTAGAAGAAAACCATAGCTAGGGTTTTCCTCAACTTCCAAGCTTGATTGTAAGTGCATCCTAGCCCCGTTTTTAATGCTCTTTATGTTTTTGAAGTTGTTATCATCCGATCTATCTATTTCTACCATTAATTTAAGGAAAGATCAAGGTCTAGGGATTGAACCATGTTGGATGTTTGTGTATTTTTATGTCTAATGGTAGATTATGCATGTTTGATGTGTGATAAACAACTTTTCCTAGCTGGTTTTTGATGAAAATGATTAAAAGGACCTATTTGTAAAAGTTATAAAATATGTAGTAAAAGTTTGTTTTAATGGAAATTGTGGGCTATTATAGTTATAAAAAATGGTTCGGCTAGTCTTGTAAATTAAAGAAATTGCACTCGTTTCATTTTACAAGCTTAGGGGCAAAAATGTAATTTTGTCATAATGTGATTTTTAAACTGAATTGAATAATGTGAATAATAAATAAGTTAAATTCTATTATAGATCAAGAAAGGTGAGGTTCGGACCTTGATCGGGGGAAAAACAAGGTTATTGACGATTAGGTCCATTTCTTCTATTTTTGTACTGAGGTAAGTTCGTATATAAATAATGCATTATTATTTATGCTTTAATTGCATTAATATTGTATTAATTTTGACTTATCTTTGGATGTAATTGACAAAGTTCAACAAGTGAGAAAATCCCGGCTGAACCTTAGGAATAGTTAGGATACAAATGTCATGACATTAGGGTTATTGAGATTTCATGTAAGACCATATCTGGGATATGGCATCGATATAAGACTTCGTGTAAGACTATAACTGGGCTATTGGAATTGATATGAGATCCCATGTAAGACCATATCTGGGATATAGCATTGGTATGGTACTGTGAGTATGAAATATCCCGAGTATCCTTTAGTATTCCAAGTGGTTCAACGGGTAATTCAAAGGAAACGTTAAAGTTGTGAAAGACTATGGTATGATGTGAAAGATTATGGTAAGTTGCAAGTTGGTACAAGTATGTACATAAAACTATTACTTAATAAGCTCGATATGTGATGAAACCTCGGATTGGTTCGATTGAGTGAGTTATGATGTTAAGAGTTTAATAACATCTATGCTAAGCTTGATTATGAATTCACAATGACATTTATGTTAATTTACTTTATGTTAAATATATGTTAAAGTGTGTATGATGCTTATTATTTGCATACGGACTTACTAAGCTTTAAAGCTTACTCCCTTTCTTTTTCTCTTGTCTTATAGTGTCACCAAACTAGCTCGAGGATCGAAGACTATCAGAGATTCATTCACACTATCAAATTATCATTTTGGGTACTTATGATTTTAATATTCTGAGTTATGGCATGTATAGGGACTCGGTCTTTTTGTTATGTGTCATAATTGATTTGGCCATAAATGATGGCTTCAATAGTTTATAATTCATTTTGCAAATGGCCATTTGATATTGGCTAATATTGGTTGAGTATATATACATATGATGATGTTTTCTTGAATGGGGCAAATTTCATGGTTGAGATGCTATGTGATGTTTGTATGTGATAAATGATAGCATGTAAAAATATGTGGATGCCTTGTGTATGGTTGATTGGGTTGAAAGTATATGCTTGGATTGGTGCTATGTTTTTTGTGTAGGTTGGTGCATGGAAGGGTGGTAAAAAGGCTTGGTAAATAGCCTTATATTTGTCCACACGGGTAAACACACGGGCTTGTGTCTAGGCCTTGTGCGACACATTGTCTGCCCCACGAGCATGTGTTTCGACCGTGTGTCCCCTACACCTTAATTGTTGAAAAAAAGAATGCTTCGTAATGAGCACACGGGCAGAGACACGAACATATGTCTCAGCCGTGTGGATGGCACGGCCTTGAATACGGGTGTGTGCCTTATCCGTGTGAAGTTTGCACCTATTTTATGAAAAATTATAAAAATTTAATCGATCACACGGCTTAAGCACACGGGCGTGTGACTTGGTCGTGTGACCTCAATTTGATGATGACATCATAAACAAAATACTCCCTAATTTGAACACGACTTGAAGCACGGGCATGTCATAGGGTCACACGGGTATGTCCCGAACCCAAACGAGCATGTGACTCCCTTTTCATGAAAAAATTTCTAAGTTTCCCAAAAGTTTCTAAAGTTTTCAATTTAGTCCCGAACCTATTTCGATGCATATTTTGGGCCTCGAAGGCTCATTTTAGGGACGATGTGAATGTTTTTGAAAAGTTTTAAATTTGAGTGGAATTTCATGTATTGGTTTTGAATGTCTGCTTGTGAATAAGTCCGGTAATGCTTCGTCCCCTATCCCAGCATTGGATACGAGTAAGGGATGTTACATATTTTAGCATACCCCTTTATGATTTAGGGGCTAGCATAAATTGAATGCCCTTATCAATCTATCAAACACTCGAACTTGAGGATCTCAAAAGCACTTCAATAACTGATCTACCATTAAATACACTATTATTTACTTTCTTTTTACACATAACTTTCGCGTGTTTGATAGTTAAATCAAAGCATCTTAGTATATATTTAGGTTTTCATACTTAAAGATGTAATTTATGCTTTCTAGTAGCTTTACATTTTATTTATCTAAAGATTCTTATTCGAGCCAACATTGATGCCTATGTCACGACACCAAGATATTGATGTCTCAACGTCAAAGAAAATAGCTAAAAAAAAAATTTGGAGCAAAAATGTCCTCGATGTCACGACAAGACTTTCCTGTGTCGCGACATACACCCTGTATTGGTTGCAACATCACAGGTCTGTGTTGCAACCAAGCCCCTGCATAGCCCAAAAACTCCTGCACATTTTAATTATGTTTTGGAGGGAAATTAGGTGTAATTATCCTAATCAAACTCTAAGGACTTCAAGGATAATTTAGGCACTTTAATATTTCAAGTTGAGCCTATATAAAGGCCATTTTAATCAAGTTAAACACACAACATTTAGGGTTTTGATTCTTAGGTTTTTCTTTCATTCTTAGTTTTTACTTAGGTTTTCTTTTATATTCTAGTAATCTAAAGATCCTATTCCGAAGTTAGAATTCGCGAAGGGAGATTATTTTAGATTCATGCTTTCATCTATAAATCCATGAGCATCTCTTTTGCTTATTCTCTTCTTTATATTCCTTTCTTTAACATTGTTAGATGAATGTTTGTGTAAATTTTAGAATCAATTTATGCTTTCTACATATTTTGAATGTTTCAATTACTTTAACTTAATTAATTGATTGAATGATAGAGTTTCTTAGTAGATCAGCTATTTGGGAGAGGAAGAACTTAAACCATAGGCTTGATAACCCTAGGAAGTCATTTAGGTGGGAATTAACCCAAAATTGGTATGGCCTATCCGTGAACCCATTAATTGTAACACAGCTAACCCGTATCCGTCTCAGAATAAGGTTACGGAGCATTATCATAAAAACATAACTCAAATCATTCATTTCAAATGTTTCATAATGATTGTAAAATTTCAATCAATCATATGCATAAAGTCCCTAATTCAAGCCCTAGAGGCCTTAGAAACACTTTAGAAACGATCTGGGACTAAATCAAAAACATTTAAAACTTCTTGGAAAAAGATGGAAAAATTCACACTACATGGATCACACAGCCGTGTGGCCAAGCCGTGTGACTCACACGACTAAGCCACAAACTCGTGTCTCAGGCCGTGTGGACATTAGAAGTAGGGACACACGGTCATGTCCTAGGCCGAGTTTGTGCCTATGTAACTCTCTGACTTGGTTCATACAGCCAAGCCACATGCCTGTGTGTAGGACCATGTAACTCTTGAAATGCAACCTTTAAAAACCTACGGGGACACATGACCGTGTCGCTTGGCCGTGTTACTCACACGGCTGAGACACACCCCCGTGTTTCAAGCCGTGTAAACAAGAAATAGGCCATTTTCAAGCCATTTCTCTCACCCAAAACATACATACCAGCCATTTGCACCTATTTTAAGCATTCAAAAATGTACCTAAAATGTGCATGATAAAGCTAGATCAATATGCCATTTTGCATACAACCAATATTCCCAAAAGGCACCTCAAACATAAATATTAAAATCAACCTAAACACATACATGTTTTGTCATAAATCAATATACACAACCACAAATCATCATGCCAAGACATAGCATAATTGACCATATGTCAAATCTCAACAAAATATAGCAAATAGATCATTAAAAACATACATCTACTTGACCATTTCAACATTAACCATCTAAGCACCAAAATGTCAAAATGTCAACACTCATAAAACCACATATATAAACATGTCAACACATACCACATTGGCCATAAAACCATGTATTAACTTGACCATATTAACCACAACAAGACATCAATAGTACCTTAAGTACCTCAAATCTAAGGCAACCTTTCATGTCATAATCATAAACTAAAATGACATATACATGCCAAACTCATCAATTAAACATTAGATGTAACAGCCCGACTTAGGGCCTAGTCGGAACAATGGTGCGAGACCACAAATCCAAAGTAGAAATATAAATTTTATGATTTCTATAAAGCATATAAGATGATTTCATGATTATGTGAAAATCTCATGAAGAAATTTTATTAATTAGTAATTAAATTGTCCATTAGGACTAAATTGCAAAGAATGAAGAATATGAGATTCTAGAAGATTTAGGTATGAAATAAAATTATGAAAATTACTAGAGGTCCTTATTTAGGAATTAGACCATTATATTTGATGATGGACAAAAATGGACATGTGAAGGAAAAATCTCAAGAAAGGACCATTAAGTGCATTTTGGTCATTTGGTTAATAAATGAATTAAAAGGGAAAAAGCAGCAAAAATCATGTCCATCTTCTCCTACATTAGCCAAAATTTGCAAGGAGCCATAACTAGGGTTTCTTCCATTTCCAAGCTTGATAGTAGTTGCATCCAAGCCCCGTTTTTAATGTTCTTCGTCTTCTTAAAACCCTTGTAGCTCGGTTTAGCTATTTCTAGCAATATTTTGAGTTAGGGTTCATGTTTAAAAATTTACCCATGTGTGACATATATGTATTTTGATGTTTTATGAAGGAGTATAAAAGTTTGATGTATGATAAACATCTTTTTCTAAGTGATTTTCATGAAAAATGCATGTAAGGACCAAATAGTAAAAGTTATGAAAATGGCCATACATGAGTGGAATAGTAGAAATTGAAGGTTCCTATAGTTGATAATATGAATCGGCTAGGCTTGAAATACAAGAAAGTTGAATGAAAATCATTTTACAAGCCTAGATGCAAAAGTGTAATCATGTAAAAGTTTAGGGGCAAAATTATAATTTTGCCAAAATATGAATTATGAATCGATTTAGTCAATGTGTAAATTTAATAAATGAAATTGCTATTATATATAAAGAAATGTGAAGCCCGGATTGAAATTGAGGCAAGAACAAAATCGAGGACTAAATCAAGCGTCGATACACATTTTGAGAATCGAGGTAAGTTTGTATGAAGCTAAAGTTTCATGATGATTTGATGTTTACAAATACTTAATATTATGATAAATTATGTTATTTCCATGAATAATTGAGTGGTGAAGTCTCGATGAGGAAATAGTGAAAATATGTTGTGTGAAATCTGAATAAAGATTCGGAGAAATGAGGGTAATTATGTATTAACATTGAATAAAGAAGGTTCCGTGTAAGATCATGTCTAGGATATGGCCTCGGCACCAAAGAAAGATCACGTATAAGACCATGTCTGGGACATGGAATCGATATTCATGTACGATCTCGTATAAGACCATATCTAGGATATGGCATTGATAGCGAGCTTTAAAATCTCGTGTAAGACCATATCTGAGATATGGCATCGGTATCCAAAAGTGATCCCATGTAAGACCATATTTGGCATATGGCATCGGCATCCAGAGGTGATCCCATATAAGACCATATCTGGGATATGGCATTGGTAACCAAATTTAAACTCAATAAGTTCGAATATCCTATGATAATTTGCTTAGTTCATGGGCAAAAGATGTCAAGTATGTAAAATGGTATAAAGCTAAATTTTGTTTATGAATAACTTGAGATTCGATAAGAATGATGGAGAATTGAGCTTATGTTCATGTTAGCATATGTGCTAAGTTATGTGATTGAGTGATACAGGTACCATGAATAAGTACAAGTTAAGAAATCATAAGGTAACATGAGATGGGTAAGAAAAAGAGTGAGTAAGTACGAATAAGCATGCCCAAGTAATTGAGACGTATGTTGCCATTATTTCATGAGATGAGTAAATATAGTTTGAGCATTTGTATAGCTTTAGAATTTCAAGCAAACTTACTAAGCTCTATGGTTACCCCTCTCTTTTCCATTTTCCTTGTAGTTTCACCAAGTTAGCTTGAGGATTATTGAACGTCAGAGCTCGAAATCACACTATCAATCACTATTTTGGTATAGCAAAGTTAATTTATTTTGATTATGGCATGTATAGGAACTTGATCATTTTGAGTTATTTCATATTGTGAGAAAATGTTTAGTTATCAAGATTATGCATTCTTTTGTATATGGCCACTTAGAAATTGGTCAATATTTGTTAAGTTATAAACACTACAAGATGACAAGTTTATGTATTTAATCCTTTGTATGGATAGAATAATTGAGTTGCTTGAGATGATATAAGTGTGTTTATGTTTTAGGGTGGCAATTGGCTTGGAAAATAGCCATATAATTGTCCACACGAGTAGACACACGGGCATCTGTCTAGGTCGTGTGTGACACATGGCCTACCCCATGGTGTGTTAGTTGGTCATGTGTCCCTTGCACTAATTTACGAGAATAAAATTTGTCACACGGGCCAGCACACAGGCATGTACCTTGGCTATATGCTATTAAGAATATGTTGACGTCATAAACAGAGAGCTCCACGGATAGGAGACATGGGCGTGTGCTCAGCCATGTGAGATAAATCATTGTCAATCACGGGTGACGAACACGAGCATGTCTTAGGGGCACACGGGCGTGTCCCGTGGACAACACAGGCTTGTGGCCCATGTCTAGGCAAAAATTTTCTAAGAGCGTTAAAGTTCCCGATTGATTTCTGAAACCCTCCAGATGTCAGTTTAAGGCCTTGTAGGCCTATAGTATGTGTGTTATGATTAATAAGGTAAAAGTTTTAAGTTGGAATGAAATTTTATAGCCCAAAAATGCATGTTTAAGTAAGGTTAAGCACGGTAATGCCTCATATCCTGTCTCGGCGTCGGACACGGGTAAGGGGTGTTACATTTAGTGGTATCAAAGCTACGATTTAGTTAATTCTAGAACTAATGTAGCGTTAGCATGAGTCTAGCCATACATGCCATACCTAAGAGTGTTTATATAATGATAGTGTGACGACTCCTGAAAATTTGAATTGTATTTTTATATAGTTAATGGATCCCGATCCTGACCGAGCTGTAGCCAATGAAGCTGCAAATAATGCGCCAGCTCCCGCACAAGGGACCGCGCCAGTAGAGAGTAGACTCGAGACATTGGGTTAGGGAGAAGAGGCCTAGAAAGCCTTTCTCCGTATGATGAGTAATTGGTACATGGAGTACATTTGAGCAAATTCAAAATCTCCACCTCGTCCACCCCACCTATTCTTCAGCCTACCCATGTAGCGCCCCAAGTGGTAGAAGTTGTAAGAAGAGAAAAGCCTCTGGTTGATAGAATTCGAAAACAAGGAGCCAAAGAATTTAGGACTAGTAAAGATGATGATCCGAAAATAGCCAAATGTTGGCTTAAAAATACCATCAAGGTGTTTGATGAACTATCTTGCACACCTAAAGAGTGCATAAAGTGTGTGGTTTTTCTTTTGAGAGATTCCACTTATCAGTGGTGGAATACCCTTGTGTCGGTGGTACCAAGGGAAAGGATCACATGGGAGTTCTTTCAAGAAGAGTTTCGAAATAAGTATATCAGTCAGAGGTTCATTGACTATAAGAGAAAGGAATTCCTTGAACTAAAACAAGGAAAAATGATAGTAACTATGTATGAGTGGGAGTTTGTGAGACTCAGCAAGTATGCGAGGGAATGTGTGTCCTCTGAAACTATTATGTGTAAGAGGTTTGAGGACAGAATAAATGAAGATATTAAATTGTTTGTTGGTGTCCTTGAGTTAAAAGAATTTGTTGTATTAGTGGACCGGGCTTGTAAAGCCGAAGAATTAGTTAAAGAGAAAAGAAAAGTTAAGATGGAGTCTCGTGATTCAAGAAAGAGACAGTGGAATAAGTCATTTCAGTCTTCATCTAAGAATTCAAGAGATTTCTCTACCCAATCGGCTACTTCAGCCAAGTTTTCAAGTAGAAGCAAAAATAAGCAGTACTCAAGGTCTAAAGCTTAGACTACATCAGTTGCTAGCGTTGGCAATGCTCGACCGAGTAGACCGGAGTGCCCATAATGTGGCAGACGCCATTCTGGTGAATGTCGAGCAAATGAGAAGGCTTATTTTAGGTGTGGGTCTCTAGAACATTTTATTAGAGATTGTCTAGAAGGGGATGAGAAACAGAAGCCTCAGGATGCAAGATCGGGAGGCATTGTTAGAGGAAGACCAGAGAGAAACCCAAGAAGTGGGGCAAGTAAATACACACAAAGAGCAAGCTGCAATATCTGAGGGTAAAGCGCTGCGAAGACCTATGCCATTCATGCTCGCGAAAAGGCATCATCTCCTGACGTGATTACGGGTACATTTTCTCTCCACAATTCTAAAGTTATTGCTTTAATAGATCCAAGATCTACCCATTCATACATTTGCATGAAATTAGTATCTAGGATGAGCTTTGCCCGTAAAATCCACAGAATTTGTGTTAAAGGTGTCTAATCCTTTAGGCAAAAGTGTACTAGTTGATAAGGTATGTAAAGATTGCCCGTTGATGATTAGAGGTCATTGTTTTAAGGCGAATCTTATGTTATTTCCATTTGATGAATTTGATGTAATTCTTGATATGGACTGGTTAACTACTCATGATGTGACAATAAATTGTGGAAAGAAATATATTAAGTTGAGATGTGAAAATGGGAACACTCTCTATGTTGAATCAGATGAACAAGACAGATCACCAATTGTGATCTCTCATATGTCTGCTCAGAGGTATATAAGGAAAAGGTATGAGGCATATCTTGCTTTTGTGATGAATATCAAAAAACTAAGTTAAAGATTGAATCAGTACCGATAGTATGTTAGTATCCAAATATTTTTCCTGAGGAATTGACAAGACTACCTCCGTTAGAGAGGTTGAATTCGATATCGAGTTAGCTCCCAATACAATACCGATATCGATTGCTCCATACAGAATGGCTCCATCAGAGTTGAAAAAACTGAAGGCATAGTTGCAAGAGTTGACGGACAAAGGTTTTGCTAGACCAAGTTGTTCTCCATGGGGTGCTCCAGTACTATTTTTGAAAAAGAAAGATGGCTCCATGAGATTGTGTATAGATTATCGATAGCTTAATAAGGTAACCGTAAAGAACAAGTATCCATTGCCAAGAATTGACGATTTGTTTGACCAATTGAAAGGAGCCACTATGTTTTCCAAGATATACTTGAGGTCGGGATACTACCAGTTGAGAGTAAAAGACTCAGATGTGCCTAAGGCGGATTTTCGAACGAGATATGGGCACTATGAATTTTTAGTCATGCCGTTTGGTTTGACGAATGCCCTCAGTGTTTATGGATTTAATGAATCGCATCTTTCGGTCGTTTTGGGCAAGTTTATTGTTGTTTTTATTGATGACATATTGGTATATTCTGGGGATAAGCATGAGCAAGCCGAGCACTTGAGGACCATTTTACAGATTTTACGAGATAATCAGTTGTATGCCAAGTTCAGCAAGAGTGAGTTTTGTCTTAAGGAAGTCAATTCTTGGGGCATATTGTCTCGGAAGAGGGAGTCCGAGTAGACCCAAGTAAAATTTTAGCTATTGTTAATTGGAAACCGCCAAAAAATGTATCTAAAGTTAGGAGTTTTCTAGGCCTAGCTGGCTATTACAGACTGTCCGTCAAGGGGTTTTCCATGATAGTGACTCCGATGAAGAAACTATTGCAGAAAAATGTAAAGTTTGAATGGACGAAAAAGTGCCAATAGAGTTTGGAGAAATTAAAGGCAATGTTGACAGAGGCTCTATTTCTTGTGCAACTTGAGTCGGGAAAGGAATTTGTAATCTACAGTGATGCATCCTTAAGTGGATTGGGCTATGTACTTATGTAAGAAGGTAAGGAGATAGCATATGCCTCTAGACAGTTAAAGCCACATGAGAAGAATTACCCGACGCATGATTTAGAGTTGGTTGCTATTGTTTTTGCATTGAAGATTTGGAGACACCATTTGTATGGTGAAAGATGCCGGATTTTCACCAATCATAAAAGTTTAAAGTATTTGATGACTCAAAAGGAATTGAATTTAAGGCAACGAAGATGGTTAGAGTTGATAAAAGATTATGAGTTAGTCATTGACTACCATTCGGAAAGGCGAATGTAGTCATCGATGCTTTGAGTAGGAAATCCCTATTTGCTTTGAGGGCTATGAATACACGGGTGAGTTTATCCGATGATGGTTCAATTCTAGCTGAGTTGAGGGCTAGACCGATGTTTCTTCAAGAAATTCATGAGGCTCAGAAAGATGACAGTGATTTACAAGCCAGAAGAGCTCAATGCGAGTCAATTATTGAGTCCAATTTTCAAATCAATTTAGACGGATGTTTAATATTCAGGAACCGAGTATGTGTACCGAGGAATGATGAGGTCATTCGTAAAGTTTTGGTTGAGGCACATAGTGGATGCCCATCTGTGCATCCGGGTAGTACCAAAATGTATAATTATTTGAAGAAATGGTATTGGTGGCCAAGTATGAAGAAAAATATTTCTAAGTTTGTTTCAAGATGTTTAATTTGTCAACAAGTAAAAGCTGAACATCAAGTACCCTCAGGTTTGCTTCAACCTATAATGGTACCCGAGTGGAAATGGGACCAAGTTACCATGGATTTTGTAATAGGTTTACCGTTAACACCGAGTAAGAAAGACTTTGTATGGGTTGTAATTGATAGACTTACAAAGTCAGCCCATTTTATACCTATTCGAGTTGACTACTCACTTGACAAGTTGGCAAACTTGTATATTTATGAGATTGTGAGGCTACATGGAGTGCCCTTATCGATTATATCGGATAGAGATCTGAGATTCACGTCCAGAGTTTGGAAAAGTTGCAAGAGGCCTTGGGTACAAATTTGAATTTTAGTACTGCCTTTCACTCTCAAACCAACAGCCAGTTAGAGAGATTGATACAAGTACTTGAAGATATGCTTCGATGTTGTGTCCTTGAGTTCCAAGGCAGCTGGGAAAAATACCTACCGTTGGTGGAATTTGCTTATAATAACAGTTATCAGGCAAGGTTGAAAATGGTGCCATATGAGGCTTTGTATGGGCGTAAGTGTCAAACGCCTTTATATTGGACTAAACTTAAGGAAAACCAGATTCACGGAGTTGACTTGGTTAGAGAAACCGAAGAAAAGTAAGGGTCATTCAAAATGTTTAAAATCTACTTCTAATCGACAAAAATCCTACTCAGATCTAAAAAGAAAAGAGATTGAGTATCAAGTCGGTAATAGAGTATTCCTGAAAGTGTCGCCATGGAGAAAAGTTCTTAGATTTGGCCAGAAAGGCAAACTGAGTCCTCGTTTTATCGGACCTTATGAGACCACCGAGAGGATAGGGCCGATAGCCTATCGATTGGCTTTGCCATTCGAATTAGAGAATATTCACGATATATTTCATGTATCTATGTTGCGGCACTATCGATGAGACCCTTTGCATGTGATCACACCGACAGAGGTTGAGATTCAACCCAACATGATATATGGTGAAGAACCAGTCAAAATCCTAGCACGGTGAGTCAAATAGTTGAGAAATAAGAGTATAGCCCTTGTGAAATTATTGTGACAAAGACATGGGGTAGAAAAGGCTACATGGGAGCCCGAGAAGGCTATGAGGAACCAATACCCACACCTTTTCACTGGTAAGATTTTTGGGATGAAAATCCCTAAGGGGGGAGAATTGTAACAGCCCGACTTAGGGCCTAGTTGGAATAGTGGTGCGAGACCACAAATCCAAAGTAGAAATATGAGTTTTATGATTCCTATAAAGTATATGAGATGATTTCATGATTGTGTGAAAATCTCATGAAGAAATTTTATTAATTAGTAATTAAATTGTCCATTAGGACTAAATTGCAAAGAATGGAGAATATGAGATTGTAGAAAATTTAAGTATGAAATAGAATTATAAAAATTACTAGAGGTCCTTATTTAGCAATTAGACAATTATATTTGATGATGGACAAAAATGGACATGGGAAGGAAAAATTTCAAGAAAGGACCATTAAGTGCATTTTGGTCATTTGGTTAATAAATGAATTAAAAGGGAAAAAGAAGAAAAAATCATGTCCATCTTCTCTTACCTTAGCCAAAATTTGCAAGGAGCCATAGCTAGGGTTTCTTCCACTTCCAAGCTTGATAGTAAGTGCATCCAAGCCCCGTTTTTAATGTTCTTCGTCTTCTTAAAACCCTCGTAGCTCAGTTTAGCTATTTCTAGCAATATTTTGAGCTAAGGTTCATGTTTAAAAATTTACCCATGTGTGACATGTATGTATTTTGATGTTTTATGGAGGAATATAAAAGTTTGATGTATGATAAACATCTTTTTCTAAATGATTTTCATAAAAAAATGCATGTAAGGACCAAATTGTAAAAGTTATGAAAATGGTCATACATGAGTGAAATACTAGAAATTGAAGGTTGCTATAGTTGAGAATATTAATCATCTAGTCTTGAAATACAAGAAAGTTGAATGAAAATCATTTTACGAGCCTAGGGGCAAAAGTGTAATCATGTAAAAGTTTAGGGGTAAAATTGTAATTTTGCCAAAATATGAATTATGAGTCGATTTAGTCAATGTGTGAATTTAAAAAATGAAATTACTATTATAGATCCAATAATGCGAAGCCTAGATAGAAATCGAGGTAAGAACAAAATCGAGGACTAAATCGAGCATCAATACACATTTTGAGAATCGAGGTAAGTTTGTATGAAACTAACGGCACGTTTGGTTGGCATGAATAGCCATTCCATTCCTGCCCAATTCTGCGTGCTACTGATGAATTTCTGCTATTACACCGTTTGGTTCACCGTTTTCTTGATTCCACGGTTTTGCTATTACCCTGTATTCCCTCATATGCCGTAATAGGTATTCTCGGGTGGAAGCGAATAGCTATTCAACGCATTTGTTGTAAAATTTATCCCCAAAATAGCACGCTTTCTTCTCCTTGCTCCGTGTTTCTTCCGACATTTTTCCCAAATCAACAACACGTTAGCCCTTCATCTTCGTCTGCACGTGTTCTTTTTTACTGCTTTTGTATTTCTTCTTCCTCATAACTTCATAACTTTTTTGTATGAATTACGTATGGATCGCTTGGAAACCTCAAATGATTAAGTCTTCGGGTCTCTTCGTCTTGCCGTAAAGATTAAGGTTCTTTTTCTCCAATTTTCTATGTTTCAATTCTTTTCTTTTCTTTTAAGAAATGAACTTTGCTCTTTAGCTTAGTTTTACGGGATTCTCTTGCTTAGGATTTTGTTTGTAGTCATTTTATTGGAAATTTTATCCCTTGGAATAAAACATAGAAGGTGGGTTCTTTCATTTCTTTTTCTTCAATTTGTTTCATCGTTTTACTATTAGATCGATTGTAGATACATGTACTTAATTTAGTTTTTTTCCCCTCTCCTTTTAGATTAATGCGTTTTTTGTTTAATTAATTGATGACTTAAGTGAGGAGCCCTTTTGAATCGTTGTAATTGGGAATTTGGGGATTTTAGTGTTGTTGTTGTTCTTCTTTGGATGGGAAGTGATCAAAACATTGACCTTTTATTTGACTTTATCCGTCACTGCGAAAAATTAAGGATACGTGAGGAAAAGTAACTTCGAATCTTTTCTTTATCATTGTCCCGATCTTGGTGACCTTATAGGAAGAAAGATATTATAATCTATTGAATAATAAGGAAAAACTTACAAAAATTAACCTCCCAATTTCTTGACGATTACTTGTTCGAAACCGATTTATTTGATCAAATTAAGAAAGTGATATCATTTTTGACGGTCTTTCGTAACTCTTAAGTTACCCTCGTGCTCTATGCTCTTTCTGTTGAACATATCTTTGGATTTTTTTTTAGAGAGGGTCTTTGATATTTCTTACACTTCCCATATTTTCTTATCGGGAGGGTGTGGTTTTGATTGGTGAGATATATTTATTAAGTCGAGAACTTCTTGCCACCATTGAGAACAAACTAATTTAATCGAGAGCGGTTCTATTCCATTTCTCGACTTTATGGTAATTATTAGGTTTGTTTTCTTTAAACTTCTTTTCTTGAGCTTTTGGTGTTGAAGTAAAATGCGAGTGCAAATATATGAATGATTACAGCAGATTTGGTTTAAAATTGAGACTCAATTGGTATTGCTTTCTAACCGAAGCCAAAATGAAAAGGTCTTCTTTATTTTATGGAAGTCAACTAGTAATTTTGGAAGCAAAAGATAAAAGGCTTTTTATTATTTTATTTATAGAAGAAAATAATTTGCATGTGAGTAATGTTTTAGATCAAAATGGAAAACGCTTATTTTTGTCATTGGTATATATGTTTTGCTTTTAGGGAGGCATGCAGGTGCTAGCAACTTTAAAGATTGTGGAGTTCTTGAAAGTCTTGTGAAAAGCGAGTGCGGATGGGCTGACTTTATCTTTGTGTGTGCTTCTACTATGATTGCACTTGGTTCATGGGTCTATTGAAGGGACTGAAAGTAAGTACTAAGTGATAAATATTTTAAGCTAATTTATTTGAGAGATCATGGTATCGTTGTTTTGCCATTTGTAGCTTGTTTTTGTTTTAGATAATGTTGCATGATTTAACTCGTAATTCATGATTGTTTCGGCGAGCTACCTGTTACCCATCATTTATGGAGCAACTACAATCATGTGCAACATTTGTTGAATCAAGAGTTCAGAGGATGGCAAAGTTGTGACAAGTCGTGGACTGGCACTACCATGGAGTTCTTTGTAACAATTGGTTGAGCAATTGTATGGAAAGAAAAAGTCGATGAAGTTTACGGGCCATTGGTACGGGCACTTTTACTACGATGAATTACGTTCTTTTTAGGAAAAGGAAAAGCAATATGTCATTACGATGAAAATAGGTTTTGAATTTGATATGTCATTAGTCGCTAACTTGATCTTATTACAGACCCTCCTTACTCCTAATTCCTCCCAATATTCTTTCTTTGTAATATATTTTAACTTGGTCTTTCATATCTACAGGAGGACTTGGTGGTGCCCAAGCATTTGCTAAATCGATAAGCTGGTGAACTTGTTAAAGAAGCAAGCGGAATCAAACAAACCCTATGGAGCTATATGTGCATCTCCAGCTTTGGTGCTGGAGCCTCATGGTTTACTCAAGGTATAATCTTGATCGAGTTTAACATTTTCGTGTTTTCATTATAAAATTTGCATGGGATTGTACTTGTTTGTTTTGTTCATAAAATAACTGATCAACTTAATTAAAAGAACCATAATCTGCCTCTGGGAAGTAGTCTCTGCGTTTCTGGAGGCTTTTGATTAAATAATTTCAACTACTATATACATTAGAACTTATAATTAGGCAATATGGTCACTACAAAATACAAACTGTTGAGGTTGTATCATTTGCTTTTGCCTTTAAACTCTGAACTTTCACTATTGTGCTTGCACTTACTTTTATTTTTTGATTACAAGTGACAAGTTTGTGTGTGTGGTTCTGTAATTATATTTGTTTCAAAATTTTGATCTCGAGTGAAAAAACAACACACTCAAAAGAAATTTTACGTATTTGATATTCCGGATGGTTAACAATCGTGTTGTGTTATGGTCCGGGCAAAAGGCCACGACTTACCTCGCAATGTGCGACAAGCTATCGGATCAAAGTCATATTGACAACAGAGTCTTGGTGGATGGCAACCTCATTACAAGCGGGGCCTGGAACTTCCATGGAGTTTGCACTAGGAATCGTGGAGAAGTTTTTCTGGACGCCCAAAAGCCTTAGAGCTAGCAAAAGGACTGCTTGTTGTACGCCAATGAGATGAACTAGTATGAGTGTTTGGTCCCTTTATGTTACCGTATAGCCTACTATGAGACGATATATGAGAATATAAAAGGTGAGTGCCCATTCACTATGCGGTTTTATGTACACGATAAGTTTGTTCCTTGTTGATAAATAAATGAGCAACATGAACACCTTTGGTTCATCTGTGATGGCATCCTTTGTCAAATAATAGTGGTTTTAATTCTTCAAGCCTTCACAGTAGAATATTTTATTTTCAGAATTTATTTCTAATTTCCAAGAACTTGCCATTTGAACCATTTTATATTACAATCTCATTTTGCAATCATTCTCAACTAGAGTCGATAACAATTTTATCTAATAATAATAATAATTGAAATGGTTTAAAACCGATTTGGTTTATGGTTGTTTGAATCGGATCGATATTTAGGTTGCATTTGTCGGGCATTATTGAAACAACATTCGTGGTTTTCGAATTTATTTATAAACTTGAAAGTGCGAAAACTACATGCAGCAACCTTTGCATCTCAACTTCGAAAGATGTTTCATATAGCATAATCGATTTTATTCAATGCATTTGAGTCTACAGTGGTCAATGTAACTCCTTGTACACGAAAAATGTCTTCTTAGTAAAATGGTGATTCTCTTAATTGTAGTGGTTAGTGTCTTGGATGAACCTTGATGAAGATGTGGAGGAGGATGAGATATAAAGATACGAAGATCCTTCTAATTCTAATGATTCTAACCTTTATTATTTAGACATTGTAATTATTCTAAATTTTGTTGACTTTGCTATTGGTGTTGTCATGCTTATTTATTTAATTGTATCTGTTTCCTTTGGTGGTCTCCTTTAGGATATCATGATTAGGTACCATCGCATGAGGGAAGACCAACGCTTTGGCTTCTGGAACTGATCATCTTTGGTATTGCAACTCGAGTTAGTCTCTTGATGATCATGATTTACGCTCATCGATCTCCGAACTAGTAAGAAAAAAAGGAAGACATATTTTGGAATAGTCTAATAATCTAATCCAACTATGCACTTCATTTTATTTTGATCATCGAGTTATTGATCTCCGAACTAGTGCGAATGTCAAGAAGAAGCGACTTTGATCAAGATACGAGGTGGAGTCGGTCTCTTTTCACATAGTGGCGAAGTTTATGAAGTTGTGTTATACTTTGGCATCATTGACATCTTACAAGACTACGACATCAAGAAGAAATTGGAGCATGCCTACAAATCACTACAAGTGATCCTTCTTCAATATCACCGTCGGTCCAAAACTCTACTCGAAGAGGTTTCGGGATTTTATTGGAAGAATTTTCATTGAAGACGAGTAGAGCATGATCGGAAGGCTAATTGGAATAAAACATCCGCCTGTGTCTAGTCCGAAAATGCCACTTCAGTTCTCCCATATCGGAAATTGTTCAGCCCCTTACAAGCTTTGAGCTAAGACTCCATATCGGAAATTGATGATATTTTGGTAACTTTTGTGTTTGTAATATTTGGGACGGTATGTTTTAGCTTGGTATTATATTAATCTATTTCTTCTAATTATTTCTAAAAGTCAACATGTCAAACATATGTTTCAATCCTTAGATAAGGTGCACAAAGCAAGATATAAAAACTATAGGATTGCAATAGAAATGTATACTATACTATAATATAAAGCATGCAAGACATGTACTTTAATCAAATAAATATATTAACTAATACATAGCAAGGATCGGAGTTCATCTATTTTGATTAAAATTAGCCTTTAAAGATGCATGGCATAAGTTAAAATTAACTTACTTATATATGTTTCATGTAACCTTTTGTTAATACATGAATATTATGTTTATGCAAAATATAAATTTTCAAGTTATTTATTATTTCTAATATTTTTATTGTAGAATAATTAAATTATTTGTTTCAATAATGATATTTTAGTACATTAAATATGCATTACAATTTAAAAATAATAAAATAGATTATATATATTTTATACTATTATATATTTTGATTTTTAAATCATATAATAAATATATTAAGAATGTTATTAAATTATTTTTATTAAATTATATTTAATAATAATTATGTTACAATATGATTAAATTATTTATTATTTTTATTAAATTATTTTCAATAATAATCTTATTAAAATTTAATAACAATAACAATAATCATCTACCTAAAAAATTCTACTAAGAGTATTCGGTCATTTTAGTTCTTTTCCTTATGCTATTACAACATCATTCCATTCAACCAAATACAAGAATTCTATTACATCTCTATTCCATTCCATTCAACCAAACAGTTGAATTACTTATTCTGACTCTATTCCATTACACCTCTATTCCATTACACCTCTATTCAATTACAACTCTATTCCATTACAGTGAACCAAACGTGGCCTAAAGTTTCATGATGATTTGATGTTTACAAATACTTAATATTGTGATAAAGCATGTTATTTCCATGAATAATCGAGTGGTGAAGTCTCGATGAGGAAATAATGAAAATATGTTGTGTGAAATCCAAATAAAGATTCGAGAAATGAGGGTAATCATGTATTAACATTGAATAAAAAAGGTTCCGTGTAAGACCATGTCTGGAATATGGCCTCGACACCAAAGAAAGATCTTGTATAAGACCATGTCTGGGACATGGCATCAATATTCATGTACGATCTCATATAAGACTATATCTGGGATATGGCATCAACAGCGAGCTTTAAAATCCCATGTAAGACCATATCTAGGATATGGTATCGGTATCCAGAAGTGATCCCATGTAAGACCATAGTTGGGATATGGCATTGGCATCTAGAGATGTCCCATATAAGACCATATCTGGAATATGGCATTGGTAACCAAATTTAAACTCAATGATTTCGAATATCCTACGATAATTTGCTTAGTTCATGGGCAAAATATGCTAAGTATGTAAAATGGTGTAAAGCTAAATTTTGTTTATGAATGACTTGAGATTCATTCATGATAAGAATGATGGAGAATTGAGCTTATGTTCATGTTAGCATATGTGCTAAGTTATGTGATTGAGTGATATAGGTACCATGAATAAGTACAAGTTAACAAATCATAAGGTAACATGAGATGGGTAAGAAAAAGAGTGAGTAAGTACGAATAAGTATGCCCAAGTAATTGAGATGTATGTTGCCATTGTTTCATGAGATGAGTGAATATAGTTTAAGCATTTATGTAGCTTTAGAATTTCATGCAAACTTACTAAGCTATATGCTTACCCCTCTCTTTTCCATTTTCCTTGTAGTTTCACTAAGTTAGCTCGGGGATCATTGAACGTCGGAGCTCGGAATCACAATATCAAGCACTATTTTGGTATAGCAAAGTTAATTTATTTTTAATATGGCATGTATAGGAACTTGATCATTTTGATTTATGTCATATTGTGAGAAAATGTTTAGTTATCAAGATTATGCATTCTTTTGTATATGGCCACTTAGAAATTGGTCAATATTTGTTAAGTTATAAACACTACAAGATGACAAGTTTATGCATTTAATCCTTTGTATGGATGGAATAATTGAGTTGCTTAAGATGATATAAGTGTGTTTATGTTTCAAGGTGGCAATTTGCTTGGAAAATAGCCATATAATTGTCCACATGGGTAGACAGACGAGCATGTATCTAGGCCGTGTGTGACACACGATCCTCCCCATGGGTTTGTTAGTAGGTCGTGTGTCCCCTACACTAATTTACAAGAATACAATTCGTCACACGGGCCAGCACACGTGCGTGTGCCTTGGCCGTGTGCCTTGGCCGTGTGCTATTAAGAGTATGATGACATCATAAAGAGAGAGCTCCACGGGTAGGAGAAACGGGCGTGTCAAGGCCGTGTGAAGGACACAAGTTATAGACACGGGCGTGTACTCAGTCGTGTGAGATAAGTCAGTTTCGACCACGGGTGATGAACACGGGCATGTCTTAGGGGCACACGGGCGTGTCCCGTGGACAACACGGGCGTGTGGCCCCTGTTTAGGAAAAATTTTTCTAAGAGCGTTAAAGTTCCCGGTTGATCTTCGAAACCCTCCGGATGTCAGTTTAAGGCCTCGTTGGCTTATAATATATTTTATGATTAAAAAGGTAAAAGGTTTAAGTTGGAATGAAATTTTATAGCCCAAAAATGCATGTTCAAGTAAGGTTAAGCACGGTAATGCCTCGTATCCTGTCTCGGCATCGAACACGGGTAAGAGGTGGTACATTAGACATAGTCCACCTATACATGCCATTATAACCACGACTAAAACCTCAAAATCTATCGATAAATTTGATGGATAGTGTGATGGATCCCCGACTAGCTTCTAACTCGATCGAGCTTTCGATAATCTGTAAAGTAAAGGAAAATAACTACGTAAGCAATGTATGCTTAGTAAGTTCGTATAAACTTTAAGCATAATAATCCATTTCAATAATAAACTTTATAAAATAAGCATAAATCTATGCCAATGCCATAAGATTCATAAATCAATATAATCATCAACTCACAAATGAGTAAGTTCATTAATGTCACATACATTTATTATTCATAACATGATTGGATTTTATGGGACTTAATAGATAATCGTCAAATTTTCTATAAAATTATACACTTTTCAATCTACTTTCTTTTCATTCTGTTCCCAATTCTTATCATAAGCCTAAACAACATTATCAATTCTTAACTTAGTGTATTTATCCATGATAGAGGTATATTCATCCATAGCATACGTAAATTTCTCACATATAGTACATCATTCAAACTCATTACTCCTTTTTATCAAATTTCATTTCAACTATGAATTTACTAGTTCATTACCTTTCCTCACCCATTTCATATGCATAACAAACAAGATATACGCATAATATCAACCATGACTATAAACTAGTGCATTTAAACATATCTCTTTTGGAATCAACTACATAATCAAACATTGCATAAGAAATTACATATTTTGATTTTTTCCACCTTTTCCTAGATATAAGCTCATTACCAATTGAGAACTTACCATTTCAATGTATTTCATTAAGATTAAACATGATATAATTCAATTATAAACTTGGCACAAGCCTAAGCACCAACAACAACACATGTTAGCATAATTGAATATAATTCATGTGAACCTAACATAGATAACCATTATACTTGAGCATGATCCAATTGGATTTATCATCCTTCATAACATATCATGTTTTCCATGTATCACCATTTCAATAAGTTTCATACACACATGTCTTGGTTCATATTGAACACTTACCATTTCATTTGCATAACACAAAAGACATAAACATAACATTTACCATAGTCACAAGCTAGTGATTAAACACATAACTTAGCAATATCATCACATAATAAGATATGGTACATAAACATAAAATCACTTAAATCATACCTTTCATAATCATGAATATTCATACTTTGATCATTGGTACATCATATCTTTCCCTATTTGTCGTAGTGAAGTCAACCAGAACCCTTACCAGAGCTCACACAAGTGTGCTAAATGATGGTCGCCATCCCTTTTCATATTCGGTGAACATTGTAAAGACAATAGTCCAACTATGGTCTTACATGTGCATTGCCACGGCCTTGCCATGGTCTTACGCTCATAGTGCCATAACCCGGTTATGGTTTTATCATTAGAATGTCATAGCCCAGCTATGGTCTTACATATATATATATACTGCCATGGTCCAACCATGGTCTTACATCTGAAAAACTGCCATAGCCTCGCTATGGTCTTACGTAAAAATTGCCATGGTGCAACCACGGTCTTATACATTTTTAATATTGTGTGGCCATAGTGTCTTTCAACCCTGGTTTAATTCATTTCCTTCAAGCTGACAAATTTGATTCACATACATACACAAATAGATAATAATTTATCGAAACAGTAATTAATTGTACTAACCAAGTTACGAACTTACCTGGCTAAATTGCAGAAATAACAAAGTTTAGGGGCATTTTGGTAATTTTCTATTCTCCTCGACTTTCCACTCGATCTTGATCTAAATTAATAATATCATTAAATTTATTAATTTAGACGGTAAAATAATGTATTTTATGCAATTTAGTTATTTTTTAAATTTTTACAAAATTACCCCTAACATTTTACTTTTATTCAATTTAGTCCCTGAGCTTAAAACATGAAAATTAACCATTTTTAATGCAAATTCACATCATTAGAATATTCATGGTACACAACAGCCCACATTTGCAATAATTTTACTTTAAATCCTTGTACTTTTATTATTTCAACAATTTAGTCCATAATCAGAAAATTCATCAAAATCGCAATGCTTTTAAATATCAACCAACATTTCAAATTCATCATTTAATAACTAAAATCACATAGATTCATCAATGGCAACATTCAAAATCTTTAACAATTTCAAAATCGAAGGTACAGGCTAGCTAGACCTAGTTGCAATAATCTCAAAAACATCAAAATTATTAAAAACGGGTAAGAATTACTTACCATGCAATAGGAAACCACCATGGCTTAACCTAGCTTAAAACTTCCATGGACATTCAGTTGAAACAAAAGAGAAAGGAAGATGACAACCATTCATCTTTTATTTATGTTTTAATTAATTTATCAAATTACCATTTTAACCTTTGTTAATAACTAATTAAAACATAAAATCCATGTCCATATTAGTCCATTAAATCTTTAAATGTTTTAATTACCATTTATGTCCCTTTTCCTTTATTCAATAAACCAATTAATCACTCAAATCAAATAGTGATCGAATTTTACACCTTTTACGATTTAGTCATTTTTATTAATTAACTATCGAAATGTTAAAATTTTTCAACGGAACTTTATACCACCTTAATGACACTCTGTAAATATTTATAAAATATTTATGGCTCATTTATAGAAACAAGTTCCCAATACCTCATTTTTTAAAACCATTTGACCTTAGGGTCTTACCACTTGAACTTAATAAATCGCTTATAAAACATAAATTATCAAATCGAAAACCTTTTTAAAACCATATTTGACTCGTAAATATTAAATAATAATATTTAAGAACTTACTCGTCAGATTTGGTGGCCCTAAAACCACTATTTCCAACACCACTGAAAATGGGCTATTACATTAACCCTGAACCAGTCTAGACTATGAGGTCGGAAGATAAGTTGTTCTTGCTTAATCATTATTCTAGTGAAAGATTGGAAGATCCTGCTAGGATATCGACTAGTTGATTGATTAGAACCCTATATCAATAGTTAATTAGGTAAAATAATTGGATCTAGGCTAAAAGGAACTCGCATAGTCAAAACAACGAATATGAAAACGATACATGAATCTAGGAGTAGGTTTTGGTTTAGTTAAATTTATTTAGTTTATTATTTATCATCTTACTTCTTGATTAACACTACTGATATGTGACTCGAGTAGATTAGTAATTATTTCCAGTAATTGGCATCCTAATAGTTTTCCCCAAACTATAATCCCTTGGGTACGATCTTCAGAATACTTACCAAGTGTTTCGTTGTAAACAAACTATATTACAACCTGAACCATATACTTCCAGACACCATCTCGAATCTATATCTTTAATTACAAATGTTGGTACATCCGGAGGCGATTAAAAACGCTACAACTTGTTGATAGATCCTTAGTGCACCTGAAAGGTCTACTTGAAGATGCATTGGTTAAGGTACGAGGACTTATAATACCCAGCGACTTTGTAGTCCTAGACTTCAGGGAAGATCGAGAAATGCCCATTATGTTGGGTAGGCCATTTTTTTCCACTTCTAAATCAATAATTGATCTCGAGTGAAACGAGCTTGTAATAAAAATCGATGACGAGATAAAAGTTTTCCAATGTGGCTAATATTCCTAAAATGAAGGATTACTTAAGGAAGAATGTTATGTATTATTCAAATTAACCCTAACAACCCCAATCAAAGGAATTTTCTAAGTGGTCCAAGTGTAGGTGCTTACGCGATGAGAGAACGAGACAAATGGAAAGACTCTGATGGAGGATGGAACAATTGGAATAGCCAAGATAGGTGAGACCGACATTTGATGTTGATGGTAAAGTTTAAGGAATTTTTGGACAAGTCTTGTAGCACAATATAATTTTTAACCATCAAACTTAACTAATTTGTAAATATTGTATATTAATTTGTTTTTAAATTGTTAGATTTAGGAATTAGACTTTTTAGTGTGTGTTAAAATTAGAAGGAACCAAGTTTTTAATGGCAACGGAGGAGTAAGACATTATTAAGCTACATGTACGGGCAACCAAGGATCGTCTACAAGTCCCAAATAGGCCAAATCGAAGTTGTGTCGTGCCACATCCTACCTATGTCACGACACAACCTTGAATTCAATGCAAATAGGAGAATAACTAGCATCGTGTAGCGTCATGCCCTCTCTATGGCGCGACATACAAGCCATTTTTGGAAACTTTTCGATTTTGGTTTGACGCGATCTTTAAAGATATCTCCCAAGTTTGCATGAAAAATTTAGCCATAGAACGCCTCTATATAATGCTTTTATCAGCAACTAGCACCCTCTAAGCTACCAAGCTCAAATATTCTCCCGAATATAGCCGCCTTCCCCTACCGAGCCTAAATCAGTTATTTGTGAAATAAGACCAAATGGCCATAAGATGAAGCAAAGACAAAAAATCAAAATTGTTCAAACCACGCATCAACACAAGACAAGGAAGATGTGGCGTATCACAACCACAAAAGCAAACATTGGAAGAAATGGTCATGTGAATACAACAACACTTGAATATCAAGCCACGTGTAATAAAAATGTAGGAAGTTAGCAACCCGTGTAGTTGAGAAATATGGAATTAAAGATTTCTAATGGCCACAGCCACCCCCTAGAGGAAACTACCTTAAGACCGTCAAGCCCACAAATCAATGGCACACTATAAACAATAATAAAGAGCAAGCTACATTAAAGGAAGACAATATTTAAGCACATCTTGAATATACGATGTAGGGTATTGCCTAAATCAAGCCTATTGAGGAACACTATACTAGAAGGTATAGCATAAAAACTACTCCGTGAACAACACCATACCCACCAACATTCAATGACACAACCGCAAATGGGAATGTGGCAAACCAAATTATGAGCATAATTGAGATATCAACATCAAGCGGTGGCATATTATAATCCAAGGCAACGCTACTAGAGATAATAACTAGAGGGAAGTAGCAATAAGGAAGCAAAACAATCATGTGTCAACTCTGACTGAAACCAATAAGAGCAATCACGACAAACAGAAGAAGAGGAGACTTTGGAAGCTAGTGGAAGAGTCAGAATCTGAGTCCGATTGATTCTAAACATTCTTATTTGGATTTTGTACCCTATATTTTCATTTGGGATGATTTTTAATTTTTTCTTTAGTTTTTAAGTAGTTAGGATTTAGTGTTTCTCTCTCTATATATCTCTGTGTGTGTGTGTGTGTGTGTGTGTGTGTGTGTGTGTGTGTGTGTGTGTGAGCTTTAATTTTTCTTTGTAAGAACCCCACAATTTTTTTGGCACTACCATTGCGAACCAAATTCAAAAGAAAGAGTAGTCCTGTAATATCCTAAAATTGGGCTTGTGCATTGCTGCTTAATTATATGAAATAGTATGCCTTATGTGTTATGAATGTGTTGTGTGCATTTTTAGAACCTTCGAAATGTAAGGAAATGTCTTAGGAAATATTAAGTTTGAGCTTAAAAAGAGGGAACTAAAGCAGGGTGGCCTTAAGAAAATTTATAGAGGAAATATAACACACAATTGGGCTTGGAAAAGTGGCTTGGAGGTGCCACTTAGGGCTCTGGAAATGACACCATATGCTAGGGGGAAGGACTTGTGTTCGAGTCACGGGGGAAGCAACATTTTAAGGTTTTTATTTTGCTTGTGACGTCAATAAGAGGAGAGTAGGGGGGCGGCACCAAGGCTAGATTTTAGGAGTTAAATCCTTTTATTTTTGGAGATAAAAGGTGGATAATTAATGGATTATTTTTCTTTCAATTTTAAATGAGGAGATAAAGAGGAAAATAAGGATATGAGAGTGATAGCCAAGAAGGGGACTCTAGGCTTAGTAATTTCGGAAAAAGGAGGAAAACTAAGGCCATTCAACATTCTTTCTTCTCCTTTTCTCTCTGCTGAATTCTTTCTGCCATTATTCTTCTCTTTCTTTTCAATTCTCCCCAAAACCAAGAACAGAATCCCCTAGTTTTGCCGAATTTCTCTAAGTTTTATATCTTTCTTTTCTTTCTTTGTAAAATCGAAATCCTCTAGTGTTCATCAAAAGCCGAAATCAAGTGATCAACATTTAGGCCATAGCCGAATAGACCTGTGGATTCAAGAAAAGGTGCTACCGATTTCAATATAAGGGGTAAGGATCTATAATTATCATCTTTTTCTTTCTTTTACCTGAAAGTTAGGAACTAATCTCATCAATATCCTTGGTTGCCGAAACTACATAGGATCTTTCGGGAATTTTCTTTAGTCGACTACAAGGAGGAGAGCTTCGGGTATCAAGATCTAAGGTAAGGCAAGTATTCGGCCAAGGGCCATATATTATGATTTAATGTTAGAAATTAATCTAACATAAGTTTATAGGTATTTCGACAGATACTACAATCCAAGGTCACTTTTCGGGATTTAAAATCGCAAGGTAGGTGTACATGAGTATCGGCCAAACTCTATGTTAGTACTTAGATGTTCAAAAGCCAAAAACTAACCTATGAGGTGATTTGGTGCTAGTCGATTGCAAGGATAAAACACTACAAAGTTTCGGGAATTGAGTGATAGTCAAATCGGCAGCAAGGAACTTAGGATCTAAAGCGTTAGATCGGGTTTTCAGGAAATTAGTGAATCAATAAGAATATCAGGTGTGTACCCTTCCCTAAGATTTATTAAATTTAAGGCATTAAGATTATTATATGTATTTATAAGAATGTGTAAAATATGGCTAAGGTACCATGCAATGGTACAAAGTACTCAGGTACGTTTTCCTACTCCTACTAGGATTATGATAAATATCTGTTATGACACACATATGAAACTATAAGACCGTGAATTAAGAATTTGGCATGTTTTGTATGACATGACCATACGGGTCATTGTGAAAGGGGAAGTGAAAGTGGTGGTAATACCACGATATCTGAATGTGGTGACTTCGGTCACATTATCTGAATGTGGTGACTTCGGTCACATTATCTGAATGTGGTGACTTCCTTCACAATTATTTAATCTGGTGGCTATGCCACAAATTTTATAACGGCGATGAGCACGTCGACTGCAGCGACTACCTTCGATGGTGTGTAGCGGATGGAGGGTTGACTTAGTAGTCCCCACAGTGTGCAGGATGGTACGGGTGATGTGTAGCGGATGGCATATAGGTTTGGGCTCGGGTTGCATCATTATTTCCTATCTGTTATATGAATATGTATGTGATATGAGAATGTATGCCTGAATTGTTAAATTTTAGTGTTGGTTACACATTGAGTCTGTTTGACTCACCCCGTTGGGGAGCATTTTCTTCTAGGTGACGATCAGTGTTGGATCGGGTCGGCAGGAGCTTAGTGGTGGCCATGTGAAGTTTAGATTTTACTTTGTCTTAGACTCTTTTTACTTTATGTACTTTGAATTTAATTTTGGGATTTATTTGATGTAATAAGGCCATAGTAGAACTACTTTATTTTACTTTTATTTATCATGTTTACAATTTTTTTATCAATTAAAAGATTAAGGAAATTTATTTTGAAATAAACTCTAAGTGTTTTGTCACCTAAAATAAAGGGGTTTCCAATATGAGATAAACTTGTTTTCAACTCGAGCCCAACCCAAAAACAATCTTTCTTTCAAAACACGCAGATTTTCCAAAGTAATAAAAGAATTTTGAAACGGTTTACATCGAGGAACATACTAGAACTGGTCAAGGCTCGTGGGCCAGATTTGGGGTGTTTTAGTTTGGTATCAGAGCCCAGTTTTAAACTCTCGATCTTGGGTTTATGGCCCAAAATGTTTTCAAAGTTAAGCCCAAAAGGAATTTTGTGAATTAAGTAGGTTTTTCTGGCATGGCACACTAAGTCTCCGACCCGAAGTCCACCAGGTAAGTACTCCGATCTCTTGTGTGATTTATATTATGACTTGTAGAAGGGTAGAAATGGAATGGAACATAGATTAGCATGATAAGTACTCGAACCCTAGGACTAGGTTACCCAACAAATTTCATAAAATTTTAAATACCTAACTAAACAAACCCATGATTAAGTCGCCAAGTTAGAGTGTGGCAACCATTGTGCGCATGTCTAGGATTCGATCCGGAAGAGCCTGGTACTTAAGCAGTCCTAATGACTCACCTCCTCTTCATTGAATCCTACAGTGCGTAGCTTCGATACACCCAACCAAGAGGACTTATTCATAAAGCTAAACTCAATAACTAAAACCCGAAAGGGACTAGCCAGATTTTTATGGAAACCCTAGCTTTAAAATCCTTATATTACCATTTTAAGTGTAGCAAAAGATTATTGTGAAAATTTTTCCAAAATATTTCCTATTTGCAAAATTACTAAAATGCCCCTAGTGGTAAGATTACTAAAATGCCCTTGGTTTATAAAATACTCATATTACCCACAGTTTTATCAAAACTTCTTTACTTTATAAAATTTCCCTGCTTTGCAAAGGTATCCATAAAACCCTAACTTGTGAAAATTCAAAATACCCTGATTTGAAAATTTACGAAATTGCCCCTAACTTACAAAATTATCAAAATGACCCTGAATCCCAAAATTTTTACAACATCACCGATTTGGAAAGCAAAATTCTCAAAAAGAACCCCCAAGTTTTGTAAATTTCGAAATACCCTTGATTTATTAAGATTTATAAATTTACCCGGGTTAATTACCAAAATACCTTAAATTTTAAAATTTCCAAAATACCCTCGGGAATGTAAAATTTCCAGAATACCCTTATTGACAAAATCACCAAGGAACCTTATTTTGACAAATTATGAAAATACCCCTGTAGGATAAATTACGAAAATACCCCTGGGATAGGAACGGACAGAAATATCTGAAGAGTGAATGTGTATGGGAGATACTATGGAATGGATGTACTTTTCTGTGAATTAGGATAGAAAACTTGAAACTTTGATTGATCGAAAGAAATGCTACTAAACTCTTTTCATAAAACTTTTTCGTGAATAATCAGTGAAACAATGGCTAATGCATAAAATTTCTTAATCAGATTAAAGCGCGGTAGTAGAAATGAGCTCTAGGGGACGTGGTCGAAACGTACGAGGACGCGGTAGAGGTAGAATGACTGTGTCAGAACCCATTAGATCGGGTCAAGGATCTGACAATGAGGTGCCACTGCCACCACCACCAGTTGTTGGTGGTGAACAACAGGATCAGACGGGGGGTGATGCAGTATCGCAGGCTGTGCTACGAATTCTTCAAATAGTGGCTGGTGCTGGAGGAAATATAGGAGCTCGAAAGTTTGTACCTGAGCGACTCCAAGCTAATGGAGTGGAAATGTTCCGTGGCGTATCTGGTGTAGCACCCAGTATGGCTGAATATTGGTTGGAAGCAACCGAGCGAATTATGGATGAGCTCGATTTGACCCCTGAGGACAAAGTGAAAGGAATGGTGGCACTGCTACGCGATGAAGCGTATCAATGGTGGCTTCACGATTTGGGATGGTGCCTGGCCGAGGATCGACACAGGAGTATGTTAAGATGGCAAACCGAAGAAGTATGTAGGAACCAAATATATTGATGAGCGAGAGGAAGGCATTTACGGGGTGGTTCAAGGAACAAGTCCGTAGTAGAGTCTGGTGAGTTTTGAGGTTGAGTCGGTATGCTCGAGGAGTGGTAGCTACGGAGCATGAGCAATGTGTCCGATTTGAGGACGGACTAAGGGATGATCTGAGGTTGTTGATAGCCCCACACTAGGAGCGGGAGTTTGCCGCATTAGTGGAGAAGGCTAAAGTGGTTGAAGGGATTAAGGATTAAGTGAGGCAGATTACGGACAGAAATAGGCCAAAAAGAGGTTTTAGATCGTTAGGATCGTCTGAGAATGTTCAAAAGAGGCCTAGAGTTGATAGGCCGCGAAGTCAGCAAGCTACTACTGGAGGGCAGTATCGTACTTGTGATCAGTGTGGGAAGAAGCACTTAGGTGAGTGTTGAAAGAAGACAGGAGGGTGTTTTAAGTGTGAGTCCAAAGATCATATGATTAATGACTGCCCAATAAAACCCGATGGGAATCGACCAGCAGCTTAGAATGTTAATCAAGCTGGTAGAGGTGTACAGCAACCTTAGCGAGGTCGTGGTCCAAATAACAGAGGAAATGGTACTAGCAGAGGACGTGGAACACTGGGCCGAGGTGTTGCTAATACTGAGGCAAGGAAATAGGGTTTGGTTTATGCGGTTCACCGGAGAGAGGATGGAGATACGCCGGATGTCATAATCGGTACGTTCCTTATAGTGAACAAGCCTTATTTTGCTTTGATTGATGTGGGCTCGACCCATTCTTATGTTGCATGTAGAGTAGTTGAAACTCTAGACATAGCCTCTAAACTTTCTGATAGGGAGATGACTGTAGTAAGCCCACTAGGTCAAACTGTAATGGTAAATAAGATCTTTTGGAATGTATCTTTAGAAATTCAAGGCGTAGTATTTTCTGCCGACTTGATGGAACTTCCCTTCGGAGAGTTCGATCTCATACTTGTTATGGACTGGCTAGTGGACCATCGGGCTATGTTGGACTGTGCAGCTAAGCGAATGGAGTTAAGAACCCCGGAGGACGAGGTGGTAATTATGATAGGAGAAAGAAGAAACTACTTGTCTAATGTAGTTTCGGCATTAAAGGCTAAAAAGATGGTTTAGAAGGGGTGCAAGGCGTTCTTAGCCTTCGTAAGTGTGTTAGATGGAAAGGAAAGAGGTGTCAGTGGAGTTAGAACTGTAAGGGATTTTGAAGATGTGTTTTCGGAGGAATTACCAGAAATACCCCCAGATAGGGAGGTGGAGTTTGGAATTGACTTGCTGCCGGGAACAGCTCCTGTGTCAATTGCCTCGTACAGAATGGCACCAACGGAGTTAGTGGAGCTCAAGGCTCAAATCCAAGAATTGCTAGATCGTGGGTTTATTTGACCCAGTGTGTCTCCATAGGAGCACCGGTCCTGTTTGTGAAGAAGAAGGACGAAACTATGCGTATGTGCATGGACTATCGTCAGTTGAATAAGCTGACCATCAAGAACAAGTATCCTTTGCCAAGGATTGATGACTTATTCGATCAGCTTAAGGTGGCGGCAGTGTTCTCAAAGATCGACTTAAGGTCAGGATATCATCAATTGAAAGTGAAGGAGGCAGATATCCATAAAACAGCCTTTAGGACAAGATACGGCCACTATGAGTTTGTAGTAATGCCGTTCGGGTTGACAAATACCCTAGCTACGTTCACGGATATGATGAACCGGGTTTTTCAACCTTACTTGGATAGGTTCGTCGTGGTGTTCATCGACGACATCCTCGTATACTTCAAGACTGAGGAGGAGCATGATGAGCATCTCCAGATTGTGCTGCAAGTATTGAGGGAGAAGAAGCTTTATGCCAAATTTAGCAAGTGTGAATTTTGGCTTAGGGAAGTTACCTTCTTAGGGCATGTGGTGTCTGCTGAAGGAATAAGGGTGGATCCTAGAAAGATTGAAGCAGTGTTGGATTGGAAACCACCTAGGTTAGTGGCTGAGATTCGCAGTTTCTTGGGATTGGCAGGCTACTACAGAAGGTTTGTAGAAGGGTTTTCGACAATATTGAGGAAGGAAGTACCCTTTGTATGGACGAATAAGCAACAGGAGAGCTTTGAAAAGCTTAAGAGGGTATTGACGGAAGCTCTAGTGTTGATTTAGCCTGAGGCAGGAAAGGATTTTTTGGTGTATTGTGACGCTTTCCATATAGGTTTGGGTTGCGTATTGATGTAAGACGGGAAGGTAGTCGCATATGCGTCCCGACAGTTGAGGCCACATGAGGTGAACTACCCAACGTATGACTTGGAATTAGCAGAATGGTCTTCACTCTTAAGGTGTGGAGGCACTATCTTTATGGAGAAAAGTCAGTGATCTACACAGACCACAAGAGTCTTAAGTATCTGTTGACTTAGAAGGAGTTAAACTTAAGGCAGTGAAGGTGGGTGGAGTTACTGAAGGACTATGATTGTTGAATAGAGTACCATCGGGCAAGGTAAATGTAGTGGCGGATGCCCTGAGTCGGAAGGTTGTGTCGAATCTGAGGGTGATGTTCGCACACTTGAGTTTGTATGATGATGGAAGCCTGTTGGCTGAGTTGCAAGTCAAGCCGACGCAGTTGAATAAGGTGAAAGAGGGACAGTTGGCTGATGAGGACCTAAGTGCTAAGCTACAGCAAGTACAGAATGGAGAGTTGAAAGATTATGGCATTAATGGCGAAGGAGTGTTGTGTTTCAAGAGCAAGGTTTGTATGCCTAAGGATAAGGAACTTAGGCAAAGGATTCTTCAGGAATCGCATAGCAGCCCTTATGCTATGCATCCCGGAGGTACTAAGTTGTCTGAGACTTAAGAGAACAGCTTTGGTGGCACAGTGCGAAAAAGAAAGTTCTGAAATTTGTCGGCAAGTGTTTGGCGTGTCGACAAGTTAAGGCTGAACACCAAGTTACGTTAGGGTTGCTTCAGCCAATCAAGATTCCACAGTGGAAGTGGGAGAGAATTACCATGGACTTCGTTAGTGGGCTTCCCCTTACGCCTACTAAGAAGGACTCAGTATGGGTGATAGTGGATCGGTTAACTAAGTCCACGCATTTCACCCCAGTGAGAGTTGATTATTCTTTGCAGAAGTTGGCAAAGTTGTATGTGGCAGAAGTCGTAAGGTTGCATGGAGTACCGGTGTTGATTATCTCAGATAGGGACCCAAGGTTTACTTCTCGATTCTGTAAAGCGTTACATCAGGCTTTAGGCACTAAGTTGGATTTCACTACGGCTTTTCATCCATAGTCGGATGGGCAGTCCGAGCGAGTGATCCAAGTGTTAGAGGATATGTTGAGGGGCTGTGTGATGAATTTCAGAGGAAGTTGGGAGGAACATTTGCCTTTAGCGAAATTTGTGTACAATAACAGTTATCAAGCTAGCATTCGGATGGCACCGTATGAAGCGTTGTATGGACGGAAGTGTCGTACTCTGACGTGTTGGACAGAATTAGGGAAACGTTGAGTTTTGGGACCAGAATTAGTAGCAGAATCGAAAGAGAAGGTTGAGATAATTCAAGCTCGGTTGAAGGAAGCATCTGATAGACAGAAGTCATACGTAGATCTTAAACGGAAGGAAATCGAATTCGATGTGGGAGATCAAGTGTTTCTCAAAGTTTTGCCTTGGAGGAAGGTAATGAAATTTGGTCGAAAAGGGAAGTTAAGTCCAAGGTTTATATGACCTTACCGAGTTTTGAAGCGAGTGGGACCAGTGGCTTATCAGTTGGAGTTGCCACCGGAGTTGAAGCAGATGCACGACGTATTCCATGTGTCCATGCTACGTCGATATCGATCGGATCCATCTCATGTAGTACCAGTTGAAGAGGTGGAGTTAAGGCCAGATCTGTCCTACGAGGAGGAGCCGGTTCAAATCTTGGAACGAGATGTGAAAGTATTACGGAGGAAGTCGGTTCCTCTAGTCAAAGTGTTATGGCACAATCATGGATCAGAGGAAGCTTCGTGGGAGCCAGAAGAGGCAATGCAACAGCAATACCCTCACTTGTTTTAGCCAGGTAATTTTGAGGACGAAATTATTTTAAGGGGGTAGAACTGTAATATCCTGAAATTGGGCTTGTGCATTCTTTGCTAATTATATGAAATAGTATGCCTTATGTGTTATGACTGTGTTGTGTGCATTTTAGAACCTTGGAAATGTAAGGAAATGTCTTAGGAAATATTAAGTTTGAGCTTAAAAGAGGAACTAAAGCGAGGTGGCCTTAAGAAAATTTATAGAGGAAATATGACACACAATTGGGCTTGGAAAAGTGGCTTGGAGGTGCCACTTAGGGCTCTGGAAATGACGCCATATGCTAGGGGGAAGGACTTGTGTTCGAGTCGCGGGGGAAGCAACATTTTATGGTTTTATTTTGCTTGTGACGTCAATAAGAGGAGAGTAGGGGACGGCACCAAGGCTAGATTTTAGTAGTTAAATCCTTTTATTTTTGGAGATAAAAGGTGGATAATTAATGGATTATTTTTCTTTTAATTTTAAATGAGGAGATAAAGAGGAAAATAAGGATATGAGAGTGATGGCCAAGAAGGGGACTCTAGGCTTAGTAATTTGGGCAAAAGGAGGAAAACTAAGGCCATTCAACATTTTTTCTTCTCCTTTTCTCTCTGTCGAATTCTCTCTGCCATTATTCTTCTCTTTCTTTTCAATTCTCCCCAAAACCAAGAACAGAATCCCTTAGTTTTGCCGAATTTCTCTAAGTTTTATATCTTTCTTTTCTTTCCTTGTAAAATCGAAATCCTCTAGTGTTCATCAAAAGCCGAAATCAAGTGATCAACATTTAAGCCATAGCCAAGTAGCCATGTGGATTCAAGAAAAGGTGCTACCAATTTCAATATAAGGGGTAAGGATCTATAATTATCATCTTTTTCTTTCTTTACCTGAAAGTTAGAACTAATCTCATCAATATCCTTGGTTGTCAAACTACATAGGATCTTTCGAATTTTCTTTAGTCGACTACAAGGAGGAGAGCTTGGTATCAAGATCTAAGGTAAGGTAAGTATTCGGCCAAGGGCCATTTATTATGATTTAATGTTAGAAATTAATCTAACATAAGTTTATAGGTATTTCGACAGATACTACAATCCAAGGTCACTTTTCGGGATTTAAAATAGCAAGGTAGGTGTACATGAGTATTCGGCAAAACTCTATGTTAGTACTTAGATGTTCAAAAGCCAAAAACTAACCTATGAGGTGATTTGGTGCTAGCCGATTGCAAGGATAAAACACTACAAAGTTTCGGGAATTGAGTGATAGTCAAATCGATAGCAAGGAACTTAGGATCTAAAGCGTTAGATCGGGTTTTTCGGGAAATCAGTGAATCGATAAGAATATCAGGTGTGTACTCTTCCCTAAGATTTATTAGATTTAAGGCATTAAGATTATTATATGTGTTTATAAGAATGTGTAAAATATGGCTAAGGTACCATGCAATGGTACAAAGTACTCAGGTCTACTCCTACTAGGATTATGATAAATATCTGTTTTGACACACATATGAAACTATAAGATGTGAATTAAGAATTTGGCATGTTTTGTATGACATGGGCATACAGGTCATTATGAAAGGGGAAGTGAAAGTGGTGGTAATACCACGATATCTGAATGTGGTGACTTGGTCACATTATCGAATATGGTGACTTGGTCACATTATTCGAATGTGGTGACTTGGTCACAATTATTTAATCTGGTGGCTATGCCACGAATTTTATAAGGGCGATGAGTACGTCGATTGCAATGACTACCTTCGATGGTGTGTAGTGGATGGAGGGTTGACTTAGTAGTCCCCACGGTGCAAAGGGATGGTACGGGTGATGTGTAGCGGATGGCATATAGGTTTGGGTTCTGGTTGCATCATTATTTCCTATCTCATTATATGAATATGTATGTGATATGAGAATGTATGCCTGAATTGTTAAATTTTAGTGTTGGTTACACATTGAGTTTGTTTGACTCACCCCGTTGGGGAACATTTTCTTCTAGGTGACGATCAGTGATGGACCGGGTCGGCAGGAGCTTAGTGGTGGCCATGTGAAGTTCAGATTTTACTTTGTCTTAGACTCTTTTTACTTTATGTACTTTGAATTTAATTTTGGGATTTATTTGATGTAATAAGGCCATAGTAGAACTACTTTATTTTACTTTTATTTATCATGTTTACAAATTTTATCAATTAAAAGATTAAACAAACTCTAAGTGTTTTGTCACCTAAAATAAAGGGTTTCAATATAAGATAAACTTGTTTTCAACTCGAGCCCAACCCAAAAACAATCTTTCTTTCAAAACACGCAGATTTTCCAAAGTAACAAAAAAATTTTGAAACGGTTTACATCGAGGAACATATCAAAACCGGTCAAGGCTCGTGGGCCGGGTTTGGGGTGTTTCAAGTCCCCCCAATTACAATGTACTTCTAACATCCCATTTTCTAGTGGTGTCGGAAACAGTGGTTTCGAGACCACAATTTTGACATGTTAGTGTATAAATCTTAATTATTTAATATTTACGAGGTCATTAGTGTTGTATTAAAATTTGGTTTAGAAATTTTAATGTTTGATAGGTTAATTAAAGATAAAGGACTAAATTATATGAAAGTGCAAAAGTCTATGGTTATCAGTGTTTTAGTATCAATTAGGTGTTTAAGTAAAATAGGATGGTTTAATGTGTCAATTAAGTAATTTCTTATTTAGTTGACGGTAAGTAGGTAAAAATTTGATTGAAAATGTGTTAGTTAATGGCATTTTTGTAATTATATTAAAAGATGAAATAAATGAAAATGCAAGAAATTGTATCATCTTCTTCATTTTGTTGAGTGAAACTGAAACACCATTGTTTAGAGAGGAAAAAGTTTTGGCTTTGCTCATCTCTTTGCATGTAAGTCCATTTCTCACCCTTTTTCATGAATTTTATGTTTTAGATCTCATTTTAGCCTAATCTAGGTAACTTGGGGGTTAATTTGTAAAACTGTTAAAAGTTTGAAAGATTTCATTAATGAGTTTGTATATTTTTGAAGTTTAATGGTAGATTATTAAGCTTGGTTGTTAAATAAAGTTATTTTCTAAAGTAAATTTGTATAGTTGTAAGTTTAGGGATTAAATAGATAAAATGTGAAATTGGAAGGATTTTATTAAGAAATTTTAGAATTTAGGGGCTGCTTATATAGGATTGAATGTTTGGAAAAATGGGTATAAAGGTAATTGTGAAAATTGGGGGTTTTTTTTAATATTAAAGATTAAATTGAATAAAGTGTGAAAGTTTGGGGCAATTGTGAAAAATTATAAATAAGAAGGAATATGTGCTAAATTGAATAATATATGAAATTGAAATTAATAAATTGAAATAAACTATTTTATAGATCAAGAACAAGTAGATAATCGAGGAAAAGGGAAAGTTGTTGAATAGTCCTTGAACTTTCACTTTCTCTACAGTGTAGCCCTAGTAAGTTCGTACGATTTAGTTTAATATAAATTGAAATGTTATATTGACATTATGTCGTGATTGTTGGATATTTTAGATATAATCGAATTGTTATAATTTTGTGTGAGTCAAGAAATTAAATGATTTAAATATTGTTAATACTATTACATATCGAGCCCAGATGAACAAAGGATAGGATACAACTGGCATGCCAATAGGTTTTAGTATGCGCAGTACGGGTTTTAGTTTGTGATGAGATGGTGATTATTGACTTGTTATTGTCCACTTAATATACAGAAATCCAGCATCTGTTTCGGACTTTCGTGTTATATTTACAGAGATACTGGTGTGTTCTTAGGGCGGATCACATGGTGCCCAGGTGTGTTCTCGGTTGGTTTAGCTTGTTTGAACAGTCTGGTGTGTTCTGGATGGTTAACTGCATATCCAAATCTATTTGGTCCATTCATCGGTAGGTTTGCAATGGTTATATGACGTGTTATTAAATCGTATAAGTGCCTACATGGTCTTCTGAATGTTGGAAACACAGAAATATATAGACTTTTTCAGCTTCTCTTTAGCCCTAATTCATGGACTTTTATAGTAATTTCTTCGTAATTCATACTTTAATTATAAAATAATTAAATTGCACTCAAATTATGAACATATTAAATCTTAATTATTTTTTATAATATATTTACGCAATTTTGATTTATTTTCGACAGTTTTGCACAAAGGGTGAAAATAGGCTCTACAGGCACCTTGAGAAGCTTGAACTATTGAGGAAATTTTTGTACCAAGAGACCCAAAAGCATGGCCGATTATTTTTTCAGCCAAGGGACGGTCCAAAAATCATTATTAGACATATTTATAATTAATTTTAATCCAACACAAATTGAGTTTAAATTAATTACAAGCCGGATGAAGAGAAATGGGCTAATTGTGCTAACTGAAGAGGACTGACCCACAAAGGAATTTGGCAGCCCAAAACTGTCCAAATAGCTGACCCAATCAGCTATATTATCTGATTTTTATCATTTCAAATCAGCCCTTGAACATGCCTTTAATTCTGTTCAAACCCCTTCTTTTTTTATGCCTTCTATTTTTAGCCACAAGCTAAAAATAGTAAGTTTGAATCAATCAAACCTACCAACTAGCATGGTCGGCCATGGGAAAGGGATTGGCTGCTATTTTTATATAATTTTATCTTCCATCTCCACCTACAAATAGCTCATTCACGTCCTCAAAAATCATCCCTCACTTCACACATCTCTCTCTCACTCACTTTCTCTCTTTCACTTTTCTTTGTTGCCTTTAAATTCCTTTTTTTCCCCGTGCCGAATTCCTCCTAAAAAGAGCTTGAATGCCTCTTGGAGTAGCAGTAATCAATTGTTCATGAAGGCCTTGGATAATCAGAATGAGCAGAGAAGAGAGAGCGCACTAGTCTGGCTTCAGAAAACCATCTCTTCTCTTAACTTTGTTTTAAGTTTTGTTTTGATCATGAACATGAATATTTGTGATGTTGTTCTTAAATTAATTAAAATTACTTAAATTTCTTCCGTGTTAGATTAATTGCATTCTGTCTTATTAGATTATTTAAAATGTGTTTGTGTTGTTATTAGGTCTTAGTAAATTGTTCAATTAAATAAAATCATGCCTACGTTATGCTTACATTTTAATTGTAAGCTAGCAATTGAATTAATTATTAACCGGATTGAAATTATAATTCATTGACACAATATTTAATTGATGCATGTTTAATCTTCTAAGGTAGTTAAAGGTTAAATTAGCAACGGTATTAAACAGTACGTTAGCCTTGCATAACTTGTAAGATTATTGTGATTAAATTGTTTCAATATAGCAATATATTGTTATCTCACTTAATCTTATACTTACTTATTAAAACTTGATTAATTTTTTGCATTGACCTAGAAAGATGTTCAAGAGATTAATGGGTTTTTTGTAGGTAAGTATGTGTATTAGTTAGCAATTTACCGAGTTGTCTTGAAATTATTCGTAAAACATGAATACAACTTTAATTATTCTAAGTTAAAGAATAAAGTTGATCTAACACATTTATGTCATATTGATTAAACTCAACTTTTGAAATCGTACATTGGAATATTTTTACTTTTTATTTTTCTTAGTTAAGTTACATAGTTAATTTTTAGTTTTTATAATACCTCTCCAAACCAATATATTTTCCAACACCAAGTTCTTTAATTTTGCATTTCATAAATATTTTCTTGCACAATTCTTGTGGGTACGATAACCCGACATTACTTGTCACCTTATTACTTGATAAGATTGTGTACACTTGCACATTTTTTTCGTTCCAAATGTATACCATGACTTGGTATTGAATGATCTCATGTGATTGAGTATATTTTGCAGCTTGTATATGTATGTGTATAAACTCACCTGTTAAGTGTATGTGGTTGACAGGATTTATTATTTTTTAATCTTGTTAATGAAATAGCTATGTTTATATGGTAAGTTTTATTGTTTCAACCGTTGTACTTACTAAGCTCTATTAAAGTTTACTCGTGTCATTTTTCATGTTCCTTGTAGATAACTTTTTTTGGAGTCGAGTAATCAGATCAACTTAAAGATAATACTATCCAAATACATTTTGGTAGATTTTGATACATTTATTTTGTATTATATGGCATGTAATAGGTGGGTTTTGTATATGTTTTGAATACTTATTTAATGTGTTATATATGAGATTGATACAAAGATGCTTAAGCTTGGCATTAGTTTGCTTGTGTATGTGCCTTTAATCTTCGTGTGAATATGTTCATATAAGTTGTTTTGGTCATTGATATAAACCTTAAGTAAGTGTTTGAATCTTGGTATGAATGAATGTGAATAAGAAATGGTGAGTTTGGCATGAGTTTTATGTATGAACTTGAATGCAAATTAGTTTGGTGTGATATGTGAATTGAGGTTGATAATCAAATTGTGATGTCAATGAGGACACATTGGTTAGACACTTAGGTTAATTTTGATTTGGCTTGGTACCTAAGTGTTGGATAAAAGTTTGCCTTGTTTTGGAAGCTTTTTAGGTGCACATTGCCTGGGACACAAGCTGTCACATGACTGTGTGCCTTATAAATTTTAGGTGCAAGGTTTTTCACATGGTCACAGTTAGTTATATGGTCTGAGCACATGGGTGCGTGGAGTGGCAACACGGCTATGTTTGAGTCCACATGGGTTGGTCTCTTTCACATGGCATGGCCACACAATCGTGTGACCCCTGTTACCAAAAATTTTAAATTTTTCATGTTTTTTGTTTTGATTCAAATTAGTCCCTAGTTGTTTCCAAATTATTATTAGTGTTCCATAAACTCAATTTTAGCCCCGTAAATGTATTTATGCTATGAATAATATTCAGTTTTGATTATTGATATTTAAATTAACATATGAATAGTTTAATGATGTTAAATATTTTAATATGTGTCGTAATACTCTATAACCCTAATTTGATGGGTTCGGGTGTTATAGCACTTATCATGCCAATCATGTAACATTTTTCCTTTGTCATTTTAGTTTCACATTAGGGACAATGTATCGAACAAAGTGTGGGGTGAAGTAGGAAATTTCAAAAAAAAAAATTCTTTTCAATTATTTTATTTTCTTTGTAGTTTTTAGTTTTTAATTGCATGTTTGTGCTTGAGCTTGTAGAAATAAAAGTGATTGGTTAGGAGCATATACCTAGGTTGTTTGTTTAAATTGTAAACCTAGCATGAAATTGAATAATTAGGTTGTTTATATCTAGGCTAATTAGTTCAGTTTATTAGACTGTAAATAGGTAAATGCGATTAAATATACCAAGTGGTAAATGTAGATATGAATAGGTAATTATATTTGTAGAAGTATATGAGGTTTGAATTAAAAAGAAAATAGTTGATAAAATCAATGGTTATTGAAATGATGCTGTAACACCCCTAACTCGTATCCGTCGCCAGAGTAGGGTTACGAGGTATTACTGATCAATTCACAATATATAGCATACATTTATCAAACATAAAACATTCATTCTCATAAATCATTCAACACAATTAAATTATCCCTTATAAGGGCTTATGAGGCCTTAAACATGCTTCAGAAGTGGTTCGGGACTAAACCAATAACATGCAAAAAAATTTGGAAACTTAGAAAACTTTCAACCATACAGGGGTCACACGCTCGTGTGAACAATCCGTGTGCCTCACACAACTCTAGACACACCCGTGTCTCAGGCCGTGTGAAAACAGGACATACATACTAACTTGGGTCAAACGGCCAACCACACACCCGTGTCTCTAACCCGCGTGCCCTTTGAAGTGGCCACACACGCCCGTGTGCCAGTGTGCCAAACTTGTAGGTATACTGACTTATGCAACACGGCCAAGTCACACGCTCGTGTGCTAGGCCGTGTGCCAATTAGGGGGTATACTGACTTGTACCACACGGCCAGTCACACGCCCGTGTGTGAGACCGTGTGGAGCATACTGACTTTAATTCAATTTCAACACCAAGGGACAAATGGCCGTGTGTCATGACCGTGTCTCACACACAGCTGAGACACATGCCCGTGTCTCTACCCATGTAGACAAAAATAAGCCATTTGCAAGGCCAATTTGCCACCCCAACTTCAATGTACCTACACAAGGCAAAATGGTACCATTTCATCATAAAATTAGGCAGCCAAAATTATCAATCAAATGCACAATTCACACCATTATAATTTCATCTATTCTAATTCTCAAATCACTACCATTTACTTAGCCCAAATACATGCCAAAAAAATATCAAACAATATGGTTCATTTACCATAATTGACATAACCATTATAACTTCCATAATGTGTTGGTTACAACCATGCCAAAACAAACCAAAATAATCCATCACTCATGGTTATATATAAACAAACCAAAATATATACATTTACAAACCATTTTTAATAGCCAAACACACATCAATATTAACATCATTTACAAGTCAAATCTCATGGCTATAATCACAACCAAAATACCACATCTAGCCTATACATGCCATATAACATAAATGTATAATTCAAAAGTACCAACTTAGATGTTTGATAGTGCGATGAGGTTCCCAACAACTCCCGGATCCAAGCTAGCTTTGATTCACTATAAAACATAGAAAAATAGCATGAAGTAAGCTTTATAGTTTAGTAAGCTCATATGTGAATAACTTATTTCATTGAATAAATACAAATCAACTAATTACACATGATAAAACCATGTACACATTAACTATAAACATTTCTTATGTCTCAAAACAAAATCAAATACAAAATCATCGAACTTTCACTATTTAATACTCGAATAGGATCTGTACATACCTGTATCACCTCGTACTAACCTCTTTCTCAACCACATCATTCATTTACCCTTTGAACCATTCGAATAGAAATAGGATACTCAGGAGTCTCATAGATAAGTACCTATACCATGGCCCATAGCCAAATCAAGGTAACTTATCCGAAGAACTATTATCATGGCCCGGAGCCAAATCATCCGATATGCATGGCCCGAAGCCAACTCAACGTATCACTTACTAACATGTTAATAGTATCTAAAACTATTCTTAAGGTTCAACCGGGCTTTCACACTTTTTGTTTCTATCACCGAATGCATCCGTAAAGTCATTTTCACAATTCATAAATTATCCATAATCCCATTTTAACAATTTGTAACACCCCAAACCTGGCCTAGACGTTACGACCGGATCTAACATGTCACATCAAATTGTTAATTTGAAAATTGGCCTTGTCGATGAAAGTTCATGACTAAAATTTAAATCCCTTTTAATTAGTTGCTACGAAAAATGTTGGTGTTGTAAAATCAAAACATGTTGACCAATTATTGGTCATATCGTTTGTTACAAGTTAATTAATCCGAATTAAAAATCGCGTAAGCTTTTCTAATTGTAAACTTTAAAGTTTGAAATGCGTGATTTTCTTTGGAAACAGTTATTATTTTGAAAAACTCGTTTATCCTAATCTAGCAGGTAGAAATAAGAAGTTAAAACCAAATAAAAGTTAAATCTCAAATGGCCTTATTACATAATCAAACCCAAAAATAAATTAAATATTTAAGTCTCAAGCGAAAAATCAGTGTTCACGTGGCCACCTCCGGGTCCGTCGCAGCTCCAAATCGATTACAGCTGGGGATTACCTATACAATTAAAAGAAAGGGTGAGTTTTCAAAAACTCAATGTGTAATCCCCTATCAGTCAAATAATAATTGGTGCAAACAGAAACAGACTAGGCCTAAGCCCTATACAGTAGCAATGTGGGTCTAAGCCCAAAATAATAACAGAACAGAGATGCAACCCAACCCAATCCAGCCAACACACCACCCTTACTAACCAACACACCATGTGGGGACTAAGTCGACCCACCTAGCCAACACACTAATATCGCAGCATAGCTGCTAATAGTAACGCAGCAAAGCTACTAGCAATAGTAAATGTGGCCCAGCCACTAAAATCAGAATACTTGGCGAAGCCACTAGAATAGTAAAAACATGGCAGAGCCACTAATACAATACTTTCTCCAAATCAGAATCTCCACCCCAATACAGAATGTCGTGTCATAAATATTACATGTATGCAGTATTTCATATTCATAACTAGTCATATAGATATCATACACACATCAACTAAACTACCACTAGGGGTAAAATGGTCATTTCGTCGGTTAAGGGCAAAATAGTAATTTCACCCTCAGGGGTATTTTGGTAATTCTACCCTACAAGGGTATTTCGGTAATTCTACCCTACAGGGGTATTTCAATAATTCTACCCTACAAGGGTATTTCAAGAATTCTACCCTACAAGGGTATTTCGATAATTCTACCCTACAAGGGTATTTCGGGAATTCTACGCTACAAGGGTATTTCAGTCATTTCACTCCCTAGGGTATTTCTGACATTTTACTCATTAGGGGTATTTTAGTCATTTTACTTATTAGGGGTATTTCAGTTATTTTACTCCCTAGGGTCTCGGTATAGTTAACAACCTTTCTAAAGGCCTACAGTCACCTCGAATGACCCGGATAACCTATATGGCCAAAACAGTGTAATTGGGTCCAAGGCCCATTACTCGGCTCAAGTGGGCCCACATGCTCATGTGGCCTGCTCAGCCTAAATTTCGCCACGGCTATACGAACTTTGTAGCATAATCCATTATTATTCACTTACCGTGGATTTTACCCACGTAGGCACAAGAGCCCATTGGCCTACATGGCCTATCTCGGCCCAACGAGGCCCAGTATAGCCCAAGACCACGAGAACGCTCGTGGTGGCCTCTACAGACTAACGTCCATGCTCGTAGGCTCCGTTCACCACATGCACAATCACATGCTCGTGTGGCATCATATGCCATATTTTTGGCTTTTCGGCATTTTGCCGATCTACAATCATAGCAGTGTAACCAACACATACTTTCAGCTTTTCAACCGATCATCGAATATCGCATTCAAATACACACATGTAAGTGAAACAAGTTAAGATCCACGCTCTCCGAATCCTATAATCAACAAAAAAATATCGTATCATATTTACAACCAATATGGTTAATAACTATCCAAGCCCAAATGACAATCCATACTTACCTTGACTGATCGCTAATCGGTTTATTTCCCTTAGATCGCAGGCTAGAGTTGATCACTCCCCACTTTGACGATTAACTACATTACAAAATACAACCTATCAACCACGATTGTATAAAACCAAGGTTTAGCACACATTAGTCTAAAGAAAGTATGCACAACCCTTCCCCCCCAAAAGGGGAAAGTAACATTTGGCCAACCACTTGAGAAATTACAAGCCTTCAACTTTACCTTTGATCGCGAGATGAGCGGACGGTTTACACTCCTCGTGGAATTCTATGAACCGAAGGCACTACCAAGCATAAGGAGGGAAAGAGAATCGGCCAACAGAGAAAATAAAAGAAAAAGCATACACTTAAGAAGGGAGTTTGGACATATCGAAGGAATAGAAAAACAAGAAGAAATCTAGTAACTCACCGTTTGTTAAAGCCACTCCCAATTAGAACTGATCAATGAAGAAGAAGATTGACAGACCAAAACCAAAAAAGAAGAGAAGAATGCCGAATCAACAGAGAGAAAAATGAAGAAAGAAGAAAAGCTTCAAGGGAGAACTCAGCACTTGATGTTTATGTTTCGGCAAAAAGTGGACAATAGAAGAGAAATAGAGTTGAAAAGATAAAGACCCAAATGGTCAGGAATGCTGCACAAGACGCCACAAAAGAGTAAATCCTGAAACGCACAAAAATAAAAACCCGAAATAACAAAGAGGATTTTCAGTTTCTACACCCTCACAACAATGCCGAAATTGCACCAAATGAATGCCCATAGCTAAATCCCCTACTCAAGCTTACCCATTCGGCTATGACTCCCTTCACATCCAAACTCCTTCAAAATCTTCACCTATTTCTCCTCGATTTGCTCCCAACCTCACATTCAAATCCATTCAATTTTGATTACCAAGTCTCCAACCTCCTCAGCAGAGTTTGAATCAAACTCTACCTCTCACGCTATAGAGGTATAAAATAAAACCCCCTCTTTGCATGCCATAGGATTCGAACCCACTCCCTCTTAAATGCCCAACACGCCACTTGCCACCACAACACAAGATCTCTTATGTCATAAAACAAACACAACTTAATATATGCCCTTTAGGCTAACATCCAGGTTTCCAAAAGAGTAAAAATCAAAATTTTGCCAAAATCCATACTTGAACCCAGGCTTCCTAAAATCCCCAAATCACTTATCCATTAAAGAAAACAAGCTATTTGTCAGAACATGAAAAATTAAAGACCCTATATTTTGGGGCATTACAGTTCTACCCCCTAAAAATAAATTTGACCTCAAAATTTTCCTAGTCAGAATAGATGGCGATATTATTGCTTCATCGCCTCCTGAGGCTCCCACATGGCTTTCTCGGTACTGTGATTACGCCAAAGCACCTTGACCAAAGGAACAGATTTCCTCCTTAATACCTTAACATCATGATCCAATATATGCACCAGCTCTTCCTCAAAAGTCAGATCAGGTCTAACCTCAATCTCCTTCACCGGCACTATATGTGAGGGATTAAAACGGTATCACCTCAGCATGGAGACGTGGAACACATCATGTATCTGGTTTAACTTAGGAGGAAACTCGAGTTGATAGGCGACCAGTCCCACACGCTTTAATATTCAGTAAGGCTCGATGAATCTAGGGCTCAATTTGCCTTTCCGTCCAAATCTCAGAATCCTCTTCCATGGTGGGACCTTCAAAAAGACATAATCTCCCACAGAGTACTCTATCTCTTTACGTTTTAAATCTACTTACGACTTCTGCCGATCAAATGCTTCCTTTAACCGATCTCAAATCAACTTTACTTTTTCTTGGTTTCAAAAACTAGCTCTAGCCCTAAAACTCGCAACTCACCAAGTTTTATCCAACAGGTAGGAGTACGACACCTATGACCATATAACGCCTCGTATGGTGCCATCTGAATAATGGATTGGTAGTTGTTGTTATATACGAACTCTGCCTGTGGCAAATAGTCTTCCCAACTACCTTTAAAATCAATTGCACAACTTTTTAACATGTCCTCCAATATCTAAATCACCCTCTCTGACTGACCATCAGTCTAAGGATGGAATGCAGTACTGAAGTCCAACCTTGTACCCAAAGCCTCGTGTAACTTTTTCTAGAATTGACATGTGAATCTAGGATCTTTATCTGAAATGATAGAAACTGATACCCCATATAGTCTCACAATCCCAGGCACGTATAACTTAGCCAACTTCTGCAGCAAATAATCAGTGCGGACCAGTATAAAGTGGGTAGATTTAGTCAGTCGGTCAACAATAACCCATACCGAGTCCTTCTTAGTCGGCGTTAAGGGTAGCCCACTTACAAAGTCCATGGTTACCCTCTCCCACTTCTAGAGTGGAATCTTTACTGGCTTCAGTAACCCAGAAGACAATTGGTGCTCAGCTTTAACTTGCTGGCATGTCAAACACTTACCCACGAAATCAGTAACCTCACGCTTAAGCCCTGGCCACCAATACAATTCACACAGATTTCGATACAACTTGTTTCACCATGATGCATGGTATAAGGACTGCTATGCGCCTCCTGTAGGATAGACTGCCTCAACTCAAAATCTCTTGGTATACAAACTCTCCTACGGAAACATAGTACTCCCTCACTATTCAACCTAAAATCCATAGTCTCCCCCTTCTCAACCAATCGAAAATGAGGAACCAGCGATTCATCCAACAACAGTTTCTCCTTAACTTGATCAATCTAGGTTGGTCTCACTTGGAGTTCTACCAACAAACTACCATCATCAAATAGGCTGAGACGAAAAAACATAATCCTTAAGCAACTCTATCCATCTTCGTTGCCTAAGATTTAACTCCTTCTGAGTAAGGAGGTACTTGAGGCTTTTATGGTCTATTTAAATAATAAACCTCTTACCGTATAAGTAATGCCTCCAGATCTTTAGTGCGAAAACCACCGCAACTAACTCCAAGTCATGAGTGGGGTAATTCACCTCGTGAGGCTTAAGCTGATGAGACGCGTACGTAACCACCTTATCCTCTTGCATCAACATACAACCCAATCTAATGTGTGACACATCACTGTAGACAATGAATTCCTTCCCAGACTATTGTTGTATTAACACAAGTGCTTCAGTCAGGACTTTCTTTATTTTCTCAAAACTCTCTTGCTACTTATCAGTCCAATTAAAAGGTACCCTTTTACGCAGTAACTTCGTCAGAGGTGCAGCAATCAGTAAAAACCCCTCAACAAACCGTCTATAATACCTAGCCAGACCCAAAAATCTTCGAATCTCAAATATAGTCTTTGGTGGTTTTCAGTTTAATACAGCTTCAATTTTTTGAGGATCAACCCTAATCCCCTCGGCAAACACCACGTGACCCAGAAATGTCACTTCCCTCAACCAGAACTCGCACTTGTTGAAATTTGCTTATAGCTGATTTTCCCTCAGAATCTGCAAAACAATTCGAAGATGTGCATCATGATCCTCCTCGATTCTTGAATACATTAGGATGTCGTCTATAAACACCACTATGAACTGATCCAAATAAGGCTAGAATACTCAGTTCATCATATCCATGAAAGCAGCCTGCGCATTTGTCAACCCAAACGGCATCACTGGAAACTCGTAGTGACCATAACGAGTCCTAAACACAGTCTTATACACATCTGCCTCTATAACCTTTAGTTGATGGTACCCAGATCTAAGATCTATCTTAGAGAAAATCGAAGCTCCTCAAAGCTGGTCAAATAGGTCATCTATCCTCAGTAAAGGGTACTTGTTCTTAATAGTCAGTTTGTTCAGTTGGCGATAATCGATGCACATGCGCATGGATCCATCCTTCTTCTCTACGAATAACACTGGTGCTCCCCAAGGAGACACACTCAGCCGAATGAATCTTCGGTCTAGTAGTTCTTGAATTTGAGCTTTAACTCCACCAGCTCTTTCGATGCCATCCTATAAGGGGTGATGGACACTAGAGCTATTCCTGGTAGGAGTTCAATACTGAATTCAACCTCACGGTTTGGGGCAACCCAAGAAGCTCTTTAGGAAATACATCCGAAAAATCCTTAACAGTTCTGACATCTCCAACTGAATGACCCTTAGAATCAGAACTGCTGACATAAACTAAGAACGTCTCACATCCCTTGCGAACCAATTTCTCGGCCTTTAATGCTGAGATTACGTTAGACAGGTAATTTCCTCGCTCCCCTCACACAACCACCTCCTTATCCTCAGAAGACTTCAACACCATACGCTTAGTAGCGCAGTCCAAATTCGTACGATGTTTCACTAGCCAATCCATGCCCAATATAAGATTGAATTTGCCAAATGGCAGTTCCATCAAATTCGCGAAAAGACAACCCCTTGGACCTCTAGGGGCACGTCTCTGAACAACTTATTCACCCTAACCGACTATCCTAACACAGTCATCTCATTATCAGTAATTTCAAACTAAAACCCATCGTCCCAGACATAGTGCATGTAACATATGAGTGTGTAGACCCAATGTCAATTAAAGCAGTGTATGGTACATTATAAATTTGGAAAGTACCAGTTATGACGTTCGGGGCGTTGTCATCCTCTTGACAACGAGCAGTATAGACTATAGCTGGTTGTCTCACCTCGGTGTTACCAGCACCTCTGCTTGGTGCTTCACGTCCTCTTCCCAAACCATTTCCCCATCTGGCCTGACCACGGCCTCTCGGTGGCTGCTGACCACCTCTCCCTGGCTGAACATGGACCTGACCTGCGGCTTGCATCTGAGCAGGCCTCTGAGTATAATTCTTGACCTGATAATCCATGGACCCACATCTAAAACACACCCCAGTTCGTTTCCAGCACTCACCCTGGTGAGCTCTCCCACAATCTGCACAAGGCTGCGGTTAGATCATAGTAACAGGAACTACTCGGACTGCCCCATCAAATCTAGGTTTCTTTATAGGCCCAGAAGAACCCGAGGGCCTGAATCCCTTTTAAATCCACCCTTATCCTTCTCACGATTCCGCTCAGAGCACTTTACATCCTCTACAATTTTTGCTTTCTCAACAAGGGAAACAAAGTCTCACTCCCTCTACAAAGCTATCAGCACACGTAACTCATCTTGAAGGCCATCCTCGAACTGCACATAATGTTCATACTCAGTTGCGACTATTCCGCGAGCATAACGACTCAACCGTAAGAATTCTGCCTTATATACTGCCACTGTCTTATTCCCCTAGGTCAGGCTCAAAAATTCCTTTCTTCAGGCGTCCACATAACTTGCGCCCACATACTTCCCTTGAAAGGCCGTCTAGAAGAAATCCCACATTAAACGATTGGCTTGCGTACCCTCTCTCGCAGTGAGCCACCACTGGTATGCCTCGTCTCATAGTAAGGATACTGCTCCCTTTAATTTCTGTTCCATAGTATAGTCGAGGTCATCCATTATCTACTCGGTAGCCTCTAACCAATACTCTGCCACATTCGGGGCTACACTAGAAACCCCCTAAAGATTTTCACTCCATTAGACCTCGCTCAGAAATTGACCCTCGGCGCACCGATCCAGTACTCATTTCAAGAACCCCTAACGTTGCTTGGGATAGAGCATCATCCCCAACTGTACGATCATGAGACTCCGTCTCAGTTACTGGTGAGGTTGGTGCCTCCCTAGCATACATGTGACCCGATGTTGAAGACCCAACCCTAGGACCTCGACCTCTACCACGGCCTCGTGTACCCCTTCTGCGAGTACCTCTTATCCTCATATCGATATAGCGTATTATCTGTTTAAAAATCTTATCAATCAGTTTATAGTTCCAGTAATTATTAGCGAATGTTTTATGACAATCAGTATTTAAAGTTTTTGTTTTCGCAGATCGAGATATCTCACTATAGTTTTCAGTCTTTTACAGTCTCAGTTTACCCTAACAAAAAAGTTTTAGCAAAGTACTACTATCTATAGTAGTTTCTCAGTATAACATTTCAATCTATAGCGGTAAACAGTGTTAGAGAGCTTCAAATTTGGCACCGAAGACTCGGGGTGCCACACTTTCAGTAACAACCTTTGGATTTTCTTTGTAAAATCAAAATTTAAACAATTTTAGAAAATTTTCAAGAACCCATTTCACAGTCGAGTTTTACAACTTGGTTCTAATACCACTAAATATAACACCCCAAACTCGGCCTAGACGTTACGACCAGATCTGACGTGTCACATCAAAGTGTTAATTTGAAAAATAGTCTTGTCGATGAAAGTTCATGACTAAATTTTAAATCCATTTTAATTAGTTGCTACGAAAAACATTGGAGTTGTAAAATCAAAACATGTTGACCAATTATTGGTCATATCATTTGTTACAAGTTAATTAATCCGAATTAAAAATAGTAGAAACTTTTCTAATTGTAAACTTTAAAGTTTGAAATGCGTGATTTTCTTTGGAAACAGTTATTATTTTGAAAAACTCATTTTTCCTAATCTAGTAGGTAGAAATAAGAAGTTAAAACCAAATAAAAGTTAAATCTCAAATGGCCTTATTACTTAATCAAACCCAAATATAAATTAAATATTTAAGTCTCAAGTGGAAAATTAGTGTTCACGTGGCCACCTCCGGGTCCATCGCGACTCCAAATCAATTACGGCTAGGGATTACTTGTACAGCTAAAAGAAAGGGTGAGTTTGTGAAAACTCAGTGTGTAATCCCCTATCAGTCAAATAATAATTGGTGCAAGCAGAAACAGACTGGGCCTAAGCCCTATCGATGTGAGATCGATCAGGCTTTAGCCTATCTGATGTGATGTGGTTCTAAGCCCAAAATAATAATAGAACAGAGATGCAACCCAACCCAATCCAGCCAACATACCACCCGTACCAACCAACACACTATGAGGGGACTGAGTCGACCCACCCAGCCAACACACCAATATTGCAGCATAGCTGCTAATAGTAATGCAGCAAAGCTACAAGAAACAGTAAACGTGGCCCAGCCACTAAAATAAGAATATGTGGCAAAGCTACTAGAACAGTAAAAACGTGGTAGAGCCACTAGTACAGTACTTCCTCCGAATCAGAATCCCCACCCCAATACAGAATGTCATGTCATAAATATTACATGTATGCAATATGTCATATTCATAACCAGTCATATAGATATCATACACACATCAACTAAACTACCACTAGGGGTATAATGGTCATTTCATCGGTTAGGGGTAAAATGGTAATTTCACCCCTCAAGTGTATTTTGGTAATTCTACCCTACAAGGGTATTTCGATAATACTACCCTACAAGGGTATTTAGAGAATTCTACCCTACAAAGGTATTTCGATCATTTCACTCCCTAGAGGTATTTCTGTCATTTTACTCATTAGGGGTATTTTAGTCATTTTACTCATTAGGGGTATTTCAGTCATTTTACTCATAAAGGGTATTTCAGTCATTTTACTTATTATGGGTATTTCAGTCATTTACTCCCTAGGGTCTCGATACAGTTAACGACCTTTCTAAAGGCCTACACTCGCCTCGAATGACCCGGATAACCTATATAGCCAAAACAGTGTAATTAGGTCCAAGGCCTATTACTCGGCTCAAGTGGGCCCACGCGCTCGTGTGGCCCGTTCAGCCTAAATTTTGTCATGGCTATACAAACATCACAGCCCAATTGATTATTATTCGCTTATCATGGATTTTACCCATGTGGGCCCAATAGCCCACTAGCCCACATGGCCCATCTTGGCCAAACGAGGCCCAGTATAGCCCAAGACCACGAGAGCGCTCTTGGTGGCCTCTATAGACTAACGTCCATGTTCGTAGGCTCAGTTCACCACACGCACGATCGTACGCTCGTGTGGCATCATACACCATATTTTTGGCTTTTCAGCATTTTGCCGATATACAGTCATAGCAGTGTAACCAACACATACTTTTGGCTTTTCAGCCAATCATCGAATATCGTATTCAAATACACACCTGTTCGCGAAACTAGCTAAGATCCACGCTCTCCGAATCCTATAATCAACCAAAATATCGTATCAGATTTACAACTAATAAGGTTAATAACTGTCCAAGCCCAAACAACAATCCATACTTACCTTAACTGATCACTAATCGGTTTATTTCCCTTAGATCGTAGGCTAGAGTTGGTCACCCTCCACTTTAACGATTAACTGCATTACAAAATACAACCTATCAACCACGATGGTCTAAAACCATGGTTTAGCACACATTAGTCTAAAACCATGGTTTAACACCTTTGATCACGAGACAAGTGGATGGTTTGCACTCCTCGTGGAATTCTATGAACCGAAGGCACTACCAAGCATAAGGAGGGAAAGAGAATCGGCCAACAGAGAACATAAAAGAAAAGAGCATATGTTTAAGAAAGGAGTTTGGACATATCGAAGGAATAGAAAAATGAGAAGAAATCTAGTAACTCATCATTTGCTAAAGCCACTCCCAATCGAAACTGATCAACGAAGAAGAAGATTGGCAGACCAAAATCGAAAAAGGAGAGAAGAATGTCGAATCGACAGAGAGAAAAATGATGAAGGAAGAAAAGCTTCAAGGGAGAACTCAATCATTTCGACAAAAAGTGGACAATAGAAGAGAAATAGAGTTGAAAAGATAAAGACCCAAATGGTCAGGAATGCTGCACGAGACACCACAAAAGAGTAAATCCCGAAACGCATAAAAAGTAAAACCTAAAATAACAGAGGGGATTTTCGGTTTCTACACTGTCACATCAATGCCAAAATTGCACCAAATGAATGCCCATAGCCGAATTCTCTACTCAAGCTTTCCCATTCGACTATGACTCCCTTCACATCCAAATTCCTTCAAAATCTCCACCGATTTCTCCTCGATTTTCTCCCAACCTCACATTCAAATCCATTCAAATTTGATGACCAAGTTCCAACCTCCTCTGTAGAGTTTGAATCAAACTCTACCTCTCACCACAGAGGTATAAAATTGTAACACCCCAAACCCGGCCCAAAACACTACTGCCAAATTCGAAATGCTACTGAAAAGCCTTAGGTTGAAATCGGCTAAGTGATTATAAAACTTGCTTGTAGCAGTGTTAGGGTCGGCATGAAAACAAGTGATAAACTAAATCCCTAATGATTAGGTTTTAAAATAGGATTCAATTTCTTAGAGTGGCGTTTCATTTGAAAAATAATTTTAGGTTCAAGGTTAGTTGGAAACGGGTCCTTTTGAAATCTTTAAAAGAATCCGAGTAATTACGAGAATCTCAATTAGAAAACCTTAGTTAAGTTTTTAAAATCATCAAATGTCATTATTTGAAATTGTTTGCAATTACTAATTCATGTCTAGTCTAGCATAAACCATAATGAAAACCCAAAATAGTTAAATGGCCATATTACAATAAAACAACCCAATTAAACCGAAATTAAAAGTATATGTTTCTAAATATAAAACCGCGTCAGATGGCCATCTCGAATCCCATCCAAGCCCGGTCCAAACTTCACGAATCACCTACATTGTTTGGTAAAATTTGGGTGAGTCAACCGACTCGATGTGTAATTAGTCCTGATTTTCACGTATGGGCTTAGCCCAAAACCACACCAATCCACATAACAGAATAATGCAAAATGCACCCACCCGACCTAGGGTCCATCCTCTACACACCCCATATCCAACCACCACACACCAGGGGATTACTAAATCGACCTTCCAACCTCTACACACCAATTCGGCAAGTCATTCCATCCACCAAGTGGTCGAGCCACTGATCCACATGATCAAGTCACAAAATAATCTACAACGTGACCGTAGTCAACGTCAATCCACGATGAGGCACATAGCCATCACCAACCACGATATGGCACAGAGCTGATACCAACCATGATGAGGCACTGAGCCGATCATCAATCCATGTGAGGCTCGTAGCCATCACTAAACCACGTATATAAATGCACACCCTGTCCTTCTTTCAAATATACAAATCCCACCCCATGATTATGCAACATACGATAGTGATATGATGAAATAATGCATGAACATGTTAATCAAACATCTGACACATATATCAAAGAATAACCACGCTTTATCGTCATTTAACACCGACACGATTATCGACATACCCATTAAGGGTATCCATCTCATTACTGCCACTGCATTAGTCATCACACTTATGACACATACAAATGTTTTATATAACCAGGAAATCGTGAATTAATTACACACCTGATAACCTGAAGGCTTTTGCTTTACTTCTCACTTGTCGAACTGCCACTAAAAGACCATAGTCAGAATCGGCCAACCTTAATAGACAATATGGCCTTTGGCCGAATATCTAACCCCCTTACCTTATGCAATCGAACCCAAGAGATCCTTAGCGCTTCCTTCCTTTGGCTACACATGAAAGAAACACAAAATCAAAGCCCTACTAAGGTTCGGCCATCCCAAATAACCAAGGCCAACCATTCGGTTTCGGCCACCAATGAAGAAGAGATAAAATCGATTGCTAAGAGAAAGGTACTTATCACCAAAGCTTGCTTGAAAGGACTAAAAAAAAGTAGTCGATGGCACTACCCTTGTAGGTTCGGCCACTTTCGACTACTAACAAGAAGTATTTCGGCCTTTAAGAATTAAGAAAAGAAGAGAGAAAGAAAAGGAGAATAGAAGGAGACTAGAAGAATTCGGAAATCACCCAAAACGCACAAAAATGCCCAAATGGTTACTTCAATTTTCGGTTTCTTGCTTCAAAGAAAAGAGAGGAAAAAGGGAGAATTCTTTTGACTAACAATTTCGGCAAGTAGAACTAAAGGAGAAACAAAAAGATGGACACACACTCAAAGACACTTTCGGCACCTACTTCCCCCTACATAACCGAATTTTCCACCCCACAAAGCCCCACATTCGACCAACTCTTCAACCTCACCCCCTATCCATTATTTTCCTCCTATTTTCCCTCATCACCACTTATTCAAACTCATTTGAATGAGTCAAACTCCTCAAAAAGCTTTCTTCCTTCAATCCAAACACTTAGACCAAGTCCACCCTCATCCCTTCAAAGTCCAAATGCCGTCCAACACCTTTCCCCTCTCTTGATGTAAAAAGCAAAATAAACAACACTCCCTTGTTGTCTGCGTGACTCGAACCTCCTTCCCTGAAACCCCTTGTTGACGCAACCTCCCCTGCACCTTAGGTAGCGTCCCATGCCACTCCACCACCTCACTTCTTGTGTCATAAATCCCACACTAATGTCCTTAAGGCTTAGCTCCCCTAGCTCCCCCTAACTCAGGTTAGAACAAAATTTTTTTCCTATGACCTCTACCAAAGCCCAATGTTTCTCGAAACCCCCAAGCACTTCCAACCAACATGCAGAGCACATTAACACACAAATACAAATTAAAATATGCTCAACCCTCGAATCTCGGATATTACAGTTCTACCCCTTAGAAAATAATTTCGGCCTCGAAATTACCTAATCAAAATAAGTGAGGGTATTGCTGCTGCGTTGCTTCCTCTGGCTCCCACGAAGCTTCCTCCGATCCATGGTTACGCCATAACACCTTACCTAAAGGAACTGGTTTCCTACGCAAAACTTTCACATCCCGCTCCAAAATCTGAATTGGTTCTTCCTCGTAGGACAAGTTTGGTCTCAACTCCACTTCTTCAAGCTGGAACCACGTGAGATGGATCCGTCGATGTGACGTAGCATCGAGACATGGAATACATCGTGCAACTACTTTAACTCCGAAGGCAACTCCAATTGATATGCCACCGGTCCAACCCATTTCAAAACACGATAAGGCCCTATAAACACAGGACTCGGCTTTCCATGCGACCAAATCTCATTACCTTCTTCCACGGTGAAACCTTTAAAACACATAATCACCTACTGCAAACTCTATCTCTTTTCTCTTAAGATCTGCGTATGACTTTTGCCTATCAGATGCCTCCTTCAATCGTGCCCGAATTACCTTAACCTTTTCTTCGGATTCTGCTACAATCTCCGGACCCAACACTTGATGTTCCCTCAATTCTGTCCAACATGAAGCTGTGCGACACTTTCGTCCATACAGCGCTTCATACGGTGCCATCCGAATACTCGCTTGATAGCTGTTATTATATGTAAATTTTGCTAAAGGCAAAACCTCCTCCCAGCTTCCTCTGAAATCTATCACACATCCCCACAACATATCCTCTAATACTTGGATTACTCGCTCAGACTGGCCGTTCGACTGTGGATGAAATGTCGTACTAAAGTCTAACATAGTACCTAATGCCTGATGTAGTGCCTTCCAAAATCGAGACATAAACCTCGGGTCCCTATCCGAGATGATCGACACTGGCACTCCATGCAGTCTCAAATTTTTTGCCACATACAGCTTTGCCAACTTCTGCAAAGAATAATCAACCCGCACTAGGATGAAATGTGCAGACTTTGTCAACCGATCTACTACCACCCATACCGAGTCTTTCTTAGTAGGCGTAAGGGGAAGCCCACTAACGAAGTCCATGGTGATTCTCTCCCACTTCCACTGCAGAATCTTTACCAGCTGAAGTAACCCCGAAGGTACCTGGTGTTCAGCCTTGACGTGCTGACACGTTAAACACTTCCCTACCAACTCTGTAACTTCCCACTTAAGACCAGGCCACCAAAATTGATCCCGTAGATCTCTGTATAACTTGCTTCCTCCAAGATGCATAGCATAAGGGCTACCATGCGATTCCTGAAGAATCCTCTGCCTAAGCTCTTCATCCTTCGGCATACAGACCTTACCCTTGAAACATAACACTCTGTCACTGTTCACACCATAACTTTCCAATTCCCCATCCTGCACTTGTCGTAGCTTAGCACTTAGATCATCGTCTACCAACTGTCTTTCTTTCACCTGACTCAACCATGTCGGCTTTACTTGTAACTCAGCTAGCAAACTTCCATCCTCATATAGGCTAAGATGTGCAAACATCGCCCTCAGATCCGACGCTACTTTCTGACTTCGGGCATCTGCCACCACATTCACCTTGCCCGGGTGATACTCTATATAAATAATCATAATCTTTCAACAACTCCACCCACCTTGTTGTCTCGATTCACTCTTTACGGGTCAACAGATACTTAAGACTCTTGTGGTCCGTATAGATCACCGACTTCTCTCCATATAAGTAGTGCCTCCACACTTTTAGCGCAAAAACCACAGCAGCCAACTCTAGGTCATGCGTCGGGTAATTAACCTTATGAGGCCTTAACTGTCGAGATGCATAGGCAACAACCTTCCCTTCTTACATCAGAACGCATCCCAATCCCATGTGAGAAGCATCACAATACACCACAAAGTCCTTTCCTGCCTCAGGCTGAATTAAAATCGGAGCTTCAGTCAAAACCTTCTTCAATCTCTCAAAACTTCCCTGCTGCTTGTCCGTCCACACGAAAGGTACCTTCTTTCTCAACAATTTCATCAATGGTGCTGCTATAGATGAAAACCCTTCTACAAATCTCCTGTAGTAGCCTGCTAATCCCAAGAAACTGCGAACCTCTGCCACTGACCTAGGTGGTTTCCAATCTAACACTGCCTCAATCTTCTTGGGATCTACCCTTATCCCTTTCGCAGATACCACATGACCCAGAAAAGCAACCTCCCTCAGCCAGAATTCACACTTGCTGAATTTGGCATACAGCTTCTTTTCCCTTAACACTTGCAACACCATCCAGAGATGCTCATCATGTTCCTCCTCAGACTTGGAATACACCAGGATGTCGTCTATGAACACAACGATGAATCGATCCAAGTAGGGTTGGAAAACCGATTCATCATATCCATGAACACAACTGGGGCGTTCGTCAACCCGAACGACATCACTAGGAATTCATAATGCTCGTATCGAGTCCGAAAAGCTATTTTATGGATATCTGATTCCTTCACCTTGAGTTGGTGGTATACCGACCTTAGATCAATTTTTGAAAATACCGCAGCCGCTTTAAGCTGATCAAACAAGTCGTCTATCCTTGGCAGTGGGTACTTATTTTTGATCGTCAGCCTATTCAGCTGCCGATAGTCTATGTACATCCGCATAGACCTGTCCTTCTTCTTTACGAATAAGACCGGTGCTCCCCACGGAGACACACTGGGTCGGATAAACCCACGATCAAGCAACTCCTGGATCTGAGCCTTGAGCTCAACCAACTCCTTTGGTGCCATTCTGTATAGAACGATAGATACTAACGCTGTACTTGGCAACAAAACAATCCCGAATTCCACCTCGCGATCTAGAGGCAACCCCAGCAGTTTCTCGGAAAAAACATCCCCAAACTCTTTCAACGTCACGACCTCACCTATCATTTGCTCCCTTAGCCTCCAAGGCACTAACAAGCATCGGAAAAGCCACACATCCTTTCCTCACCATCTTCTCGCCTTAAGCGGACACTACATTCGACAAGTAGTTTCTCCATTCCCTATCACTACAATCTCTTTGTCGCCGAAAATTTTCAACGACATGCGCATAGCGACAGAGTCCAGTTCGCATGATACCTCACCAGCCAGTCCATGCCTAATATTAGGTCAAACTCCCCGAATGGTAGTTCCATTAAATCAGCCGAAAGCTTCACTCCTTGAACCTCTAAAGGCACTTCCTTAAAGAGTTTGTCTACTATCACTGATTGCCCTAAAGGACTAAGTACAGTTATCTTCCTAGGTACAACCTCAAAGTTTACATTCAAAGTTCCAGATACTTCACTAGCAATATAAGAATGAGTTGACCCGATGTCTATTAAAGCGATAAAGGGTAATCCAGCAATAAGGAACGTACCCGTGATTACATCTGGCGCATCCCCCTCCTCGCTACGCCTGGCTGCATAAACCAACCACAGGCATCACACTGACCCCCAGCACCTCATGCGGTGCTCCACGACCTCGGTAGGAACCATTCCTCCATGATTCAAACCATGACCCTCGTCGCTGCGACCACCTCCTTGCTAACAGCACATATCCACAGCCTACTTGTCCGAGCCCTTTCCATCTCCACGAGGACAATTCCTAACCAAATGAGCCTTGGACCCGCATCAAAACATTCCTTACTCGTCCCCAAAGACTCTCCTACATGAGCTCTCCGCATTTAGCACATGGATGACTCGATTCCCGACAAGCTGGTACCGGTGCACTGAATAGAATTCTCAACCCTTGGTCTTTTCCGAAACCCCAGGATGATCTTGACGACCAAAACTCCTCTTATTTTGGTTTCTATCTCTATCCATGTTACGCCTCTCAATCCTCTTGACCTCCTCAGCTATCCGAGCTTTCTCTACTAGAATAGCAAAGTCCCTCTCTCTCTCTGTGGAGCAATCAAGACTCATGACTCATCTCTCGATCTATCTTGAATCGGACACACCTCTCACAATCGGTAGCCAAGATGCCCCGAGCATACTAGCTCAATCGCAAGAAATTACCTCGTACTCGACTACTAACTTGCCACCTTGCACTAAATTGAGGAACGCCTTCCTGCGTGCGTCCACATAACTAGCTCCTCGCACTTTCCTCAAACTTGATCTTAAAATAACCCCATCCACTCGTCCATTGGTACCTTCCCCGACCGTGAGCCACCATTGGTAAGCCTCGTCCGAACAGCTTAACAACACCCTTTAGCTTTTCCTCGGTGGGAAATCCAAATCGTCTATGATCCTTTCGACCGCCTCTAACTAGTACTCCGCCACACTCGGAGCTACTCCCGACACTCCTCTAAAACCTCATCTCCATTCACTTTAAGTCTCTCGAGACTTTGAGCCCCATTTCCCATACTTGCACACTGCCTAAAACTCACGGCATAACCTCATCTCTTCTCCTCACATGCGCTCTTGAAATTCGCCTCTCTTTGGCGGTGCTTCATTTTGGAACCACGACCCGGACCTCAAACACGGTCATTCTCGCCTTCCCTAGCACATTACGACCACGTCCCTAGAACTCATGTCTACATTAGTGAATTAATCTGCTTTAACAAGTTTTATGCATTAGTTTTTGTTCCACTGATTACCCACGAACAAGTTTTATGTGAAGAAGTTTAGTGGTAGTTCTTTCAATCATTTCAGGGTTTAAGTTTTCTACCCTAATTCAGAGAATCTCATCCATTCAGTAGTACCTACTATACACATTCACCACTCAAACATTTTCATCTGCTCCAACCCGGGGTACTTTCGTAATTTGTCCTATAGGGGTATTTTGGTAATTTTCTAAATCAGGGTATCCTGATATTTAGCAAAATAGGGGTTTTTGGTATTTTTGCAAAACAGGAATATTTTGATAAAAGTTGAGGGTAATATGACAGTTTTGTAAATGGAGGGTATTTTAATAATTTTGCAAACCAGGAATATTCCGAAATTTTTTTTCTTTTTCAAACCTAAAATTGCTTTTACAAATCAAAGGGATAGTTCGGTGATTTTTAAAACTAAGGTTTTATAAAATAGTGTAGTTAATCCTTCCTGGATTTTAGTTATCGGTTTAGCTTTGTGAATAAGTCCTCTTGGTTAGGGTGAACCGTCATTACGCACTGGTAGGATTCGAGCGACGGAGGTGAGTCACTAGGATCGCTTAAATACCAAGCTCTCCCACGAATCCAATCCTAGACATCGCTGTGATTTGTCACACCCTTAACTCGATGACTTACTCACGAGGTTTGTTTGATTAGGCTTTAAATTTTATGTACCTCCGTGTTGGGGTAAGCTAATCTTAGGGTTCATTAACTCTAATCTACTAATCTACGATCCCGTAATACCCACATACAATCATACAATAATTAGGGGTACTTACGGTGGACTTGAGTTGGATGATTCGAGTGCCATGCTTCACAAAACCCTTTTTACGAAAATTTTTCTTTGACCCACTAAAACACAAAATAAAAACATTTATGGGCTTCAAAAATCCATAGGCCGAGTGCAGAAACTGGGCTCTGATACCAATTTGTAGCACCCCAAACCCAACCTAAAACACTACGATCGAATTCGGAATGCTCTTGAAAAGCCTTAGGTTGAAATCGGCTAAGTGATGATAAAACTTGCTTGTAGCAAGTGTTAGGGTCGGCATGAAAACAAGTGCTAAACTAAATCCCTAATGATTAGGTTTCAAAATAGGATTCAATTTCTTAGAGTGACATTTCATTTGAAAAACAATTTTAGGTTCAAGGTTAGTTGGAAATGGGTCCTTTGAAATCTTTAAAAGAATCCAGAGTAATTACGAATCTCAATTAGAAAACCTTAGTTAAGTTTTAAAATCATCAAATGTCATTATTTGAAATTGTTTGCAATTACTAATTCATGTCTAGTCTAGCATAAACCATAATGAAAACCCAAAATAGTTAAATGGCCATATTACAATAAAACAACCCAATTAAACCGAAATTAAAAGTATATGTTTCTAAATATAAAAACGCGTCGCATGGCCATCTCGAATCGAATCACTGCATGGCTATCCAAGCCGGTCCAAACTTCACGAATCACTGCATTGTTTGGCTACAACGTGATTGTAGTCAGCGTCAATCCACGATGAGGCACATAGCCATCACCAACCACGATATGGCGCGAGTTGATATCAACCATGATGAGGCACTCCATCTTCAAATCGAACACACCTCTCATAATCATAGCCACGATGCCCTTTACTTCCACTCGTCAGCATACTAGCTCAATCTGAACCCCTTACCTTATGCAATCGAAAATCCTTAGCGCTTCTTCAACCCAAAAATAACACTTAGACCAAGTCCACCCTCATCCCTTCAAAGTCTAAATGCCGTCCAACACCTTTCCTCTCTCTTGACGCAAAATGCAAAATAAACAACACTCCCTTGTTGTCTGCGTGACTCGAACCTCCTTCCTTGATACCCCTTGTTGACGCAACCTCTCCTGCACCTTAGGTAGCATCCCATGCCACTCCACCACCTCACTTCTTGTGTCATAAATCCCACACTAATGTCCTTAAGGCTTCGCTCCTCTAGCTCCCCCTAACTGAGGTTAGAATAAATTTTTTTTCCTATGACCTCTACCAAAGCCCAAGGTTTCCCGAAACCCCCAAGCACTTCTAACCAACATACAGAGCGCATTAACACACAGATACAAATTAAAATATGCTCAACCCCCGAATCTCAGATATTACAGTTCTACCCCCCTTAAAAAATAATTTAGGCCTCGAAATTACCTGATCAAAATAAGTGAGGGTATTGCTGCCACATTGTTTCCTCTAGCTCCCACGAAGCTTCCTCCAATCCATGGTTACGCCATAACACCTTAACTAAAGGAACTGATTTCCTACGCAAGACTTTCACATCCCGCTCCAAAATCTAAATTGGTTCTTCCTCGTAGGACAAGTTTGGTCTCAACTCCACTTCTTCAACTGGAACCACGTGAGATGGATCCAATCGGTAACGACGTAGCATCGAGACATGGAATACATCGTGTAACTACTTTAACTCCGAAGGCAACTCCAATTGATATGCCACTGGTCCAACCCGTTTCAAAACCCGATAAGGCCCTATAAACCTGGGACTCAGCTTTCCCTTGCGACCAAATCTCATTACCTTCTTCCACGGTGAAACCTTTAAAAACACATAGTCACCTACTGCAAACTCTATCTCTTTTCTCTTAAGATCTGCGTATGACTTTTGCCTATCAGATGCCTCCTTCAACTGCGTGCTAATTGTCTTAACCTTTTCTTTGGATTCGCTATAATCTCCAGACCCAACACCGATGTTCCCCAATTCATCCAACATGAAGGTGTGCGACATACATCTATCTGACACTTCATACGGTGCCATCTGAATACTCACTTGATAGCTGTTATTATATGGAAATTCTGCTAAAGGCAAAAACTCCTCCCAACTTCCTCTATAATCTATCACACATCCCCTCAACATATCCTCTAATACTTGGATTACTCACTCAGACTGGCCGTCCGACTGTGGATGAAATAACGTACTGAAGTCTAACCTAGTGCCTAATGCCTGATGTAGTGCCTTCCAAAATCGAGACGTAAACCTCGGGTCCCTATCCGAGATGATCGACATTGGCACTCCATGCAGTCTCACAATTTCTGCCACATACAGCTTCGCCAACTTCTGCAAAGAATAATCAACCCGCACTGGGATAAAATGTGAAGACTTTGTCAACCAATCTACTACCACCCATATCGAGTCTTTCTTCGTAGGCGTAAGGGGAAGCACACTAACGAAGTCCATAGTGATTCTCTCCCACTTCTACTGCGAAATCTTTACCGACTGAAGTAACCCCGAAGGTACCTAGTGTTTAGCCTTGACTTGCTGACACGTTAAACACTTCCCTACCAACTTTGTAACTTCCCGCTTAAGACCAGGCCACCAAAATTGATCCCGTAGAACTCTGTATAACTTGCTTCCTCCAAGATGCATAGCATAAGGGCTACCATGCGATTCTGAAGAATCCTCTGCCTAAGCTCTTCATCCTTGACATCTGCACCTTACCCTTGAAACACAACACTCCATCGTTTTGTTCACACCATAACTTTCCAATTCTCCATCCCGCATTTGTCGTAGCTTAGCACTTAGATCATCGTCACCAACTTTCTTTCTTTCACCTGACTCAACCATGTCGGCTTTACTTGTAACTCAGCTAGCAAACTTCCATCGTCATACAGGCTAAGATATGTAAACATCGCCCTCAGATCCGACACTACTTTCCAGCTTAGGGCATCTGCCACCACATTTGCCTTGCCCGGGTGATACTCTATAGAACAATCATAATCTTTCAACAACTCCACCCACCTTCACTGTCTCTGATTCAGCTCCTTCTGGGTTAACAGATACTTAAGACTCTTGTGGTCCGTATAGATCACCGACTTCTCTCCATATTAGTAGTGCCTCCACACCTTTAGCGCAAAAACCACAGTAGCCAACTCCAGGTCATGCGTCGGGTAATTAACCTCATGAAGCCTTAACTGTCGGGACGCATAGGCAACAACCTTCCCTTCTTGCATTAGAACGCATCCCAATCCCGTGTGAGAAGCATCACAATACACCACAAAGTCATTTCTTGCCTCAGGCTGAATTAAAATCGGAGCTTCAATCAAAACCTTCTTCAATCTCTCAAAACTTCCCTGATGCTTGTCCGTCCACATGAAAGGTACCTCCTTTCTCAACAATTTTGTCAAAGGTGCTGCTATAGACGAGAACCCTTCTACAAATCTCCTGTAGTAGCCTACTAATCCCAAGAAACTGCGAACCTCTGCCATCGACCTAGGTGGTTTCCAATCTAACACCGCCTCAATCTTCTTGGGATCTACCCTTATCCCTTCCGCAGACACCACATGACCCAGAAAAGCAACTTCCCTCACCCAGAATTCACACTTGCTAAATTTGGCATACAGCCTCTTTTCCCTTAACACTTGCAACACCACCCGGAGATGCTCATCATGTTCCTCCTCAGACTTGGAATACACCAGGATGCCGTCTATGAACACAATGACGAATCGATCCAAGTAGGGTTGGAAAACCCGATTCATCATATCCATGAACGTAGCTAGGGCGTTCGTCAACCCGAACGGCATCACTAGGAATTCATAATGCCCGTATCGAGTCCGAAAAGCTATTTTTTGGATATCCGCTTCCTTCACCTTGAGTTGGTGGTATCCCGATCTTAGATCAATTTTTGAAAATACCGCAGCCCCTTTAAGCTGATCAAACAAGTCGTCTATCCTCGGCAGCGGGTACTTATTTTTTATCGTCAGCTTATTTAGCTACCGATAGTCTATGCACATCCGCATAGACCCGTCCTTCTTCTTTACAAATAAGACCGGTACTCCTCACGGAGACACACTGGGTCGGATAAACCCACGATCAAGTAACTCTTGGATTTGAGCCTTGAGCTCAACCAACTCTTTTGGTATCATTCTGTACGGAGCGATAGATACTGGTGCTGTACCTGGCAACAAATCAATCCCGAATTCCACCTCGCGATCTGGAGGCAACCCCAGCAGTTCTTCTGAAAAAACATCCCCAAACTCTTTCACTGTCCTGACCTCACCGACCACTGCTCCCTTAGCCTCCAAGGTACTAACAAGCATTAGAAAAGCCACAAATCTTTTCCTCACCATCTTCTCTGCCTTAAGAGCAGACACTACATTCGACAAGTAGTTTCTCTATTCCCCTATCACTACAATCTCTTTGTCATCAAAAATTTTCAATGACATGCACTTAGCAGCACAGTCCAGATTCGCATGATACCTCACCAGCCAGTCCATACCTAATATTAGGTCAAATTCCTTGAATGGTAGTTCCATTAAATCAGCCGAAAGCTTCACTCCTTGAACCTCTAAAGGCACTTCCTTAAAGAGTTTGTCTACTATCACTGATTGCCCTAAAGGACTAAGTACAGTCATCATCCTAGGTACAACCTCAAAGTTTACATTCAGAGTTCTAGATACTTCACTAGTAATATAAGAATGAGTTGACCCGATGTCTATTAAAGTAATAAAGGGTAATCCAGCAATAAGGAACGTACCCGTGATTACATCGGCGCATCCCCTCCTCGCGATGCTGGTTGCATAAACCAACCACGGCTATCCTAGCACCGACCCCAAAGACCTGCATGCGGTGCTCCACGACCTCGGTGGAACCATTCCTCTATGGTTCGAACCACGACCCTAAATCGCCTCTCGACCACCTCCTGCCATTTGCACATATCCACAGCCTCTTGTCTGAGAGCCCTTTCCATCTCCTGAGGACAATTCCTAACCAAATGAGCCTTAGACCAACACCGAAAACATTCTTTACTCTATCCCCAGCACTCTCCTGCATGAGCTCTCCCACATTTAACACATGAACGACTCTGATTCCCGACAACTGGTGCCGGTGCACGAACGGAATTCTCAACCCTTAGTCTTTTCTGGAAACATCCAGATGATGCTGACAGCCCAAAACTCCTCTTATTTTGGTTTCTATCTCTATCCATGTTCTGTCTCTCAGTCCTCTTGACCTCCTCAGCTATCTGAGCTTTCTCTAATAGAACAGTAAAGTCCCTCTCTCTCTACGGAGCAATCAGCACTCGCAACTCATCTCTCAGTCCATCTTTGAATCGAACACACCTCTCATAATCAGTAGTCACAATGCCCCGAGCATACTGGCTCAATCATAGAAATTCTACCTCGTACTCAGCTACCGATTTGCCACCTTACACTAAATTGAGGAACGCCTTCCTCTGTGCGTCCACATAACTAGCTCCTACGTACTTTCCCTCAAACTTGATCTTAAAATAACCCAAGTCCACTCGGTCCGCAGGGGTACCTTCCCTGACTGTGAGCCACCATTGGTAAGCCTCGTCCCGGAGCAACGAAACAACACCCTTTAGCTTTTCCTCAGTAGTGAAATCCAAATCGTCCATGATCCTTTCGACTGCCTCTAACCAGTACTCCGCCACATTCGGAGCTACTCCCGACACTCCTCTAAAAACCTCAACTCCATTCACTCTAAGTCTCTCAAATACTAACTTTCGAGCCCCATTACCCATACTTGCACCAGCCACTCGTTCTAAAACTCGTAACATAGCCTGTGATACTGCGTCATCTCCTCTTGTCTGCTTTTGAAATTCTGCCTCTACAGTCGGTGGCGGTGCTTTATTTTGGAACCCTAACCAGACCCAACTGGTTCCGACATAGTCATTCTACCTCTGCCACTCCTCGCACATTACGACCACGTCCCCTAGAACTCATGTTTACGTTCGTGATTTAATCTGCTTTAAAAAGTTTTATGCATTAGTTTTTGTTCCACTGATTACCCACGAACAAGTTTTATGTGAAAAAGTTTAGTGGTAGTTCTTTCGATCATTATAGGGTTTAAGTTTTCTACCCTAATTCAGAGAATCTCATCCATTCAGTAGTACCTACTACACACATTCACCACTCAAACATTTTCATCCGTTCCAACCTAGGGGTACTTTCGTAATTTGTCTTATAGGGGTATTTTGGTAATTTTCCAAATCAGGGTATCCTGATATTTAGCAAAATAGGGGTTTTTGGTATTTTTGCAAAATAGGAACATTTTGATTAAAGTTGAGGGTAATATGACAGTTTTGTAAACAGAGGGTATTTTAGTAATTTTACAAACTAGGAATATTCTGAAATTTTTTTTTCAAACCTAAAATTGCTTTAACAAATCAAAGGGATAGTTCGGTGATTTTTAAAACTAAGGTTTTATAAAACAGTGTAGTTAATCCCTTCCGGGTTTTAGTTATCCAGTTTAGCCTGTGAATAAGTCCTCTTGGTTAGGGTGAACCGTCACTACGCACCAGGTAGGATTCGAGCGACGAGGAGGTGAGTCACTAGGACTGCTTAAATACCAAGCTCCCCTCTGAATCCAATCCTAGACATGCGCACAACGGTTGCCACACCCTTAACTCGGTGACTTACTCACAGGTTTGTTTGATTAGGCTTTAAATTTTATGTACCTCTGTGTTGGGGTAAGCTAAAACCTAGGATTCATTAACTCCTAATCTACTAATCTACGATCCTGTAATACCCACATACAATCATACAATAATTAGGGTACTTACCTGGTGGACTTCGGGCCGGACGATTCAAGTGCCATGCTTCCCAAAACCCTTTTTCCTAAAAATTCTTCTTTGACCCACTAAAACACAAAATAAAAACGTTTATGGGCTTCAAAAATCCATAGGCCGAGTGTAGAAACTGGGCTCTGATACCAATTTGTAACACCCTAAACCCGACCCAAAACACTACGGCCAAATTCGAAATGCTAATGAAAAGCCTTAGGTTGAAATCGGCTAAGTGATGATAAAACTTACTTGTAGCAGTGTTAGGGTTGGCATGAAGACAAGTGCTAAACTAAATCCCTAATGATTAGGTTTTAAAATAGGATTCAATTTCTTAGAGTGACGTTTCATTTGAAAAACAATTTTAGGTTCAAGGTTAGTTGGAAACGGGTCCTTTTGAAATCTTTAAAAGAATCCGAGTAATTACGAGAATCTCAATTAGAAACCTTAGTTAAGTTTTTAAAATCATCAAATGTCATTATTTGAAATTGTTTGCAATTACTAATTCATGTCTAGTCTAGCATAAACCATAATGAAAACCCAAAATAGTTAAAGGCCATATTATAATAAAACAACCCAATTAAATCGAAATTAAAAGTATATGTTTCTAAATATAAAAACCGCGTCTGCATGGCCATCTCGAATCCCATCCAAGCCCGGTCCAAACTTCACGAATCACCTGCATTGTTTGGTAAAAATTTGGGTGAGTCAACCGACTCAGTGTGTAATTAGTCCATAGATTTCCAAGTATGGGCTTAGCCCAAAACCACACCAATCCACATAACAGAGAATAATGCAAAATGCACCCAACCCAGCCTAGGGTCCATCCTCTACACACCCCCGTATCCAACCACCACACATCAAGGGATTACTAAATCGACCCTCCAACCTCTACACACCAATTCGGCAAGTCATGCCATCCACCAAGTGGTCGAGCCACTGATCCATATGATCAAGTCATAAAATAATCCACAACGTGACCATAGTCAACGTCAATCCACAATGAGGCACATAGCCATCACCAACCACGATATGGCACAAAGCCGATACCAACCATGATGAGGCACTGAGCCGATTATCAATCCATGTGAGGCTCGTAGCCATCACTAAACCACGTACATAAATGCACACCTTGTCCTTCTTTCAAATATACAAATCCCACCCCATGATTATGCAACATACGATAGTGATATGATGAAGTAATGCATGAACATGTTAATCAAACATACAGCACATATATACAACAATAACCACAGTTTTATTGTCATTTAACACTGACCTGATTATCGACATACCCATTAAGGGTATCTATCTCATTACTGCCACTGCATTAGTCATCACACTTATAACACACACAAATGTTTTATATAACCGGGAAATCGAGAATTAATCACACACCTGATAACCTGAAGGCTTTTGCTTTACTTCCCACTTGTCGAACTACCCCTAAAAGACCATAGTCAAAATCGGCCAACCTTAATAGACAATATGGCCTTTGGCCGAATATCTAGACCCCCTTACCTTATGCAATCGAACCTAAGAGATCCTTAGCGTTTCCTTCCTTTGGCTACACATGAAAGAAACACAAAATCAAGGCCCTACTAAGGTTCGACCATCCCAAATAACCAAGGTCAACCATTCGGTTTTGGCCACCAATGAAGAAGAGATAAAATCGATTGCTAAGAGAAAGGTACTTACCACCAACGCTTGCTTGAAAGACTAAAAGAAAGTAATCGACGGCACTACCCTTGTAGGTTCAGCCACTTTTGGCTACTAACAAGAAGTATTTCGGCCTTTAAGAATTAAGAAAAGAAGAGAGAAAGAAAAGGAGAATAGAAGGAGACTAGAAGAATTCGGCAAACACCCAAAACGCACAAAAATGCCCAAATGGTTACTTCAATTTTCGGTTTCTTGCTTCAAAGAAAAGAGAGGAAAAGGGGAGAATTCTTTTGACTAACAATTTCGGCAAGTAGAACTAAAGGAGAAACAAAAAGATGGACACACACTCAAAGACACTTTTGGCACCTACTTCCCCTACATAACCAATTTGCCACCCACAAAGCCCCACATTCACCAACTCTTCAACCTCACCCCTATCCCTTAGTTTCCTCCTATTTTCCTCATCACCACTCATTCAAACTCATTTGAATGAGTCAAACTCCTCAAAAGCTTTCTTCCTTCAATCCAAACACTTAGACCAAGTCCACCTCATCCCTTCAAAGTCCAAATACCGTCCAACACCTTTCCCTCTCTTGGCAAAAGAAAAATAAACAACACTCCTTTGTTGCTGCGTGACTCGAACCTCCTTCCTCAAGCCCTTGTTGATGCAACCTCCCTACACCTTAGGTAGCATCCCATGCCACTCCACTACCTCACATCTTGTGTCATAAATCCCACACTAATGTCCTTAAGGCTTAGCTCCCCTAGCTCCACCTAACTCAGGTTAGAACAAAATTTTTTTCCAATGACCTCTACCAAAGCCCAAGGTTTCCCGAAACCCCCAAGCACTTCCAACCAACATGCAGAGCGCATTGACACACAGATACAAATTAAAATATGCTCAACCCCCAAATCTCGGATATTACAAAAATAAAACCCCCTCTTTGCATGCCATTGGATTCAAACCCACTCCCTCTTAAATGCTCAACACTCCACTTGCCACTACAACACAAGATCTCTTGTGTCATAAAACAAACACAACTTAATATATGCCCTTTAGGCTAACATCCAGGTTTCCAAAAGAGCAAAAATCAAAATTTTACTGAAGGCCATACTTGAACCTAGGCTTCCTAAAATCCCCAAATCACTTAGCCATTAAAGCAAACAAGCTATTTGTTAGAACATAAAAATTAAAAACCCTATATTTTGGGGCGTTACACAATTTATGCAAGACTAAAGCATTTCAACATACATTTATAATTTAATCATCTTATACGAACTTACCTCATATTCGAAATTGACGGATTGGGTCGAGTACTCGATAACTGGCTTTTCCCCCGATCTAAATCCGAAATATTTTTTTCTCGAACTATATGAATCCCAAATTAACTTATTTATTCTTGTATTTATTCAATTCAATCCAAAAACATACATTAGGACTATTTACACATTTGCCCCTAATCTTTCACATTTTCACAATTTAGTCCTTATTACACAATATCACAAATTGATGCAATTTCATCCAATCATATGCTAGCCGAATTTCCCTCATACACATATCAACCCACATTTTTCATTTATTCACATATTTAACCACATATTTTCACATTTTTCAATTTAATCCCTTTTTGACATTTTCACTAAAAATCACTTAATAAAACTTGTTTAACTATCATCAACTATTCAGAATCCATCATCAATCATCAAAATACTCATGTATTCATCAATGGCATCATTCAAAATCTTTAACATCTTTGCAAAATAGTCCCTGGGCTAGTTAATACTAGCTGCAACGATCTCAAAAACATAGAAATCATTAAAAACGGGACAAAAATCATACCTTAATTGACCAAAAATAGCTTGGCCGAATAAACCCTAAAGAAATGGCTTCTCTTCTCTTCAAAATTCAGCTATGGTGAAGATGATAGCCTTAAAATTTATGTTTGTTTTATTTAATTAACTTATATTTAACAATTACCAAATTAACCTTAACATTAAACCATTAAAACACTTAATACATGTCCATAAAAGTCCACTCACACAAATAATGGTCTATTTACCACATAAGGACCTTAACTTTAAGGTTCTATAGCTATTAAATAATTTTAGCTAATAGAACTCCATTTTTACACTTTACGCGGTTTAGTCCTTTTCATCAAATTGACTACTCAAACGATAAAATTTCTAAGCAAAACTTTCACAAAATCATTCAATCATGCTGTAAACATTAGAATAATAATAAAATAAATATTTTGACTTTGGATTTGTGGTCCCGAAACCATTGTTTTCATTTGACTAAAAATGGGTTGTTATAACTCTCCCCCCAAAAATCATTGTCCCCTAAAATCTTACCAGTGAATAGGTTCGGGTATTGTTTTCTCCTAGCATACTCGAGTTCCCATGTAGCTTCTTCTACCCCGTGTCGATGCCATGATACTTTCACTAATGCGATTATCTTATTTCTCAACTCTTTGATCTCAATAGCTAAGATTCTAATCGATTCTTCAACATATGACATATCAAACTAAATTTCAACCCGGTAGGGGAAATGACATGTGAAGGGTCGATTGGTATCATCGAAGCATCGACACATGAAACACATTATGTATTTTCTCTAACTCAAATGGTAAAGATAATTGATATGCCACTGGCCCAACTCACTCAGTAATCTCATACGGTCTGATGAATCGCGGACTCAATTTCTCTTTCTAACTAAACCGCAATATCTTTTTCCACGGCACCACTTTCAAAAACACTTTATCCCGATCTGGAACTCAATATCTTTCTATTTCATGTCTGCGTACGATTTATATCGATCCGAAGCTACTTTCAAACTATCGCGAATTAGTTTCACTTTTTCTTCAGTCTCTCTGATCAGATCAACCCCGTGAATCTTATTTTCGCTAAGCTCAGTCTAATACAACAGTGTTCTACAGTTACGACCGTATAGAGCTTCGTACAGTGCCATCTTTATACTCGATTGGAAGCTATTATTGTAAGCAAATTCAATCAGCGGTAGATATTTCTCCCAGCTACCTTCAAACTCAAGAATGCAATAATGCAACATATCCTTAATTAACTGAATAACTCGTTCTAATTGACCATCCATTTGCAGGTGAGACTCAGTGCTAAAATGCAACTTTGAACCCCAAGCTTCTTGTAATTTCTTCCAAAATCACAAAGTAAATCTTGGATCTCTATCCAAAACAGTAGATAGGGGAACACCATGAAATCTCATAAGTTTTGAAATATACAACTCAGCTAATTTATCAAGCGAGAAATATGTACGTACCGAAATAAAATGAGTTGATTTTGTCAATCTGTCAACAACAACCCAGATCGCATCTTTCTTTTTTGGAGATAAGGGCAAACCCGATACGAAATCCATTGTTACTCTATCCCACTTCCACTCAGGAATCATAATAGGCTGTAATAAACTTGACGTCAATTGATGTTCAGCTTTGACTTTCTGACAAATAAAACATTTTGAAACAAATTCTGAGATATATCATTTCATGTTGTGCCACCAATAAAGCTATTTCAAATAGTTATACATTTTCGTGATTCCGGATGTACTGATAAACAACTACTATGTGCTTCGTTTAGAATCTTCCGAATGAGCTCAGAATTTCTTGGTACACATATTCTATCACGAAATATCAAACAGTCATCAGGCCTTATTCAAAACTCTAAATCAGAAGTCGACTCACACTGAGCTCGTTTTGCTTGCAATTCATTATCAAATTTTTAAGCCTCACAAATCTGCTGTAGAAATAACGGTCTCGCTTTCAACTCGGCTACTATAGAACCTTCGTCAGACAAAGCTAATTGTGTGTTCAAAGCACGTAAAGCAAATAAGGACTTCCAGCTCAAAGCATTAGCAACTACGTTCGATTTCCCCAGATGATAATCAATCACTATTCATAGTCTTTTAGCAATTCTAGCCATATCCACTATCGCAAATTCAAATCTTTTTGAGTCATCAAATATTTCAAGCTTTTTCGGTCTGTATAAATATAGCATTTCTCACCAAACAAGTAATGACGCCAAATTTTCAATGCAAACACTATCGTGGCTAACTCTAGATCGTGCGTCGAATAATTCTTTTCGTGCGATTTCAACTGTCTCGAGGCATAAGCTACAACTTTACCTTCCTACATCAAAACACAACCCAGGCTATTTAACGATGCATCACTAAAACTACGAATTCTTTACCTAACTCAGGCTGAACTAACACTGGTGTCTCTGTCAATAATGCTTTCAATTACTAGAAGCTCTACTGACACTTTTCTGACCACTCAAATTTAACATCTTTTTGAAGCAATCGTGTCATCGAAGTTGCAATCATCAAGAAGCCTTTCACAAATTGTCTATAATAGCTGGCTAGTCCCAGAAAACTACGGACTTTGGATACATTTCTCGGAGGCTTCCAATCTATAATCGCAGAAATTTTGCTCGGGTCAACTCGGATACCCGCAACTGAAACTATATGTCCCAAAAACCAACCTATCGTAGCCAAAACTCACATTTGTTGAACTTTACAAACAACTATTTATCTTTCAAAGTTTGTAACACGATTCTCAAATGCTCGGCATGCTCAGATTCATCATGAGAGTAAATCTAAATGTCACCAATAAACACAACTACGAATCGTCTAAGTACGGCCTGAAAATCTGATTCATCAAGTCCATAAAAATAGCAAGTGCATTTGTTAGTCTGAAAGGCATAATAAGAAATTTGTAGTGTCCGTACCTTGTTCTTAATGCAGTCTTTGGCACATCTGAGTCTTTAACTCACACCTGGTAATAACCTGATCTCAAATCAATTTTTGAAAACATTATTGCCCCTTTTAATTGATCAAACAAATCATCTATCCGTGGCAAAGGGTATTTATTTTTTATCGTCACTTTGTTGAGCTGTATATAGTCTATACACATTGTCTTCGTGCCATCTTTATTTTTCACAAATAACACCGATACACCGCAGAGAGAGAAACTCGGTCTAGCAAAACCTCTATCTGTCAACTCTTGCAACTGAGCTTTCAATTCTTTTAACTCTGTAAGAGCCATTCTGTACGGAGCTATCGATATCAGCATTGTTCCTAGTACTAATTCAATACCAAACTCAACCTCTCTGATAGGTGATAAACCCGGTAACTCTTCGGGAAATACATATGGATACTCGCACACAACTGGTACTAATTAAATCTTTATTTTTGTCACTTTCGTATCAAGTACATAAGTAAGATAAGCTTCACACCCCTTTCTCACAAATCTCTGAGCTAACATAGATGAGATCAAAACTAGCAAACTATTTAGATCATCAGATTCAATTCTAATAGTCTCATTATTCTGACATTTCAGTTCAATTGTCTTTCATCTACAATTCACTATAGCATCATGCATCGTTAGCCAATCCATACCCAAAATCACATCAAATTCATCGAATGGAAACAACATCAGATTAGCTGGAAAACAGAAATCCCGATTCATTAACGAACAATTCTTGCACACTTTGTCAACCAAAACACATTTATCTAAGGGGTTCGATACTCTAATCACAAATTTAGTAGACTCTACAGGCAAAGTCTTGCTAGATACTAAATTCATACATATATAAGAATGAGTTGATCCTAGATCTATCAATACAATCACATTAGTATCATAAAGAGTGAAAGTACCGATGATAATAATATCTAGAGATGATGCTTCTTCGCGAACGCGAATAGCGTAGGCTCTAGCAGGTGGTCTGGCCTCGGATCTCACAGCTAAATCCTTTGTTTCCCCTCTACTACGACTTACATTTCTGGAAATTCTAGGTGGTCTACCTCTAATCGACGTGTTACTTGGTCTCACATTTTGAACTTTATCTTTCTCATCCAACTCAGGGCAATATCAGATGAAGTGATCTAGTGAACTACATTTGTAACAAGCTTTATTACTTTTACTTTAGCATTCTCCAAAATGTTGTCTCCCACACTACTGACACTCGGGTTTGTCGTCTCGCACACTACCAACACTCGATAATGATGTAGCTTGAGCTTTAAAACCTAAGTATTATTTTCTATGATCTCTGTTTGAATATTCGTTTAAAATATTTGGGCAAGCGTACGAATCTCTAGATTTCTTTGATGAAGAATGATACGGCTTACTCATCGATTATTTTCTCTAGTCTCTAACTTCTGAATCTGCTTTTCTCTTTTCTTTGCTAAGATCCTCTACTTTACAAGCCCTTTCAACCAGAATGACAATTTTTTTAACTCTAGAATTCTGACTAGTAGTTTTATATCTTCGTTGAACCCGTCAATGAACCACTTACACATAATCTCTTAGTAGAAACATACTCCCTAGCATACTTACTCAACCGTACAAATTACCTTTCATACTCGGTTACAGTCATTTGGCCTTGTCTTAATTCTAGAAACTCTTTGTGCTTTTGATCGAGAAATCTTTGACTGATGTATTTCTTTCAGAATTCAAATTGAAAGAACTCCCAAGTAACCTATTCTTTCGAAACCACAAATATCAACGTGTTCTAATATTGATACGCGGTGTCTCTCAGCAAAGATACAGCACATTTAATACATTCATCAAGAGTACAAGATAATTCATCAAATACACAAATCATATTTTTGAGCCAGAACTCAGCTCTCGCGGCATCATCATCAGTAGTAGCCAGGAACTCTTCAACCCCATATTTACGAATCTTATCCACTGGTGGCTTGTTCAACCGTATCGAATCTATAACTTGAGGAACAATAGGGATTTGCTGAGGAATAGGTGGGGGTAGAGGCTGTTGAGCAGTCGGATTCATTCGAACAAACTTCGTGAACCACTCGTTCATTATTTTGAAAAAGGCTTGTTTAGCCTCCCCCTCGTGGCTACTCGTTACAGGCCTAGAATCAGATGGCACTGCCCCTTAAGTGGGAGCAAGCGCATTACTCTCTACATCATCAGCTACAGCTTGTTCGGGATCCATTACTATACGAAAACACAATTTATGCTATCAAGAATCATCACACTATTACAGAGTATATATGGCATGTATAGCTAGACTCTTATACATGCTACGTTGTCCTAAAATCGACTAAACCGTAGCTTTGCTACCAATAAAATGTAACACCCTTAACCCGTATCTTCTGCAAAGTAGGGTTACGAGGTATTACCGATCAATTCATAATATATAGCATACATTTATCAAACATAAAGCATTCATTCTCATAAATCATTCAACACAATTACATTGTCCCTTATAAGGGCCTATGAGGCCTTAAATGTAACGCCCCAAATTTTTAGGCCTAGATGAATTGGGCTTTGGGCTTTGGGTCTCATAATTTTTTTAAGCAAGAAAATAACAAATTACATGTTGGCTTTAAGGGTTTAATAAACTTGGAGTGTTTAGGGGTGTTGGAGAAGTTCTGAGTTCGAACTTTAAGGAGAAGGAATTTTTAATTAATTATTAAAGGAACCAGGGCGGTGAGTAGTTGGGCTTTTAAATAAAAATAGAGAAAAATGGCATCAAAGAGCCTTGTGGTGGAGCGGCTAAGTGACGCCACTTAGGGCATAGAAAGGTGATGTTATGGGCTAGCAAGGAGATCTTAGGTTCAAACCTAGCTTATTATTTTTTTAGGAGTTTAATTTTGGCCTTCTAGAAGGTTGGAATGGTGTGATGATGGACTCTAAGGAGAGTGATCAGAAGAGAAAATTTAGGAAAAGGATTGAGGAGCTTATCGTGGAGAAAAATTTAGAGATGAGATATGTGGAAGAGGTTGAGCCGAATTGGAAATTTGGGGATAGGAAATTTAGCTATAGGCTATAAATAGGTGTAGATTTTGGGGTTCTAGGCTAATGCCAAATTCTTTATTTTTATTTTGTCGAAAACTACTTTTCTCTTTAAATACCTGAAAGTCGAATCCTCCATACTTTCTCCTTTCAAATTCTCTTTTGGTTCATGTTTGGTTTTAGTCGATCCCTTCTTCTCTTCTTCTTCCTATTTGTGCCGAATAACCCTTTTCACTATACTAATCTCAAAAGTCGAAAACATTTGCTCTTGGAGCCGATTTCTTTATCGCCCCAAACCTTGTGCCGAATACTCTAGTGACCAAATATCTGTCGTGTTGTCATCATTCCTTTGATTTTTTATGGGTCGAATCTTGGAAAAATTAGAATCAATCTTGGATCTACAAGTCTCTGCCGAAAAGCTATCCATACGTTTCGGCTTTTGGGTAAGTGTTCTTGATTTTGGGATAAGTTGGCCTAATAGTTTATAGTAAGGGAAAGGGTGACTTAAGTGGATACAATTCACCTATTATTTTGTCTTTAACGATTAAGATTGATGCAGATCTAGGGGATATTCGTGAGTAGTAGCTAAGGAAGGGCTATTAGAACTGGTGGCACATGGTAAGGTTATGGTGAGGTTTCGATTTTTGATAAAGTATGTATTAAGCCCATGATTAATTATTAAGTGATTTTGATTGTAAGTTCATGATTAAGGGGATTGCAGTACGCGTTATTACCAAGTGTGTACAAACATTACACACACACGACATCGGCAACGCCGAAAAGCCGAAAGTGGCTAAATGGGTCGGTGGGCCCTAGAGTTAAGATATGTGGAATTGTTGATTTGTCTATATGGATTCAATTAGTTATGCAGGTTACATGACCTGGAATTAATTTGGGCCTAATGGGCCATATGAAAGAGATTGGGCCTAATGGGCCACATGAATGTGATTTGGGTCGTGGGCCATAGAGCAAGTTGGGCTTAGTGGGCTTTGTATATAGGTTTGGGCTAGTATCTGATAACTGCCAAAACATACATAAAACTTAAACACATAATTGTAACCATGGACAAGTCATAAGGTTGAACTATGGTAATGGGTATATGCATGCCTAGGATTGGATCTAGGAAGAGCTTGGTACTTAAGCAGTCTCAATGACCCATCTCCTCTTCTCTGGAATCCTACTTGGTGCATAGTATCTATTCACTTTGGCCAATGAGGACTTGTTAACGGACCTAGGTAAGTACTAAATCTATAATACTTAAAAATGACCGAATACCCTAAGGGCAAAAATGACTAAAATACCCCTATGAGTTAAACTTAGGATTTGTGGGTATGACATGCTGCAATCATATGATATACTGCCTAGGTTGCATGTGGGTGGGAATTATGGTACGGAGGAAGAATTTGAGGGTCACATGGTTGCTTGACGACCATGGATCCATCGTAGGCTTTTAAAGCCCAGTATATGACTAGCAGTTTTACTGCAACGTTAGGTAGTACCGCAACCAGGCTACCATTGCTGTGTAGCGGATGGATGGGTCGATTTAGAAATCCCCACAAGTGTATAAGGTTGGAAGGGAAATGTTGTGTAGCAGATGGATTATTGGGAGGTTTGCACTGCATTGCATGTATGATATTATTATGTTAACAATATGATATGTATGCTATTTGTTTGATGAGGGTCGTACACACTGAGTTTCGAAACTCACTCCCTCTTATATTTTTCTCAGGAAATCCTCAGTAGGTGGCTCGACGAATAGAGGGACTCAATGGTGGCCAACTAGCAAGACATTTTTGTTTTTCTTGATTTTCTTTATAGTTTTAAGCATTTTGGATTATTTTAAGTTCGGATTGTAATAGGGCCTCCATCTGCTTATCGTTACATTGATTACTTTACTTTCTATTGAATTTATATCAAGTCTTTTTCTAGAAACAATGGTTTTTATTCAAAATTAAGCTTCCGCTGGTAAAAAGTTTTATTTTTAATACTTGTTAACTTATAATCAAAAAGACAGATTTCCAAATACATGTCGTTTTGGAAGACAACTATAATCTAGGTTTTTAATCAAAATTCTTTAAGAAGGGTTTTCAATGAAAACAAGGTTTTCACAAAAACACTTCAATGGGACACGCTGGATTCGGCCATAATGTCCGGCCGGGTTTGGGGTGTTACATTAAACATACTTTAGAAGTGGTTTGGGACTAAACCGATAACATACAAAAATTTTTGAAAGCTTAGAAAAATTTCAACCATACAGGGGTCACACTCTCGTGTGAACAGGCCGTATGGAAACAGGTCATACATACTGACTTAGGTCACATGGCCAACCACATGCCCGTGTGTCTAGCCCGTGTACCCTTCGAAGTGGCAAAACACGCCCGTGTGCCAGGCCGTGCCAAACCTATAGGGTACACTGACTTATGCAACACAGCCAAGTCACACGCCCGTGCATGAGACCGTGTGGAGAATACTGACTTCAATTCAATTTCAACACTAGGGGACACACGATCATGTATCATGACCATGTGTCACACATGGCTGAGACGCACACCCATGTCTATACCCGTGTGGACAAAAATAGGCCATTTGTAAGGCCAATTTTCCACCCCAACTTCAATGTACCTACACAAGGCAAAATGGTAATATTTCATCATACAATTAGGCAGCCAAAATCATCAACCAAATGCACAATTCATACCATTATAATTTCATCTATTCCAATTCTCAAATCACTACCATTTATTTAGCCCAAATACATGCCAAAACAATATCAAACAATAGGGTCCATTTACCTTAATTCACATAACCATTATAACTTCCATAATGTCTTGGTTACAACCATACCAAAACAAACCAAAATAAGCCATCACTCATGGCTATATATATACAAACCAAAACATATGCATTTATAAGACATTTCTAATAGCCAAACACACATCAATATTAACATCATTTACAAGCCAAATCTCATGGCTATAATCACAACCAAAATACCACATCTAGCCTATAGATGCCATATACCATAAATGTATAATTCAAAAGTACCAACTTAGTTGTTTGATAGTGTGATGATGTTCCAACGAATCCCAGATCCAAGCTAGCTTTGATTCACTATAAAACATAGAAAAATAACATGAAGTAAGCTTCATAGCTTAGTAAGCTCGTATGTGAATAACTTATTTCATCAAATAAATGCAAATCAACTAATTACACATGATAAAACCATATACATTAACTATAAACCTTTCTCATGTCTCAAAACATGATCAAATACAAACTCATCAAACTTTCACTATTTAATACTCGAATAGGTTCTGTACGTATCTGTATCGCCTTGTACTAACCTCTTTCTCAACCACATCATTCGTTTACCTATTGAACCATTTAGAATAGAAATTGAATACTCAGGAGTCTCGTATGATAAGTACCTATACTATGGCCTGTAGCCAAATCAAGGTAACTTATCCGAAGAACTATTATCATGGCCCAAAGCCAAATCATCCGATATGCATGGTTTGAAGCCAAATTATCCGATATGCATGGCCCAAGCCAAATCATCAGATATGTATGGCCCAAAGCCAAATCGGTAAAATACGCACCCAAAGTGCTAATATCATGGCCCGAAGCCAACTCAACGTATCACTTACTGACATGTCAATAGTATCCAAAACTATTCTTAAGGTTCAACCGGGCTTTCACACTTTTTATTTCTATCATCGAATGCATCCGTAAAGTCATTTTCACAATTCATATATTATCCATAATCCCGTTTTAACAATTTATGCAATATTAAAGCATTTTAACATACATTTATAATGTAATCATCACATACGAACTTTCCTTGTATTCGTAATTGACGGATCGGGTCGACTGCTCGATAACTTTGCTTTTCCCCGATCTAAATCTGAATTCTTTCTTTCTTGATCTATATGAATTCAAAATTAACTTATTTATTCTTGTATTTATTCAATTCAATCCAAAAACATACATTAGGTCTATTTACACATTTGCACCTAATCTTTCACATTTTCACAATTTAGTTCTTATTACACAATATCACAAATTGATGCAATTTCATCCATCATATGCTAGTCGAATTTCCATAATACACATATCAACCCACATTTTTAATTTATTCACATATTTAACCACATATTTTAACATTTTTCAATTTAATCCCTTTTTAACATTTTCACTAAAAATCACTTAACAAAACTTGTTTAACTATCATCAACTATTCAAAATCCATCATCAGTCATCAAAATACTCATGTATTCATCAATGGCATCATTCAAAATCTTTAAAAATTTTGCAAAATAGTCCCTGGGCTAGCTAATACTATCTGCAACGATCTCAAAAACATAGAAAACATTAAAAATGAGACAAAAATAGTACCTTAATTGACCAAAAATAACTTGGCCGAATGAACCCTAAAGAAATGGCTTTTCTTCTCTTCAATATTTGGCTATGGTGAAGATGATAGCCTTAAAATTTATGTTTTTTTTTATTTAATTAACTTATATTTAACAATTACCAAATTAACCTTAACATTAAACCATTAAAACACTTAATACATGTCCATAAAAGTCCACTCACACAAATAATGGTCTAATTACCACATAAGAACCTTAACTTTAAGGTTTTATAGCTATTAAATACTTTTAGCTAATAGAACTCCATTTTTACACTTTATGCGATTTAGTCCTTTTCATCAAATTGACTAGTCAAACGATAAAATTTCTAAATGAAACTTTCACACAATCATTCAATCATGCTGTAAACATTAAAATAATAATAAAATAAATATTTCAACTTTAGATTTGTGGTCCCAAAACCACTATTCTGATTTAACTAAAAATAGGCTGTTACAGATGCAGTATGACTTGTCTAACCCTTATAAAATGTGCTTGAGAAAAATCTCGATAGTATTGGCACAAGTAAAATAAAAAAAATCATAAGGGTTATCGGGGAAATATTACTGCAGTAGTGTTTAAAGCATGGAAAAAATAAACCAAGTAAGAAAAAGATATTCGAACCGACTATACTCTGCAAAAATAAGTATTATATTTGTATATACATTTTGATGAAGAAATATATTTAATTTTCTTTAACTTGTTTACTTTTTAATTTTTTGAACTAATCTGTTTAGGTGTAAATAACTTTTAATTGTTTAAATTTCTTACTAGAGTTATATATTTAGGCAAAAATTTCCTAGTGTCGATGTTTCGATCCAATCTCGTGTATCAAGCCAACTCAAATACAATTTATTTTCTTTGTATGTTTCTTTCTTGTTTTTAATTTTAGTTTATTTTTTTTTTATTTTTTTGTTTAGTTTGCTTGAGGACAAGCAAAGACTTAAGTGTAGGGGAATTTGACTTGTCGTTAAATGTAATAGTCAATTTGAGTCATTTTCGCACTTAATGAGTTTGTTTTCTAAGAAATTTAGTATTTTAAATTTACACTTTTAGTATTTAGGCCTTAGGATAGAAAGTTAATAAAATAAGTTTCTCTTAACACATTTTGTAGATGATGTGACCCAATAGACCAACACTGGCCTTAGGTTGTGGTAATTGGTTTAATTGAATTTGTAGGATGAAGATATAAAGGCCCAATTGACTTGGAAGCAAGGGATGAGTGATGCACAAGCTTCCTGAGACGTCAAAGCACAAAATGAACGGCACAAGGTAGATTTTTGGTATTGTTTCGCGCCAAGCAAGGGGTGTGGCGCTACACATGTCGATGTGCTGCCCAAGGTTATTAGGGTTATTTTTATTCGTGCAATCAAACTTATATGAAGACCTAAGACGTACTGAAGACCTAATTCAGGCTGCAAACATGTCTATAAATAAGACATTCGGAGTTTTATGTAACTAAGTCGACCTAGATGCATTCAAAACACCCTAGTAGTTTAGGAGTAGTTTAGGAGTAGATTTAGATTACTTTCTTTTCATTTTTTTCTTAACTCTTTTGTTTTCCTCTTGAAATTAGTTTTGATTCAAAAGTTTATTTATACTATTCAAGTATTTCAGTTTATTTGTTCTTAGATTCAATTTAATTCTTTATTCCAAACAAGAGATTTACTACTTCAATTCCCATTCAATATTCAATCCACGATTATTCAAATCTCTTTTATCTCTTGAATCAATGGTGTTATTTACATGATTTTTTCAATTGAGATCGAGATTATGAATAATATGAGTGGCTAAATCCCTTAGGGGAGATTAACGAGTGGATGGGGAGGTGATTAGCGGAGGATTTAGGGTTTCGCTAGAGGGATTAGTTGGTATAAATTATATGTTCTTAAATTGTTAGGATTGACAAACCTAATAAGTTATCATAGGCTAGACGAGATCAGGAGATAAGTCACACAGAGTAAATCATAATTTATCTTGGTAAAGAAAGTGAGGTCGGGAGATAAGTGAGTATCAACCTATAGATTAGTTAATTAGAAGCTGGTAGGTAATAATTGGTTAATTGATAGCTAATCCACCCTAAAACCCTAATCTGAAGTTAGTTACAAACCCTGAAGCAAGTTAATCTTCCTGATTAGTTTATTGACTTATTTCGTTTGTTTATTTTTCTTCATTTATTTCTTTTCATCATTTATTTTTATCTCTCAAGTTATTTTATGGTTAATCATAATATAAAAACTAACTACTACTACTTAGACTTATTATTGTAAAAACAATTTCATAGTTTATTCTATCCTCCCTTAGGTACGATCTTCAGAATACTTCCAAGTATTTCATTGTACAAAGTATATTACAATTTGACCTATGCACTTGCGGACACTGCCATTCTTAATTCTTATATTTTTGGTGTTATATTTATTCTATAAACAAAAACACAATTGTAGGCGGTCAATTTGCCACAACAAATTGTGGCAGATTAACCACTCAGACATTTTGTCCTTTAGGCCACCCGCTTTTAGCAGGAACCTACTCATCTACAAAAGGGGACCACCAAGGGACCACAAAGGCATAACAACCTTGTACCACCTCAACCAAGGGAATGTTAGAATGGTATTGTGCATGAGGACAAGAAGTCGGCCACCTGACCAACCACATGAGTGGGCCACCATCGGTATTGTCAATGACGTAGCACTACTAGATAGGGGTCTTTTCACTATAAATACCCTTCAAGATGATAAAGGAAGAAATTTGTTTGGCCTTTTAGCAGCCCTTATGCATTTCCTGGCACTCAAGCCTCATTTACTTATTAACTTTCTCCTTTCTCCGACTCTCCGCCTATTTAGGTGAACTAGCCTTCCTTGGACCACCATCTTCTCCTTCTTGTCTCATCCTTTGTTGACATTTGTATCAATAGTTTTGCATGCTTGGATTTAATATAAACAAGATTACCTTCTTTCAAATTTATACTAGTTTTTCAAATTTTTTGTTTTTGTAAAAGGAAAATTCATTATTTCTTATTAAAACCAAATAAGAGCAGTACAAACAAAATACAAAAATTCTTTAAGTGAAATTTTAAATTGAATAAATAAACTAAAGTCACATGGAAGCTGTCACAACCCAAATCAAGATGATCCGAATTGAAGGCACGTAGACGTGAAGTTGTCTATTCTGGCGCACTTTGGTAATTAGTTCGCCAAATTGTAGCTTTTGGCAAACAAATGTTTTGTTGAATTGGGTATCTGCCCATAGAAGTATATCAAGATTTAGTCTTTGATGTGTCCTTCAGTAAAAGAAAGAATTTGATAAAAGAAAAGTAAGCCTCGTGTAGGTTACCGCTAAAGGTATATTACGCCTAGTTTGTGCAAGTAATGTGAAGAGCAAGTCTTGGTAACTAGATTTGATTATAAACAAACTAAATTGATTGGTTAAATAGTATTTGGAAAAGACTCTCATTTATGTTTTTTCTATATTTTTTTGTAGGCCATTAGTGTAACATCCTAGATTAGGGGTTATGCGTTTGTGCATAATTCATGAGTAGTAGGTTTTGGCAGTGTTTGGAAGTGAATTAAGGGTTTTTAAAATCCTAGGATGGAAGAGAAAGCTTTAGAAAATTATTGGTTTTTAAGTTAAAAACAAGAAGTGATGTGGAAAAGTGGCAAGGGATGCCACCTAAGGTGCAAGGGTTATGGCATCAAGTGAAGTACTTTGAGGGAAGAGGTTGAATCCCATTGTGTGCATTTTGCTTAACTTTATGAAATAGCATGTTTATTGTGATATGTGGTGTGCATTTTAGAACCTTGGAAATGTAAGGAAATGTATGGAAATATATGGAAATGTAAGGAAATGTATGAAAATGTAAGGAAATGTATGAAATGTAAGGAAATGTATGGAAATATATGGAAATGTAAGGAAATGTATGGAAATGTAAGAAATGTATGGAAATGTAAGGAAATGTATGGAAATGTATGGAAATGTATGGAAATGTAAGGAAATGTATGGAAATATATGGAAATGTAAGGAAATGTATGGAAATGTAAGGAAATGTATGGAAATGCTAAGTTAAAAAGAGGAAAGTGAACATTTATGGAAACTAGGAAAATGATTTAGAAATGATTCAAAGAGGAAAGTGAACATTTAAAACTAGGAAATGTAAGGAAATGTCAAGTTTAAAGAGCCAAACAAAAATTTTTGGAAACTTAGAAATGACTTAGAAATGTCGAGTTTTAAAGTTTAAAAGAGGAAATTAAGGCAAGGTGGCCTTAAGAGAAAAAGTATGTGAAATTTGACACACAAACAGGCTTGGAAAAAGTGGCCTGAAGATGCCACTTAGGGCCTCTGGAAATGGCACCACATGCAAGTGTATTTGGGCCAGGGATCGAGTCACTTAGGAAGCAAATAAAAGAAGTTTTATTTTTGCTTCTAGAAGCACAGAGGTGGATGGCACAAGGCTTGCAAAGAGGAGTTTCATTCTCTTTTAAATTGACTAATTAGGGGATAAATAATGGATTTATTTTAGATTATTTTCAAGAGATAAATGAGGAATTATTCTTTAATTAGGAAAATAAGGGAGAAGTGATGGCCAAGTAAGGGACTTTGAGTTTAATAATTTCACTAAGTAAGGATAGTTCTTTGAATTATCTTTTATTTTAGGTGATAATTAAAGAGATAAAGCTATCAAAATAGAAGAGTGATGGCCAAATAAGGGATTCTAAGTTAGTAATTTCACTATAAAAGGAAAAGAGAGGCCATTACAGATTATTTTCATTCTTTGAAAGCCTCTGCGAATTCTCTTCACCAAATCTTCTTCTTCTTTTATTTTTGCTGTAGAAATACCTTGTGTTCTAGCCGAATCCTCCATCTTTATTCTTCCTTCTCTTTTCTTTCTAATCCTCCAAAAGCGAAAGTTGTGAGATCATCATCTAGCCATAACCGAATCTCTAAGGTTGAAGTGAAGGTGCAATCGATTTCTTCAAGTAAGGATAAGATCTCATTCGGTTTCATCCTTTTCTTTTAAGATTTGTCAAATCTAGGACTAACCCTATTAATATCTTGTTGTTGAAACTTTGAAGAGATCTTTTCGGGATTTGTTTAAGTCAACTACAAGAAGAAGAAGTTCTTTTCCGAAGGTACACCATAGGCGTGTTCCCTAGTTATTCGGTGAATTTGAGTTTAAAATCCACAAGGTAAGCACATAGGTATGTTCACCAAGGCCTATTTTGGATATCTAGATCTATTTCATAATTGTTGAAAAGCGAAACTAACCTATGTAGAGATCCGATGTTTGGTCGAATACAAGGAGAAGAATAACAAAGTTTTGGGATTTGAGTAATAAGCAAATCGATATTAAGGTAAGTTTTAGTACACAAATCCTACTAGGATTTGGTTTTATGGTAGAATGAGTTTTTCATTAAATATTTAATATGGGCGAATGTAGGAGTTAAAGATCTAAGATCGAATCCGGATTTCAAGTGAAATCGTTAAGCGAATCGGTGTGTACCCTACCCTAAGTTTTAATACGTTCATGGCTATGTTTTAAATTAAATGTGTTAATATGAAAGTGTAAGAATATGGCTAAGGTACCGTGTGTACCCCACACTAAATCTTGATAGATTTACGGCTTTAATTCATTATATGTGTTAATATGAAAGTGTAAGAATATGGCTAAGGTACGGTGTGTACCCCACACTAAATCTCAATAGATTTACGATTTTAATTCATTATATGTGTTAATATGAAAGCGTAAGAATATGGCTAAGGTACTGTATGTACCCTACTCTAAGTTTTAATATGTTCATGGCTATGTTTTAAATTAAATGTGCATGTTTATAAGAATGTGAATATGGCTAAGGTACCATACTATGGTACAAAGTACTAAGGTATGTTTCCTACTCCTACTAGGAATATGAATATATGTTATTTTTAACATGTGAAAAGTGATAAGAATGTGAATTAAGGCATGATTTTGCATATTGTGTATGAAATATGGGGGCATATGGGTTATATGAAAAGGGGAAGTGAATGTGGTGACCTAAGACCACAAACACGGTGACCTAAGACCATGATATCTGAATGTGGTGACCTAAGACCACAAACACGGTGACCTAAGACCGTGATATCTAAATGTGGTGACCTAAGACCACAGTAATCTGAATGTGGTGACCTAAGACCACAGAAATCTAAACGTGGTGACCTAAGACCACAAATGCGGTGACCTAAGACCGTGATATGGATTATAGTGGAAGGAGGGTTGACTTAGTAATCCCCACTGTAAAGCGTGATGGTACGGGTGGTGTGTAGCGGATGGCATATAGGTTTGGGTTGGGTTGCATCATATTGTTTAAATGCTTTATGAACATGTATGACATTGTATGCCTGAAATATTAAATTTTAGTGTTGGTTACACATTGAGTCTGTTGACTCACCCGTTAATGGGATTACTTTTCGGTGACGACCGGTGATGGACCGGCGGCAGATGATTAGTGGAGGCTATGTGAAGTTCGATTTCTTTTATTTGGACTATTTTATTTTAAGTATTTTGAATTTAAATGTGGGAATTAATTGATGTAATAAGGCCTTAGTAGAATTATTTTATTCATTTTTATTTATTAAGCTTACAAACTTTTACTTATTAAAAGATTAAGTAAATCTATTTTAAAACAAAGCCCAAACGTTTTGTCACTTGAAGTAAAGGATTTTTAATAATGAAATAAACTTGTTTTCATCTCAAGCCCAACCCAAAACGGTCTTTCTTTTAGAACACACAAGTTTTCCTAAGTAACAAAAGAATTTGAAACGGTTTACACCGGGGAACATACCAGATCCGGTCAAGGCTCGTGGGTGAGTTTGGGGTGTTTCAATTAGGAAGGGCAGATTCTAAAATATGTGACACTTGTTAAGTTCCACTAAGTAAGAGAGTCATATTTATATGTTTGAGAAGGGTTCTAGAAAAGGTTCTTCTCCCTCTTCCTTCAATGTTTTTTTTTCTTAAGTCTAAATTGTATCTCTTCTCGTTAAGTTGGAAGCTAGGGTCCTTAGTTAATGAGTGGTTATTCCATCTCCATGTAAGTATTACAACTCTACATGTTAAGAGTAAGGATGTAATAAAGTATATAAATAGTAAGATATGAATAAGAAGCCCTGCATGGGGATTTTCTGTAGGTGAGCCTCAGGTGAGTTTCTAATACCGACTCCTACAATTCTTATATATAAGTCTCTTGTGATTGATATTCCAGAAATGGTGAATGAGTACATGAATGGTTGTTGGAAAATAAGTATGTATTCTTGATTTAGGTCATTGTGAGTCTAGAATATAATGAATTGTGTATGGGTGTATATAATTCTGTGAAACAACTATGTGTGTGCGCCTGGAATGTATATTGTGAGATATGATTGCGTTGATACATATGAAGTATGTATTGAAGTATGATTTAGTTAAGAAAATGAGTTAGCCTACTTGAATGCGTATTTATATTGGATATGTGAGGTTACATTGAAAATGTTTGGGAATGGTATGTATTTGAGTGTGGAAAGGTTGTGATGTGAGTTTGGTCACCGCGGTAGTAGTCGATGAAACCCATCAAGATAGTAAATAGGAATTTTGATACGAAAATTTTGAAGAAAAGTCCATGGCCATGGCACATTCAGAAATAACCTAAACTGGAACCCCATGAAGACGAACAATCTCAACAATATACAACTCCACCAACTTCTACAATGAATAATTGGTACGCACTGCTAGGAAATGAACACTCTTCGAAAATCGATCTACTATAAATCAAATTGAATCTTCCTTTGATGGAGTTAGTGGCAAACCCAAAAAAAAACCATAGCAATCATTTTCCACTTCTATTTAGGAATCACAATAGGTTGCAACAACCCGAAGGAAACTGATGTTTAGCTTTCACCTTCTGACAAACCAAACATTGAGCCAAAAAATCCATAACATCACGCTTCAACCCAGGCCACCAATAAATCCCACGAAGATCATGATTCATCTTTCCACTACTAGGATGCATAACATAAGGCTACTATGAACCTCGATAAGGATTGCTTGCCTTGAGTCCACATCTTGCGGCATACACAATCTACCTCGAAAATTCAAGATACCTTCTACATCAGTATCAAAGTCTTCCTTAACACCTTGCTCCACTTGTCGGATCCTTTTCAAAAAATCTCCATCTAACGGTTGTTTTTCCTTAATATCTACGAAAAAGTCAGCCTCACTTGAAGTTCAGCATACAAACCACCATTACTAGCTAAACTCAAGCACGCAAACATAGGTCTCAACTCCATCATCGACTTCCTACTCAAAGCATCAGCAACAACATTTGCCTTGCTAAGGTGATACTCAATCACACAGTCATAGTCCTTTAAAAGCTTAATCCAATTCTTTTGCCTTAAATTCAACTCCTTTTGGGAGAGGAGATACTTAAGGCTCTTATGATCAGTGTAATTCACACTCTCTCCATAAATATAATGGCACCAAATCTTAAGATCAAACACCATAGTAGCTAACTCCAAATCATGAGTAGGATAGTTCAGTTCGTGCGTCTTCAACTACCTTGAAGCATAAGCCATAACTTTACCCTCTTGCATTAGCACAAAACCGAGCCCTGTATACAAAACGTCACTATGAACCACAAAATCCTTTCCAGGTTCCAATTGAATCAACACAAGTGCCTTCGTCAACACTGCCTTAAGCTAATCAAAACTCTTTTGTCTTTCATCAGTCCATTCGAACACTATACTCTTCTAAAGTAGTTTCATTTAAGTGTACAGCAATGAGAGAAAACCTTTCAACGAATCTACGATAGTAACCAGCTAAACTTAAGAAACTCTAAACTTCAGTAACTCCTAGGAGACTTCCACTCTACAATCGCCTCAACCTTATTTGGGTCCACACAAATCCCTTCCATCAAAACCATATGACCTAAGAATACCACTTCCCTAAGCTTTATTCACATTTACTTAACTTTGCATATAGTTATTTATCCCTCAAAATCTACGAGACAACCCTTACATACCAGTCGTAATCCTCCTCAAAATAAGAATACACCAAAATATCATCTATGAAGACGACCACAAACTGATCCAAGTATGAATGAAATGCTCAGTTCATCAAATCCATGAATGTGGCAAGGGCCTTAGTTAATCGAAACGGCATCACCAAAAACTCATAATGCCCATACCGAGTCCAAAAAGTAATTTTTAACACATTTCACTCCATCTTCAATTAGTAATACCCAGATCTTAAAATCAATCTTAGAAAACACCATTGCACCTCGAAATTGATCAAACAAGTTACCAATTCGAGGAAAATGATACTTCTTCTTAATAGTCAACTTATTCAATTTTCTATAGTCAATACACATCTGCAATATACAACTATTTTTCTTCACAAACAAAATCGGTGCACCTTACGGAGATACATTCAGTCAAATGAACCCTCTATCCAACAACTCTTGCAACTGAATCTTTAACACCTTAAGCTCTTTTGGGGCCATGCAATAAGGTGCAATGGACATTGGTGTTGTACCAGGATAAAGCTCAATTCCAAACTCAACTTTACGATCCAGCGGCAAACCAGGTAACACTTGAGGAAACACATCAAGAAAATCCCTAACAGTACGAATATCTTGAACTCTCAACTCTTTACTAATTGAATTCACCACGTAGGCTAAGTAAGTCTCACAACCTTTTCCCATCATCTTTTCAGCCTCCATTGTCGAAACCATATTAGACATAAAACCTAATTTTTCACCCATAATAGCTATTTCCAAACCATTACTATCCTTAAAGTACTTTGTTTCGCATTAAATTCTACCTTAGTCTTATGCTTAATCAACCAATCCATTCCCATAATAGCATCAAACCTATAAAACGTCAATTCCATAAGATTAATAAGGAAAACATGCTCTTGCATCATAGGGGGACATCTAGGGTAAACTCTATTCATAATAACACTATCTCCAAAAGAACTAACTACGGTCATGCCCAAATCAATTATCTCAACAGGAATCCCTAGATAACTAACTAATTCACTCATGAGTATGAATGTGTAGAACCAGAATCAACTAAGGCAATTGATGGGATAGGTTGCAAAGTAAAAGTATCTGCAATAACATCAGTCAGATCTTGATCCTTAGGTTCCCTACCAACATAAACCCGAGCAGGACCACCAAACTCAACCTGTGAGGTAATAGTGTGAGCAAAAATCTGCTGCCCAACCAGTCTCTCATTACCTCTACCACGACCTTGGCCTCTAGCAGGCACAGAAATAGGTGCCGAACTCTGAGTCTATTAAACCTCTACTCTATTTAGGAGATCCCTCAGAAAATGTTCCTTCGAACCACACTTATAGCACCAACCAGTCAACTTACGGCACTCTCCAAGATGCCTACAATCATAATGAGCACAAAACGATCATCCAGAACCACCAATTGATCCATCAATGCTATTCACCACATTACCCTGCTGCCTAGACTAACTCGGTTGAGAGCCACATCTCACACCTCTACTAAAACTATAATTATCACGCCCTCTCTTGGGCGGACATCCCGAAGCACCATCAGAAACCCTTTTACCAGTCTCAGCCACCAGAGAACGAGCTGGCTCAACCAAAGTCTACTCAACTGCCTTGGTTTTTTCCACGGGGTCATCAAACAACTATGTACTGTGGTTCACTAGATAAACCTAAATCTCATTATTGAGCCCAAATCAGAACCTCTTACAATGATCATTCTCAGTCAAAACCATCTTAGGAGAATACTAACTAAGTCGCACAAACTCTACCTCATAGTCAGCCACAGACAAGCTACCTTGCACAAGCTCTAAAAATTCTCGCTTATAAGCTTTCATATACTGCTCGCCCATAAATTTCTTCCTAAACACCTCTAAGGAATTGTCTCAAGTTAAACGATCAATGGTTGTACCTCTCTTAACCGTATCCCACCAATAATGCGCCTCCTCATCAAGTAGGGACACAATACAACCCAACTTCTCCTTGTTAGAATAGGATATTTCCTCAAGGAGCCTTTCCACTCCTTCCAACCAGTACTCAGCTATGGTCAAATCAGTCCTTTAACCCCAAAAACTCTTTACCACCCAATGCCCAAAAATGTTCAAGCGGTAACCCACGATTCACAAGTGTGGGATTGGAAGGTACAAGAGCAAGTTTAGCACTAGCAGTCTACTGAAGCGCTCCAATTATAGCTCCCATCATAAGGCCTATGCTCTCATCAGGTATATTTACCCTATGTGGTGGCACAGGAGGTCCAGAGGATGTACCATCCTCCTGAGAACTAGTTTTCACATTCACATATCTATGAGGCATATCTAATTATCTAGCATACACACACAAATATATAAATGGTTTGAGTGGCGGGAGATGATCCAAGTCTCGTTCCAGGAAGAAAATTTTAGAATTAAAAGCAATATGTTCCCATTCCTACCCCAAATACATTACAATTGAGAATTATTACATGCATTTCAAACAAAGTCATATCAGCCACTTCATGAAAGCTAGAAAATTTAAACTCATGAGTTTTAAAACTCCAAACACAACAATTACCTGAGTCCAAGAGTTATTGAACCTAGGCTCTGATACCAAAAAATGAAACTCCATATCCGGCCTAAACGCCAAGCCACATATCGATATACCACACCACTGTCTCACATTGATTTCATTATAATTATCAGAAATGAAATACATGCAGTTTCATTTTACTTTAATTACTCTAGCATTTATGAGAATATCAAGTCATGCAAACTTAGTTTAGCATTTAATCATATTAGCATACGACAAATAAACATAAAATGTACATATCTTGAGTGTTGGGACCACCTAGCAAATTTTCCTAAAAATGTTACATAGGTATAGATATCGCTTCTATGGTACTGATACCACCTGGAAAATCGATACCAAACTAACATTTTGTTTCTCGCCAAACTTCAAAACACTGAAAAATATAGGTACCTTTCGCAAGGTATCAATAATCACACCCCGAGTATCGAAAACTTGGGCTAAGGTATCGATACCAAATTGGTATTCTAACTCCCTACACTTTCAAAAATAAAAAAGTATTATTTTAAAAACCTTAATATCGATACCTCTGCTTCAAGTTACATAAATTCAATATATAAGACCATTTAAAACATTCAAACTTAGTCTCTAAACATCATGTTTCATTCATTTAGTCATATAAGCACCAAAATGTCTAAACAATAAACCAAACACCATGTCCAAGTTCACAAGCTTCCAAACTTACACAATGTGTAAATAATCCAAATACGTCTTAAAAAAACTAATAAAAATGTCTACCACATTGCCTTTTTATTCCCTAGAACTAGAATAAGCAAACCACGTACTATAATAGGTAAAGAATGGCTTGGATCAATCCCACAACAGCCACACCATTCACACTGAGAATGCATCTATTCTACAAAGGATAAAATGGAGGAGGTGAGCTTAACAAGATCAGTGAATGCCTAGAACAACAACTACGCAAACAAATCGTCATGCATCAACCAAACAACATATTCCCAAAATGTCATTAAATAAGTATCATATTCGCATAATTAGTCATAGTCCATGCATACTTTTACACATTATTTATATGAATGTTTAGGCATATATATTCTGACATTTATTAACCACATATAATCACATATAATCACATTTAGTCATAGTGTATGATAATTTGGCTCTTGAGATTATGAAACATAAAGTGGACTCTATCACCACTCATCAAATACACGGATAAAGCATTCGAGAAAATAATTGGGAATGGGGGTTTATTAGGTTGATTTTGAAAATTTGGTTTAATTGCTTCATAAAGACTCACGGCTTTAACCCTTTTACAAATCAGTCCCTTTTCTAAAATTAAAGACGTTTAAAACTCGTTTCCAAAAATTGAGTTAACTTTATGAAAACCACTATTGAAAACATTATCAAGTACCAACCTTACAAAATTCCAAGCTCATATAGGCTAAAATTCATAAAATACCCTTAAAACTCCTAGGTCCTATTTTGGGGTGTGACATTTAGAGTGAAAAGTTTTGTGATAAATTGAATAAGTCTTAAAGGAAATTTCTTGAAAAGAAGTATGATTCAGTATGTTCAAAGAGGGTATCTATCATGGTTACCTATTAGTATAGTAAATGGGCATATTCAGTATAGGAGTCTATCAATTTGAATTATCATGCTATTAAGGTGTAATTCTGAGTTAATTTATATTCATTGTATTTGCATAGTATTATGTCTTATTCTTAGCTCTGATGGAATCTAAGTTGTTCGTTATATTGGAGGTCTTGTGCCGTGTAATAAAGATGTGCATAGTTCTTTTGAATGTTTTGGAGGGTTCACCGTTAGTATGAGTATGCATTGGGTTGAATCAGGGTATAGTTTAAATTATGATTTGATTTAGCAAGATCAGTACAGGTATCCACCAAAAGTATGAACAGTAAGTGGTATCCGCCAAGAATAGTACATGTGATTATCTGTTCGAATAACTTTTTAAAGTTGTTTGAAGATAAAAGAAAAAGATAGCATTGACTAACAAGATTTGAAGTCAGCCAAATAGTTGGATGAATGAGGATATGGCATGAATGATAAGTAGCATATAAGTACAAATTTATATAATTGACAGTGTATATAACGCCCCAAAATTTCTAATTTTATTATTGTGAAAATATGATACAAATATCTGTCAGCTTTAGTGGTTATGTGTTCTTGGAGTGTTTGGGAGGTCCCAAGTTCAAGCCTTCGCTTGGGAAAATTTTAGTATTTTGAATGAATTAGGCCTTACTCTTGTTCAGTAGGCTTTTATTTGATTGTTGGTAAAAATATATTAGAATGGGCCTACTGGTCTGGTGGCTAAGTGGAGTGTTAGTGTGTAGGAGGTCCTGTGTTTGAGTCCCTACGCAAGCAGGGGAATTAATTTTTGTTTGAGGCATGTGGCGTGATGGAGTTCAAATTAAACTGTACTACTGAGTAGTTGTGTTTTAGTGGATTAACAAGGAGTGATTTTAGGAGATAATTGGGGAGAAGTTATCAAAATAAGATTTTTTTTTCTTATCAGTTTTCTATTTTCTTGTTTTCCCAACAAATTTTCTAACGTTAGACTTTTGTTTCTCTACCGTTTCTTCTCCCTTCTTATTCACTTTTGGTTTTTTTTCCCTTTGGCCGAATCTTGTTTCTTCTCTTTCCCCTCTCTTTTCATTTTCTTGATCGGTTCATCTCTTGCTCTATAACCTGAAATTCTCTTCTCTTTTCCCTACTCTTTTCGTTTCTGTATTTTTTGCGAGTCATCTCTTTGGGTGAAAATTTTGACTTCATCTATTTCGGTAAGTGGAAATTTTCCCCTTAGTTATCGTATTCCGATTAGACAATTAACAAAGGGTTTATTTTACTCTCGTTTAGGTGTTGTTCAAAGGTTTTTAAGCGGATATTCTAGTATGTGGAGACAACTGGTTATCAGATTTGTCGTGGTAAGTTTTCAAATCATCGTTGGTTTTGTTTCTTGAGTTTTATATTGGGGATATTTGGTTTGATTGATGAATCAAGTGATTAATTAAGGGATATATTGGTCAAATATAGGTTTTTGAAGGCTTGGATGACTTTGTATAGCGAATCAATACCAGGTGTGTACCCGAAACGCAAAAAATGAGATTCGACGAAAAGCCAAAATTGCTAGCTATCTAGAAATAAGAGAAATAGGAGAAAATGATGTGAAAAATTGTAGAGAAAGGAAATAAGGGTATTATAAACTTAGAAATCAACATTTTGCACTAAAATAGTTTTGGACAGCAGCAGTAGTCTAACTTTGAAAAATCATAAAAAAAAGTGCAAATTTAGTTAGAGGTTGAATAAAATATGAAATTAAATTTTATTGAGTCTAGTTTTTCATGAAAGAAACATGTAAGCAATGGAATTGTAAATCATGAGATATAATAAATTTTTTGAGACAAGGTCAGAATGATTTTGACTTCCCTTATTCTGACTTAGGAAAATCATCAAAAATTTTAAAAGAATAATTAGGGGCTTAAATTTTTATGTTTAAATCCTTAATGAGTCTACTTTCAAGAGAAACAAACGAAAAAATCATCTAAATTTCTTACTAAGAGATAAATAACTTTTAGTAAGGAAAGGATGAAGTTGTTAAATAGCAAAATAGGGACAAATTTAAAGATTTTACTATACTTATTTGATAAACTATAAATTTTAAAAATTTTATGGTATGAGTCTAGTTTCAAAAACATCAAACAAATCTTAATTTGGAATTATATAGCTCAAGATATAAATAATTTAGTGATAATGACTCAAGTAGACAGCTTTGAATAAACATATAAGTAAATAGTGAAAACATATATGAGTATTGAGCTAGCATAGGTTACTTTAAAAATGGATCACACGACCAAGGCCAATTTGGGCCGAGTGGACCACATCGGCGTGTGGCCCCACACGGGCAGATCACATGGGCATGTGGGCCCATTTTTATCGAAATGTTTTAAGGTTGCACGGGTCGCCCAAGTTGACTGTGAATGTACTGTGGGGTCGGTAAGCGTTACTTAGACCCCTAAATTTGTGAAATTGACTAAATGATATATTTACTGGGCATGTTAATAACTGAACTGAATATATGTATTGAAATTGCATAATAGTATGCCATCCATTGTATGTTGCATTGCGTTGGGTTGGGGGTTATTATTCGGAGGAAGTGTACTGAAAGGCTTTAAGCCTAATTTACTGGCAGCTCAGCTGCAAACTATTGTATTATGCCGCATTCAGTACAACTTAAAGTGTAGGGATGGGTAGGTTGATTATATCCCCACATGGAGTGTAGGGTTGGACGAAGATGGTGTGTAGAGGTTGGTTGGGTAGGATTTTTCTACTGCATAACTATTACTGCTACTGATACTGTGATGGGCTAAGGTGCTACTGCATTTTGACACTATACTGAGATGGGCTAAGGCCCAAACTACCACTGATACTAAAAAAGGCTTAGGCCCAAGACTATTCAACTGTGCACTGTGAATATTGATTGTTTGTTTGTTTACGTGGAATTACACACTAAGTTTACGTAAAACCCATCGCCTATTTTAATTTAATGTAATTGGTCACAAGTAATCCCCAAACTTAGACTCGATCGGTTCGACGGAGGACCTTTCGATGTGACCACACCACGTAATTTTTGGACTTCATGGTTTTCAATTTACGATTTATGATTTGATTATTTGGGTTGTAATTTAAGGACCCTCCGAGAATTTGGTTTTAAATTTGGGTTTTCATTTATTTATGTTACTTTATGAGTTGTCATGCACACTGGATGAATGTCTGAACTGTGCTGTGTCACTTCTGAGAGATTTAGCATACTGGTGGTGGAAAACCCTTGTGTTAGTAGTACCGAGAAAGAGGTTTAATTGGGAATTCTTCAAAGATGAGTTTAAGAAGAAATATATCAACCAACGGCTTATTGATCAGAAATGCAAGGTGTTTTTAGAGCTGAAACAGAGCCGAATATTGGTAATTGAGGATGAGCGAGGGTTTGTTAAGCTCAGTAAGTACGCTCAAGAGTGTGTTTCCACCGAGGCTATCATGTGCAAAAGGTTTGAAGATGGGTTGAATGAGGATATCTGATTATTAGTTGGAGTTCTTGAGCTGAAGGAATTTGTAGTGCTATTCGACCGAGCTTGTAAGGCTGAAGAATTAAGTAAAGAGAAGAGAAAATTTGAGTCTGAGGCTAGAGATGCAAGAAATAAGCCGATGAGTAAGTCATTTCAATCTTAGTCTAAGAAATCGAGGGATTTGTATGTTCGATCGAGTGCTTCAACTGGGTATCCCAACAGAGATCGTGGGAAATAATACTCGAGTTCTAAAGCCCAAACTACATCAGTAGCGAGCATTGGTAACGCTAAGTCTAGTAGGCCTGAATGTCAACTACTGACAGACGACACCCCAGCGAATGTAGAATGTATGACCGAGCCTATTTTAAGTGTGGCTCTCATGACCATTTTATTAAAAATTGCTTAGAGATGGTTGACAATGATAAGTTTCAAACTGCAAGATCGGGAAACACTGCCTCTAAAGGGAAACCACCAAGGAACACGAGAAATGGAGCTAGTAATAAAGGTGTGACAAAAGATACAGCTATAAGATCTGAGCCTAGGGCACTGCTAGAGCCTATGTTATCCATGCTCGCAAAGAAGCAACGTCTCCCAATGTTTTCACTGGTACTTTTTCTCTCTATGATACTAATGTTATTGCATTGATCGATCCTGGATCTACTCATTCTTATGTTTGCATGAAATTGGTAGCTAGTAAGAACTTGCTTGTTGAGTTTACCGAATTTTTGATTAAAGTGTCAAACCCCTTAGGTAAATATGTGCTAGTTGATAAAGTTTGCAAGAATTGTCCATTGAAGATTCGAGGTCTCTGTTTTCTGGCTGATCTAATGTTGTTGCCATTTGATGAGTTTGATGTCATTTTGGGTATGGATTGGTTGACACTGCATGATGTTGTAGTGAATTGTAGACAAAAATTATTAAATTAAAATGTGAGAATGGTGAAATTCTTCGAATTGATTCAGATGAGTCGGGTGAGTTACCTATTGTGATTTCTTTAATGACTGCCGAAAAATATGTGAGAAAGGGTTGTGAAGCTTATCTAGCTTATGTGTTGAATACAAGAGTGTTTGAAATAAAGATTGAATCAGTATCGATAGTTTGTGAATATCCGGATGTGTTTCCAGAGGATTTACCTAGGTTACCTTCGATCAGAGAGGTTGAGTTTGATATTGACTTAATACTAGGGACTTCACCGATATCAATCGCTCCATATAGAATGGCTCTGACTGAATTGAAAATTGAAAGCTTACTTGCAAGAGTTGATAGATAAGCGTTTTACGAGACCAAGTTTTTCACTATGGGGTGCACCGGTGTTACTTGTCAAGAAAAAAGATGGATCCATGAGACTTTGTATTGATTACCGATAGCTCAACAATGTGACTATAAAGAACAAGTATCATTTGCCAAGAATTGATGATTTGTTTGATCAGTTGAAAGGGGCAACAGTATTTTCAAAGATTGATTTGAAATCTGGCTACTATCAGTTGAGAGTTAAAGAGTCGGATGTGCCGAAAACTACTTTCAAGATGAGGTACGGGCATTATGAATTTCTTGTTATGCCTTTTGGATTAACTAATGCCCCTACTATTTTTATGGACTTGATGAATCGAATTTTTCAATCGAACTTAGATGAGTTTGTGGTTGTGTTCATCGATGACATTTTGATCTATTCTCGGGATGAATCTAGCATACTGAACATTTAAGAATTGTGTTGCAGACCTTGAGAGATAAGAAATTGTTTGCTAAGTTTAGAAAAAGTGAGTTCTGGCTCCGAGAAGTCAAATTTTTGGGACATATTGTCTCTGGAGACGGTTATTACCGACGTTTTTCAAAGGATTTTCGATGATTGCTACTCCTATGACTAAGCTATTGCAAAAGGATGTTAAGTTCGAATGGTCAGAAAAATGTCAGTAAAGCTTTGAGAAGTTGAAAACATTATTGACTGAGGCACCGATTTTAGTGCAACCTGAATCAGAAAAAGAATTCGTAATTTATAGTGACATGTCACTGAATGGATTCGGATGCGTGTTGATGCAAGAAGGAAAAGTGATAGCTTATGCCTCGAGACAGTTGAAATCGCACAAGAAGAATTATCCGACGCATAATTTAGAATTCGCCACCATTATTTTTGCTTTGAAAATTTGGCGTCATCATTTGTACGGTGAGAAATGCCACATCTATACCGACCACAAAAGTTTGAAGTATTTGATGACTCAAAAGGATTTGAACTTGCAACAACGGAGATGGCTCGAGTTACTAAAAGATTATGAGTTGGTAATCGACTACTATCCCAGAAAGGCGAACGTAGTTGCAGCTTCTTTGAGCAAAAAGTCCTTGTTTGCCTTGAGAGCTATAAATACGAGGTTGACTTTATCCGATGACGGTTCAGTTCCAGCTGAGTTGAGAGCTAGGCCGATGTTTCTTCAACAAATTTATGAAGCTCAGAAAAGTGATAGTGAATTACAAGCCAAAAGAGCTCAGTATGAATCTGGTAATGATTCAGACTTTCAGATTGGTTCAGATGATTGTTTGATGTTCTAAAATAGCATATGTGTACCAAAAATGATGAACTTATTCAAAAGATTTTACACGAGGCACACAGTGGTTGCTTATCAGTTCATCAGGGTAGTACGAAAATGTATAATGATTTGAAGAAATGGTAATGGTGGTCAGGTATGAAACGGTATATTTCAAAGTTTGTTTCGAGATGTTTAGTTTGTCAGCAAGTAAAGGCCGAACACCAAGTGCCTTCGGGCTTACTTCAACTAGTGATGGTACCCGAGTGGAAATGGGACAAAATTACGATGGATTTCGTAACGGGTTTGCCTTTGACTCTGAAAAAGAAAGATGTCATTTGGGTCATTGTTAATAGGTTGACAAAATCGGCTCATTTTATACCAGTACGTACCGATTACTCACTTGACAAGCTAGCTGAATTGTACATTGCTGAAATTGTGAGATTACATGGAATGCCTATTTCTATTATTTTGGATAGAGATCTAAGGTTTACGTCTCGATTTTGGAAAAAGTTGCAAGAAGCTTTAGGTACAAATTTGAACTTTAGTACCGCATTTCATCTGCAAATCGACGGCCAATCAGAGAGAACGATTTAGGTTCTCGAAGATATGCTTCGTTGTTGTGTTTTAGAATTCAAAGGTAGTTGGGAAAAATATCTACCTTTAGTCGAATTTGCTTATTGTAACATCCTAAAATTGGGCCTAATAGGATTGGGCCCAATGGTGTAGGAATGTTTAAAATTTTGAGAACAAGAGAATGACAATATTGCAAATTGGACTTATTAGTTAAGTGAATTTGGAAGGTTACGAGGCTTCTATGAAGTTTCGGGTTCGAGTTGGGCCTTAGTAAAATTTTGTGATTTAGCCTATTAAGGAGAGATAATAAGTGGCTTCAAGGCTTATGGAATTAGATGAGTAATTTGTTAGCATAAAGGAGCTTATGGTAAAGAGGTTATGGCATTAAGTGATGTACCTTGAGGGAAGAGGTTCAAATCCCATTGTTTGCAAATTTGACTATTATTTTGCTTTCCTTCCTTATGTGTCGGCCAAGAAGTATTTTTGGTAAGTGTGGACTTTATTATTTTGGTAAGGTGGCTAAAAGAATATGGCAAGGTTAAAGTTTGGGAAAGGAATCAAGAGGAATAGGAAAGAAAGGGGACAAGAGGCTAATATCGGGAGGTGTTTTGGAAAGTATGAGTGGCCAAATCTTATCCTAAGGGGGATGCATGTGGATGGTTTTTGGAGTAATTAGGTGGCTGAAATTTTATTTGGCATTTGGTAAAGTCTTAGCTTTGTTTTGGCCAAAAAATTCTTTTGACAACTTTGTGCCATTTCTCTCAATTTTGCAACCCTCCTTGCCAAATCATAGTAGCACAATAGTGCATTGTTTTTCATCTCAAATTCTTTTCTTTTCCTTTGCTTTGTGCCGAAATTACAAGCCTTGGTGACCATAGTTTCTTCTTTCTTTTTACTTTGGCCGAATTCCCCTAGCACAATTGTGCATTTTCTTGCTCTTTTGTTGATCAAAATTTTCATTTATTGTTTATTCCCTTTTGATTTCAAATTACAAGGCACTCTTCTTCCATCCAATCTCTTCTTAATCAAATCGGTAAGTAATCGTATTTTCCTCTTTTCATTTCATTTTCTTTTTCTTCCAAGCCGATATAGAGAAGGGGTGTATTGTGGTGATTCCTCCTCGTCGAATAAGGTGTGGCTAACATTGTTTTTGTGTTAATCACTTTTAAGGACTCAAGTACTTTATCGAGGGCCAATCGAACACCTATCCCTCGTAATAAGAGACTCGGATTGTTGGTAAGTGATAGATTGTTAATCAATCAAAATAATTGGTTGAAGTGGTAAATTTAGTTTTGGGATTAATTGTTGATCGATTGTATCTTTAGGTGTCATGGAGAATTTCGTGTTACGGATTCGAATAAGGTGTGTAATCCGCACCCTTCCGAATATATGTTTGAAATGGTGAGTAAGTCTCACATCTCTTTGAAAGTTTACATGAAATATTCTGTCATTCGGTAGAAATACCGAATAAAACTGATAACCGCATTCGTAATCACTCGAGAGTGCGTATATTCGTAGTGGTAATCGTATTTTGTAATAAAACAGTTTCGGTCAGAAACAGTGTCTTGTATTTGAAAAATCATGAAAAATTGGATAAAAGGAATTACAAAGTGAATAAGATATCGATTAAAGCTTACTGTGTTAATTTTAATATGGAAGAAACGGAGAAGGAAAAGGAATATTAGATTCTGAGATATGTTAATTTTAGTGAGACTGGTTTTGAATGACTTCGGGGTATTCTGTTCTGTTTTGGAAAAATCATATAAAATTGTACAAAGTGAATTAAGAGTTATAATTGATATGTATGGATTCCTTAGTGAATCTATTTTCAAAAGAAATAAGTGGGAGCAGTAGATGAAAATCGTACAGTAAGATATTTGAGATTAAGGTAAGAGAGGTCAGAATCATTGGACAGTGAAACAAGGGAAATTTTAAGGAATAAACTGTACTAAACGGTTAAGGTAAAAATTCTGGAAAACTTATAGTAGAAAGATATACGAGTCTAGTTTCAAGGAAAATTTACGGATTTAGATTTCGAGTTTTCGAACTCGAGTTGTGGCCAATTTAGTCAGTGTGATGCAGTTGGACAGTTTCGTTTTTATGCCCCAAATTAGTAATTAAGCTTAGGTTGCGAAATTACCATTATACCCTTAGAGGGTAAATTACTGAATAACCCTTTGTGGGTATGATTACCGAATTATGAAAATGCCATTACGGGTCAAGTTACGAAAATGCCCCTAATGGGCCGAATTATGAAAATGTCCCTATGGACTAAATTACGAAAATACCCTTTATGGGTCAAATTGAAATATGTTGCTATATGGGCCTCATGTGAATAATGGGCCAAATTTTCTAGATCGATTAATGGGCCAAATTTTTCTAGATCGTTAAATGGGCTAAAATTTTGCTAGATTGTTAAATGGTGAAAACCACGATAAATAGTTAAATGGGTCAAATCTCGCTAGATCGTTAAATGGGCCGAAAACCACGAAAAATAGTTAAATGGGCGAAATCTCGCTAGATCAATAAATGGGCGAAATCTACGCTAGATCGTTAAATGGGCGAAAATATGCTAGATCGTTAATTGGGCCTAAGTTGATAAGGTGCTAAATGGGCTAAATGTTATTTTGTGTTATGGGCCTTAATTAAAAACTTGAAATATTGATTCTCTTGTAAATTGGGCCTTTTGCTAAAATTATCATATGGATATAAATTGTTATGCATACATGTTTGCATGGGTTGGGAAAATGATGAAGAGAAGAAAGGCTGTTGCCAAAATCTAGTTCGGTGGCTCGCCACAAATAATCAAATGGCTTATTGCCTCTAGTTCTATGTGGCTCTCGCCACAAATATGGCTTATTGCCTCTAGTTCGGTGGCTTTCGCCACAAATATGGCTTATTGCCTCTAGTTCGGTGGCTCTCGCCTCAAATATGGCTTATTGCCTCTAGTTCGGTGGCTCTGTCACAAATAATCAAATGGCTTATTACCTCTAGTTCGGTGGCTTTGCCACAAATATAAATGGCTTAATGCCTACGATGGTGTGTTGGCGGGTGGGTTGACTTGATCCCACAGTGTGATGGTTGGTGCAGGGGATGTGTAGCGGATGGAAATTAGGCTTGGTTTGGGAATTGCATATCACATGCATATTATATACATGTTATAATTGTAATTGGGCTTAGGCCCAAAATATTGCTATGTGTGTTCACCCAGTGGATGATGGTAAGGGATTATACATCGAGTTCTTGTAACTCACCCCTTTCTCTTAACCCTATAGGTAATGCTCGTGAGGTGGACTTGGGCCATGGATGACTCGGTGGAGGCCATTCTTCTAAATAGTGTTTTGAATTTTAAATTTCTATTTCGTTATTTTATTATTTTGGTTTAAGTTGTAATAAGGCCTCGAACTATTTTATTATTTGCTTTATGGTTGGTTTACTTATTATTTTGCTTAAATTGTTTTAAACGAGAATTTTCTAAAGAACGAAAATAAAAGTTTTTCCAAATTGATTAATAAATGGATTTCAAGATAAACTTTTACAAATATAATTTAACTCGAATTTTCTTTCAATTTATTAACGACATTTTTAAAAGTCACGGATTTAAAGTTTAATTCCTTGATTTGTGATTTATCAAATTACTTGTATTTTATCTCGTTTCCCAAATGTTTTCAAAAATGTTGTTACAACTCTAGTTTTTGCAAATAGTTTATTTCAAATATGCTTTCAACCTAAAAGGTTTATTAAAGATAATTATGTTTTCACGTGATGTAATTGCTTTAGTTGTATTGGTTTTTAACAAAGAGGTCATGATTCTCAAACAAGTTGTTAACAATTGCAAAGATGGTTTTGAAAAACACTTCCATGTGGCACGCTTGATTCGGCCTAACTTCTAGGCCGGGTTTGGGGTGTTACACTTATAACAACAGTTTTCAGTCGAGTATAAAGATGGCACCGTATGAGGCATTGTATGGCCGCAAGTGTCAAACTCCATTGTATTGGACCGAGCTTAGTGAGAAACAGATACATGGGGTCGATTTGGTTAGAGAGACCGAAGAAAAGTGAAAGTGAAAGTAATTCGTGACTGTTTGAAGGCAGCTTCAGATCGACAGAAGTCGTATGCGGATTTGAAAATAAAAGATATCGAATTTCAGATTGGTGATAAAGTATTCCTGAAAGTATCTCCATGGAAGAAGATTCTGATATTTGGCCGTAAAGGCAAGTTAAGTCCATATTTCGTTGGACCGTATGAGGTTGTTGAAAGAATAGGGCCGATGACATATCGGTTAGCTTTATCAATAGAGTTGGAAAAGATCCACAATGTATTTCATGTATCTATGTTACGCTGTTATTAATCAGACCCTTCACATGTGATTTCTCCGACAGAGGTTGAGATTCGACCCGATATGACTTACGGTGAAGAACCGATCAAGATTTTGGCTCGGGAAGTTAAACAGTTGAGAAACAAAAACATAGCCCTAGTTAAAGCTTTGTGGCAACGACATGGATTCGAAGAGGCTACATGGGAACCTGAGGAAGCTATGCAAAAACAGTACCCAAACCTATTTTCTGGTAAGATTTTCAAGTACGAAAATCCCTAAATGGGGAGAATTACAGCAGCCCGATTTTAGGTCTAGTTAGAATAGTGGTTTCGGGACCACAAATCTGACGTAGTAATATTTATTTTTATTATATTTCTATGGTCTACAGTTTTATAAAATGATTTCGTGAAAATTTCGTTCAAAAATTTTGATGTTTGGGCACTTAATTTAATAAAAAGGACTAAATTGTAAAAAGCATAAAAGTTGAGTTTTACTTGTTAAAGGTGACCAATTGCTATGAGATTTTAAATTAGAGGTCCTTAGTTGGTAATTAGACCATTGGATAAGTTAATGGACATGAATAGGTGAAATTTCAAAGTTATGCATTAAGGGCATTTTGGTCATTTGGTAAATAAATGAATAAAAAGGGAAAATAAAATCAAAATTTTTGTCCATCTTCTTCTCCATGTGCTAAAATTTAGAAGGTAACCATAGCTAGGGTTTGTTCAACTTCCAAGCTTGATTGTAAGTACATCCTAGCCCTGTTTTTAATACTCTTTACATTTTTGAAGTCATTATCATCCGATCTATCTATTTCTACCATTAATTTGAGTTATGGTTGATGTCTAGGGTTTGACCCATGCTATACATGTATGTGTTTTGATGGCTAATGGTAGGTTTTGCAGGTTTGATGTGTGATAGACAACTTTTACTAAGTGATTTTTCATGAAAATACCTAAAAAGGACCTATTTATAAAAAGTTATAAAATAGGTAGTAAAAATCTAATTTAATAGAAAATGTGGGCTGCTATAAGCATGAAATTGGTTCAGCTAGGCTTAGGTTATCAAGAAATTGAATACATTTCATTTTACAAGCCTAGGGACTAATTTGTAAAAATGTGAAACTTTAGGGGCAAAAAGGTAATTTTTCCATAATGTGATGTTTGGACTGATTTGAGTAATTTGAATATTAAATGAGCTAAATTTCCATTATAGATGAAGAAAAACAAAGTTTGGACCTTGATTGGAGAAAGAATAAGGTGTTTGACAATTAAATCCTTTTCTACTATTTTGTACCGAGGTAAGTTCGTGTGTAAATAAAGGCAATGTTATATTTGTATTTTTATATGTTTTATTATGCATGAATTGTATAAATGACACTGTGGATACGTTTGACGATGAAATGACAAGTGAGAAATCCCGTTTGAACCTTAGGAATAGATTAGGATACGAGTGACATGTCACTAGGAAACCATGTGATATATGTGATTTATGTGATCCGGGTGCTAGTCTCATACGTCTACCAGTGGTTGGGTAGTCCAGCATGTGTTGCGGATACCTGGCAGCTTGTGTGAGCAGCACTGCATAGTTACGTCTTGACTGACAGCTTGTGTGAGCAGGCCCGTGATTAGCTCGAGAGCGAGCCCCTATGTGTTATGAGATATGAGGTAGCATTGGCTACGTATGTGGCACTTATGTGCAAGACTTTTCGAGTATTCGATTAGTATTCCAAGAGCTCAACGGGTATGTCAAAGACGAGAAAGAGTGTGATATGTTACGAGTTAGTATAGGTATGTACGAAAAACTCATAAGAATAAGAAGAATAAGCTCGGTATATGATGAACACTTAGCAAGATTAAGAATTAATAAGTTATGTTTATGAACCTATGATGACAATTATGGAACTTGTGTTATACTAATTGTATGATGTTCATGTTTAATGTTGTTTAATGTTGCTTATTATGTGCATGTGAACTTACTAAGCTATAAAGCTTACTCCCCTTCCTTTTTCTATCTTATAGTGTAACCAAGCCAGCTGAGATTGGAGATTTGTCGGAGATCCATACACACTATCTACAACAATTATTTTGGTACCAATGAATTCAAGTATTTTGAGTTATGGCATGTATAGAGATTTGGTCATTTTGTTATGTGTCATAAATGATTTGGCCTAAATGTGTTGGCACTGTAATGGTTAATGATTCATTTTGTATATGGCCATTGGAAGTTGGCTAATATTAATTTTATTGGTCATTGGTATGTTTATGTGATGATGCCTATCATGAAGATGAAACTGGCATGAATGGAAAAATAGATATGTGATGTTTATGCATGATAAATGTTAGTATGTGTAAATGATGTATTGATATCTTGTTTGTGGCTGATTTGGTTGTATGTATATGATTGGATTGGTGTTGCTTTTTGTTGTGTAGGTTGGTGCAAGTAAGGGTGGCAAAATGGCTTGGTAAATAGCCTTATTTTTGTCCACACGGGTAGACACACGGGTGTGTGTCTAGACCGTGTGTCCCCTGCACCTTAATTGTTGCAAAACAGAATGTCCAGAATATAGCACACGAGCAGAGACACGGGCATGTGTCTCGGTCGTATGTGCTACACGGCCTTGGACACGGGCATGTGCCTCGGCCGTGTGAAGTCTGTACCTATTTTATGAAAAATTATGGAAATTAAATCGACCACACGGCCTAGCACACGGGCGTGTGGCACAGCCGTGTGGCACAAGTCAAAGAGCACCCTATTTTGAACACGGCCTGTAGCACGGGAGTGTCTAAGGGTCACACGGGAGTGTCATTTGGACCACACGAGCGTGTGAGCCTGTAACATGAAAAATTTTCTAAGTTTTGTAAAAAAATTTAAAGTTCTCGGTTTAGTCCTGAACCACTTCCAAAGCATGTATTGAGCCTCGTAGGCTCGTTTTAGGGACGATATGAAAATTTTTTAATTTGGATGGAAATTTATGACTTGAAAATGTATGTTTGCGTGTGCTTATGTCCGGTAATGCCTCATACCCTGTTTCGACATTGAATACGGGTAAGGGGTGTTACAGATACAAGCCTTTATCAAGATTAATGTTAAAAAATGATCTATAAATATATATAAAAAACATTTTTTTAAAAATATATAAATAAATCTTGAAAATATACTAAAAACATATTTATATTAGCATGTATTAATACCAAAACAAAAGTGATACCAAATAATCTATTTTTTAATAATTGACATAAATATATAATAACGATTTGGTTGCTATAATGATTTTGTTTTTGTATTGTGTAATTAGAGAGTTAGTATTCACACATATAGTAGAAACATATCACATTCACTCGCACACATTACGTTCAAAGGGAACTATCAAATAAAAGTCTACCATTTGCTCCCTCAAAGCTTAAACCCGAGTGAGTTCTATGAGTTCTATAATAATTATGAATTTATGAAATCTAAATCCTAGTTTTTAAACTCAAATTCAAGTTTCCAATAAAAAATTGTAAAAATTGAGAGTCTTTACTTCTTCCAAAATTTGATATTGAGTAAACTAATCCTTCCAAAGAAAAAATTGAGTAATTTAGTACTTATCAATTTTGAAAGTGTGTAACTAATAATAACAAATTTATTAGCCGAAAGTTATTGAGAACAATTTATTAAGGAATAATAATTTATTTGGCCCTCCCACTTTACAAAAAAAATCATTTTAGCCCTCTATTTAAATTTTCGTCTTTTTTAACCCTTAAAATTATGTTGTTTGTCAAATCACCCCAAAATAGATGGAAAAATTAATGCTTGTTAACTTTGTTGACGTAGTAGACACGTGGATTGCCATGTAGATGCCACATCAATAATTAATTAATTTTTTAAAATTTAAAAATTCAAAATTATAAAAATTATTTTTAAAAAAGTATAACTTATTAATATTATTAAAAAATATAAAAGTATAAAAATATTTTTATTTTATAAAATTAATTAATTGTTAATGTGACATATATTTGACAATCCACACGTATGTCATATCAACAAAGTTAAAAATATTAATTTTTCATCTATTTTGTGGTGATTTGACAAACAATGCAAGTTCAAAAGCAAAATGAGGTGAAAAATTAAATAGAGAACTAAAATTATTTTTTTCTTTTTTTTGTAAAGATGAAGGGTTGAATAAGCTATTTGCCATTTATCAATATGGTATTCAATCTACAATGTATATCTCGTGCGACACATTTTAAATTTTAAGAATTTTAAAATAATATTTTTTTAAGTTTATTTTTCATATATTCTTATTGAAAATTTTATATATTTTTTAAAAAATGTTTATATATATTATTTTTAGATATACTTTTAGAGTCATAATTAAATTGATAAATGTGTAAATATTAAGGTTCAATTTATTGATTTTTTCATAACTCAAAATTAAATTGATGAAATGTGTAAGTATTGAAGCTAAATCTAAATAAGTGAACTAAGTGGTTAATTATTCTTAGTTGCTCATTCTTGGAATTAACTGAAGTAAATTGTTTTTTTTTTTCTTTGAGTAAACTATAAAGTTGCTCACCCAATTTTCATAAGTTTTTATTTTGGGTACTCAAAATAAAAATTTGTATTTTAGGTATTACCATGAACAATCATTTTCATCTTGGTCAACCACCATTAATTCAATGTTCATTTTAGTCACTTAACTTTAGTAAAATTTCATTTTAGTCAATCATTTTATCATTTTATTTTCTTTTTTAAAAGCTAATTTTAGGGGAAAACTTGGGCTTTACAATGAATTACTAGGGTTTTTTATAAGAACAAACTATTCTCTCTTTTAATTTCCTTTTCTAGAATTAATTTTAGTTTTTTTAGTAAAAAGAAAAACCCTAAGGTTCTACAAGGAATTATCTGGGTTTTTATAGGAAAAACGGTTTTATCATTTTAATTTCCTTTAATTTTTTCCTTTTCTTAGAATTAATTTTAGTTTTTCCCAAAAAAGGAAAACCTAGAGAAATTATTGAGGATTTTATAAGGAAAAATCATTTTATCTTTTTAATTTTTTATTATATTTTTTAAAATTAATTTTAAGGTTGTTTTCCTATAAAACTTGGGGCAATTTACCAAAAAAGGCCCTAAAATTTTCAAAATTACGAAAATAGGCCAGGTTGTAGAAAATTTACGGGAAAGGGCCATTTCCCTCAAAAATGCGTCCACGTCGCATTTTTGGGGGAAACTGGGCTAAAGCGCCACTGGGACGCGTTTTGTCCACCTCAAAGAAAAGCGCATCCACGAGGCGCGTTTTTGCTGAGGTGGACAAAACGCGCCCCTGGGGCGCTTTTTTAGCCTAGTTTCCCAAAAACGCTACCGACGTGGACGCTTTTTGGGTTTAATGCCCTTTGAAATTATTTTTGAAGTTTTGGGCCAATAGTCTCGGCAAAATAATTTTGATGAGACATTTCAACAAATAGTGGCCAAAATGCTTCTAGCAGGCGACCGTCGACATGCGTCTTTGAAAAGCGCTCCACGTGGACGCACTTTTGCTACAAGAGTCTCCGGCAAAATAATTTTGAGGAGACGTTTCAACAAATAGTGGCAAAAACGCTTCAGTAGGGTGCATCGTCAAGATAGCGTCTTGGCGCCCCACGTGGACGCGCTTTTACTGATGAGTCTCCGCAAAATAATTTTGAGAGACGTTTAAACAAACAAGCAAAAAACGCTTCAAAGAGGGTGCTTTGTCAAGATGTCTCAAAAAGCGCTCCCACGTGGGCGCGCTTTTGCTCTGATGAGTCTCCGCAAAATTAGGCTATAAATCACCAAATTTCATTCGAGGATGCATAAGGGAAATTGAGGCAAAGGAAAAAATTGAAAATGAGTGAACGATATTAATGATGTTATTTACTACGACGGTGAAGTTCGTGACATCGAAAATGGCGTTGTTTTCTTATCGGAAAACACAATATGATCGAAGTTTTAATCGGAACATCGATTTAGTAGAACTGCAAAAGAATTAGGCGTAAAATATTCTAACAACGCTAATGAAAGTTCGATTAGTATTAAGTATAGATTTTGCGCCTCGATTGATCCGGTGAGATATGAGTCGCTCGACATCAAAGGTGCTCGGAGCTTTGAGGCAATGGTGGAGACTCATCTTGCCAGTGGATCACCCTATATCGAGGTATATGTAGAATTTTCATCTCCAAGTGATCTTTGCGCGACCTCGACATCTACTGCCATTCGAGGAAAATACACGACCCCAAGCCGACACTCTGTAAGTGGGAGGCAAAACACGTATGCCCATGTGCGGTAGTAGTATGGAAAACATAACCCCACACACACTCGATTGGTGGATGGGACATGCATATCCGTCATTCGATGTCCGATGATAGAAATATGTATTGGGGACGTCGTCAACTTCTAGTGGTTGGCAATCTACATACGATTGGAATCTTTACGAAAGATGTTTAAGGAGGATGATGTACTCCGACGACATCCATCGGCGAGGGCCCCGCTTGTTGCGAGTTATGGAGGGCGGATGATGAATCGATGTGGATCCACCTCGGGAGGCGTGGCCCTACGATGCGAAGTTGGATTATTTTCAACCGAAACCCGCTCCAATTGTACCAAGACGTTGAGGCGGTTCGATGAAGAAGAAGAAGATCCGCTATTCGTATGCATCCTCTAGCCCACATGCATAATGTTGATCTATCTCAAGATGATGCATTGGAGTTTCTTGAACTACCACACCGGACGCGTGACCGTACAGATTCTTCGTTGGATTCTGACCAATTAGAAGTGGGTAACCATTTTTCCAACAAGAATACTTTTCTTCTTTGTATTGAAACAAGACAAAGATTAAGAACGGAGTTAACTACAAGGTGGTTAAATCAAAGCTCGATAAGTTCGAGGCAAAGTGTGCAGTGCAAGATGGCACATGTTCATGGAAAATCATGGCGTCGTTGAGGAAAAGGACGGGGTTGTGAGAGATAAAAAAGTACAAAGGTCCACATACATGTCTTGCCGGTACAGTACCACTATGTGTTCAGTGATTTCGAATAATAGTAATAATATGTAATGTTGCATTGTTTAACGATTTCGTTGATGGTGTAACACAAGATCATCCGAAGATGGATTCGGACATGTTGGTTGAACTAATAATGCCGACGGTGAAGGCCGATCCCAAGACTACAAGTCTTGGCCTTAATTGGCGATATTCGTAGCCAATTGGAGTACACGCCTCTTCGTAAAGGCTTGGATAGCCAAGCGATATGCGTTAGAAAAGTTACACGTGGGTGGGACACTTCATATAATGAAGTATGGCGGTGGTGTCAGTCTTTGGAGAGATATGTCCTGTAGCACGATAGGCCTTGAAATGTAACTGCGATTACAACGATCGTCCGCTTCGTGGATGCGCAGTGTTCAAGCATTTGTTCTGGACATTTAAGCAATGCCGAGATGCCTTTAAATACTGCAAGCCATTGGTACAAATTGACGGTACCTTTATGTATGGTAGATATACGCATCGGCTATTGCTAGTTGTGGCACAAAACGGCTGTGGGAGAATCCTTCCGATTACGTTTGCAATAACACCGAGGGAGTCAGCTGATGACTGGGACTTCTTTCTATCTAGGTTAAGGAGGCATGTTTGCCCCCAACCTGACATATACGTTATATCGGATAGGGGCCCTAGAATATTTGCGGCAATAGAACGCTAGGGAAGCATGTGGCATCGCACACACCATCGATATTGCCTGAGGCATGTTTCATCCAACTACTATGCGCAACATCGATCTAAAAGACAGAAACGGCAAGTGACCGATATGGGTATGAAATGTCTATTGATATAATTTCGTTTGTAATATTCAATTTATTCTCAATTGAAGAGTGGTATGTAATATTCACTATCAACGTATATTGGCAGGGTATGAGATCAATAAAGACCGTTTTCACGAGATGCCGGATAGTTTGCGCTCAGATAACGCCGAAGGCGCAAACTACCTGTGCAATATTCCTTTCGAACTATGGACTCAAGCATATGATGGCGGCCTACGATATGGGTATATGACCACAAACCCGCCAAATGCATAAAATCATTCGAAGGAACCCGTCATCCGCCGATTACATCGGTTGCGAGAGACATATTTTTGACTAGCGGCACTATTTCCGAAGAGAGCAGCGAGTTATAGAGGGCAGATGCAAGGAGGCCATGTATGGAGCCCGAAGGTATTGCAAGAAATAAACCGTGGGAAGGCACGGTCGAACACCATGCACATAGTGTGTCACGATCGCGACAACCTATGGTTTCGTGTCACGGAGTTTGATGATCGAACCAAGGTATTGTTGGCGGCCATTATCGTGTACATTTGATAAATAGGACCTACGACTGTGGGATATTTGATGCACTTCGTTGCGCCCATGTAATTGCGGCTTGTCAGAATCTCCGTCTTGATCCAATGAATTATGTCGACAAAGTGTATAAATTAGAAAACATGTACAACATGTGGAGACACGATTCCCACCAAATCCCAGATGAACGTAAGTGGCCATCCAGATCACTTGCATCAGTATAAGTCATTGCTGGGATAGACAATCGAGGCAAAACCAAAAGGTTGACCTTGTTCAACTAGAATACGCAACAATATGGATATCCGAGAAACAAGCAACCAAAGTCGGCTGTGCGGATGGTGTAGGAACCCGGGCCATACATCTCGCTCGTGTCCAAATCGGAATAGTTGACCGTGTTCTTAGGTCTTTTGTCTCATGGCGGTTATGTAATATCTATTTTTTTGGAGGAAAACGGTGAACTTAATTACAAAAAAAAATAAACCAATTCTATTTTGTCAAAGTTATTAAAATTAAATAAATTAAAAAATTAAATTACAAAAAAAAAGCAAACTCAAATTTTATTAAATATATTACAACTTAATTACAAAAAAAAAATAAACCAAACCTATTTTGTCAAAGTTATTAAAATTAAATAAATTAAAAATTAAATTACAAAAAAAAGCAAACTCAAATTTTATTAAATATATTACAACTTAATTACCAAAAAAATTAACCAAACCTATTTTGTCAAAGTTATTAAAATTAAATAAATTAAAAAATTAAATTACAAAAAAAAAAAACTCAAATTTTATTAAATATATTACAACTTAATTACAAAAAAAATAAACCAAACCTATTTTCTCAAAGTTATTAAAATTAAATAAATTAAAAAATTAAATTACAATAAAAAAAAGCAAACTCAAATTTTATTAAATATATTACAACTTAATTACAAAAAAAAATAAACCAAACCTATTTTGTCAAAGTTATTAAAATTAAATAAATTAAAAAATTAAATTACAAAAAAAAGCAAACTCAAATTTTATTAAATATATTACAACTTAATTACAAAAAAATAAACCAAACCTATTTTGTCAAAGTTATTAAAATTAAATAAATTAAAAAATTAAATTACAATAAAAAAAGCAAACTCAAATTTTATTAAATATATTACAACTTAATTACAAAAAAAAACCAAACCTATTTTGTCAAAGTTATTAAAATTAAAAAATTAAAAAATTAAATTACAATAAAAAACAAAGTCAAATTTTATTAAATATATTACAACTTAATTACAAAAAATTAAACCTTAATTACAAAAAAATTAAACTCAAATTTAAAATTACTCAAATTAGGGGTTTAGGGTTTAGTGCGGATGTTGGTGGGAACCAAGCCACACGAGGCGATCGACCATTCTGCTACTGGATTCCTCCTTCTTCGGCTTCCCATGAGGGTCGTGGAACCTCGGGCGAATCGGGTTCACGGCGGTGGGTCCGTTCTAGATGTTGCGATGGTGACCCACTCGATAAAATAATGACCTGGAGGTGTTTGCATAAACCACGGGGGTGATGCATCCCGAACGGAGAAGGAGCTGGCAAAAGAAGTGCTCCCGACGGTGCCTCCTCCGAACCCACATGCGACGTCGGCCTCATCATCTGGCCAATGAAGTAGTCGGAACGGACTCGAACCCGCCATGCACTCCAACCTGGCTAGACTAGGAAACTGAAACATATATGGGTTAGGAGGATACATATAAGGGAAGGGTACGACCGCATGAACGATAGATGTCGCGATATCGTTGTTGTCGGCTTACCGAACCGATGGGCCCGGTGGATCGTGTAGGCGCCGTTGTTGGGCCCATAATCGTTTCGCCGATGATGGCCCCGCTTCATCACCCTTTCCTTGGATTTAAAGGGCCCGACGTTCCCTTCGCCGAAGTTGCCGTTGCCTCTCTTCTTCCGACAACAGATACGGCCACCATGGATCCTAAACCATGGCATGTACTCCAAGATGCACGCTAACTCCGAATGACTATCGATTCCGATCGTATATAGTCATACCGGTTCTCCCACGCCTCGATATAACCCACCAAAATCTTGGCCAATTCAGGTAATGCGGTCGCCAGAAGTCCACTTTGTGCTCATCCTCGAGCACCTCCGGTGGCATGGGGATCGCTTGCGGAATCCAAATTGTCGAGAACCCAATCGACCGGTGCATCTCCACGGTCGCGTAGGTGATCAATGGGACCTTTACATGCCAACTGCTCGGATTTTGGAGGAACTCCTCCGCATTCATCGCCAATTTTTGGATCATCGTACGGTGTCCATTGAAACTATATTAACATTACCAAAATATTAGTTATATACCTAATATTAGACACTACATAGGAAATACTAAATTATAATAACAAAATTCAAACTTACTTGTGATTCCGACTTTGGTCCAATAGAGTCAGATATCCTCAAGCGAGTTAGGTATTCCAACATGACTCACTAATGGTTCCACCTAATTAAATAAACTTTTAGCATGCAATTATATTATAAATCTACTAAATAATTGTAAAATATGATATTAAATTTACCTCGTTATTAGTGGGAATGAATATGGGTGGTCGAGTTGAGGCGTAAAAATGGAAATCAAACTATGCCCATGATCGTAGTAATGATAGGCAACCTCCGATTTTTGCTTTACTCGTCACACACCCACACATCTCTCGGTACAACCTCGACAAAGACGGCAGACTTCAACTCAATTCACCTACCGCTCTAAAATCAACAAGTTTCGAGAGCCATCTCGGTGGATGAGGTTTCTAGAGACGTCGGCATCGATAGCCTCCGATTATTTGAAGAATGTATGCCCGAGCATACCGTATTCTTTCTACTTGGTCGAACCTCGTTCACTCCGGATTACTTCTCGTAATCAGCCATATCGATCCGAGCTCCTCGAATTCTATCCGAATGGCATCCGAAGCTCGTAGCATACGGCCATCCAATCGGTAGATGTTACGGACCGGTGACTATCGACCCGCCCACCGTAATCCCAACCGCAATTGCACATCTTCTAGAGTGATGGTACACTCGCATGGCGATGGAAAGTATGGGTCTCGGGTCTCCACCTCTCAATCAACGCTACCGATCAAAGGCGGCTCCAACTTGAACCCCTACCTATCGTGGCCACGTGCAAAAAACCCGCTTCCGCAGTAATTTCTCGATCAAGGCTATGGGGACCATGCATGTTGCGAATATAACAATCCAACACCGATCTACGGACTATTTAAAAATTATAAAATTAACAATTAATTAAAATTGCATAATTGAAAAAAAGTAAATTATATTGAAAAATTAAAATTAAAACTTACCATTTTCAATTGCTCGACGAAAATGTACTTGTCGCCTCAGGCGACGTAATTCCTCGGCCATTGTAATCCGATAACAAATTTTAAAATTTTCCAAAAAAAATATATTAAAAAAATAAAAAGGGCTTTTTCAGAATAGTAATGGACTATTTTTGAAATTTGAGAGTAAATTTCAAGGACCTTGAGAGAAAATTGAGAGAAAATTGAGAGAATATTGAGAAAGGATTGAAATGTGAAAAAATAAAGGGTAAGGGGGGTTTTTATACTTTTTTTCTGACCGTTGAGGGAGCCAACGGTCAAAAAAAATGACCGTTGGGGCAATATGACCGTTCATGCTAAAAGCGCTCACAGGGACGCTTTTGTCCACCTCAAAAAAACGCACCTACGTGGACTCGCTTTTGCTAAGGTGGACAAAAACGCGTCCCCTGTGGCGCTTTTAGCCCGCTTTCGCACACGACGTGGACACGTTTTTGGGGGAAACGGTTTTCCCGTAAATTTTCTATAACCTAGCCCATTTCCATAATTTTTAAATTTTTAGAACTTTTTCTGGTAAATTGCCCGTAAAACTTGGGTTTCATTTTTGCAACCAAATAATTCAATTGCTTTTAAAAACTTACAACATATTTGGTTGAATAGAATGAGCCATTAATTTAGGCTTTATTCAATGGGCCCACTACAATGCATATGTTTGGTTCCATGTATTGGCTATTACATGCTGGTCTGTTTAACTCTCTATTCCCCCACCCACCCCACCCCCCCAAAAAAAAACCCGAATGCCATTCATTGCTCCCATCTCTGAATTGCAATTCAATGCACTTTAAGAACTTGCCATTTTTGCCCTTTACCACTCTCAGCCTCACCAAACACCTCAAGCAACCACACCCCCAATTGGGTCTCCTTGTTCACGTTCAGTTCTTCTCATCCCACGACGATCACCTTAGTAAAGAAGAAGTAGTTGACAGTTATCTACATTGTAACAAGCTTCCCAAAGCTATCTTCGTATGGTCCTTGCCCCCATCAATCTTACTTCTGTTATTACAATTTCAATCTCTTTGTTTCTCTAATTGTATTTTGTTAGTAGGAATTGTGAAAAAAATGATTTTTCAGAAAAAAATTCCAGTCAATTGGTTGATCCAATGTCTTGATTTTTTTAGGGAAAAAATTAGGGTTAGAAATCTAAACTTGTTTTAAATGATCCATCTAATTGCATTTGGTTTTTATGGGCATTTCTATTTATTGCTTATCCATGTAAGAAAATTTTCAAGTTGATTGTCTCAATAGCAGGTGATGAGACGAGAACTTGAATGACCTCTATTTTTTTTCAACCAAAAAAAAGAACAGTTCATAAGAAAATTAATAGCAATAGTAACCAAAAAGGAGGGAATATTGAAATTGAAGTGTACCTGGAGCCTGAATTGAGCTCTCGAGGGAGCTCAAAGAAGCCATTGAGTTGTGCTTCACAAAAAACAAAAGCAGATAAATGTAGCAAGAAGCATGCAAAATATTAGCAACTATTTCACTCGATGGAAATATGCTACAATTGATTTAAATATGTTTCAATTGATTTAAATTAGTTACAAGCAATTTAAATCAGTTACAATCAATTTAAATCTGTTTCAAATTATTTAAATCTGCTACAATCGATTTAAATTTTATTCATCTTTATTATTGGTTTGCTTTGGAAGCTTTTAGCATTGTGGTTGTTTTAGCTTGATTATGGTAGCATTTTTGCTACTCTTTATCTTCTTAGTTAGAGAATTGTTTCATCTTTGCTCTTTAATATGATTTGAAGATTAATTTATACTATGATTTGAAGATGTGTAACACTTTAGTATCTTGTAGTAATGACTCATTTGTCTTTAATAGTACAAAGTGAGAGGCGAAAAAGAATTGGTCTTGCATTGACAATATGGTTGCAAATGTATACATTTGTGAGGTGGTTCTTAATTATGTTGGGTGTCGTCTCTAGCCTACAAACTTATAGACCAAGGATTAGATCATACATTTTAGATTTTTATGCTCAAAGAGATTATGTGAAGCGACTTGTACATGCTAGTGACAAGACATGTATTAAACAAGTTAGGATGAATAGATTTGTTTTTTTCTAAATTATGTGAGATGTTACAAACTTTAGAAGGTTTGAAGTCATCAAGGAACATGCTTGTAGATGAGCAAGTGTCAATGTTCTTACATTTTATTGCTCATCACCTTAAAAATCGAGTTATCAAGCATCACTTTAATAGGTTTGGGGAAACCGTTAGTAGATCATTTCACAATGTATTAAATGGTGTGATACGATTATAAGATGTGTTATTTAAAAAGCCAGTTTCAGCTAATTCTACAAACACAAGGTGGAATTGGTTCAAGGTATTGGAGTAGGTATATATATTATTTAGAAATAATTCACTTGATTTAGATTTTAATATTGTATCCTAACTTGACATTTACTTTATTTATAGAATTGCTTAAGTGCTTTAGATGGAACTTATATCAAGATTGGGGTTTCATCAGTTGATAAATTTAGAAATCTAGCTCGAAAAGGTGACATATCAAAAAATATGTTAGGTGAAAAAGTGATAAATTTAGAAATCAAACTCAAAAAGGTTATATTGCTAATGGACGAGTTCTTCGAGATGCCATTACTAGGAGACATGGACTAAAAGTTCCTTATGGTAAAGAATAGACATGGAAGAAGTTGAATTTTTTTTTTAAGATCATACTAATATTGAAAACAATATATTGATAAATATTGTTTTCTTAATATAGGTTTTTATTAGCTAGTTGATGCTGGTTACACAAATTGTGAGGGATTTCTTGCACCTTTTTAAGGGACAAAGATATCATTTGAATGAATGACACCAAGCTCACCAACCAAGTACTCTAGAATAAATCTCCAATATGAAACATGCATTAGCACACAAAGTTATTGAAAGATGTTTTGGTTTATTAAAACTTAGATGAGGTATACTTAGTACTCCATCTTTTAGCTTGTGAGGGTGTACAATCGAATCATTATTGCTTGTTGCTTACTTCATAAATTTATTCGAACTTAAATGAGTCTTGATCCTATTGAAGCAATGCTAAGAGAAGGTTTAAATAGTAATGTGATAGAGGATGATGAACCTAATATAATCAATATTCATCCAACTAATGCATAGGAAAATTGGAGGATGAAACTAGCAAATCAAATGTTCAATGAATGGCAAGCATCTAGAAATTAATAGGGTTGAAAGTGTTATTTGAAAGGATTTATATTATTTTATTTATCTATGATGTTGTGTTTATGGTATTCTTGTATTAATTGGTTTTTTTTTTATCTATTAATTGATTGTGTGCAATTTTCTTTAAAAGTATGTTAGGCTTTTCACAATCAACTGCAACTTCTTCCCAAAAATTTAGAGGAACCAAAAAGGAACGGTTTCGAAAGAAGATGTTGTGTTGATTTCATGTATAGTAGACTTGCACAATATTGAAACTTTTAATGCAAATACGGGATTCAAGGATGGTTATTTACTTGAATTAGAAAGAATGATTGAAAAATTTTACTTCATGCAATGCTAAAGGTTAAACCTAATCTTGAATCAAGGATTAAGACATTGAAAAAGGATTGGGCAATTATTTACGATATGCTCAAAGGAAAAGACAACAGTGGCTTTTGTTGGGAAGAGCATAGGCGGATGATTGTTGCTGAAGGTGCAGTATGGGACTCATATTGTATTTCTTTTCTTCTTTTGACTTACTTATATCCATATAGTATATAACGCTTATGAAATATTTTTTTTATAGAGTCATAAAGAAGTTAGGCTATTCAGAACTCGAAGTTTCCCTTATTATGAGCAACTTACTTCCATATACACAAAAGCCACAAGGAAAGACACTCAAACAGTTGCTGATATTTTAGAAGAATTACATGCTGAGGATGTTGCTAATGAAAGGAATATTGAAGAAGGAAGCAATGACAATGGATGCAAAGTTGATGTTTCCTTAGATGAGATGGATGTCTCGGCTACACAATCGCATCCGTCTAATCCAAACAAAGCTTATTCTACATTTTCAAAGAAGAAGAAAAAGAGTTCTGAGGTTAGTGAACCAATGTCTTCTACTTCACTTTTCGATGCTGTCGGATTATTGGGGGATAATATTAGGACAATTGGCCTTGAATTAAGTAGGAGCATTGCCTCCGGAATGCTCATTCGAGAAAAGATACAAACTCTTTCTATATGTCTTTAGGTGAAATAGAAGGTTTAACAGATGATAAGCAGTTGATGCATTGATCAAAATTTGCATCAACCAAAATTCTTGATCATCCAACGCAAATGCTCATTTTCCTAAGTCTACCACCTTCTATACAATTAGCATGGTTGAGAAAATTTATTTCTACCCATTAAAGATGTGGCTGTAGTGGTGGATGAATATAACTTTTTGTATCTCATAGAGTTTCGTGACTTTTTGTATGTGTAAATGGGTGTGGTGGTGAACTAATATCACTTTTTGTATGTAATTGTAGGTTGTCACTTTTTTGTACGTGTAATTGGGTGTGGTGGTGGAGTAATTTAACTTTTTGTACGTAATTGTAGGATGATATAATGACATGGAAGTATGTAATACTAATATTGTCACTTTTGTATATGTGTAAATGAGTTTTCTACTAGAATTGAACTCTTGAAAGTCGACCATGATTTGTTATGTTAAGATGATGCTGAGATGATTATTGGATTATGTTGGTGCTACTTCTTTTAACAATATTTTTTATTTGGATAGTAACACTCTTTTAACAATACTAGCGATGTTATTAAGCAAAAATATAATGTTACTATAATGGAATATAATGTTGAATATTTGGTAAACGATTTAAGTGGTATAATTGGATTTTCAATTTATAAAACATAATGTTATGTACAAATACAAAAATAATAGTATACAATAAAGTATATTAAAATATAATTGATTTAGATGTTAAAATAACTAAAGGGTATATTTGTCATTTTACCATTTACCATTTTTGGTTTTTAATAATTTTACAAAAATAAAAAAGAATTTAATTTATTAGAGGATATATTCGTCATTTGAGTTTTTTTTTTTTTTTGCTATTATATATCTATTATTCTCAACTAAATGCATGAATATTATTACAATACTTATCCCATTACATCTAATTAAATTACTGTTATGCTTATTCAATTTTATTACAATTTTATTTCATTCTCATAAAATAGTTATTCCATTATAGTGAATCAAAAGTGGATTAGATTTTTTTCTTTTTGAAAAGAATAAAATTAATTTTAAAAAAGAAATAAATGATTAAAATATAAATTTATTAAAATTAAATGACTAAAATGAATGTAAAATAACATTATTTATCCTCATATTAATGGAAGGTGACCACAATGAAAATAGTTGCTAACACAATTTTATTTTCAGTAATTTACCTTTTTCTTTTTTGAGAAAGACCAAATTCTATAGTATCAAAATTGACAGGGAGAAGATGAAGTTTTTACCAAATTGAAATTACCACAAACTCACCGTCTAAACTCGAAATACATCTTTAGATCTGGTAGAACAATAAGAAGGGGGGGAAAAAGAACGAAAGAAAGAAAGCAAAACGATGCGCTTGTTTTGAAGATCGAATTTCCCTCATTTCCATCCGCTAAAAAAAGTGTCAGTTTCTCTGATCATTCGAGGTTCATTGCTCTCTATATGTCTCCAATTTTAGAGATCTGTGGATTTATTTTCTACATAGTTTCGCGGCATTTTTCTGTTGTTGCTGGTTTTTTTTTTTTTTTGTTTGCATTAGAAGCTTGAATGTTTCGATTTAGGTTTCGGATTTTCTAATATTGTGATGTGAAATTTTGATCGAATCCTTTATATTAATACAACAAATTAGAATAGAACTGTGCTCTGTGGATTCAATATGGTTTTACCTTTTCACACTTTCTATGTTTAGTTGCGCTTTCGCTCTGCTGGTATATTTTTGTTTGTTACTTTCGTAATGTTTTGATTTTACATGATGAATTCAGCATTAATATTGGAATTAAAAATATGAAAATTAACAGATCTCATCCTTTTCTTTCTCAGTAGACAGATTAACGGTGATCTTACATTAATAATTTTCTGAAATAACCACGATTCAATTGTGGCATTAAGGCCGATTTGCCTGAGTTGTAAATTTAGCTCCTTTTTTTCTGTGAATTATGAGATACCTAGTTTAATAGCCCGTTAAGTATTTGCTAGCAGTCTGAAAAATATATGTATGCAGTATAGGTTTTCGTGCAAGATTCTAGCAAGTTTTTATCGAAACAGTGCATTAGTTGGTGACCTTATTGTTTACAAGTGTTCAGGAGCAATGTTCTGTGCATGATCTGTCTGCAAATGTTGTAGTTATGATATGTCGTCATTACTCAAATATGCACATTGGAGGTAAATGTGAGAGGGTATTGTTTAGGAAGATGGTCATGGAGCTGATTTGTCTTTTAAATTTTCACCGAACTTATGGCATTTGAAGTAACTGGCAATCTTTTTACTAAATTGGTCCTATTTTAATTGGCCAACAAAAGTTTTGTTCCTGTTGTAAGACTTTCTGAATGATTTGTATAAGCTATGTTTAAATTTCTTGTTATAGATGCATATTTTATACTGATATAATTTTATTCTAGTCCCAGCATTGAGAACCATCATTTGCATTATATATATATTGATGATTTGAATTTTGTTCAGAAACGTAGCAAGAAATGGAGAAGTCTTGTACACTTCTTATTCACTTTGACAAAGGAACACCAGCAATTGCTAATGAAATTAAGGAAGCACTCGAAGGCAATGATGTTCCTGCAAAGATTGATGCCATGAAGAAAGCAGTTATGCTTTTGTTGAATGGTGAAACCCTCCCCCAGCTTTTTATTACCATTGTCAGATATGTTTTGCCTTTGGAGGATCACACCGTCCAAAAACTTTTGCTTCTATACTTGGAGATAATTGAGAAAACTGATTTGAAAGGGAGGATATTACCTGAAATGATCTTAATATGCCAAAATTTGAGGAACAATCTTCAACATCCTAATGAATATATTCGTGGTGTGACCTTGAGATTTCTCTGCCGCTTGAATGAGACAGAGATCATTGAGCCACTAATCCCTTCAGTTTTGCAAAATCTGGAGCATCGGCATCCATTTATTCGTAGGAATGCTATATTGGCTGTCATGTCAATATATAAGCTTCCACAAGGTGAGCAGCTCCTGGTTGATGCACCTGAAACGATTGAGAAGGTCCTTTCGACAGAGCAGGATCCATCTGCCAAGCGAAATGCATTTCTTATGCTATTTAATTGTGCACACGATCGAGCCATTAATTACCTTTTGACCCATGTTGATAGGGTTACCGAATGGGGTGAATTGCTTCAGATGGTTGTGTTGGAGCTGATTCGTAAGGTTTGCAGAACAAATCGTGGGGAGAAAGGGAAGTATATTAAGATTATTATATCTTTATCAAATGCCCCCTCAACTGCAGTTATTTATGAATGTGCTGGCACCCTTGTTTCTCTGTCATCTGCTCCTACTGCTATTAGAGCTGCTGCAAACACTTATTGTCAGCTTCTTCTTTCTCAAAGCGATAACAATGTGAAGCTTATTGTGCTAGATCGGCTGAATGAGCTCAAGTCTTCTCATAGAGATATGATGGTTGATTTGATCATGGATGTGCTTAGGGCACTTTCAAGTCCAAATCTTGACATACAAAGGAAGACACTTGATATTGTTCTTGAGTTAGTAACTCCCGGAACATCAATGAAGTTGTTCTTTTGTTGAAGAAGGAAGTGATGAAAACTCAAAGTGGAGAACTTGAGAAGAACGGAGAATACAGACAAATGCTTATTCAAGCTATCCATTCCTGTGCAATCAAGTTCCCAGAAGTTGCAAGCACAGTTGTGCATCTGATGATGGATTTCTTAGGAGACAGTAATGTTGCTTCAGCTATTGATGTTATAGTTTTTGTTCGAGAAATAATTGAAACCAACCTTAAACTTAGGGTGTCCATTATAACACGGTTGTTGGACACATTCTATCAGATTCGAGCTGCACGGGTTTGCTCCTGTGCCCTTTGGATCATTGGAGAATATTGCCTTTCTCCATCTGAAGTTGAGAGTGGCATAGCAACCATCAAGCAGTGTCTTGGAGAGCTGCCTTTCTACTCTGTTTCTGAGGAAGCGGAAGCTACTGATGCTTCAAAGAAAACTCCTCAATCAAACTCCATTACCATCTCTTCCAGGAGACCTGCTATTCTTTCTGATGGTACTTATGCAACCCAAAGTGCTGCATCTGAGACTGCTTTCTCCCCTCCTACCATTGTTCAGGGATCATTGACTTCTGGGAATCTCAGATCTCTTCTCCTCACTGGCGATTTTTTCCTCACTGCAGTTGTTGCTTGCACACTGACTAAACTTGTTCTGAGACTGGAAGAGGTACAGCCTTCTAAAGTTGAAGTTAACAAAGCAACCACACAGGCATTGCTTATCTTTGTCTCTATGCTGCAATTAGGACAATCTCCTGTTCTTCCACACCCAATTGATAATGATTCTTGTGATAGAATTGTTCTGTGCATAAGATTATTGTGCAATACTGCTGATGAGATCAGAAAAATATGGTTGCAGTCTTGCCGTCAGAGTTTTGTTAAAATGCTTTCAGAGAAACAGTTGCAAGAAACTGAGGAATTAAAGGCAAAAGCTCAGGTTTCTCATGCACAACCGGATGACCTTATTGACTTTTACCATTTAAAGAGTCGAAAGGTAAGAACTTTTTTGTGGTCATTAACTTATGTGCATGATTTAACATCTTTGGTTTGTGCGAATATCTTGCCATGCATCCAATTTCTTTTCTGGGTTAAGCTTGTATTTTGTTTGTTTTGATAGAATTTTCTGCTTTATCCCTTTGGTTCACCTTTGTGCTTTTGCATCTCTTTGATTATTGACTCGTTATTTCTTTTTCTTGGTTTTTTTTGTCATGAAGTTGTGGAATGTTATCTCAAATTTCCTTTGCTAACTTCCAGGGTATGAGTCAGCTGGAATTGGAGGATGAGGTTCAAGATGATTTAAAGCGAGCAACTGGAGAGTTTGTCAAGGATGCAGATGATGCAAATAAGCTCAACCGCATTCTTCAACTGACAGGATTTAGTGATCCGGTATATGCCGAAGCATATGTCACCGTCCATCACTATGATATTGTTCTTGATATTACTGTTATCAACCGAACCAGGGAAACCCTTCAGAATTTGTGCTTGGAGTTGGCTACTATGGGTGATCTGAAACTTGTGGAGCGCCCTCAAAATTATACCCTAGCTCCTGAATCTAGCAAGCAAATAAAGGCCAACATCAAGGTGTCTTCAACTGAAACTGGAGTCATATTTGGCAACATCGTATATGAAACTTCAAATGTGCTTGAGAGAACAGTAGTTGTTCTGAATGACATTCACATTGATATCATGGACTACATTTCTCCTGCTGTTTGTACGGATACTGCATTCAGAACCATGTGGGCAGAATTTGAGTGGGAAAATAAGGTATTTCTTGAACTATTTCCATTTTTACTATTACCACGTTGCATTTACAGCTGCCTTATTTCTGTTAGTCAGCTGGCCAATATGGATGGCTTTCAAATATAATTTGTTTCTTAGGGTAATTGATATGCAATTTTGAAGCTTCTCCTGGGACTGAACTTATCAGTTCTCATCTGCATTGATGTTTCAATTTTATTATTATATTTCTTTTTGTTTGTGATTCAGGTTGCTGTAAACACTGTAATTAAAAATGAGAAGGAATTCCTCGACCATATTATCAAGTCAACTAACATGAAGTGCCTCACTGCACTGTAAGTTTGTCTTGTTTAGAAATATTATATAAATTTGAAAATAAACCGAGCATCCTTTGGTTCTGTGTACCAAGCTGTAGGTTGCACATTATTAATAATACAGCCTGATATATGATTTATAATATGGTCACTTTATTGTTGTGAAAAAGGTATTTGAATCTGTAATCAGTTTGTAGAATGATAACCTTATGTTGGTTTTGCAATACATCTGTTTGAACACAGTAGTAAATTCACTCAAGTGAGATCCTCATAGATTATTCTTGAATCCTTTTTGCTGGCTGGTTTGCGTTTCAGATCTGCGCTAGATGGTGAGTGTGGATTCCTGGCTGCGAACTTGTACGCAAAGAGCGTGTTCGGGGAGGATGCGTTGGTAAACGTGAGCATTGAGAAGCAAGTTGATGGGAAACTGAGTGGATACATCCGGATAAGGAGCAAGACCCAGGGGATTGCTCTTAGTCTCGGGGACAAGATCACTCTTAAGCAAAAGGGAGGCAGTTGATGCAATAATATTTTGACATCAATTGTTTCATCGATACCGGTAGTCATTGTTAGTTAAATCTCCTATTGAATTTTGAAATGCATAGTAATTTTGGTGTTTTATGTTTAAAAATGCAGGATATTTAGGTCCTCGTTTTGAAAAAATGGCTGGGCCGCCTTCAATCGTCAATAGTGTTGTGCTAGCTATCAGCAGCTGAGGGGCACCAAAGACTTGACATTTGTTGTATTTGGAGTTTACATATTTGGTAACTAAAAAGGATCATTGAACCCATAGCTAAAATAGTGCTTTTTGGCAATGTTAAAACGGGAATTTTATTTTATTTCGCTGATTCTTTGAAGAGTGTTCCACTCAGACATCTATTAGAAGTTCCTTCGCTCCATAATAAAGGTTATCCTTAGAGTTGTAAATGAACATAACGTTCGGTTCAATGAGTAGTTTTGTTTTTTGTCCATTTATCAAATTAAATTAATAATAACAAAATTTGAAGGCTATAAATAAATTCTTTTTTATATTCATTTACTTAATTGTCTGTTGTTCAATTATTATATAATATAATTATTAAAATTTAAACATGATTGTTTATTTGTGAAAATATTCATGAACATGAACAACCATTTTACAATTATTAACAAGCATGAATCAAGTAGTAAGTATCAACAAACACAAACTTAAAAATAAAAAATAAACAAATTATTCGTTCATTTACGGCCTAGCTATCCTTATCCTTGCTTGTGCGTGTATGCTGTTTTGTGATTTATAATCTGAATTAAATTCAAGTAGTACTATCCAAATCGGAACTAAAACTACACAAATTAGAGTGTGCATTTCATCTTTTATTTATTTAAAAAAAAAAAACCAATCTTCTTGAGTTTAGAGAGAGTCCTAGGCAAATAGCTCTAGTTGCTTCAATACTGAATATAAAAATTTAAACTCGTACAGGGAACATATGTCAAAAGAATCATAGTTTAGAACAAAAGAGGGTTTCAACAGAATCAAGTTAAATTACTATGATTTAGAACCCACCATCAAACAATCACTTGCAAAGTTTCAATTTCTTGAAAAACGGCGATACCATGGACTTGGGGTAGGGTTTTGTAGCCAGGCAAGTTGGGAAGTTTTCAGGCTGTTCAATCCACAATTTATGACCAATACCCGCCGCCAACAGCTTTTCTGACAAGTTCAATATCTGGGTTTCTCCCTTCACCTCAAGTGTTACCTACATGTTACAAAACCTCACCACTTAGCTCATCATCCACAACTCTAGATACAGCAGCATATCACCCTACAATTAACACCTCATGGTTTTCATTGTTATGAGATATGGTCAAATTTTTGTTTAATTTGAAACCATGAAATATGCTATATTTACAACAGTGTAAGAATAGAATTGGATAGGTATCCAAAATGTTTGCTTGCATTAAACACCCTTGTTCGATAGTTTTATGGGATAAATGCCTCTCTCCTTTTTTCTCAGTTCTGCTATGGGATTATTTGTAACTTAAAAATGATAAATTCTCATTACGTTTGGGGGGATAAAACTCCAAGCAAATCAAAGGTCTACAACAAACCCAGTATGAGAAGAGAAAATAATGTGCCACAATGAGGATTGCCTCCAATTGACCAAAAATCATAAACAGGGTTTTTCAAAACAATACACTATGCTCTGTTGAATGTAAAAGAAATCATTCATGGTGGGAAAAAAAAAGAAGAATAATAAACACAAGAACATTGGTTACCTTGTGCATAGAGTCAATGTTATCAGGGCTGCAATACTGGAGGGTGTTGGGGTCGTCCTTGTGAGACCAAATGGCACTGACCGAAGCATGGCATCCCTGCGTCACCACGCTCCCCAAAGGCCACTTATCTATTAAGTCTCTCCGAAGCACAACGTACTGCAGCAGCACATCGTCGTCGGTCGGAGGATCGGTTTTGGTGGCGACAGGTTCGGAGCTTTGTAGACTCATTGAGGTCGAAAGGTTCCGAGAGGGATGAACCCTAATATTAGAAAAGCTTCTCGGGGAAGGGCGGAAGCAAGCAAGGAATGTGGTGAAGGAACACGCAGGTTGAGCTAGTGCGGCCATCGACAACTAAAAACGCTGCGTTGCGTAACTTGGTTGTGGATTTTCGTATTGAGAATTATAAAGGTATTGGGCCGGATTTATGGATTGCACTGCCTCTTTGTAAAATGTAATGATTTCACTCTCCAATTAAAATCTTACCTAATTCACATGTTACCGCTTGGATTTCAATTTCTCTCCAACTTTAATTCACAACTTGAAATAATCATTCTATTCACCAATGTTTGAAACTATATATAATAATACATCAAATATATACGGTAAATAAAAAAATAGATTAAATTGTGAGTAAAATGAAATTTAAACATATGAATGCATCATATTAACAGTACTAAATGTGCTACGATTATTTATCATAACGCAGTCATCAATTTTGAGTTAGCGTCGAGTTGACCTATAAATTCAACTCAAAACTCAATCAACAACATTATGAATACTAAAAAATTCTATAACACGCATATATGTGTAAAAAGTACATATTTAGAACATAAAAGTGTGTTTAAAAATAACATACAATAAATAATAAAACGTATAGTTTAAAAATGACTAATACTAACACATGAAATGTGTGAAAAAAAGATATTAAATTGTGAGTAAATTAAAATTTAAATACTTGAGCACATTACAACTATTTATCATGGTGTTGTTATGTTGTTATCATCAATCCTGAGTTAGTGTCAAGTTGACTTTTGACAAAAACTCAATCAATTATATTATTGTAACACCCCAAAATTTTTGACGCCATAACTCGTATCAAAGAAGTAGTTGAGTAAAAAAATTCCGAGTACGAGTGTCAGTTAAATGTAAATTATTGATTAATTAAATACAACATCGGGGAAAGATATCAAAACTAAATGTGATATACTAGTAGTAAAATAATTTATGGACCAACCACGGGAGTTAGGTGAAATGGCAAGTGTTTCTCCTACCTTAACTAGTGGTCAAGGGTTTGATCATTTCCTTGGGTATGGAGCAGCTTTAAAACTCGTGGCTAGTATTTACCCCCTTAATGGGCTTACAGAATGCGGAGGATTAATTATTGGGTTCGCTCCAATAGATACATTGAGAAATAAAAAAAAAAAAAAAAAACTTATGGACCAAGTTAGAAGACGAGAATTGTAATACTCAGTTTTCACCATTATTGAAAAAAATTGATTTCGGATCGAAATTTCTTAAACTAAGTTGTTTTGAAAAGTTATTATTATTATTTTTATGAATATCTTATTAAGTGGATATTCATCAAGATCAAGATTTAAATTCTAATAGTCATTAGAATTAGATCTCTACTTCATTTATACTTCTTATGCCTATAAATAGAAACTTTGAAGAAGTATTGTAATCATCCCATTGATCAATAAAATATATTCTCTATTTCTTCTCATATTTTCTTTATTTTTACTCTCTCTATCTCTCTTTATTTTATAACACGTTATCAACACGATCTTGCTCAAAGTGATAAAACATTTTATCGACAATCAAATTTATTCTCCATGATTTTCAAGATCTTAGATGACTAAATGCAAAGTTTTTGCAGAAGTTTCTTTTATTTAATGCTTCATATTTGATTTTTTTAGCTAATTCATGATCAATTATAATTATTTTGATTAACTTATTTTATTTTTATGTTATTAAGGATGGTGAAGGATTTGATATTATTATCTATATGAAATTGTGAAATAAAATCCATTGTCAAAGTTTGCTATTGATAAATTTTGATTGGATTCAAAGTCTACTATTGGAGTTTAAATTTGCTTACTTGTTGATAAAACCATCAAAACTTCGTTGAATGAGAAAGGTGCATCAACTTAATTAGATCTCTCTTTACACTTTTTCTCAATAATAGCATCTTTAGATATTAAATTAATTTGATAAATGGTTTAAATATTTGAGATGATTTTATTTTAAGTTTTGGCTCCATGGATTACTTATGGTTTCAAACATTTTATTTGTTCATGAAAATGAATATTTATTGATTTTTTTATGTTGCTATAGTAGATTTTATAATTAAATTATGTATTTGGCTAAAAATATATTAGTATGTAAATTTGTGTTGATAAACTTATAAAATTTATAATTGTTCAGATTTGATTTAGTATATAAATTACGCTCCTTAATGTCTCTTATTATTTTAGTTATACAAATTGAAATTTTCAATATCCATACATACGTAGTTCTAAAGACAATTTTTGAGGAATGTCGAAATTGATTTTTGGGTTCTAATATTGAATTTCAAGTTTAATTGTTGTCATTTTAATTCTTGAATTATTTTGGTTGAAAATATTTTCATAAACTTAAAATGATAATTTCTATATTAATTTGACCGTTTGCATTTCTATGAATATGGTTGGTATTAACCATTTGTTGTTTGATAAGATGCATTAAAACAACTCGTGTGGTTTGATTTTATAAATGCCTTATATTTTCTTACTATACAACCCTAGGAAACTTATTACTTTCGTACAATTGTTAAAGGTAGTTCATACACTTTATATTTGTTAATTATTTAGAGAAATTTAAATGAGCAATTATAAATGGAAAAGTTTTAGTGAACATGAGATGTATGATTTTGAAGTAACTTTCATACATGTCTGCAATGGTTTATGAATTTTTTGTTGGCACTAGCATTATATCAAGTTTGATATTTTAAATGTCAATTTTATCTGTACATTTGATTTGCAATAAACTCCATGTATGACTTGGTTATTTCGTTATAGTTAATTGATGATGAAAAACTCTTGTGAAAAGGGCTTTAAAAGTATTTGGATTGATCTAATGCCTTCTTAATGCCAAACAAAATAATGAATTATTTGTTCCACTGATTCTGCTCCATTCCTCAAAGTGAATGTAGCAATACATAGCAATTATAAAATGGAACCTCTTGTCATTATTGACAAATAGATGAAAAGAAGATGGATGATTCGAAAGATTGCTAATTGTTCATTCTTAGAACAACATGACCAATAATTCATACTAATTAATCATTTCTTGAAGCGAATGATATCTATATAATCTTATTGGTAAGGAATATGATATATACTTACACTATTGTCCGGATTTTTTTTTTTTGCACATTCCTTGAAGTGAATGTTTGCAATAAATATAAGAAATTGTATAATCACTTTTGATTATTAAAGTCAATTTGAAGATTTGAAGATTTTGACATATTCCTAAAGTGAATATTGCAAATAATTATTTGCAAATTATATTTCTTTTATAGAGTTAATAACATTATGGACTTCACATTGATGTAGACATTTCCGTAAGTAAATGTCACAATATTTCTTATATATGGATACAAAATAAAAAGAATGACGATAAAATTATCAATTGTCAAATTTTATATTGATATTATTAGTACAATTAATACAAATACATTTACTATTTGGCGTGACCAGTTAGACTATCTTGAATTATATATGATGCAAAAATTAATTAAGAATTTATATAGACTTTTATTAAAAACAAGAAAATTCTTTCATTTAAAGAATTCTTATGTGTTGTTTGTTCTCAATGATAATTGATTATTACAAACTCACTGGCTAAAGTTGAGATTTAATCTCTTGCATTTCTGAAATGAATATGGGTCCATTCATCCACCATTTGGATGATTTTGATATTATATGATTTTGGTAGATGCATCTACAAAATAATCACATGCGTGATCAACTCGCAACCTGTCGTTTGCGAGATTGCTTGTTTAAATGATTAATTTCAAATTATACAATTAAAACAATTCATCTTGCTAATATTGGTGAGTTTATATCCCAAGCTTTCAATAATTATTGTATGCTAATCGGGATAAAAGTTGAACATCCTGTAGTTCATGTTCACACATAAAATGATTTAGCTGAATCGTTTATCAAATGCCTCCATCTAATAGCTAAACCATTACTTATGATAACAAAACTTTCTATTTCAGTATGAGATTGTATTTATTTACATGTTGCACACATCAAGCTAATAAATTATAAATACTTTCCATTACAATTGATTTTTGGTCAAGAGCCAAATATTTCTCATCTTACAATTTTTGGATTTGCGGTATATGTTCCAACTACTCCACCACAACGCACAAAGATGGGTGTAACGGTCCGGTTTAGACCCTAGTCGGAACAGTGGTTTCGGACCACAAATCCTAGTTAGAATAATATTTTAATATTATTTTTGTGTCATTGATGGGTGATTAAGCATGTGTTAAATTTCTGTAAGTTAAATTATCCGTCTGTATGTTTAATTTGATAAAAGAATTAAATTGCATTAAATGCAAAACTAGCATGCTAATTGTTAAAGTACCTATGTGTTGTGGCTTTTTAAGGTGGAGGCCTTATGTTGTTATAAATCCATTCATAAGATAATGGATGATTAAATGACATAATGACCATAGTGTTATTTTGTCTTATTTGATATATGGAAGGGTAAATTAGTAATTTGAGAAATAAAAGATGATTAAACCAATAACTAAGCTAAAATGCTATCATCTTTATGCTTCATCACCGAAAATAAGAGCAAAGAAGAAGGGTTTGAATTCTTTTTACATTCGGCACATACTTGGGCTAGATTAAGGTATGTTTTGCTTTGATTTCTGATAATTTTTACGGTTTTGCAATCATTGCATCGAAATCTTTGAAACCCATATTTTAATTTGAAGAATTGATGATGTTTATAAGATGTGCCATTGATGAAATGATGAGCTTTGTGATGAGTTTAGGTGTTAAATGAAAGATATGTGTTAAATGAGCATGTTTTGTTCTTGAATTTTTTATGAATTTAGCTAATTAGGGCTAAATTATAAAAATAGCATTTGGAGGGACTAAATTATAAAATAAATGAAATGTTTGGACTTGTGTGAGATACATGGGTATTCGACTAAGCATGGATATATGGTGATCTTGTATATTTGATGTTTTGTGAAAAATGGACTAAATTGATAAAATGTGCAAATGTGAGGGTTAAGTTGCAAATAGCCCTAAATGTATGTTTTTGGATTGAATTGGATAAGTTGATGAATGAAAGGGTTAAACTTGAATATGTATAGATCAAGAACCGAAGAAAACGGACTTAGATCGTGGGAAAGCGAAGGTAGTAGAATAACCGAGTCCGAACGAATATCTGACTCTTAGGTAAGTCAATATACAAATAAATGTATTTGTATTGAATTATGTATGTTCTTATGACTATTGATAATGATGAATGTATATGAGATGATTTATACATGAATTTCGAGATAAAATCGACATAGTGACAATGTCCGAGAAGTCCCGTTTGAACCAAGGAATAGATAGGGTAGTCTATGTCATGACATAGGTGTCTATTTTGTGGTATCATGTAAGACCACGTCTGGGACATTGAAATTGATCTGAGATTTCGTGTAAGACCACGTCTGGGACGTTGGCATCGGTATGATAATTACGTGTAAGACCATTTCTGGGACATTGGCATCGTAATGATTCGTGTAAGACCCTGTCTGGGATAGTGGCATCGATATCTGATTACATGTAAGACCACATCTGGGACGTTGGCATTGTACGACTATTCTGAGCACTCTGAGTATTCTATTAGATTCCGAATGGCTCAACGGAAAATCTAAAATACGAAAGACTATTTGATTGGTATATTCGTTTCAAGTCCGCTTGTTATGTACACTAAGTGTGTATGAAAGGTAAGTATCTACATGAACTTACTAAGATGGATATGTGAAATGAAATGATAAAATGATATGTGAAGAGATGCTTAAAAGAGCTATGCGTATATGTGACATTTGAGTTGAACAATGTGGCAAGATATGGCTAAGCAAATAAGTCAAAGAAATATATGTGATGAATTTGCTATGCGAACCATTAATGTCATTATATCAATATGGTTATGTGCATTTTATGGTAAGTTTATTTGTATATGGATTACTAAGCTTTAGAAAGCTTACTCTGTGTGTGTTTGCTCTGTTTTATAGATCGTCAAAGCTACTGAAGGCTCCGGGACCGTAGAGGATTGTCATCACACTACTCAAACTCATTTTGGTACTTTTGAAATGTGTATATAGCTAGATATGGCATGTATAGGCTGGTCGCTTTGAGTTATGTTTGAGATGTGTAAAATTAGTCATGAGATGTGGCTAGATAAATGTTGGTATTATGTTTGACTAAATATGATACATGATGTATGTTTGGTATGGCTTGATAGCTAATGGAATTGCCAAGGCTATGGTAAGCATATGAATGCATTATGAGTATGTTTTTTTTCAGCAAAGAAATGGTCAAATTTATGGTAAGTGTGGATGAAATATGTTTGAAAGTATATGTGTTTTATTTGGATAAAGTGGTATGATTGGAAATGAGTTTGTATATGAAGATATGTTGATTGTTTGACTTGTTTTTGGATGTCAAGTGTGCATGAAATGAATTGGTAATTTTGCTTGTAGGTTTGACCCTTGTGTGGTGGCATTTTGGCCTTGCAAGTGGTCTGTTTAACCTACATGGGCGTGCCTAGTAGCCATGGGTATAAGTCAGTAGCTAGCTTAAGTGTACATGGCCATGGTATACGGGCGTGCTTGGTAGTCGTGTGGTTAAGTCAGTAGCTAGTCTAATGTTACACAGCCATGGAACACGGGCGTGCCTGGTGGCCGTGTGGATAAGTCAATATACATACTCTGTTTTGGCATGGTCTAAACACATGGGTGTGTCTAGTAGTCATGGAAGGCACACGACCTGCCCACACGAGGGTGTGACCTCAATAACTTAGAAAGGTTTTTAAATTTTCAAAAATCTTATATGCGTTCGATTTAGTCCCGACCCTATTCTAAAGCATGATTAAGGTCTCGTTGACCTATAAAAAGGGACACTTTTATGCGAATGATGATTTGTATTATAAAATGTCTGTAAAAGTTTTCGATCTGTCCGGTAACACCTTTAACCTTAATTCGGAGACGGTTACGGGTTAGGGGTGTTACGATGGGTCATGATAAGATATTGGGAATATATATTTAAATGAGTCTACTTATATTATTAAATATTTTTGAGCTGGTTAACTCGAGATTTAGTTATGACATGAGTTGTTAGTTTTCCCAACATTAGGGGGAGAGAATAAAAAGCTAAATTAATAAAGTACTCGAAATGAATTATCAATGTCTAATATCCTTGTACAAAACAATGTGAACCAAAAGTTCAACAAATAATTCATTTTACAAATCAACTGTCAGATTCATTAAATCTCACATACCAGTTGAAAATGCTCCAATACGAATTGATGTCCTAATAGGACAAACTATTAGTGCAAAAGAAAGTAGTCCATGCCTGAAGCATGGAAAATCAGTCGATTACAAACATAAAAATCCTTGTAAAAGAAAAGGAGCAAACATTCAAGATGGTCATATTGTGGAGGCGGGGGTTCCTGAAGAGACCCATGACATAACAAATTATAAAACTCAAGAAGAGATTCAGGTACCTAAAAATGAAAATAAAAATGATAAAAATAAAGAGATTTCGATAAGTTATGTCAATACGAGAAAAAGATGAAACTGGTAAAAAATGAAGTTGCCCACAATAATTTTACTTATAATGTTGCCATTGAAATAAAAAAAGAAAATGAGGATTCTGAGCCTAAATCTATTGAGGAGTGTAAAAATAAAAAATATTGGCCAAAATAAAAAGATGAAATTCAAGCAGAATTGAATTCACTTTCAAAACGTGAAGTTTTTGGGCTTGTAGTCTAAACAACTAAAGGTGTAAAGACGGTAGGATATAAATGGGTATTTGTGCAAAGACAAAATGAAAAAATGAAGTCGTAATGTAACACCCCAAACTCGGCCTAGGCGTTACGGCCGAATCCAGAGATATTACAAAGAAGGGTTTTGAAAACAGAGTTGTTTAAATAAATCATCCTAGTTTCATAGCCCATATTCGTTTATAACTATTACTGAAAACATTACTTAATTAGTTTAGTTTGTCAAAGCATATTTTATAGTGGAACTCTTAGAAATCATTATGTTTGAAAATCCCGTTCGCATTTTCAGAAAACCTTTGTTTTTTAGTAAAAACCATATTTTTAGCCAATCGTCGCAATTTAAAAGTTAATTCAAAAATCTAAATTCAAAAATAAATCCTAATAGTCCGGAGAGTCCCTTAATTACAAAACTCTCATAAATAAACCTTAATTAAAAACAGTTAAAAAACTTGTGGTCACCATGAGACTCTGCTGAATCGATCCGCCTAAGCCTGTGGGTTACCTGTATAGAACAGAAAAATAAAAGTGAGTTTTCATAAACTCAGTGTGTAACACAACAGAAATAGACATGCTATACATATAGAAATCACATATATAGTCAAATTCAGATTCAGATCCAAGTCCTTTACAGATACAGATAACAGAATTAGATATGCATAACAGATATACAAAATCCTACCTCTATCCTCTACACACCAACTTCGACCATCTCATCACACCATATAGGGTTAAAAACACCCACCCATCCTACACAATATAAAGTGTAACAGCCCGATTTTGGGGCTAGTCAGAATAGTGGTTTTGAGATCACTAATTCAAGGTTGAAGAAAATTATTTCATAATATTTTATGAATTAAAGCATGTTTATAAGGATGCATAAAAATTTTGGTGCTTTAATTTTAGCAATTGTATGTGAAATTGTGAAAAAGGACTAAATCGCATAAAGTGCCAAAGTTCCATTATAAGTGGGAGGGGTGTCTAATAGCCAAAGAATATCAAATTGGAGGCCCTTAAAATGAAATTAAGCCATTGGATGAGTGATGGCCAGCCATATAGAGGCTAGGGAGACAAAATATTAAATGTTGGTCAAATTTGGTGGAAATTAGGTAATAAAAATGAATAAAATAATATGAATAAAAGATGTTATCATCTTTTACTATTCACCCTCATTCTTCCACCAAAAATTGAAGAGAAAAATAGAGTTTTTGGGGTTAAAACTTTTAGCTGAACTATATCCTTGCAAGTAAGTGATTTTTGGTGGTTTTATTTGATAATTTTTGTACTTTTGAGTCCCCAAATCTTAAGCTAACTAATGAAGGGACTAATTTGTGAAATGGTTAAAATTTTAGGGACTTTCCATGAGAGGTTTTATGTTGTTAGCTGAATTTTTATGGAAGAAAATGAATGTTGGGGAGATGAGAAACAACTTTTGTGAAAGGTGTTGTCATGAAAACACCTAAATGGGACTAAGTTGTAAATATTGTCAATTGGTAATAAATAAATGAAACAGTTAGATTGGTGGGTTGTTGTAAGAGGAATAAATGTTCATCTAGGCTTGTTTAATGAGAAAATATGTTGAAAAATGACTTTCGATCCTAGAGGCAAAATCGTAATTTTACCATAGTACAAGGGCAAAATGGTCATTTTTGCCTAAGTAGAGATTATGATGCATTATGATCATAAAATGTATTAAAGGAGTGAATTTTATTGTTATAGATCAAGAATAGTGCGAAATTAACCTTGACCGGGGAAAAGGTAAGTTTCAGATTAAATCGCATATTAACACATTTTGCACCGAGGTAAGTTTATGTGTAAATGATGCATCTTAAATTCATATGCTATTTTTTATTGGTGCATTGTATGTTTGGGAGCACTTATGATTCAAATGGATTGGATTGGGTAGACAATGAATAAATTTTGTATGAATGTTGAAATAGATATGTAGATGCTGAATACTATCCGTAGTAAATAATGGTAGGTTATGTGTGATACCACCTTAATTATTTTTTTTGGTGGGCTATGTGTGATACCACCTTATCACTTATTCACGATGGGCTGTGTGCAATACCATCGTTAGTATTATTTGGTGGGCTAAGGGCGATACCACAGTAGATATTCTTGTGGGTGGGCTATGTGCAATACCACCCTGTTAACAATAAATGGTGGGCTAAGTGTGATACCACCGAGTGTTTAATATTACTAAGAATGATTTATTATGTAATTGTGATGTGTTGTTTCATGTGATCATGTGGTGATCAAGTGCAGGGATGTATGTTAAATATAGATCATTTAGTTGCGATATGGTTGGATTGTGGTAAGAGATGAATGAGTAAGCATGATTTTGGATTGTGAAATGCTATTTATTGTTTAGCACATGTTATGATGTTTATTGTTTACATGTAAACTTACTAAGCTTTAAAGCTTACTCCCTTTCTTTTCCCTTGTTTTATAGAGTCAAAGAGCCGGACCGGATACGAAGATAATTAGAAGATCACCCACGCCATCAGCTCATTTCAGTATAACTAGACTTAACATTTTGAGCATGGCATATATAGGGGCTAGCCTAGGTGAATTGTTTTGTTATTTTGGCCAAATGTGTTGGCTCCTTAGATGAGATCTTTTGTATATTGCCATAGTATATGGCTCTTTTCTATCAATCAATGGAATTGAAACATTATTCATAACTGTGTAGAGTAATTGATTGGGTTGTTTGGGTATAAATATGCATGAATGGATTGATGATGGAGGGTGGATTATGTTTGAGTGAGTTAGGGTAAGGAAAGAGCTTGGCAAATAGCCTTGTTCTTGTCCATACGGATAGGCACACGGGCATGTGTCTAGGCTGTGTGCGACACACGGTCAGTCCCATGGGTGTGTGACTAGGCTGTGTGTCCCCTGCATGTTAGTTTTACAAGTTAGTAAGCTTTGTAATAAACATACGAGCAGAGACACGACCGTGTGTCTCAGCCATGTGGAAGGCACGGCCACGAACATGGGCGTATGCCCAGGCCATGTGAAGTCTGCACCTTGAAATTAGAATTTAATTTGACACACGGTCTAAGGACACGGGCGTGTACCTTAGCCATGGGACCTTAGCGAGAGGATGACATCATAAACAGAATGCTAAGGTTTTGGCACACAGGCTAAGACAAGGGCGTGCAGAGCCCATGTAAGGTACACGGGTCAGGGACACGGGTCAGGGACATGAGCGTGTGTTCGACCGTGTGAAATAAGTCAGTGTCGACTACGGATGAGGGACATGGGCGTGTGTGACCATACGGTTTGCCCACACGGGCATTTCTCATTTCGCACGGGCGTGCGGCCCCTGTTTAGGTAAAATTTTTCTAAGAGCATAAAAGTTTTTGATTATTTTTGAAACCCTTTAGAAGTACGTATAGGGCCTCGTAATGGAAAAGTTTTAATTTGTAATGAGATTTGATAACCCAAGGTTGTATGACCATGTGAGTTAAATACGGTAATGCTTTGTACCTGGTTCCAGCGTAGAATACACGTAAGGGGTGTTACATTTAGTGGTATCAGAGCTATGATTTAGTCAGTTCTCAAACAACCATAGCATGTGTAAGAGTATAGCTATACATGCCATAAGCTTGTATTGATAGTGTGGTGACTTTTGACAATTCTAAACTTTGCTTTTATATAGTAAATGGATCCTGATCTAGCGGCTACTGATGACGCAACTAGTAACACACCGGCTCCTACACAAAGGACCGCGCCTGTAGAAAGTGGACCCGAGACTGGGGGTCAAGGAGAAGAGGCCCGAGAAGCCTTTCTCCAAATGATGAGCAATTGGTACATGGAGTACGTATGAGCAAACCCTAATGCTCAACCTCCTCCACCCTCTCCTATACCTTAGCCAGTTCTTGTGGTTCCTCAAGGTGTAGATGTAGTGAGAATAACCAAGCCCCCGATAGACAAGATTCGGAAGCAAGGGCTAAGGAGTTTAGAGCTAATATAGATGATGACCCTGAGAGGCGAAGATATGTCTTGAAAACTCGATGAGAGTGCTTGGTGAACTCTCCTACACACTTGAAAAGAGCTTAAAATGTGTCATGACCTTGCTGAAGGACTCGGCATACCATTTGTGGAAAATGTTGATGTCGGTGGTCCCAAGAGAGAGAGTAACATGGGAATTCTTCTTAGAAGAGTTCCAAAGAAGTATATAAGTCAGAGGTTTGTGGACCAGAAACAGAAAGAATTCCTTGAACTAAAGCAAGGAAAAATGGATGTGGCAGAATATGAGCGTGAGTTTGTTAAGCTCAGCAAGTATGCACAAGAGTGCGTGTCTACGGAAGCTATTTTGTGCAAAAGATTTAAAGATGGACTGAATAAGGATGTCAAACTTTTAGTTGGGATTTTAGAATTAAAAAGTTTGTAATATTGGTTGATAGAGCATGTAAGGCCGAAGAACTGAATAAAGAAAAGAGGAAAGCTATGAATGAGGCCCGGGATGCGAGAAAAAGGTCGATGAGCAAATCATACCAATCTCAATCAAAGAGGTCCAAGGAAGTAAACCCTCGAGCGACTGCATCAGTTGGATATTCACATAGAGATCGAGGTAGTATCTACTCGAGAGTTCAAACCACTTCGATAGCAAGTGTGGGCAATCCAAAGTCCAAACCGAAATGTCCAAATTGTCATAAGCAGCACACTGTGAGTGTTAGAGAAACAACCGAAATTTTTATAATTGTGGTTCCCCCAATCACTTTATTCGAAATTGTCCTAAGATGGATCAAGGAAATGAAGCAAGAGGTAAGATCTGGCAATATATTTTCAAGGGGTAGACCACAAAAAAACCTAGGAGGTGGGACTAGTAGTAGAGGTGAACCTCGAGATTCTACTGTGAGACTGGGGAATCGAGCACCCACGAGGACTTATGCCATTCGCGGGCATGAGGAGGCGTCATCTCCGTGTAATAATGGGTACTTTTTCTCTTCATAACACATCTGTTATTACTTTGATTGATCCGGGGTCTACCATTCATACATTTGCATGAAATTGGCATCTAGTATAAGCATGATTGTTGAGTCTACGAATTTGTAATAAAAGTGTCAAACCCGTTAGGCAAACATGTGCTAGTTGACAAGGTATGTAGGAATTGTCCTTTGAAAATTAAAGGTCATTGTTTTCCGACAAATCTTATGTTGTTGTCATTTGATGAATTTGATTTGATTCTTGGCATGGATTGGTTGACGGCTCATGATGTTTTAGTGAACTGTGGTAGCAAGTTTATTGAATTGAAATGTGAGAATGGGGATATCATTCGGGTTAAATCAGGTAGATCAGATAATCTGTTAGTGCTAATTTCAACTATGGTAGCCAAGAAATACTTGACAAAAGGATACGAGTCCTATCTCACCTTTGTGCAGAATACTCAAGAGTCAGAGGTAAAGATTGAATCAGTACCAGTGGTATGTGAATATCCGGATGTGTTTTTGGAAGAGTTACACAGATTACTTCTAGTTAGAGAGGTCGAGTTTGAGATTGAGTTAGTTCTAGGAACGACACCTATCTCGGTTGCTCCGTATAGGATGGCACCATTGGAGTTGAAAGAATTGAAGGTTCAGTTGTAAGAGTTAACGGATAAGGGTTTTGCAAGACCGAGCTTTTTACCGTGAGGTGCTCCGGTACTTTTCGTGAAGAAAGATCGGTCGATGAGATTGTGCATAGACTACAACCAACTCAACAAAGTGACAGTGAAGAATAAGTATCCATTACCAAGGATAGATGATTTATTTGATCAACTAAAATGAGCTACAGTGTTCTCCAAGATAGACCTAAGGTCTGGTTATTATGAGTTGAGGGTTAAGGAGCAAGATGTGTCAAAAACTGCATTTCGGACGAGATATGACCATTATGAGTTTCTTGTCATGCCATTTGGTCTAACAAATGCTCCTGCGACTACGATTTTCATGGACTTAATGAATCACATCTTCCGACCGTACTTGGACAAATTTGTAGTCGTTTTTATCGACGACATATTAATCTATTCTCGGGATGAGAGTGAACATCAAGAGCACATGAGAATTATTTTGCAGACTTTAAGAGATAAGCAGCTATATGCTAAATTTAGCAAGAGCAAGTTTTGGCTTCGAGAGGTAGGATTCTTAGGACACATGGTGTCGGGTGATGGTATTAGAGTTGATCAGAGTAAGATCTCGGCTATAGTGGAGTGGAAACCTCTAAGAAATGTGTCAGAAGTCAGAAGCTTTTTTGGTTTAGCGGGGTACTATAGACGGTTCATGAAGGGATTATCCATGATTACTACCCCGATGATGAAACTATTGTATAAAGATGTTAAGTTTGAATGAACTGAAAAATGTCAACAAAGTTTTGAGAGATTGAAAACATTGCTGATTGAGGCGCCGATTTTGGTACAACCTGAGTCGGGGAAAGAATTTGTGGTCTACAGTGATGCTTTATTTAACGGTCTTGGCTGTGTGTTGATGCAAGAGGGTAACGTAGCCGCTTACGCCTCGAAACAGCTAAAACTGCATGAGAAAAATTATCCGACTCATGATTTCGAGTTGGCTGCAATTGTTTTCACCTTAAAGATTTGGCGCCATTATTTATATGGTGAAAAATGCCGAATCTTTATGGATCATAAGAGTTTGAAGTACTTAATGGATCAAAAGGATTTGAATTTATGACAACGACGATTGCTGGAATTATTGAAGGACTATGAGTTAGTGATTGATTACCATCCACAGAAAGCGAATGTAGTCGCGAGTGCCTTGAGTAGAAAATCTTTGTATGCTTTGGGAGCTATGAATACGAGCTTAGCATTGTCTGACGGTGGTGCAATATTGGCCGAGTTGAGAGCTAGACCGCTATTTATTCAACAAATTTTTGAAGCTCAAAAGAATGATAGTGAGATGCAAGCTAAGAGAGCTCAGTGTGAATTGAGAAATTATTCAGATTTTCTGGTGAGTCCGGATGATTGTTTGATGTTCCATGATAGAATTTGTGTGCCTAAGGATGATGAGTTGATTCGAAGATATTAAATGAAGCACATAGTGGTTACTTGTCTGTATATCCCGGTAGTACTAAAATGTACAATGATTTGATGAAATTTTATTGGTGGCCGGGTATGAAAAGGACATCTTTGAGTTCGTGGCAAGATGCTTGATCTGTCAACAAGTGAAAGTCGAGCACCAAGTACTTTTGAGATTACTTCAGCCGGTGATGGTTTCTGAGTGGAAGTAGGATCAAATCACTATAAATTTTGTAACGGATTGCCTATGACCCCAAAAAAAGATGTTGTATGGGTTATTATTGATAGACTAATGAAGTCGACTCACTTTATATCGGTGCGTGTAGATTATGCACTTGATAGGTTGGCCGAGTTTTATATTGCTGAGGTGGTGAGATTACATGGAGTGTCTGTATCTATTATCTCGGATAGAGATCCAAGATTTACTTCGAGGTTTTGGAAGAAGTTGAAGGAGGCCTTGGGTACAAGGTTGAATTTTAGTACTGCGTTCCATCCTCAAACTGATGACCAATCTGAAAGAGTGATTCAGGTTCTTGAAGATATGCTGCAGTGTTGTGTGTTAGAGTTTGGAGGTAGGTGGGAAAGATATCTACCCTTGGTTGAGTTTGCCTACAACAACAGCTATCAGTCGAGTATACAGATGGCACCGTACGAAGCCTTGTATGGTCGTAAGTGTCGGACTCCCTTATATTGGACCGAGCTTAGTGAGAAACAAATTCATGGGGTCGATCTAGTTAAAGAGACCGAGGAGAGAGTGAAAGTGATCCGAGATAGTCTGAAAGATGCTGCGGACCGACAAAAGTCATACGCGAATTTGAAAAGAAAAGAAATCAAGTTTCAAGTGGTTGACAAAGTATTTCTAAAGGTATCTCCGTGGAAGAAAATAGTAAGATTTGGTCGAAATGGCAAACTGAGTCCACGATTCATAGGGCCGTATGAGGTTACCAAAAGAATTGGGCCAGTGGCATACCAGTTGGCTTTGCTGGTAGAGTTAGAGAAAATATACAACGTGTTTCATGTATCGATGCTATGACGGTATCGTTCCGATCCTACGCATGTGATTCCTCCATCAAAAATTGAGATACTATCGGACATGACTTATGAAGAGGAGCCAATTAAGATAATGGCTCAGGAGGTTAAACAGTTGAGGAATAAGAGCATAGCTTTAGTAAAAGTGTTATGGAAAAAGCACGGTATGGAAGAAACTACGTGGGAACGGAAGAAGCCATGAGAGAACAATATCCAAACCTTTTTGTGGTAAGATTTTCGGGGACGAAAATCTCTAAATGAGGAGAGAGTTGTAACAGCCCGATTTTGGGGCTAGTCTAAATAGTGGTTTCGAGACCACTAATTCGAGGTTGAAGAAAATTATTTTCATAATATTTTATGAATTAAAGCATGTTTATAAGGATGCATAAAAATTTTGGTGCTTTAATTTTAGCAATTGTATGTGAAATTGTGAAAAAGGACTAAATCACATAAAGTACGAAAGTTCCATTATAAGTGGTAGGGGTGTCTCATGGCCAAAGAACATCAAATTGAAGGCCCTTAAAGTGAAATTAGGCCATTGGATGAGTGATGGCTGGCCATATAGAGGCTAGGGAGGCAAAATATTAAATGTTGGTCAAATTTGGTGGAAATTAGGTGATAAAAATGAATAAAATAATATGAATAAAAGATGTTATCATCTTTCACTATTCATCCTCCTTCCTCCACCAAAATTGAAGAGAAAAATAGAGTTTTTTGCGTTCAAACTTTTAGTTGAGCTATATCCTTGCAAGTAAGTGATTTTTGGTGGGTTTATTTGATAATTTTTGTACTTTTAGAGTCCCAAAGCTTAAGTTAGCTAATAAGGGGACTAATTTGTGAAATGGTTAAAATTTTAGGGACTTTTCATTAGAGGGTTTATGTTGTTAGCTGAATTTTTATGGAAGAAAATGAATGTTGGGAAATGAGAAATAACTTTTGTGAAAGGTGTTGTCATGAAAACACCTAAATGAGACTAAGTTGTAAATGTTGTAAATTGGTAATAAATGCATGAAATAGTTAGATTGGTGGGTTGTTGTAAGAGGAATAAATGTTCAGCTAGGCTTTTTTAATGAGAAAATGTGTTGAAAAATGACTTCCGAGCCTAGAGGCAAAATCATAATTTTGCCATAGTACAAGGGCAAAATGGTTATTTTTGCCTAGTAGAGATTATGATGCATTATGATCATAAAATGTATTAAATGAGTGAATTTTGTTGTTATAGATCAAGAAGAGCACGGAATTAACCTTGACGGGGGAAAATGCAAGGTTTCGGATTAAACCGCACATTAACACATTTTGCACCGAGGTAAGTTTATGTGTAAATGATGCATCTTAAATTCATATGCTGTTGTTTATTGGTGCATTGTATGTTTAGGAGCACTTATTATTCAAATGGATTTGATTGGGTAGACAATGAATAAATTCCATATAATGTTGAAATAGATATGTAGATGGGAAATATTACCCGTAGTAAATAATGGTGGGCTATGTGCGATACCACCTTATCACTTATTCACGATGGGTTGTGTGTGATACCATCATTAGTGTTATTTGGTGGGCTAAGTGCAATACCACCATAAATATTCTTGTGGGTTGGCTATGTGCGATACCACTCTATTAACAATAATTGGTGGGCTAAGTATGATACCACCGACCGTTTGATATTACTAAGAATGATTTATTATGTAATTGTGATGTGTTGTTTCATGTGATCATGTGGTGATCAAGTGCAAGGATGTATGTTAAATAATAAGAGCATTTGGTTGTGATATGGTTGGATTGTGGTAAGAGATGAATGAGTAAGCATGATCTTGGATTGTGAAATACTATTTATTGTTTAGCACATGTTATAATGTTTATTGTTTACATGTAAACTTACTAAGTTTTAAATCGTACTCCCTTTTCTTTTTCCCTTGTTTTATAGAGTCAAAGAGTCGGATCGAGATACAAAGATAATTAGAAGATCACCTACACTATCAGCTCATCTCGGTATAACTAGACATAACATTTTGAGTATGGCATGTATAGGGGCTAGCCTAGGTGAATTGTTTTGTTATTTTGGCCAAATGTGTTGTCTCCTTAAATGAGATCTTTTGTATATTGCCATAGTATATGGCTCTTTTCTATCAATCAATGGAATTGAAATGTTATTCATAAGTGTGTAGAGTAATTGGTTGGGTTTTTTAGATATAAATATGCATGAATGGATTGATGATGGAGGGTGGATTATGTTTGAGTGAGTTAGGGTGAGGAAAGAGCTTGGAAAATAGCATTGTTCTTGTCCACACGGAATGTGTCTAGGCCATGTGCGACACACGGTGAGTCCCATGGGTGTGTGACCAGGCTGTGTGTCCCCTGCATGTTAGTTTTACAAGTCAATAAGCTTTGTAATAAATGCAAGGGCAGAGACACGGCCGTGTGTCTCAGCCGTGTGGAAGGCACAGCCACGAACATGGGCGTGTGCCCAGGTCGTATGAAGTCTGCACCTTGAAATTGGAATTTAATTCGGCACACGATCTAATGACACGGGCGTGTGCCTTAGCCGTGTGACTTTAGCGAGAGGATGATGTCATAAATAGAATGCCAAGGTTTTGGCACATGGGCTAAGACACGGGCGTGTCGAGCCCGTGTAAGGGACATGAGTCAGGGACACGGGCGTGTGTCCGGCCGTGCAAAATAAGTCAGTGTCAACCACGGGTGAGGTACATGGGCGTGTGTGACCATACGGTCTACCCACACGGGCGTGTCCTATTTCACACTAACGTGTGGCCCCATTTAGGTACAAAATTTTTAAGTGCATAAAAGTTTCTGATTATTTTCGAAACCTTCCAGAAGTACGTATAAGGCCTCGTAGGCCCATTATATGGGTGTTAGACTCGTGAATGGAAAATTTTTAATTTTTAATGAGATTTGATAACCCAAGGTTATATGACCATGTGAGTTAAGTACGGTAATGCTTTGTACCCGATTTCAGCGTAGAATAAGGGTAAGGGGTGTTACATATAGTGTCGATACGACACATAACAAAGAATGTACAGTCAAGCTACTAGAATATAAGCGAAAGGTCACCGTACAGATCACTTCCTCTACAAGTATGATCCCCATCCCAATAATAAATACAGAATACAAATACAGAAATATCATTCTTAATATGCTCGCATATAGATATTATATATATATAATAGAATAATCAAGCATGCATAATGGTGTCCTACTCAGAGCAAATTATCAGAATATTAGATCACATAATTTAGCATTTGGTTAGCCCTTACCGACCCTATGCTAGGCCCTCATTTGGTCGAACCAACCCGTGAGACCTTAGAGAAAATTTCAGAATTATGGGTCCACATGCCCGTGTGGCCCACACAGCCTGGCCTAGAACCCACGCGCCCGTGTGGCATGCCCATGTGGGCCCACACACCCAATATGGCCTAACCCGTGTGGCCAACACGGCCACACTCACACCATCACATGGTCGTGTCTTGTGCACGACCATGCCTTCGTCAAACACACAGCTGTGTCTCGCACACTGCCAACCACACGGCTAAGCACACTCTCGTGTGGCGTCGACAGAATGCATTTTCAAGTTTCATCGAAACCTAATTTTTGCTTTGGGAACACACTTGGTACGATTTCGATGCGAAAATAGTCTCGAGCCACACAGCACCTGATTTTTCGAACAACTCTAACTAGGATTCCATGAGAGGAAAGTCTCATTCTTCACGATTCGCTGCAAAAAACACAAGAACACCGAAGAATCGTAATACTAAGATTGAACAATAAAATTGTGACAGAAAGCAGAGAGCAAGGAAAAGGAATTGTCAATTGAAAAAAAAGTAGAGAAAGGGGAAAGCCAACGTAAGATTTTTTTCTCTGGAAAGAGGGATAAAATTTTGGGAAAAAAATAAAATAAAATAATTTATTTTGAAACCAAAATCCTATTAAATCCCATTAACCCACAAACAACAACTTGATCCTCAAAATTTTAGCTCTACCGAAACTTTATCAGACAACCGAGCAAAAATTAACACGCTCGCTCACGCAGGGATTCGAACATAGGACCTCCAACATACTAACTCCTTACCATTTGAATCAGTAGGCTCATTCTGATTTGAGTTTATTAAAGATAGAGTATAACCCAATCTACCAAGCATAATGCTAGGATTAGAAAATTAACAAAATTTGCAAATGTGAGACTTAAACCCAAGACCTCAAACAAACGCTCAAAATACTTAGCCACTGAAGCAAATACATATTTGTGTCAGGTATTTACAGAAACAAAAATAAATCAAGCGGGGCATTACAACTCTACCCTCGTAAAAGAAATTTCAACCTTGAAATTTACCTGATCCGAATAGATGAGGATACTGCTGATGCATCGAGTCCTCAGGTTCCCACGTGACTTCCTTAGTGCCAAGATTCCACCACAGAACATTAACCAAAGGGATAGACTTCCTCCTCAGAAACTTAATATCACGGTCCAAAATCTAAGTTGACTCCTCCTCAAAAGTCAAATCAAGTCTAGCCTCAATCTCCTCAACAGAGACAATATGAGATGGATCAGACCGGTATCGCCTCAACATCGAGGCGTGAAACACATGATGGATACGGTCTAACTCTGAAGGTAGCTACCACTAATAGCAACCAGTCCCACACGCTTCAAAATATGATATGGCCCAATGAACCTAGAGCTCAACTTGCCCTCACGACCGAACCTCAGAAATTTCTTCCACGGAGAAACCTTAAGAAAAACGAAGTCACCCACATAATACTCAATATCCCTCCTTTTCATATCTGCATAAGACTTCTGTCTATCAGAAGCTGCCTTCAGTGATCCTGAATCAATCTAACCTTATCTTCGATTTCAAAAACCAACTTACGACCCAAAATCTGTCGCTCACCCAACTCAATCCAACATAGCGGAGTACGACACTTACGACCATACAAAGCCTCATAAGGTTCCATCTAGATGCTAATCTGGAAACTGTTGTTATAGGTAAACTCAACTAGCAGTAGAAAATCCTCCTAACTACCTTGGAAATCAATCACACAACTCTGAAGCATATCCTTCAGTATATGAATCACCCTCTCAGATTGACCATCGGTCTGAGGATGGAACTCAGTACTGAAGTCCAATCTCAAACCCAGAGCCTCATGCAGTTTCTTCTAGAACCGAAAAGTGAAGCGAGGATCCCTATCAGAGAATAGTCCATCTGAATCAAAATAAAATGAGTGGACTTGGTCAATCGATCTATGATAACCCAAACAAAATCCTTCTTAGTGGGTGTCAAGGGCAACCTACTAACGAAATCCATCATCACTCGTTCCCATTTCCATAAGGGAATCTTAACATGTTGTGGCAAACCTGAAGGCAACTGATGCTCAACCTTAACTTGCTGACATGTCAAATAGCGAGCAACAAAATTTATTACCTCTCGTTTCAAACCCGGCCACTAGTAAAGTTCATAGAGATCACGATACATTTTATTACCATAGCGATGCATAGCATAAGGGCTACTATGCACCTCTCTTAGAATCGACTACCTCAGATCAGAATCATTCGATACACAAACCGACCTTAAAAACATAGAACCCCATCTTTATTCAGCCCAAAATTAGAAGTATTGCCACTCTCAACCTGACGAAATCACAAAATCGAAGACTTATCCCCTAACTGCTTTTCTCGAATCTGCCCAATCTAAGTCGGCTTAACTTGCAACTCGACTAACAGACCCCCATCATCAAATAGACTAAGATGAGCGAACATTGCTCTTAAATCAGTCATCGCTCTACGACTGAGAGCATCAACCACCACATTGGCCTTACCAGGATACTCTATCGTGCAATCATAATCTTTAAGCAACTTGATCCACGGTGCTACCTAAGATTCAACTCCTTTTGGGTATGAAGGTACTTGAGGCTCTTGTGATCGGTGTAGATGATACACCTCTCACCATACAGATAATGCTTTTAGATCTTTAACGCAAATACAATAACAACTAACTCGAGTCATGCGTCGGATAATTCCCCTCGTGAGACTTAAGCTGCCAGGACGCATAAGCCATAACCTTACCATCTTGCATCAATAAACATTCCAACCCAACGTGCGATGCATCATTGTACACCACAAACTCCCTTCTAGATACCATCTTGCATCAATATACATTCCAACCCAACGTGTAGCGCATCACTGTACACCACAAACTCCCTTCTAAATTCAAGCTGTAATAGAACAAGAGTCTAAGTCAGAATAGACTTGGGCTTTTTAAAGCTCGATTGTTGCGTATCAGACTAGACGAAGGGAACACCCTTGTGTAGAAGTTTAGTTAAAGGAGCTACAATCAGATAGAACCCCTCGACAAACCGTCGATAATATCCCGCAAGACCTAGAAAATTGTAGATGTTAAATACATTCTTAGGCTGTTTCCAATCAAGCACAGCATCAATCTTTCTAGATCAACTTGGATCCCCTCAGTAGAAACCACATGACCCAAAAAAGTTACCCCTCGCAACCAAAACTCACACTCGCTCAACTTAGCGTAGAGTTGTTTTTCTCGAAGTATCTGAAGCACCATTCTAAGATACTCATCATGCTCATCCTCGGTCCTAGAGTAAACTAGAATATCATTGATGAAGACCATGATGAACTGATCTAGATACAACTAAAAACACAATTCATTAGATCCACGAATGTAGCTAGAGCATTCCTCAAACCAAAGGTCATAACTAAAAACTTGTAGTGCCCATAACGAGTCCTTAATGTCGTCTTATGAATATCCCGTTGCTTAACTTTCAACTGATGACACCTAGATCGAAGATCTATTTTCGAAGACACTGAAGCCCCTCGAAACTGATCAAACAAATCGTCGATCCTCGAAAGTGGATATTTATTCTTCATAGTCAATTTTTTCAACTTCTAGTAGTCAATGCACATTCTCATGGTACCATCCTTTTTCTTTACAAACAAAATCGGTGCCCCCATAGAGACACACTAGGGTGGATGAAATCACGATCCAGAAGCTCATGAAGTTGAGCCTTAAGCTCTGTAAGCTCCTTCGATGCCATGCGGTATAGAGCGATGGACACCGGAGTTGTACCCAGTAAAAGCATAATGCCGAACTCAAATTCTCGACTTAGAGGTAAACCCGATAACTCCTTAGGGGAAACATCGAAATGTCCTCATTGTTCTGATATCCCCAACAGAAGAGTCCTTAGAAATTGAAACACTGACGTAGGCCAAAAATGCCTCACACTCTTTTCGAACCAATTTCTCAGCCACAAGAACGGAGATCACAGTAGACAAGTAATCTCGATGCTCACCGATCACAACCACCTCTTTATCTTCCACAGTCCTCAGACTCTTAGTCGGGCAATCCAAGTTAACTCGGTGCTCAACCAACTCGTCTATTTCTAGAATTAAGTTGAACTCTCCAAACAGTAGCTCCATTAAATTTGCTAGAAACACAACCCCTTGTACCTCTAACGAACATTTCTATAAAGTCTATTAACCCGAACAAACTGCCCCAACTTACTTAGTATAATAATCTCACTAGAAGTACTCTCAACAGGAATCCCCAAGTTTTCAGATACAATACTAACTACATAGGAATGTGTAGAACCTATGTCTATCAGAGTAGTATATGGAACATAAAAAATAAATAACGCATCAGTGATAACATCAGGAGCATCTCTATCCTCTCGGCGTTGAGCAACATAAACCAGTGCAGGTTGCCTCACCTCAGTTTGACTAGCACCTCTGTACGGTGCATTCTGCCCTCGGCCCATACCATTACCACCCCTAGCCGGTCCACGGCCCCTTGGTGGTTGTTGAACTGCCCTTTGAGGCTATACAGAACTCGAACCTGAAGCTTGCATCTGATCAGCTTGCTGTAGACACTTTCTAATATGATGCTCTAAAGACCTACACCTCAGACAAGCCCCTACCCTCCAACACTCGTCTGGATGATGCCTACCACAACCACCACATGGCTGAATCCTAGTAGGAGCAACAGGAACCCCTACTCTAATTGACCCATCAGGTTTGACCCATTTATTGGGCCTCTGAACAGAACTAGAGGTCTCTTAATCCTTCTTATTCTTGCCTCTCTCTCAATCTTTATTCTGGCACTCCATACGCTTAACCTTTTCGATGATATTTCGCCTTATCCACTAAAATAGCAAACTCACGCTCCCTCTACGGAGCTATCAGAACCCTCAAATTATCCCTCAAACCATCCTCAAAATAGATACATTTCTCATAATTAGACACCATTATGCCTCGAGCGTAACACCTCAACCTCAAAAAGTCGGCCTTATACTCAGCCACAGATTTATCGCCTTGCGTGAGATTTATGAACTCACGCCTGTGAGAATCAACATAGCTTGCGCCCACATACTTATCCTGAAAAGCAGTCTTAAAATAGTCCCAGTTCAAACAATCCGGCTAAGTACCCTCCTCAACTAACAACCACCACTAATATGCCTCATCGCGAAGCAAAGAGACTATACCCTTTAGTTTCTGCTCAGGGGTACAGTCGATGTCGTTCATGATCCTTTCGGTGGCCTCCAACCAATACTCGGCCACAGTAGGGGCGACTCTAGTGACACCCCTAAACAGTTAAGCTCTATTGGATCGGAGTCGTTTAGTTACCAACCCATGGTCTCTAGATATAGAATAGGGTCCAGCAACCCTCTCCAACACTCTCAACATGGCTTGGGACAGTGCGTCGTCCCTAGCCATGTGGATTTGAGACCCAGCCTCAGTAGCAGGTGAAACCAGTGTCTCACTCGTGTCTAAATTTGGCATACTGCCCAAAGAGGAAGACTCAGCTCGAGCCCCCTTACGAACTCTACTACCTCACGAATACCACGATCACGAGTACCATAAGCTCTCATCATATATTTTAAATTTTATCTACATTATAAAATTTTATGCATCAGTTCCAGTGTTTATTTGTAGATATTTTATGCATAAATTATTAGGAGTTTAGAAGTGTTCCAAAGGTTTTAGTCTTTAACTAACTCAGTGTAGTTTTAGAAAGTGCTAGCTACAGCATTTTCAAAAGTTCTATTTAAATTCAGAAATACTTACAGGATAAGCGCCAGAGACTCCGTGTACCACATACTTACTTAGAGTGATCATTTGTAAACCATTTCGTTTTGAAACACAATTTTAGAACCCAAAATTCACAGCCCGAGTCTTAAAACTTGGCTCTGATACCACTAAATGTAACACCTTAAACTCGACCTAGGTGTTATGATCAAATCTGGAGATATTATAAAGAAGAGTTTTAAAAACAAAGTTGTTTTAATAAATCATTCTAGTTTCATAGCCCATATTCGTTTATAACTATTACTGAAAACGTTACTTAATTAGTTCAGTTTCCAAAACATATTTTATAGAGGAAGTCTTAGAAATTATTATGTTTGAAAATCCAGTTCGTATTTTCAGAAAACCTTTATTTTTAATAAAAACTATATTTTTAACCAACCGTCGCAATTTAAAAGTTAATTCAAAAATCTAAATTCAAAAATAAATCTAAACAGTATGGAGAGTCCCTTAATTACAAAACTCCCAAAAATAAACCTTAATTAAAAATAATTCTAAAACTTGTGGTCACCGTGAGACTCCGCTGCACCGATCCGCCTAAGTCTTTGGGTTACCTATACAGAACAGAAAAACAGAAGTGAGTTTTCGTAAACTCAGTATGTAACCCAACAGAAATAGACATGCTATACATGTAGAAATTATATATACAGTGAGATTCAGATTTGGACCAAGTCCGTTATAGATATAGATAACATAATCTGATATGCAGAACAGATACAGAATCCTACCCCCATCCTCTACACACCAACTTCGACCATCCCATCACACCATATGGGGTTAAAAACACTCACCAATTCCTACACACCATATAATATCGATACGACACATAATAGAGAATATGCAGTCAAGCTTCCAGAATATAGATGAAAGGTCACCGTACAGATCACTTCCTCTACAAATACAATTCCCACCCCAATCATAAATACAGAATACAGATACAGAAATATCATGCTTAACATGCTCGCATACAGATATCATATATATGTAACAAAATAATCAAACATACATAATGGTGTCCTACTTAGAGTAAACTGTCAGAATAGCAGATCACATAATTTAGGGTTTGGTTAGCCCTTACCGACCCTACAGTAGGCCCACAATCGATCGGAGTGACCCATGCAATCCTAGGGAAAATTTCAAAATTATCGGCCCACATGCCCGTGTAGGCCCACACGCCCATGTGGCCCACAAGCCAAGATTGGCCTTGCTTGTGTGGCCCATACGGCCTGACCCAAAACTCACATGCCCGTATGTAATGCACATGTGAGCCTAGACACCCGTGTAGCCTACACGCCCAATATGATCTAACCCGTGTGGCCCACACGACCATACTCACACCATCACAAGGTCATGTCTTGCGCATGGCCCTGCCTTTGTCAAACACACAGCCGTGTCTCACACACGGCCAACTATACGGCCAGGCACACGCCGGTGTGGCATCGACAGAATGTATTTTCAACTTTCAATGAAACCTAATTTTCTGCGTTTTGAGAACACACCTGGTATAATTTTGATGCGAAAACACTCCTAGCCACACTGCACCCGATTTCCTGAACGATTCCAACTACGATTTTGTAAGAGGAGAGTCTCATTCTTCACGATTAGCTGCAAAACGTACAAGAACACCGAAGAATTGCAATACCAAGATTGAATAATAAAATTGTGACAGAAAGTAGAGAGCAAGGGAAATGAATTGTCAATTGACAAAAATGCAGAGAAGGGGGAAACCATCATCAGATTTTTTTCTCTGGGAAGAGGGAAAAGAATTTTGGGAAAATAAAATAAAATAATTTAATTTAATTTGAAACCAAAATCCTACTAAATCCTAACTCCCCACTAACCCACTAACCAACAACTTGATCCTTAGAATTTTAGCTTTACTGAAGCTTTATTAGACAACCAAGCAAAAATTAACAAGCTCGTTCATCCAAGATTCGAACACGGGACCTCCAACATACTAACTCCTTACCACTTGAACTAGTAGGCTCATTCTAATATGAGTTTACTAATATAGAGTATAATCCAATCTACTAAGGATAAGGCTAGGATTAGGAAAATAACAAAATTTGCAAATGCGGGACTTGAACCCAAAACTTCAAACACACGCTCAAAACATTTAGCCACTGAAGCAAATACATATGTGTCAGGTATTTACAGAAACGAAATAAATTAAGCGGGACGTTACACATAAGATATAAAGCACGACTTGTAGCACAAGGATTTTCGCAAAGGCCCAACATTGGTTATGAAGAGACATTCTCCTGTGGTGAATGCAATCATGTTTAGATATCTTATTAGTCTGACAGTAAGTAAAAAACTTGACATGCATCTAATGGATGTGGTTACAGCGTATTTGTATGGTACACTTGATATTGAAATTTATATGAAAATCCTTGAAGGATTTAAAATCCCAGAAGGATATAAAGTTTCTCAAAAAATTACTTAACCATATTAAAGAAGAAGTTTATATGAATTAAAACAATATGGACGTATCTGGTACAATCTTCTTAGTGAATACTTATTAAAAGAATGTTACAAAAATGATCCAATTTTTCCATGTGTCTTTATAAAAAGGTTTCGATCATATTTTGTGATAATTGCTGTTTATGTTGATGATTCAAATACGGTAAATTGTTTAAATAAAAAATTTAAGATAAAAGATCTTGAAAACACAAAGTTTTGTCTTAGCTTACAGATCGAGCATTTAAAAGATGAAATTCATGTTCATCAATCAACTTATATGGAAAAGATATTAAGAAATTTTACATAGATAAAGCACACCCATTGAGTACTACGATTGTTGTACGATCGTTAGATGTGAATAAAGATCAAATTCGTCATTGCAAGAATGATGAAGAATTTCTTGGTCCTGAAGTACCATATCTAAATGCCATAGGGGCATTGATGTATCTTGCAAACAACACAAGACCTAATATAACTTTCGCTGTAAACTTGTTAGCAAGATTTAGTTCTTCTCTAACACGTAAACATTGGAATGGAATTAAACGTGTATTTAGATATCTCAGAGGGACCATTGATATAGGTTTATTTTATTCAAATGATTCAAAATCTCTATTAGTCAACTATGCTGATGCTGGATACTTATCGAATCCATATAAAGGTTAATCTTAGACAGGTAACTTATTTACATGTGGGGGTACTACCATATCATGGCGTTCAGCAAAGCAAACATTAGCTGTTGCTTCTTCAAATCATACAGAAATAATTGCAAAGCATGAGGCAAGTCGAAAGTGTTTTTGGCTAAGGTTATTAACCAAATATATCCAGAAGATATGTAATTTGCCTTTACATGAAAAGATTCCAACTATCTTATACGAAGATAATACAACATGTATAGCTCAATTAAAGGGTGGTTACATCAAAGGTGACAGAACGAAACATATTTCACCAAAATTATTCTTCACCCATGATTTGAAGAAAATATGTGATATAAATGTTCAAAAATTCGTTCTAGTGATAATTTAGCAGATCTTTTTACTAAGACATTACCAACTTCAACATTTGAAATACTACTACACAAAATTAGAATGCGTCAACTCAAAGATGTAATGTAATGTTTCTATTAGGGGGAGTCTAAACACAAGTTGTACTCTTTTCCTTTAACCAAAGTTTTGCCTCCATTGGGTTTTCCTAGTAAAGGTTTTTAATGAGGCAACTTGTAATAGAAGATTGTGTAATATTTTTCCTTTATTAGATTTTTTATCCTATAGGGTTTTTCCAAATAAGGTTTTAATAAGACACATTATTTACCAATGGATATCGAAGGGAGTGTTATGAATATCTTATTAAGTGGATGTCCATCAAAATCAAGATAAGTTTTGATGTACTTTAAATTCTAATAGTCATTAGAATTAGATCTCTACTTCATTTATACTTCTTATGCCTATAAATAGAAACTTTGAAGAAGCATTGTAATAATCCCATTGATCAATAAAATACATTCTCTATTGCTTCCTATATTTTCTTTATTCTTTACTCTCTTCATCTCTCTTTATTTTATAACAATTATTATTATTCAGTCAAGAGGCCTAAGAGATGAATATGGAAATGTATATGAGAATTATTAAATGATTTAACTAAGGGTAGTAATTGATACATAATGACTAAATCATAAGGTAGCAAGATTTAAAGGATTGGATGAAGAATTAATCAAACACCTTAAATAACAAATAAACCACTTTTGTAACTTAGTGGAGAAGCATCGCAAAAGCCATAGATTTCCACTCAATTTCTCATGCTTAAATATCAACCATTGATGTTTTAATTAAAAAGGTTAATAATTGAATTAAATAAGCTAAGTGGGAAAGAGAAAGAGATGATTTTATATTCTTTTTCTTTTTCAAACGGTGGCAATAAGGAATGAAAGAAAAGAAATGTTTTCTTCAAGCTCCTCCATGGTTGTGAGCTTCTATTCTCCATGGTCGTGAGCTTCTATTAAAGGGATAAGTGATTTCTTCCTTAAATTTTGATTAATTAATTACTTAAGGTGATGGCTAGGCATGAGCCCATATATGTGAAGGTTGAATATTGATAGGAAAATGCTTAATGGACATGGTAGACTACTTAGAAAGTGTAGAGAGAAAGTGTAGAGAAAACTTGAACAATAGACATGTTTTTGGAAGCCTTGATGATCCTAGATTATAGTTCTAAAGTCGAAATTACATTTGAACAGAATAATTTCGAGTTATACAAAATTCAGACATTTAAGTTTCAAGTACCAAAGGTTAAGTATTCATGAAATCTCAATTAAGATTAGCCATTACATGGCTATCTAGTGACTTCATTTTCTAGTTATGTGCTTTGTACGTTTAAGTAGAAAAAGAGTTAAAAGAAAAAGCTCCAAACACTATGGATAAAGGCAAGATTGGAAAGTGATGAATATTGGAAGAATTTTCACTTATCTTAGTCATTGGAATAGATAAGTTCAATTGGAACTTACTACACCTACTTGTTTTTGTGTTTAAAGTAATGTGTCAATAGGTATAAAATGGCTCAACAACATGTAAGATATAAAACTTAATGAAATTGGTATGTATGCTTATTGAATAGCTAAAGACCATGTTTAATGAATATTGGTGCAACATGCTCGTGAATGGTTAAATTATGGAAATGTTAATTAAATATCTGACAATAGCAAAACTTTAAGTTGTTGTAGTGGTGTTTACGTTGAACATTGTGTCACTATTTGTATGGTGAGAAATGTCATATCTTTACGAACCATAAAAGTTTGAAATATTTGATAACCCAAAAAGAGTTGAATTTACGTCATTGAATATGGATTGAATTACTAAAATATTATCATCTAATAATAGATTATCATCCAGGTAAAGCAAACATTGATACTGATGCTTTCAGCCAGAAATCCCTTTTCATTTTTCAATCAATGAATGCTCGACTTAGTTTAGAATGTGATGGGTCCATTTTAGCTGAGTTGTGGGCTAAGCCTTTATTTTTACATAGGATTCGGAACTACAGACTAAAGATCCAAACTTGTTGGCTAAGCAGGAAATTGTTGAAAATGGTCAGCTAGCTTATTTCAGTATTGGAGTTGATGGTAGTTTGTATTTTTATAATAGACTGTATGTACCAGAAGATCCGCGGTTGAAATAGGATATCTTAAATGAAGCTCATAAAAGTGCTTATTTAGTACACCCGAACAGCACGAAAATGTATTGCGATTTGAAACAAAGATACTGGTGGCCAAGAATAAAACTAAAAATTTCTGAGTTTGTGTCGAGATGCCTTGTGTGTCAATAGGTAAAAGTCGAACACCACGTTCTATCAAGTTTGTTATAGTTGATCATGATTCCCGAGTGGAAATGGGAACGTGTTACTATGGATTTTTTATTAAGATTACAATTAACGTCAAGAAAGAAATATGCGATTTGGGTTATCATTGACCGGCTAATGAAGTCTGCACATTTTATACATGTACGAACGGATTTCTTACTTGAAAAATTAGTTTAACTATGTCTCTAAAATTGTCAGATTGCATGGCGTTACATTGTCGATTATTTCAGACCGAGACTCGAGATTTACCTCCAAATTTTGGAGTAAGCTACTCGAGACCTTAGGTACCAAATTGAAGTTTAGTACAGCTTTTGGTTCACAGTGAAATGTGCAAGGATACACAGTCATTATCAAGTAATATGTAAGTATTAAGATTTATCGTCTCCACAAGGATTGTATATGCTAATTAATATTTGTAAAATTAACTAATCACAAAATTGGTGAAAAATAATCAAATAGTGTGATGTGGCAATTAATCTTGTAATGCCCTGAATAATTTAAATCTGCTTTTAGTGAAATTTGGCATAAATGTGTATCTACTTCAGTGGTTAAGTGTTCTGGGTGTGTGTGTGAGGTCTTGGGTTTAAGTCCCACTTTTAGCAAATTCTGTTATTTTTAATCCTTGTATTATCCATACTGGGTAGGCTTATGTAATATTGTTTGTAAACTCGTATTAGGATGAGCCTGCTGGTTCGAATGATAAGGAGTTAGTGTGCTGGAGGCCCTGTGTTCAAATTCATGTGCGAGCGTGAGTGTTAATTTTTTCCTCGGTTGTCTGGGAGAGTTTGGGTAGAATTAGGATTCTGAGGTTATTGGATGAGGATTAAGGTGTAGGCTAGTGGAAATTTTGTGGTTAGGGAGAGGTTAGGATGTTAATTAGTTTTGTTTTACTATTATTTTTATTTTCTTTTCTTTAATTTTTCTCTCTCTTCCCAAGAATTTTCGATGTTAGTTTTGTTCTCCTCTCTTTCTTTTGATTTCTTTTTCCTTCTCTGCCAATAATTTCTCTTCCTGCTCCTCTGAATTTTACCATATTTTTTGTTTTCGTCCTTTCTAATTTCGGTGTTACGAATTTTTGATCATTGTGTGCATCTAGGTAAGTGGAAATGGTGAGTTTTTCTCTTAGTTTGGAGGCAATTGTTAAAGTATATTTAAGTCGGGTTCGTTTTTCACTAGTTTTGATTTTTGGGTTTGGCAGTAGTGAATCGCGAGGAACGGGTTTCTTCTCTTGCGAAATTGTAGCCGAAATCATTCGGGGAATCAGGTAAGTGTTGAACACTTGAATTTCACCATTGTCGATTTCATTAGTTCATTTTAATTGAGGATTTAGACTGATTTTGGGAGTTTATTATGTCGATTTAGGTTCTGGTGGTCTTAAGAGTGTTTACGCATCAAAATCGTATCAGGTGTGTACCCTAAACACGAAAAATCGAGGTTCGACAAAAGCCGAAAAAGGGCATTATCAATGCCACATGAGCGTGTGCCTGGCCGTGTGCGAAAATGGCCGTGTGAATGTCGTAGATATGGCCGTGCGCGAGACAAGGCCATGTGACGGTGTGAGTGTGGTCGTGTGGGCTACACAGGTTAGGCTAGATTAGGCGTGTGTGCCCACACGGGTGTGTGGGTTTTGGGCAGGCTGTGTGGGCCACACAAGCAAGGCCAATATGGGCGTGTGGGCCCACAATGGCTTGTGGTACCAAGATTTTAAAATTTTCCCTAGGGTCGCATAGGTCGTTCAGATCGACTGTGGGCCTACCATAGGGTCGATAAGGGCTAACCAAACCCTAACTCATGTGATATGATATTCTAATAGTCTAATCTAAGTATGACACTGATAGGTATGTCTGACTGTTCTGTTTGAGTATATATGATATCTATATACGAGCATGTTAATTTTGTATTCTGTATCTGTGTTTGGGGTGGGATTTGCATATGTGGAGGAAGTGATTTGTACGGTGACCTTTTGCCTATATTCTGGTAGCTTGATTGCATATATGTTATGTGTCACATCGACACTATATGGTGTGTTGGGATGGGTGGGTGTTTTTAACCCCACATGATGTGATGGGATGGTCGAAGATGGTGTGTAGAGGATGGGGGTAGGATTCTATTTATCTATTTTGTTTATCTGATTTTGATATTTGTATCTGTTATGGACTTAGGTTTGAATCTGTATCTGACTGTACATCAAATTTTGGCATGACTATTTCTATTGGGTTACACACTTTTTTTACGAAAACTAACATCTGTTTGTCTGTTTGGTTCATGTAATCCACAGATTTAGGCGGGTCGATGCGACGAAAGTTCAGCGATGACCACTCGACTGAGAACTATTTTTCTTTAGTAGTAACGATTTTATTTTGAAATCTAGTTTTTCTTGAAAGTTTGTAATTTTTGGAACTCTTTGGACTGTATGGTTTTAACTTTTGGATTTGGATTTTGTTTTGCTTTCTTTTCCATAACGTTGACAAAAACACTTTACGCAAACAAATGGTTTTTGGAAACATGAGCTTGATTTTGTTTTAAACGATTTTCAAACTTCCACTGCTAAATAAATGGTTAACTTTAAAGAACAACTTATAATGGTTTCAGTAATATATAAATGAATTTGTTTTAAAAAAACTTGGATGTTTTGTCAAATAACTACACATGGTTTTATCAAGTATCGCTTGGTTTCAAAACCCTTCTTCGTAATACTCCGAATTTGGCCATAATGTCTAGGCTGTGTTGGGATGTTACAAATCTAATCAATTAAAATTTAAATATGCAAAGAAAATTTAAAAATAAATAAAAATAGTAACTCACAAGTTTTAACAATAATAATATGAGTAAGCTAGAACAATTACGACATTTGACCCAATTCATTCATCATCATGTTAACAATACTCCAAAAAATATTCCATGGTAACTTGATCATTCATTAACTTGAAATCTAATATAAGTTCTTTCAAAGTCTTATACTTAGAAAAACATGTATATTTCTAGGCCTATATTTAACTAAGAATTTCTTAAGATTTATGTGAAGTAACGGGGACGGATTAGGTTTGAAATAATTTAATCACATAAACCTAAAGTTATGCAAGGTAAAAAAGAGCTCGTTAGAGTTGTTATGAACCTTTAATTTAATCGAGTTAAGACTTAAATTAAGCATGCATCTTCCAACTATTGTGTCTATTAATCGTCATCTAGTTAGGACTGAGCAACCAATTCTAATGCATTCAAACACATTTTAATGCATGAAATGCGTAAGTGATTTTAATTGAAAGCATGAATAACTGAGGCACAAAAATATTATGAATATGAATCGAATGAATTTTATCAAATTTATGTAATCATTCCAGCTAAAACACAATTAATTCATCATTTTCAACGGAAAAAAAAATCAAAGGACTTTGCAAGCATTTTGAATAAACAAGAATAAAGATTAAAGAAGAAGATTTCTCGATGCTTTCAGTGGTTTCTAGAGAACCGGTTGTGATGGCTTCCTTCAATCTTTATGGTTTCTCTTTTGCCAATTTCTCTTCAAAGTTGCCGACCAAGAGAGGTTTTTCCTCACTTGAAAATCGCTTAGCCTTTGAACTAAAGAAATAGCAAAGGAAAACTAGAGAACTCAAGCTATATGCATGGAAGAGAAAGAGATAATGAAAAAATGTTGAGATGTGAACAGATGATTTGAGAAGTGATAGGAGGGGGTTATTTATACTAGAGACAGGCTTAAGAATTTGCTAAAAAAGGTAGCAACCCCCTCCTTTTTCTCTTTTCCATGGCCGGCCTTGAGAAGTGGAGATGGGTGGTTTTTTTGTTAAGCTATTTTTAGCTATATGTGAAAAGTGAAAAATGGAGGGATGACACTAAGATTAAAGAAAGTTGTGGGCTATTTTGTAAATAGAAAAAATTAGATAATTTCAGCTGAGTTGGGCGACTATAGGTGTGGTTTGGGCTTGCTATAATTTGATTGCAAATTAGGCCTTCATGATGCACACTTGCATCCCTTTTACATGGAAATTTCTTCAGGCCTTTTTAGTTTCAAGCATTCTTGTGAATTAATTAGCTGAGAGTCCAAATAATTTTTTTAATAATTATTTGAGACGTCCCTATGCTGATTAATTACTCGATTTCTTTACTTGATGCAGTGTAGGACCTCAATGGGTGAGCTGCAAGGCCGAAAATTTTTCTGCTGCACAAACTAGTCCAAAATTGCAAAAATAAAATAAATTAAGTAAACTTAACATGGAATTGAGTAAAATATATTTTTTTATATTTTTATCCAATTTAAAAATAATGCATAAAATTCACAAATTTTATTATCAATTATTCAAAAATTGCAAGAATTACGAGTTTGAAAGTACTATAGATAACTATAAATCACACCCCAAAACTTAATTCATTGCTCGTCCCGAGTAATAACTCATGCAAATTCACCAAATTTACAATCATAACCTTATAACACTATTTCTAACCAAATGCAACTTCTACATAATCATGCTTTAATAAACATATGCCTACAAACTCTTTTTTGTTAACAAGTCGCTCAATGCAAGTATTATTTCAACATCTAACACCAAGAAAGTAGAAGGATATTAACCTAGATCATGATCTTATATGTCCCTCATAGTCACATGTTAATCTTCACCATTCAATTTATTATTCCTTATTCTAATTAAGCAAAACAATCCCAAGGTTTAATAGTGGTCTCCATATGATGAACTTAGTAATTTCTCTCCTCTAATGTAGTTGGCATAATTATTAGGATCAATAGGTCTTTAAAATTGACTTAGTAACTTTCTTGAGGCGAAATCCTAAGAGGTATAAGAATCTAATATGATATAGGCACACTTTCTTTGGATCGTTTGAGCCTTTCAAGCCAACCTTATTAATTTAACCCTTGAAACTTAATTTTTGAGCTTAATGGCCTGCTTATTGCAAAGTACCTATATTATAAGTCGCATTATCATCTTTTTATTTTATTATATTCTTTTGCACCTATCTTAACTAAATTTGTCTTGGTTATCAAAGTTTGAGGAAAAATATGAAAAGATGTACATGTTCTTCCCATGTTTAAAAAAAAGAATGAATGAAAGAATAAAAAGCAAAAGATTACTCAAATTCTCAAAAATAAAGAGCAAAGTTTGTTCAAAGTCTGAAAAAATAATAAAAGTTAAGCATGAGTTCGAAATAAGTTTGGGGTGTTCTAAAAATCCAATTGTATGAAGGTTGTGATACAGAAAGATTCAAGACAAATTAGGGTTAAGATTGAACGTCAAAATTCACTTCTCTTTATCCTTAACTTTAGCCTAGCCCCATTACACCCTAATAAAATACCTATTGATTGGATGATTATTCAGCTACATTAGTGGAGAGGAATTACTAAGCTCAACTTATGAAGGCCACTAATTAAACCTTAAGATTGCCATTTTAGTTGATAAGGAAAGCATATTGATTGGTGAATGTTAAGTATGACTTTGAAAATGCATGCAAACTATTATTCATGTTGATATTATGATGTGCTTAGTATAAACTTTGGAAATAATATTAGCATTTGAGCTACTTATCAATAAAAAGTATTTTTTAGCATGATTTTGTTTATGTATGATTATGTGCGAAGATTGATGCTACTTTATCATTTTGCAAAATTGTCTTAGCAAAATTTGTGCTGTGCATGAACATTACTAGGGACGAGTAATGGTTTAAGTTCAGAGGTATGTAAACTTGAAATTATATAGAGTTTTTCTATATATTTTTATCACATTTTTACTGAATAAATATGTTTATATTGAGTAATTGTTATTAAAATATGTGAATTTTATTTAATTAGTAATATTGGGCATGAATTTATAAAGTATGTGAAATTGTGTTTAATTACATGGTTTTTGTACATATTTTATATTATGTCATGTTAATTTATTAATATGTGATTTTTCACTATGTAGGAGGACCATTGATGATGTGATTAATGTGAATGAAACATGGACATGCACAAATTAATTCATGTGGATGGCAAGACCATGCAACTTGGGTCATGAGGTTGATAATTTGACCTAGTAAAAGATGGACATGTTTACTAAATTATTGAACTAAGAAACCATCCAACAAGGGGAATTAAAGCCAAGTTTCAGCACACGTAGATGGTTGCCCAAAAGCAAGCTTTGAAGAATTTAATTAAAGGTCCTTACAATTGGAGAATAATCAGAAATCAACCCAACAACTTTGCTGTTCAAACCGTCCACCTTATGACTATTAATAGCCTTGGTTTGAATTCAAAATGAGGAGACTAAATCATCCCTTTTTCCTTGAAATGTGATCGGCCATGTGTGATAGAAAAAGAAGGAATTCAAATTCTATTTTTAACAAACTCTACCCCTTACCTTCACCTATAAATACCATGCACCTATCACTTCTCAAATCATCCTTCATCCCTCATAACTTATTTCTCTTCTCTCATTAGCATTTTCTCTACATTTAATTTACCTTGCATAGCCATCCATTTCCCTTTCCATCCTTTAGCCACAAAAGCTTTTTCAAAAGCATTCTTTGGCCGACCACCTTAAGAACTTCTTAGCAAAAGAAGCATCGAGCAAAACGGAGGAGCGCATCAGTCAGAATAGATTCGAAAGGCTACTGAACTGAATAGAGTTTACTCTTTCCTTTTTTTATTTATTTTAATTATGTTTGCTTTGAGTTTATTATTTTTGACATCAACGATGATATTTTAAATCCTATTTGCTAGGATGATTATGTTAATTCAATAAGATTTATTTTATTCATGTTTAATGTGTTGAGGCCTCAGTCGGTTATGTTTTCAATTAATATCAAGATGCATTTCATTCATACGTGATTGGGTGCACTCATATTAGCTGAGTGATCCTAACCAGATGACGGCTAGTGGACACATAATTGAAAAGTGTAACACTCAATTTAGATCCTTAAACCCGACTAAGTTGAGGTTCATAATATCTTTAGTTAACTCTATTGTCTTGCATAGTTTTTAGGTTTATGTAATTAAACTATTGCAAATGTAAATTTCCCTATAACCTTTCATAAATGCTAAGAAACCCTTAGTTAATATGATCAGTAAAATGCATATTTAACTAAGTAAAAGACTCAAAAGGACTTAATTTGGTTTCCAAACTCATGAAAGATCGAGTTGCCATGGAAGTATTTCTGAACATTGTTAAGCATGATAAAGTAAATTGAATTGATTAATATAATTATCCTAGCTCATTTAATGTTGATTTTTTTGTTGCTAAAGTCATTCATTCATACATTTAGGTAAATTGCATCTAGATTAAAATTGCATAGGGATCACTCTTTGCATTTAGTTAATTTAATCATCACTATCCAAAAATTATTTAGTTTTTTATATAAAATTGTGAATTTATAATTTTACAAATAATCGATTAACATACATAGTCCCTATAGAGATGATAACTCATTTTTTCTTACTTATTACTTGAACGACTGTGTACACTTGCACAAACCATGTTACACACGACCTGGCGACATGGTCATGTGACCCTAACTTTGAATCGTGTACAGTTGGAGAACATGGGCATTTAGAGTAGCCACAAGGCCATGTTTGAGGCCACACAAGTTGGCCTCTGTCACACGGCGTTATGACTTCTATTTACACTTTTTCATCAAAACTTCATAAAAGTTACAATTTAATCCAGAATTGATCCCGGTTTGTTTTAAATGTTTCGTAAGCTCGATTTAGGTCTTGATTTGATTGAAAAGCATGGAAATGATTTATGATGATTTATATTTGATTATGTTTGATATGAAATATGTTTTAGATTAAGGTTTTATAGCTATAATACCTTATAGTTCAGGACGGTGATCGGACTGGGTATAGGGTGTTGCACTCCTCTTATAGACTACGATTTCAATGGAGCCTTATACTGAGAGTGAATCTTTCATTACTCTTCTAAGACCTCCCACTAACATACAGAGTTTCTTTGAGCACTTTCTTGTGGTTCTTAATAGCGGTTCCTTATCTGCGATCCTCGGATAAATCCTCTTTCATTTGCCTATATACAAGGCATTATTATCATGTCATTCTCATATTTAGTTCTTGTTGGGTTACCACCATATAACCTACTAGTTTCCATGTTTTCCGTTTTGGCAAACTTTTCCCTTTTCAATTGCTTTTGCCCTTTTTGGCAGATTCCTCAAAGTCGTTGGCTAGCTATCGCTTGTCAACACATGCATTTTTCCTCTAACCCTTTTTCCTCATTTGCTTGATTTTCTATGATTACCATCTTCAAGGGCTACCTCATTTTTACTATCCTGGAGGACTATCCCATGTTTACTGTCTTGACGAACTACCCGTTTTTTACTATCTCGGTGGACAATCTCATATTTACTGTCCTGACAGACTATCCTATTTTTCCTATCCTGGTAGACTATCTTATGTTTATTTTCCTGGTGGACTCCACATGTTGCCATAGCTGAGCTATTGTCTTATACATCATGCCCTATATTAATTTCTAGGCAAACTCTCTATGTTGCCATAGTCGAGCTATAATCTTACACATCATACATCATTATAGCTTATCCATTCCGCCTCACTTCTAACATTGATGCTTGAACACCATAGTGTCCCCTCCACAAGGCCTGGAGCTTCGCACATTACGGTTTGCACCCAGCAATTTTGGATTACGGTAAACAGAAACTCCATTTCCCAAACCATCTACCAAATCATCGACATCACGAAATTTGAACTTCATCTAACCCATCAATTATTTTCCCTCCGTACTCCACCGTTATAAACATGCAGTACACGTATTTCATAAATATATTATCATGGAGTACGCTATTTTTTTTTTGCATGGAATCATAATCATTTCATGCATATTGGAAAACATTTGTGGATACTCATATACCTACACAATCTTATACATGCAAAAGAATTCTCAATCAGGAGAAATCATACATCACAAAACTCTCTTTGAACTCAACACAGATTCATGTCAGTCATACAGCCTCCCAGTAATGGAGTATAGAAACTTAATTGATTCTTCTTTTCCTTGTAAGCTTAGCTTTTCTGAACGCTAGAGCTTTCATTCTCTTGGTAGCTAAGCATTACAACTAAAGTCATAAGTTAAACTCAGCATTCTAATTGAAAAACTCTGTTTCCAGAAACATGCAGAACTCCCTCAAAAGTTTTGAAAATTCTTAACTCTATTTTCTCAAATTTACGAATATCGAACAACTTAGAAGCTTACCAATCCCCTTGCTTATCTATCCTCTTGACTCAATCTTCACGAATATTGCTCCATGGAGAGTTCTCTTATCTTCTTCTTCTTCTTCTTAGTAACAGAAGAAAATGACAGAGAGAACCAAACAGGGTTGAAAAGAATTCGCCCTAAGAATTCGTTTCCCTACTATTTATAGTTAATCACGTCCAGTGATCAACCCTATAAAAACTGTTCATTAGTAATCATTTTGTCTCCCACTAAGGAACAAGTTGGTCTTAATCCAACCGGATCAGAATTGGAACTCAACTATATCCAAATTAGCCACTAGATTTTTCCTCATTTTTCAATAGAAGTCGCCAACTTACGACTTTTTTCAATTTAACCCCCAATTATTCCTAAATTTCAGACTTAAAGAAAACCAAATGTGACAAATCTAGTGTTTGGGAGGTGAGAAAATCAAAATGGTTTGGTTGTTTGGAAAGAGAGATTTATAATTTTGTATTTGGAAAAAAATTCAAATGAGAAAATGAAGGAGGGAAGAAGCATGAATGGGTTTTATAGTTGCATGAAAAATAATTAATTTTTAAAACTTGGATTAATTACTTTTGGGCAACTCTCAAGTTTGACCCTTTTACAAATTAGTCATCTTTTAATTAAATTTTTTTCTTACTTATTTTTAAATCCAAATTTATTTTTAAAAACCGTTTTCAAATAAATGATTTCTGAAATCTTAATTCTAAATTCCTGAACCTATTATTTGGCCCTCAATTTTTGAAATTAATTCTAGGATTCATATCGGATACCCGATCCACTAACCCAAATCTACTAGACCAAATTTTGGGATGTGATATGTTTTAAGTATGCTTTTTGTTTACAAAGTCATGAGGTGTTTCAGTAGTTGTCTTCAATGTTTTAAACTTGATTTTTTAATCTTGTAAGTTTAAACTTTAGTATTACACTCTTAGGTATTAAAAAGAAAAAGAAAAGAAATTTCAAGGCAATTTTGGCTTCATACATAGAAATATCAGTATCTAGACTTTGTGGTATCGCAACAAGTTAAATAGAATGTCAAGATATACATCAATAGGGAGAAGTATCGGTACTTGTTCCTACTCGTACTGATACCACAGTACAAACTGATACCACAGTACAAGGCATTGATCCCTACACTGTTTGAAGCCATTTTGGCCTTTTGGGTCCCAATTTGAGTTCTGAACATCTCTAATTCACTTCAAACCATTTTTAAATGATTTTAAATTATTTTTAAAGTTATTCAACCATTCAAAAATTGATTATTGATTTTTATAAAAGTGTAATTAAATTACAACTCTCTAATAATTTTAAGAATTTCAGCTCGTATGTGTTCTAGTAGCATCTTTTGTCCATACTAGCTAGCCATTAGGGTAGGCAAAGGGTATTACAATTATCAATACTAAAAATTCTATCACATGGGTTTGCGTATGAAAACTACGTACTTAGAATATAGAGGTGTTTTAAAATAACATAGAATAAATAATGAAACATGTGATTTGAAACTATTTAATAATAACACATGAAATATGTACGATATAAAATGAAAATATATAGATTGAATTGTGAATAAAATGAAATTTAAACACATCATATTAAGAATACTAAATATACTACAATTGTTTATCATGGTATTGGCATGATGTAAATATTAGTATATATGTGAATATTATATTAAAATAAAGCTTTGGTTTAATGGTAAAGTTAATGTTTTATTGATGTAAATAACACAAGTTCAAATTTGCACATTTTTATTTGGTTTTTTAAATAAAATGACTAAAATACCTTCAAATAATACAACTTATTTTAATTATGGAAGGGCATTCTCGCAATTTCTCTAATCAAAGTGATGTTCGGTTGACTTGTGACACTAGCTCAGTCAATGGATTAAACAATGTATAGATGTAAATCTTACATTGAAATAAAGTTTTGGTTCGGTTGTAAAATTAATATTTTATTGATGTAAATAACATAGTTTCAAATCCAATCATATGCAAAAAAAAAAAATTATTATTTAAGTAAAAAGAATAAAATACCCTTGAATAATATAACTTATTTTAATTACATAAGTACACAAATTAATGCTTTATTGATATAAATAACGATATTATAGTCCCACCAAATGTAATTTTTATTGGTTTTTAAAAAAATTTGACGAAGGTAATAAAGTATATATAATAAAATAACGTAAATATTATATTAAAATAAAACTTTGATTTAAGGGTAAATTTAATATTTTATTGATTAAAATAACACGGTTTAGATCCCATCAAATGTAAAATTTTTATTGTGTTTTTTAAATAAAAAGATTAAAATAGCCTCAAATAATATAACTTATTTTAATCATAGAAGAATATTTCGTAATATTTCTAATTAATTTAATGCCCGTTGACTCGTGATACCAACTAAGTCGAGAGATTAAATAATGCAAGTATAGATATAAAATTGATGAAGGTAAAAAGTACACAAAATATAATTAAAATGTAAATATTATATTAAAATAAAGTTTTAGTTTAGTGATAAAATTAATTTTTAATTGATGCAAATAACCGTTCAAATCCAATCCTATGCAATTTTCTATTGAATTTTAAAAGAAAATAAAAAGACTAGAATATTACAACTTATTTTAATTCAGAAAAGATATTTTCTTAAATTTTATAATTAAATTGATGTTTGATTAACTCTTAAAATTAATTCAATTAAGAGTTTAAATAATAGTTTAAGAAGGAAAGAAAATAGGTATATATATATTGTTCCCAAGTTCTTGGCTTTCGTATATACTATAACCATTTGTTGGACCCATTTTGAATGAGGTGAAGATTGGGAGTGATATGCACATTTCACCATGTTTTAGGGGTCTGCAATTTGAGTTTAGCACGAATGGGTTCAATTTTGAAGATTGTTCGGTGTGTTTGGCTCACCTTCCAAAATGTTTTCTTGTCCAAGTTTTACTTGACACGAGAAAGAAAGGAATTTTAGTTTTTATTTTTAATTTTAGTTTTAATTTTAATTTTTTTTAACTTCTTAAATTTTATATATTTTTATTTATTAATTTTGTTTTTAACATTTTTATATATATTTTAAAATTTTTGACGTCATTGTAATGGATAAAAGTAGCATAGAGGTCATTGTATTAAGAGACAGATTGTATTTTGCTCATTTTGCTTAAAAATGGAAAAATTAGTCTCTGTACATTAGCTCAAAAAGTAAATTAGTCATTTCTGTTAAAAATTTCATCCACTTGTTCTGTTAACAAGTTAAAAACTGGTGTGGCTAACGGAATAACCAAACAGCGACACATGATATATCATATGTACCTCATGTTAACATACGAGGACTAGTTTTTAATAGCAAAATTGGATATAATTTTTAACAAAAGTATCAATTTATTTTTTAATTTAACGTATAAGAACTAATTTATCATTTTTTTAATAGAGAGAGCAAATACAATTTATCTCCTAAAATAGGGACTTCATAATACTCTTACCCATTATAATGCTACCAATGCCACATGTCGTGATCTCATACCGCCATTTGTACCAGACTTAATCATTTAAAAGAAGAACCAAAATGATAAAAAAGAGAGAAAAAATCTGAGTACAAAGTTGAGACAAAATAAAAACCTAAAATACTAATTTGAGTGAATGTGCGAAGTTTAAGGCCAACTATATGTATTTAAGCCAAACCCAAATATCTTGAATATTTTAAAATTTTGAATTGACCCGATTCAAAATGATGCTATTAAAAACCAATTTGATTCCTCTAATTCACACTCTGTAAAATAAAAATTATTACTTTTTATATTAAACTAGATTATGTGACACCCATAGTGAAGAAAAATTATATAAAATCAACACCTAACATAAAAATCAAATTCACATCCAAAATAAGTAATATGTTCCAACTTTATCGCTCATTCATTTTGAGGTTTTTTTAAGGTTGTGGTGTAAGATATTTGATTTAAACAAAAGTATAAAATTATTGAAAGACGTAAATATTGTTATAATAAAATTTGTTGTTTTAAATTTTGATGTTTTAAGTTTTTTAATTAAATTTGTATTCAATTAACTCATTGACATTAATTTAATAAAGTGTATATATATTAAAAAGTCACCTCCGCTTAAAATTAATTTTGAAAGCCTGAAATTAAACAATTTAGAAGTAGTAACTAAGAATGACAATTGGATTCCAGATTTAAATAATACTCAGATTTAGATTTTAAATTACTATCCACCATGAATTTGAAACGGATGTAAATAGATATTCTGCATATCCATTATCTCAATTGTACTACTTATTTGAATAATGATATGGATTCAAAATGCTCATAAATTTAATTTCATATATTCAAAAAAAATTAGTTGACTCAAGTTTGAATTCTTCTAAATTTAGATATTCAAAAATGATTGAATTTTTGGATTTAGATATTTAACGGACAATAATATTTAATTTGGATTAAGATCGTGATATTCCAATAATTTACAAATAATAAAAAAAAGAAACAGATTTACGAATTGAGCTTCATATAATTTTAAAAATAAAAAAAATATCGAACGGCTGTAGTTCTTAAATCCAACATCAAAGACCAAAAAAGCATGAAGAATTAGGATGTTAATTTATGAATGGGAAATGAAATAGTAAATAGAAGTCGTGCAAGCAATATGCATGCACCAATGTGATGCCATTGAGAGGCAAAGGTTTTTTGTTTGAGCCAAAGGTTTTGTCATTTTAGAACATTTGTGAGTGCCCAAAAGGCATGTCTGAGCATGGCCATCCCCATCAGCATCTTGCACTAACACACATCCATGTTTTACAGTCATTCTCTAACCCAGCCTAATTGTTATTTTGCCTTTAGGGAAAGCAAACAAAACCATCGTTTTTTGTTTTGTACTAAACATGCACGTTATTACATGTATGTCTATTTTTATTGTCCAAAAGCAGATCCATTTTCTTTCTTCATTCAGCATGGAATGGGAGATGGAGGCCACGTGCTTCTATTCAATTATATTATTATTAGGGTTCCAAAATTCAAATATCACAATCACAAAGTGGGTGCATCCTATCTTATCCTATCTTATCTACCTAAATACAACCCCACTTCAGGTTTCCCCCTACAAATATAAAACCATTCCCTCCCCTCCAACTGCTATTATTTAAATAAGGTTTCAGCGGCTCAAAATGAGATAATTTTATGAAATTGTGATTTCATGTCATTTATAAGAGAATAATAAATTAAGATTTTTTCTCTTGATTTTTAACATTTTTAATTGGATTTGAATTTTTTTCAAGAGGGAAAAGTTGAAAACCAGAAGAAAAAATCTGATTTGTCATTCTCCTATTAGAAAGAGATATAGATGACATGAAATCACAGTTTTATACAATCTTTTCTCTTAGTAGGTCTCACGGAACTAAATATAATTGGAGCACTTTAATTATACCTTTTTAATTATTTAAATGCTAAAAAATTTCTAAAGTTATGACCAAAAAATTTTATAAAAATAATTTATATATTATAAAAGTGTTATAATATATTTATTTATAAAAAGTTATGGTCAAGACTTATTTATGTGTTCATGTTATATATTATAAAAATAATATATTTATTAATAAAAATGTTATAGCTTTTTTATTATTATAACTTATTTATAAAATTAACTATCTAAAGTTATGGTAAAAAATTATATTATCTATAAGAAATATTACGAAAGTTTTGGACAATTTATAAAACTTTTAATAAAGGTTATGTATTTTAAATTTTATATTATTTTTACTTAATTTATTTAATTTTAAAATTGATAAAACCTAGCATAAATCTTTCTTCAAATTAAATTTATATAAAGTTTTATAATTAAAGCTACAAACTATTTGGATTGTAAATTCAAATATTATAAGGTCGATATTAATTATGCAAATAGAAATAGTTTTCTTGCACCATATTGTGAGATATGATACCATGTAAGAGAATGGTACCAGACACAAACACCATATACAACTCGTGAACTTTTCAATTTGAGATATTCAAGGTTTCAAAATGTGATTGAGAAGACATTTTTGTTCTAAAAAAATATTTCACATGTTAACATCACCACCTTAGTATGTCATAAAAAATAAGGTTGAATCGTACTAAAATATTGCATATTTCATAACTTCAATTATACGTAGAATTGAGAAGATCTATACGAGATGTTGATAATATTAATGATGTAGATTTCAATTTAGATGATGGTGAATCCGATTAATGAGCAACAAATGATTATAAAGAGCATACGTGAATTATTAAAGAGAAAATAACCCAACAAATATGAACTAGAACAATTAGATAAAATTTTATATGATGCTTATTTTAGTAATCATATCATCAACTATTTTTAAAACTAACATAATAAATATAATGATTTGATTTTAATTTGTTTATTTGTTTAGAAATTATTTTACGATACTAATATTTTTTATAGGTATTAATAATAAATTACAAATCCTAATAATTATTAATTAATATATATTATCCAAATAAACCCTAAGAGATTTTTATCATTTGACTCTGGATTTAATTAAAGCGGGTTATGATTACGGGATATCAAAATCTAAAATAAAAATAAAAACTTTAATTACTTTAAAAAAGAGAATTAAAAATTAAAAAGAAAGAAGCTTTCCGGCATCCTTCTTCCACCTAACCCGTCATCACTCGTAGTTGGCACGCATCTCTGAAAATATTAGATTTGATATTTATTTTAAAAGTAATAATTTTAAGTTTTAAAATTAATTAAATAAAAATTAATTATTAATACCAATTAATTAAAAGTTTCCAATCAAATCAATAAGTTGATATAATTATTTTTACCATAAATATCATAAAAGTAATAAGCCAAAATAAAAATATTTGGAAAATTAAAATTCCTTCACCATATTCAACCAATACTACTCCTAGATAAAAAAGATGATGGTGATGATAAAGGAAAAACATTGGTCTTACTCCATTTACATCTTCCTCTCCTTTATTCAACACTGAAATATCAACGCCCTCCCCCTCCCCCATATTCATTCATCACCATAACATGACAAAACAAAAATCATCCATCCACCCCACCATCATCCATATAACTACAAACTAATTGTCTATCCCCCAAAAAACAAAAATAAAATCAGTGAAAATATTTTATTTATATAAAAAAGTTTAAAAGTTTTACATATATACTTTGGTGGTAAAAATTTTTTGCGAGTAATCTAAATCCTAATGCATTTTTCATGGTGAAAAAGAAAACAAAAACTGGGTTATTGATGATCTACTTGTACGTGCAGATCCGAAAGAGAAAGACAACTTTGAGACTTGAAACTAGCCCTCAGATTGCTTTGCTGCAACTTAGGTTTCGTTGATGTTACTTTATCATACTCCGACGAGGAGGAGGACGATGAAGGCGGCGATGATGATGGTGTTTGTTTATTGTGGCTGTTGTTGTCTGTATCTTCATCGTCTTCAACCAAAGCAAGAAGAGGCATGGAATTGGGGTTTTGCCATGAATAGAAAGATGATTTCCTGGACCTCGTTGACCATTTATTTGCAAGCAATAATCTCCTCCTCTTGTTGAAGGGGCTCTCCACTTTTTGCAGCTCTTTCACTGAGTTTATGTCAGATAGATTTGCGAATGATTTTGATTTTCCCACATAGTGATTCGATAATCCTCTCCTAAAACCAAAAGAATAAAAAAAAAATCAGTTGAAAATCAGACCAGAGAAAATTACAAAAAAAGAAGAAAAAAATCAATACTAACTTGATGGGAAGAGAGTCTTCTAAGGAGTCGAAAGACAACCCTTTACTTTCCCCGGATGAAACGACGCCGTCGTCTTCTTCTTCAGCGTCGCTGTCTCCGGGGGAGCCGATCGAGGAGGAACCATCGGAGGATAGAGCCGTAGACCTGGGATCCGAGCCGGGACAAGCTTCATCGTCCTTGATAAACAAGCAAGGAGAGGGAATCGTATCCTTAGAGCGGTCTCTAGTGTAGGCCGCGGCCGATGCGGCAACGTCGATGGCGAAGGTAGGTCCCATCAGCACTTCCATCTATAGAGGTTTAAAGAAAGGAAAGATAAAAACAAGGAGTGAAGGGGTGGCGTAGATTAAGGATTTATAAACACAGAAATATGGATAACAAAGGGGAGATTTGGGACCAGAGCAACAACAATAGGGCTAAGCTAATCCATGTCTATTTCATTTACTCGTTAAAAATATAAAGAAATAGAGAGAGAAGGAAAAATGGGCAGAACAGATAAAAAGATGGCTATGGATTGTAGATGACTTTTAATATACTCCCCTATTTTCATTATCATCAACTCTATCCATTATTTATATTTATAAAAATAATTAAATTTCAAATTATAAATTTAAGGCTAATTTACCAAAAATACGAAAATAATAAAAAATGACGAAAAAGGGCTAAAATCTACATTATTTAAGGAAAAGGATTATTTCCCCACAAAACGCGTCCACGTCAACGCGTTTTGTGGGGATGCAGCAGGAAAGCGCGCTCTTGAGGGAGCGCTATCTACCACATCCGCACAAGACGCGCTGCGAGGACGCGCTTTGCTGATGTGGCAGAAAGTGCTTCCTCAAGGGCGCTTTCTTACTGCAATGGTCAAATTTTTTTTTACTGTTGCATCCAACGGTAAAAAAAAAAAAACTATAAAAACCCTCCAACCCTTTTTTTTTTTCACACATTAGTCCTTACTCATCTTTCTCTCAACTTTCTCTCAAATTTCTCTCAAATTTCTCTTAAATTCCTTGAAACTTCTTCTCAAATTTCAAAATAGTCCTTTAATATTTACAAAAAAGCTCTTTTTAAAATTTTTTGAAATATTTTTTTGATAAATTTTAAAATATTCGATCGTATTATCAATGCCCAGGAAATTAATTCGTCTCGACGATAAGCACATCTCCATCGATCAAATGCAAATGGTAAGTTTTAATTTTAATTTTTCAATACTATTTAATATTTTTTAGGTTTATGCAATTTTAATTAATTTTTATTTTATAATTTTTTAAACTGTCTGTAGACCGGGTGTTGCAATGCTATATTCGCAATATACCTGGTCCGCCATCGCCGTTTATTGAGAATTACCTGTGAGAAGCGGGGTTTTGGCACGTGGCCACGATAGGCCGGGGGTGCAAGTTGGAGCCAAACTTAATTAGTGCGTTGATAGAGAGGTGGAGACCCGAGACGCACACTTTCCATCTTCCATGCGGAGAGTGTACTATCACTCTGGAAGATGTGCAGTGCAATTGGGATTGTCAGTGGATGGGTCCGTAGTCACCTAGTCCGCAACTTCTACCGATTGGACCGTCGTATGATACGAGCTTCTGAGTGCCATTCCGGATAACATTTATGGATGTCGGATCGAGATGGGCTGATTACGAGACACATTCTCGGAGCCGAATAATGGTTCGACCGAAATAGAAAGAATACGGTATGCTCGGGCATACATTCTTAAGATGATTGGAGGCTATCTAATGCCGGACCTGTCTCGAAACCTCGTACACCTGAGATGGCTGCTGAAACTTGTTGATTTTAGAGCAGCTGGTGATTTGAGTTGGGGGTCTGCCGTGCTATCAAAATTGTATCGGGAGATGTGCGGGGCGCCGCAGCCGAGTAAAGCAAAAATTAGAGATTGCCTATCACTACTACAGTCATGGGCACGATTTCGATTTCCATTTTTACGTCCTCGAGTCGACCACCCATATACATTTCCACTCATAACGAGGTAAATTTAATATTATATTCTACAATTATTACGTAGATTTAACGTATAATTGTATGCTAAAAATTTATTTAATTAGGTGGAACAATTCGGCGAGTTATGTTGGAATACATACCTCGCTTGAAGATATACGGCTTCTATTGGACCAACGGTCGGAATCACAAGTAAGTATTAAATAAAATGTATTTCGTAATAAAATTGTCGTTTCGAATTTAGTATTTCGTATTTAGTATTATGTATATAACTAATATTTTGGTCATGTTAATATAGTTTCAATGGACACAATACGAGGATCCGGTAATTTGGGCAGTAATTCTGAAGGAGTTCTTGGTAAATCCGAACATTTGGCATGTGAAGGTCCCATTGATCAAATATGTCACCGTGGAGATGCACCAGTCAGATCGAGTTCTGCGACAATTTGGATTCCGACAATCGATTCCCGTGCCACCTGAGGTGTTCGATGATGAGCACAAAGTCGACTTACGGTAGTTGCACACGGATTGGCCAAGATTTTGGTCAGCATATATCGAGATGTGGGAGAACCGGTATGATTATATACCTATTCGGGAACCGATCATCGTTCCTAAGTTAGCGTGCGTGCCGGAATACATGCCATGGTTTAGGATCCATGGTAAGCCGCATTTATTATCGAAAGAGGAGAGGCGATGGCAACTCATGATCAAAGGGAATGATGGGGCCCTTTAAATCCAAGGAGAATGGGTGATGAGACGGGACCATCAATAGCGCCCACACAGTCACCGGGCCCAACACTTCAGCCGACGATACCGACATCACAGCCTTTGGCCTTTATGCCAGGTGCGTACCCTAGCCCTTATATGTATCCTAACTCATATATGTTTCCTTTTCCCAGTTCCACTGCAGGTTGGAATGCATGGCCCGGTTCGAGTCCGTTCCCGACTACTCCGACTGGCCAGCAGATCTTGAGGCTGTCGTCGCATGAGGGATCACACGAGGCGCCATCGGAGAGCTCTTTTTTTACCAGTCTCCTTCACCTTTTGGGATTCAGACACCGCCGCCATGATTTTGCAAACACCTTCGCAGTTGTTATTTTATCAAGATGCGTCATCCTCCCAACACCCACGTACTCTTGCTGACAGTGGATCCTGCTTGAAGTGTTTTGGTCACTATTTGTTCAGAAACGTCTTCTCAAAATTATTTTATCGGAGACTACTGTAGCAAAAGAGCTTCCATGTGGGAGCTCTTTTCAAGATTTTCTTGACAAGCATCATCGCTTGAAGCGTTTTGACTATTTGTTCGAACGTCTTCTTAAAATTATTTTGCCAGATACAACCGTCAAAAAATTCAAATAATTTTTATTTTGATAATATATTTTCCCAAAACCCTAAACATATTTTTACTAAACTCTAATTAACCCTATAATCTAGTCTATTAATTTTTTCCTAAAAACCCTAAAGTGAACGACCCTAAAAAATCCTAAACACTAGCCCTAAAACCTAAAACCTCATAAACACTAAAAATAAATTGAAAAGGTGAACGCGCTTTGTGTCACATTAGCAAAGCGCTAAAAAATCCTAAACCCCAAAACGCTAAAGTGAACCCCCATAAATAATTACATTTCATTTCAAAATTTTTAAAATTTTAGTATATTTTAGTAAATTGCCCTAAATTTAATTTCAGTTTTCTGTATTTTTATCTAAACTCGAAAATTCGATTTCATCTATTCAAACCCTAATTCAATTTATTTTGATTTGGTTATGAAAAAGTAAATAATTGGAACTCTTCCTGTCCGAACAAAAATTGACTTGAATCAAAGTAATTTAAATCCTATACAACCTTAATTTAAAACAACTCATATTTAAAGTGACGAAAAAAGATGTCAAAATGATCTGAACTTATAATGACATTACAAAAATCAATTATCAAAATCGTATGTCTCAAACCCAAAACAAACTAACACCGAAAATGAGTTAGACTCCAAAAAAAACTCAAAAATTTCAAACCGAAATTCATTCAGTCCAATTTACCTAGATGTAAAATTAACGATCTGAAATGTTTATTATTTACAAATTGAGTACATGTATATGCACATGATGAAACTAGAAAACTATGCATCAAAATTATTGATGATAAAATTCAAATTAAAATACTCAAAACCATAGCCTCCTCGATAATTAACACGAATTTTAAATCATTATAAAAGATATTACCATTTAAAAATACTTATGAAATTATTTATTTTTCAAACAATGATATTATTTAATTTTCAAGGAAGGCAGAATATAAAATAGAAAAGATGATGGGCATAAGAATTTTAATAAAATTGAATGGAAGCATTTATTAATGTCACTAAACATTCATTAATATTGTTTTTAAAAATCATACGTAATATTCAAACCCAAAAGGAATTGAATTTAATATAATATCCGATGGGACAAAATAGGTGGCAACCGCAAATATGAGAAATATCTATCCCAAAGCACGTTTTTGACACACATCTATTTTAACACGTTTTAGATTTTTTTATATAAAAAACTATCATATTATTATTTGTATTTTTAATATAGCTACTAAGTGAGTATTATTTTATTTTAAAATAATTTATTTGACTCTTCTACTTTACAAAAAAAAAATTATTTTAATTTTTAAATTTATATTTTTTGTCAAATCATAGTAAAATAAATAGAAAAGTTAACATCTTTTTACTTTAAGGACGTGACATACACACGTAGCATTTAAAAATAATTAAATGTTGACATGTCATTCACATGTATGTCACTTTAGCAAATTAAAAACTTCACAAACATTAATTTTTCCATCTATTTTAGGGTAGTTTGACAAAAAATATAAATTCAATAGCTAAAAGTGGTAAAAATTTAAATAGAGAGCTAAAATGAATTTTATTTTGTAAAGTCGGAGAGTAAAAAAATATTATGCTATAAATTAAATAAAAATTTTTAACGATGTTAACAACTAAACATAAATTTAAAAAAATAAAAGGAATACTATATCTAAAATAAAAAAAAAAAATAAATCAGAATCGATTTCATTGCAAACTGAACTTTTCTTTTTCACTCATTCATTTGGGGAAACATAGAATGTAACACCCCAAACCCGGCCCATTCACTACGACCGAATTTGAAATGCCACTGCGGAAAACGTTTGAAACAAATTTGAACTTAAGGATAAAACACGAAAATTTTGTTAAGTTTAGAAAACAGTGTTCATTAAAATTCTTAAGTAAGGTGTGGTGTTTATAAAAATATCCGGATTAAAACTTTAGTATATATAGATTTAAATAAAAATCGTTTGTAAATAATTCCTCAATAGTCAATCCATAATAAAACACAATAATAAACTTAATGAGAAACACTTAAATGACTTTAAATACTTTTAGGGCCTTATTACAATAATTGAATAATCAAAGCATCAAGATATAAATGCTTAATTAATTAAAAATATCTTTCGCATGAAAACCCGCTCGCATGGCCACCTTTGTATCCACTCCAACCCGGTCCAAGCTTTACGCATCACTTGAAAGGTTTAAAATATTGGGTGAGTCAAACCGACTCAAAGGCATAGTCATTTCACATATCTCCACATATGGGCTTGGCCCATATCCACACAAATCCATATACATAAATATGCAATTATGAAGCCCATCCCAACCTAGGGTCCATTCATTACACCTACCTTGGCACACTTCGCCAAGGCCGTGGCTAATCCACCACCGATCACATAATGATCCACATATCTTACATTGGCGACTTGTTGCTCAAGGCCGTGGTCGAGCCACCGATCCCATACTGGATCCCACATATCAATCACCCACGGTGATGCACACACTATCAACCGCCGAGATAGGCACTTAGCCAACACCTCCCTTGATGAAGCACATAACTAACATCAAGCGCTAATGTAGCACGAGGCTAGCATTAGACCACGTACATAATGATGTACACCCTTTCTTCAATTTTCACATCCCAAGTCCCATGCATATATGTGTATCATGTCGATTAACAATCGAGTAAATATTTATCACATGCTCACCACAAATATCACACATATATCATAGGCAAAATAGAGCACTGACCTGATTAATCGATTACCCACTATGGGTATCCACCATCTTAGCCATTATTTTCGGCTAACATACACATCATAATCAAACATACTTAACAACATACAATAACAGGAGAATAGTACGATAACTACGCACCTAATTAGCACTAACGATTTGCACATTTGCGATTGTAGAACTCCTTCCTACACCACCTAAGTCAGAATCGGCTAACATTATATACCAAAATGGCCTATGGCCGAAAATCACTATCGCTTACCTTACGGATCTAAATCCTAAAACCGCTCCTTGTAGTCGATAACTACTAGATCCCGAAGAAAACCTTCCAAATTTCGGCCATGGAATTCTAAAGGAGTTAGATTCCTATATTTCGACTAAAGAGAGATTGAAAATCAAATAATAGTTGATCTTACCTTTTGGATGAAATCGGCAACACCCTTCATCACAACAAAGATTCTGACTTTGGCGAAATTTCGCTTTTGGTTCTATGAAGAATTCACTAGGTTGGATTGTGTTTTTGGTTTTGAATAAAAGAGAGAGGAGGCTAGGGAATTTGGTTTGACAAAAGAAAAGAGAAGAGAAGAGAAGAGAACCCTAAGAATTTCGGCAGAGAGAGAAGAGAAGGAAGAAAATTAATGAGTAGCCATCCTTCTTTCCTTTTATAGACGAAATTATCATCTAAGAATCCTTTACTTGGCCACCACTCTTCTATTTGATAGCTTTATCCTTTAATTATCATAAAATAAAAGAGTTTAATCCAACCTTTATCTCATGGGAATAATGATAAATAAATCCTTTATTTATCTCTTTAAAAATACTTAAGATAAATCATCATTTATCCCTATTTAGTAATTTTAAAGAGAATAAAACTCCTTTTAAGAGCCTTGTTGCCGCTCACCTCAGGCTACGGAAGCAAAAATAAAACTTATTTTATTTGCTTCCAATGTGACTCGAACTCAGCCCAACACCCTTGCATGTGGCGCCATTTCAGAGGCCCTAAGTGGCATCTTGAGGCCACTTTTCCAAGCCTGTTTGTGTGTCAAATTTCACATACTTTTTTCTCTTAAGGCCACCTTGCCTTAATTTCCCTTTTAACTTAAAATTTCAAAATTTCCAATGCATCCCCTTTAATCCTAGAGTTTTAAAACCTTTAAAACATCACCAACCACACTTAAAGCCTATTAACACTTGAGTTACGCTCCAAACGCACAACCCCTAATCTAGGATGTTACAGCTTCTACCCTCCTTAAAATAATTTCGTCCTCGAAATTACTTACTAACGAGCATCCGTACATCCTAACTTACCCCACTTACTCCACTGCTGCACATAACCTTGGCCTGTTGTCCGAGCCCTATTTGGATCCTGAGGATAGTCCTTAATCGTGAGACTTAGACTTACACCTAAAACATTCCGTTCTTCTGGTTCCAACACTCACCGACATGATACCTTCCACATCGAACACACGGATGGTCCGGATTTTCCATAGTCGGCTTAGCAACACGAATGAATTTTCAACCCTCGGTCTTTTCTAAAGACCTCGATGATTCAGACGATCCAAAATTCCTCCTATCCGGTTCTTATCCTTATCTCTATTCTCGCCTCACCGAGTCCTTAATCCTTCACTACCTTAGCCTTTTCGACTAACACAATAACTCCCGCTCTCGATGAGGAGCTATCAACAACCTCGTGTCGTCCCTTAATCCGTCCTCGAATCGGACACATCGCTCATGCTCGTAGCAACTACCCTCGAGCATATCGGCTTAACCTTAAGAATTCACCTCAGATTCCGCTACGGACTTGTTCCATTGAACCAGCCCTAAACGCCTTCCTCTCAAGATCAATATAATGAGTACCGACATACTTCTTCCGTGCGCCACCTTAACGCACTCCTGTGTGAGATCCTCCGCCGTGGCACTATCTCAAACTGTTAGCCACCATTGATATGCCTCATCGCGAAGCAGCGCCACCATTCCTTTCACTTTCTCCTCAACGATCAGATCGAGCTCATCTATAATTCGCTCGGTTGCTTCCAACCAATATTCAGCCGTACTGGGTGCCACACCGACACGCCTCAAACACCTCACTCATTAGCTCGAGTCGCCGGCACGGACTTCCTAGCTCTTATATTTCCACCTACTCCACCACCATCTCAAGAACTCGCAAAGATCATCATGATATAAAGATCATCCCCATCCGATCTTGTCGCTCAACACCAAAAGTGGTGGTAGTGGCGGTGGTACCCCATTCTCGGATCCTTGACCCGACCTAACGGGTTCCGACACAGTCATTCTGTCTCGTCCACATTCACGACGACCACGTCCTCTAGAACTCATTTCTAGCGCCTCGATTTAGTCTGATTTATGAAATTTTATGCATTAGAAATTTTGTTCCACTATTTATCCACGAGCAATTTTATGAAATGAAGTTTCCAGAAGTTGTTCTTTCGATCAATCAAAGTTTCAGTTCGAGTTCACTACTCTAATTCAAAGAATCACATTCACAATCACATTCATAATGGAGATATCTTCATTGCTCAACAAGGCCACATTCTTTCAAAGGGTATCCACCACCCATATTCACTATTCAACATTTTTGTCCGCTTTATCCTGTGGGTATTTTCGTAATTTGTCCTCTGAGATATTTTCGTAATTTGTCAAATAAGGTTCCTTGATAATTTTGTCAAAAGTATTTCAAAAATTTTATAGTCCCGGGTTCTTTGGTAAATTTGGAAATTCCAGGTATTTTGGTAATTTTAATTTGGGGTAATTTGGTAATAAACCGGGTAAATTTGTAAAGTTTAATAATTTAGGATATTTCAAAATTTGCAAAACTTTAAGGGTTCTTTTTGAGAAATTTATTTTCCAAAACGATGAAGTTGCAAAAATTTTGGAAATCAAGGTCATTTTGGTAATTTTGTAAGTTAGGGCAATTTTGTAGTTCTTCCAAAATTAAGGTATTTTGCTAATTTGCAAATTAGGTTTTTTTGAACTTGTTATAAAATAATGTTGATTAAAACTGTGGGTATTTTAGACATTTTTATAAACCAAGGGCATTTTTGTAATTTTACCACTAGGGGTATTTTAGTAATTTTATAAATCAGAAGTTTTTCGAAAAATTGTGTAGAAAAGATAGTTTCCACGAATTAAAGAAAAATGATTTTAAGAGTTTAAAATTAGGGTTCTTATAAAAAATGGCTAGTTCCCTTTCGGGTTTTAGTTATTGAGTTTAGCCTATGACCGAGTCTTCTTGGTTAGGGTGAACCAAAGCTACGTACTAGGCAGGATTCGAGTGGAGAGGAGGTGAGTCACACGGATTGGTTAAATACCAAGCTCCCACTAAAACCATTCCTAGACATGCGCACAGAGGTTGCCACACCCACTAAATCTTTTGGGTTAGGGTGAACCGAAGCTACGCACTAGGTAGGATTCCTGCGAAGAGGAGGTGAGTCACTAGGACTGCTTAAATACTGTGCTCTTCCTGGATCCAATCCTAGACATGCGTACTATGGTTACCACACCCTAACTCGATTGACTTAGCCATAGGTTTGTTTAGTGCATTAAGTCTTATGTATTTGTGTTTGAGTAGACTAATCTTAGTGTTCAAGTTCCTATCATGCTATTCTACGCTCCATTCCTTTCCTACCCTTCTATAATTCACATAATCACACAGATAGTTCGGTATTTACCGGTGGATCATGGGTTTGAGACTTAGGTGCCATGCTAGAATAACTCAAAAATTTCTAAAAAGCCCATTTTTTTCGAAAAGCCCATTTTGAAAACATTTTTGGGCCCCACAACCTCAAGCCGAAGTTTTGAACCAGCTCGATACCAATTTGTAACACCCCAAACCCACCCATTCACTACTAATCAATTTGAAATGCCATCATGAAAAACGCTTGAAACAAATTTGAACTTAAGGATAAAACACGAAAATTTTGTTAAGTTTAGAAAAAAAGTGTTCATTAAAACTCTTAAGTAAGGTGTGGTGTTTATAAAATATCCGGATTAAAACTTTAGTATAAATAGATTTAAATAAAAATCGTTTGTAAATAATTCCTCAATAGTCAATCCATAATAAAACACAATAATAAACTTAATGAGAAACACTTAAATGACTTTAAATACTTTTAGAGGCCTTATTACAATAATTGAATAATCAAAGTCTTCAAGATATAAATGCTTAATTAATTAAAAATATCTTTCTGCATGAAAATCTGCTTCTGCATGGCCACCTTTGTATCCACTCCAACCCGGTCCAAGCTTTACACATCACCTGAAAGGTTTAAAATATTGGGTGAGTCAAACCGACTCAGTGCATAGTCATTTCACATATCTCCACATATGGGCTTGGCCCATATCCACACAATCCATACACATAAATATGCAAGTATGAAGCCCATCCCAACCTAGGGTCTATCCATTACACCTACCTTGGCGGCACTTCGCCAAGGCCGTGGCTAATCCACCACCGATCACATAATGATCATATCTTACCTTGGCAGACTTGTTGCTCAAGGTCGTGGTCGAGCCACCGATCCCATACTGGATCCCACATATCAATCACCACGGTGATGCACACACTATCAACCGCCGAGATGGGCACTTAGCCAACACCTCCTTGATGAAACACATAGCTAACATCAAGCGCTAATGTAGCACGAGGCTAGCATTAGACCACGTACATAATGATGTACACCATTTCCTTCAATTTTCACATCCTAAGTCCCATGCATATATGTGTATCATGTCAGATTAATAATCGAGTAAATATTTATCACATGCTCACCACAAATATCACACATATATCATAGGCAAAATAGAGCACCGACCGATTAATCGATTACCCACTACGGTATCCACCATCTTAGCCATTATTTTCGGCTAACATACACATCATAATCAAACATACTTAACAACATACAATAACAGGAGAATAGTGCGATAACTACGCACTTGATTAGTACAATTAACTAAATCCGAAACCCACGCCTAACGATTTGCACCTTTGCGATTGTAGAACTCCTTCCTACACCACCTAAGTCGAATCGGCTAACATTATATACCAAAATGGCCTATGGTCAAAATCACTATCGCCTTACCTTACGGATCTAAATCCAAAACCGCCATTGTAGTCGACAACTACTAGATCCTCAAGAAAACCTTCCAAATTTCGCCATGGAATTCTAAAGGAGTTAGATTCCTATATTTCGCTAAAGAGAGATTGAAAATCAAATAATAGTTGATCTTACCTTTTGGATGAAATCGGCAACACCTTTCCGTCACAACAAAGATTCTGGCTTTGGCAATTTCACTTTTGGTGCTATGAAGAATTTGACTAGGTTGGATTGTGTTTTGGTTTTGAATAAAAGAGAGAGGAGGCTAGGGAATTGACTAGACAAAAGAAAAGAGAAGAGAAGAGAAGAGAACCCTAAGAATTTCGCAGAGAGAGAGAGAAGGAAGAAAATTAATGAGTAGCCCTCCTTCCTTCCTTTTATAGACTAAATTATCATCTAAGGAATCCCTTACTTGGCCACCACTCTTCTATTTGATAGCTTTATCCTTTAATTATCATAAAATAAAAGAGTTTAATCCAACCTTTATCTCATGGGAATAATGATAAATAAATTCCTTATTTATCTCTTTAAAAATACTTAAGATAAATCATCATTTATCCCTATTTAGCCAATTTTAAAGAGAATAAAACTCCTTTTCAAGAGCCTTGTTGCCGTCCACCTTCAGGCTTCGGAAGCAAAATAAAACTTATTTTATTTGCTTCCCATGTGACTCGAACTCAGGCCCAACACCCTTGCATGTGGCGCCATTTCCAGAGGCCCTAAGTGGCAGCTTGAGGCCACTTTTCCAAGCCTATTTGTGTGTCAAATTTCACATACTTTTTTCTCTTAAGGCCACTTTGCCTTAATTTCCCCTTTTAACTTAAAATTTCAAAAATTTCCAATGCATCCCCCTTTTAATCCTAGAGTTTTAAAAACCTTTAAAACATCACCAACCACACTTAAAGCCTATTAATACTTGAGTTATGCTCCAAACGCACAACCCCTAATCTAGGATGTTACATAGAATTTAATATTGTAATTGAAAGTTAGTACGGACACCACTCACATGTCTTAACTTCCTCTTTATGATTCCAAAAATAAATTTTTTAAAAAAATTATCATATTAGCTGTAAAAAAAATGGTTATGGGTAATTTGCAGTTTAGGTTATTCAACTTAACATAATTTTTCGTATAAGTCACAAATCTTTTTTCATCAAATTATATTATTATACTATTACTATTAACAAATTGGTTAATTTCGTATAATATTTTTAAAGGAAAAGTTGGGATGGATTGAGGGGCTTGGGGTTGCCTCCTTAAAATTTTCAAATTTTAAATTTTATATATAAATTATCATGTATTTTAAATTTAGTGTTCACATTGTTTAACATTTGCTCCCTTAAGTTATAAGATTATATTTTATATTAACAAAACATTTTTCAATTTTAATTATATAACTTTAATAATAATAATCAAATATTAATGTATGATGGGGACTTTAAAGTCAAATTCAGAATTAGTTGATTTGCCTCATACACATACATATTAGGTTATTGACTTTTCATGTATTTTAATTTGTATGTCTTGTTAAGAAATTATCTTCCTTTGATAAGGTTGCAGGACTTGATGATATCTTGTAATACAACACATACAAAATTATAATGATATTTATGAAATTTTAAGTATAGTATTAGTTATTCTTCTTTTTTTTTTTTTTTGCATTTTGGAAAGAAATATTTAATTTTATATAGTGTGATTTTTTCTTTTAATTTTTTTACAGTTAAATCATTTAATTTTATATAGTGTGATTTATTTGATGAGAAAAAATATTCAAAAGAACTGACACATCTTTTATGTTTTAAAAAGATCGTTCGATTTAGAAGTTTCACATCCCTTACATGACTTATATTTTAGACATAATCAACTATAGGATGTTATGCTAAGTCATAAATGCATAATAAGTCTGTATAACTTTTTCCTTAGAATTACTTAAAGTAATTAGTAAAATTGAATTAATTTGTTAATAATAAAAGTTTAAAGATGTAATTTGAAAAAGAAAAAAAAAGGTTTGTGGAAAAAAAAAGGTTTGTGGCTCTTTTTCATGATAAATTCAAAATTGAGGTAGAGAAAGGATAGAATTTGAACCATCTCATTTTACAACTAATTTACATACTTTAGTGAATTAATTAAAATATCTAAAATAAAATCTTAAATAAATTTAAACCTCAAATATTATTAAATTTTATTACTACTCTCTTATTTTAATTTTTGTAATAACTATTTTCTTTCTTATTTTACAACCACAATAACCTTCATCCAAACACATATTCTCTCATTTATGTGTTTTGTGGCGTTCAAACTTTATAATAATAAAAATCATATTAGCTCTTCATTTATTTATTTTTACCTTTTTAATCATTAAACTGTATTTTTGTCAAATCACCTTACATTAGATGAAAAAGTTAACGTTTGTTAACTTTGATGATGTGGATGACATGTCAACATTTAATTAATTTCTTAAAATTTTTATATTTTTAAAAATAATTTTTTAAACTTTTAAAATTTTTAAAAATAATTAAATGTTAATGTGTCATCCATGTAGCAATCTAAATGTAAGTCATGTCAGCAAAATTAACAACATTAATTTTTCCATCAATTTTGGGTGACTTGATAAAAATATAAGTTTAAGAACTAAAAAATAAAAATATAAATAAATTTTTATAAAATTAAAAGACCAAATAAATCATTATACCTCCATTTAAATCTCATGCTATTGTTTGCAGATATTTAAATTCCATTTCAGCTAAAAATATTAATTTATTTTTATTATCCTAATTAATAAAAAATATGTATTGGTCCATACTTGCGCAATCTATTTTGGACTTTTAATGCGTGGGTGGAATTAAGGATTGGTTGAGAAATTCAGAAAATTAAAGTAAAAGAGAATCGCAACATATAATATCATTAATGGGATAAGCTTGGGATGATGTTAAGCCAATCCAAGATTTTTCACTGGGCCAATGAAAATTAAAAGACTATGTGAATGGTAATTGAAGATGGTAAGTTAGATAAATATACAAGTTCATTAAAATTTAAGAAGATTGATCTTGAATTCAAAGAATTTATAAAACTTGGAGGGGCCATTTAATTAACCCCAAAAAAAAATCCCATTAATATGATACCGATATCAAGTTAAAACATTTTGAAATCCAGGGACATATGTTGGGAATAACCCAAAAAGGAGAAATGAGGTGAGGACCCAGGCTCAGCCATTACCAAACCTATCTTATCCCTTAACACTAAAGATATTACTTTAATTTCCAATTGTGAGATTAAATTTAATAAGATTTGAAATTGGATATTTTTTTTATTTTTTTTATTTGTGTGTTAAACACCATTATTTAAATGGAGCATCTTTCTAATTTTAAATGGGGCCACCCATGGTTGTCTTTATATCTGGACCTACCTTCTGTTTCACATAATTTATACCAACTCAACACACCCATCTTCTCTACAATTCTTTGATGTATGTATGTGTTGATGATTATAAAATGTTTTAATATATAATTACTTAAATTACTTTACCCTATAAATTTAACCTTCTTTATTTTAATTGTTAATTTTTTTTTTAAAATTGAGATCTGTGTTGGGAGCAACCCAAATCCTTTCAAATGTTATCCATCAAAAATTGACACACTCTTATACAATTATTTTTGTTTCTCAACTCTGTGGACCAAAATAATTAATGTAGGGATCAGAATTCTCGTCAATCAAAACAATAAACTTTCACTCCTGTTCCTATATAAATTTCAGTTAGTTGACTTTGTTTGTACCAACCGGCACAAAAAATGAATTTTCAAATATATTTTATTATTGATTTGTTGAAGAATTGTTATTTGCATGGTATAAGATGATTTTATTGTTTAGTTTATGAAATATAATTTTTTTTTTGCTTGTTCAACGAGTCAGTTTTTTCCCTGGTTGAGATTTATCTCCCAATTCTATGGAGCTTGGTAGTTAATTTCGTTTCGTTATCGTTTGTATTGTCCAGAATGCTTTGTTCCAATAATAAATCTGAACAACATATTTTAGGTTCCATTCCAATGTAAATCTCAATTGGTATTGGTCATCCCGGTTGATTTTACCCGTATCAACCAGAATATTGTGTAACAATCAGTGCAAAAAAATGAATTTTAAATTTTTTTTTTTTTTTTTGGATTTCTTTAATTTGGAGTTTGTTTAGATGGATTGTATTTGTGAAGCTTATTAAAGAGCATTTCATATAATTGACGAGTTTTTTATATTTAAGATTTATTTCATCTCATTATTTGATATTTGTAAATAATTTTTATATAAATATATAAAATATTTTTAAAAATAACAATAAATCCAAAACAGTATATCAAAATAAATCGGTATCAATATGTACTACCTAAAGAGGCAAAGCATTTAATAAAATAGAGATGCCTCGTCATTTTAAAAACATATCGACCTATTAAAGGATCCACAACTCTCAAAAACAATAATTTAAAAACTTTTTTTACCAACACTCAAACAACTTGCGTTTTTTTTTGACCAACACTCAAACAACTAACAGTGCTTTTGGTCCACGAACTTTGAGAAAACGGATTCGAAGTCGATTACATGTGAGGAAGGATTAGCACCTTGACATGCCCAAAATTGGTACCAAACCGATTGATTGATGTCCTTTGAAAACTTGGAAAGAGTTCGAAAAGACAATGCTTTTATTTTCGTAATTTGATGGAATTGAAAGGACGTTAAGGCTCTCTTATTTTCAAGAGATAAAGCATCATGTCCAGTTAGTTGGGGCGTAATACTTTAGACTCCCGAAACTAAGCTCGTCTTTTGAAACTTAGTTTTATATTTGAAGAGGATCTCCCGTCATTTGTCGAACGAGGAACCAGAACCCAATAAGTTAGGGCTCGTTCTCTCGAAAATCTAAATTAGGAATATCGCCTCAATTTTAGAAAGAAAAAAACTTATCCCGAAAGATCGAGATGTTGAGTCCAGTAAGTTAGGGCGCAACATTTTGAATATCCGAGATTAAGCGTTTTGTTTAATATTTAAATTGCGATTTCAAAAGGGATATCCCGTTTGTTTAACTTTAACGAGAAGAAACCGGAACCCAGTAAGTTAGGGCTCGATTCACTCGAATTGTTAATACGGAACGTCGATTTTAAAGCTAGAATTTGTGATTTTAAAAGAGATCTTCCGTTGTTTAGCTTAAACGAGAAAAAAATCAGAACCCAGTAAGTTAGGGCTCGATTTTCTCGAATTGCTAACACGAGATATCGATTGTTAAGAAAATTGATATGTCGAGAAAAATTAGCGCGAAAACGTGAAAACACGATGTTTTATGCGAAAAGAATAATAAAGGACACATACGTATATATATACACGTATAAATCGAAGGATATATAATATATTGAAGGCGCTTTACATAGTAACGTAGTAGAAAAAAATGATGAAGTGATAATAATAACAAGAAATGGTAGTAATAACAAAGTATGTACATTGTAAAAATGATAATATGATAATGATAATAATAATATACTATATAAAAGATATAATGAGTGTAAGCATATTATAATGACGATAGTAATATGATGTATAAGGAATATGATGAAAATAAATACATACATTACATTGTAATAGTATAATAACGATAATAATATAATAATATATATGTACGTATATGAGTAACAAAATTTACATGATATAAACTTGATAACATACAAAACAATTTAATACGTAAGAATAGGCTTTAGGATGATAAAATAATATATAATGTAATATAATATAATATAATACAATGTAATATAATATAACATAATATAGTATAATATATAGTATAATAATTATAATAATAATAAGGTAATAATAGTAATAATAATAATAATAATAATAATAATAATAATAGATAATAATAATAATAATAGTAATAGTGAAGTTAGCGAAATACGTTAATAAAAAATATGTATATAAAAATATAATAATGGTAATAACAATACTAATATAATAATAATAGCAATAAGTAATATATAATGGTAAAATAAATAATAATAATAGTATTAACAATAAAATAATAATATTGGTACATAATAACAATACTAATAATAATAATGATAATAATAATAATAATAATAATAATAATAATAATAATAGTAATGGTAAGAAATAATAATAAAATATTGAAACGAAATGTAAATAATAGTAATAATAATATAGTAAGAGTGCTAATAACAATATAATAATATGGTTATAAAATGATAAATAAAATAATAATAATAAATAATAATAATCATAATAAAATAGAAGTAAAAATGATTGAGTGAGAAGTGATAATAACAAAATAATAATAGTAATAATGATATAATAATAATAATAATAACAATAATAGGAAGGTTTAGCTAATAGAGGACTAAATTAAATTAATAAACAAAATTTAGGGACAAATTAAAATAAAGGAAAGATTAGGGATCTAATTGCATGCTAAAAAGACTGGAGGGACCAAGGAAGTAAATAGCCCTTCGCCAAAATATGCAAAGAAAGAACGAGGACCAAATTGAGAATCGAGTAACTTGTTGGGCTAAATTTAAAATAACAAATACTTAATTGCAAAATCACAAAAGGCTAAGGATCACATAGCATAAATATCCCTTTCTAAAAAAGCGGATCCCGAGGCGGGTCGGTCGGTCGGATCGGGCCAAGGTCAAAACGACGTCGTTTTGGGCTTAAGAGCGACCCCAAACGACGCCGCTTTAGGGGGCTATAAAAGGCCAAATATCCGAAAAAATCATTCTTCACCTTGTAAAAAAAAAACTTGATTCTCCTTTTTCTCTCGCAGGTGGAGGGGAACTCATTGAATCCGTGCCATTGAGGTCGCCGTGCCGTCGCTCAAGCCACAAGACGGTGGGGAAAAAGGTAAAATTTCGTTTTTTCCTTTTTCTTTTTTTATATTTGTTTTGATTTTTTACTAGTTTATATATTTATTTTAAAATATATTTATGTGAATAAAAAAATAAAAATAAAAAATAAAGTTTTGAAAGAAAATCACCTCTTCGATCTGCTTTCGCCCGATCAAAAGGATTATCATTCATGGTGGCATAGGCATAACATTCAGAATGATTCTCAAAACAAACGTTTGAGCTCACTCACCATTACCAAACATGTTAGTGTAGGGATATTTGGGGAAAATAAGGATGAGAGATGCATGTAATGGAACAGAAGATGAAAGAGAATTAGTGCATATTTGGCCACAGCTCTTTGGCCTTTCAAAATGGGTTTTCAAGTCAAGTTTGTAGGCATGGTAGAGCCTCAAACCTCAAGCCAAATAAGTCGATTAGCCTAACTTCATACAAAGTTCAAAGCATATTATCTTAACTTTGGATCCATATTTGACTTGGTTTTGAACCCAACGTGCACGGTTTGGTAATCGAAATTTGCTTCCAATTGGTAAAGCAGCACCTTAATTGTGAGGTGTGACAACATTTGTGTCCTACTTTCTTACAGCAAATAAAGCGACCAATTCCAAGGTTGTCTTTCACCATATGCTAATTTTCCTATTCATGAAACGTGTCATTGATTTAATTAAATTATCATAACAAGTTGAAAATTAAACCAGATGGTTGACAACTAGTTTTGAATTTATATAACATTATCCTACATTTCTTATGTTGATTTTCTACTCTACTTTTTTTTTTTAACATTTCCATTACTTTTAATTTTCAACATTTCTTGAATAAAAATATTTGATTCACTTAGACAAAATAATTAGATTTATAAGTAGGATTTAAATGAAATTTAAAACTATATTTCGAGCCAAATTGATTATGTTAATATCATAATATAAATCTTAAAAAGTAAAGTAGGTAAAGGATTCAATTGTCCGAATTAAAAGAATAAAAAAATTTAAAAAATGAATATTCAAAGCCGAATTTGTTATTCGAAATAGTATATAGAATTAAGATACAAAATATTTGAAAGTTTATTTCTGCATCTACTTTGAATCTATTTTAGAGAGTAATTAAAATATTTCAATCCACAAAGCAAAACAATAAATTAAATATTCAAATCTATATTATTCATTATCATATATACATACTATATTTAAAAAGTAAATTATATTTATGAGGTTGTTTTAATATTTTTATATACAATTAATAATTAAAAAAAAAGCACATATGGTTGAAATAGATGTAATATATCATGAATTGTTTTGGGTATATTAAAGGTCTCCTAGTTACTCCTACCAACAAGTTTTGAGTATAAAATTTGTTTGTTTATGTATGTATACAGGGATGAATAGAGAGTTGTAAAGGAAAAAGGATGGGCCAGGGGCAATCCTCAAAAGGATACGATCACAGATTCACAGCCGCCCAACAAGAAAATGGAAGAATTTGATGGGTCAACTTATCTTCTAATTCAATACCACCTCTTTCTTTTTAAACTTCAAATAAGTTTTGATTTATCATTATTATAATTCCGTCAAACAAATTTCTACCTAACATTTAATTCCTCCACATTCACTAACACTTCCACATTTGATACCATACCAAAAATATTAAAGAATCACAAATATTGTACATGGAATCCAACAAATTACAATAGTTAATGCCAACTGTCGAAACCATTTTTTTTTGTTGAAAAATGGGGTCGACTTTAGAAATAAAAATGAAATCGCCACCGATTTTTTTAAGGTGTGATCGGATTACCTTGAGATTAATCATTAAAACATTTTGATTTATTAAAACAATAATTTTGGCCTACGAAATTCGAGAAAACGGGTTCGAAGTCGGTTACGCACGAGGAAGGATTAACATCCTTTTAACGCCCAAAATTAGTACCGAATTGATTGATTAACATCTTAACGTTGAAAATTTGAAAATATTTTAAAATACGATCCTCTTTTTTTTTAAAAACTTGAATAAATTAAATCGGATGCTGAGACCCGCTTATTTTGAAGAAGTAAATGTCATACCCAATGAGTTAAGATACGATGTTTCAAATCTTCGAAGCTAAGCTTGTCTTTTGACTTCTAAACTCATGCATTTAAATTCAAAAAGGATATTCTGTTATTTGGGTCAAATGAAAAATCAGAACCCAGTAAGCTAGGGCACAATTTCTCAAAATTCCCAAATACAGAATATTGCCTTTGCTTTTAAAAATCCTTATCTCGAGATAATAAAATGTCACATCCAGTGAATTAAGACACAACCTTTTTGAATTCCCGAGAATAAGCTTTTATTTAATTTTTATGCTTTGATTTTAAAAGGAAAATAATAGGTTCTTTAAACTCGATGAGAAAAATCGAAACCCAGTAAGTTAGGATACGATTTCTTTCGAACCTTAGAACGAGAGGTATTTGCTTATTTCAAAACAAAAATATCATATTCGAGTATGGCTAAACGTGAAAATCTCATATTTAAATAACAATTATGCGATATAAATTTAATAAGTTAATAAAGCATAAGGATCATGATAATAATAACAAACAACAAATATGCATGCCATAACAACATTACTAAAAAAAATTATCAAGATAATAATATTAACAACGAAACAAATAATAATGATAATAGAAAACATAATAAATGTAAAATACGAGCCTATTTAGAAATTCAAGAAGAAAATAAAAATATATATACATATATATATATATATAAAAATAAACAATTAATGAGATAAATAAATAAATAAATACATAGGTGAGTAAATGAAACAAATATATGATATTAGATTTAAGTATTTTATAAGTAAAATAATATAAATAAATTAATTAGTAAAACTAATATAGAATTTAGGTAAAATGATGATAATAATAGTAATAATAATATGTTAATAATAATAACAAAAATAATGAAATAAATAATCGAACATTTGAAGACATATATTCAGAAATAAAAAGAAAGGAAAAGAACCTATCCGAACACTTGAATAACAAGGAGGGGTCAAAAGGGAAAATTTCCCTTATCCTCCAAAACGACTTCGTTCTGTTGAGGGATTAAAATAAAATAATAGCAAAATTATCAGGCAAAATTAAAGGAAATAAATAAAAAGGACTAAATTGAAAAAAATGGAGCATTTTAGTTATTTGCTGTGCTGTTTTTTCTGTTTGTAGGTACGGAACGCCAGCTATGGTGTACAGAGGCGGTGGTGGCGCATATGTGGGGGGAAAGCTGTTGCGACACTGGCTTTGGCTGGCTAAGGTTTCTGCTTATTTTAATTTTTGGGCTAATCGGGCCAGGGTTTGAATTAGGCTTGCTGTAAATTTTTTTGTAATGGACTTTTGTTAATTTTATTTGATTTTTATATTTTATTGTTTTTGTTACTAGGCCTGGGCAAATTTGGGCCCGTACACCAACTTGCTAGCGAAGCTATCTAATATTAACCAAAACCATTGGATAATCGCCCAACGAAAGATGTGGTCTGGCTAAGATCGACCCCCCATTTTCTGCCTTGGTAGAGAAAGGGAATGGAGCATTTGCTCTAACCCCTGCAATGTTTTGCATTTTACTTGACATTGGGACTGAAATTTTGCATATAGCACGGTCTGTATGTACCTAAAAGTCTTGAGCCTTTTTCTTTACAAGATCACAACCGGTGGCACGCTGTGAATGTTTGGCCCCACTGTCCTATGCACACCTCATTAAATTCTGAGACGAATCAAGTAGCTGGAAACTAGCTCTCACATTCGCACGTCTCGAGTCAATTATTAGCAAAAAGGTCTGTCACGAATTGGTTGCAACCTGTGGAGAACAGGCACAGGTAATGGTGATGGTGCAATGCATGGGAAGTGCCACGCTATGCCTTTAGAACCTTAATGCTGCAGCAGGGCTCTCAACAGCTGCAAGAGCATAGTTGTATAGGCAAGTATTGGGCGGACAGCAGGTGCTAAGGCAATGTTCGGCTAATGAGCCAATGCCAAGCTCTTATTCCATTTCTTTAAGCTAAGTTTTAGTGACCATTTTGTATCTATCAAATTTTTGATGCAACTAATTGTTCATGCAATCATTACAATTTGCAGATGGTTCCATTTTAGTCTCCAAAGGAAAATTCCTAAACCAAACTTTGAACTAATAGGAACAGGAGCAGTGAACCGAGACAACAAATTTTACCCAGAAAGGTGTTTCCTTGTCCACTTTTTGGCATTTAAATTTAGCCTTTTTACTCTTTTATCACTTTGGCCTAACTCTTTCTTTCTTTCTTTCTTTTTTTTCATCATTTTTAATCTTCAAATTTTAATCATAATGCATTTATTTAGATAAAAAGTTGATTGAATTTTAGAAATTTTAACAATATTGACATAATAGCATGCTTGGCAAACCAATTTTACTTTATTGCTAATGTGGATATTCTTTTAAAAATTTTATTATTTTTTATGAAGTGCACTTAAACAGTCATATTAGTACCATTTTAATAATTCAATTAGCTTTTTAAAGAAAATTAAAACAGCAAATTGACAAAAAATTTTAAATTTTATGAAGGTCAAATTACAATTTTGGTATTTTTACCATATTTAAATTTGGGATTTAATTCTTATATTTGTTTGACATAGTTCATCTTTTATTTTGATAAGATTTAATTCACAAATTGGTATCTAAACTATATCCTTTTTCCATCTTCATACCTAAACTTTTTTTTCACAAATGATACCTAAATTACTTTTTTCTTCAAGTTGGTACCTCTATTAGTCATATTGTTAAATATGTTTAAAAATAGCATAACCCACAAATTAGTACCTAAACTATGTTTTTTTTCATTTTGGTACCTAAATATTTTTTTTTGGTACAAGTTGTCCCTAAAGTATTCTTATATTACCCATTGTGGGAAAATACATCTTATTTTGACTAAAGTTTATTTTGGCTTTTTTTTTTTCCCAATTAAACTCCTTTTTTAGATTCCCATTTTAACTTTGATTAACCTAGAGTTGTTGTAGTCATATATGCTACGAATTTCAGCCTATAAATAGGCCTTAGTTACTCACAACAAAAATAATTTAGATTGAGAGAATTTTGTTCTTTATTCTGAAGGACTTTTCTTGTGGGGCTTCAGGTTTTTCTTTTAATTATTTCATTTTTATACTCTCCTTTATTATAGTGAAATTTTTTTTTTGTTTGTGATTTTTTATCCTCTTTTGAAGAGTTTTTCCACTTAAAATTTGCATGTTTGATCTTTTCGATTATTATTTTATTCACTTTGTTCGTTGCTTAACCGGGTTTATCGCCAACACCCATTTTACACCAAAATGCTATATCCATTAAAAAAATTCAATCAATAATAGTCTGCCACATCATATAGGCTTAAAAATATTTTTAATTAAATTATTTCTCTTTTTTTCTTTTATATTATTTCTCTTCTTTTATAATATTTGAAATACTAACAATACTCAAAATTTGCCCTCTTCAGGTCGACATGCTAGTGACTATTTATGTTTTCAAATTTCACCACTTGCTTGCTCGACCTAACAATATTGAAAAAAAGTTATTTCATTGATCAAAACTAGTATTTTCAGAACCAGATCGAATCGGTCAGTTGTGGTATCAATTCAGATATAATAGTTGAATCGATACAGACTGGTTGAATCGATTTTTTTTATTTTAAATATTTTTATTTGTATATTTTTAATAATTTAATTGATCGAACCAGACGAACTAACAAACTAAGAACTAGTAGCCTGATTGGTTTAATTATCGATTAGGTTCTGAAGAAAGAAAAAAATAAATAAAAATATATACATGTAAGAGAAAATAATATTTTTGTCTTTTTTTTTACGCATGTTGTTTCTTTTTAAAAAAATTTATCATTTTTTAAATAAACTTAACTACTTAACTAGTACCAACTTGGAGAAAAAAGTAGTTAACACATCACTTGTGATAAAAAATTATTTCGATGCCAAAATAGGAAAAAAAAACATAGTTTAGGTACCAATTTGTTGGTTAAGTTTTTTTTTTTTTTTGAAATAGACTTAACGGTTTGATTAACAGAGATATAAACTTGGGAATAGTTTAGGTACCATTTGTGACAAAAAAAAAGATATCAAGATGGGAAAATGGCATAGTTTAGATATCAGTTTTTGGGTTAAGCTTTTTTTTTTTTAGTAAATAAAAAACAGCAATAGCATAGGACAAAAGTGCACCCTAATTCAAACCAGACAGATTGAACTCCACCGTAAGCAGCTCCCTAATCGATGGCGGGGGATCCTCCATCAAATTAAATCTTATCAACTCTTGACTTACAAATTTTGTCAACTGATCTACCACTGTATTCTAGGCCTGAGGAATATGTCTTACACGAACTTCCCAAGGACAAAAAAGCATACTATGTAACAACCTTAGTTCCATCGTCCTGCTATCTACAACACCTCCAACAAGAATGGTCTCAACCAACAAGCCATTGTCACTCTCCAGCTCCAACTTTCGGAACCCTTTATCCCATACCAAGCGAAGCCCTTCAAGCATCGCCTTTGCTTCCACCTGAAATATAGTACCATCTCCAATTGTCATTGTAAAACCACATCGCTAGTCCCCATTAGCATCTCTAATAACACCTCCAACAGAGGTACAATTCCTTAGTGAGAATTCATCACAATCAATGTTAAGTTTAACGTAACCCTCCTTAGGACATGACCAATGTGAAGCTATTGCCCTTGGATGAGAAAAAGACGACCTGAGTCTTGAAGATAAAACACTCCGCGTCCAACTTGTGCCTTTATCCACAAGTTCTTGCACACAACTGTGACCATCGGAGAAAACAAACAAATTTCGATTCGTCCAAAGTAGCCAACAAATAATAGAGATGATAAAATTCCAAGGGATCCCATCATCAAAGCAAGTAGTACTATTTTCTAAATTCCATTTCAGCCAATCCTCAAGAGAAAGAGAAAAGAAAAGTACCTGGCTCTGACGTGGTACTAACGTCATCTAAACTACACGTGGAAAGGAGCAATCCCTCACCGCAAGGAGACTCGTCTCAACCCCACATCCACATCGGTTAAGTTTTTTTGTAATATTATTAGATAATCCAAATAATTAACACCATAGATTATTTTGGTTTAAGTATTGACCTGAGTTTTCTTAAAACACTCAATCCACAAAAATAAAAAATAAAAAATGCTTAATACATCTTTTGGCTATTTACTACAACTAAATTATCATTCTAGTACTTGTACTATTCTTTTATCAATTTTATCTTTGTATTTTTATTTTTATATCACGTTACCCCAACTCAAATTTCCATTAAAAAGTGAAATCAACCAATGACACGATGTCACATGTCAAAGAAAATAAAAAAATATTTATAAATTTCAGAAAATATAAATAATTAAAAATCATTAAAAATGCAAAAAAAAGCATAAAAAGGAATACAAAACCCGGAAATCTTAGAAATTTTTATATATTAGAAAATTATAATTTTTAAAATTTTAAGTATACAAAATTTAAAAAATCATAAAATTTTAAAAGTTTATTTAGAAATTTAGGTTTTAAGAAAATCTCATAATTTTATGAATTTTAAAAAGAATTTTATGGTATTTTTTTAAAAAAAGTAGCCATTTTTTATTTTTTAAAGTAGTGTAACACTTAATACCCAATCCAATCGCCGAATTCAAGCTATAAGGTGCATTCGTTGCCGAAGTAACTACAGTCAATCAGTTAACAAACAAGCAATCGTGCATGTCATCCAATGATAATCAATTTAAAATATGATAAAAATTGGTACCTTGTTAATTATGCAGTTGCCAAAAATATATTTGAAATTTAAAAGTAAGAAATCTAATGTTTAATTGTGATCTATTAAAATAAAATATTTATTTTTAAGTGAATTAAATTTCATAGTAAAATGATTTTTGATATATTGTGGTATCTACAAAATACCAAAAATATTTTTAAAGGAAGTAAAACTCGTGAATCCACTCAATTAAGAAAAAGGATATCTCGTTATTAATAAGTATCAATAGAATCCTACCCGACACATAGAAGAAAACATTGATCAAATTAACTCAAGATATTGTCTCGTTAAAAAAACAAATATATGAAAAATTCTACTAAATATTTTAATTTTAATTTTAAAATTTAAAAGAATTTTATAGATTTCAACAAAATTAAACGAATTCATCATCAATGTTTTTCTTTTATTTTCAGAAAGCAATTTCAATTTTCTTCAAATTAACTTAAAATAAAAAAATGCAAATAATATATAAAATTAAAATAGTTAGAAATTATAGCCAAAATGCACCAAGCTATCCACGATAGCCTATCCGTGCATGCCACCAATCTGGTTTTACCGAAATGCAAACAAATAAAACGGAAATAAAAACACAAAACTACAAGGACTGAACTGCAATTTATTTAAAAAATAGTTGAGGGACTGAAATGGATGAGCACCACTCTTTTGTTTTGACTTTTTTTTTTCCCCTTTTGCTTTGCTGTGTTGTGATTATTGCTCGGTCTATTGGTTCTTTTATTGATGTTTTTATTTGGCTGTTGGCTCGGGTTTGGGGAGGAAGTAGTGGTAAGTTTGGGAGTTTCAAGAAGTGAAGGCTTAAGTGTCTATGGTGGTAGCAGAGGTTGTAAGAGAGGAATGGTGGTGGACGGTGGTCAAGGGACCAGTGATGGTGGTGGTGTTGGAGGCTTGGTTTTGGCTGAAGGAGGGAGCCGAAACAGATGGAGAAAATGGTGAAAAGTCCCTCCCCCAGTTCTTTTACTTTTTTTTTTGGTTGTTTTTATGAAGGGGGAGGATGATAGTTTGATGGAAATGCCGGTAGCGTAGCTGGTGAGAGGAGCATGGCTGTCAGCGGCATAGAGGAGAAAGAAAAGAGGACAAAAAAGCAAAAGTTACAAAAGTTAAGGGGGAAAAGTGTAATGTTCAAAAAGTTAAGGGCCGTTTTCATTTCCATTTTTTTTTTTGGTATTTTGTAATTTTTCATATTTTTGGGGATTTTTAAGTAATAAAATATAGTGTTATATATACTCAAAATTAAAATAAAAAACAATGGGTCAAAGTCCAAAATTCATTTAATAAAATAGGCCCAAATCCCTTTCTTTAAGCACATTAGCCCAAATTTTAATCATGTTTGAAGAGTCGAATATTTTAGCTTAAATTAGTAATATTTTGAGTTTAAAATCGACAAATAATTGAACTTGTAAGCTTTAAAAATCGACAACTGAAATCGGGTTTAAATAAGACAATTATAAAGGGTTTGATTTGGATCCCAACCAAATTTGGTGTCTATAATTATTAAATAAATTAATTTCAACAAGAAGGATTAAATTGTGAAACTATCAATTTTAAAAAGTTATAAAAGTTAAAAAGTAAATAAGCCAAAAACAAAAGTATTAAACTGTCAAATGTCAAAAAAATTATAGTGTGAACATTTTTTTTAATTTTTACATAGGACATTGTTATATTATATATACTAATTTTTTATTTTGTGTGATGCACGGATTGATTGTATGTATAAATTTTGAAATATAATTTTGGGGAAAAAATTTTGAAAGATATATAATTAAGCATTCATAATCTTAATATAAGTAAGAATGCAAAATTATTTATTAATTAGGTAAAGAAATATTTAGAAAATTGAAAGTATTTTAAAGTATATTATTTAGATTGGGATTTAGAAATTGAAGAAATGAAGGCTTTCCATTTCTTTTGGGAATGAAAAAAATACATGAAGCATATTAGTTAGTATATTGTATATAATTATAAGTATTTGATTTAATTATATGTGTACTTGTATATAAGCGTAAAATGAAATAATTTTTAAATAAATTTTAATGGTTAATTTATGGGTATATGACGTTATTTTAATATTTATGATTTTAGGTCAATTTTTTTATATTTATGAGAATACGTTGTTTTTTTAGGAGAGAAAGTGAAAATGTGTTTCTTAGGGTATATTTTCACTAAAAATTGATAACTCAATGCCTTTGGTTATATTGTTGAATGTTCGTGTTTTTGTCATTAGTCTTGAGCTCGATTCCTCTCCTACTTATATTTGTATTTTTTATTTCATGTTGTTTCAAGTCTTTTTAATTAATATTTTTAAAACATCAGCTTTTCTGATTAGATTTTGTTAATTGTGATTTCATCTTTGAGTCCCAAGTTTAATCTCTCTTATAAGCATTTTAATATGTATTTTTATTTCATGTAGTTTAAAACTTTTTAATTTTTAATTAATGTTTATACTTAATAAATATATTATTTTCAAGTTTTTTTAAATTCATCTTTTAATTAATAACTCTTTTATTTATAAAATTAAATAATTATTAAGAATATCATTATTTTTAGTAAATATAATTTTTATATGTGTAATATTTATTTTTCAATCCTTATCATGAGTGTAGAAAATTTTATTATTATATATTTTTAGTAAATATATATATTTTAAAATTTACCGATCTATACTATTTTTGAATAGAAAAAGGAAAACGCTTATTATAGGTGTGTTTTCACTGTTGTGTCAGTGAAAATGCGTTCTATAGGATGCATTTTCAGCCACGTCAGCTGAAAACGCGTTCTACAGGACATGTTTTCACCAAAAATAAACAATCCATTTTTTTTGTCAGATGGTTAAATATTAGCGTTATTATCCTTGAGTCTCAGGTTCGATTCCTCTCCTACTCACATTTGTATTTTTTATTTCATGTTATTTTAAGTTTTTCTTTTTTCCTCTCCTGCTCACTCAATAACTAACAATCATCAAGACATTTCCCTCAATTTTCATCACACTTACCAGCATAAGAGTACAACAACCGTTCAAGAAAGAAATGAATTAAACTCACACCATAATCCAACAACAGCCATTTCTTCAAATTTCCAACATGTTTTACTTGCTTCTAACCGAAAATCAACAGCAGCTAATTGACAGTTTATTCATAAAATTCAAACAACTTATTTGAAGTCACCAACTAGTTTAATTCAACTTGAAAATTAACTAAACGAGTAAGGGCTAGTGTAACACCCCTTACCCGAGACCGTTGCAGGAGTCGAGCACGTGGCATTACTAGACTTAACTTACTAGTTCGGGACAGAATAATTAAAACTGACCATCTGCATCATGTTCACTAAATCTATTATAACTTGAGTTACAAAACTCAAAATATAGATCTGTAAATTTTCCTTGAAACTAGACTCATATATCTTCTTACTGTAATTTTTCCAGAATTTTTGGTGTGGCCAATTAGTACAGTTTATTAGTTAAAGTCTCCCCTATTACACAGCTTGACAGTTCTGACCTCTCTTCACTAAAAATCAATTATCTCATAATATACAACTCTTTTTCCTACATCATTTTTTTATATAAAAATAGACTCAATAAGCTTTAATTCTATATCTCATGCACAACCTAATTCCATTTCTACTATTTTTGGTGATTTTTCAAAATCACGTCACTGCTGCTGTCCAACTATTCCTCTGCATATAATATCACCAACTTAAGCATGATCAAGCCATATTTATGCATATAAGTATAGCCATTTTCGCATGGCTTCCATACATTATAAGTTTGTTTTTATACAAAACTCCAAGAAGTAAATTAGCTTATACATGCCATGGACCTTGGGTTCAAAAACAGAAAGGTACCAAAAAAAAGATGATAATGTGACTGACTTCGAAGACGATCCTCGAGCTTGAGCTTCAACTTCAAAATCTAATGAACAATACATAAAACACACCAAGTAAGCTATTATAGCTTAGTAAGTTTAAGCAATTTAAATTCATTGAATAATATAGACAAAATTTCATTCAAAATTTCGAAACCTAAACTCTTGGTAGCATCCATACAAATCATCCCAAACCATAATAAAAATTGAATTTATAATCACATCATATACTTCTAACAATTTCCATATATCAACACCACATGATAAATAACTAATATTTATATCATATATGTCGAACCATTTTTGGTGAAATAAGAACGACGCTTGGTCGACTCGCTTTTTTGAAAAGAAAAGGAAGGAGTCGCCACCGATCTTTATTTGGTGTGATCGGATCACCTTTGTTTTAATAAATCGTTTAATTTACTAAAACAGTGCTTTTTGGTCCACGAACTTTGAGAAAACGGGTTCGGAGGTCGATTACGTGCGAGGAAGGATTAGCACCCTCGACACGCCCAAAATCGGTACCAAACTGATTGATTGATGTCCTATTTGTTGTAAGCTTTGAAAAGGTTCGAAAATACAATGCTTTTTACTTCCAAAATTGGAAGGGACGTTAAGGCTCTCTTATTTTCGAAGAGATAAAGCATCATGTCCAGTAAGTTAGGGCGCGATACTTTAGATTCTCGAAACTAAGCTCACCTTTTAAAACTTGGTTTTATTTTTGAAGAGGATATTCCGTTATTCGTCAAATGAGAAACCGGAACCCAGTAAGTTAGGGCTCGATTTCTCGAGATTTCGAATACGGAAGATTGCCTCTATTTCGAAAATTTGTTTGATTAATATTAGGCAAAGTAATGATATTAACAAATAAGCAAATATATGAATAAATCTAATTCTTATAAACGAATGAGCAAATAAATAATGAAATAAGAATAACAATAATAAAATCATAGAAACAAATAGAATGATAATAATAATAATAACAATAAATAAATAAATAAATAAAAATATGATAAATAATTAAATTGCTTTAAAGTATTAAAAAGTAAAGAGCAATAAACTAATAAATAATAAGTAAATGAAATGACAAATAAATAAATAAAATAACAAATAAATAAATAAATAATGAATAAAATAATATAAAACAAAATTCATAAATGGTGAAAACTAAGTGAATGAAGATTAAACAATGATAATAATAATAGTACATTAATAATAAAAATAATAACATATTAATAAATGAACAATAATAAAATAAATAAGAGTAATAATAATAAAATAAAATAATAATAATGATACTAGTAATAAAGTAATAGTAATAGTAAATAATAATAATAATTAATAATAGAGGAATAAAATAATAATAATAATAATAATAATAATAATAATAATAATAATAAAAACAACAAAGAAGGACCAAGTTGAAATCGAATAAAATTAAGGGGTTGAAATCATAATAAATAAAATAAAAAGATATGGACTTAAATGGGACGCTACAAAACAAGGAGGACCGAAGAGTAAATTTCCTGACCTTGATGCGATCGTTTCACCGGATCAAATTGACAATGAAATAAAATAATGGGGCCAAATTGCAAAAAAAGAAGAAAACATGAAATAAGACTTAATCCAATAATGCCGCAAAAAAGGGGGACTAAGCGCACAATTATCCCTTTTAAGGGGTATGCGCATCTTCCCTTAGATCCAACGACGTCGTTTCGTTCAATATTAAAACACCCAGAAAATGTTAGCACATTTTAGCCCTACATTTTCTTTCAAAAAACAGCAGCCAAAATCCATTTTTTTCTCCTCTCTCCCTCTTTTCTCTCGTGCCCGACGATTGGGCTCCCTCCGGTGGTCTGTCGCACCACCACCATATTTGGTGGCCGACATCGCGCGGAGGTGGGCCTTTGGCCCTGCTTTCAAACCCGCTCAAATCGAGCCCTGTGTCCCCAACACTCTGAGAAGAGACCCTTTGAGGTTTCGACTTAGTTCGACAACGAAGAGGAGCCTCCGACGACGAACCCCGGTTCGTAAGGTCCTCCGTCTTCCCTCTTCGATTCAGGTTTATAAAAGATTTAAAATAAAATAAAAAAATGAATAAAATAAAAAAAATAAATGATAATAATAAATAAAAGTCTGAATCAACCTTCAAAGTTCTTTTGTTTTTGATTTCTCAGTATTCATTTTTTTTTGAATCCGCCAATCCCCCCATAACATTTGTTTTCTCTTCGGTTTTATAATCGAGATTGAAGAAAGAAAAAAATAAGAAATACAATAGATTTCCTTCTTTTCTGCTATTGTTGTCCTTTTGCGTGTTTGCAGGTGGCTACGGGCGTCATTGCAGTGCCCTTGCTTATTTGGTGAAAGATGGAGCAGAGGGCGCATCAGAGGGGCCTCGGGACGAGGTGCTTCGAGACGAGGCGAGGGCACGATGCTCGAGAAGCTGCGGCGCTAGAGTTCAAGAACCCTAGGGTTTCTGAATTGGTTTTAGTGTTTGGGCCTATTGGGCCAATAGGAATCGGGCTAGTTTAAGGGAAAATTGGGCTTGTTGAGCTGGTTTGTAATTGGGTTTGTTTTGGGGCAAAATGGGTTTGTACAATGCCCTCTTTGCTCATTGTCGTAACGGCAATAGAGGAAAGACAAAAGAAAGACCAATTTTGCCCTGGCCTCAAGGGCCTTAACTTCTTTGGTGCTCTTTTCTTCAGTAGCCCCATTCATCCAATCGCATCCGGTTGTTTCGATTCTATTCCACCGCTGCTTTGTTGAGATAGGACTTGTAGCTCTAATTTATTTTGTTGCGCCTTGTATCTTCGACCGCTCCCGCAATCCGCTCAGAACATCGGATCGCCAGACTTGTTATCTTCGATCCGCTCTTGCAAATTTAGGAATGTCAAAACTGCTATCTTCAATCTGATCCCTGCAAACTCGGGGATCACCAGACTGAATCTTCGATCTGCTTCCTGCGACTTCAGGAAGGTCAAATCTTCTCTCTTCAATCTGATCCTTGCAAACTCAAGGATCACCAGACTGAACCTTCGATCTGCTTCCTGCAACTTTAGGAATGTCAAATCTGCTATCTTCAATCTGATCCCTGCAAACTCGGGGATCACCAGACTGAATCTTCGATCTGCTTCCTGTAACTTCAGGAATGTCAAATCAGCTCTCTTCAATCTGATCCTTGCAAACTTAAGGATCACCAAACTGAATCTTCGATCTGCTTCCTACAACTTCAGGAATGTCAAATCTGCTATCATCAATCTGATCCCTGCAAACTCGGGGATCACCAGACTGAATCTTCGATCTGCTTCCTGTAGTTTCAAGAATGTCAAATCTGCTCTCTTCAATCTGATCCTCGCAAATTCAAGGATCACCAGACTGAATCTTCGATCCGCTTCGCAACTTCGGAAGGTCAAATTCGTTTTCTTCAATCTGATCCCCGCAAACCGGGGATCACCAGATCAATATTTGATTTACTTTACTCCACAGAACTTCGAGAAATAAGAATTGTGGAGAAGAGATTTGTAATCTCCATCTTCTCTTCTCAAACTTCAAAGAATTAAGGATGTAACCTCATTGTTAACTCAGGGAGACGGGATTTGTAATCTCAACCTACTCCACGGGAACTTCGAACTTTTCAATTTGCTTCCTTACTATCCTCAGGAAGACTTCAATCTTCAGCCTGCCCCATTACCATCTTGAGGGAACGAAATCTGAACTTTTCAATGTGCTTCCTTACTATATTCAGGAAGACTTCAATCTTTAGTCTACTCCACTATCATCTCTAGGGAACAAAATCTGAACTTTGATATTGCTACACTGTTCTTTGAGGAACCTGTCCTGTAGAATTTATGCTTATGCAAATGGTGAGGATACTATGATCAGAATGACTCAAAGCCTCCTACATGTGTTATGGATGACACTTTCGTGAATGCAGAATGTCATGAGAATGGTCTTTTTACAATGATTAGGATGCAATGATCAGAATGAATCGAATGCTCCTAGCTAAATGACAATGGATGACATTTGTATGAATGCAGAATGTCATGAGAATGGTCTTTTTACAATGATTAGGATGCAATGATCAGAATGAATCAAATGCTCCTAGCTAAATGACAATGGATGACATTTGCATGAATGCAGAATGTCATGAGAATGGTCTTTTTACAATGATTAGGATGCAATGAGTCGAATGCTCCTAACTAAACGTGCTTTGAAATGATGATGAATGCAAAATGAAATGATCCCTTTTTAAATGCTTGGGGTCGTCATTGCCAGTAGTTCATTAAGGTTCTATCACCGATGCGTTATCATGCTTCTTCGCTCACCGGTATCTTTGATGTAAAATCCAAAACGATCATATTCTCGCCCAACAAGCTTGCCCATTGTGATTTCGAGTCCTTCTACTATACCTTCTGGGATATAAAGATTGTACCTCTTATCGCAACTTCGGAGAATAACATTTGTTTCCTCCCATCCATCCTACTGTAACTCCGAGGTATAGGATCAATTTGATCTGTTACACCATTCACTGGTGTAATGACCAGATGTGTAGGCCTGATAGGTGCATGAATGCAGAGTATTATTTTTCTTTTCTCGAGAATGATCCCTTTATACTGTTGGGTTGACATTACTCGTTATCTGTCAAGGTCGTATCACCGGTGAAATGTATTGTCTTTTTGTTCGACCAATAAAAGGTCCAAAGAGATAATCATCTTTCTCCAATATTTCCAAACTTTGAGCTGAGTGAGTTCTAAAGAATAGTCCTGTTTCAGGTCCTTGTATTATTCAGAAGCTTCCAGAGTAATATGCAAAACTCATTTTATAAAAGTACTATTAGTCCACTAATTGTTATTTCAATGCAAAATGCTTGAAAAAGATTGTAACAATGGACAAAAAGGAAATCGATTGGGAGCATAGCTCAAACAAACAAGTTAATCAAACCTAGCAAAGGTAATTAAGAAGGAAATTTATCGGTGGTTTTTTTTAAGGAATAAAATAACCACAAGTAACAAAAATGGGTAAATGGAAACTAAGTGCCCCAGATATCGCAGCTTGAGCTTCTCTGCTCCAACTTCGAGGACCATTTTGAGCTTAATATGTGTTTAGGGATCCAGAGTACTTTGTCGACGCCCAAGACGTAACATACTTTTTCGAGCGTAGCAAAACCATCAGATGCCCTACTTTCGATCAAAATTTTGAGTCGCCCTTCTCGGGTTTTCAACTCAAATACCCTTTGGTCTCAAGGCGCCCTTTGCGGGTTTTCGCCTCGGCCTCTCCTTTTTCCTCTTTTTTTTTTCCTTTTCGGTTTTTTTTGAACCTGAACTCATCGGATTGGATAGGTCCTTGCCATCATCTTGATTAGTATCTATGTTTCCCCAGAACAAGCCTTCTTTGCTGCATAAGGCATTTACTTTTCCTTTGGAGTCCTTTTGAATAAGAAGAACCCTTCTTAATGCCAGGTCTTTCTCCTGAAATTCTCTTGAGCGAACATTTTTGTTATAAGCCCATATCATCCATTTTTGGTACATTGGACCATGAGTACTTTCAATCAAGCTTAATGTAGACATTCTGCCTCATCCAATCAAATCAAAGCTTGGGAAAAGGAATCTTATCTTCCAACAATTATTTCCCTTTTAATAAACCAATAGAAAAGATGCCCTGAAAGCCCCGCCAATGTTCAAGAAGCTAGAAGGTAAATGGTAACTTCTATGCCAACCTTTACAAGTCTCGATCGTTTTTCAAAAATTTTGAATGGTTTAGTCGCCATTCTCAGATCGATATGGTGTCCGATCTTTGAACAATTGTAAATTTGTGCCATCACGCTTTCTTTCTCGGTATTGCCACACGCTTCTTCTTCTTTTTGTTTTTTGTTTTTGTTTTTTTCGTTATTTTTTGGTTTTTTTTGTTTTTTATTTTTTTAAAATTTGGAGTTGAAGTCGACGACTGTTGACTTTGTAATTTTGACATGTGAAGCGACCTTTACCCTCTTGGCAAGGTAACCAAAGGCTATGAATATGAATCGATGTTGGCTCAAAGCTCTTGAGGAGACTGGCTTGATATCGTCTATGCCTCACATATAGGAATCCGCGTTTCAGTGCCTCAACGTGTCTGGCTGTGATCATGCGATAATGTCTTGCCTTATGCTTGCGGTGAGCTAAGCTTCCATCTTTATCTCTCTCGTTGACTTGTAGTGTCGGCTGACATTTCGCGAGGTAGGATCTGCTATTTTTAACAAGTTAGGAAATAAGTTACAATCTCTGTCATCTTCTAAGTCCTTAGATCCTTCTAGACACATATTTCACTAGAAAGGGAGTCCGTAAAATACGCTCATGTCATTGATATCTGGGACCTATCGCCAGATGAAAGTAATTTTCAGAGAATGAATGATTATTTATGAATGAAGAATAAAAGAATATTCAATAGAATGTATAGCATGAAAATAAAATATTGGTTCAAAAGATGCATTTTATGAAATAGTAATTGAGCCTATTTCACAAAAGAGATCTTATTGCTTCTAGGCTTAAAGCAACAAGTATACTTCAGACATTACTCTAGGTAAGCTTCTAAATACTATAGGAATTTCTTCCATGCCTCATTGCTCAAAATGCTCCTGTGTTCATGCTTCGCTTTTGAAAAGCGCTATCTTCACAATGCCCATTTTGACGAATTTTTCCACCAACTTCTTGAAAGTCAGCAATTTTCTATCAAATGCCTCAGAACCCCGCATGATACTCATATCGACATTTAGGTTATACCATTTTGGGTATGGAGGTTACAAGTGGTTTTATATAATAAGGAGCTACAACATGCATATCAAATAAGCTCTGGTATAACTCCTTATACGTCATGGGAATAGGAGTGAACTGAGGTTTTTCCGAATACGCTCCTGGATTGGGCCTTTGCCTTGGGGGGACCGGGTGACTGGTAACTACCTTCTTTGGCTGGTTTGCTGTAAACAGCTTCAAATAACCCTTGGTATACACACTCGTGCTAGCCACATCCTTATCCTTCCTCTTCGGGGCTTTTGAAGTCCCTCCTCCCTCTTTCTCTGCCCCTGGTAGGCCAAAATCAACGCGATTGACTTGCTCATTACTAGGGCTCCTCAAAGAATTCAGCAGCACCGAAGTATCGGTCCTATATTGAGATCCCATAATGACAGGTACCACGCGAGAACGTGCGTCTGGTTGAGCTGGGACACTTATTGGGGAATAAATGATGTCTTCATCACTATCCACATTGTCGGTCACTGGGTCGCTCTTTTCTTCAAGTCTTCCGGCTAGTAACTGGGTTAGCTGGCCCATCATGTTCTTTTGAAAATCTAGCATTTGTTCCCGCATTTCTTGTTGAATTTGGGACAATTGCTCTTGCATCCAGATTGCCTTTGCTCTATCCTCACCAACCTTTGTTCCATGTTTTCCGTGTTAATCAAACATTTTACCTAATTAGGTCCTTTTTGCAAAAGTCTAATGCAAATGAATGTAATGCGCATGCAATGTAGTGCGAATGCATGAATGCAAAGAGGTATCGATTCTGATCAACTTCATTTTAGAAAAATTTATTAGAAGGCAAAACCCTTTACATAAAGCAGATTGCAAATATGCTTTCACCCTAAGGCCTAAGGTTTTGATTTTCCCAAGCAAGGAGATTAGTTCTTGATCATGACCCGGTGGTAGCTCATATCTCACGCTCCATGTGTCAGCTTTTAACAGCCAAAGTCTGTAGGTGATCAGCTACCTCTTGATTCTGGATTGTTGCTCCACCTATGAGGTAGTTCCGACTTCTAACTTGCTCGCAAGAATGGCGAAGCTCCTCCTCTCAGCGCCTTTCTCTCGTTTCCATAAGCTCAATCCGGAGCTTACTACTGTGTAATGCTGATTCTAGCTCTTAAACCTTACCTTTCATTTCCTCGATTCTGTTCAGGCTTGACTTTAGTTGGCTTTTTGAGTCTTGACTTCGATAGTGGTGTAGAGACCGCCTTGAGCTTGACTTGCTTGGCTTTGACTTGATAGTGGTGTAGAGACCGCCAAGCTCATTATTCTAGCTTTTAGTCCCTTGTTTTCTAATTGGCTTGGTTTCTAACCATGTGCGGCGGCCGCGATTGTCTTCTACTTTATCGAGGAATTCGCTTTCCATAACCAGCTTTCTAACTCAGAAACTGACCGTGAATCGATGCCTCTTAAAATATGAAATGATATGTACAAAAGAATGAAACACAACATGTTAGTATCGTGGAATATAAGCAAGTAAAATAAGCAAACACCTACTTGGGTGACCACTAAGGTTTGACATAGCTCTACCTAAGGTGGGCTCCTAGGGTTTATTATATGCGGTTTGGTTCTAAAGTTCGAGGTACCTGAACCAGCAGATTCCTCGATCCTTACCCATTATAGGCTCATACGGACCGAGTTCGGTTCGGGAATACATTTCCTATGGCCATGCTAAGTGAAAACTTCACGAAGACATAGGTACGGATGTATCCCAAAGCAGATCCACTAGCCCATGCGAGGTGAAAACCTCACGAAGGCATAGCTTCGCTCACTTAAAGGTGTGACCACAATGGTCATGCAATGCAATGCCAAAGTATTTACGAGACCAATATTGAAAGTGCATCAAAAGAAGCATGATTTTTCAAACCATTTTAATCAAAAGGACAAAATTAATCAATCTATGGCTTGACCTCGAATCCCAAAGGAGTCGCCAAGTCGTCGAACCATTTTTGGTGAAATAAAGAACGACGCGGTCGACTCGTTTTTTGAAAAAGAAAAGGAAGGGAGTCGCCACCGATCTTTATTTGGTGTGATCGGATCACCTTTGTTTTAATAAATCGTTTAATTTACTAAAACAGTGCTTTTTGGTCCACGAACTTTGAGAAAACGGGTTCGGAGGTCGATTACGTGCGAAGAAGGATTAGCACCCTCGACACGCCCAAAATCGGTACCAAACTGATTGATTGATGTCCTATTTGTTGTAAGCTTTGAAAAGGTTCGAAAATACAATGCCTTTTACTTCCAAAATTGGAAGGGACGTTAAGGCTCTCTTATTTTCGAAGAGATAAAGCATCATGTCCAGTAAGTTAGGGCGCGATACGTTAGATTCTCGAAACTAAGCTCACCTTTTAAAACTTGGTTTTATTTTTGAAGAGGATATTCAAGATTCGTCAAATGAGAAACCGAACCCAGAAGTTAGGGCTCGATTTCTCGAGATTTGAATACTAAGATTGCCTCTATTTCAAAATTTGTTTGATTAATATTAGGCAAAGTAATGATATTAACAAATAAGCAAATATATGAATAAATCTAATTTTATAAACGAATGAGCAAATAAATAATGAAATAAGAATAACAATAATAAAATCATAGAAACAAATAGAATGATAATAATAATAATAACAATAAATAAATAAATAAATAAAAATATGATAAATAATTAAATTGCTTTAAAGTATTAAAAAGTAAAGAGCAATAAACTAATAAATAATAAGTAAATGAAATGACAAATAAATAAATAAAATAACAAATAAATAAATAAATAATGAATAAAATAATATAAAACAAAATTCATAAATGGTGAAAACTAAGTGAATGAAGATTAAACAATGATAATAATAATAGTACATTAATAATAAAAATAATAACATATTAATAAATGAAAATAATAAAATAAATAAGAGTAATAATAATAAAATAAAATAATAATAATGATACTAGTAATAAAGTAATAGTAATAGTAAATAATAATAATAATTAATAATAGAGGAATAAAATAATAATAATAATAATAATAATAATAATAATAATAATAATAATAATAATAAACAACAACAAAGAAGGACCAAGTTGAAATCAGAATAAAATTAAGGGGTTGAAATCATAATAAATAAAATAAAAAAGATATGGACTTAAATGGGACGCGCTCAAAACAAGGAGGACCGAAAGAGTAAATTTCCCAGACCTTGATGCGCATCGTTTCACCGGATCAAATTGACAATGAAATAAAATAATGGGGCCAAATTGCAAAAAAAGAAGAAAACATGAAATAAGACTTAATCCAATAATGCAAAAAGGGGGACTAAGCGCACAATTATCCCTTTTAAGGGTATGCGATCTTCCTTAGATCCAACGACGCCGCTTCGCTCAATATTAAAACACCCGAAAATGTTAGCACATTTTAGCCCTACATTTTCTTTCAAAAACAGACCAAAATCCATTTTTTCTCCTCTCTCCTCTTTTCTCTCGTGCCTGACGATTGGGCTCCCTCCGGTGGTCGCACCACCACCATATTTGGTGGTCGACATCGCATGAGGTGGGCCTTTGGCCCCGCTTGAAACCCGCTCAAATCGAGCCCCAGGTCCCCAACACTCGCGAGAAGAGACCCCCTTTTGAGGTTTCGACTTAGCCTCGACAACGAAGAGGAGCCTCCGACGACGAACCCCGGGGTTCAGGTAAGGTCCCTCCGTCTTCCCTCTTCGATTCAGTTTATAAAAGATTTAAAATAAAATAAAAAAATGAATAAAATAAAAAAAGTAAATGATAATAATAAATAAAAGTCGGAATCAACCTTCAAAGTTCTTTTGTTTTCGATTTCTCAGTATTCATTTTTTTTTGAATCCGCCAATCCCCCCCATAACATTTGTTTTCTCTTCGGTTTTATAATCGAGATTGAAGAAAGAAAAAATAAGAAATACAATAGATTTCCTTCTTTTCTGCTATTGTTGTCCTTTTGCGTGTTTGCAGGTGGCTACGGGCGTCATTGCAGTGACCTTGCTTATTTGGTGAAAGATGGAGCAGAGGGCGCATCAGGGGGGCCTCGGGACGAGGTGCTTCGAGACGAGGCGAGGGCACGATGCTCGAGAGGCTGCGGCGCTAGAGTTCAAGAACCCTAGGGTTTCTGAATTGGTTTTAGTGTTTGGGCCTATTGGGCCAATAGGAGTCGGGCTAGTTTAAGGGAAAATTGGGCTTGTTGGGCTGGTTTGTAATTGGGTTTGTTTTTGGGGCAAAATGGGTTTGTACAATATACTTACCAAATTTTCTATTTGCATTTCAAGCTACTAAAAGTCTCAAATTAATAGGTATATTACATATCTTTAATTTACTTACCCTTTCAAACTAAATCGTTCATACATACCCTGTAATAATGCATTTCTTACATTTCCGTATGCATAATAACATTACTCATATAAATCATTTAACGAATCTTATACTTACACAATTGTTGATAAAATTTAGTAACGTATTGCTCACATAGAGCCGTTACTTGACATTTTCCGTAACGTATCGCTCACATAGAGCTGTTACTCAATATTCATCGTAACGTATCGCTCACATAGAGCCGTTACACAATATTTCTCGTAACGTATCGCTCACATAGAGCCGTTACTAATTTATCCGCACACATAGAGCTAATTATAAAATTTTCTCCTCTTATATTTCATATATAAATATCCACACATTATAATTAGGACCGAACCCAAGTATGTATATTTCAAACCAAATTCTTTTTCCTATAATCTACCATTATATTCGGTCACACTCAATTAAACCCATAATTGCATATTCAATCACCTCCATCATCGATTTTATATTAGTCAAACATACATTCAGCCCATGCAATTATTAAATCTTAACTCTGTCACATTGGTAAAATTTACCTATCTTTATACACATCTCAACAATCAATGTATGACCATATATATATATATATATATATATATGTAGTTACTTATTCAATTACAACCTCCACCTACTTCAAAGTCCACATTTAACTACTTTTCAAACCATAAATATTCTTCCATCCCAAGTATATTAAATTTATACATAAATCAACCACATAATTTGGCTAATATATATATATATATATATATATATATTGCCCAATATCACATTCGCCTTGACATTATTAAGCAACTAACAATTCCTTAAATTTATTCATATCCCAATTTAGTATTTCTCACATCTATTAGTATCATTATCATACAAACTCACATTTCATGCAAATAAATCTAAACCTCCAACAACCACACAATCGGCTACTTATATTAATTTTATAGATACATTCGGCAATGTGATATCAATACACTTACCACCATCTAACTTGGGCATATAACATGGTATAAAATTCAATTTAACCCAATTGCTTAAAACTTATCTCGATAGTTGTCAAATTAAGCTTCCCGGCTACTCGTTTAATTTAGACTTCCCCCGATTCGTTTCCAAATCTTTCCTTCCTTGATCTAAACAAAGTTCGAAAAGAGTCCATTCAAATAGATTTCATTCATTTCAATACGAACACATAATTGTACCATTTCTTTTTATTCATTCCAACAAGTAACAATTCATACTCTTTTGAGCTAAACCGAATACTCCTCAAGCTCAATTAAGTCCCCTTATAACATTTAAAATTAATCATAGCATATAATTTATCAATTTGCCAATTTACCAATTTACCCCTCTAGTTTCATTTTCTTGTAATTTAGTCCCCAAACACAAACTCACAAAATATTTAAAATTTGAACCTAATCCTTAATGGCTGAATATTACTCCCCTTGTATGCGAATCCATATAACTCAATTATTATGCATTTTAGACCCTTCACTAATTATTTTTCACAATTTGAACCATCATGCCCTACTTCATTTACAACTTCCTTATCAAAATATGTTGATCTCAACCATTTATAAACTATTTTTCCATCAAGCAAAACAAATCAAGAACATTCAACAATAGCCGAATTCATAGCATGCTAAATCTCAAAAATTCCAACATGGGTTAAAGAATGCTTAAGACAAGGGACTCTAAAATGTAAGAATTCTCAATAATTATGCTTAAATACTAACCTTAGGATAGCATGCAAGTGCCGAAAATGAGAACTCAAGCTCCCCTTTTCTCCTAAAATTCGGCAATGAAAAAAAAAACCAAGATAGAAGATGAACATTTCCCCTAGTTGTTTTATGTTTCTTTTTTTTTTAATTAAATTATAAAACTAATAGAATACCCCTACTAAAATAAAATAATTGAATTTAATATATTAGCAATCATCATGCCGTCCACTACCACATGAAATGGGTTATTTGACATGCAAGTCCATTCTTGCACGATACAATTCAATTAAATCATTCCACTTAATAATAACTACTTCTACTTCTTTAACTATTTAATCCTTTCATTTAAAAATAATCACCCAAACACACAAATTTTGAAAGTAAAATATTTAACACATGCTTGACCACATAACATAGACATCAATTTAATCATAAAAAATATATTTTTTAATTCGGATTCGTGGTTCCGAAACCACCGTTCCGATTAGAGTCGAAATTGGGCTGTTACAGCTAGTTTAGCAATGCTTTTGAAAAGTGCTTTTAAAAAGTGCTGTGAAAAAGTACTTTTAAGAAGTGATTTTGAAAAGTTTGCTTTAAAATTTGGGTGTTTAGCATTGCTGTCAAAAAGTACTTTTAAGAAATAAAATGTCCATTTTAGACATGTTATTATCAAGTAAGAAATATACATTTAAATAAAATTTAAATTAATCAATATTCTTATATTTTAGTAAGAATATAAAAGAATTTACTATAATTTGTTAATATTTTAATATATGAAATATAAATTTTAAATATTTTAAGTAATAAATATTAATTACTTATAAAATTTAATTAGAATATATAAAATACATTTTAAATATTTAAATATAACCATTAAATATTTGTAATTAATATTTTAAAAAATATTTTTTTATTTTTAATTAATAATTTGATCACATTTGTAATTAAATACCACGAAAAAAGGAAAAGTACTATGTTATTAGAGGGGTGAAAAAGTAATTAAGCACTAAAAGTACTTTTGGGAGAGGAAAAGCTAAAAATTTTAGCTTCTCCTTTTTAGAAGTAAAGCACTTGTGAAAAGCCAAAATTTTAATTAAAAGAATTTGTTTCATGATACTTTTCTTCCAAAAGTGCTTTTGAAGCCAGAAATACTTTTAAAAAGTAATGAAGAACTGGCCCTAAGTGTGTACAATTTAAGGGAAACTTACCACATTATCTTATTTCTTTTTATTAACTGAAATCCTAAATGCAGCTCCAACAAATTTCAACCAAGGTAAGCACAATAGATCATTATAATAAATAGAAATTTTGAAGTTTGGAGTTAGGGATCTCACCAAAATATTTTTCCCACACTAGTTTATATTTCCCTTTTGCCGTTTGGTCCTTCCACCTTTTTGCTAGCAAGCTTCACACTTCCACTTGAGCAACTTCATTCCTTCCTTTCCACCCCCATACAGTCGTATCTCCCATGGTAGAAAAAAAGAAGAAGAAAATTTCCTTTGTTTTGTCTGTCCACCAGCTCCCCCACTTTCCATTATTTTTATTTATTATTATTTCTTTAAATTTTTAAACCGATTTATGATGAAAACACCTACTTACCGTCCACTATTATTTATAAAGTGATATAATTGCCACTTTAGTCCTTGTTTCATCTCTAATTAATAAAATTTCATAATAATCAAACTTTTACCTCTTTTACAATTTAGTCCTTGTACCTTAACTAATCCCGAATTTAACAAAATTACCAATTCAAAATTCAATTCACTTATATATAAATTCAAAATATTTAATAAAAATATTTATGGATTTGATTTTAAAAAAAAGTCCTAAAACCTTATTTTTGTTACCACTGATTTAACTCCTAATACAAAAATTTCTACGAGACTTTTACCTATTTTTACTCCCATTCCCATAAATATTGGACATTTTCTTTAACAATTTTATCTATACAACAACACATCATCAATAAATCAAATATACTTTTGAAAAGATCAATCACCTAACTATAATTTTATCACCAATTATAAGAAGTTATAAAATAATTGCTTTATTATTTAATTTTCCTAATGCAAATCAGAGAAAAACTAAAAGATTATTTTAACCTTTTCATAAATAAAAAACTTTTAATAATTAAATCACCATTTTATAAACTTATAGAGTTGACTTAAAAGCATAGTTTCGCAACTACTAGGTAATTTACCCTTTTAAAAAAATAAAAAAAAATTATTCCTCAAAATAAATAATCTTCACTATCACAGAGTCACATTCGTTGCATCCACACACTAGTGAAGAGAGAGAAAGAACTTTTACTTTAAGCATTATCTCGACACTTTGTCAGTCTACTTTTTAATTTGGCATGACAGTTAGTACAATACCAATTTACATCCATTTGCTTGCCCCAACCTACTCCAAAATATTACCAAACACCACTAAATTCTTTTTTTATGTATAAATTAATTTAGATTAATATTTGCTTATTATCACGTTGACTCGAAGACCAGTCCATTCCCGCGGCAGGAGCCATATTCTCCTGCATTGCGGGTTGAGTGTGTCGGTGCTCCCCTTCGTACGTTACAATCAACATTGACGGATAATCAGGGGCTCGCTCCACGTGTTTCCTCGCGGGGCACCCTCTAAAGCTACTGCACTTGTAATATCCTCTGAGAAAATAAGTCAAACACAAATTATCAACCGTTAGATCTAATGATATGAAGTTGCATATTGAAAAAGGAAAAACAGCAGGATACCGCGGGAATGGGGAGCCTTTGATTGGCTTTTGCCCGTATTTCCTCCATGAATACTCGTCTGGTGGAATATCGGCGATCTTCGAACTTATGGCAGGAACCCTTATTACATTCTTCACCCTATTTTTCCTGAAAATTATTCAAGTAACCAATACACAAACCATAAGCAATAATTTGACCTAAAATAATAAAGAGGAGTAGGATTCCCTATCATGCACCACCAGTGCTATGGTCCCCCCCCTTCTTTTTTATTTTATCTTTTTTGCCATAAAGGGACCATATATTCAACCAAAAAGAAAAGTCAAACTTGAAAAGCATCTCATAAGACAAAATAGTTGTAATACCGAGGTTCAGAAATTTGAATGTCACTCCCAATTAAAATTAGAGCTTTTGTCGTTATCACGCGCGCTCTATCATTTAATATGCCTAAACTCGGCCCGTTTCAAAGCAACTCGACTCGAGTTAACTCATTAAGTTACTTTAAATTATTCGACTTTGAATTTTGTTTACGGTATCCCATTAAAGTCAAAAACCTAAACTGACGGTTAAAATATACCACGAATTGGAGGACAAAACTAGGAAAACTATATTATATACCTTCGCTTTGAGCAATGGCACTTGCTGTTGCCGGAGCCAGATATCTTGCCGGAAACGTTATTGGAGTGGTCATGTTCATGGCATCTCTTCTTGAACGGTGTCGACGATAGCGGCGGCTTTCCCGTCGAAACGGCCAGTGCCGGCGCCAAGAATAGAGATGGTCCCTGCTTCCCGTTCGAGACGCTGCCGTCTCCGGTGATGGCAGAAGACATAAACGAAGAGTTAGAGGAAACGCTAAAGCTTTCTTTTGTGAACTCCAACTCGGTACTTTTACCGTTGGAGCCAAACAAATTAGGTTTTGTGAAGTCCAGAGTCAAACTCTGCTGCTGAGATTGAACGAAGCTAGAAGAACTGATAACCGAAGTACCGACCATCGCCGTATTTATGGTCGCCGGCGTTGAGATCGCAGCAGAAGTTAGAGTTAGATTGTTTTGAGAATTCGGAACAGAGAGAGAAACAGAGGATGATGTCGAGGGGGAAGATGAGGAAGAAAGGGGTTGAATCGGCCCGCGTCTGAACCGGGCGTGACCGGTTCTGTTGAGAAGTGAAATAACCTTTTTGAATTTAGAGACGGTGAGATCGGCGAGGTCGATGCAGTCGACGTTGTTGGACTGGTGAGAAAGGAGACGGATCAGATGCTCCATGACCTTCAAGCCTTGCGATGCAGCCTCTTGTACCGCCATCTGATCATCCATCTTCGGAAAACTCATCAGATCCACCGCCATTTTGAGGTTAAAGAAACAGAAACGAAGCTTTGCAGGGAAGGTAACTTGAGAGGTCAGCAAGTCATTGAAGCCTGAGAAAAAGGAGGGGAAGAAGATGAAAAGCAAGGAGTTAGAGATGAGGGAGGAACAAGGGTTGATTATAAAGGTTGAACGATGACCGGGTGACCGGGTAATAGATATGATGGGAATTCATAGTGGAGTTTTAATCCAACGGCTAAGATTGATTTTAAGAATTTGATGGAGAAAGCATTGATAATTGTTAGGTCTAAATTCTGTTCTCAGTCCCTGTACTGATTACACATATTAAGTTTAATCTCTAGTTTTACTTTGTAATTTAATAATTGAAGTGCAATCTAAAAACTTTAACTAAACTGGCTTATATAGTATCTTTGTAAAATAAAGTTGATTCTATGGCCAACATAAAGCCACCCAAAATCTATGGTTCATTATATATATATATATTTAAATTCAAACTCAAAACCTTATAATTTTAAATTTAATAATCAACTTGAATTACTAATTTGGAGTAGATTTTTTAGATTAAAAGGAAAGGGATTGAAATTGAAAGGTGGAAAGAGAAGAGAGAGCAGGACCAAAACTAAACCTAATAATAATATTGCTTTTGTATCGTATTGTTGTTGTTTTGGACCCAAGGCGAGGAGAAAATGATGTAAGATTTGGTTTTGGTCCAAAGGAGTAAATGAGGGGTTTGAAATAACTCATCAACAACGTTGACGATGACCATATAAAGTAGAAACTCTCACTATTACTAATCAAACCCAACAAGCATAGTTATTTTTAGGTTTCTTTTGTATTCGTTTTATTTCCAAGGAGTTTTTCCTCCTTAGGCATGGAGAAGAGGAGTCGTTATGTATCATACTTCATTTTGATTTTGCTTTCTTGACATGCAAAAATATTTGTAGGCATGGATTAGAGGTTTGATTGAACTCTTAGGGTGATGGGTGAAGTCAATTTTAGTTTTTATATTATCCAAAAGGAATGGCAAAATTAAATCAATTTTCAAATTAGACAAAAACAAAACTTGAATGGATGATATCTAGAAACATTAGTGGTAGTTTTTTATTTATTTATTTATTGAAAATGTCTTAAGCCAATCAAATCTGTTGATAAAAAGTTAGAAGTTTTGAGATATTGAATGTTAAATTTAAACAAATTTTACATGAAAAAAGAATTTCAAAGACAGGCTCAAAGCTGACTAAAAGTCGGGAATCACGTGTAGTCCTCCCCTTTTTATTAATATAAAACAGTTGACCAAGTTCTTTCTATTTTTATTTTTTCTACAAAACCGGATGGTGCCGGTAATTCTTTTCTTAACCCTTCGATTATTCCACCGCGAATCTAACGATTGTTTAGCTCATGACAGAGTTGACTACGTATTGATTCCTTTTTAAGAGCCTCGAGGGACTATTAGGTTAGCCACGTGGCATCACTTTTAATGAGTCATGAAATATCAGCCGGTACCCATGGAAGAAAATGGACCGAGTCCCTCCCTGCTGTCTTTCACTTCATTATTATTTTTGGTGAGGTTAATAATAATAATAATAATAATAATATATTTAGATTAAAACAGAGAAATACAAATGACTATTAAAAGTATTATATTAATTTGAATAATATATAATATAAATGTTTAGCAAAAAATATAATATTTTTAAACATAATTAAGATTATATTTATATTAAAACAATCATTTCTGAAAATTATCTTCATCCCGATCTTATATTTCAACATTGTTTCCTAATTGAAAATCATTGCACTCCTATAAAATGCAATTAGATTTACAACATTGAGATCAAAATAAAGTGATATTATGATTAAGTTAATCACAGGTGACCGGCAGTTAAATATTTGTATCTACTATATTTAAAATATTCGAATTTTAGTATTATTATCATCTCGATTATTTAAAATTAAAAAATCTAAAATTTCATTAGCCATGCAGTTAAAACATTGTTTGGGTTTTTAAACTGCTTTCATAACTCATAAGCGATGCTAAATAGATTGTTTTAAGTTAATCAAATGTAAAAGCACTTATTTTCATTTTGCATTTCAGAAATGCATGCTTTTGCTTTTAAAGCCAAATCATAATTTTATGAATTATTTAAATTTTTTTATTGAAACTATTTCAAATACATAACATGTTGGGATCTAGTGCAGTCATATTGCTAAATGAACTTGTAATTTTTCAAATAAATTACCTTAATAAAATTTTATTGTCCTCATTAATATTTTTTTTATAATGTCCTCGATTTTTTTACGCAGAGAGTAAAATCAAAACAAATATTAACTCTTTAATTAATATTAAGTTATATTATATGATTGTATCATAATACAATAAGATAACTTAGATGATAATCTAATTAAAAATTAAAAGTCCGTGATTCAGGTTATCAAGTTGAATTGCACCATCAGTTTTTTAAATGAAATATGAGATTAAATTCTTAATTTATATTTTATACATTTAAAAAGAAATTGTGAAATCAATATAGTATTCAGACAATGCTTAAAATTGATCACTTGTATTGAAATTTTTAATTTTTCATTGGAAAAGTTTTAAAATGCTAAGCGCGTGGTGTTTCCAAATTAATTAAATCGCTCAAAAGTCGTCCTTCATTATAATATTACTCCTAAATCTTCAAATTTCCTCCACCATATTTTATAACAAATATAGAAAAATAAGAAAAACATTATAAAAGAAATTACATATTTATTTGATGTCTACGCTTTTTTTTTTTTAAAAAATCCAGTCAAAATTAGACTTTGAGATTTTTGTAGTCATGATTTGTTTCTATGTCATAATATATAATAACATAATTAATTAAAATTACTTCCACATCACAAAATCTAATGCTTATTTTCAATTCCCAATCCATTAAAAGGTTGTGCAATATTGAGCAGTGCTAGAAGAAATATTATTATGCTTATATATTATATCTGTGGGATATTGTCCAAAGAGATAATCTTCTTTTTTTTTTTAAAAAAAAAATCTCGTACAACAAATTATTTAAGTCTTAACACACCTAGATTTAACAATTTTACTTTTGTACTTAAAAATCTAAATCACTTGTTTACTTATAAAATGCACTCTCAAAAGTAAATTCCTAATGAATAGATAAATTCAAAGAACTCTTAGGTCTTTAAACTTGCACAAGCATTTAATATATAAGAGTTTTAGGCTTGCTAAGATAAAGACCAATTAAAACCAAGAATCCACTAAAATAGCTTCATAAAAATGTTTTACAATTATCCTCATAAAGTTTAAAATAAATCAAATATCTCTTAAGTAAATCTTTACATCAATCAAGCCAATCTCCATAAAATAAGAGATTTGATTTGCTTGATCCAATCTTCAATATATGTTTTTTCAAAAGGTTAATCTTCAAAAATAGGTTGCACACATCCAAGATAACAATAAAGATTACAACCCAAATATTTTGTTTACAAAAAATGACAACTCCAAATATTGAAAAAGTTATGAGATTGAGTAGTGCCAAACACAGTGGGCATTGCTCTTGGCACTCCTTTCATAACTGCCTTAACAATCAAACCTCTATCAAGGTTGAACAAGCCTTTCATATTTAGATCACGAATTCAATTTTACTAAGTAAAATTTAATCTATCATGATTTTTCTAAATCTCATAAATTTATTTCACTTTTTATAAGGATACAAATTGAGATAAATCTTCATAAAGTTAACCCATATTATCTTACATTGCAGATCTCAGTATATAAGATAGGTAGACCACATAAGAATCCTTGAAAGTAACATTTCTTGGTCCAATCTCTTTTCCAATAAACACGAGATTGGTTGTACAAAATCCAAAAATAAAAAATGCAAGCAAACAACCAAGAGATTTTGGTTAAACTTGCCAACAAATAAGACAAGGTACAACATTTGCACAGTGCCAAGTATAGTGATCACTACAGTCAAAACTTACCTCAACAATTATGAAAAATGAAAAAATAATTCATCTATTTTAACTTGCTAGAGTTTGGTCTCCTACTTTAGTAAAACCAATGAGCTAGTTATGTTTAGGGTAATTACCTATAATTGAATTTTTTTTAGAGGGGGTTAAAATATAAAATTGGTACTCAAATTTGTCCATGTCTCCGAGACTGGTATTTATGGTTTTTTGTTCCAAATTGGTATTCGAACTTTTTTTCTTTCCACTATATTGGTACCTGAGACTAACGACGTTAATTTTTGCTGACATGGCAATGTTAACCAATCGCACATCGCCATGTGGCATCTTACTGTACTTTTTTTCTTTTTCTTTTCCCTCATTTTCCTCTCATTTTCTTTTCTTATTTTTCTTTTTCTTTTTCTTTTTCTGGCTTCATCTTTCTTCTTTCAAGAACCCCAAAAATTTTCCCTCATTTTCTCACCATCCAAGCATGTAACGCTGTCAATCAGACCCAATATATCAGATTCGAATCCCAGGTGTTATGCCTTATACAAATGTAACTTAAAACTTTTTCTTTCTTATTCATTGATGTAATCGTCTTTCTATGAGTGTAACAGAATCTCTTATTGGCATACATTATAAGGTTACATTTACATTTCCCCTATATACAAACTACTATCTATGACTACTATAAAGTTTCTTGTAAAAATACAATGTATGGTTATTAATTTGACTCAATAAAACTTCAAACTTTTCTACTTTATCTCTTAGTCTATTGGATATACTTTGGGATACTACTTAATGAACTTATACGCAGACTCGAACAAGCCATTTACCTTCCTCTGTATGCATAACAGCCCAACGCGTTGCTTCCTTAGCGTAGCCGTGGCATCGTCTCTCTGTAACACCTCCAACCTGTATCCATTGCCGAAACAGGGTTACGAGGCATTACCGAAAAATACAGAACACTTTCAGATAATTTAAAATCATTATCTTTACACAAATAGTACACTTGATATGTACAATTCGTTCTATAATTATGAATAAACACATTTATCAAACATATTCCATGTTTTGATATATCACAATCTCATATTTCCATATATTAAGTACCATCATTTCCTCGTATTTCAGACAAATACGTGTAACAATTCATAGACACACAACTCACTAACTCTTCCTGCCAAACACAATTTAAATTGAAAAATCACTTATTGAGTCTAATTTCAATGTTCACTAAAATCTATCATGTAAATTTGGATGTACGTATCCACCAATAGATTCCATGTACCGATACTATCATCTCAAATTTCCACATACATTTACTTTTCACATTATGAACTCAAATAACATATACAAGATATACCAATGTATTTCAAGTACGGTTTCATAAAATGTCATTTCAAATTTCAGATTATTTCATATTAGAATTTTTCTCATTAACTCATTTGGAATACCAATTCATACGGATAATACACTCAAGGGTGTACAAATATATAATCACAAATGAACTCATTCATCAACCAAGTTCTATGTTCATGTCTCATCAACTCGTATTTCTTTATATCACATAATTCCATGTAACACTTACCAAACTTTGTCAAATTAGTGAACGTCTTACAGAATTGGTCCGCTTCACACAAGTCAGCGGGTCATGACAAGCTTCACGGTCTTTGCTTTCGATGCCACATTTCACAACTCAAGATGGTTTTCCTCATTGAAATACCATACGTACATTTCACAACTCCGTATGGAAATGCCATGCCCACGTTCTTTAATACCATATCTACGTTTCATGATTAATACCATACCCATTTCGTTTGATACCATAACTCAAGATCATCCCTACGTTTTGCAACTCAGTATGGATGAAACTATACCTACGTTTCACAACTCAGTATGGATGATACCATTCCTACGTTTCACACTTTGCCATGGATCACCCATGGTCTTATCCGTCAATTCATCACTTATCATTAGAATGCCATAGCCTAGCTATGGTCTTACATCTTAAACATGTATCACACGATGCCATATCCCAGATATGGTCTTACACGGAAATCACTTGTCACTTGTAGCCAAAGCTACCACTATTCACTGAACAGGTAGCCGGAGCTACCATTTTTCACTTTCACTTGTCCTTGATCAGATAAGTGTAGCCGAACCTATCACTTATCACGTGTTGTCATGGTTCATCCATGGTTTTTGCCGTCAATTCATCTTGTTATTGAACTAAAGTGCTCAATTTGATTATTTATTCAATTTTCATGCTTTTACATTATTCACGATTTTATCATCAATACATATGAAATAACACATCATGAAGTTCATAAATTAACAAATGATCACTAAAATTTAGCCATATAAACTCACAAGTTCAATTTTTGTATTATAACGATAATCATAATTTCATAATAAATATTCCAAATAAAACATTATATCATTTCTAATTCAACATTTATCAATTATAATCGAGCATGTGATCAATTTATACACAAGTCGTTCATATATTATTTTTCTCCTTCTCCTCTCCATCCACATCCTTAGTATAAACAACACACTTGTAAGTAACATTATCTATAATTTTCAATATTTACTTATGTGAATATTCAAGTCATCCATCTGTGTCATAGTCACTAAATTATTTTTATCTTGAGATAAAAAACTCCAAATTAAGATCTGTTAATTTTATTTGAAACTAGACTCACATATATTCTTACTATAATTTTTCCAGAATTTTGGTGTGGCCAATTAGTACAGTTTATTAGTTAAGTTCTTCCTTGTTACACAGTCTGACAGCTCTGACCTCTCTTCACTAAAAATAAATTATCTCATAGTAAGATTTTCATATAGTGTTTCCGATTATTTCTAATGAAAATAGACTCACTAAGGAATACAAAAAATATAAATTATAACTCATAATTATTTTTTAAAATTTTAGTGAATTTCTAAATTAAGAACAGGGGATCACGAAGTTATTCTAAACCAGTCTTACAAAAATTTAAATATCTCAATATGTAGACTTCCTTTACTTGCTTTGTTTCTTTTATATGAAAATAGACTTAACAAGATTTAATAATATATCTCACTCAACTTCTAATTCAATTTCTACCATTTTTGGTGATTTTTCAAAGTTAGACAATTGCTGCTGTCCAAAACTGCTTTAGTGTAACATGTTGATTTCTATTTTGTCTCAAATTGCACAATTCATACAATTCAGTCCTTGCTCAATTAACCCCTAAATTGAGATAATTTTATCATTTAATACTTTTCTATATCATTTTAAACTACTTCATAACATTTGAAAATCAGAATTTTAACACTAGGCCTTAATGTCAACTCTTTCACAATTAGGTCCTAAAACCAATTTCCATCAATTTCACTTGATAAAATCATCATATAAAAAATTAAAGCTTTAATTCAGTATTTATTCTTCATATTCTTCTAGCACTAATCCACATAAACTTTAAAAATTAGCCATAGAATCAAAAACTAATGAATTAATAAGTTGGACCCAATTGTAAAAGTCCAAAAACATAGAAATTTCAAGGAGAAAGCAAGAATTAAACTTACATGAAGCTTGATATGAAAACCAACTTGAAATCTCTCCCATGGCTATTTTTTAGTTGAAGAAAATGAAGAGAATTGAAGAGAATTCTAGATATTCCAATTTGGTCCCTTTTTATTTAGCTAATTTTGGCAATTTTCTAATTTTGTCCTTATTTTACCCATTTTCTGATTTTTCTCAGCTATTGCCGCCCAAAATATCTCCTTTGGGCTTATTTTTTGGGCTTATTTTCACTTTAGGTCTTTCCTTATTTGAAAATTAAGCTATTTAATCCTTTTAGCAAATTTTATGTTTTTTTTCAATCTAGTACTTTTTATTTAATTAACCACTCAAACGTCAAAATTTTCTTACGAAATTTTAATACTACTTTATTGACATTTCGTAAATATTTATAAAAATATTTATGACTTGGTTTATAACACCGATATCTCGATACCTCTTTTTCTCAATTTTTTGACCAATTAAATCTTTATAAAACACAATTTACTATTTCAAAAATATTTTAAAAGCTACATTTGACTTTTAAATATTAAATAATATAAGCTACAAGTTCATTTGTCGGATTTGGTGGTCTCGAACCACTATTTCCGACATCACTAAAATTTGAGCTATTACACTCTCGGCGTACATTCCTTTGCAGACTTGAAAGCAGAAATAATTTTTGTAAGTTCGTGAGAACTGAGTGAGTTAAACCTTAGAATACTTGTTTCATTCATTCTACATTGCATATGTTATTTTGCACATCCTTGGGGCATTTCTTCACATTTTTTCCTTCTTTGACGGGTATAATATCCAGGCTACCATCTTTCTCTCTTCAAAATTATTTCCTATCTCTTGAGAGTACTATACTTAACATTTCTTTACTTTTTATAACATTTCTTAAATCTTACCTTATTATCATACTTAATATCTTTTTCCATAGTTGCTAGCCTTATCATTTTCTCCAGGCGAGGTAGACTACGCCCGATACTTAACTCAGAATTTGCGCATATCTTCCTTACTTCAGTGCACACTCTATAGATACTTTCAATACATAACCTTACCTTGCGTCGCCACGAAATCTGGCGCACACTAGCCATATCTTTTGTAACTATATGGGGTTCACCATCCATTCGATGTCCGCCCAAAGACATTGTCTTCAGATGGTCATCACGAGACTTATTCTTCAGATTTTGCCACAAAGGCGTTCTTTTCCAAAGATAGCTACAATGGCTTTCCTTTCAGAGCCTTGCCACACATGCATCCTTTTAACAGAGTTTGCCACAAGGCATTCATTTAACTGAGATAGCCACAAAGGCATCCTTTTAACTGAGATAACCACAAAGGCATCCTTTTAACTGAGATAGCCATAAAGGCTTCCTTTAACAAAGATCGTTACAAAGACTTTCTTTAACAAAGTTTACCACAAAGGATTCCTTTAACAGATATCGCCATAAAGACTTCCTTTTAATAGAGATTTCCACAAAGGCGTCCTTTTAACAGAGATTGCCATAAAGACGTCCTTTCAGGGATAGCCACAAAGGCTCACTTTTACGAAAATTGGTGTTTTTGACAACAGGGATTCGCTTAAACTCATTATCACGAGGTTTTCCCCCATCATTTGGTACTCACCCAACCATCCTTTAAATATTTTTCATATGATGTCATAGCCCAACCATGGTCTTACACTAAATGGTCTTCAGAGTGCCATGGACTTTTCCTTTCAGAGATTTGTGTTTTTTTAGCCCGATGGATCACTTTAGACGATTTCGAATATAGAAACAAACACTTCGCCTAGACTCATACTTGATAGGCTCATTCAATTTGGCTTACTCATGACAGACTCTTTCACAACAAACTTGTTTATATCCATATTTCATACGAATCATTCAGCTCTAAACACCATACATTCTTATAAAATTATCGCATCATACATTTCTCACAAATTTATCGCATCATACATTCTTAGTCATTTTCATAGAAGGTTTTAACATATATAATACATTTGCAAGAGTTGGCTTAGAGACTCACCTAACTTGCGTCTTTAACAACTCTAAACACTAAATCCGGGCTTCTATCGAGTAGATCAGGAATCCCTTTACAAGGGGCTTCTTAGAGCTTGGATCTATATCTTCAAATCAGATTGAAGGATGGGAGGAATTCTTTTCGTTTCTCCTCTTTTTATAAACAGAGATTACTTCTTAAAGAAGACAGAGAAAGGTCTCCCATTTTTTACCCGGGTTACCTTGATATTTTACCTTTATCCTTATGGATATTTGACAGACGTCCCAACCATTACAATCCACCAGATAAATTCTTAACAGTTGTAAAGAGACGTGTATGGGAATACATATATTTACATAACATACCTTTAGGCCTTAATCAATCCATTGTCTTTAGTCATTACGTAAAAGTGTAACTGGTATATTAACTAATCACACTTGGTGCGTCATGCCTTCTTAGTGACGACCCTATTATTCGAGTTTCCTTAATAATTTACTAGACTTCTTCTTCCCAATGATTTATTCCTTTCTAAGGTAATTTTTTGCCATAGTTCAAAATTGGTTACACGCCCACTTAACACGCCAAGAGCATCAGTGGGGCGAACAACTCTTTACCATTTAGATTAATACTTAGTTTACTTATTAAGTTCAAGGCTCACCCAAATACTGGGTGTTACCCTACTTTTAAGGAAATCTTATTCAAACATTGTGGTCTTATACTTAGCTTAGAGGAGTATCTTACCTTTCTTCTAGTCCTATTATCTTAAGAAAAAGAAGAGATAAGATATTTTCTTCTTACCTTATCTTAAACACTTAACTCAACCCAAAGGCTTTATTGAAACTTGTTAAACATCACGTTAGTCATTGGGTGGTATTATCCCAATCTACAATTTCCAAGAAAAATAATAGAGTACCTACCTTTGGTCATTAACTATCTTGGTTCTCGTTTGGTTGGTTCCTGACTATTGTTCCTTCCATCTTGACTAGCTCAAAGCCAACCTTATAGGATACTCTACACTACAGACATAAACTCGCATCATAAAGATATTTTCCCTTATCCATAATAGAGTTCGCCCACTCTATGTGCCATCAAAGCTTTTGAGAGAATCCTTCCTTACCAAAGACACTTCTTGATCACTATGTGCCAACCTAATGTTCACCATCATTAAGGCGTCACAAACATGCTTCAAGGGTTCTTATACTTAGTCTAGTTCTAACACTATATATATTCAAAATTTATCTCACTCGTATTGTTTTCCTAAACAACATCAAGACATTAAGGCTTTGTCAAACGGGGTGTTACAAATTAATTCTAAGTTGAAAAGCTTTGTTAATTTATCAAATTGTTGAACTAATACTAGAAAAAATTGCAATTGTAACAGCCCATTTTTAGAGAAATCGGAACAGTGGTTTCGGGACCACAAATCCGATTCCAGAAATAAAATTTATTTTAATATTATTTTATGGTCTATAATATGATAATAATGTTGTGTGAAAATTTCGTAAAGAAATTTTATCGATTACATACTTAAATTGATAAATGACCAAATTGCACAAGGTGCAAAAGTTGAGTTCTAATAGCTAAAGGGATTAAATAGCTATAGAACTTTAAATTTGAGGTCCTTATATGGTAATTAGACCATTAAAAATGCTTATTCATTAAGGATGATGATTCATCCATGGAAAATAAAATTAAAGAAAAGGATAAAATTGGAAGAATAAAAAAATAAAAGTGATAAATAATAAAAGATGAAAATAATATCATTTATCATCATCTTCCCCAAATATTTTGCATGGAAACCCTAGAAAAGAGAAACCAAGCTTTCTTGGTCAAATTAGGTAAGTATTCAAGCCCCGTTTTTAGTAATTTTTATATTTTTGAGATCGGGGTAACTTAATCTATTTATTTTGGGGATCAATTTGAAAAGATATCAAAGTATAAAATTTTTACCATGAACGAATATGCTGAAATTATGAAATTTATGGTAGAAAATGAAAGGTTGTTGATATATAAACAACTTTTACAAAGTGAATTTTGATGAAAACTTGATTTAGGGACTAAATTGTAAAAATGAGAAATCCATGGAAAAATTCTGATTTTTATGAAATATATGAGATGTAAATATTACATGAAAAATTCAGTTAGGCTCGGAACAAGGATTAAATTGCATGAATTTTATTTTCCGAGTTTAGGGACGAAATTGTCATTTATTAAAAGTTTAGGGGCAAAATAGTAATTTTGCCTAGTGTAAATTGGACTAAATTGAGTATGAATTACATTAAATTGATGTTAAATTTACTCGTATAGATCTGGATAACCCGAATATGGAGTTAGAACAAGGAAAGAAAAAATGTCGGATTAGTAGACTTTATGTACACGAACACTTATTGAGGTAAGTTTGAATAACTTAATTGTATATGCTTATATGCTTGAATTGAATGTTGTGTATGTAAATTTTATAAATGCAATAATTATGTGAAATGATCACATATTCGTTAAAGCCCGATAAATGAAAGTGCCTGAAATAAATGATAATACCCGATAAGTGATAAATGATAAAAATGTTATTTTTATGCTTGAGTTGAATGTGAACATTTGAATTGCATAAATGCATAAATATATGAGATTGATCACATACCCGACAATTGCCTGATAAATGTCAAATTTCGTTTAAATAAATGAAAAATCAATGGATATGTGATTTTCGGAAATGAAAAATCCTATTGACCTCATTACAGATAGGATTTAGCCCAGACGGGTAATCCTGATATAATCCCTCTTGAGCATATGTTACAATTAGGATTTAGCCTAGACTGGTAATCCTAATTGAGCTCTTCTAAGCATATGTTACAGAAAGGATTTAGCTTGGACTGGTAATCCTGTTATATGATATGTGGCTCAAGAGTGTGTTTCCTGATTAAGTGCCCTAATGAGTACTCCTGAATATGAATTGACGAATTTACTGATTTGTATACTTTGTGTGTACTACCTGAGTATCCATCAATATTTTCAATAATTCAACGGGTAAAATCCTAACATGAAAAGAAATGGGTTTTTACATGTATCTGCCTGAATTACATGAAAATGGTGTTATATGAAATATGGAAGTATGAAATTATGAAATACGAACATGGAAATTTGTTTGATGAATACATTCATCTATGAGAATAGATTTGTACATCTCGAGTGTATTATATGTGTAATTATCAATATTTCAGTTGAATAATAAGCAAAGTTCTGACATGAAATATACTAAAACTCAAGATGAATTGTTATAGAATGTACCAAAAAATATGGAAATAATTTGTATATATGTTATATGAATACATGATGTGGAAAACATATGTGTATGAGAATCCTAATATTGTTAAGCTCATATATGTGTTTCTTGATGTTTATATGAATTAAGTAACTAACAAGGGTGATGAGAATATGTGTTAGGGCGTGAGATCGAATGGTTGATTGTGATTTACATGTTTATTTTTAATATGAATAGTTGGTAAGTTAATTACCAAGTTATACGGACTTACTAAGCATTATGTGCTTACTTTGTTTTATTTGTTCCCTGTTTTATAGTAAATCAGATGATCGTTGGATTGGAAGCTCGACGGAGATCACTCACACTATACATCGACTCAATTTGATATATAAGGTAAAACAATTGTGGTTATAATGGAATGTATATGTTAAATTGGCCAAGGAATGACATGTAAATATTTATTAATGATTAGCTATTGGAATGGCTAGTTATGAACATGTTTTGGTGTTTATGTATAAAAGACTATATCATGGTATATGTTTGAAAATGATTGATTAATAGAAATCACAAGGAGATAGGTATGAATGAATTAAATTAGCATATTTGATATAATATACACAAATGTGAACATGGTATCTAGATAAATATGAGTATAAATTTACATGTATAAGACTTAAATTTTGGTATGAAAATGTGGTTGGTGAATGTGATAAATTGTGTATAAGTGTTGGTGTAGGTGTAAGGCTAAAAGGGGTGAAAAATAAAGCTAAAAAATGGCTTTATTTTGTCCACATGGGTAGACACACGGACGTGTGTCTTGACCGTGTGTGACACACGGCTTAGCACATGGGCGTGTAGTCTGGCCGTGTGTCCCCTGCATCTTAAATTTTAGAAACAGAATGCTCAGAGTTGAGCACATGGGCAGAGACACGGGCGTGTGTATCAGTCGTGTGGGTAACACGGCCTAGCACACGGGCATGTGACTTGGCCGTGTGATGCAAGTCAGAGAGTTACACGAGGCAGGACACGACTTGATGTACGGGCATGTTATAGGGTCACACGGGCGTGTCCCTTGACCACATAGGCGTGTGAGCACTGCATCTAGGGAAAATTTTAAAATTTCATGAAAATTTTCTAAGATCCCGATTAAGTCCCGATTTGATTCTAATGTTTATATTGGGCCTCGAGAGCCCATTCAAGGGACAATATGATTAGTATCGGACATAAATAGCAAATGATGTGAAATATCTATAATTATTCTATATACTTTGGTAATGCTCTGTAACCTTATATTGACGACGGATACGGGTTAGGGGTGTTACAACAATCAATTCATTTCCCTTGAACAATTTCTACTATGTTTATTTTTCATAAATTAAGAGAAAAAAGCAATTGAACATATGAACTACTGAAATTAAACTCATCATAAGTGTCACTGGGCTATCATTAGCAGCTTTTTTACGTTCAACAAATATATAAAATCGAAACCAAGATATTCATGGGCTTCACACATTTCAACAGAAGAACCTTGGAAGAAGAACCACTCCAAACCTTATATTCTTTCGTTGATTCTTTCACTCTTCCTTTTGAAAAAAATAAAGAAAGAATATAGGATTCAAATAACAATGATTTCGAAAACCCAGGTTTTAATTTCCCACTTGAAATCATACCAAGTTCAGTTTTAATGATCGAAAGCAGCAATTAAGGACATACCCTTGTTCTCTTTCCCCAAAACTCAGGGACTAAAACCAAACTAGGCGGTGGGAAAACGAAGGAAGAAGAGCTGCCATAAAACCCACCGCCATTCTTGAATTCCTTGAGCTTAATTTTCTTTTACATCATTTCCAGATCTGGGCCCAATCGATTTATCGACCCCAAGCTCAAATCAACCTTATAGTCACCCTTCGATCCATCAGAACATCGATGATTAGTCTTCTTCGTGGTGGCGACCAAAAATTCACCGCTTTTTAGGATCTTGACTTGGCCCATCACCAAATTCTTCCCTAAGGGTTTAGTTACCATGGATTCGGATTGCCCTTTATTAATCGATTTGAACCCTACGAGGATCCTCTTTCTAGAAAAATCGTGGTTAGATTTGGACTCCAAAAAGAAAACTTTCCTGTGGGTTAGTTTGAGAAGGGGAGGTGAAGAACTTTCCTGTGGGTTAGTTTGAGAAGGGGAGGTGAAGTGGTAGAGGTTGGTTGATGGTGGCTAGAAAATAGCGGCTGGAAAATGGCGAGTAAAACAAAATGGGTTTAAGAGATGTGATTTTGGTAGAGATTGGATGGTGAGAAAGTGAGGGAAAATTTTTGAGGTTCTTGACAGAAGAAAGAGAGAAGAAAGATGAAGCCAAAAAAAGAAAAAAAAGGAAAAAGAAAAGAAAAGAAAAGAAAAAAATGGAAGAAAAAGAAGGAAAATAAAAACAAAAACAAAAAAAAAAAACTAAAACAAGAAGAGGTACAAGAAGATGGTACATGACAACACGCGATTGGCCAACGCTGCCATGTCAGCAAAAAAATTAATGTCGTTAGTCTACGGTACCAATATAATGGACGGAAAAAAGTTTGAGTACCAATCTTGGACAAAAAAAAACTATAAGTATCAATCTATAATAAATGGATAAATCCGGGTACCAATTTTTGGTACATGCATGATGCAATTATTTTTTGCTAATAATTTATATTTATATTTCTAAACGTTGATTTTTTGATATCAATCTAATAATAAATTTTAACAGTATTATCATATTGAACTAATCTTTTAACTTTTATAAATTAAAAAAATCAAAATTTAGATAATTAAAATTGAAGAAGTAATTTCAAAAGAAAAAAATTGAAGAAGTAATTTTTGTTTTAAATTTTATAAAATAGAGTGATGAAAATATCCTAAAATAATGATGTACACTAACTTTACAGTATTTATATTATTAATATGAAACCGCCCTAATTAAATTCAAGTAAATAGCACTAAGTAGGCCGGTATTAACTAAGGTTGTGCTGAAAAAAACAAAGATCAATATCTATTATTTTATTTATTTTAAACAATTTTAAATTATACAATATACCACTTGGCATCTCTTAACTAAAAAATAATATGTATATTAGTTTGACTTTGGTTAATTAAATTGAAGTAAATGCTGAAGGAGAATATATATAAAAACTTTAGTTGGTGTCACTAAGCAACATTCTACAGGATTTTGTTGAGGATTTGATTCCTTTGATATGTTAATTCATACAACTTGGCATTGAAACAAATATAATTATATATTAATTTTAAAATAGTGCCAACCTAGCATATCCACTAACAAATGATTCACCTTAACAAATGATTCACCTTATTTACATACGATAGAGATTATAGTAGTTTGTGACGATTTATTCAAATGATATAAGTCTTAAATGATTTAAGGTAATCGAAATTTTAAAATTTCAAAATAATTGGAGTTTAACAGGAATAAAAGAGATAAAAGTTGTTCTATTTTAATGATCATAGGAGCCTCTCTCATCATTCTCAAAATGTTATGTGTCTTTTCTGTATTGATTCTATATTCTTTGGAGCTCAACCGATTTATGAATGTCTTGTTTCTATAAATATAGGTTGTGATATCAGGATAATGGATGAATGAGATATATGAATGGCAAGTATTCTGTCTGTATTAAGGATGTAATCTCAAGACGTGTGATTTCAAAGTCTTAAGCTCGTAGGTGTCCTTAACTCGCAAGATGATTTTAGTCTATAATATTGATCATAAAATTAATAAGACGTGAAGTGAGCTCTTTCTCGAATTACTAATACGGGATATTGGTCGTTATAAAAATAAGGCGTCGAGGAAAGTAGCGAAAATATGAAAACACGATGTTATATGTGAAAAGAACATGAAAACACGTATACATATACATATGAGTAAGGATGATAATAAAATAGTAGCATGTTGACAAGGCAAATAATGAGAGTGATAGAAAGCACAAAAGGAATAAATAACACACAAAAGAAAAAACAAATATATGTATACCAGTGGTAGTAAAATAATGACAATAATGACAATAATGACAATAATGATAATAGAAATAATATATATATATATGAAAAGTAAGTAAGGTAAAATAAAGTAAATCAATAATTGAGTAAAGTAATAAATATAATAATAGTAATCATAATAATAATATTAATAGTAAATGTAATAATGTTAAATATAGTATAGTACCAACAATACTAAATACATTCAAATAATAACAATAATAATAATAATAATAATGATAGTAATAATAATAAAAGTGAAAATGTGTGATAAAAATTAAATAATAATATATTAATAATACAATAGTAATAACAATAGCAATAATAAGATAATAAGGATGATAATGATATGGTAACGAAATAACAATAGAAATAACGATAATGATACAAATACTAAATAATAATAATAATAGTAATAATTATAGTAGAGATAAAACGAAACAATAGTAAAAATGTAAATAACTACGTGTTAATGTAAATGAAAATGATACTAATAGTGAAATAAAATAAAATAATAATGTAGTAATAATATAATAATAATAAAATAATAATAATAGTATAGTATGATAATAATGATGTAGTGATATAGTGATAATGATAATAAATGTACAAAAATCGCAAGTCAACTTAAAAATGACCTAATTGAAATTGAAATGGAATTTTAGGTTAAATTTGAAAATAAAAGAAAGGATGAGGACCGACCGCAACGCGCGCAGACTTACGGGACTAAACGGTAAATAACCCAACCTCCGATTATGTGTCGCTTCAAATGACCGTATGGACTAGATTGAATAACGCGCAAAATGATGGGGCACAAATTAAAAAAAGGGAAAGTAAAAGGATTTAATTGGGCGACGCCAGCAAAGGGAGGGGCTTATCTTGCAAATACCCCATTGAAGAGATATGAACAAATTTCTAACACCCCAAACGACGCAAATTTTAATTACCCTTAACCCCATCTTTATTTTCTCCGCTTCCCAAGCCAAAAGAAACTAAAACAAATCCCTAAGGCTCCCCCTTTTTGTTTCAAAAATGTACAGAGGAAGAGTTTCTCCTCATTCGTGTCTGACGGTCGGCTTCTCACGCCAAGAAACACACCACCAGCGCCACCACCAATCGGTGGTCAAGCGATGCTCAAGGCCGATCCTTAGGTCCTCCTTCAAAGCTCTGTGAAGCCTTGTCGTTCGGCGTCCTAAACAAAGGGGAGAGGGCTTTCGGCATCCCTTTTTTAGCCAAGCTCCGACGATGGCGAGGGTACACTGACGAAGAGGTTTCGAGGCTCAGGTAAGTTCATTTTCCCCTTTTGTTAATATTTGTTTTTAAAGGTTTCAAAAAATATAAAAAAACTAGTATTGAAACAATCAAAATAAAATGAAAAAACTTCAAATTTCTTTTATTTTGATGTCAAGATTCGCTTTTGTCTTTGAACTGAAAATCCCCTTTTTGCTTTCGATTTCGGCTCCGACGATTGGAGAGGAGACTCGACGATGTGTCATGGGGTTCGTAGGTCCTCTTCTCCTTTTTCGATTTAGTTTAAAAAATCTTAAAAATAAAAATAAAAGCGTAAACAAAAAATAGATAATACTAGTAGCTAATAACAAAGAATGAAATCAACCTTTGTGTTTGGTTTTGATTTGACGCTTCTTGTATTCAATATTTCGTTGTTTTTAATTTCCTCCTCCTCCTTTTTCTACAATGATTTTGTGGCTTTTATAGCCGGAGTTGATTATAAATTGCTTCTGCCTTGTTGTGCTGTTGTGTGTTGTTGTTTTGCAGTCATGCAAGGAGCGTGTCGGAGCAGGATGGGCGGAGCGGCAGAGAGGCACGTGGGGGCGTAAGTCGAGGGTCGAGTGTGGTGGCTAGGGTTTTTGTTTTTTTCCATTTTGTTTTTTCTTTTTTTTTTTGTTTTCTGAGTTGGGTTGGTTTTTGGGCTTGTATTTTGGGTCTATTTTTTATTTTTTGTTTTGGGTTTGTTATTTTATTTTGTAATTGGGCAGGGGCAATTTTGGGCCATCTATACCGCCTCTTTTGCTCATTGTCGGCAACTGAATAGAGCAAAGACATAAGAGGGACCAAATTTGCCCGGTTTTTGAGTCCCGACTTCTTTGATGCTTTTCTTCTTCATGTAGCCTCATCCCGCCTATCGTGATCTTGTTACTTCAATCCACTCCACCGCTATGTGGCTTCAATTTGCTCTTCATCACGACTCCAATGGGGTGTGACTTGTTTTATTTTAGATTGCTTCACAGCATCTCCGGAGAGATGAGGTCTTTGGTCTTCACCTATCCCACCTCTAGTTAAGGCAATAGGACTAAAGCTTAACCATGCTCCCTCTTGGTTAGGGACAGAATTACAAATTTTGACCTATTCCACTCACTGGTCGTGGACGAGGATGCTGGCTCAAATCATGTTCCCCACCGCTTAGGGAGCCAAGATTCGCCTTCGATCTTGCCCCACTCTTGGTTAGGACGACAAGATCTACAATTTTTGGCCTATTCCACTCGCCGGTCGGTGGCAATAGGAGGGTGGCCTAAATCGTGTTCCCTCTCGTTGGGAGCCATGATTTGCCTTCGATCTTGCCCCACTCTGGTCATGGTGACAAGATCTAAATTTTTGGCCTATTCCACTGCTGGTCAGTGGCAATAGGACAATCTTCAACTTATTCCATCACTGGTCGATGGCAATAGGACAATCTTCAACCTATTCCATCACTGGTCGATGGTAATAGGACAATCTTCAACCTATTCCATCGCTGGTCGATGGCAATAGGGCAATCTTCAACCTATTCCATCACTGGTTGATGGCAATAGGACAATCTTCAACATATTCCACCACTGGTTGATGGCAATAGGACAATCTTCAACCTATTCCACCACTGGTTGATGGCAATAGGGCAATCTTCAACCTATTCCATCACCGTTGATGGCAATAGGACAATCTTCAACCTATTCCATCATTGGTTGATGGTAATAGGACAATCTTCAATAGTGTTGCTACACCGCCCTTTAGGGACATATCACGAGACTCGATTTTGTGTTTATGCCAAATGGTGAGGATGCTATGGTCAGAATGACTCAAATGCTCCTAACTTCGTGTGATATGGATGACACCTACATGGATGCAGAATGTCATGAGAATAATTTATTATTATTATTTTTGTTTTAAAAGATTAGGGCTGTAATTGCTCGTTCGCTCGTCGAGGTCATGGCACAGATGTAATTTTTCGTCTGATACCTATGTCAGAGAGTCTCGAGAGATACCATGATTTTAGGCCTCTTCTTTGAACGCTTCCAACCCCTAAGTGCGGTGGTTCCTAAACAATGCTTGTTTTAGGTTCCTACTGCTTAGAAGCTTCCAGAGTAATAGGCGGACTCATTTCATGGAAGCATTATGGGTTAATGGGTTGTTATTTCAATTGCAAACAACTCAAAGATTTAAAATAACAATGGAATTTATAAAGAATGGAATTGGATTAATTCAACAAAAATAAACATTATTGGAGTACAAAAATGGGTAAAAGAAAAGTAGGTGCCCAGATATCGCAATTGGCTTCACCAACGGATCCTTCCAAGATCATTTGAGTTTGAATAGGCGTTGGGAGATTTGCGATGGCTTTGTAGATGTTCGAGGTGTAACATTCATCCTTTTGCTAATTGGGGAATAAAAATCGCCACATATCCCTCCTTTGTGCAAATTCAAGCCGCTTTATCGGTTTTCGACTAAAGCCCTTTGGTCTCAAAGCGCCCTACGGGTTTTCACTTTGGCCTCTCCGTTTTTTTTTTTGGTCAGAAGCGCCTCATGCGGTTTTCACTTTAGCCTTTCCTTCTTCAAGTGTAATACTTTAACTAAATCAATTTATGGATTGGGTAGATTTTTCCCATCCATCTCACCAAGATTAATGCCCCTCCGAGAAAGCCTTTTTCACCACATATGGTCCTTCCCAATTCGCATCCATTTCCTCCGAAATCCTTTTGTATGGGAGGATCTTTTTCATATGAGATCCCTTCGTGAGTTCCTCGCGAACTTTTTTGTTGTAAGCTCGCATCATTCGCTTTTGGTACATCCGACCGTGATGGATAGCCTCAATCTCTTTTCTTCAATTAAGTTCAACCGATCATATCGAGCTCGGATCCATTCAACCATCCACTTCACTTCTGACAATACTCGAAGAGAAGGTATTTCCACTTCGATAGGTAGAACTGCCTCCATCCCATAGACCAATGAGAAAGGTGTTGCCCTAGTAGAGGTTCGGACGGACGTTCGATAAGCATAGAGTGCGAACGGTAATTTTTCATGCCAATCCTTGTAAGTCTCACTCATCTTTCCCACTATCTTTTTGATATTTTTGTTGACTACTTCCACTGCCCCATTCATTTTTGGGCGATACGGTGATGAATTGTGGTGTTTGATGTTGAATTGGCTACAAAACCCCGCTATCGTGCTATTGTTTAAATTCAAGGTCGTTGTCCGATATGATCTTCTCGGCATTCCATATTGATGATGATTTCTTCTTCAAAAATCCTAATAATCGATTTAGTGACGTTGGTATATGAGGCGCCTCTACCCATTTCGTGAAGTAGTCGATGACCACAAAGATGAATCGATGCCGCTCGATGCCTTCGGAGATATTGGCCTAATGACGTCCATGCCCCACATGGAAAATGGCCATGGAGAAGTCATAACATGCAAAGGTGACGGGGGTACATGAATCTTGTCTCTATAAACCTGGCATTTATGACATTTCTTGGCATAGTTGATATAGTCTCCCTCCATGGTGGACCAATAATATCCGAACCTCATTATTTGTCCGCCATTGTAAAACCATTAGCGTGAGTTCCACATGACACCTTCGTGGACTTCTTCTAGGATTAACTTAGCTTCACGCATCCACACACCTTAGCAAAGACTTGATCTTTCCTTTTCTTGTATAAGACTTCTCCATCCAAGACGTAATCACATGCTAATCTCCTCAATGCCTTTTTTTCATTCTCTGTGGCTTGATCAGGGTACTCACGATTCTTCACATACCGCAATATATCGTGGTACCATGGTGGGCCAATTTTCCTTCTTCCTCGACATTGTAGCAATGGGCTGGGGCCTCATAAATGCTCATTTGTATAGGTCTCATATCCTCTTTGTTGTTTACTCGTACCATAGAAGCCAATGTGGCTAGAGCATCAGCCATCTGATTTTCGTCCCTTGGTAAATAACTGAAAGTGATGTCATCGAACTCTTTGATTAGTTCTTGGACCAATCCTTTGTATTCGACCAATTTGGGATCTCTTCTCCCATTCTCCTTTAAGTTGATAAATTACCAACGCGGAGTCTCCGTATACTTCCAAAGACCTTAATTTTATGCTCAATAGCGAGACGGATGCCCATGATGCAAGCTTCATACTCGCCATATTGTTTGTACAATCAAAATCTAATTTACAGGTAAATGGGTAATGATCTCCGTTTGGGGACACCAGAACTGCCCCAATTCCATTGCCCATAGTGTTCGATGCCCCGTCGAAGTTCAATTTCCAAGGAAGACTTTCTGTGGTATCTTCTTCATGGTTACTACGCATATTAGGTCTTCGTTAGGAAATCAAAGTCCGAGGCTCATAATCGCCAGAGCTCTACTAGCGGTAAAATCCGCTATTGCACTCCCTTTTATCGCTTTCGGTTTACATAAACTATGTCAAACTCGTAAAGTAAAATTTGCCATCGCCATCCGTCCATTCGAGTAGTTGACTCCATTAGATATTTCAAAGGTCTAGCTTGAGATGAGCCAGTCGTATGATACAACATGTCTTGCCTCGGTCTCAAGTTGTCCAAACCAAGGCGCAACATATTTTCTCAATCGGTGAGTACCTTGTTTCACACCCAGTGAACTTTTGCTAAGGTAGTATATTGCTTTTCTTTCTTTCCGACTCATCATGTCGGTAGAGCACACATCCCATTGAATTATCAAGTACCGTCAAATAGAGGATTAAAGGCTTCTAGATTAGGCGGTGTCAATCTCGGAGGATTGGACAGTATTGCTTTACTTTGTTGAAGGTCTTCCGACATTCCTCGTCCCATACACAGGTTGTGTTTTTTAAGAAGACGAAATATGGGATCACATTTTTCATCGGTTGTGAAATGAACCGAGCAATGTAATTTAATCTTCCTAAGAAACCTCAAACTTCTTTTTTGCGTCGAGGCGGAGGCAATTCTTGTATAGCCTTGACTTTGTCCAGGTCAACCTCAATCCCTTTTCATCGACTATAAATCCTAGCAGTTTCCGACACGGCTCCAAAGGTACACTTCACCAAGTTAAGCTTCAATTGAACTTTCTCAACCTCAAAATAATTTCCTTAAGACTTGGATATGCTCCTTTTCGATCCGAGACTTGGCAATCATATCGTCGACGAAACCTCAATTTCCTTGTGCATCATGTCATGGAATAGGGTCACCATGGCTCTCGATATGTTGCTCCGCATTCTTCAACCCAAATGGCATTACCTTATAGCAAAAGGTTCCCACATGGTTATGAATGTGGTTTTATTCATGTCTTCGTGAAGCATCTTTATCCGGTTGTATCCCGAGAAGCCATCCATGAACGAGAATAATGAATAACTCGTAGTATTATCCACTAAGGTGTCGATATGAGGTAATGGAAAGTTGTCTTTCTGCCAGCCTTGTTTAGATCTCTGTAGTCCACACACATTCGTAATTTCCTATCTTTCTTAGGGGCGGGGCGATATTCGCTACCCATTCCGAGTACTTAACCACTTGCAAGAACCCTGCGTCAAACCGCTTTTGACCTCTTCTTTTATTTTAGTAAAATGTCCGGCCTCATCCTCCAAGTTTCATTGGGTGGCTTGTATTCTTCTTTTATGGGCAAACGGTGTCGCGATATCGATGCTTAACCCGGCATGTCTTGATATGACCATGCGAAGACATCCTTGAATTCTTGGAGTAACTCAATGAGGTCTTGCTTTGTCTCTGCTGGTGATACTAGCTCCAATCTTCACTTCTTTCTTTTCTTGCCCATTTCCTAGGTTCACTATTTCCATTGATTCTTTGTGAGGTATGATTTGTTTCTCCTCTTGTTCTACCATCCTTAACAGTTCAGGAGCTAAATCACAGCCTTGGTCATCTCCAAAATCCTAAAAATCTTCCGCACCCATATCTTGCTCAAAAGGACATTCTGAGTCATTGGTAGCGTTACTTAAATCACTGATATCTGGAGACCTGTTATGGAAATGAATAAAGACTCATAGAATCATAGAATCTTGGCATGTTTATTGGTATGATAAATGAAGAATAGAAATGTTTAGAAGAATATTTAAAGAAAGAATAATGAATGAATGAAATGAACATAAAAGAAAATTTGCTCAAAAGATAGCGGAGATGTATTTCATTGAAAATAACGACGTCTTATACAAAATCATGTTTCACAAAAAGGGTTTTTATTGCTTCTAGACTTAAAGCAATAAGTGTGTTCCAAGTATTACTCGAATGAGTTCTAAAGGCTATAGGAATCTCCTCATGATCAATTGTTTAGAACGCTACCCTACTCATAAAGGCGGATGCCATTCGATTTTCTTCCTCAATTTCCCCTCGATATAGCGTTGACATACGCGATTTCTTCATTTTGTGTTTCTCGTCCGGATGGATAACCCTCGATATAAAGGTCTCACGAATATGAGGAATTATCATCGGTTGCCATTTCATCTCATCTCCCTCAAACGTGCCTTCCTTCTTTCTTGTTTCTTTTCCGACTCTTCTCTTTTTTGCTTTATGTTTGGCTTGAATCCTAGACCGAAGAGGTCTCGCTTTTCTTTAGTCTTGGGACCTCGATTTCTCCTTGAGGTACCTTCCAAGTCCTTTCTCCGCACGCTCCATTCCGACTATCGGTTGTAGACCCATTTTCGTGGTTTTGGATAATTGAGGTATCGGGACCTTATTCCCTCAATGATTTAATGTTATGTTGACAAATTCAAAGAACGGAAGGAACACTTACCGCTTCATTGTTGGCTTCTAAATAGGGTGCATTATTTATTACTGATTGCGATGATGTCCTCTTGACATTTATGGTTACTAGACGGCCTTCTGAGATTAATTTCAACTTTTGGTGCAATGATGAGGGCACCGCCCTCGCCGAGTGTATCCAAGGTCTCCCAAAGAAGCGCTTATAAGACAATTTGGATATCCATCACAACAAAATCTACCTCATATGCTCCTGGTCCGATTAAAAGAGGTACTTCAATCCTTCCCATGACTTTCCTCTCGGTTCCATCGAATACCCTTACTATGTTGTGGCGGCCTTCATATGAGAACTATCAACGAATCGATTGATGGTCGATAGTGGTAGAACATTGAGCGCGATCCATTGTCGACTAGTACCCCGGTAATGTATCCTTTGCATCGGCGTGGTAATGTGGAGAGCCTTGATGGAACCTGTACCTCCGGAGAATCTCATCATCGTTAAAGAAAATAAAGTTATCGGCACTTATGTTGCTAACTGAGCGATCCAACATTTGTTAATCGTTATATCATTTGCAACATAAGTTTCATTCAATACCTTCATCGGTAGCGTTACGGTGCCTTGAACTCAATAGTAAATCTAGCAATCGATATACGAGCCGATGCTTATGTAGTCGCTTCTACGACCTTTCGTATTCACTATGCTTCAAAAACTTTAAGAATTCCTAGCTTCTTCCTCCTTCAACGGCTCGTTTATATGTATCTCTTGCTTGGTCCTTTTTCTTTCTTCATTCGCCCATCAAGTTTTTCCCTCTTGAGTGCTCGTCTTTGTGTTCGACAAGTCGTGGCGCTTTCCATTCTGATATAAGAGCCTTCCTCTTGGTTTCCTTTTTGTAGTGTTGGGCGAATCTCCTCTCGTGAATCGTCACATTGCGCTTATAGTTCCAGGGACCTTCTTGTCATCTTTATATGAAAAGGTTCTGAGTTTTCGGATCACGATCTTAGGATACTCCCGGCTCTTTTGTTGATGGACCTCCTTTTGTGAATCGCCACGTTGCAATTATAATCCCGAGAGTCTTTTGGTTGTCTTCGGATGAAAAAGTAGTAGGCTTTCGAATCACGATTTTCGGATTTATTTTCACTCCGTCGCCTTTGATCGTGAGATGGTGACTAAAGGATAGCTTCGCCTCGAGGCTTTTCTTCACGACTCGTCCTCCAACGTCACGGATGTTACCCTCTTTTCGACCTTCATTATTTTCAAAGAATTCTAGCTCTTTATTGTCCATCGTCACCGTACCAAAGATTCGAACTCAAGGCAACTTTGGATTTCGTGCCCTTCCGAGTCATGAAATTCACAGCCCTTTCGTGTTTCTTCATGTTCTTCCCTTGGACATGTCACAACCAATCCCCTTTTTATCATTTCCTTCCAGACCTGTTTCATTGGGGTTTTCACATCGGAAATATCCTTTTAACTCTTCTTCTCGCCTCTTTGCCTATCATGTTGACCCCGTGATTAGGTAGCGGGTGCCCTTTGCCGAGGGTGTCATCGACTTCTATAACTCCCATCCGGATCGGTCTTTCCACTAGTTTCTTAAAAGCGAGATGTGTTTTATAGAATGTCCCACGATTCTGCATGGTATTCACACTGCTGCATTCTCATCATACCACTTAGGTACGGGGTTGCAAGGGTTTTAAGTAATGGGGAGACAACGTGTCAAATCAAATAATTTCGATACATTTCCTTGTATGGAATTTGGGATAGGCGTGAATTGGATTTTCTCCATATTTTGCCTTGTGTTGGACTCTGCCTAAAGGGCTCACGATGATCGGGGTCACAGTCCTTGGTTGGCTCACGATAATAGGTTTTGAATAACTTTTACCTATGTTGTTTATATCACTCTCCCTCTTCTTCGGGACCATCTTTCTAGTGCTTTCTCCATCCTCTATTTTACCGCTTCTGATTGCATTCTCGATCATTTCCCCTGACAGCACAATATCAGAAAAACTTTTTGTGGCACTTCCAAGCATGTGATTAATGAAGAGAGCTTTCAACGTATTGACAAACAGCATGGTTGTCTCTTTTTCTAGGAGCGGTGGCTGAACTTGTGTGGCTACTTTCCTCCACCATTGGGCATATTGCCTGAAACTTTCGTTTGGCTTTTTCTCCATATTTTGGAGCGTGATTCGATCAGGAGCTATATCGGCTACGTGCCCGTATTGTTTCAAGAAGGCCTGTGCTAGGTCCTTCCATGATTTGATCTGGTACTGCAATAGTCGATTGTACCATTTAGCCGCTGCCCCGCCAAACTATCCCGGAAACAATGAATAAGCGAGTTGATCGTTGTTAACATATCCCGCCATTCGTCGACGAACATCGTGATGTGCGCTTGAGGCAACCGGTCCCATTGTATTTTTCAAAATCTGGGTCTTGAACTTTGGCGGAAGTATGAGGTGCAGGACTAGGCTCAAGTCTTTAAGCGTCCACTCGTGGCGATGGTCGATGAGTCTCTATTTCCTTAAACTTTTCTTCTAACCATTTGCAACGATCCTCGAGTTGTCTGGGAAGGTTCATTTTTGCCTTATCCATTTCAGCCATTTCATCAAAGTCGGGGACTATAGGGTTAGCCGGACCTTCTCCGGGATTAGTGCCTGAACCAGTCGGAAAGTGCGCTGGCATTGCGGTCTCAACCTGGCACTGTGGCCTGATAACAAAAGGCGTCCTTTGGGGACCTATTTCTGGTGGTGCTTGGGTATTTGGCGGGGTAAATCCCGGAGGGTAAGCAGGGTCGTCATTATTCCCTGAACTAGCAGCGGCGCCTTTTCCTCGTTCATTGGCTAATAGTTGCGCCAGCTGGCTCATCATGTTGTTTTGGGACTCTTGCATCCGTTCTATCATATCTTGCTGGAGTTTTATTATTTGCTCCTCAGATTCATTCTTGCATCTCCTTACTAAATTGTTCAAATCTTTGATCCATTTTCTTTGTCTTAGCACGAGTCCCGTAGTGATGTCCAGTTCCCAGATTTTTTTTCCTTCTCTCTTGTTTCTCTTTTGTTTCTCTATTAATCTTAACCAATTAGGCCATGCATTTCCCTATGGCCATGCGGAATACATTTCCCTATGGCCATGCGGAAGTGAAAACTTCACGGAGACATAGGTACAGATGTATTCCGAAAGCAGTCCACTAGCCCATGCGGAGGTGAAAACCTCACGAAGGCATAGCTTCTCGCTCCCACTTAAAGGTGTGACCACAACGGTCATGCAATGCAATGCCAAAGTATTTACGAGGCTAATATTGAAGGTGCATTAAAAGAAGCATGATTTTTCCAAAACCATTTTAATTAAAAGGACAAAAATCAATCCATCTATGGCTTGACCCTCGGGTCCCCAGTGGAGTCGCCAAGCTGTCGTAACCATTTTTTTGGGTGAAAAGTGAACGACGCGGTCGACTCTATTTTTGAAAAAAAGAAAAGGAAAGGAGTCGCCACCGATCTTTATTTGGTGTGATCGGATCACCTTCGTTTTAATAAAACATTTAATTCTTTGAAACAATGCTTTTGGTCCACGAACTTGAGAAAATGGGTTCGGAGGTCGATTACGTGCGATGAAGGATTAGCACCCTCGACACGCCCAAAATTGGTACCAAACCGATTGATCGATGTCCTATTTGTTGAAAACTTAAAAGGATTCGAAAATACAATGCTTTTATTTTTAAAATTGGGAGGGCGTTAAGGCTCTCTTATTCCGAGGAAAAAGTATCACGTCCAATGAAGTTAGGCGTAATACTTTAGACTCTCAAACTAAGCTCGCCTTTTAAAACTTTGTTCTATTTTTGAAAAGGATATTCATTATTTGTTGAATCAAAAATCGGAACCCAGTAAGTTAGGGCTCATTTTTTGAAAATCCAAATTAAGAATATTACCTCTATTTTGGAAGAAAAGAAACTTATCTCGAAGTTATCTAGGTGTCGAGTCCAGTAAGTTAGGGCACGACATTTCGAATCTCCGAGATTAAACATTTTGTTTTAAAATTGCAACCTCAAAAGAGATATCCCATTGTTTAGCCTTTAGACGAGAAGAAACCGGAACCCAGTAAGTTAGGGCTTGATTTTCTCGAATTACTAATCGGGATATTGGTCGTTATAAAAATAAGGCGTCGAGGAAAGTAAGCGAAAATATGAAAACACGATGTTATATGTGAAAAGAACATGAAAACACGTATACATATACATATGAGTAAGGATGATAATAAAATAGTAGCATGTTGACAAGGCAAATAATGAGAGTGATAGAAAGCACAAAAGGAATAAATAACACACAAAAGAAAAAACAAATATATGTATACCAAGGTAGTAAAATAATGACAATAATGACAATAATGATAATAGAAATAATATATATATATGAAAAGTAAGTAAGGTAAAATAAAGTAAATCAATAATTGAGTAAAGTAATAAATATAATAATAGTAATCATAATAATAATATTAATAGTAAATGTAATAATGTTAAATATAGTATAGTACCAACAATACTAAATACATTCAAATAATAACAATAATAATAATAATAATAATAATGATAGTAATAATAATAAAAGTGAAAATGTGTGATAAAATTAAATAATAATATATTAATAATACAATAGTAATAACAATAGCAATAATAAGATAATAAGGATGATAATGATATGGTAACTAAATAACAATAGAAATAACGATAATGATACAAATACTAAATAATAATAATAGTAATAATTATAGTAGAGATAAAAAGCGAAACAATAGTAAAAAATGTAAATAACTACGTGTTAATGAAAATGAAAATGATACTAATAGTGAAATAAAATAAAATAATAATGTAGTAATAATATAATAATAATAAAATAATAATAATAGTATAGTATGATAATAATGATGTAGTGATATAGTGATAATGATAATAAATGTACAAAAATCGCAAGTCAACTTAAAAAAGGACTGAATTGAAATTGAAATGGAATTTTAGGGTTAAATTTGAAAATAAAAGAAAGGATGAGGACCGATCTGCAACGCGCGCAGACTTACGGGGACTAAACGGGTAAATAACCCAACCCTCTGATTATGGGTCGTTTCAAATGACCAAGTATGGACTAGATTGAATAACGCGGCAAAATGATGGGGCACAAATTAAAAAAAAAAGGGAAAGTAAAAAGGATTTAATTACGGCCTTATGAGGAGGGGCTTATCTTGCAAATACCCCATTGAAGAGATATGAACGACCCTAACACCCCAAACGACGCAAATTTAATTACCCTTAACCCCTATCTTTATTTTCTCCGGTTCCCCAAGCCAAAAGAAACTAAAACAAATCCTAAGGCTCCCCCATTTCGTTTCAAAAATGTAGAGGAAGAGTTTCCCTCCCTCATTCGTCTAAATTGGGCTTCTCACGCCGTTGTCACACCACCGCTTACCACCAATGGTGGTGGCGATGCTCAAGGCCAGATCCTTCGGTTCCCCTTCAAAGCTCTGTGAAGCCTTGTCGTTCGGCGTCCGAAAACAAAGGGGAGAGGGCTTTCGGCATCCCTTTTTCAGCCAAGCTCCGACGACGGCGAGGGTACACTGACGAAGCGGTTTGAGGCTCGTAAGTTCATTTTCCCTTTTGTTAATATTTGTTTTTAAAGGTTTCAAAAAAAGTAATATATAAAAAAACTAGTATTGAAACAATGAAAATAAAATGAAAAAACTTCAAATTTCTTTTATTTTGATGTCGATTCGCCTTTTGTTTTGAATCAAAAATCCTCCTTTTGCTTTTCGATTTGGCTCCGACGACGGAGAGGAGACTCAACGACGTCTTGCATGGGTTCGTAGGTCCCCTCTTCTCCTTTTTCGATTTAGTTTAAAAATCTTAAAAATAAAATAAAAGCGTAAACGAAAAATAGATAATAGTAGTAGCTAATACTTGATAATGAAATCAACCTTTGTGTTTGGTTTTGATTTCGGCGCTTCTTGTATTCAATATTTCTGTTGTTTTTTTAATTTCCCTCCTCCTCCTTTTTCTACAATGATTTTTGTGGCTTTTATAGCCGGAGTTGATTATAAATTGCTTCGCCTTTTTGTCTTTGTTGTGTGTTGTTGTTTTGCGGGCCAGAGGGAGGCGTGTCGGAGCGAGGATGGGGGAGCGCTAGAGAGGGGTGGGGGGGCGTAAGTCGAGGGTCGAGTCTGAGGCTAGGGTTTTTGTTTTTTTTACGTTACTTTTTTTTTTTTTTTGTTTTCGAGTTGGGTTGGTTTTGGGCTTGTATTTTGGGTCTATTTTTATTTTTTTGTTTTGGGTTTGTTATTTTATTTTGTAATTGGGCCGGGCAATTTTGGGCCATCTACAAGCTCGTTAAATATAAATATAACACGAGTTTTAATTTATTTACTTTTGAAATATAATTAATATTTTTTATTATTTTTGTTGGTTTTAACTTTCTAAAAATCTTTATGATCTCTAAAAGTCAACTTAAAACGGTGAGGGTGAAATGAAAGAGCCCACAAACAGGACTAAATTTATTGGTTAAACTAAGATGTTTCTTGGCCACTCCATTAGCCATCGTATATTTATTGCATTATTCTATGGCAGGTGGGTGAACAAACTTTCCGTTTTAATTTTGGGACTTTAAATGATGTTTAACTTGTTTTTGCAAATGCATCAATTTCCTCCTTTTTTGGGGTAATTTATCAAAAAAAACCTAAATATTTGAAAAATTACGAAATGTACCAGTTTGTAGAAAATTTACGGAAAATGGCCATTTCCCCAAATATGCGTCCACGTCGGTCGCTTTTGAGGATAAAGGGCTAAAGCGCATACATAGGGGATGCACTTTTGCCGTGTTTTAAAAAAAACTATTCTCGAATATTTTAAAATTTACAAGAATAAACTTTTATAAAGGCTCAAAGTGACAACACCATTTTTTAAGGTGTCATCAATTAATAAGGAAATATAACTTACAAAGGAAATCTTTATATAGACCCAAAGTCTCATTTCCTTGTTTTCTTGAGTAAAGTGGGATATGAGATATGTGTATTATAGACTCATGAATAGTTTTGCGAACTTGTTCCTAAACAATGTGGGATTCCTTCCTCTTTAACTAACAACATGAGATGACATGCTACACTATATTTGATTTTTTTTACAAAATAATTTCTCTTTTTTAAAATTTATTTAACATTTTCTTATATTATAAAAACAAGAAACAAAACTACTCAAATATATTTTCATAGATCACATGACAATTTTTCATATTGTATAAAGTATTTTGATGCTTATACTTGGGATATTTACCCAATATATTTAATATATGTCATTATTTACTTATTTTTGTTTATGTCAAGCAATCTTTTATGGATAACTAATGAAAGATGGTTCGTTGTGAGAGACACTTCTCTCTATTAGTACCGAAAAATAAGTAAGTTAATGTTTAAATATTTCAAAGATCAACAAAAAGAATCAAAGGTTAAGTAGCGTAGATAAGCTAAACAAAAAGATATTTATAATTTATGTTGGGATTAAGCTTTGTTTACTCAAGATTTATAGAAAATTATACTTCATCTTGTTGAGAAAGAAGCAAATTTTACAGTAGAGTTTTATTGAAGATCAAGGTGTAATGATCATTGTAGTACTAGTCATCTTTGTTGCTGTTCGGTGCCTCAGTTTCATTTTTCTTCTATGAATTCCTGTAAATTGTCATGTGATCCATGAAAAATATATTTGAGTTGTTTTGTTTTTTGTTTTTTATAATATAAGAAAATGTTAAATAAATTTTAAAAAAAGAGAAATTGTTTTGTAAAAAAATCATATATAGTGTAGCATATCATCTCATGTTGTTAGTTAAAAGAGGAAGGAATCCCACATTATTTAGGAACAAGCTGCAAAACTATTCATGAGTTTATAAATACACATATCTCATATCCCACTTTACTCAAAACAAGGGAAATGAGACTGTGGGTCTATATAAAGATTTCCTTTGTAAGTTATATTTCCTTATTAATTGATGACACCTTAAAAAAAATGGTGTTGTCACTTTGAGCCTTTATAAAGGTTTATTCTCGTAAATTTTTAAAATATTCCAAAATAATTTTTTTTTAAAAACACGGGCTAAAGCGCGCCCCGTAGGACAAACGTGTCCATGTAGGCGCGCTTTTGCTGAGGTGGACAAAAGCGCGTCCTACAGTGCGCGCTTTAGCCCCTTATCCCCCAAAAACGCGCTGACGTGGACGCATTTTTGGGAAATGGCCCTTTCCCGTAAATTTTCTACAAACTGGCCCATTTCCTTAATTTTTCAAATATTTGGGCTTTTTTTGGTAAATTATCCCTTTTTTTGACTTTGACTTATAGGATAATTAAAGGTTATTCACGTCACGTGGCCTACACCATGCATGGAAATAAATATATAATATAGTTAATAGTCTACTTCTGGTTTAAGTCTTTGTAGTATATTGAATTTAATGATTTAATCCTGTATTTTAATTTACAATAATTTAATCACTCTATTTTTATATAAGTATATCAAGAGGTGTAGATAGATAAATAAGATCATTAATTGCTATTGTCATGGTGAACAAAGAACTTTAAGTATTCAATTTGTATGTAAATATATTATTAATTGAATATAATTTATTAGATTTTCATGTGATGCTAATTGTGAGATGAAGAAGAAAAAATTATCATTTTAACAACAATAGTTAATAAAGCTATAAATTTAAATATATCAATAACTTTATAAAAGTAGAAACATCAACTTATACCAAATCAAACTTAAATTTCGAGATAAAAAGTTTATGAAATTATTATTGGAATTGGATGTTAAAATTTTCCATTAGTCCTTATACTTTAATATAGTTATTTTTAGTCTTCATACTTTTTGAATTTTAAAATTTTAACTCTAACCAAATGACAGCTTGTTAAATTAATTTAAGTTAAGTTCAACTATTTCCAAATTTTGGTGTGGCAAACTATATTATCACTACGTAATGTTTTACCAAATTGCTATTTCTACGTATTACTAAAAAAAAAAAGCTACCTAATGAGATTAACAATTTTATTTACCTCAAAATTGAAATTTTGAATTTCAAAAGTATAAGAACTAAGAACGATCTACTTGGAGGAACATGGATTAAATTTAAAACTTTATGTATAGTACATGACTACTAAAAGAATTTAACCAAAATGATTTAATTGCTATTGTTTGGTTATATTTGAAATTTCAAAATTCGAAAAATATAAAGAATAAAACTAACCAATTTTAAAAGGTATGTAGGGCCCAAAATTTGCCCGGGCCCAGATTAAACCAAAATAAAACCAAAGCAGAATCTAAGCAAAAAATAATTTATCAAAAGTCCAATAAACAGTCCTTTTATTAAAAGCCCAAAACAACAACCCAACCAGCCCAATCTTAAACCTAACCTTTAACCCATTTACAGATCCACTAAAACCCAATTTTAGGACAGGCCCAAATTGCCCAACACGTTTAACGTTGGGCTTCCAGAACGTTCCGATGACGCTTCAGCTGCCTTCGTGCGTGCCTTCACGCGTCACGCGCGTGACCGTTCATACCATCGATCTCGCCACGAGCTCCGACCTTGCGTAAACCTTCACCTGCGCGCCTCCGTACTGCCTCCAGCGCAGCAGCATCGTACGACCCCCACATATCGGCCACGTCTGTACCTGCAAGCGAATAGCAAGAGAACAACAGAAACAGCAAAAAATACAGAATAGATATAGATTAAAATAGGAAAAACTTGTACTTTTTTTGGATTTTTGGAGGTCGGCTATAAAAAGGGCCGAACCAAAACCTTGTATTTTTTACGCATGCAGAATATTCCAACGAAATCAGAAACAAAAAGGTTTCTTTTTCCAACTGCTTATTTTTCTCTTTTTTTGAATCGATCTCTTTTTTCCTTTTCGGGCTTCAAGCTTTTCTTTTGATTTAGATAAAAAAAAGGAGAGAAGGGGAGGGTTTACCTCCAGAGAAGACCGTCTAGTGGCTTTCTTCGTACTGATTGAAGCAGAGTTGTTCATCGGGATACGGATGCAAAGCGTCCTGGTCGAATTTGTAGGGGCCGCCATTGAATGGTCTCGACTTAACCACTAATCGCCGGTCATCATGGCGTCGTAGTGGCCGTTTTAACTCCCTTCTCTCTGCGACGGAGAACGAAAGCGAAAGAAGGGTTTAGGGTTTCAGTTCTTAAAAAAAAGGAAAGGGCAAATGAAATATTAGGTCATTTAAATTAGTTTTTAAACCTGTTAGTGAAATGGTGCCGTTTAGGCCTATAATGATGGCCCTTAAACGACACCGTGCCGACCTAAACTCGGTGTTCGGACCCGATTTGGTCCCATGAGATCCGCGCGCTTCTTCAATTAATGGAGGATTTGCGCATTGAGTCCCTTCTATTTCTATATTGTTTTTAATTAATCCCGTTATGTGTTGCCTTATTGTTTAATTAGCCTCTGTAGTTCATGCATATTTCTAATCTAGTCCAGTTTATACATTGTGTTTTGGTTGTTTGAGTATTAGCTATTTTAGACTATTTGTTTGAATGCTTTTTAGTTTAGTCCCTTTTTATTATCTTATTTATCATTGAATTAATATTGTTACTATTATGGATGGTATCTTAGAATATTATTATGAATATTATTTCTAATATTATTATTGTTACTTCTAAGCAATGTTAATATTTCTATTATCATTTTGATGTTTTATTATCTTAATAAATTCTTATTTTTATCATCGTTATTATTATTTATTTCAAACTCAAATGCATTCAAATTCTTTCTAAATGTATTCTTTCGTTAAAAGCGTGCATTGAACCAATTTTAAGATTGCGTATTCGAAAAACAAGGCAATATTTGTGTGTTTAGAAGTACGGAAAATTACATCCTAACATGCTGGGTGTTGATTTTTCGTTCAACTAAATAATCAAATACCATTTTTATATGTTTTAAAGATCAAAGATGATCTCGACGTCAGAGTATAAAGGTGTTATATCCTAACGTGCTGGGTATGATACTTTTATTCCTTTGAAACGAGTTAATCTTGAGATTCAATTCCAATTTAATGAAAAACAAGACAATATTTGTGTGTTTAGAAGTACGGAAAATTACATCCTAACGTGCTGGGTGTTGATTTTTTTTTGTTCAACTAAATAACCAAACACCCTTTTCATATGTTTTGAAGATCAAAGATGATCTCGACGTCAGAGTATAAAGGTGTTATATCCTAACGTGTTGGGTATGATGTTTTTATCCCTTTAAAATGAGTTAATCTTGAGATTCAATTCCGATTTAATTAATTTTCTTCCAAAATTTTTCACCCTCAATATTTTCAAGTTTTCGACACTAGGACAACGTTAATCAATTTGGTACCAACTTTGGGCGTTGCAAGGGTGCTAACGCTTCCTTGTATGTAACTGACTCCCAAACCCGTTTTCTCAAATTTCGCAGACCAAAATATTTTTATAGGTGACCTGATCACACCTAAACAAAAAAGGATCAGTGGCAACTCCATGTTTTTAAAGTCGATCCCGTTTTTCAAACTCGATAAAAAAATGATTTCGACAGCTTGGCGACTCCATTGGGGAGTTCGAGAGTCAGGCCGTAAATTGATTAATTCTTGTCCTTTTGATTGAAAACTTGAAAATCGTTTTGAAAATTCATGCTTCTTTAACTCATTTGTTTGTGATATAATTGTTATAATGTCGAGTTCCATAATACTTTGGCACTGCATTACATAACCGTTGCGGTCACACTTTTAAGTGGGAGTGAGAAACTAAGCTTTCGTGAGGTTTTCACCTCAGCACGGGCTAGTGGACCGCTTTCGGGATACATATGTACTTATGTGTTTCATGAGATTTTCATCTCTGCATGGCCATAGAGAAATGTATCCCCCTGAACCGAACTCGATCTATATGAGCCTCTAATGGGTGAGGATTGAGGAATCTGCTGGTTCGGGTACCCTTCATTTAGAACCAAACCACATATAATAAACCCTAACAGCCCATCTAGGGTAAAACCATGTCATTTTTTAATGGTTGCTCAGATAAGGTGTTTAGTGATATTTTGCTTATTTTAATTTATGTGATGCTGACTCGTTGTGTTTTAATCTGGTTTTTGCATGGCATTCCATATTAAAGAGGAGTCGATTTCTGTTCGATTGCTAAGTTAGGAAGTTTGCTATGGAAAATGACTTTCTTGATAAAGTAGAAGACAATGCGGCTGTGCGCGCATGGTTAGAAAAGCTACAGTTGGAAAAAGGAGATAGCTTGGTTGAAGGTTACACGTCGGAGCTATGGAACTTCACCCGCATTAGCGTGACGCAAAATAAGCTTCAAGAGTTGCGAGATATTTGGACTCATTGGGAATGTGAGACTAAACATATGTTCTACCACAGTTATGGTGATATCTTTTACTTACTGGATGTTAAAATAGACAAACACCTGTTTCGGGCTATGGTTCAGTTTTGGAACTCGCATATAGTTGTTTCACTTTCGAAATGTGGATTTGGTACCAACCATTGAGGAATATACCACTTTACTTCGTAGTCCAGGGGTACAAGCGGATAAGGTTTATATTAGGCCTGCTTATATCCCCCCTTTTGTGAAGAAATTGATAAAAATTACGGGGAGTAAACAGTGGATCTCAGCTAGAATTCAGCAGAAAGGCGAAGGGAGATATATTTCTTGGGTAAATTTAAGAGATTTGATTTTGATGCACCCTGATGTAAGGAGGAAAGTCGACATTTTTGCCTTAAGCATTTATGGATTGGTCATTTTCCCCAAAGCCCTAAGACACATAGATGAAGCAGTTGTGGATCTATTTGACTGATTGGATAAACAAGTTACACTTGTCCCAGCAATTCTTGCAGAGACTTTCAAATCATTAAACGCGTGTCGAAAAGTAGGAGAGGGAAGGTTTATTATATGTGCATAGTTATTAACAGTATGGTTTTATGGTCATTTTTGGAAAATGGATAACGTCTCTTATCGACCTTTTTGTAAGGGATATCCACCATTAAAGGAGGAAGTAGCCATGTCAAGACGAGAAGATATAACAGAAGAAGGATGGATGATAATTTTTCAAAATCTTCAAGAAGAAGACATTGAGTGGAGAGCTTCGTGGATGGTGCCTGAAGAAATACTTTACAGATGTGGAGACTTTAATTGGGTCCTTTACCCAGGATTTGGGGAGCCATCAGATACGCCCCTCTACTGGCAACAAGACAATACAAATCTAAGCAGTTTGTGCCAGCAATGTATGGGTTGGCTTGAAGTGAATTCTCCTACACGGGAGAGAGTTATAAGAAGAAGATTAGGGAAGTTGCGAATGCTTGGAAGCAAACACATCGGATAAAGATAGTGACTATGGGTGAAATGGTGACTTCTAGGTATAAAGTGTGGCTAAGCAAAAGAGTCAATGACAATGTACCTAGACTGAGTTTAGAGGGTGTTCGATCGATAGAGGATTGTCTACGAGTTGTCCCGTCCGAATTGGAGATAATAAAACAAGATTTTGAAAAAAGGAATCGAGAGTTGGAAAAGAGAATAGAGCAATTAGAAGAAGAGAAGATGCATTTAGGGTTAGATGTTGATGTTCAAAAGGCAGAGGCAGAGAAATTTAGAAAAGGAAAAGAGCGGGTTGAAAAGGATCTCAACAACTTAAAGACTGATTATAAGAAGATGCGGTTATCAATAAGGACCGCCGGTTTAGGAAAAACTCCCGATCAATGGCGTCAAGAAATTCAAGGCGGAAGGATTAAAGCCAACAAATGGGAAGAGAATTTTAGGGAGGCACAAGCATGAAATAAACTTATGGAAAGGAACCTCTCAGAAGGCCAAGGTGAACAAAACAAGTCAAGGGATAGAGTCACAGAACTCGAGAGATCCCTTCATCATCATCGAAGCCGCAACTCGATGAAAGAATTAAGAGTAAGTTTGAGCCAAATAGAGGAAATGAAGGAGAAAATTGAAGAGTTAGAAATAGCGCTGCAGAACTTTCAAACTACATCAGGCCCTTGGAGGAGAATGGAGAGCAATGGAAGGAAGAGCTTCATAGGAATCAGATTGAAAACAGGGATTATCTCATGGGAGAAGCTATAACCTAGATGCGAGAGATAGCCGAATATTTATAGACCTTGGCCTTACAAGTTGAAATATTGAGCATACAGTTTGAGACATGGTCAGATCGTGGACGAGAATTAGACTCTCTACTTACAAAAATTAAAGACTTAGGTGTTAGAGCAATGCCGTATTTGTGATCCACTTTATGTAAAGAGCTTTGTTTTGAAATAAAGTTTCCTAAATGGAATTGAATCAGAATCGACTTCTTTCTCATTTCATACATTCGCATTTGTCATTCATTTCATTCATATACATCAAAAGTCATTAAAAAAATTCTAATTAAAGTAAAAAATTATTTCAGCATTAACCTTGACACCGGCAAACATCCCTACGGTACCCGAACTAAGACGAAAAATATGGATCAGAGAATAGAAAACTCGAACAAATCTAAAAGGAGATGTAGGAAAAACTTCATTGCAAATACAAGAGCAGCTTGCTAAGATCCAGCATGATATGATGGATCAGATGATAGAATCACAAAAGAGTATGATGACTCAATTAACTCAACTACTGGCAGGAGGAATAGACAAAGGGAAAACCCCCATGGTTAACACTATTGAAGATATTGAGGAGCAACTATATCCTCCGGGTTTTACCTCAACACATTATGAAGCGCAGCCACGAAGGACACTAGTCATAATTAAACCTCAACAGTTTCAAGAGAGTGTCCCGTTACCGCCAAATTTCCAAGCTAGATCAGGTTCCAATTTGGTTGACCATCCTATCTATGTTGTTATTCTTGACCTCGATTAGGTGGCGGAAGAGGAAAAGGCAAGGTCTGAATTGCCAAGACAGCTAGAAGAGCATTGTAAATGGTTAGAAGACAAATTTGGGCTATGGAGGATGCTGATAGGCAATGCGGGGTTGACGCTAAAGATCTAAGCTTGGTGCTAGATCTAATACTTCCCCACAAATTCAAGATGCCTGAGTTTGAAAAATACAAAGGGATTACTTGTCCCGAATCTCACTTAACTATGTTATGTCGAAGAATGACCGGGTATATTAACAATGACCAACTGTTGATACATTGCTTCCAGGATAGCCTGGTCGGAGCAACAGCCAAATGGTATAATTAGTTGAGACGTACCGAAATCGATTCTTGGAGGGATCTAGCACAAGAATTTATGAGGCAATACAATCATGTAACTGATATGACCCCGGGTAGAATTACTTTGCAAAATATAGAAAAGAAGCCAAACGAGAGCTTTCGGTAGTACGCAGCAGAGGTGGAGGGAGGTTGCTATTCAAGTCTAGCCACCACTTCGGACAAAAAGACCACGATGCTATTTATCAATACTCTAAAGGCCCCATTTATCACACACATGCTAGGAAGCGCAACCAAGAGTTTCTTGGACATCATAATGACTGGAGAGATGATCGAGAATGCTATCAAAAGTGGAAAGATCGAGGCGGGGGAAAGTAATAAAAGAACGAATACAAGAAGGAAAGAAAGCGAGGTGAATAATGTGAGCATAGGGTATTCAAGGATCGTCAATCAGCCCAATGTAGTGATTACTGGGCATCAGGGTTCATCTAGAAGAGAGTCTGGCACTGCAAGATAAAATAATGAGAAGTTTCAATTTACACCGATCCCGATAACATAAACAATGTATAAAAACCTGTTCGACGTGCATATAGTGTCTCCTCGCTTTTTAACACCAATACAGCCCCCGTACCCCAAGTGGTACGACCTGAAGGAGGAATGTGAATATCATGCAGGAATCACAGGGCACTCAATAGAGAATTGCCTGGCCTTCAAGAAATTGGTAGAGATGCTTGTCATTATGGGGGTTATAAAGTTGAAGAATTTACCAAAGGTAGAGAATCCATTACCCGACTATAATGGGGTCAATGCAGTCAGCAAAAGTTTAGAAAGAAAGGCTAAAACTAGCGTTGTGGAGGTTAAGACTCCTTTAGGATTGGTCTGGAAAGAAATGGTCAAGCAGGGGCTAATTGTTGCAAAAGAGAGTCAAAGAAAGTTGATGAATTATTGTGAATATCATTAGGAATCGGGACACGAGATTCAGAACTGCAAGAAGTTTAGATCTTTGGTACAAAATTTGATGAGTAATAAAGAAATTGAGTTTTATGAAGAAGGTGCAAAAGAGAAGAGTATATGCACCTCAGAGTCAACAATGAGGGGCTCAAAAGTTAAATTCCCTCTGATCGTTATATCGACACCCAAGAACGATGAAGCTGCAGTACAAACGACATCGAAAGTGATGATACATAGACCCGTGGAACCCAAGCAGAGTAAAACTGGAATGTAGACCGTACCAAAGGTGATAATACGAAGACTTGTACCCTCTGCTTATGAGGATAGCAAGAGGGTCCCTTGGAACTATAAATGTAGTGTGACGATACTAGGGAAAGAGGAATAGGCTAATGCTTCAAAAGAAGAGTTGGATGCAGGCTCTCCTACTCGTAGCGAGAGATGCAATGATCTGGTAAAAGGGAAAGCTTAGATGGTAGAGCCAGAGGAAGAAAAATCAGTCGAGTCTGAATTACCCATCAAAGAGCCAGTAAAAGAGGAAGAAGCCAAAGAATTCCTAAAGTTCTTAAAACACAGTGAATATTGTGTAGTAGAGCAGCTGCACAAGCAACCAGCACGTATATCTGTATTGGTTTTACTTCAGAATTTAGAGGTACACAGGAATGCATTAATGAAAGTCTTAAATGAGACCTATGTCGCCAATGATATCTCGGTTGGTAAATTGGATCGGTTGGTAGGAAACATAAGTGCAGATAACTTCATCCATTTCAGTGACGACGAGATACCACCAGGTGGTAAGGGATCCACTAAGGCTTTGTATATCACCACTAGATGCAAAGGGTACACGCTACCAGGGGTCCTAGTAGACAATAGGTCGACATTGAACGTATTGCCCTTGTCCACTCTAAACAGATTACCGATAGACAGCTCGCACATGAAGGAATGCCAAAGCATAGTAAAGGCATTTGATGGCACACAAAGGAAAGCGTTGGGAAGAATCGAGATACCTTTATTGATTGGCCCAACTACTTACGAGGTAGATTTTCTACTAATGGACATCAAGCCTTCCTATAACTGCTTATTAGGGAGGCCGTGGATACATGCGTCAGGGGCGGTGCCCTCATCATTACATCAGAAAGTGAAGTTGGTGGCAGATGGTCGGCTAATAACGATAAAGGCTGAGGAGGACATTATTGCAGCTGTGACTAGTGAGATGCCGTACTTGGAGATAAATGGCGAGACAATCGAATGTTCTTTCAGGTCTCTCGAGTTCGTGAATGCAACTTTTGCCATGGAAGGAAATAGAATCCTGATACCAAGAATCTCCAAGGCCACAAGAATGGGATTGAAAATGACCATGAGGAAATGAGCTTTACCGGGAAGAGGACTTGAAAGGTATCTTCAGGGGAGAGTGGTAGCCCCGACGTTGAAGGAAAAACAAGATCGCTTTAGCTTAAGATTTAAGCCAGATGCAAGACAAAAGAAAAGAGAAATAGAAAAAAGGCAGGAAAAAAGGCGTGCTCGTCTGAGGGGGGAGGAAACCAAATGGGAACCCTTGATAATTCCACACATATCTAAAACTTTTGTATGGGGAGAGGTAAATCATGTCGAGCCCGGGGCGCCAAAGGGAGAGGATATCGTACCAATGCTGGGTAATGTTTGCATTAATGCCATATCTGAGGAGGCAATTGAAGAAGGGTCCTTATCGGGTATTCAACTTTATGAACCAGGAAGTGTTTTGGACAACTGGACCGCAGAAGAGATTCTTGTAGTATTTAGAACTTATTCAGAGTAATGTCCAGAACACACTTATTGCTTTAGGCCTAGAAGTGATAAGATTTCTTTTGTGAAATGGGCTCATGTTCAAACATTATTATATTAATGAAGTACATTTTTGCTACCATTTGAAATAAGCATTCTTCTATTCCTTTCTTTATTTAGTGATTCATCTAAATCATTCTTTCATAACTATTATCATATGGACAACCATTCATAAATTCATTCATCCCATCTTGTTTTGGATTACAATAGGTCCCCAGATATTAATGACATGAGCGACACTGCCACGGACTCGGAATATCCTTTTGAGTAGGACATGTGTTTAGAGGGATCACAGGATTTTGAAGATGACATAGACAGTAACTTATCTCCGGACTTGTTAAGAATGGTAGAATAGGAGGTGAAGCAAATTTTACCTCATAAAGAAACAGTAAAGACTGTGGCATTAGAGGAAGGGAAAGTAGTAAATATTGGAACGCGTATAACCGAAAAAACAAGGCGATGTATGGTCGAGTTGCTACAGGAGTTCAGGGATGTCTTCGCATGGTCATATAGGGATATGCCCGGTTTAAGCACTGACATTGTAGTGCACCACCTACCCATAAAAGAGGATTGCAAGCCACTTAAGCAGAAGCTCCGAAGGATGAGACCGGATATCGTGCTAAAAATAAAGGAGGAAGTCAAAAAGCAATTTGACGCAAGATTCTTACAAGAGATCAAATATTTAGAACGGGTAGCCAATATCGTACCCGTCTCTAAAAAAGATGGGAAAGTGCGAATGTGTGTGGATTATAGAGACTTAAATAAGACTAGCCCAAAGGATAATTTTCCTTTACCTCATATTAATACTCTAGTAGATAACACAACAGGCTATTCATTGTTTTCATTTATGGACGGATTCTCGGGGTACAATCAGATAAAAATACATCCTAAGATATGGGAAAGACCACGTTCATAACATTGTGGGTACATTCTGCTACAAAGTAATACCTTTTGGGTTGAAAAATGCGGGGGCTACATACCAAAGAGCTATGGTGACCTTGTTTCATGACATGATGCACAAGGAGATTGAAGTCTATGTTGACGACATGATTGCAAAATCCCGAACAGAAGTTGAACATATCCATGTTTTGAGAAAATTGTTCTTGAGACTGAGGAAATTCCAGTTAAAGCTCAATCCCACAAAATGTACTTTTGGAGCTAGATCGGGAAAATTGCTGGGCTTCATAGTCAGCGAGAAGGGAATCGAGATTAACTCAGATAAGGCCAGGGCTATACAAGAATTGCCTCCACCACGCACCCAAAAAGAAGTTTGAGGTTTCCTAGGAAGGTTAAATTACATTGCCCGTTTTATTTCACAGTTAATCGAAAAATGTAATCCTATATTCTGTCTTCTAAAGAAGCATAATCCGGGTGTGTGGGATGATGAATGCTAGAAAACTTTCGATAGCGTCAAATGGTACTTGTCAAATCCTCTAGTCTTATCACCTCCTTGCCCAGATAAGCCGCTAATCCTGTACTTGACAGTGTTTGATCACTCTATGGGGTGTGTGCTGGGTTAGCATGATGACTCGGGATGGAAAGAAAAAGCGATATATTACCTTAGCAAAAAATTCACTGAGTGCGAGATGAGATATTCGCCAATTGAGAAATTGTGTTGTGCCTTGATTTAGACGACTCAGAGATTGAGGCAATATATGTTGTACCACACAACCTGGTTAATCTCAAAATTAAACCCTCTTAAGTACTTGATGGAGTCAACCGCCTTGAATGGAAGAATGGCTCGATGGCAAATTCTGCTCTCTGAATTTGACATAGTCCATGTGAGCCAGAAGGCTGTGAAAGGAAGTGCAATAGCAGACTTCTTAGCCAACAGGAGCGCTAGATGATTACGAACCTTTGAACTTTGATTTTCCTAATGAGGACCTGATGTTTGTAGCAGCTACTGAGGGAGGTACTCTAATAGATTGTCTTTGGAAGTTGAACTTTGATGGAGCGTTAAATGCTGTTGGTAATGGAATTGGGGTAGTCCTAATATCCCCAAAGGGAGATCATTACCCGTTCACTTGCAAATTGAACTTTGATTGCATAAATAACATGGCAGAATACAAAGTTTGTATTATGGGAATTCGAGCGGCCATAGACTACAAAGTTAGGGTACTAGAGGTATATGGGGATTCCGCATTGGTGATATATCAGCTCAAAGGAGAATGGAAAATGAGGGATCCCAAATTGATCAGCTATCGAAAATTAATTCTGGAGTTTATTGAAGAGTTTGAGGATATCACATTCTTTTACCTCCCGCGTGATGAAAACCAGATGGCTGATACCTTGGCCACATTAGCTTCTATGATCAGAGTAAATGAACATGAGAGTATGAAGTCCATCCAAATGAGTATTTGTGAAGCTCCGGCCTACTGCTGTAATATAGATGAAGAGAAGAGGAGAGATGAGCGTCCTTGGTATCATAGCATTCTGCAATTTGTGAAGAGCTGTGAATACCCTAACCAAGCAACAGAAAATGACAAGAGGACATTGAGAAGGCTAGCCTGTGATTATGTCCTGGACGAGGAGGTCCTGTACAAAAGAAGAAAGGATTAAGTACTTTTGAGGTGTGTGGATGCTATTGAAGCTAAGAAAATTCTAGAAGAAGTACATAAGGGCGTCTGCGGGACTCACGCTAACGGTTTTACAATGGCCAGATAGATTATGAGATTTGATACTATTGGCAAACATGGAAGGTGACTGCATCAAGTATGCCAAGAGATGTCACAAATGCCAGATATGTGGGGACAAAATTCACGTACCTCTTTCACCATTGCATGTCATGACTTCCCCATGGCCTTTCTCCATGTGGGGCATTGATGTCATCGAGCCGATTTCCCCAAAGGCTTCAAATGGACATCGTTTCATCTTCGTAGTTATCGACTATTTCACTAAGTGGGTGGAAGCGGCTTCATATGCCAGTGTTACCAAGTCGGCAGTCAGCAGGTTCCTAAAAAAGGAAATCATATGTCGATACGAAATGCCAGAGAGGATTATATCTGACAATGCGCTAAACTTGAACAACAGTACGATCGCGAAAGTTTGCAGTCAATTTAAGATCAGACACCACAATTAAATCATCGATCGCCTAAAATGAATGGTGCGAAAGGAAGCGACTAATAAAAACATTAAGAAAATTGTAGGGAAAATGGCTGAAACTTATAAGGATTGGCATGAGAAGCTACCATTCACTCTCTATGCTTATCGAACATCAGTCAGGACTTCTACTAGGGCAACTTCTTTCTCATTAGTTTACGAAATTGAGGCAGCGTTACCCATCAAAGTTGAAATTTCATCCCTTCGAGTCTTATCAGAATTAAAGTTAGATGAAGTAGAATGGATCCAGTCTAGATACGATCAGTTGAACTTGATTGAAGAAAAAAGGCTAAAGGCTATCCGTCATGGTCAGATGTACCAAAGGAGAATGATGCGGGCTTATGACAAAAAGGTTCGTCCGAGAGAATTCCACGAGGGAGATCTGGTTTTGAAAATGATCCTCCATATACAAAAGGATTACAGAGGGAAATGGATGCCAAATTGGAAAGGACCTTATGTGGTGAAAAAGGATTTTTTCGGAGGAGCACTGATCCTGGACAAATGGATGGGAAAAACTTGCCTAATCCTATAAATTCAGATTCAGTCAAAAAATACTATTCTTGAAGAGGAAGGGAGGCCAAAGTGAAAACCCGCAAAGGGCGTTTTGAGACTTTCAAAAAAAAAAAAAAAAAATGGAGAGGCCAAGACAAAAACCCGCAAAGGGCGCTTTGAGACCAAAGGGGGTTTGAGTTGAAAACCGAAAGGGTGGCTCAAATTATAACATATGGTGATCCTACTATATTGGAATTAACAAGGAAAGGATATGTTATGTCTTGGTACACCAACAAAGTGCTCAAGATCTCCTAAACACATGTCAGACTCAAAATAGTCTTCCAGATGCTCGGGTAGAGAAGCTCAGGCTGCGATATCTAGAGGGCCCATAGAGGCATGTTTAAATATGTTGTCTTTGAATATCCTATTTCTTTTCAAGACAAGCATTTGTGATTAAGTTCTTTTGATAATTTTTCTTAAGCTTTACTTCACACCAATTTTATTCTCATCTATTGTTATTATCTTTATGCAAGCATGTCGCATTGAAATAATGATGGATGAACTAATAATACTTTCATAAAAGAAGTTCTGTATATTACTTTAGAAGTTTCTAATAATACAAAAGCCCGAAACGGGGCTATTGTGTAGAGCTCACCAGGTCCAAGGGATTGATAATATCAGGGATGAGGATGTCTATATAGTGATGATCTCTCCGTTTTAAAGTACCACGGTAGAGGTGAGGCTTTAGCGAACAAGCAGTAAGAAGGAGATTGTTCTCAAGGATGAAATTCTATGTTCAGACTAAACACTTAGAGAATAGAGTAACAGATTATTTTGAAGACACAGCGAGCGGCGGTAATAATACAAATCTTATGCCGTTAAGATATGAGGAAATAGACATTGAAGTTACAATGGGGGCAAATCATTTGAGCAAAGTAATGGTTCCTTCGAGTTTTGGGGTTAAATTACCAGCCATACAAAGATGACAGGATGCGAGCAAGGATGCCCTTAAACATTTGAAAAGAATCATTCCCATTCTGTATTCACATAAATGACATCCATAAGACACATCTATTTAGGAGCATTTGATTCATTCCAATCATTGCATCCTAATCTTTGTAAAAAGACCATTATCATGACATTCTGCATTTAGGCAAGTGTCGTCCATAATACATTTAGTTAGGAGCATTTGATTCATTTTGATCACTGCATCCTAACATTTTTCATAAGCATAAACACAAATTAATTCTACAGTACAGGTCCCCTAGAGGACGTTGTCGCAACATCGGTGGATTCGAAAATCTTGCCTTCCTTAGCGAAGTAGATTGAAGATAGCAGATCTAGCAATCTTGAAGTTGTAGGAGCAGGTCGAGGCCATACAAATCTTATTTCCTCGAAATCCCAATGGAGCAGGTCGAAGTTACAAATCCCTCCTCCCTGAGTGTACTGAGGATCAACCTTTATTTTCGAGAAGTTTCAGTAAGAAGATCGAAGCTACAAATCTCTTCTCTCTGAATTCCTATCACCTCGAAGTCCCAGTGGAGCAGCTCGAAGCTACAAATCCCTCCTCTCTGAGTGTATTGAGGATCAACTTTCATTTTTGTGAAGTTTTAGTAAGAAGATCGAAGCTACAAATCTCTTCTCTCCGAATTCCTATCACCTCGAAGTCCCAAAGGGCGGTCGGCTACAAATCCTCCTCCACGTGTAATTGAGGATCAACCTTTATTTTTGAGAAGTTTCAGTGAGAAGATCAAAACTACAAATCTCTTCTCTCTGAATTCCTATCACCTCGAAGTCCCAGTGGAGTAGGTCAAAGCTACAAATCCCTCCTCCCTGAGTGTATTAAGGATCAACTTTTATTTTTGAGAAGTTTCAGTAAGAAGATCGAAGCTACAAATCTCTTCTCTCTGAATTCCTATCACCTCGAAGTTCTAGTGGAGTAGATCGAAGCTACAAATCTCTTCTCCCTAAAATCACATTGGAGCAGATCGAAGCACTCATTCCTATGCCCTTGAAGATATAGTGGGATGGAATGAAGCTACTCGAAGAATAAAAGCACAGAATTAAGTCAAGATTCGACCAGACGGGGCAAATTTTGCCCTTTTAAAGTCTTTGCTCCATTCTCGTTACATGACAATGAGCAAATAGGGGCAGCTATAGGGCCCAAAATTTGCCCGGGTCCAGATTAAACCAAAATAAAACCAAAGCAGAATCTAAGCAAAAAATAATTTATCAAAAGTCCAATAAACAGTCCTTTTATTACAAGCCCAAAACAACAACCCAACCAGCCCAATCTTAAACCTAACCCTTAACCCATTTACAGACCCACTAAAACCCAATTTTAGGACAGGCCCAAATTGCCCAACACGTTTAATGTTGGGCTTCCAGAATGTTCCGATGACGCTTCAACTGCCTTTATGCGTGCCTTCACGCGCGCGATCGTTCATACCCCCGCTCTCGCCACGCGCTCCGTCCTTGCGCAAACCTTCACCCGCGCTCCTCTGTACTGCCTCTAGCGCAACAGCAATCGTCATACGACCCCCACATATCGGCCATGTCTGTACCTGCAAGAAAATAGAAAGAGAACAACAAAAACAGTAAAAAATACAGAATAGATATAGATTAAAATAGGAAAAACTTGTATTTTTTTTGGATTTTTGGAGGTCGGCTATAAAAAGGGCCAAACCAAAACCTTGTATTTTTTACCCATGCAGAATATACCAATGAAATCAGAAACAAAAAGGTTTCTTTTTCCAACTGCTTATTTTCCTTTTTTTTTGAATCGATCTCTTTTTTCCTTTTCGGGCTTCAAGCTTTTCTTTTTGATTTAGATAAAAAAAAAGGAGAGAAGGGGAGGGTTTACCTCCAGAGAGGACCATCGAGTGGCTTTCTTCGTACTGATTGAAGCAGAGCTGTTCATCGAGATACGGACGCAAAGCGTCCTGGTCAGATTTGTAGGGGCCACCATTGAATGGTCTCGACTCGACCACTAACCGCCGGTCATCATGGCATCGTAGTGGATGTTTTAACTCCCTTCTCTCTCCGGCGGGGAACGAAAGCGAAAGAATGGGTTTAGGGTTTCAGTTCTTAAAAAAAAAGGGAAGGGCAAATAAAGTATTAGGTCATTTTAATTAGTTTTTAAACCTGTTAGTGAAACGGTGTCGTTTAGGCCTATAATGATGGCCCTTAAACGACACTGTGCCGACCTAAACCCGGTGACTCGACCCGATTTGGTCCCATGAGATCCGTGAGTTTCTTCAATTAATGGAGGATTTGCGCGTTGAGTCCCTTCTATTTCTATATTGTTTTTAATTAATCCCATTATGCGTTGCCTTATTGTTTAATTAGCCTCTGTAGTTTATGCATATTTCTAATCTAGTCCAGTTTATACATTGTGTTTTGGTTGTTTGAGTATTAGCTGTTTTAGCCCCTGTTTGTTTGAATGCTTTTTAGTTTAGTCCCTTTTTATTATCTTATTTATCATTAAATTAATATTGTTACTATTATGGATGGTATCTTAGAATATTATTACAAATATTATTTATAATATTATTATTGTTACTTCTAAGCAATGTTAATATTTCTATTATCATTTTGATGTTTTATTATCTTAATAAATTCTTATTTTATCATCGTTATTATTATTTATTTCAAACTCAAATGCATTCAAATTCTTTCTAAATGTATTCTTTCGTTAAAAGCGTGCATTGAACCAATTTTAAGATTGCGTATTCGAAAAACAAGGCAATATTTGTGTGTTTAGAAGTATGGAAAATTACATCCTAACGTGCTGAGTGTTGATTTTTTGTTCAACTAAATAACCAAATACCCTTTTTATATGTTTTAAAGATCAAAGATGATCTCGACGTCAGAGTATAAAGGTGTTATATCCTAACTTGCTGGGTATGATACTTTTATTCCTTTGAAACGAGTTAATCTTGAGATTCAATTCTGATTTAATGAAAACAAGGCAATATTTGTGTGTTTAGAAGTACGAAAAATTACATCCTAATGTGTTGGGTGTTGATTTTTTTTTGTTCAACTAAATAACCAAACACCATTTTCATATGTTTTGAAGATCAAAGATAATCTCGACGTCAGAGTATAAAGGTGTTATATCCTAACGTGCTGGGTATGATGTTTTTATCCCTTTGAAACGAGTTAATCTTGAGATTCAATTCCGATTTAATTAATTTTCTTCCAAAATTTTTGACCCTCAATAATTTCAAGTTTTCGACACTGGGACAACGTTAATCAATTTGGTACCAACTTTGGGCGTTGTAAGGGTGCTAACCTTTCCTTGCATGTAACCAACTCCCGAACCCGTTTTCTCAAATTTCGCAGACCAAAATATTTTTATAGGTGACCTGATCACACCTTAATAAAAAGGATCAGTGGCGACTCCATGTTTTTAAAGTCGATCCCTGTTTTTCAAACTCGATAAAAAAATGGTTTCGACAAGGTACATGAATTAAAATTGATCAAATTAAATCTACAACTTAAAAAATAAGGACTAATAATAGAAATTGACAGAATTTGGAAGCTATAACATTGCTGGGAAACTTTTGATGGTTGCTTTGGAATAACAGTGGGATTGCTTTATTGGAAACCCTTTAAAGAGATAAAAGATCTGACTTCTTTTTACAGTATTCAATACTCATTACTTTTGTGGGGGTCGAAATAAAGAGTTTAGCATTTTAATACTCATTTACTTACATGGTCGTTGTGTTAGTAAAACATCTTTTCTACCATGTATTGTTCAACGGTATCCCACCCCCAAAATAAAAATAAAAATGCTTAAAGTGTTTATTATTATAACCAAAGCACATCTTCATATTTGACTTCGTTAAAATTAAATTGGTTCACTATTCACAAAGATTTAAACATGTTGATTTTCACTTGAATTTAAAAATTCAATTTAATTGATTTTGTTGATGTTGGATATCAACAATAGAGGAAACATGAAAGAGGATAGGATGATGCTAGTAGAGGTCGATTCATCTAGTCTGGGCGGAGAGTCAGATGAGGAAATTGAGTAAGAAGGCTAAGGTTGCGATGGAATTTGTTGAAGGCTATAAGGATGCTTGAATGCTTGAGGGTTGATCCCTTCTTCATTTCACTAGGGGTATTTATAGGGGAGGTTCCTTGTTTGGTGGTGTTGACGTGGTGGATCTGTTATCATGCCATCATTGTGGAATGCATGGGAAATATGTTTGTGATGGGACACATTTCACCATTCACTCTAAACCATGTTGGAGAGTGATTAAGCTCACATGAGATTTGGTAGCCTAAAGAGTCACATTCTAAACAGAAGAGCAGGTGCTGAGTGAAGACTTTCCATAGAAAGTGGGTGGCTATCTCGTAGAGATGGTCAGCTAAGATCCTTTCGGGGAAGACGAAAGGTTGATTGGAGTCAAGCTATTAGGATCTTGGGTCTTTTGGTGATGGATCAAGTAGTAGTAAGAAGAAGGGCATCTTTCAAGTAGCTTGTTGTGCTGCTACGTGACTTAGATCGGGGGTATAACAAATTTCCCCTCTCAAGTGGAGATGTAGATCATAAAGTGGCCCGTCTTAAGACAAATTGTTGTTGTGGTTTCTACAAAAGGTTCAACAACAGATGGTTAAAGACGCTAGTGTAGGTGACATGGAAATTGAAGAGTCACTATGAAAGCTTCTAGAATCTTTACAATAAATATAATCTGGAGACCATGCTTAGAGAAATAGGGATAACGATGAACATTATTTTTGCAGTGACATGTGTTGGACTATTATTGGTTGTTGACAAAAATAATGAAATGATGCGTTTTCAAAAGAACCTCTATGTATTCTTTATTTGTTCTTTCATTGAAATTATTTTTTCTTTTGCGTATGTTTTCAAAATTCCTTTTTTCTTCTTGATATGCAATTGTGTTCTTGCTTTCTAAGTTTTTTGGTTTATAGGTTTTTTGCTCAATTTATGTGTCGAGATCTTGTTTTGATTTGAGGTGCGATATTTCCTTTTTACTCTTTGTTTTAGCATCTTTAGCGCTTTTTCTATGAAAACCATGGTGAGAGTTAGGGGTAGATCTAGTAATGCTCCAACAAGAGACGATGGTAGGTCTGTGTTGCATCTGGTGCACTAAGTGTAGTCTATTTGTTTGTAAACTTATAATTTTTTTGAACAGTCTGGTTGATAAAATGATCCATGGCTTACATTAATATTCTTTGTATAATGTCCTCATGTGGTTTTTTCATGAAAAGTAAATTAGAAGCAAATATTAGCTCACTGGTTCTCTAATGTTTAAACTAATACTAAGCGATATTACGTACTTGGATCGTAATAGAAAGAGATAGCTTATATTAGTAGATGAATGTAAACACATACTTAGTCTAATTGGAAATGAGCAAACTGATTGAAAGAATAATATATCGTCTATTAAGTCCAATTGGGGAAATGCTTTATCTTGGGCATCGGAGCGGATGTCTCCTAGAAGATAGAGACATATATGTGACTGATTTGACTAACAGTACATCAGATTGGACCCGAGAAGAATAAATCTTGAATCCGTTTATGAATTTATTCACTTGTGACGTTCATAGTGTGACATACCTTAATCCTAAGTAGATGATGGACTATGTATGCTTGACTCGTATACTTTGATGTAAGTAAAAGCTTAAGTTTAAATAGATGATGAACCAAAAGCTGGTGCGTTGGGTATACGACTTCTACAATATGTAGCATCATTCATAATAGTGGAATTCATAGCTCGATACATAGGTAAATGATATCATCTCATTAGCATTACATGATAGATGAAAAGTAAACGTGACCACGGGTCGTTCATCTTTGTGATGAATGACTTAATTACTATTTGATAGTAATTGACTTTTCATAAAGGAAGATGTAATAATTATCAGGAGATAAAATAGGATCATATTAGGAGAGTGGATTTATCCCAAAGAGATTAAGGACATCTTATGAGAGTAACATACTTATGATAAGGTCATTGGATGAGCGTTGATCGAATTATTTTTGTAATGGTATGTCATTAGGGAGAGCTTAGTCACAATACTACAATTGAATGACTTCGTGACTAATTGAGTTTATAGTTAATAGACGAAAACCTGAAACTTAATTATAAATAATTTGCGCCCTAATTACATATGTCCAATCGGTCCTCCGCTAGCTCGTTGAAACTGAAAATAAATTGCATGTTGAATAAAATGAACAGAAATTGATAGAAATGGTAAAGTTAGAGAAATGAGAGCATTTAGAAAAGAATGTGGTTTTCTCACTAAGAGTCCGTTTGTTTACATGTAAAAGGTTTTACAGAAAATGTTTTCTACATTTTCCTGTGTTTGTTTCACAGAAAACAGCTTGGTCAACGGAAAATGACTTATAGGTCAATGTAAAATAAGCTCTTTTTCCTATAAAATGACTTACTCTTTTGAAAAACATAAATCATTTTTCTAAAAGAGCTTCTCTATAGATAATTTTATTTTTATATAAAATTAACTTAAATCAAGCTTAATATTATTATATTGATAATAATTTTCATTTTTTAAATATTTAAAATTATTAAAATATTATATTTTCAATATTATTAAACATACATATTTAATTATTTATATTTAGTCATATAATAAATTATTAATATAATAAATATAAAATTTTATTTTAATAAATTATTTAAAATTTCAATTTTATTTTAATAATAAATTTTAAAAATAATTTTAAATAATAATTGTAAAAATAATAATCAATGTTTTGTAGTATAAATGTTAAAATATATCATAAATCTATGTACACTTCACATATTTTCAATCTAGTCTTTGTACTTTTATTTTCAAGAATTTAGTCCTTTACTTTTCAAATTTGAAAATCAAGTCTAATTGTTGACATCGTTAAATTTTTTGTTAATTCTATTGATGTCACATTTTAAATAAAAAATACTCACTTAGTAGTCATGTAATTAATTTATGGTTTCGAATTATTAATTAATTAATTAATTAAAGTTTAAAAATAGAATTAGATTAATTGGTAATTGTGAACCCATTGAATGTAGAAATATTAAATATATTTTTCACATATTCTTTAACGGTAAAAGTTTTTGTGATTTTAACGAATTAGAATCGGGTTAAGAAAACTATTTAATTGGGAAATTAATTTAATAAATTAATTTATAATGTTTATTTTGGAAAATAGAAAAATATTTATTGAGCTGGGTTGAATTATAAAGTACTCGGTTAAAAGTCTAAAAAGCACTTATAATTGGACCTGATATAGGAAAGGCCAAAAAGCCCCTCATGTTAATACATGGGATGACAAACCCTAGTATATTTAACTAAGGTTGCCACCCTTCTCTCTCTTAATTCAACTAGGAAGTTGTTTTTCTATTAAATAACTTCTACTAATTCAACAAGGGTTTCATTTCTTCTCTATATAAATAGATAGCACCGATAGGGCTAAACATATAGTAAGTTTGAAACAACACTGAGATATTGTTATTCTGCCCGAAAATAGTGAGAATTTATTTTCTAAGTATAAATTTTCTTTTTTGGAATAACAATTTTATCGATTTCTATTGAAGAGAGATTTTTGCTTTCTCACTGAAAGTAAAGCAAATAATTTTTGGTTCAATGTTTGATTCGAATTCATTCGAGCCCACACTCGAAACAATTTGTGGTACAAGAATGACAAAGAAGGCTGTTCAGTTGAAAGCTAGGAATGACTAGGAGCCATTTAGCTGAAAACACAGGTGTGATTTTGGAAAAAAGTTTATTGCTATAAATATCAAAAATCGACTATATTTTCAAAATTTTAATTTTCCACTATGCAAGAAAATTTGTTTTCAAACCAGATTTTTTTTCCAACAATTGGTATCAGAATCAGGTTGTGCTATGTTTATAGTATAAATTGATACTGAAACTTTTCTCTTTTCTTTATCTGTAATTTATTTTGATAAGATGTGATATTCTTGTAATTATTAACATATTTAGGGATATGTATGTGAATGAATGTATGCTATTATTTTATTATATATGATAAAGTAAATTTGAAAAACTTGTGATTTTTAGAAAATTGAATGTAACTATTATTAATTTTCGTATGTAAAATTAGATTATGGACTATTATCTCCATGCATGATTTATTTTATTATTTTAGAATAAATTATGTGAGTCGAAAATAGACATAGAACTTTTGTAACCTATAATTTTAGGCGAAACTCGAAGAATCGAGAAACACCGAGGCTAACCGAGACGATGCAAACCTAACCCAGCCAAAATAAAAAATAAACCAATCGTAGTCTAGTAGCGGAGGTTACCAGTGGTCTGATAGGTGATGATTAATGGCAAGGGCCAGCGTTGGTGGCTGATGACTGTGGTCGGCAGCGATTCGTGTAACACCTTATACCCTACTTGAATTATTTGATCCGGATATCGGATGTTGCAAAACTTAAACACTTAGCAAAATTTTTTTAACAGGCGTAAAACCATTTTAAAACATAGTTCTTATTTCTTTATATACTGTTCTTAAAACAAAAGATTAAGAAAAGAGAAGGTTTAATAATTACATCAGGTTTTCAAAAGCAACATATGACGTTACAACTTAAAACCTTGTTAAAGACAATTTTTTTTTCATGGCGTAGAGTACTAAGCGCCATATACCTATGGTGTCCTATGATGCATAATATCGCAACTTGAACTGTACATTGGTGCATTCTTGGCTTAGTCCCATTTGGCATACCTACTCTTTAATCAAAACCTATATCACAAACAGACGCTTGTAAGTTCCAATGAACTTAGTGAATTTTAACCCAGGTTACCTTTGAGCGTTTATTGTTGAATTCCTCAACTTGAAGATTTTGGATTTCTTTTCAGTCTTTTGGCAGATACTTTTCTAATATTGAATGCATACATATACGCTAATTCACTCATTAGGCAAATTACAGATTTCACCATTCAATGTGAATTTAATTTCCTCTTCGGAAAACAAATGTGTTACTTAGAAAGATATTCATACAGAATCTACCTTCGAAGGATTCTCACCTAGATAGATGTTGAACACTTCACCCAGGATGGTGCACTCACAGTTGTTATTTTTGGAAGATACTTATACTAATTGATCTTTTAAGATGAACTTCATATAGATCTTACCATTGGCGGATTCTCATATTGAATTTGGCAACTATCAAGATACCAGTTAGATCATATCTTAAATCACTCTAGACCACAACTTATTTTGATGGATGAACATTCTAAGTTATCCCATGGAATCCCGAACATCCATGTTACATATCATGAGAATGCCCAGGTTTGGCGGACAAATTAGACTCTAAATAACCTCTATGCATAATGTGAAAATACTCAGATTTGGTGGATACCACAAAATTTAGATAACTTCTATACATAACGTAGACAAACTCAATTCTAGTGAGCACTTAGACCACCCATAATTATGAATATGCCAAATTCTTTGTACTGACGAGCCACTATGGCGAATTCAATCTTCAGAAACATTGCCAATAAATCTTTTCAGGAAATGCCCTTAAGAAATATTCAATTTTCTCCACAAGGCTAATCAGACAGGGATATCTTCAAACTTCCCCAAATCTCTCATAGAATCAACTAGCAGATAAGTCTTAAAGCTTACCTAGATTTCGCCACAAAGGCAATTAAATAGATTTTTCCCTAAGGGCGTTACAGAATGCGCCACGAAGGCATCATAGAATACACTACAAAGGCATTGCAGAATACGCCACAAAGGCATAATAGAATATGCCAAAAAGGAATAACAGAATTGATCTTATCGTATTGATTTTTTAGAAAGTGCCATGGTCATGGACTTTCTATAGGTTTATTTCATGATTTGCCAGTCCGATTAGCATTATAGCTGTCCCACTGGAGGCTACACGATAAATCTCCATTTTCATAGTGATCTGCCTGTCCAGTTAGCAATGTACTTGCCCTATTGGAGGCAATACAAATTGATCTCTTTCTCACCTTTTAACATAACTCAAAATGGTCAAGCAGTTCTCATTTAATATTAAACACACTTACTTAGATTTCATTCATACTCCTGATAGATTTGTACTTTACAATACCTAATTTTACACGAATACACACCACACATCATTTTATTCATGCGGCACATTATATACCTCATTTGTGAACATGCAAAACTTACACTTATCAATTATCCGAGAAGACATCAACGTACGAAAAACCATTCTAAATTAACATGTATGAGTCAGGTTAAAGATTCACATGAAATTCACATTTACTTTAGCTCGGAGTTCTTGTTCTGATAGTTCTACCTGAACCAGCAGTAGTAACTGCTTAAAAGATTATGAAACTTCTATTAAAACTCTATTTATAAATAATTTCCCAACATATCAATTTCATGCGACCCCTATGCAAGGCCTCCCACTCACACTTTACTATTATTACGCCTTCTAACATCCATATTCTTCAGAAATCTCAACATGCAGAGTTATAAAACCGTTGTTCATCAAACAAAGGCTAGAGCGCTAGCTTGAGCATATGTTGTATGAACTCACAAAAAATGAGATTCTATCGATGTTGTAGCAGATATTTTTCTACTATTCTCTATGCATTTTTACACTATGATAGACCCTGGATCCTCACATTTTTATATAATGTTGAACTGGTTAAATCGAGGAATATAAAGCTTGAGACGTCGAAAGTAGCTATGGTTGTATTAAGTCCTTTGGGGCAATCAGTGTTAGTCAATTAAGTGTGTAGGCGATGTCTTTTAGATATTAAGAATTTAACTTTTCCAATTGACTTGCTGATTGTCCATTCGCGATTTTGATCTCATTTTAGGAATGGATTGGCTAACGAGCACAGAAGGATTGTGGATTGCTGTAAAAAGAAATTTTTGGTTCAGAGTTTCAATGGTAGCATGATTGAGGTGAATGGTGTTAGAATGAGTGGTTCAACTCGTATTATTTCAGTAGTTCGAGCTAAGAAACTCTTTACTCAAGGCTATGAAGCTTTTCTAGCATATATTATTAACTCCAATGCTGGTGATAGTTAGATCAGCAAGCTTCAAACTATTTGTGAATTCCCTAATGTGTTTTACGAAGCATTATTGGGATTACCACCAGATTGAGAAGTTGAGTTTACAATTGAAGTGTTCTTCGGAAAGGTTCGGTGTCGATTTTCCCATATCGTATGGCACTAACGGAGCTGAAGAAACTAAAAGTTTAGTTGCAAGATTTACTGGACCGTGGATTTGTACACTATAATATATCGCATTGAGGAGCTCCATTATTATTTGTTAAAAAGAAAGACTGTTCGATGCAATTTTGTATATATTATCGACAACTGAATAAACTGACGATTAATAATTGATACCCTCTACCTCGTAATGATGATTAATTCGATCCGTTGAAATAAGCTTAAGTCTTTTCCAAGATTGACTTGAGATTGGGTTAAAATCAGTTGAAAGTGAAAGATAACGGTGTACCGAAAATAGCGTCTTGTACGCTTTATAACCAATACAATTCTTGGTGATGCCTTTTGGTTTGAAAAATGCACCTACAACATTCATGGATCTCATTAACCGCATTTTCTAGGCCTATCTGGATCATTTTGTGGTTGTTTTCATCGACAAAATTTTGATCTATTCGAAATTTGAAGTTGAGCACGAGCAACATCTTCGAATCATTTTATAAGTTTTACGAGAAAAATACTTGTACAAAAAGCTTAGAAAATAAATTCTGGTTACTCTAAGTTGTGTTTCTTGGGCATGTTATTTTAGCTAATGAGATTAGGGTTTATCCGAAAAAGATTGAGGCTATAATACAGTGGAAAGAACTGAGAAATGTGTCAAAAGTTTGTAGTTTTTGTAATAGCCCGAATTAGGGTCTAGTCGAATAATAATTTTGAGACCACAAATTTGAAGTAGAAATATTTATTTTATGATTGTTTTAAGGTTCATGATATGATTGTTTGATTGTGTGAAAGTTTCGTTGAGAAATTTTGTTGGTAAAGTATCCAATTTGACTTTTAGGATTAAATTGCAAAAGTTGCAAAATGTGTGTTCTAGACGGTTTAAGTATGAAATAGTTATGGATTCTTAGTTAGAGGTCCTTAAATAGAAATTTGACCAATTTCTATTTTTATGGACAAAAATGGACATGTTTAGGAAAAATTAAAAAAAAAAGCTTTAGGGGCATTTTGGTCATTTGGTTAATAAAAGAATAAAAAGGGAAAATAAAGCCAAAATTGACTCATCTTTCTTCTACCTTGGCTGAATTTCATAAGGGCTCCATAGCTAGGGTTTTTCCACTTTTCAAGCATGATAGTAAGTGCATCCTAGCCTTATTTTTAATGCCCTTTACATTTTTGAAGTCCTTGTAACCCGGTTTACCTATTTCCACCATTATTTTGAAGTAGGGTTCATGTTTAAAAAATTACCCATGTGTGACATGTATGTATTTTGATGTTTGATGGAAGATATTGATTGTTTAAGGTGTGATAAAGAACTTTTACTAAATGACTTTAAGTGAAAATGCCTAAAAGGACTTGTTTGTAAAAGTTGTAAATATGTAGTAAAAGTGTGTTTTAATAGAAATTGTGGGCTATTATAGTTATGAAAATGGTTTGGCTAGGCTTGTTTCTTAAAGAAATTGAATAGATTTCATTTTACGAGCCTAGGGACTAAATTATAAAAATGTGAAACTTTAGGAAAAATGTAATTTTGCCATAATGTAATTTTTTGGACTGTATTGAATAATGTGAATAATAAATGAGTTAAATGTGATATTATAGATCAAGCAAAAAATGAGGTTTGGACCTAGAACTGGGAAAAAATGAGTATTTAACGATTTAGTCCTTTTTGCCATTTTTATGCCGAGGTAAGTTCGTACGTAAATAACATATTGTTTAATTTATGTTTTAAATGCTTTAATATTATATGAATTATGATCGACTACTTGAACGTCATCGATAAAGTTCGACAAGCGAGAAAATCCCTGTTGAACCTTAGGAATAGATAGGATACAAATGTCATGACATTAGAGTTATCTAAGATTACGTGTAAGACCATATCTGGGATATGGCATCGATATGAGATTTCATGTAAGACCATATCTGGGATATGGCATCGATATGAGATTTCGTGTAAGACCATAGTTGGCCTATTGGCATCGATATGAGATTACATGTAAGACCATATCTGGGATATGGCATTGGTATGGTACTGTATGTACGAGATCCTCGAGTATCCTTTAGTATTCCAAATGGTTAAACGGGAAATTCAACTGAAAAAGTATGTGAGTATTACGAATTGGTACAGGTATGTACGTAAAGTTTATAAGCGTTGACTTCATGAAATTGTGAGTTCACGATTTTGACAAGAATGATTTTATGAAAACCTTGTGATTATGAGTCTATTCTTGTGATGTATGAAATACATAGTAAATTCGATTAACGATTTTGAGATTGGCTTTCGGGGTAGATTGAGTTATGACATAACATGTTATATTCATGAAAATTGTGATTTATCAATTATGAGATAAAGGAAAGATTGACAAAATTGCCTATTAAAATGATTATGGAAACATGGAAAGATAAAAGTTTTGGCAATTGTAAGATGTAGGAGTATATGCTTAAAATGTAAATGCTCATAATTAAGGTGTATGTCTTATGTGAGGTTTGAAATGGTTTGTTGATTGTGGTAAATGATATATTATTCTTATGACTGAGCAAGATGTGCTCATTAAGTTTAAAGACATTTATATTAATACATGTCATGTTATTCATATGACGATGTGTATATTAATGTTGTTTATTATTTGCAAATGAACTTACTAAGTTTTATAACTTACCCTCTTCGTTTCCCATGTCTTATAGGGTTAATAAGCTAGCTCGAGTTGGAGATCGCTGGAGATTCTATCACACTATCAAGCTACCATTTTGGGTTTATATAAATTCAAGTATTTTGAGTTATGGCATGTATAGGGACTAAGTCAATTGGTTATATGTGTCTTTATGATTGTAGCCAATATGTTGGCTTGTAATCGTCAAAGGCTTATTTGCTATTTAGCCATGTAAGTTGGCTTATGTTGGCAACATGGTTGAAAGACTAAGTATGTTCATATATGTGTCAATGTCTATGGTGATAGAATCATAGTATGCTTGGTGAATGTCAAATTTATAAAAATATGATTTATGACATGATTGTGTAATGTGGGAATTGTGACCTATTAATGAGATGATGAATTTGAGTATAATTTCGGTAACTAGATAGTAATTGAATGAAGCCTAATGAATGTGGGATTGGAATGTTTGATTTAGGGTTTAATAAATGCAGTGAGTATGTTAGATAAACATATAAAGTTGATATGTTTCAACCATGAATGTGGATGCTTTGGTTGCCTAAGTATGTAATGTTATGTGCCTTTGAATTGATGTGAGTGTATGTGTGTATAAGGGTGACAAATGGCTTGGTAAATAGCCATTTTATTATCCACACGGATAGATACACGGGCATGTGTCTAGGCTGTGTGTGACATACGGTCTGACCCACGGGAATGTGATCCGGCCGTGTGTCCCTCCTAAATAATTGCAAAACAAAATGTTCAGTAATGAGCACCTCCCGTGTGTCCCAACCGTGTAAAGCCTGCATCTGTTTTATGAAAATTTATGAAAATTTAATCGATCACACGGCCTAAACACATGGGCATGTGACTTGGCCATGTGACCATAAATTGATGATGACATCATAAACATAATGCTCCCTAATTTGAACACGGCTTGAAGTATGGACGTGTCTTAGGGTCACACGGGCATTCTAGAACGCACACGGGTATGTGACCCCTTTTTCATGAAATTTTTCTAAGTTTTTCAAAATTCTAAAGTTCTCAGTTTAGTCCCGAACCACTTCCGATGCATGTTTTGGGCCTCATAGACTCATTTTAGGGACAACATGAATATGTTTGAAAAGTTTTAAATTTGATTGGAAATTCATGTCTTGGTTTTGAATGTTTGCTTGCGAATAAGTTCGATAATGCCTCGTACCCTATTTCGGCGTCGAATACGGGTAAGGGGTGTTACAATTTTCTTGGATTGGTTGATTACTACTGAAGTTTCCTAAATGGGATTTTGAATATAGCTATGCCATTGATGAAATTATTGCAAAAGAATGTTTAGTTCGTTTGGAGTGATTTGTGCCAGGAAAGTTTCGAGAAATTGAAAAAGATGTTGATTGAGTGCCAATTCTAACCTTGCCTGAATCAGGGAAAGACTTCGTGGTTTACAGTGGCTCATCGTTCAGTGGTCTAAGCTATGTTTTGATGCAAGATGAGAAAGTGATTGCATATGCATCCTGCCAGCTTAAAACACATAAACGTAACTATCTGACACAAGATTTAGGGCTTGCCGCTATGGTTTTTGTTCTAAAGATCTGGTACCACTATTTGTATGGTGAAAAGTTTCATATTTATACCGATCATAAAAGTCCTAAATACCTCCTAACCAAAAAGGAGTTGAATTTAAGACAATGTCATTGGGTTGAACGGTTGGAAGATTCCACTTGCGTTATTAATTACCACCCTAGTAAAACTAACACTGTAGTTAACTCGTTGAGTTGAAAGGCATCAGTTGAGTTGCGAGCGATGTTTGTTCAACTCAATATTAACAATGACAGTAGTTTTTCGACTAAATTAAAAGTCAAACCAATGCTGTTTGACCAATTTAGAGAAGCGTAATTAGTTGATGCCAAGTTGTCAAGAAAAAGAGAAATGGCTCTGAATGGCTCGATAAAAACTTCAGTATTGATGATTGTAATTGTTTGAGGTGTCGTAATCAAATTTTTATTGCAGACGTTACCGATTTGAAAGAGTTAATACTTCACAAAGCTCACGATATCCCTTTTGCTATACATCATGGCAGAATGAAATTGTATCATGATTTGTGGGAACTGTATTGGTTGTCCGAATTGAAAAAAGAAATAGTTGAGTTCATGGCTAAATTCCTAACTTGTCATCAAGTGAAAAGCAGAACATCAGGTTTCCACTGAACTTCTTTAGCCTATTTCGATTCCTGAATGGAAATGGGAGCACGTAATGATGGATTTCTTGACAGGGTTACCGTTGTCTATGAGCAAAAGAAATATCTTTTGGGTAATAGTTGGCAGATTTAGGAAATCAACTCATTTCATTTCGGTTAGAACCGATTACTCACTTCTAAAGCTAGTTGAAGTTTACATTCGAGAAATTATTAGATTGCACGACGTACCCATATCGATTATCTCTGATTTGGATCTCCAGTTTACTTCGAGATTCTGGAAATAGTTTCACAAATCTTTGGGTATAGAATTAAACTTCAACACTTTGTTTCATCCGTAGACGGACAGACAATCAGATTGTGTTATTCAGATTTTAGAAGATACACTTCGAGCGTGCGATATTGATTTTAAAGAAGGCTGGGAATGCTATTTAACTTTGGTTGAATTTGTATATATTAACAGTTTCCAGTCGAGCATGCAAATGGCTTCGTTTGAAGCATTATATGGTCGTAGGTGTCGAACACCTATTTGTTGGTACGATTTGTTTGAAAGCAAAATTGTTGGGCTAGAATTGATTCGAGAAATAGAGGATATAGTTAAGGTGATCCAAGATAGATTGAAAACAACTTTTGATAGAAAAAATTGGTGATAAAGTGTTCTCAAAGTTTTCCCTGTGGAAGAAAGTTCTACGATTCGGTCGAAAGGGTAAAATAAACACTCGATTTATCAGACCATATGAAATCACCAAAAGGGTTGGACCAGTTGTGTATTGGTTGGCATTACCAGAAGAGTTACATAAAATATACGATGTTTTTCATGTGTCGATGCTCGAGAGATATCAATCGGATCCGTCTCATGTTATTTTGCCGGAAGATATAAAAATTCAGCCCCACTTTTCTTACAAGGAAGAACCGTTCAATATTCTAACTCGTGAGGTGAAAGAACTGCAAAACAAATGCATTCCACTCGTGAAAGTTTTGTGGCATTACCACAGTGTCGAGGAAACAACTTGGGAACCAAAAAAGACGATGAGATCCTAGTATCCCTACCTCTTTTCAAGTAAATTTTAGGGACAAAATTTTTTTAAGGGGGAGAATTGTAACGACCCAAAAGTTAGTGGTGTCAATAGTATGGTTTCGGAACCCCGATTCTATAATTCATTAAATATTTACAAAGTTATATTAGAAGTGGATTGAATTTTGGTCAGGTAAATTTGTCGATTTAGTGCTTAATTATGGTATAAGACTAAATCGTAAAAATGTCAAAAGTTGAATTATAATTAAATCATAATGTAGAAAATGATTAAAGGGCTTATAAGATAATCAAACCATTAAAATTCTAAGTAGGCGGTAGTATATAGGTTAAATGTTAAAAATGTGTTACAAATATAATAGTAAATAAATAAAATAAAACATAAATTATAATAAAATAAAGATAGTGGAAACATATAAATTATTTTCATCCATTTCATCTTCAACAAATTTAAACCAATAGAGAAAAGAAACCTCAACACACAGTTTAGGGTTTCAAAGTTTTAAGCACAATTTGTTTAGTTCAATTTAGTCTTTTTCTTGTTCTTTCTATGTTTTCATAATCTCGATAGTTCAGGATAGCTGACCCATGTCATAAGTTTTGATACTTTTAAAGAATTAGGATGTTACCATTGTTGATTAATTGAAGCTTGGGGTGTTGTTTTGTTAGAATTTAAGTGTAGTGTTGAAAAAGGACTAAATTGTAAAGCTAATTGTGATTTTATGTAATAGGGACTAAAATGTACAAATTGTGAAATTTTTAGTACAATTTAAAAATAAGAAGTTTTATTAAGACTCTAGTGATTTCGTATGTTAGCCCCAATTTTAGGGACTAAATTGAATAAAATGTAAAACTTGCATAATTTTGAATTTGAATGTGCAAATAGTTGAATATTGATGAAATACTTTGTTTATTGTAATCTGTAGCTAATATTGGCTCAGATTCCTGAAAAAATAAAGAAAAAGACAAAGTCGTTGACGAATAGCTCGGAGTTTACGATTTTTGTTTCTATTATTCGAATTACTCGTAAATTGTTGCATTTAGAATTGTTTGTGTATGTTAAGAATATGAGACGAGTCATTTGTGATAATGAAATGAATTGGATTAAATTGGATTGAATTGACTGATATATCTGACGACTACATAGAATATTTATGATGAGTGCTTATATTTATAAAAATGTGAAATTGTGATGATCTATTGTTGCCATATGTTGAAAAAATACGTTTATGATGAAAATAAGTGTGAATTGAGGTATTTGTTAATAATGAAATGTGAAATGGAAATCCTATTAACTGTTTGGGCAAAATTGGATATAGTTGGCATGCCATAGGATAGAAAGAGTTCAGGGTTACTTCGACTACGAGTTGATAAGGCACTAGGTGCCAATTTGCTTCGGTTTAACCGATGAGACACTAGGTGTCAAGTTATTGATAGCACTGGGTACAACTATCTCCTTCAGATTTATCTAATGAGGCATTGGGTGCCAAACTGGAGTGTTGGTTGGATATGTCTAACCGTCAGAGTTTAAATTGTGTTAATAGATAAATAAATGGTAAAATTGAGATATTGTTATTGAAATGACAACTAATGAGAATTGGAATTAAATTATGAAATAGAAAATGAAATGAAGGATGGAAATGTGAATAATGAATGATGATGATCAATGAATGTATATGAAATTGAAAGGTTAGATGGAATATGTCTATGTATAAATAGATTTATCATATGTAATATGAGATATAATTTCCATGTAATGATATTAAAATGATGAATTGGTTGTGATCAAAGAATTGGTAATTTTGTAATAATGAATGGTTATATTGCATGTCATTCCTCGATTTAAATTTTGGATATTAATAATCTTTATTATGCTTAATTATTCGGATTATAGAAATACCACTAACTTATTCTCAGTGTACAATTTTGTTTTTTCGTGCGCAGGTTAGGTACTTAGCGATTTGATCATCGACTCAACATCCAACAACAATCCTAGACTCAAGTGTTGGTAACGTGATCATTTTGGGTATTGACATGTACCTAGGAATTCTTTTGATTATTATGATCATTTTGTTTCTTGTTGGTATTTTGGATATTAGGTATATAAGTGTACATATATGTGATAGTAATAGTTATGTTGTGGATGTCTTGATAGGTTGTTTGGGTTATATGCCCAATGATCTAATGTTTGAGAAAATATCATGCTATGTCATGTGTTTTGATTAATGCTTGGAAATAGTATAATGGATAGTATGCTTAGGTTACGCCTTAGAAATGATTTGGTGTAACATCCTAGATTGGGGTTCTGCATTTGTGATGCGTTGTGTGTGCATGCCATGATGTGTGTGTGTGTTTGGTGTGTTTAGAGCTTTCGAGAAGGCTTGAGGTGAAGCCTGAGCCTTGATAGAAATTTTGCTTTTAGACACTACAAGGGAGAGCTAGGTGAAGTGGGCCTTAAGGGTACTTGAGTGGGAAAATTAACACAAAAATCTAACTGGGAAAGTGGCAAGGAGGCACCACTAAGAGAATAGGTAAGTGACGCCATAAGGAGGTGGTGAGGGAGTAGGTTCGAATCCCATGTCAAGCAAAAAGGAGTGTTTTTTTTATTATATGCGCCTGAGGAGTTGAGAGGTGGTTTCGGTTGGGACTCTAAAGGAGTGAGTGTTGATTGAGTCAGAAGATAGGAAGATAAGGATAAGAGGAAAATGTGGGATAGGATTTGAGTGTAGGTGGTGGCCGAATGTGGGACACTGGGTGCAAGAAGAGAAATCGGCTAGATGTGGCTAAAGGTATGCCGCATTACCATTATTTTTCTAAGAACATAGTTTTTTTCCTCTCTTCCTATTTTTGGCAATTGAGGGTTTCTTCTTCTCTTTTTCTGCCAAAACCGAAAACTCCTAACTCTATTCCCATCTCCACTTTCATGCTATGGCCGAATGATCTTGTTCTCAAATCTCTTCTCTGTTTCTTCTAAAATTGAAATGCCTAAGCCTCTATTTGAAGTATCTTTATTTTTCTTTGCGGCTCTCTCTTCTAGTTCTTTTCTACTTTAATCATTGCCGAATCCTGTTCACTATTGGGCTAGTGCCGAATTCCCTAAGTGTTATTCGAACTTGCTGTGATAAGGTAAGAAGCGTTCTCTTATTCCTTTCTTTGTCTTTTGGTTTCTGATAGCCAAAGCCGAATGGCTAATTGACTTAGTGAATGACTTGTGTGTTTACACTTTCTTTGGGGATCCTACTCAAGGAAATCCTGATTAGATGAAGCAATCGAATTCCAAGTTAAGGAATCAAGTGAATCCTATCACCTCATTTGAGATCTCAAGGTAGGGTTTCAATTCTCTCTAAGTTGTTCGATAGATTTTCCTTTCGTTATTCGTATCTTAACCCAATATTTCGTTAAGCGATCATTGTTTCAATATAGTACCTTCTGACCAAGATCATTCATGGACTCGAATGTCAGTGAATCGAAGGAAGGGGTTGGATCCATAGTCCAAGCCCCAAAGTTTAAGAAGCGTGCAGTGTCTGCTGTTCGAGATTGGCCATCGGGTTGTGGGCCGGCTTCTGAGCAGAATAGTAGGCAGATAGCAGTTGTGACAACTAGTGATAGTGTCGACATAGAGAGTGTCATTTTGTGTGTTACTAGGTGTGTAAACCTTCACACACTATACTATATCTGTGCTAACATTTGTGTGGGCTGAAAAGCCAGAAAAAAGGGCTGTGTAGACAGTCGTGATGCCCTTAGTGGTAAGGCTAGGATTGCTGTGCGTGGTATCAGATTTCTTTGCATGGCCGAATGTATGTATGGCAAAATGATGTGTTATGAATAGCATGTTGCATTTGTTAGGATTTTTATGTAGATTATGGGGTATTGGTTTGATATGAAGGGTAAGTGCATGATTAATTGGTCACATTGTGATCGGTGGCTTTGCCACGATATATATACATGTTCATACACTACTTTTGGTCACACTATGATCGGTGGCTTTGCCATGATATATATATTTTATTTGGTCACATAGTGATAGGTGGCTGTGCCACGATGTATTATTGGTCACCTAGTGGTCGTGTATAATTGGCAGCCTGATTGTCGAAATGGAGTGTAGTGTATGGAGGGTTGATTGTAGAAATCCCCACAGTGTGATGGGCTGGTATGGGTTGGTGTGTAGAGGATGGAAAAATTAGGTTTGGGTTGGGCTTATTGTATTCATATGTTGTATGTTGATATGTGATTGTGGGCTACAAGCTCGTATGTATAATGTGGGAGAATTTACACACTGAGTCATGGTGACTCACCCCTTTCCTTAACTTTTCAGGTGAACAGTAGCTCGTGGATGCAGGAGCCGAGGCAGACTCGTGGAGGCCATAATTCCGTTTTTCTTTCTTTTATAGTCTCAATATTACTATAAGTTTATTTTGATTTGGGACTTTTGCTATGTAATAAGGCCTTTCAAAGTTGTACTTTGGTTTTTATTAGTTATTGTTTATATTAAATTCGACACCACTACAGTTTAAATATTAAAGTAAAAGTGGAGTTTCATTAATCTACACATCGATGTTTCCAAAACACCGCAGTAATAAGAAAAAAAGGTTTTCTTTCAAATCTTCGATTTTTCTTAAGTATAACTAAGATTTGATTTTACTTCACCCTGTGACATACCAGATTCGGTCGTAACGTATAGGCCAGGTTTGGGGTGTTACATTTTTGGTATCAGAGCCCAGTTACAAAACTTGGACTATGAAATGGTCCAGTAGTGTTTTGTAGATGGATGTGAATTTAAGAAAAATGCTTTGGGTTGATCAAATTATGGCATCCGAGTCTACCGACAACCGATCCACGCAAGTAAGTATTCTAACTCTTGATAAGGTATGCATGTTGGGTTTGATGGGCTTTATGGGGACATAGACAAGTATGCTAGGGTTTATGGACCTTAGGCCTAGATTAACAACTCTTAAAATCCATAAGACTTAATTTCTCTAATTAAACATGTCCGTGAACAAGTCACCGGGTTGGAGTGTGGCAACGGGCTTACGCATGTCTAGGATTGGATCTAGGGAGAGCTTGGTATTTAAGCGGTCCTAATGGCCCACCTCCTCTTCACTAGAATCCTACCTGTTGCGTAGTGTCTATTCACTTTAGCCGCGAGGACTTGTTAACGGGCCAAGGTTTATAACTAAAACCCAAAAGGGACCAATACCCTATTTTTGGTAAAATTACTAATATACCCCTAAGTTTGTAAAAATTACCAAAATACACTTAGTTTGTGAAAATCACCGAAATACCCCTGGTTTACAAAACTACCAAAATACCTCTGCTTTACGAAAAGACCAAAATACCCCTATTTTGTAAAATCACCAAAATACCCTATTTTGTGAAATTACAAAAATACCCCTGTGTGACGAATGTGAGTTTATGGATGTTACTTTCATGTTTGATACATTTATGTGATAATCTGTTTGGGAATGCATATGGTTGTTGGATGTATGTGGTTTTTAGAACTAGGAGATACAGACTTGAGATTGAACCTTGTAGATATAATTTCGAATTTGAAAGAACTACTATTGAAACTACCTTCCATAAGATTGTTCGTTATTAACCAGTGGAAGAAAATATTAATCCATAAAATTTTTAATCAGATAAATCGTGAACGTTAGAAATGAGCACTAGTGGGCGTGGTGTGTGTGGCCGAGGTAGAGGCAGGATTGCTGTGTCAGAACCGGTAGGGTTTGGTCATGAGTCAGGAAATGAGATACCAGTGTCACCAACTGTGGAGGCAGAGTATCAAGACCAAACAGACGGAGACGATGCAGTGTCTCTGGCGATGCTCTGAGTGTTGGAGAGTGTTGCAGGAGCATGCATGGGTACGGGAGCTCAAAAATCTGTGCCGGAGCGACTTAGAGCCAATGGGGCAGAAGTGTTTAGGGGAATTTTCGGTGTAGCTCCTAGTACAGCTGAGTATTGGATGGAAGCAGTGGAGCGTATAATGGATGATCTCGACTTCACGGAGGAAAAAAAGCTGAAGGGAGTGGTGTCTCTTCTCCGGGATGAGGCGTACCAATGGTGGCTTATGGTCAGGGATGGTATGGTGACTGACCGCATTACTTGGGATTTCTTCAAGTCAGCATTCCAGAGTAAGTACATCGAATCGAGTTATGTGGATACACAGTGTAGGGCATTTCTGAATCTGATCCAGGGAAATAGATCGGCAACTGTATATGAAGTAAAATTCCTGCGTTTGAGTTGTTACACACGAGGGATAATGGCCACGGAACATGAGCGTTGTGTTCGATTTGAGAATGGCCTGAGGGATGATCTGCGTGTGTTGATAGCACCACAACGAGAGCGGAAATTTGCGATTTTAGTGGAAAAGGCTAAGATACCGAGGAAGTTAAGCGATTCGAGAAGCGGAATGATGATAGAGACAGGGATAGGAATAAGAGGAGTGTTAGGACGTCGGGGTCAACGGGGCATTTCCAAAAAACCTAAGATGGATGGGCCGAGTCGAGGTATAAGATCTGGAGGTAATGGTCAACCTCAGAGGTGTGGCCGGTGTAATAAATTTCATTCGGGCAAATGTTGGATAGCTGATAGGAAATGTTTTAGGTGTGGGTCCTCGGATCATCAGGTGAAGGATTGTCCACAGGATCGGGGTGGCGCAGGGTCAGTAGGATAGACTAACGCTCATCCTAGTAGAGGAGGTCCAAAACCGCAGAGAGGTCGCAGTCCAGCCAGAGGGGGTGATGGTTATGGTCGGGGTCGTGGAACACAAGGAAGAGGTGCAGGGAACACCGATGCAAGACAGTCGGGGTTGGTCTATGTAGCAAGACTTCGAGAGGAGGGGGATGCACCGGATGTCATAACCAGTACGTTCTTGATTTTTAGTTTGCCTTTTTCTGCATTAATTGATATTGAATCGACATATTCTTATATTGCTAGTATAGTATCTGGGACCTTAAGTATAGAATCTGAGATTATTCCTAAGGAGATGACTATAATTAGCCCGCTAGATCAGTCGGTAGTGGTGAACAGACTGTATAGGGATGTACCTCTAGAAGTGCAAGGGGTAGTTTTTGCGGTTGATTTAATAGAACTGCCTTTTGGGGAGTTCGATCTAATCTTAGGTATGGACTGGTTAGTGAAATATCGAGCGAATCTAGATTATGCAGCCAAGCGTATGGTACTAAAGACTAGTCAGGAGGATGAGGTGGTGGTAATAGGTGAAAGGAGGGACTATATGTCTAACGTAGTATCCGCTCTAAAGGATGAAAGAATGATGAGAAAAGGGTGTAGGGCGTTCGTAGCCTTTGTTTGTGCTTTAGAGGTCCAAGATTCAACTGTCGAGAATGTTAGAACGATAAGGGAGTTTTTGACATTTTCTCAGAAGAACTTCTTGGACTACCTTCGGATCGTGAGGTGGAATTTAGAATTATCTTCTTCCAAAAATAGCACCAGTATCCATTGCACCATATAGAATAGCGCCAAAGGAGTTGATGGAACTGAAAGCCCAGATTCAGGAATTGTTGGATCGGGGTTTCATCTGACCAAGTGTATCCTCTTGGGGAGTGCCAGTTCTATTTGTCAAGAAGAAGGATGGATCAATGCGTATGTGCATTGACTACTGTCAGCTGAACAAGTTGACTATCAAGAACAAGTATCCGTTGCCAAGGGTTGATGACTTTTCTAGGACATGTTGTGTCGGAAGAAGGGGTCAGAGTTGATCCTCGAAAAGTTGAAGCTATCATGGATTGGAAATCACCCAGGTCTGTGTCAGAAATTCAGAGTTTCCTGGGTCTTACTGTGTTATGAGAGGAGGTTCGTTGAGAGGTTCTCCTTGATCGCGGCACCTTTAACCAAGTTGTTAAGGAATGGAGTACTTTTTGTGTGGGGTGACAAGCAACAGGAAAGCTTTGAAATGCTGAAGAAGGTGTTGACGAAAGCTCCGGTATTGATTCAACCAAAGGCTGGAAAGGAGTTTGTGGTTTATTGTGACGCTTCACACACCGGGTTAGGATGTGTGTTGATGCAAGGTGGAAGAGTGGTTGCTTATGTGTTTCGACAGTTAAGACCTCATGAGCTAAATTATCCCACCCACGATTTGGAGTTAGCGGCGGTGGTTTTTCCTTTGAAGATTTGGAGACACTATCTGTATGGAGAGAAGTCCGTCATTTATACAGATCATAAGAGTTTAAAATATCTCCTCACCCAAAAGGAGTTGAACTTGAGGCAGAGGAGGTGGATTGAACTACTAAAAGATTACGATTGTTCGATTGAATACCATCTGGGTAAAGCTAACGTGGTGGCGGATACGCTAAGTCGGAAGGTAATCTCAGATCTGAGGGCGATGTTTGCTCATCTGAGCCTGTATGAAGATGGGAGTTTATTAGCTGAGCTTCAGGTAAAGCTGACATGGATAGATCAGATTGAAGAGAAGGAGTTGCAGGATGATGACTTGAGTGCCCGACTATCTCAAGCGCAACATGGTGAAGTAGGAGACTATAATTTGAATGATGACGGGGTTCTGTGTTTCTGAATGAAGGTTTGTATGCCAAGGGATGTGGAATTGAGGTGGATGATTCTTCAGGAAGCGCATAGTAGCCCATATGCTATGCATCCGGGAGGAAGTAAAATGTATCAGGATTTACGAGAACAATTTTGGTGGCCAGGTCTGAAGCAGGAGGTATCCAAATTTTTCGGTAAATGTTTGACATTTCAGCAGGTAAAGGCGGAGCATCAGTTGCCTTCGAGGTTATTGCAGCTGGTGAAGATTCCGCAATGGAAATGGGAGAGAATCACTATGGATTTTGTTAGTGGGCTACCCCTTATGCCTATTAAGAAGGATTCGATATGGGTAGTCGTTGATCGATTGACGAAGTCTGCTTATTTTATACTGCTTTGGGTTGATTACTCTCTACAAAAGTTGGCTAAGTTGTATATAACGGAGATTGTGAGGTTGCATGGAGTACTGTGTCCATCATCTCGATAGAGATCCTAGGTTTAAATCAAGATTCTGGAGGGCATTGCATCAAGCATTAAGTACAAAGTTAGATTTTAGTACAGCGTTTCATCCATAGACGGACAGACAGTTAGAAACAGTGATTCAGATTTTGGAAGACATATTGAGAGATTGCATTATCGATTTCAAAGGTAGCTGGGAAGAATTCCTACCATTGGCAGAATTCGCATATAATAACAGCTACCAGTCTATTATTCAGATGGCACCATATGAAGCGTTGTACAGGCGGAAGTGTCGTACTCCTACATGTTGGACGGAGTTGGGTGAACGAAAGTTACTAGGTCTAAAATTCGTATTGGAAATGAAGAGTAAAGTTGAGTTGATTCGGGCTAGGTTGAAGGAAGTGTCGGATAGGCAGAAGTCCTATGCTGACCTGAAGCGAAGGGACATAGAATTTGTAGTGGGCGATCGAGTTTTCTTGAAGGTATCACCGTGGAAGAAAATCTAAGGTTTGGATGAAAAGGTAAGCTAAGCCCTAGGTTCATTGGGCCTTATCGAGTGTTGAAGCATGTAGGACCAGTTGCTTATCAGCTTGAGCTACCATCGAAGCTAAGTAAGATTCATGATGTGTTCCATATTTCAATGTTACGATGTTACCGTTCAGACCCATCTCATGTGATACCGTTGGAGGAACTCAAAGTAAAGCCTGATTTAACTTTTGAAGAGGAACCAGTTCAAATCTTGGAGCGGGATGTTAAAGTTTTGGGAAGAAAATCGGTTCCTTTGGTTAAGGTTCTATGGCAGAATCACGGATCGGAGGAAGCTACATGGGAGCCGGAGGATGTTATACGATAGCAATACCCTCACCTCTTTTGATCAGGTAATTTCAGGGATGAAATTCTTTTAAGGGGGTAGAACTGTAACATCCTAGATTGGGGGCTCTGCATTTGTGATGCGTTGTGTGTGCATACCATGATGTGTGTGTGTGCGTTTGGTGTGTTTAGAGCTTTTGGAAAGGCTTGAGGTGAAGCCTGAGCCTTGATAGAAATTTTGCTTTCGATAATCGCAAGGAGAACTAGGTGAAGTGGGCCTTAAGGGTACTTGAGTGGGAAAATTAACACAAAAATCTAACTGGTAAAGTGGCAAGGAGGCGCCACTAAGGGAATAGGTAAGTGACACCATAAGGAGGTGGTGAAGGAGCAGGTTCGAATCCCATGTCAAGCAAAAAGGTGTGTTTTTTTTATTATATGTGCCTGAGGAGTTGAGAGGTGGTTTCGGCTGGGACTCTAAAGGAGTGAGTGTGGATTGAGTCAGAAGATAGGAAGATAAGGATAAGAGGAAAATGTGGGATAGGATTTGAGTGTATGTGGTGGCCGAATGTGGGACACTGAGTGCAAGAAGGGAAATCAGCTAGATGTGGCTAAGGGTGTGCCGAATTTCTTTTGTTTTTCTAAGAGCATAGTTTTTTTCTCTCTTCCTATTTTCAGCAATTGAGGGTTTCTTCTTCTCTTTTTCTGCCAAAACTAAAACTTTTAACTCTATTCCTATCTCCACTTTCATGCTATGGCCAAATGATCTTGTTCTCAAATCTCTTCTCTGTTTCTTCTAAAACTGAAATGCCTAAGCCTCTATTTAAAGTATCTTTATTTTTCTTTGCGGCTCTCTCTTCTAGTTCTTTTCTACTTTAATCATTGCCAAATCCTGTTCACTGTTGGGCTAGTGCCAAATTCCCCTATGTGTTATTTGAATCTGCTGTGATAAGGTAAGAAGCGTTCTTTTATTCCTATGTTTGTCTTTTGGTTTCTGATAGCCAAAGTCGAATGGCTAATTGACTCAGTGAATGACTTGTGTGTTTACACTTTCTTTAAGGCGCCTACTCCGGGAAATCCTGATTAGTTGAAGCAATTGAATTCCAAGTCAAGGAATTAAGTGAATCTTATCACCTCATTTGAGATCTCAAGGTAGGGTTTCAATTCTCTCTAAGTTGTTCGATCAGTTTTCCATTCGTTATTCGTATCTTAACCCAATGTTTCGTTAAGCGATCATTGTTTCAATATAGTACCTTTTAACCAAGATCATTCATGGACTCGAATGTTAGTGAATCGAAGGAAGGGGTTGGATCCATAGTCTAAACCCCAAAGTTCAAGAAGCATGTGGTGTCTTCTGTTCGAGATTGGCAACCGGGTTGTGGGCAGGCTTCTGAGTAGAATAGTAGGCAGATAGCAGTTGTGAAAATTAGTGATAGTGTCGACATAGAGAGCGTCGTTTTGCGTGTTACTAGGTGTGTAAACCTTCACACACTATACTATATCTGTGCTAACATTTGTGTGGGCTGAAAAGCCAGAAAAAAGGGCTGTGTAGACAGTCATGATGCCCTTAGGGGTAAGGCTAGGATTGCCAGGTACGTGACCGTATCGTTTCTTTGCATGGTCGAATGTATGTATGGCAAAATGATGTGTTATGAATAGCATGATGCATTTGTTAGGATTTTTATGTAGATCATGGGATATGGGTTTGATATGAAGGGGAAGTGCATGATTAATTGGTCACATTGTGATCGGTGGCTTTGGCACGATATATATATATGTTCATACACTACTTTTGGTCACACTGTGATCGGTGGCTTTGCCATGATATATATATTTTATTTGGTCACATAGTGATCGGTGGCTGTGCCACGATATATTATTGGTCACCTAGTGATCGTGTATAATTGGCAGCCTGGCTATTGAAATGGAGTGTAGCGGATGGAGGGTTGATTGTAGAAATCCCACGGTGTGATGAAATTGGATACAGGTTGGTGTGTAGAGGATGGAAAAACTAGGTTTGGGTTGGGCTTATTCATTCATATGTTGTATGTTGATAAGTGACTGTGGGCTACAAGCCGTATGTATAATGTGAGAGAATTTACACACTGAGTCATGGTGACTCACCCCTTCCTTAACTTTTCAGGTGAGCAGTAGCTCGTGGATGTGGGAGCTGAGGCGGACTCGTGGAGGCCATAATTCCATTTTTCTTTCTATTATAGTCTCAATATTACTATAAGTTTATTTTGATTTGGGACTTTTTCTATGTAATAAGGCCTTTCAAAGTTGTACATTGGTTTTTATTAGTTACTGTTTATATCAACTTCGACACCACGACAGTTTAAATATTAAAGTAAAAGTGGAGTTTCATTAATCTACACATCGATGTTTCCAAAACACCGCAGTAATAAGAAAAAAAAGTTTTCTTTCAAATCTCCAGTTTTTCTTAAGTATAAGTAAGACTTGATTTTACTTCACCCTGTGACATACCAGATTCGGTCGTAACATATAGGTCGGGTTTGGGGTGTTACATTTGGTACGTTTGATGTTTATACCGATGCTTTGCTTGAAAAGATTTGGTAGTTCTAGTTCTTAGGTTATAAGGCTAATATGAAATCAATTGTAAAACGATTGAATGGTTGAATGCATACATGTTTGGCTTGATTATTTTGGAGTGCCTTATGAGGCATATTGGTATGCTCTTGTTAAATTTTTTTCCAGGTCTATAATTACAGCTATGGTTACCATTTGAGTTGTAGGTGATTTGGGCATGAAATTAATATTTTAAAGATAATATTTTACCATTTCTGAGCTTAAGTATCAATATTTTGGCATTTGGTATCGATACTTGACCGTATGAATAGTTTTAAGATTAAACAGAATGCCAAAATGGTACTAATTTTTATATGAGTATCGATACTTTTTCAGAAATATCAATACCTAAAAATAAATATCGATACCCTTATTTTTCCATAACTAACAGAACCATGATTTGGTATCATTATTTAATAATGTACCTATACGATATCAATACTCAACTATAATTTATCGATACTAACTTTAAAACTTTAAAATTTTACAATTCAATCTTATATCATGCATGAATGTCACAATTAAGTTCTTATAAACTTTAAATTATTACATTGCATAGTATGTGAATGGAATTTATAATATAATTGTTTGTACTTGCTTGTAGCATCCTATTACTCATGTTCGACGATGGACCAAGTAAGGGGTGTTATAATTATTGGTGTTATAGCTATATGTTTAGCAGATTCTTGGACTAAATCGAGCTTAGAATCGAGTCTAGAGGTACATGCCAATTTAAGTCGAGTCTGAGTTGGTATTTGGATTCAGATTATATTATTTCTGTTTTATAGTGAATGATGTCGGGAGAATCTAGGAATGAAATTGAATAAAGTATTCGTAATAGCGGTCACTCTATTGAAAATAAGATTAGGATCAAATCGGTGGCGCTGGGCGCTATTCAGTTTGTGCTCAACCATCTAGGACAAACAAAGATAGAAATAAGGGGCAAGGTGAATCAATGTAACAGCCCGATTTAGGGGCTAGTCGGAATAGTGGTTTCAAAATCACTAATCCGAGGTCAGAGAAAATTATTTTTATGTTATTTTCTGAGTTAGAGCCTGATCATATAGGTGCATGAAAATTTTGGTGCTTTAATTTTAGCGATTTCATGCTTAATCGCGAAAAAGGTCTAAATCGCATAAAGTTTGAAAGTTTTAATTTATAAGCTAAAGGGGCCAAATAGCCATACAATATTAATTGGAGGTCTTTAAAGGGAAATTAGCCCCTTAAATGATGGTTAGCCAGCCATAGGGGACAATAAAGGTCAAAATTTGGTCAAGTAGGTGGATTAGATGGACTAAATTGGGATTTTATATTAAAATAAAGAAAGAAAAGATATCATCTTTTCTCCTTCATTCCTCCACCTAAAATTAGCAACAAATAGGGTTTTGAAAGCTTTAAAAATTTCAACACACTCTTCTCTTTACAAGTAGATGTTTTAGTGATTATTTCTTGATAATAATTGTACTTTTGGAACCCCCAAAGCTTAAGCTTTCTAAAGAGGGGACTATCTTGAAAAATGATGAAAAGTTTAGAGTTTTACCATGAGAGATTTTAAGTTGTTTGCTGCATTTTTATGGAAGAAAATGAATCTTAGTTGTTAGATAAACAACATTTGTGAAAGGTGTTTCCATGAAAACACCAAAAATGACCTTTTTGTAAAGGTTGTGAAATTTGTGGTAAATGTGTGAAATAATGAGTATTGAGGGCTGCCATAAGAGTAATAAATGTTCACCTAGGCTCTTTAAAGAGAGAAACTTAATTAGAATTGATTTCTGAGCCTAAGGTTAAAATGGTCATTTTGTGAGAGTCTAAGGGCAAAATAGTAATTTTGCCAAAGCATGATTATTGAAATGCATTAGTTAGTGTGATAATTAAATGAGCTAATTTGCTATTATAGATCAAGAAGAACAAAAAATTAACCTCGACCGGGGAAAGAACAAAGTATCGGACTAGATCGACAATTTTGCCGATTTTGAAATCGAGATAAGTTTGTATGCAATAAATTCAAAATCATGTTATTAAGTTTATAAATGATTGATATTAGCAATGTTGTACAATATTTCTATGAATTGAGTTATGATGTTGAATGAGAAAAATGGTGAAAATTGTGAAGTTGAAGTCCCGATTGGACTATGGTGAAGGTAAGTATACTATTAACGAGACATGATATTGGTAAGGTCTCGTATAAGACCATGTCTGGGATATGGCCTCGGCACCGAATGGAGATCCCATATAAGACCATATCTGGGATATGGCATCGGCATCGAATATGAGAATCTTATAAGACCATATCCGGGATATGTCATCGATAATAGATATGAGATCCTGTATAAGACCATATCGGGGATATGACATCGACATCTAGAAGTGACCGCACGTAAGACCACATCTGGGATGTGGCATTGGTGTCGTAATTATGTGAATGAGGATGATTATATATCCTTGAATATCCCAAGTAATTTCCATATGGTAAATATTTAAGCTTATGCTAAAGATGAGATTAATGCTAATACCAAGTTATGAGATGATACAGGTATATGTGAGTAATTGATGAGAATGGTTCACGATATGTGGCATGTTATGTAATTGGTAAGAGTAAGTATGAGTAAGTTATGGAAATGAGCTTAAGACTTGTGTTTTATTAAATGAAATGGATGAATGACATTGTGAGTTTTCTGTTGCTAATTATTTCATGCAAACTTTCTAAGCTTTATGCTTACCCCTCTCATTTCCCTCTTCCTTGTAGCATTGCCAAGTTAGCTCGAGATTTCGTGGAACATCGAGTACGAAAATCACTCTATTGACTACTCTTCGGTATAGCCAAGTTAGATTCATTTTGAGTATGGCATGTATAGGGCCTAGTCTCTTTTGTTATGTCACATTTGTTAGCCAAAGTGTTGGCTATTAATGTTGCTAAATTCATTTTGTAAGTGGTCTTTGGAATCGGGCCAATACTTGACAAGTTTATATATATTCAATGATGATGAATTTCATGAAGTGTATGCTTGTGTGGATGTACTGATTTTGAGTCCTTAGAAGTGCTTTATAGTCCTGATATGTTGTAATAACCTGATTTTGGGGCTAGTCAATATAGTGGTTTCGGGATCTAAGATTGACGAAAATTATGTTGATAATATTTTATGTGTTATGACATGTTTATAATGATGCATGAGAATTTTGGTGCTTTAATTTTAGCGATTGTAGGCTTAATTGCGAAAAAGGACTAAATCGCATAAAGTGCAAAGGTTTCAAATTACAGGCTAGAGGTGTCTAATAGTTATAGAATATAAAATAGAGGTCCTTAAAGTGCAATTATGACTTCCTAAAGGTGATGGCCGGCCAAGGGGACAAGGGAATTAAAAATTTGACAAGGGTTGGTGACATTAGTTGACTAAATGAATAAAATAAGATAAAATAAACAAAGGCTATCATCTTATCATTTTCTTTTCTTCTCCCACCAAACATATCAACAAGCTTAAGAGTTTGGAAGCTTGAAATTTTCAGCTACATCTCATCCTTGCAAGTAAGTCCTTTTGATGATTATTTTTGATGATTATTGTATTTTTGGAGTCCCCAAAGCTTAAGCTAGCTAATGACGGGACTAATTTGCAATATGGTTGAAAGTATAGGGACTTTCCATGAGAGTGTTCATGATGTTTGCTGAGTTTTTATGGAAGAAAATGGATGTTAGTGAGATAAGAAACAACTCTTGTGAAAGGTGTTAGCATGAAAACACCTAAATAGGACTTGAATGCAAAGATTGAAAATGTGTAATAAATGCATGAAATAGTTAGAATTATGAGTAGTTGTAAGAGTAATAAATGTTCAGCTAGGCTTGTTTAATGAGAAAATGTGATGAAAAATGATTTACGAGCCTAGGGGAAAAATTATAATTTTTGCCATAGTATAAGGGCAAAATGGTTATTTTTGCCTAAGTAGAGATTATGATGTAATGTGGTTATAAAATGATTGAATGAGTGAAATTTTGATGTTATACATCAAGAAGAGCGTGGAATTAACCTTGACTGGGGAAAAGACTAGGTTTTGGATTAAACTACAAACTAACACGTTTTGCACCGAGGTAAGGTTATGTGTAAACGATGCATCTTAAATATACATGTTGTTACTTATTGGTGCATTGTAAGATTGAGAATATATATGATTCAAATGAATTGAATTGGTAGATAATGAATAATCTCCGTATGAACGTTGAATTAGATATGTAAGTGTGGAATATAACCCATAGTAATTAATGGTGGGCCGTGTGCGATACCACCTTAATTATTCTTGTTGGTGGGCTATGAACGATACCATCAAATTATTCATACGATGGGTTGTGTGTGAAACTTTTTTTTATATTATCATTTGGTGGGCTGCGTGTGATACCACCATAAATATTCTTATTGGTGGACTATGTGCGATACCACAGTAAATAATTGGTAGGCTATGTGCAATACCACCCTGTTAAAGATTAATGGTGGGCTAAGTGCAAAACCACTGAGTGTTTGACATTGCTATAAATGATTTATTGTGAAATTGTTATGTGTTGTATCATGTGATCTTGTGGTGATAAGTGCAGGAATATATGTTAATGAATGTGAGCATTATGTTGTGGTATGGTTGAAATGTGGTAAGAGATGAATGAGTAAGCATGATCTTGAATTGTGAAATGCTAATTATTGATTAGTACATGTTATGAGGTTTATTTTTTACATGTAGATTTACTAAGCTTTAAGCTTACTTCCTTTCTTTTCCCTTGTTTTATAGTGCCAAAGAGCTGGGTCGGGATACAAAGATAGTTGGAAGACCACCTACACTATCACTCATCTCAGTATACCTAGAACTAGCATTTTGAGTTTGGCAATGGGATGCATAGAGGCTAGACTAAGTAAATTGTTTTGTTATTTTGGCCAAATGTGTTGGCTTTTTATAGATGAAATCTTTTGTATAGTGCCATAGTAAATGGCTCTTCACTATCAATCAATGGAATGAAAGGTTATTCCGAAGTGTGTAGAGTATATGGTTAGATTCTTTGAGTATGAATTATGCTTGAGTGAGTTAGGGTGATGAATGAGCTTGGCAAATAGCCTTGTTCTTTTCCACAAGGGTAGGCACACGAGCATGTGTCTAAGCCGTGTGTGACACATGGACAATTGCATGGGTGTGTGATCAGGCCGTGTGTCCCTTTGCATGTAAAATTGCAAGTCAGTAAGCTAAGTAGTAAACACACGGGCAGAGACACGACCGTGTGTCTTAGCCGTGTGGGAGACACGACTGTGTATCTTAGCCGTGTGGGAGACACGGCCAAAGACATGGGCGTGTGCCCAGGCCGTGTGAAGTCTGCACCTTGAAATTGGAATTTAATTCGACACACGGTCTAAGGACACGGGCGTGTGCCTTGGCCGTGTGACCATAGTGAGATGATGATGTGATAAACAGATTGACAAGGTTTTGGCACACGGGCTAAGTCACGGGTGTGTTGAGGCCGTGTAAGTGGCACGGGCCAAGGAGACGGGCGTTTGTCTAGCTGCGTGAAAGAAGTCAGTGTCGACCATGGGTGCGGGACATGGGCGTGTGTGACCCCACGGCTTACCCACACGGGTGTGTGGCCCCTGTTTAGGTAAAAAAATTATAAGTGCATAAAAGTTTTCGATTTATTGCTAAAACTTTTCGAAAGTATGTTTAGGGCCTCGTAGACCCATTAAAAGTATGTTAGAGATGTTAATGGAAAAGTTTTAATTTGGAAAGAAATTTGGTAACCCAAAATTTTAAGACCATGTGAATTAAGTACAGTAATGCCTCCTACCCGATTCTAGCTTAGAATACGGGTAAGGGGTGTTACATTTAGTGGTATCAGAGTTATGGTTTAGTCGATTCTCGGACTATCGTAGCGTGAGTTAGAGTCTAGCTATACATGCCATAAGCATATAATTGTAGTGTGATGGCTTCTGACAATTCTAAACTTTATTTTTATATTGTAAATAGATCCTAATCAAACGGCTGATGATGACGCATCTAGTAATGCGTCGGCTCCCACGCAAGGGACCGCGCCTGTAGAGAGTGGACCCGAGACTATGGGTCAAGGAGAAAAGGCCCGAGAAGCCTTTCTCCAAATGATGAGTAACTGGTACACGGAGTATGTATGAGCAAACCCAAATGCTCAACCTCCACCTCTCCCTCTTATTCCTCAGCCAGTTCCTGTGGCTCCCCAAGGTATAGATTTAGTGAGAATAACCAAGCCCTCGATGGATGAGAATCGGAAGCAAGGGGCTGAGGAATTCAGAGCCATTATAAACGATGACCCTGAAAGGGCAGAGTTCTAGCTTGAGAACTCAATGAGGGGGTTTGATGAACTCTCTTGCACACCTGAGGAGAGCTTAAAATGTGCCGTGTCCTTGTTGAGGGACTCAGCATACCATTGGTGGAAGATGTTAACTTCAATGGTTCCAAGAGAAAGGGTAATGTGGGACTTCTTTTTGGAAGAGTTGCGGAAGAATTATATAAGCCAAAGATTTGTGGACCAGAAACGAAAAGAATTCCTTGAATTTAAGTAAGGAAAAATGACTGTGGTAGAATATGAGTATGAGTTTGTTAAGCTCAGCAACTATGCGCAAGAGTGTGTGTCTACAGAAGCTATCTTGTGCAAGAGGTTTGAAGATGGGCTGAATGAAGATATCAAACTTCTAGTTGGGATTTTAGAGTTAAAAGAGTTTGTGGTGTTGGTTGATAGGGCATGTAAGGCCGAAAAATTGAATAAAAAAAAGAGAAAAGCCGTGAATGAGCCCGAGATGCGAGAAAAGGGCCAATGAGTAAATCATACCAAGCTCAATCAAAGAGGTCCAAGGAAATGAACCCCTGGATGACAGCGTCAACTGGACATTCATATCGAGGTTGAGGTAATACATACTCGGGCTCGAGAGTTTAAGCCACTTCGATGGCATGTGTGGTCAACCTGAAGTCCAAACCGGAGTGTCCAAATTGTGGTAGGCAGCACACTGGGGAGTGTTAGGGAAACAACTAGAATTGTTACAAGTGAGGTTCACCCGACCATTTTATCCGGAATTGTCCAGAGAGGGAGGAAAAGGAAAGAAAGCAAGAAGTGAGAACAAGCAATGTACCTTTGAGGAGTAGATCACAAAAGAACTCGTGAGGTGGGACTAGTAGTAGAGGTGCACCCCGAGATTCTATTGTGAGGTCGGAGGGTCGGGCGCCTACAAGGACTTATGCCATTCACGCTCACGAAGAGGTATCATCTCCAGATGTGATAACGAGTACTTTTTCTTTTCATGACATCTTTGTTATTGCTTTGATTGATCCGGGGTCTACCCATTTATACATTTGCATGAAATTGGCATCTAGTATAAGCATGATTGTTGAGTCTACAAAATTTGTAGTAAAAGTGTGAAACCCGTTAGGCAAACATGTGCTAGTTGACAAGGTGTGTAGGAATTTTCCTTTGACAGCTAGAGGTTATTGTTTTCTGGCAAACCTTATGTTGTTGCCGTTTGATGAATTTGATTTGATTCTTGGCATGGATTGGTTGATTGTTTATAATGTTTTAGTGAACTATGGTAGCAAGTTTATTGAATTGAAATGTGAAAATAGGGATGTAATTTGGGTTGAATCATGTAGATCGGATAATCTACCAGTGATAATTTCAACTATGGTAGCCGAGAAGTATTTGAGGAAAGGATACGAGTCTTATCTTGCTTTTGTGCTGAATACTTAAGAGTCAGAGGTAAAGATTGAATCAGTACCGGTGGTATGCGAATATCTAGATGTGTTCCCGGAGGAGTTACCTGGATTGCCTCCAGTTAGAGAGGTCGAGTATGGGATTGAGTTAGTTTTGGGAATGGCACCCATCTCGGTTGATCCGTATAGGACGACACCATTGGAGTTGAAAGAACTGAAGGTTCAGTTGCAAGAATTAATGGATAAGGGTTTTGCAAGACCGAGCTATTCACCGTGGGGTGCTCCAGTACTTTTTAGGAAAAAGAAAGATGGGTCAATGAGATTGTGTATAAACTACAAACAACTCAACAAGGTAACAGTGAGGAATAAGTGTCCTTTGCCAAGGATAGATGACTTGTTTGACCAACTAAAGGGAGCTACGGTGTTTTCCAAGATAGACCTAAGGTCTGGCTAATACCAGTTGAGGGTTAAAAGCAAGATGTGCCGAAAACTACATTTTGGACGAGGTATGACCATTATGAGTTTCTTGTCATGCCATTTGGTTTAACGAATGCCCCTACGATTTTTATGGATTTAATGAACCGTGTCTTCTGGCCATATTTAGATAGGTTTGTAGTTGTCTTTATCACTGATATACTGATTTATTCTCGGGATGAGAGTGATCATTTAGAGCAACTGAGAATTGTTTTGCAGACTTTAAGAGACAAGCATTTGTATGCTAAATTTAGCAAGAGTGTGTTTTGGTTCCGAGCGGTCGATTTTTAGGGCACATTGTATCGGGTGATGGTATTAGAGTTGACCTAAGTAAGATCTCGGCTATTGTGATCTCGGCTATTGTGGAGTGGAAGCCGCCAAGAAATGTGTCGAAAGTCAGAAGCTTTTTGGGTTTGGTGGCGTACTACTGACAGTTCGTAAAGGGGTTTTCCATGATTGCTACCCCGATGACGAAACTTTGCATAAGGATATTAAGTTTGAATGGACTGAGAAATGCTGGCAGGGCTTCGAGAGATTGAAAACATTGTTGACTGAGGCGTCGATTTTGGTACAACCTGAGTCGGGCAAGGAGATTGTAGTATATAGTGATGCATCATTTAATGGACTTGGCTGTGTGTTGATGCAAGAGGGTAAGGTAGTAGCTTACGCCTCGAGACAGCAAAAACCGCATGAGAAGAATTATTCGACTCATGATTTGGAGTTGGCTGCAATTGTTTTTGCTTTGAATATTTGGCGCCACTATTTATATGGTGAGAAGTGTCGAATCTTCACGGATCATAAGAGTTTGAAGTACTTGATGGGTCAAAAGGACTTGAATTTGCGACAACGACGGTGGCTCGAATTATTGAAGGACTATGAACTAGTAATTGATTACCATTCGAGGAAAGCGACTGTAATTGCGGACGCCTTGAGTAGAAAATCTTTGTATGATTTGGGAGCTATGAGTACTAACTTAGCATTGTCTGATGATGGATTTATATTGACCGAGATGAGGGCTAAACCGTCATTTATTCAGCAGATATGTGAAGCTCAAGAGAATGGTAGTGAGCTACAAGCTAAAAGAGCTCAGTGCGAGTTGGGAAATGATTCTAATTTTCGGGTGAGTTCAGATGGTTATTTGATGTTTCGCGACCGGATTTGTGTACGTAAAGATGCTTCTTTAAGTAAAACCATTCAAAACTTATTTGAACTTTGGAAAAATATTTGTGTGTTTTTGAAGAACAGTTGATTTGTGTTGGGTTCAAATTAATAACTTGCCGTTGTTTAGGTTCAAACTATTGAAATATTTGTTACACAATTTTAATTATTTTAGTTGATTAAACTTTATCAATTGATAAAGTTTAAGTAACTTAATTAAAAATGTCAACAAATATTTCAATGTTTTGACACCTAAACAACACCGTTATTAATTTGAACCCAACACAAATCAACTGTTCTTCAAAAACACACAAATATTTTTCCAAAGTTCAAATAAGTTTTGAATGGGAAGAAAAGGTAAGAAGAGAAAGATGAAGAGATCGGCTATGCTTGCTTGTGTTTTCGGCTTTGACAAAATAAAAGAGAAAAGAGAAGATTTGTTAGAGAATTCGGCAGAGGCACAAAAGAGAAAAAAATGAAGAATGGCCTCACTTCTCCCATCTTGCTGAAAATACTACACCTAGACCCCTCCAATCGGCCAACTCTCCTTCCCCTATCTCATCCCTTCATTTTCTCCTATTTTCTCTCCTTTTTGCACCTTCAAAATAATTTAAAAATAAATCAACATTTATCTTCTATCTTAGCCGAATTTTAAAAGGGGTTGACCAAGTCCAATCCTCATCAAAATAAAGTCCCTATGCCGTCCACTACTGCTCCCCATTGCCGTAAAATAAAAGCTCCCTTTTTTTTGCTTCCCTTGTGGCTCGAACCCAAACCCTTCTCCATTGCTTGTGGCGTCACTTACCAAGGCCCTAAGTGGCGCCTCCTTGCCACTTTGCCAAGCTGATTTTTATGTCCAATTCCCTCTACATATTTTCTTAAGGCCTATCAAGCTTAGCTCCCCCTTTAATACTTAAAATCTATTATTTTTTAAGGCATTTACCTACACTTTGAAGTTCTCAAAAGTTCATATAACACATTCAAACACACATAGGCATGTTACTTCATACAATTAAGCAAAAATGCACAAGCCCTAATTCTCGGATATCACAGTTCTACCCCGTTAAAATAATTTCGACCTCGAATTTACCTGGCTAGAATAGGTGGGGGTATTGCTATCGCATTGCTTCTTCCGGCTCCCAAGAAGTTTCCTCCGATCCATGATTACGCCACAACACCTTGACCAGAGGGACCGATTTCCTCCGTAACACTTTCACATCTCGTTCTAAGATCTGAATTGGCTCCTCCTCGTAGGACAAATTTGGCCTTAGCTCCACCTCTTCAACCGGAACTACATGAGATGGATCCGATCGGTATCGACGTAGCATTGAAACATGGAATACATCGTGCATCTGCTTCAACTCCGGAGGCAGCTCTAACTGGTATGCCACTGGTTCAATTCGGTTCAATACCCGATAAGGTCCTATAAACCTGGGACTTAACTTCCCTTTGCGACCAAATCGCATCACCTTCTTCCCAGGCGAAACTTTAAGAAACACATAATCTCCTACAGCAAACTCGATCTCCTTCCATTTAAGATCTGCGTATGACTTCTGCCTGTCAGATGCCTCCTTCAACCGTGTCTAAATTACCTTAACCTTTTCTTCCGATTCTGCCATGGTTTTCGGACCCAAAATCTGACGTTTTCCCAATTCCATCCAACAGGTGGGAGTGTGACACTTTCGTCCATACAGTGCTTTGTACGGATCCACCCAAATACTTGCCTGATAGTTGTTATTGTACGCAAATTCTGCTAAAGGCAAAAACTCTTCCCAACTCCCTCTGAAGTCTAATACACAGCCCCTCAGTATATCCTCTAATACTTGGATCACTCGCTCAGACTGGCCGTCCAATTGCGGATGAAATGCCGTACTAAAGTCTAATCTGGTGCCCAAAGCTTGATGTAGTGCCGTCCCAAACTGAGACGTAAACCTCGGATCCCTATCCGAGATAATCGACATCGGCACTCCGTGCAACCTTACAATTTTCGCAACATACAACCTTGCCAATTTTTGTAGGGAATAGTCAACCCCCACGGGAATGAAATGCGCAGACTTTGTCAATTGATCCACTATCACCCATACCGAGTCCTTCTTAGTAGGCGTAAGGGGAAGCCCACTAACGAAGTCCATGGTGATTCTCTCCCACTTCCACTGCGGAATCTGTATTGGCTGAAGCAACCACGAGCGAACTTGGTGCTCAAATTTTAACTTGTCGACACATTAAGCACTTCCCTACGAATTCTGTAACTTCTCGCTTAAGACCAGGCCACCAAAACTATTCCCTTAAATCTCTATACAACTTACTACCTCCAGGATGCATAGCATAGGGGCTACTATGCGATTCCTGAAGAATTCTCTGCCGTAACTCCTCGTTCTTGAAAGATGACGACCTTACCCTTGAAACACAATACTCCATCGCCATTAAAACCATAGTCCTTCAACTCCTCACTCTGCACTTGCCGTAGCCTAGCACTTAGATCATCATCCGCCAACTGACTCTCTTTCACCTCATTCAGCCATGCCGGCTTCACTTGCAATTCTGCTAATAAACTTCCATCATCATAGAGGCTTAAATGTACGAACATTGCCCTTAACTTCGTAACTACTTTCGACTTAGGGCATCCGCCACCACATTCGCCTTGCCCGGGTGATACTCTATAGAACAATCGTAATCCTTCAATAATTCCACCCACTTTCGCTGTCTCAGGTTCAGCTCTTTCTGAGTCAGCAAATACTTCAGACTCTTGTGGTCCGTGTAGATCACTGACTTTTCTCCATATAAGTAGTGCCTCCACACTTTAAGAGCAAAGACCACTGCTGCCAATTCCAAATCGTGCGTCGGGTAGTTAACCTCATGTGGCCTTAATTGTCGAGATGCATAAGCCACTACCTTCCCGTCTTGCATAAGGACACCTCCCAATCCTATATGGGAAGCATCACAATATACCACAAAATCCTTCCCTTCCTCAGGCTGAATTAAAATCAGAGCTTCAGTCAAGACCCTTTTAAGTTTTTCAAAGCTCTCCTGTTACTTATCAGTCCATACGAACGGTACCTCCTTTCTTAGCAACTTCGTCAAAGGAGCAGCTATTGATGAGAACCCCTCTACGAACCTTCTATAATAGCCTGCTAAACCAAGAAACTCGAACTTCCGCCACAAACTTAGGTGGCTTCCAATCCAACACTGCCTCAATCTTCTGAGGATCCACCCTTATTCCTTCAGCAGGCACCACATGTCCTAAAAACATAACTTCCTTCAGCCAAAATTCGCACTTGCTGAACTTGGCATATAGCTTTTTCTCCCTTAACACTTGCAACAGGACTCGGAGGTGCTCATCATGTTCTTCCTCAGACTTCGAATACACCAAAATATCGTCTATGAACACAACAACGAACCGATCCAGATAGGGCTGAAAACCTGATTTATCATGTCTATGAACGTGACTAGGGCGTTTATCTATCCGAACGGCATTACCAAGAATTCATAATGCCCGTACCTTGTTCGAAAAGTTGTCTTATGGATATCAGCCTCCTTCACCTTAAGCTGATGATATCCAGACCTTAAATCTATCTTTGAGAATACCGGGGCCCCCTTAAGCTGATCGAACAAGTCATCTATTCTTGGCAATGGATACTTGTTCTTGATGGTTAGCTTATTCAACTGACGATAATCTATGCACATGCGCATAGTTCTGTCCTTCTTCTTCGCAAATAAGACCGGTGCTCCCCATGGAGACACACTAGGTCGGATAAACCTACGATCAGGTAACTCTTGAATCTGAGCCTTGAGCTCAACCAACTCATTTGGTTCCATTCTGTACGGGGCAATTGACACAGGAGCTGTACCCGACAGTAAGCCAATTTCAAACTCCACTTCCCTATCCGGGGGTATTCCAGGTAACTCCTTCGAAAAAACATCCACAAATTCTCTTACTGTTCTCACTCCACTAACTCTCTCTTCCTTTGCATCCAACGCACTAACAAAGATAAAAAATGCCTTGCACCCTTTCTGAACCATCTTATTAGCCTTTAAAGCAAAAACTTCGTTAGACAAGTAGTTTCTTCTTTCCCCTATCATAACTACCGCCTTATCCTCCGGCGTCCTTAACTCCATTCGCTTAGCTGCACAATCCAATACAGCCTGATGTTTCACTAGCCAGTCCATACCAAGGATGAGATCAAATTCTCCAAAGGGTAATTCCATCAAGTCGGTAGGAAATACCACTCCCTGGAGCTCTAGAGGTACACTCTGAAATATCTTATTCACCACTACAGTTTGACCTAATGGGCTTACTATAGTCATCTCCCTATTAGACAGTTTAGAGGCTATGCCTAGTGTTTCAACTACTCTACATACAATATAAGAGTGGGTAGAGCCAACATCAATTAGAGCAAAGTAAGGCTTGTCATCCATAAGGAACGTACCGGTTATGACATCCGGTGCGTCACCATCTTCCCTCTGATGAACCGCATATACCAGACCTGGCTGCCTCACCTCCGTGTTTCCAACACCTCTGCCCAATGTTTCCCGTCCTCTATCGGAACCATTACCTCTGCCAGCCAAACCATGACCTTGCGGTGGCTGCTGTCCTCTTCTTCTAGCCTGATTAGGACCCTGACTTTTGGTCGGCCCCTTTCTGTTCTCATAGGACAGTCCTTAATCATGTGGTCCTTGGACCCACACTTGAAACATCCCCCTGTCTTCTTCCAACACTCTCCCAAGTGCATCTTTCCCCACTGCAAAAGTACAGTACTGTCCTTCCGTAGTAGCCTGCTGACCTCGTGGCCCATCAACTCTAGGCCTTTTTGGCACATTCCCAGATGACCCTCCTGATCCAAAACCTCTCTTTTGCTCGCTCTATCTCGTATTCATCTCCTCAGACTCCTTAACTCCTTCGCAACCTTTGCCTTTTCCACCAACACAGCAAACTCCCACTCCTGCTGTGGAGCTATCAACAACCTCGAGTCATCCCTTAGTTCGTCCTCAAACCGGACACATCGCTCATGTTTCGTAGCCACTATACCTCGAGCATATCGGCTTAACCTTAGAAATTCTGCCTCGTATTTCGCTACGGACTTATTTCCCTAAACCAGCCTAAAAAATGCCTTCCTCTGCGCATCAACATAACTAGTTCCAATGTACTTCTTCTGATATGCCGCCTTAAAATATTCCCAAGTAAGGTCATCAGCGGCAGTACCATCCCGAACTACGAGCCACCATTGATATGACTCATCAAGGAGTAACGACACTACCCCTTTCAGTTTCTCCTCGGCAGTTAGGTCTAAGTCGTCCATAATCTGTTCTGTTGCCTCTAACCAATACTCATCCGTATTGGGTGCCACACCAGATACGCCACGAAAAAACTCAGCTCCATTAGCTCGAAGCCACTCAGGTACCGATTTTCGAGCTCCTATGCCTCCACCTACTCCAGCCACCCTTTTCAGAACTCGCAGCATCGCCTGTGATACTGCATCTTCCCCCGTCTGGTCCTAATATTCCACATCAGCGGCTGGTGGTGGTGGCATTTCATTTTCAGACCCTTGTCCTGACTTAACGGGCTCCGACACGGTCATTCGACCTCTACCACGGCCACGCACGTTACGACCACGTCCCCTAGAGTTCATACTTTTGAATCACGTTTATCTGATTAAAGCATTTTATGAATTAGTTTTGTTCCACTGATTTATCACGAACAGTCTTATGTTCAATAGTTCTAAGGAGTAGTTCTTTCGAATTTATACACACACAGTCTCAAATTCATTCATTCAATCATCACATTCATGAACTTGCGTTCATCACAGAAAAATGTTGTAGTTGTTATTGTTGTTGTTTTCCTACTACCCAGGGGTATTTCTGTAATTTCGTCCTACAGGGGTATTTTGGTAATTTTTCAAATTAGGGTATTTGGAAATGTTGCAAAATAGAGATTTTTGGTATTTTTACAAAAGTGAAATACTTGGTAAGAAAATTTCAAGGGTAAAATGGTAATTTTATAAACTGAGGGTATTTTTTGTAATTTTTCAAACCAGGGGCATTTTGATAAATTTTTTTTCTTTTTTTTTGCAAAATATGGTTCCTGGTGACTTTTCAAAATAAGGGTATTTTTAGAATTTTTTTCTTTTAATTTGAGGGTACTTCAGTAACTTTCCACAATGAGGGTATTTTGGTCATTGGTACAGGTTAGGGGTAATTTGGTCAATTTTACAAATCAGGGTATCTTGGGTCATTTTTAAATCAAGGGTACTTTGAAATTTTAAAATCATGGTTTGACTTTAGTATTTCACAAAACCAGGTGACGGGTCCCTTTCGGGTTTTAATTATTAAGTTTAACCTATGACTGAGTCCTCTTGGTTAGGGTGAACCGTCACTACGCACCAGGTAGGATTCGAGCGGTGAGGAGGTGAGTCACTAGGACTGCTTAAATACCAAGCTCCCCCTGAATCCAATCCTAGACATGCGTACAACGGTTGCCACACCTTTAACTCGGCGACTCAACACATGTTTGTTTGGTTAGACTTTAAGTTTTATGTATCTTGGTGTTGAAGTAGGCTAATCCTAGGGTTTAATTCCTATAATTTCCCACATACAAATCACAAAAGAGTTAGGAGTACTTACAGTGGACTTGGTAGGAGACTCAGTGCCATGCCGAAAACCTACTCATTTCTTAGTAAAATTCAATTTTAAAAGGCGAAAATGTTTTGGGCCTAAAATGCCCTCAAATGAGTTTTGAACAAGCTCGATACCAAATCAAACACCCCAAACCCGAGCCACAAGCCCTGACTAGATCTGGCATGCTTCTTTGAGTAAATCCATTCAAAACTTATTTGAACTTTGGAAAAATATGTGTGTTTTTGAAGAACAGTTGATTTGTGTTGGGTTCAAATTAATAACGGTGTTGTTTAGGTGTCAAAACATTGAAATATTTGTTGACGTTTTTAAGAAAAGTTACTTAAACTTTTAATTGATAAAAATCGTATCACACTAAAATAATTAAAATGCATGCATAAGCAGCTTTCATACTAGTGGCCTTATTATATCAAAGAAAACTCGAAATAAATCCAAAATACTTCAAAATAAATAGAAAGTCCTAAGATAAAATAAATTTTGAAATGAGCATGGCCACCACTAAGTTCCTGTAGGCAGGTCCATCATGAAGCGTCACCAAAAAAATATCCCACAATGGGTGAGTCAAACGGACTCAGTGAATAACCACCAACACATAGTCCCAACGATTTAGGCATATCAGTTCATACATATATATATAGCAATTATGGATAATGATGCAATTCCGAACCTGAACCTAGATAACCGTCCGCTACACATCACCCGTACCAACCATCACACCGTGGGACTACTAAGTCGACCCTTCATCCACTACACATCATCGAAGGCAGTCATTGTAGACGATTGGCACATCGCCCTTATAAATTGTGGCATAGCCACCAGATAATATTTTGTGACATAAGTCACCACATTCAGATTACGTGACATGAGTCACCAGATTTCATGGTAAAAACCACCGTATCACTTCCCCTTAAAATAACACCCATATGCCCCATGTCATACAAATCATACAAATATCATACTTTATGCCTTATCTCACATTCTTATCAATATTCACTTATGTGCGATATTTCACATGTTCATAACATTTATTGACGTAATATTAAAGATTACGTACCTGAATGTTCTGTACCATTGTATGGCACCTTTAGCCTCGTTCACATACTTTCATTAACACATATATTAAAACATTACCATAAATCTATTAAGATTTAGTGTGGGACTACACACCGATTTATAACGAGTTCACCAAATCCGAAAATCCTTGTACACCATTGTCGATTGCCTAAATAACCATAGTTAGATTCGCTAACATAATGACCAATACGGCGAATATTCATATTTACTTACCTTGTGATTCCAAATCCCAAAATAGTCCTTGACTATGAAGATGTCGAAATACCTACAAGCCTTATGTTAGATCCGATTCTAACACTTTATGAACATCATAAATGGCCTATGGTGAATATCACCCATAGCTTACCTTAGATCTTAAAAGTCCCAAAGCTTCCTTCTTGAAATCGGCTACAATAGAAATCCGAAACTTCCTTCATAGTTTCGCCAATAACATTAATGGGGTTAGATTCCATCTTTCGACTAAAGAAAAGAAAGAAAAGAATCGATACTTGACCCTTACCCTTATTACAAAATTGATCGCTCCTTGTTGAACCCACAGAGGTGTTCTACCTTAGCATTGGGAAAGAAAAGAGATGAGATTTACAAGGGTTCAGAATGGTGGTATTTTGATCTACAATTTCAAAGAATGATGAACCTTTGGGAGGAAGAGGTTCGCCTAAGTAGGATGGGAAGAAAAGGTGAGAAGAGAAAGATGCGAGATCGGCTATGCTTGCTTGTGTTTTTGGCTTTGACAAAATAAAAGAGAAAAGAGAAGATTTGCTAGAGAATTCGGCGGAGGCACAAAATAGAAAAGAATGAAGAATGGCCTCACTTCTCCCATCTTGCGAAAATACTACACCTAGACCCTCCAATCGCCAACTCTCCTTCCCCCTATCTCATCCCTTCATTTTCTCCTATTTTCTCTCCTTTTTGCACCTTCAAAATAATTTAAAAATAAATCAACATTTATCTTCTATCTTAGCCGAATTTTAAAAGGGGTTGACCAAGTCCAATCCTCATCTAAATAAAGTCCTTATGCCGTCCACTACAGCTTCCCATTGCCGTAAAATAAAAGCTCCTTTTTTTTGCTTCCCTTGTGGCTCGAACCCAAACCCTTCTCCATTGCTTGTGGCGTCACTTACCAAGGCCCTAAGTGGCGCCTCCTTGCCACTTTGCCAAGCTAATTTTTATGTCCAATTCCCTCTACATATTTTCTTAAGGCCTATCAAGCTTAGCTCCCCCTTTAATACTTAAAATCTATTATTTTCTAAGGCATTTACCTACACTTTGAAGTTCTCAAAAGTTCATATAACACATTCAAACACACATAGGCATGTTACTTCATACAATTAAGCAAAAATGCACAAGCCCTAATTCCATGATATTACAGTTCTACCCCCTTAAAATAATTTTGACCCCGAAATTACCTAGCTAGAATAGGTGGGGGTATTGTTGTCGCATTGCTTCTTCCGACTCCCAAAAAGCTTTCTCCGATCCATGATTACGCCACAGCACCTTGACGAGAGGGACCGATTCCCTTCGTAACACTTTCACATCTCGTTCTAAGATCTGAATTGGCTCCTCATCGTAGGACAAATCTGGCCTTAGCTCCACCTCTTCAACCGGAACTACATGAGATGGATCCAATCGGTATCGACGTAGCATAGAAACATGTAATATATCGTGCATCTGCTTCAACTCTGGAGGCAACTCTAACTGGTATGCCATTTGGTCCAATTAAACTTCATACCCGATAAGGTCTTATAAACACAGGACTTAACTTCCTTTGTGACCAAATCGCATCACCTTCTTCCAAGGCGAAACTTTAAGAAACACATAATCTCCCACAAAGAAACTCGATCTCCTTCCGTTTAAGATCATGTATGACTTACTTTTGTCGGATGCCTCCTTCAATCGTGTCCAAATTACCTTAACCTTTTCTTTCGATTACGCCATGATTTTGGACCCAAAATCGGCGTTCTCGATTCCATCCAACGGTGGGAGTCGACACTTTCGTCCATCTGATTGCCTCATCACGGTGCCACCGAATACTTGCCTAATAAATTTATTGTGCGAAAATTCGCTAAAGGTAAAACTCTTCCCAACTCCTCTCGAAGTCTAATACACGACCCTCAAAGCATATCCTCTAATACTTGATCACTCGCGGCTCGACCGGTAAAAGTCCAGATTGCGGATGAAATGCCGTACTAAAGTCTAACTGGTGCCCAAAGCTTGATGTAGTGCCTTCCAAAATTGAGGCGTAAACCTCGAATCCCTATTTGAGATAATTGACATCGGTACTCAAATGCGACCTTACAATTTCTGCAACATACAACCTTGCCAATTTTTGTAGGGAATAGTCAACCCGCACGAGAATAAAATGCTCGAACTTTGTCAATCGATCCACTATCACCCATACCGAGTCCTTCTTAGTAGGCGTAAGGGGAAGCCCACTAACGAAGTCCATGGTGATTCTCTCCCGCCCACTGAGAATCAGATTGGCTAAAGCAACCACAGCGGAACTTGGTGTTCAGCCTTGGGTACAGGAAGAAGTTACAGGAAGCCTTGGGTACAAATTTAGTACTGCGTTCCATCCTCAAACTGATAGCCAATCTGAAAGAGTGATTCAAGTTCTTGAGGATATGCTCCGTTACTGTGTGTTAGAGTTTGGAGGTAGTTGGGAAAGATATCTACCTTTGGTTGAGTTTGCCTATAACCACAGTTACCAGTCGGGTATACGGATGGCACCGTATGAAGCTTTATATGGTTGCAAGTGTCTGACTCCCTTGTATTTGATCGAGCTTAATGAGAAGCAAATTTGTGGGGTTGATCTAGTTAAGGAAATCGAGGAGAAAGTGAAAATAATCCATAATAGTTTGAAGGCTGCTTCGGACCGACAGAAGTCGTACTCAGATTTAAAAAGAAAATAAATCGAGTTTTAAGTTGGTGATAAAGTATTTTTAAAAGTATCCCCGTGGAAGAAAATATTGAGATTTGGTAGAAAGGAAAAATTGAGTCTACGATTCATAAGGCCATATGAGATGGCCGAAAGGATTGGACCAGTGACATATTGATTGGCCTTGCCGGTAGAGTTAGAGAGAAAACACAATGTGTTTCATGTGTCAATGTTGCGGCGATATTATTCTGATCCTTCACATGTAATCCCCCTATCGAAAGTTGAGATACGGTCGGACTTGACTTATGAAGAAGAGTCGATTAAGATATTGGCTCGGAAGGTTAAACAGTTGAGGAATAAGAGCATAGCGTTAGTAAAAGTGTTATGGCAAAAACATCGTGTAGAAGAGGCTACATGGGAACTGGAAGAAGCCATGAGAGAACAATATCCAAACCTTTTTACCGGTAAGATTTTCGAGGGCGAAAATCTTTAAAGGAGGGGAGAGTTGTAATAGCTCGATTTTAAGGCTAGTTAGAATAGTGGTTTCAAGACCACTAATCCGAGATTGAGGAAAATTATGTTGATAATATTTTATGAGTTATAAAATGTTATGTTTATAATGATGCATGAGAATTTTGGTGCTTTAATTTTAACGACTGCAGGCTTAATTGCAAAAAAGAACTAAATCGTATAAAGTGCGAAAGTTTCAAATTACAAGCTAGAGGTGTCTAATAGTTATAGAATATAAAATGGAGGTCCTTAAAGTGCAATTATGCCTTCCTAAAGGTGATGGTCGGCCAAAGGGACAAGGGAATTAAAAATTTGACAAGGGTTGGTGACATTAGTTGACTAAATGAAATAAAATAAGATAAAATAAACAAAGGCTATCATCTTTTCATTTTCTTTTCTTCTCCCACTGAAAATATCAGCAAGCTTAAGAGTTTGGAAGCTTGAAACTTTCAACTACATCTCATCCTTGCAAGTAAGTCCTTTTGATGATTATTTTTTATGATTATTTATTTTTGGAGTCCCCAAAACTTAAGCTAGCTAATGAGGGAACTAATTTACAATATGGTTGAAAGTCTAGGGACTCGCTATGAGAGTGTTCATAATGTTTGCTGAGTTTTTATGGATGAAAATGGATGTTAGTGAGAAACAACTCTTGTGGAAGGTGTTAGCATGAAAACACCTAAATAGGACTTGAATCCAAAGATTAAAAATGTGTAATAAATGCATGAAATAGTTGGAATTATGAGTAGTTGTAAGATTAAAAAATGTTCGCTAGGCTTGTTTAATGAGAAAATATGATGAAAAATAATTTACGAGCCTAAAGGCAAAATCGTAATTTTTGCTATAGTATAAGGGCATAATGGTCATTTTTACCTAAGTAGAGATTATGACGTAACGTGGTTTTAAAATGATTGAATGAGTGAAATTTTGATGTTATAGATCAAGAAGAGCGCGGAATTAACTTTGACCAGGAAAAAGGCATGGTTTCAGATTAAACTGCAAACTAACACGTTTTGCACCGAGGTAAGCTTATGTGTAAACGATGCATCTTAAATATACATGTTGTTACTTATTGGTGCATTGTAAGATTGAGAATATATATGATTCAAATGAATTGAAGTGGTAGATATTGAATAATCTTCGTATGAACGTTGAATTAGATATGTAAGTGTGGAATATTACCCGTAGTAATTAATGGTGGGCTGTGTGCGATACCTCCTTAATTATTCTTGTTGGTGGGCTATGTACGATACCATCACATTATTCATGTATGATGGGCTGTGTGTGATACCATCATTTATATTATCAGTTGGTGGGCTATGTGCGATACCACCGTAAATATTCTTATTGGTGGGTTGTGTGCGATACCACCGTAAATATTCTTATTGGTGGGCTATGTGCGAAACCACCGAGTGTTTGACATTGCTATGAATGATTTATTGTGAAATTGTTATGTGTTGTATCATGTGATCTTATGGTGATAAGTGTAGGAATATATGTTAATGAATGTGAGAATTATGTTATGATATGGTTGAAATGTGGTAAGAGATGAATGAGTAAGCATGATCTTGAATTGTGAAATGCTAATTATTGATTAGTACATGTTATGAGGTTTATTTTTTACATGTAAACTTACTAAGCTTTAAGTAAATTGTTTTGTTATTTTGGCCAAATGTGTTGGCTTCTTATAGATGAAATCTTTTGTATATTGCCATAGTAAATGGCTCTTCACTATCAATCAATGGAATTAAAGGTTATTCCTAAGTGTGTAGAGTATATGGTTGGATTCTTTGAGTATGAATTATGCTTGAGTGAGTTAGGGTGATGAATGAGCTTGGCAAATACAGCGATTTTCTTGTCCACACGGGTAGGTAAGCGGGTAGGTGTCTTGGCCGTGTTTGACACACCTGAAAAGTTACTTAAACTTGTGATTGATAAAAATCGTATCACACTAAAATGTTAAAATGCATGCATAAGCAGGTTTCATACTAGTGGCCTTATTATATCAAAGTAAACCGAAATAAATCCAAAATACTTCAAAATAAATAGAAAGTCCTAAGATAAAATAAATTACGAAATGAGCATGGCCACCACTAAGTTCACCATGTGGAAGCATGGAAAAAAACATCCTGCGTGGGTGAGTCCAAGGACTCGGTGAATAACCACCAACACATAGTCCCAACGATTTAGGCACCAATTCAAATATGGAATTTAATTATGGATAATGGTTTAAGGACACTAGTGTGTCCGCCTTGTCACCGTACCAACCATAGTGAGATGATCGATGTCATAAACAAAATGCCAAGGTTTTGGCACAGTGAGACACGGGTGTGGCACATCGCCGTAAATTGTGGCATAGCCACTAGATAATATTTGTGACATAAGTCACCACATTTCACACGTGACATGAGTCACCGATTTCATGGTAAAACCACCGTGTCACTTCCCTTAAAATAACACCCATATGCCCCATGTCATACAAATCATACAAATATCATACTTTATGCCTTATCTCACATTCTTATCAATATTCACTTATATACGATATTTCACATGTTCATAACATTTATTGACGTAATATTAAAGATTACGTGCACAGAATGTTCTGTGCCATTATATGGTACCTTTAGCCACGTTCACATACTTTTATTAACACATATATTAAAACATTACCATAAATCTATTAAGATTTAGTGTGGGACTACACACGATTTATATGAGTTCACTTTGAAATCCGAAAATCCTTGTACACCATTTCAACGCCCTAAATAACCATAGTTAGATTAAAACATAATGACCAATATGGCGAATATTCATATTTACTTACCTTGCGATTCTAAATCCGAAAATAGTCACTTGACTATGAAGATGTCGAAATACCTACAAGCCTTATGTTAGATCCGATTATGAAAACTTTTAATTTGGAATGAAATTTGATAACCGAAAATTGTAAGACCACATGAATTAAGTACGGTAATGCCTCATACCCAGTTCCGTCGTAGAATACAGGTAAGGGGTGTTACATATGTGTTGGATTGGATTGGTACAAGAATGGTTGCTGTACAGGGTGGCATATAGCTTGGTAGATAGCCTTTTAAATGTCCACACGGGTAGACACACAGGCGTGTGTCTAGGCAGTGTGTGACACACGGTCAGCCCTATGGGTGTGTTAATTGGCCGTGTGTCCCCATGCATGCTAGGCTTACAAGTTAGTATTCTCAGTAGTAAACACACGAGTAGAGACACAGCCGTGTGAAGTCTGCTCCTAAAATTAGAAATTTAATTCGACATACGATCTAAGGACACAGGCGTGTGCCTTGGCCGTGTGACCATAGTGAGGTGATGACATCATAAACAGAATGCCATGGTTTTGGCACACGGGCTAAGACATGGGTGTGTCGAGGCCGTGTGAGGGACACGGTGTGTGTCCGGCCATGTGAAAACCCCTGTAGGTTCAAATTTCCACATTGGTTAGGAACATGGGCGTGTGTGACCACACGGCCTACCCACATGGGCGTGTTCCATTCTACACGGGCGTGTGGCCCCTATTTAGGCAAAAATTTTCTAAGCGCGTAAAAGTTTTCGGTTTAATGTTGAAACCTTTCGAATGTATGTTTAGAGTCTCATAGGCCCATAATAAGGATGGTATGACGATGAATGAGAAGATTTATGTTGAAATAAAATCTTATAGCCCAAAGTTCTATGTTTAAGCAAGATAAGTTCGGTAATGCCTCATATTCGGTTTCGGTGTTGAACATGGGTAAGGGTTGTTACATTCAAACCTTCGTCGAGCTATTTTTGATGCTCTCCAGCGAGTGGTGGGAGCTACTTTTGCGGTATTACTTGTGCCTGTTGTTTGACGGGATTCAATTTAGGAATTACAAAGATATGGTGCTACTGAGTTTTTGGGCTTGAAAGGGGTTGATCCTTTAGCATTCGAAGTTTGGTTAGAATCAACTAAACAAATTCTACAACAGCTTGAGTGAACCCCACGTGAATGATTCATTTGTGCCATTTCTTTACTACAAGGAGAAACATATACGTGGTTGCAAACAGTAACATGCCAAGTACCTGATCAGCGAGCCGAGAGGGAGTTTTTCAAAATGAATTTTAAAAAAATATGTCGAGAATTGTATTTAGAGGATTGAAAATAAGAGTTTTTGTTATTGAAACAGAATGAAATGTTAGTGGCTAATTACGAACGTGAGTTTCTACGACTCAAGAAATATGCCTCAGAGTTTGTACTTATCGAAGTTGGAAATTGTAAATGTTGCATGGTTTGCATGACGAACTCAGAGTACAACTTGTATCACACCAAATATCAGAATTTGTCGATATTGTTAAATAGGAAAAAATGGTATAGCAAACTTCGGGTCTTGACAAAAAGACTAAGACTACACGTGCAGCTGAAAAAGGACAAGGATTGCTAGTTTGCATCTGCTATCAAAGTGAACCAATGATTCTCGTGGAAATTGGAGACAGACTTTGAAGTTTGATAGAAATCGAGATCGACAACCATATGTGTCAGTGGGTAGTATGCGATGTTTGGCTCGAGATGTTGAAGTACCAAACTATGAGCATTGCAGGAAAAAGCATGAAGGTGAATCTTGGAAATTGTCGAGTGTCTATTTTTGTTGTGGATATTTAGAGCATTTCTATCTAGAGTGTCGAATAAGTGATAATGCTACTTTTGTCTCTACTCAAAGGTCTGTACATGTGTTAGGGGTTGTGGAATTAGTTATTGTGGTTTGGTTTCTAGAGGTGGTGTGAGAAAGGGAGTGAAGCTGTTGTTCATCAGCAAGAGGCCAGAGCACCGGCTCGAGCATACGTCATATGGACTCGTGAGGAGGGTAACACTACCGATGTTATAGTAGGTGTTCTTCTACTATTCTTTGCACTTGTCTACACTTTAATAAACCCTGGATCCTCACATTCTTACATAATGTTGAATTGGTTAAATTAGGGAATATAGAGTCTGAGGCGTCAAAAGTAGCTATGCTTGTATCGAGTCATTTGGAGCAATCAGTGTTAGTTGATCGAGTGTGTAGGTGATGTCCGTTAAATATTTAGAACGTAACTTTTCCAGTTGAACTGTTGATTATCCATTCATGATTTTGATCTGATTTTGAGTATAGATTGGCAAATCGAGCACAGAGTGATTTTGGGCTACCATAAAAAGAAGTTTTTGGCTCAGAGTTTCAATGGTAGCATGATTGAGCTAAATGGTGTTAGAACGAGTGGTTCAACTCGTATCATTTTAGCAGTTCGAGCTAATAAACTCCTTAATAAAGGCTGTGAAGCTTTTCTAGCCTATGTTATTAAATCGAATGCTGGTGATAGTCAGATCAACAAGCTTCGAACTATTTGTGAATTCCCTGATGTGTTTCCCGAAGCATTACCAGGAATTACTACCATATCGAGAAGTTGAGTTCGCAATTGTTGTAACACCCCAAACCCGGCCCATACATTGCGACCGAATCTGGTATACCACAGGGTGAAGTAAAATCAAGACTTAGTTATATTTATGAAAAACCGGCGATTTGAAAGATAACTTTTTCTCGATTAGTATGTGGTCTTTTGAAAACATGATGATTAGTTTAATGAAACTCCAATTTAACTTTAATATTTGAGCCACCGAGGTGTCGTGTTTGATATAAACCACAAAATAATAAAATGAACCGAAGTACAACCTTGAAAGGCCTTATTACATAGCGAATATCCAAAATTAAAATAAACTTATAGAAATGTCGAAACTATAAGGAAAAGAAATAAGTATGGCCTCCACGAGTCCGCCTCAACTCCTGCATCCACGAGCTACTGCTCACCTGAAAAGTTAAGGAAAGGGTGAGTCACCAAGACTCAGTGTGTAAAACCTCCCACATTATACATACTGCATGAAGCCCACAGTCACACATTGGCCTTAGCCCACATATCAACATACAACGCATGAGATACAATAAGCCCAACCCAAACCTAGTTTTTCCATCTGCTACACACCAACCCGTACCAACCAATCACACCGTGGGGATTTCTACAATCAATCGACCCTCCAACCGCTACACTTCATCACGATAGTCATGCTACCAATTAAACACGATCACTAAGTGACAAAATAATATTTCGTGGCACAGCCACCGATCACTATGTGACCAAATAAATATATATACATCGTGGCAACACCACCGATCACAATGTGACCAAAAATAATGTATGAACATATGTATATATATCATGGCAAAGCCACCGATCACTACGTGACCAATTGAGCACTTCCCCTTCATATCAAACCCATACCCATGATCTACATACAATCCTAACAATGCAACATGCTAATCATAACACATCAGTCTAACATACATACATTCGGCTATACAAAGTAACGATACAGTCACGTACCTGGCAATCCTAGCGTTACCCCTAAGGGTATCACGACTGTCTACACAGCCCTTTTTTCGACTTTTCAGCTCACTCAAGCGTCAGTACAATTATAGTACAGTGCGTGAAAGTTTACACACCTGAGAACACGTAAGACGACACTCTCTATGTCGACGCTATCACTAGCTGAAACTACTGCTATCTGCCTTCTATTATGCTCAGAAGCTGGCCCACAACCCGGTGGCCAATCACAAACAGCAGGCACCGTGCGTTTCTTAAACTTTGGGACTGGGACTACAGATCCAACCCCTTCCTTCGATTTACTGACATTCGAGTCCATGAATGAACTTAGTTAGAAGGTACTATAATGATTGCTTAACGAAGCATTAGATTAATACTCGAATAATGAAAGAAACCGATTGAACCACTCAGGGAGAATCGAAACCCTTACCTTGAAATATCGAAACAGTAATGCGGTTCGAAGGCTAATGATTTTGGCTTAGAAATCTAGGCGACTAGATCTCCTTCAAGTCTCGGAATGTCGCCCAAAAAGAACACGAGATCAGTGAAAACGTCAAACTAAAGATGGCCCTAACCACCCACTAGCCATTTGGCTTTGGCCTCAAAAGCCGAAAAAGATTACAAGAATAATAGCACAAGTCGACACTTACCTTTATAGAGGATTTCGGCTACCACTTACAAAAAGATTCAGCAATTAAAGAAGAAGATTGAAACGATGAAAGAAATAAAACCAAGCCACAAACGAGATCTAGGAGTTTTCAGCTTTTAAGAAAGATTCAAAAAAGAGATGAACAAGAAAAGAGGCTAGGCGTTTTCGGCTTTAGAAGAATAGAGTTAGGAGTTTTTTTTGGTTATTGGCAGAAAAAGAGAAGAAGAACCCTTGATTGCCGAAATTAGGAGGAGAAAAGAAGAAGAGAAAGAAATTGAAAAGCTATGCTTTAGGAAATAATGAAATTTGGCACACCCTTCACAAATGAGAATTTCGGCATACCCTTAGCCATTCAACTGATTTTCCTTTGCACACAGTCCCACATTCAACCATCTCTTCCCTCTATCCTATCCCTCATTTTTCTCTTATCCTCATCTTCTTATCTTGTGACTCAACCCACACCCACTCCTTTAGAGCCCCAGCAGAAACCACCTCTTACTCTTGAGGCACATATATAAAAAAAACTCCTTTTTGCTTAGCATGGGATTCGAACCTACTCCCTCCAAACATGCTTGTGGCGTCACCTATCTGCTCCCTTAGTGGTTCCTCCTTGCCACTTTACTAATTGAATTTTTTGTGTTAACTTTTCCATTCAAGTACCCTTAAGGTCCACTTCACCTAGTTATCCCTTTCAGTGACTAAAAATGAAATTTCTACCAAGGCTCAGACCTAACCTCAAGCCTTCTTGAAAGCTCTAAACACATCAGACACACACACACACAGAGCATGGCATACATACACAACATATCACAAATGCAGAGCCTCCAATTTAAGATGTTACAATTGTAGTGTTCCTTGATATGGTTCTAGTGTCGATTTCCCCTTATCGTATGGCACTGACGGACATGAAGGAACGAAAAGTTCATTTGCAAGATTTACTAGACCATGTATTTATATGCCTTAGTATATCGCCTTGAGGAGCTCTAGTATTGTTCATTAAAAAGAAAAACATTTTGTTGCGGCTTTGTGTAGATTATCGACAACTGAATAAACTGATGATTAAGAATCGATACCCCCTACCTCATAATGATGATTTATTCGATCTGTTGAAAGGAGCTTCAGTCTTGTCCAAGATTGACTTGAGATCGGGTTACTATCAGTTGAAAGTGAAAGATAGTGGCGTACCGAAAATAACATTTTATACGCGTTATGGCCACTACAAATTCTTTGTGATGCCTTTCAGTTTGACAAAAGCTCCTATGGCATTTATGGATCTCATGAACTGCGTTTTCCAACCATATCTGGATTAGTTTGTGGTGGTTTTCATTGACGACATTTTGATCTACTTGAAATTTGAAGTTAAGCACGAATAGCACATTTGGATCATTTTGTAATTGTTACAAGAAAAATAGTTGAATGAAAAGCTTAGCAAATGCGAACTATGGTTAGCCAAGGTTGTGTTTCTTAGGCATGTTATTTCAGCTGATGGGATTAGGGTTGATCTGAAAAGATCGAGACTATAATACATTGGAAAGCACCGAGAAGTGGGTTAGAAGTTCGCAGTTTTCTTGGATTGGCTAATGACTTCTATAGGTTCTTAAATGGGTTTTTGAAGATAGCTATGCCGATGACGAAGTTATTGTGAAAGAATGTTCAGTTTATTTGGAGTGATTTGTGCCAGGAAAGTTTCAAGAAATTGAATAATATTTTTTATTTCATAATTTATATAATTTGAACGAATAATTTGGTTCAAGTGGTAAATCCTTAAAGTCAAGTGGTTTTAGAAATGGAGGTATCGGGACCTCGTTTCTATAAACCAATCTCGTAAATATTTACAAAGTGTTATTAGATTCATATTAAAGTTTGGTTAAGAAATTTTATTGTTTAAATAGTTAATTAATTAAAAAAGAATGTAAGACCTGCTATTATTTTTACAAGAGGCAGATGGCCAGGAGATTAAAACACAACTAGAGTCAATAGAAGTGGAATAAATGACATAGCCGTTTGATCCGAAGCTCAAACTTTTACTAAAGCTTATGTGATCTGAATACATAATGAAACTTCAGTTCTTAATGATATTGTTGGTACCTTTTCTATCTATAATGTTAATGTGTATTGATAACTCTTGAAAAAATTTATATTTCATGCCTTTAGACCTAGCTAATTGCTTGTACTTAAGTACATTTTGTTACATTTTTAGGACATTTTAGTTAACATTTTTAATATGGCATAAGACTTCGGCTGTGGTGGAATTAGGTTCTTTTAATCGCTTGTGGTGGAGTTCTTTTTTTGTGTTGATGTGGTAGGAATAGGTTTTGGAACGAGGAAATATGAGTGAAGTTTTGTCTGGGTAAAGTGCAGATAGCTTGCCAGCACAGATGCCGTGGCAATATTGAGATGATCAAGTCAAAATTTTTCACGTAACAGTTCATATTCAAATTCAAACTTGTACCGGATAAACCCGTTTAAAAGAGGAGAAGATAATCACGAGCTGTTAGTTGACCCTAGCCTAATCTATCTATAAAAACCAAGGAAGGGGACCTTACAAATGACGAACAAAAAGTGGGAGAGATCTTAAGGCGTGAATAAGGGTTCGACTGCACAAAAGAAAGGAAGTTGAAGGCAGTCCTCCTTAGCTGTCATAAGATGCTATGCTTCCAAAGTGTAGACTGGGTAAGCGAAAGCTATTTTCTGATGTTCTTCCGTTATTTCCATTAAGTGTTCTTTCGAAAGATTGAATTGTAGTGGTTGATCACCAAGTCGGATGATATTTTGGTTTGGATTTTTATTACTAGCCCACGAGCTAAATCTCATAGGGTTGGGATAACCTTCGATGAAACCTTAAACTATTTTTATTAATGCATTATATATCTGATTTACTTTATTGTTTCATTTGTGTGTTCTTATTTCTTAATTAAATTTCAACGATCTCTAAACATAGAAGACTGTTTGCATACTTATAAACTAATTCTAATTCCAAAAGGGTTGGATTGGTTGGATTAAAATTAAATGAAATGAGCAAGTATTCAATAGACACTTGTAATCGACTCTAGACATAGAGTCGTGATCATACAGAAGGAACCCATGCAAGATATCTAAAAAGCCTCTAGACACAGGCAATGTAACTTGAGGTTTTTTCCTCATGAGAGGCAGACTATTTTAGAACTCTTCTGTATAGTAAAGTAGATACGATTTTGCCAAGGCATTATTGACAGTAAAGGTCGATTTGGGGTAATCTCGACCTTCTGAATCAACATCACTCTATCTTTATTTTTTGTCATAGTATCTTTACCACAACATATTTAGTTGTTTATTTCTCTATTTACATTATATTTAGATAATCACTCTCGTTATTGCCATTACATTTCTACTTTCACTTTTGCCATAACATTTCTAGTTATTCATTAATTCCACGTATTGCTTACATCATTACTCCACTATTTGCCACTGCATATTTATCATTGAGTTTGCCATAGAATTAATCGCATTTTATTATAATAACTTGACCACTTTTGTGCCTCAATCCTATCCTCGTGGTAATGATACGCACTCATCACTTTATTACTTGAACTGACGTGTATACTTGCATAGAACCGCAGATTGTTTTACAGGTGACATGTATGCATTAATTGACACTAGAACAACACATTCATACATATATGCAAAACTTTAGTAACATAAAAAGTTTATTGGTTTAGTCGACTTAAAATGTGGTGACAAGTAATAAATCCTTAATATCACAGAGTCATAGTTGATTCGGTTTGAAAACAGTGTTGTCTAAAAGGCTATAATTTTCTCATTGAATTGATGCTACTGCCATTTATCAAATTTGATGTTATATAGAGAATATATTGATTGTTTGTTCATGACGTAGTGGTGAATTGCCAACAGAAACAAATTAAATTGAGACATCAGAGTCGTGAATTGATTTACATTAAATCTAATGGTGATTCAAATGTAATTTCAATGATATTTGTACAGAAATTTATACGAGGAGGCTGTGATATGTTTTAATTTATATCTTGGACTTTAGAGTATCTAAAATGAAAGAGGATCAGTGATCAACAGTTTGCAAGTTTACATATGTTCTTCTTATGGAATTGCAGAGTAAATTTCTAAAGCAATACGTCAAGGTTGTCATAAAATTAACACCTGGAACCGCTCCAATCTCAATTGTTTTGTGTAGAATGTTTTCAACCGAATTAAAAGAATTAAAAGTTCAGTTGTAAGAATCAATCGACAAAGGTTCTATTCGACTGAGTGTATTATTTTGGAATATGCTTTTATTGTATTGTGAAAAATAAAGACTAGTCGATGAGTTTGTATATAAATTATTAGTAGTTGAATAAGTCACGATAGAGAATAAACATTTGTTACTTCGTATTGAAGACCTATTCGATTAGTTGAAAAGTGCTGCTGTGTTTCAAAGATAGATTACCGATTTAGTTATTATCAGTTGTGAGTTACAGATGTAAATGTATCGAAAATAGTGTTCAAAATTCGTTATGAGCATTACGAGTTTCTAGTTATGTCTTTCGTATTAAATAATGCCCTGTAGCATTTGAATTTTAGTGAATTGGGTTTCTTTTCAGTCATAGTTCGATAGATTCATTGATATTCTGTATTGATAATGTACTGATCTATTATAAAACTAATTTAGAGGATGCTCAACATTTGAAAATCTGTATTGTAGATAATTTATTAAGAATTTCTTAACAATTTCATTGCCGATGATGAAGTTATTACAATAAAACTTCAAATTTTTTTAGTCAAGTCAGCTAATTACTTCAAGCTAAGTCAAGGAAGAATTCATTATTTATAGTAATGTTCTCGAATTATGCTAGTTCGATTATTACAGACTTGAGAGTTAAATCGTTATTCTTCAGAGAATTTGTAGGATGCAAATTAAAGACTCCAATTTGTTAGTTTAATGGAAGCAGCGTCAGAATGATTAGATCACCAATTTCAATGTGGATTGTGATAATATACAAATTATCTCTAGTCAATCACAAATGTACAATATACAAGATATAATATTTAATAAATATGAAAAAATAAAACTTAGACAAACTACAAATTCTGAATTACAATTAGAAATAAAACAAATTAAATTGGAACTTTCTCAGCTTAAAATGGAGCAACAAGAAATGAAAAAACAAATGCAAACTTTAAAACATGAAATCTCAGAAAATAGTTCGTCAGAAATTGAACCCGAGCCTGAAGAAAATACATAGGAATATATGATGGTTCTCACTGAAGTATCTATCCAAAGATATTTAATAAAAATAAATATTATTATAAATAATGAATTTCAATTAGAAAGAATAACCCTTTTTGATATAGGAGCAGATCAAAAATGTATTAGAGAATGGATAATTCCAGCAAAGTATTATGACAAAACAACTGAATCTCTTAAAGCTGCAAAGGTATGAAATATCAAACATGTTTTCTAATGGTGAAAGATATCATATTAGGAACCCCATTCATATCCTTAAACCATATAAAGTAACAAATAATTCAATCTCTACCAAAGTTTTAAACACTAAAGTAGAATTTCCTTTTGTAGAAAAACCCAAAATAAGAAATATCAACTTATTAAAATATTTATCCATCTATAATGGGCAAATCAATAATTTAATTAATTATAAACGAAACAAATCCCTTTTTGAAAGAAGAAATATGTTTTAAAAATTGATGGACAATTAGAAAAAAGTGAAATCCAAAAACGGATAAATCAAATCAAAAAAGAAATAGAATCAACAATTTGTTCTGACATTCCTAGTGCTTTTTGGAATAGGAAAAAACATGAAGTAACATTACCATATGAAAATAATTTTGATGAAAAAAAATACCAACAAAAGCAAGGCCAATACAAATGAACAAAGAAATAGAAATTTTGTAAAAAAGAATTAATTAGGAAAAGCAATTGTCCTTGGAGTTGTTCAGCATTTTATGTAATGAAAAATACAGAACTTGAAAGAGGAATGCCAAGATTGGTAATGAATTACAAACCTCTTAATCAAGCTTTAAAATGAATTAGGTACCCAATACCAAATAAAAATGATTTGTTTCAAAAACTCTACAATGCAAATATTTTCTCAAAATTTGACATGAAATCAGGACTTTGTCAAATCCAAATAAAAGAAGAAGAAAGATACAAAATTACATTTACTGTACTATTTGGACAATATAAATGGAATGTCATGCCTTTTGGATTAAAAAATGCTCCATCCAAATTTCAAAGAATAATGCATGATATTTTTTCCCAATATTCTCAATTCATAATAGTATACATTGATGAGGTGTTAGTGTTTTTCGAAAATTTAGATAAACACTTCAAACATTTATCTATCTTTGTAAAATTCATAAAAAATAATGGTTTAGTATTTTCTAAATCCAAGATAAGTTTGTTCCAAACCAAAGTATGGTTTCTAGGTCATTACATTACCCAAGGAACCATTACCCCAATAGAAATTTACATAAAATTCGCCAGCAAATTCCCAAACCAAATTCTTGATAAAGTCTAACTGCAAAGATTCTTAGGAAGCCTCAACTATGTCATAAACTTTTATCCAGGTCTTAGCAAATTATGTAAGCCCTTATATGATAGGCTCAAAAAGAATCCACAACCTTGGACAAATGACCACACCAATATTATCACCCAAATTTAAAAAAAATACTAAACTTCCTTGCTTATATTTAGCTAATCCAAATTCCCCCAAGATAGTAGAAACAGCAAATACTCAAATCTACCTCCAAACGCTGGAATCCAACTTAGCAAAATTATAATACTATTAAAAAAGAAATTTTATCATTTGTTTTATACATTACAAAATTCCAAAGTGATTTATTAAATAAAAAATTTCTTTTGAGCATATTTGATTTTCGCAAGATGTTCAAAATATTGCCTCAGAACATATTTTCTCAAGATGGCAGGCAATTTTGAGCATATTTGATTTTGATATTGAATACATTAAAGGAGAAACTAATTCTTTGCCTGATTTTCTCACCAGAGAGTTTCTTCAAAAATGACACCCAAACTCTGACAGAAAGGAAAAATAGGAGAACCATCCAAAACCCAAAGTTCCTCAAAACCAATTAAGTCATGGTATGAAATTTTCCTTAAATAAGAAAATGAGAGATCGTCATCCTCATCAAAATCCTCCAAAAATGCATACCTTCAGGATGTATAGGATCCAAATGAAATTGGTTCACAAATCAAAAAATGGATTGAGTCCCTTTCTCTATCTCCTGAAGTGGCATTAACCTTTTCTCCAATGAAAGAGGAAATTCCTCTCAAACAAATTGCTAGTGAAGCAGCAAAAATTTTAAAAAAAATAGAGAGATTGTTTTACAAAAACCAAAATATCTCAAAAATATTTAAAACAAACATCTCTCCAGGAAGTTTTTCCAAAAGAAGTAGTAGTGTCTTCATAGACTGCTACAAAAAAATCCTCATAATATTTTCCAAACAAGTGTTTTGAAAAAATAAAAATTATTATGGATGAATAATTTTCAGAAAGACCTCCACATATACTTGTAAAAGAACTTTTCAATGGATGACATTTTAAGCCATTAGATTCTCAAAAACCTCAGCAGTATTATGAAAATATACTGGTTCAAACTGGATCAGTATTGTTAAGACACTACACAGACCCAAATTTTATCACCCATTCAACAGCGCAAATACTAAAAATTATTCAACCAAGAGATTGGGGTGCAAATTCTCTAAAGAAATTTTTAGCCAAATTTACCACCAAAATAGACCACCATCCATATTTATCATATTGGGATTACCAAATGGCCTGGTACAATGCCTTCCTAATGAACAATCAACATATGAGACATTCTTGGCTTATATATTTCAAATATGGTAGCCAATTCAAATTCCCATATTGGTTCCAAGAATGGTGGAATTGGTATGGACCATCATCTTTCGGTATCCTACCAGAAATGATTCAAAACTTATGGCCCAAATTCTTTGAAAATTTCAGCTGAACCAGACCAAAAAGACATCTCAGAACAATCCATTTATGCTCAAAATTGTGCATTTCTTGGATTGTATAACACCCTTAACTCGTATCCGTCGCCAGAACAGGGTTTCGAATCATTACCGGAGTTTATAGTTCAATTAAAATTAATTTATGTCATTTACTATTTATTCTTGAAAATCAATCACAATCAATCATAATGTCCCTTATATGGGTCCTCGAGGCCCAAAAATACATATTAGAATCGAGTCTAGACAAAACTTGGATCACAGAAAATTTTCGTGAAATCTCAAAATTTTTCTTAGGTGCAGGGGACACATGCCCGTGTGGCCAGGCCGTGTGGATCACGCGGCCAATCACACGTCCGTGTCCCAGGCCATGTTGGCATTCGATGTGAGGCACACGGCTGTGTCCCAGCCTGTGTCCTTACCCGTGTAACTCTCTAACTTGGGTCACACGGCCAGCCACACGCCCGTGTGCTAGGCCATGTGGACAATTTAATTTTCAAAAATTAAGTGCAGGGATTATATGGACAAGACACACGCCCATGTGTTGGGCTGTGTGTCTCATACGGCTGAGACATACGCCCTTGTCTTTGCTCATGTGCTCAATTTTGAGCATTCTATTTCTCGATTTTTAAGATGCAGGGGACACACGGCCAAACCACATGCCCGTGCACATGGCCATGTGTCACACACGGTTGAGACACACGTCCGTGTGCCTGCCTGTGTGGACAAAATAAGGCCATTTTCCAAGCCTTATTTCTCACCATTTTTACCTTGCAACTACATCAACACCCCAACATATTTCCAAACCAAATTGACACTTATAATCCAAGCCAAATACAAGTAGTATGTATGATATATTAATACATATATATTCAAATGTTTAACTTACCACAAATGCATTTATGTTTTTTTTGCAAGATTTACCAATTATTAACTCAATTTCATTCATCATTTGGTTTATATATCTTTTACCATTTAACCATTTCAACACATCTCAACATGATATGGCCTTTTATGATTACATCAAAATACACTTTACACTAGCCATTCCAATGGCTAGATACAACCAAAATATTTCATCATTTATTCTAATTTATCTTATACATGCCATTATACTAAATAAGTTTGCTATTTGTATCAAAACGGGCTGAAGGATAGTGTGATGATACTTCGACCAATTCCCAACCCTTTCGAGTTTTCGAGCGCTATAAAATAGGGAAAATAAAACAGAATAAGCATTTTATGCTTAGAAAGTTCATTTAACAAGAATTTAACTTACCAATCATGCTCATTTAATTAAGCATGTATAACATGCATCCAATCATTTTTGATAAATTTCCTAAACACAAGCTCTCATTAAACAAGTTAGTTATATGATTCATAAGTATATCAAGATAATAGAGATGAGCTCACCATAGAATAATTTTTGAGTATTTCAGGGATATTTAAGAAAATAATCATATTAATCTCATGTTTTCTTTTAACAGAAGTTTTATCTGTTGAATCATTGAAATATAGATGGATACCCAGGAAGTATACTCGAGGTATTCAAATAAATGATCTATCAACTCATGTTCAGGGGTACCCATAAGGGCACATTATCAGGAAGCACACTATCGAGCCATATATCAGGATGATCATATGAGTCATGTAACAGAAAGCTTATCTGGGCTATATCAGGAAACTCATAAGAGTCTATAACAGAAAGCTTAATTGAACTTAACAAGTAACTCCGAAGAGTTATTATTAGGAAGATTTGAATAGCATAACAGGGAGTTTAAGCTAGCCATGTCAGGAAGCTCATAAGAGCCTATATCAGGACGCTCACAAAGAGCTACGATTGTGTTTGCAATAAATGCTGAATCACAACCGATTGAATTGTGTTACAGGATGCTCACAAAGAGCTGCGATAGTGTGCAACACATGCAAGATCACTACCGAGCTGGATGCTCAGAGAAACTATATAACAAGATGCTTGAGAGGGCTTATAATAGGATTTCTCGTCTGAGCTATATTCTGTCCGCAACATATGCAGGACTGCATTCAATATGGAAATGATGTATCCATCGAATTTTTTTACTCAAATGGAACTTAATATTTTCCAAACATTATTGATCATGTGATTATTTTATACATTTTTAACATTTATAAAATTCATATAAACACATACCACACTCAGTTCAAGCATAAAAGTAAACACAATTTAGTTACACAAACGTACCTCGACACTTGTTCGTTTATGAAAATCTATTAATCCGTCACCTTTTCTTTTCCTTGATCTAACTCTTTATTTGATCTTTTTGGATATATATAAATGAATTTAACATCAATTTAATTCATTTCATACTCAACTGAACTCAATTCACTTCCTAGGAAAAATTACCATTTGCCCTTATACTTTTCATAAATGACAATTTTGTCGCTACGCTCGAAAAATAAAATTCATGCAATTTAATCCTTATTCCAAGCCTAACTGATTTTTACATCTTTTAATAATAGCCCATGAATTTCACAAAAATTAGAATTTTTCCATGGGTTTTACCATGTTTCAATTTAGTCCCAAAATCATAATTTCATCAAAATTCTCTTTGTAAAAGTTGTTTATCTATCAACAACCTTTCATTTTCTATCATAAATTTCAAAATTTAAGTATTTACATCCATGTCAAAATTTCTATACTTTTATATCTTTACAAATTAATCCCCAAGATAGATAGATTAAGTTACTATGATCTCGAAAATATAAAAATTACTAAAAATGGGACATGATTACTTACCCAATTAAGCTTGCTTGATTTTGTTTCTCTTTCCTAGGGTTTTCGTGTATTTTGGGGAAGAAGATGATCATAATAATATGTTATTTCTATTTAAATTTATTATCATCCATTAATTTTTCAACATTCCAATTTAGTCCTTTTCTTTTTCTAATTTTCCATGGATGATTCATCAAAAATTTCTACTAACTCCATTTTAGGGGCTAATTGCCATATAAGGACCTCAATTTTTGAATTCCATAGTTAATTAATCCTTATAGCTACTAGAATTCAACTTTTGCATTTTATGCAATTTGGTCCTTTTATAATTAAACATGAAATCAATAAAATTTTGTTATCAAAATTTTCATACGTCTGTCCTATCATAATGCAGACCATGCAATAATATTAAAATAAATTTTCTTTATTACTCGAATTTGTGGTTCCGGAACCACTATTCCGATTTCACTGAAAACGGCCTGTTACAGATTGTTTCCTGGAATTACTCTTATGAACAGGATCCATGTGTTGGAATTCCATTATTAGTTCGAAACTTCAGAATTAAATGGTGGGAAAAATTTAATGATAAAAATATGATTCAAAATATTTGGATAATTTTTTCAACAAGATTCCAAGATTATGTAAGTTTGTAGCCTCGGATCAAACCACAACGAAATTCATTCAAGCAAAACCGACAGCTAGTCCAATGTTAGCTCAAGCAAAGACCAAGAAGGAATACAAATAAACTCATGGCTGAAATCCTTAGCTCAATGGATTCTGGATTAGAAGATGAGAATTCTTCAACGTATTCAATCAAAACAGTAGATCTTGCAGATGATATCACCTCAATAATTATTACTAGAACCAAGAAAAAATGATGCAAAGAAAAGATGAATGACAATAAATATTCTCTAACATTGATATTAAATATTCTTTGGCGTGAACATTAAATATTCTTTGAAAAAAAATTGTAGTTTGTGTTTTGTAATCAGAGAATATATTCTCTAAAAAGTAGCAATATGTAATTTTAGGACATGATGTAAGGGATAAGATCCCTCAAAGAAAGAGATTTTCAAGAGGAAAGAGCCCCTCTATAAAAGACTCTCAGTTAAAAAAATAAAAGGCACGACTTCAAATACCCAGTAGAGAGATCAAAAATTTGTTTCTCCAAATTTTAGCTTTCAAAACGTAAGTTTTTAAACTATTTCCAATCTTTCAAATTAAGTTTCAAATTTTGAAATTAATTTTTCAAATTTTAAATTTAAATTACGACTTCCATCCTCAGATCCTTAGTATTATCTATCTTTAATAAAAATATTTATGAAGGTATATTAGAAGTGAATTGAATTTCGATCGAGCAATTTTTTGATTTAATGCTTAATTATGGTACAATGATTTCAAAAGTCAAATTATAATTAAATCATAATGTACAATATGAAAGGGCTTATAAGGAAATTAAATCTTTGAATTTTGATAGTGTATGATAGTTGTATAGGTTAAATGTTAAAAAAAAATATGTTATAAATATAATAGTTAATAGATAAAATAAAACTTAAATTATAATAAAATAAAGATAGTGGAAACATCAAAATTGTAACATCCTGAAATTAGGCCTAGTAGGATTGAACCCAATGGGCCTTAGGCGTAGTAGCGTTTAAATTTTTTTGGAGAATAGGAGATCGGCTTAAGTGTAAGTTGGACCTTTTAGATAAGTGATTTTGGAAGGTTAGGGGCTTCTATGAAGTCCGGGATCAAATATTAGCTTTGGGAAAATTTTGGTTTTAGGTGAAAAAACCTTGGAGGTTGGCGGGTAGGCCTTAAGAATAAAATGTGGAGGAAAATGACACAAGTGGTGTGTGTGGTGTAGTGGCAAAGTGACGCCACAAGGAAGGAAGGAGGTCCAAGGTTCTAGTTGTAGCGTTTGCATTCCTTTTGATTATTTTATTAAATGAATTTAGACCTTGGCCATAGGGTTATATTTAATTGCATGGTTTGAGGCACAAGGAGCTAGTTGGTAAAGTGGCTAGCAGCGTGGATTATGTTATAAGGGAGCTTGGGTTCAAATCTCATGAGAAGTAAGGAGTATTTATTTTATGAGTGGACGGTAAGAGTTTGATTGAATTTAAACTCTCTTGACGAAGGATCCCACATCGGAAAGATACAAGGAATGAAGGTGAAGAGCTAGCTATATAAAGAGCATGCCGGAGAAGGGTTAACATACCTTGGTGGGCGTTGGGCACGAGGAGTGGTCGCAGCTTGTTTAGCACCGAGTCCTATCGGTGTGTAACTCTCTCTACTCTAGTTGTAGAGCGGCAAATGCCAAGTCCGATCACGGTAATAGTAGCCACACGAGCGCGTGCGGCGCACATGTGGGGCTTCAACGCGATAGTTGAGGCCATCGGTAGTATTCTTGTGGGTTGAAATTTGCTTGGTGCGATGGTCAAAATGGGCCCAATGGGCCCGTGAGGCCCAATTGGAATAAATTGTATGATGATATAGTATATAGTGAACTAGACTATGTGGAACTTATATCGTGGATAGATTTGTGTTAGGTGGGCCACACGGCGTGTGGGCTAGATGGCCAAATCAGGTTTTAGGCCCAACAGTCCGGTAAAGACCGAAAATGGTAGTTGAGTCGCTCAAGGTGACACTGCACCTTTAGAAAGGCCATTCTAGGTACAAAATTACGAAAATACCCTTGGTGGGTAAATTACGAAAATACCCTTGGTGGGTAAATTACGAAAATACCCTTGGTGGGTAAATTACGGTTATACCCTTAGAGGTTGATTAGCATGATTATGTTGTTTTATGTCTATCTGATTATGATGGTAATTCATGTTATACTTATATTTGATATATGTCTAGCGTACATGACATACTGCATACACGAATTATTATGTCATATTGCACGGGTATGATGAGAGGAGGGAAAGATTGATATCGTGACTTGGTCACCAAAGATTTGGTATCACATTCATGTCTTGGACACGGAGGTTTGGCACCTCATAGCGACTCGTCCACGTGGTTAATACCACCGTGGGTTGGCCCCACTTTTGAGATATGGGATCATCGCTAGTGATTTGGTATCACACATGGGTTGGCCCCACAACTTGATGATCCGTGACTTGATCACGGTGGTTTGGCACCACCGGTGGTTTGGCACCACCAAAGTGGTTTGGCACCACCGGTGATTTGGTATCACATTCGTGTCTTGGACACGGAGGTTTGGCACCTCATAGCGACTCGTCCTGTGGTTAACACCACCGTGGGTTGGCCCCACTTTTGAGATATGGGATCGCCGCCGGTGATTTGGTATCACACGTGGGTTGGCCCCACAGATGGATTATTCGTGACTTTGGTCACCAAAGTGATTTAGTATCACATTTATATCGTGACTTGGTCACCGGTGGTTTGGCACCACTAGTGGTTTGGTACTACAGGGTAGAAAAGGAGTTATGGATGGCTAGGTTGGGTGCATTATACATATATGTTGCTTTGTTATAATTTGTGTAAGTATGTGGTATTTACCCGGGAGAGGAATATGCATCGAGTCTTGGTGACTCACCTTCTCCTTATCTTTTCGTGTGATCTGTGAGTTTGCGGATGAGGAGCCGGATGAACTCGAGGAGGCCATACAATAAAATTTGGTTTTACATGAATTTCCAATTGGGTACTTTATTTTAATTTGGTTTTCATATTTTTATGGATTTGTAATAAGGCACTGCTTAATTATGTTTTGGATTATTTTATGTTTTGAATATGTTTAAAATATGGCTTTTAAATTACTTGGTTAATTTAATAATTGAGCCCAAAGTTTTCTAAACTAAAAACTCGTAATGGTTTTAAAAATCTTACCATCGGGTAACATGAATAGTTCAATAGTAAAATTACAAGTTAAATGTTTTCAACAGTTAAGTGATTTCCAAAATTCAAGTTTCTATACTCAATTGCAAACGGATTTTCCAAAATGATATTTCAAATTTTCTTAAAAAGATATAAATGTTTTCTATCCTATGATTTATCAACTAAGTTTTAAAGTTTTATGTAATTTCAAAGTAAATTTCAATTTTAACTTATTTTCGACAAATAAAGAATTACAAAGAGTTTTTCACAAAAATTTAATTGTTAATTCAATTCTTTCAAAATTATTTTCTTTAGTGACATACCGTTCTATTAGTGGCGTATTGACCGGGTTTGGGGTGTTACAAATTGGTATCGAGCCTAGGTTTCAAAAACTTACTGTGGGTTATGGGGTTCAAAAAAAGTTTGTTTGAAAATACATGTTGTTTGGAAGTATGGCACCTTGAGTCTCCGGCATCCAAATTCGTAAGTTCCCTTATTTTATGTTTGTTAAGACAATGTTATGACTGTATTTTTGGTATTTATTTTGTGTGTGCTGGTTTGGATATAGAAATTGTATGTATAAATATCGATTTGCTTTTGTGTTTAGTTATCTAGTTATGAGAAAGAAGTTTCGAGATTTGGTTTATTAGTGTTATTAGATCAGAGTGCGCAGCGTGAGCGTAGTGTGGTAGGTTAGGACGTGTGACTGTTAGTTAGTTGGAAATTTCGAGGACGAAATTTCTTTAAGGAGGGTAGATTTGTAACATCCACGAAATTAGGCCTAGTAGGATTGAACCCAATGGGCCTTAGGCATACTAGCGTTTAAATTTTTTGGAGAATAGGAGATCGGCTTAAGTGTAAGTTGGACCTTTTAGATAAGTGATTTTGGAAGGTTAGGGGCTTCTATGAAGTCCGGGATCAAATATTAGCTTTGGGAAAATTTTGGTTTTAGGTGAAAAAACCTTGGAGGTTGGCGGGTAGGCCTTAAGAATAAAATGTGGAGGAAAATGACACAAGTGGTGTGTGTGGTGTAGTGGCAAAGTGGCGCCACAAGGAAGGAAGGAGGTCCAAGGTTCTAGTTGTAGCATTTGCATTCCTTTTGATTATTTTATTAAATGAATTTAGACCTTGGCCATAGGGTTATATTTAATTGCGCATGGTTTGAGGCACAAGGAGCTAGTTGGTAAAGTGGCTAGCGGCGTGGATTATGTTATAAGGGAGCACGGTTGAATCTCATGAGAAGCAAGGAGTATTTATTTTATGAGTGGACGATAAGAGTTTCAGTTGAATTTAAACTCTCTTGTGAAGGATCCCACATCGAAAGATACAAGGAATGAAGGTGAAGAGCTAGCTATATAAAGAGCATGCCGGAGAAGGGTTAACATACCTTGGTGGGCGTTGAGCACAGAGGAGTGGTCGCAGTGCGCTTAGCACCGAGTCTATCGGTGTGTAACTCTCTACTCTAGTTGTAGAGCGACAAATGCCAAAGTCTTGGTCCACGGTAATAGTAGCCACACGAGCATGCGGCGTGCGTGTGGGGCTTCAACGCGATAGTTGAGGCCATCGGTAGTATTCTTGTGGGTTGAAATTGCTTGAAATGCGATGGGTCGAAATGGGCCCAATGGGCCGTAGGCCCAATTGGAATAAATTGTATGATGATATAGTATATAGTGAACTAGACTAGGTGGAACTTATATACGTGGATAGATTTGTGTTAGGTGGGTCACACGAGCGTGTGGGCCCGAATGGGTCGAAATCGGGTTTCAGGCCCAACAGTCCGGTAAAGACCGAAAATGGTAGTTGAGTCACACAAGGTGACACTGCACCTTTAGAAATGCCATTCCAGGTACAAAATTACGAAAATACCCTTGGTGGGTAAATTACAAAAATACCCTTGGTGGGTAAATTATGAAAATACCCTTGGTGGGTAAATTACGGTTATACCCTTAGAGGTTGATTAGCATGATTATGTTGTTTTATGTCTATCTGATTATGATGGTAATTCATGTTATACTTATATTTGATATATGTCTAGCATACATGACATACTGCATACACGAATTATTATGTCATATTGCACGGTATGATGAGAGGAGGGGAAGATTGATATCGTGACTTGGTCACTAGTGATTTGGTATCACATTCGTGTCTTGGACACGGAGGTTTGGCACCTCGTAGCGACTCATCCACGTGGTTAATACCATCGTGGGTTGGCCCCACTTTTGAGATATGGGATCGTCGCTAGTGATTTGGTATCACACGTGGGTTGGCCCCACAACTTGATGATCCGTGACTTCGGTCACCACCGGTGGTTTGGCACCACCAATGATTTGGTATCACATTCGTGTCTTCGGACACCGGAGGTTTGGCACCTCATAGCGACTCGTCCTCGTGGTTAACACCACCGTGGGTTGGCCCCACTTTTGAGATATGGGATCGCCGCCGGTGATTTGGTATCACACGTGGGTTGGCCCCACGATGGATTATTCGTGTCTTTGGTCACCAAAGTGATTTGGTATCACATTTATATCGTGACTTGGTCACCGGTGGTTTGGCACCACCGGTGGTTTGGTACCACATGGGGTAGAAAAGGAGTTATGGATGGCTAGGTTGGGTGCATTATACATATATGTTGCTTTGTTATAATTTGTGTAAGTATGTGGTATTTACCGGAGAGGAATATGCATTTGAGTCTTGGTGACTCACCTTCTCCTTATCTTTTCGTGTGATTTGTGAGTTTGCGGATGAGGAGCCGGATGAACTCGAGGAGGCCATGCAATAAAATTTGGTTCTACATGAATTTCCAATTGGGTACTTTATTTTAATTTGGTTTTCATATTTTATGGATTTGTAATAAGGCCTGCTTAATTATGTTTTGGATTATTTTATGTTTTGAATATGTTTAAAATATGGCTTTTAAATTACTTGGTTAATTTAATAATTGAGCCCAAAGTTTTCTAAACTAAAAACTCGCAATGGTTTTAAAAATCTTACCATCGGGTAACATGAATAGTTCAATAGTAAAATTACAAGTTAAATGTTTTCAACAGATTAAGTGATTTCCAAAATTCAAGTTTCTATACTCAATTGCAAACGGATTTTCCAAAATGATATTTCAAATTTTCTTAAAAAGATATAAATGTTTTCTATCCTATGATTTATCAACTAAGTTTTAAAGTTTTATGTAATTTCGAAGTAAATTTCAATTTTAACTTATTTTCGACAAATAAAGAATTACAAAGAGTTTTTCACAAAATTTAATTGTTAATTCGATTCTTTCAAAATTATTTTCCTTAGTGACATACCGATTCGATTAGTAGGCGTATTGACCGGGTTTGGGGTGTTACAAAAATTATTTGGGTAAACTACCAAAATAGACACTTTTTTTACCTCAGGTTACATTTTAGTCATTTAGGTTATCGTGCTGTAACATTTTAGTCACTAAGCCGTTAAATTATTGTTAACGGTGTAACGATAAGCTGACATGGCACGTTAAATCATCATTTCAAACAAACTTTTTAGGACAATTTATACAATCAGTCCCCATATTTTTTCGTTTTCAGTAATTTAATTTTTTTCTTTTATGTTCTTTTAACTTTCCATTTTTTATTTTCCATTGTCTTTTGCTTCTCCCTCAGTTTTCCTCTTTTCTCCATTCTTTTCATGTAGTTTTTCTATGTTTTCTATTTGTTAAAACTAATCCCGATACTTCAATTTTTTTAAACAATTTAATTTTTTCGAGTGAGGTAAGCTTGTGGACTAGTTTTAACAAATGGAAAACATAGAAAAATTACAGTAAAAGAAATGAATAAGAGAGGAAAACAACGGGAGAAGCAAAAGAGAATGGAAAATAAAGAAAACAGAAGAAAGTTAAAAGAACATGAAAGAAAAAAATTAAATTGCTCAAAATGAAAAAAATATAGGGACCAATTATAAAAATTAAACTAAAATTTTTGTTTGAAATGATGATTTAACGTGGCACATTAGCTTTCCGTTACACCACTAACAACAATTAACGGTTCAGTGACTAAATTGTTACAACACGATAACATAAGTGACTAAAACGTAACATTTCAAACATAAGTGACTAAAATATAACTTGAGGCAAACAAAAATGGCTATTTTGGTAGTTCACACAAATTATTTTCATCCATTTCATCTTCAAAAAGTCAAACCGAAAGAGAAAACAAACTTCAACACACGACTCAGGGTTTCAAAGTTTCAAGCTCAATTTGGTTAGTTCAATTGTGTATTAGGGACTAAAATGTACAAATTGTGAAATTTTTGGTACAATTGAAAAATAGGAAGTCCTATTGAGACTGAATTCGACATAAAATTAGAGGGCTAAATGTGAAAGTTATGTTAGTCCCGTTTTTAGGGATTAAATTGAATAAAACACAAAAGTTTTGGATGTGAAAATAGTTTAATATTGATGAAATACTTTGTTTGTTTTAATCCGTATCTAACGTCAGCCCGGGTTCTTTGAAAAAGAAACGAAAAGACAAAGTCATCGACAAATAGCATGGAGTTTACGGTTTGTGTTTCTATAATTCGAACTACTCTTAAATTGTTGCAGTTAGAACTGTTTGTAAATGTTAAGAATATGAGAATTGGTATTGAAATGTGAAATAGAATACAAAATGGTGGATGGAAATGTGAATAATGAATGATGAAGATCAATGAATTTATATGAAATTGAAAGGTTAGATGGAATATGTCGATGTATGAATAGAGTTATCATATGTAATGTGAGATATAATTGTCATGTAATGATATCAAAATGATGAATCAGTTGTGATCAAAGAATTGATAATTTGGCATTATTGAATGGTTATATTGCATGTAATTACTCGATTTAAATTTTGCATATTCATAATCTCTATTACGCTTAATTATTTGGATTATAGAAATACCACTGACTTATACTTAGTATACAGTTTTGTTTTTCTGTTAATCATCGACTTAGCATCTAGTGGCAATCCCAGACTCAAGTGTTGGTGATATGATCATTTTTTGTATTGGCATGTACGTAGGAATTCTTTTGATTATAATGATGTTTTGTATCTTGTTGGTATTTTGGATATTAGGTATATAAGTGTATATATATGTAATACTAATAGTTATGTTGTTGATGTCTTGATAGGTTGTTTGGGTTATATACCTAATGATCTAATGTTTTATAACATCCTAAATGTGGGCCTGTGCATTTATATGTTAGTTTAACATGTTAGTTCAAGAATTTAAGGCTGAGGCTGAGACCTTGATTAAATATATGGATTAGAGTTTAAATTAATGTTTTGAGTAGTTTAAGTGATATTTTGGGCTTTAAAAGAATTGGGTTAGGTGGCTAATAAATGGTGTTAGCTTATAATTTAAGAAGATGGATAATCAAGTGACAAGCTAGGCTTGTGGCCCAAAGAATTAAAGTGCATTAAGTGGGCATAAGGTGGCACCATAAGGGGGGAGGAAATTGGGCCCTTGTATGGCCGATTGGGCCTTAAAAGATGGGTCAAATTCGGCACTTAAATGGGAAGGGAGTGGACGACAATTAGACTACCTTTTAGGAGTTATTTCTTGTATTTTAAGTGTTAAAAAGCTGATAATTAATAAGGAGGAGTTGGTCTTAAGGTGGGCTCTCCTAAAGGTAAGATAAGGATTGAGTTATCAGGAGAGTTAAAAGCTATCAGATGACAGCAGAGTTGGTCGAAAATCCAACTCTGGGAGGGGAGAGTTGGCCGAAATTCCAACTCTATGTGTGTGGGTTTGCCGAAATTTCTCTGTAAATAGGGAGTAGTATTCTTCAATTTTGGTATCTTGAAAACCCTATTCTTCTCTCATTCTCTACCGAAATTTCCAAGCCTTCTCTACAGTTTCTCTTTTTCTTTTTCTAAGAGCCAAATTCCTTTGTTCTTACCCTCATCTCCCATAGTCGAATTTACAAGTGAGATCTCTATTTTCCCGAAGGTGCACTGTAAGCCGTATACTCCTTAGTAATCCGATAAGTTTTGGGATTTTTCCTTTTCTGTGATTCCCTTATTTTTATCAAACTCCTAATCTAAACCATTGTTCCAAGGTCCTTTCCATTATACTCTTCACTCCTAGAAACTGAAACTATCCCATTAAAGCCGATTTGGTGGAAAAATCGAAGGTAAGGAGTGGTAAGTATGGCCGAATGGTCTTCCATGATTCTTTCCATTTAGCCAAATGGCATATAGGTTGGAATGGTTGTGATTTTTGATTTTTTTAATATTTGGGGAATGGCTTAATGTAGGAAGGTTGGTGGTGACAATTTCTAAAGGATATTCGGGATTCGGCTAACTAGGTAAGTGTTCGTTTCAAAGGTTACATTTAACTAATGAGTTAGATCTCATCGTTATTTGGTTTAGTGATTAAGGGATTGGTATGGACTCAACTAACGATCAAGCGAGAAGGTTGGATCTGTAAATGTTGCCCAAATTCAAGAAGCGATATGTTTCAGAGCGAGATTGGCCAATGGGTGTGGGCCAAAATCAAAGTCGATCGTGGGCCAATAGTAGTTGTTTCAAGTGATAGTAACGTAGATATAGCAAAAAGCCTTAGTACGCAAATCAAGTGTGTAACACTTCCCACCGCTAGATCGATTAATAATAAATGTATAAATATGTATATGTGTTCACAAGATTTATATGTTACATTAAAAGCCGAAATCTCGGATTTAAATGACGGACCCTCATGTTAGTAAATAATCTGACTATATGTTACAAGTAAACTGTTGTACATGTTTTAAATTATTGTGCATGTTGCATGGGGTGGGTGATGAAAGGAGGAAGTTATATGTACATGTATATGAGTAACGATTTTTACAGTGAACTACTGTAGCGGCTAATGTTGAGAACTGTTATACAGGCTTTGGCCATTATATGTTACAAGGGCTTCGGCCAATATATGTTGATGAGCAGCTTGACTGCCATCTTGGAGAGTAGCGGTGTGGGTTGATTGTAGAAATCCCCAATGGTGTGTTGGTTGGTACGAGGGCGTGTAGCGGATGGAAACCTAGGTAAATGGGTTGGGCTTTGCATATTATATGTTTCCATGTAAATGAATTTATTATTATGTTTAATGAGGCCCAAATCTAGTGGTGCATGAGGGTTGCACACTGAGTCTCGCGACTCACCCCCTTTAAACTAACCTTTCAGGTGACGATTAGTGCATCGGACCGGGCCGGAGTGGAGCGCAAGGTGGCTATGCAAAAGAAGGTGGATCTGGCGACAAAGTTTCCCCATATTAGTTTTTTTTAAAGTACTTTATATGATGGATTTAAAATACATTGTAATAAGGCCATATGTAACATCCTGAAAAGGGCCTATGCATTTTCGGTTTAATTATACGAAATGACATGTCTTATGTGTTATGAATGTATTTTGAATATCTTTGGAAACCTGGGAATGTATGGAAATGTCAAGTTAAAATAGGAAAGTGAACATTTTGGAAACTTGGAAATGTCAAGTTAAAATAGGAAAGTGAACATTTTGGAAACTTGGAAATGTCAAGTTAAAATAGGAAAGTGAACATTTTAGAAACTTGGAAATGTTAAGTTAAAATAGGAAAGTGAACATTTTTGGAAACCTGGAAATGTAAGGAAATGATTTAGAAATGTTAAGTAAAAAGAGGAAACTAAGGCAAGGTGGCCTTAAGAAAATTAATAGGAGGAATTTGACACAAGAACAGGGCTTGGAAAAGTGGAAGGAGGCACCACTTAAAGCCCAAGAATGACGCCACCAAAGATGTGTGCAAGCTTAGGTTCGAGCAAAGCAAGGAGAGCATTTTGAGAGTGTTTTATGTTCGAATTGGGCTTGCAGCCCAATTCGTTATTAAAGCTAAACTAATCACAGGGAGGCACCACTTAGGTGGATAATTTGGGCCTCTTATGGCCACAAGGAGTCCAATAGAATAAGTTTAAACTTCTACTCATCAAGGGAAGGGGTGGACGGATCTAGCTAAGACTTTAAGTGATTTTTATTTTATTACTTAAAGAGGAAGCAATGGACGTAATAGGGACTCTTAAGGGAAGAGTTTAATTCTCCTTTAAAACTCGGCTAAATAGGTGGATAAATGATGATTTATTTTAGATTATTTTCAAAGAGATAATTGAGGATTATTCTTTAATTTTTAATTAAAGAGATAAAGCTATCAAAATAGAAGAGTGATGGCCAAGTAAGGAATTCTAAGTTAGTAATTTTGGCTATAAAAGGAAAAGAGGGCCATTCATTCTTTCTTTTAACTCTCTCTCTGAATTCTCTCTAGCAAATATCTCCTTTCTTCATCATTTTGCTGTCAAAATACACCTTGTGTAGCCAAACTTCATTACCAAATTGCTCAAACTCTTTTCTCTTCTTCTTTCATAATCTTCCAAAAGCGAAAGTTTGCTAAAATCAAGGCCATAGCCGAATAGTTTTGAGACTTCAAACAAGAGGTTGTCGACATCTGTATTAAGGGTAAGAACTAGTTATCATTCGATTTTCATCCTTTTTCTTTTAAGATTTGATGAAATTTATGACTAACCCCATTAATATCTTGTTGCCGAAACTTTGAAGAGATCTTTCGAGATTTGTTTAAGTCAACTAAAAGAAGGAGAAGTTCTTTTCTCGAAGGTACACCATAGGCCACGTGTTCCCTAGCTATTCTAAGAGTTTCGGATTTAAAACAAGGTAAGTACATATATGTACATTCGCCAAAGGTCTATTTCATACTTTAATATTAGATTAAATCTAATATATGGAATTTCGATAGCATTAAGGAAGCAAGGATCCAATTTGGGATTTAAAATTTTGAAGGTAAGCACATAGGTATATTCGCCAAGGCCTTATTTTAGTACATAGATCTATTTCCTTATTATCTTAAAAAGTCGAAAACTAACCTATGTAGAGATTTAGGATTTGGTCGAATACAAGGAAAAGAAAACAAAGTTTTCGGGATTTGAGTGATAAGCAAATCGGCGTTAAGGTGAGTTTTAGTGCACAAATCCTACTAGGATTTGGTTTTGTAGCCGAATGAGTTTCTCATTAAACCTTTAATGTTGGCCAAATATAGGAAGCAAGACCTAAAGCAATAGATCGATTTTTCTGGGATTTCAAGGAATTCGTTAAGCAAATCAGGTGTGTACCCCACACAAATCTTAATAGATTTATGGCTTTAATTTGATATATGTTGTTAATATGAAAGTGTATGAATGTGGCTAAAGTACCATGTTATGGTACAAAGTACTCAGGTACATTTCCTACTCCCACTAGGATTACGAAATATGTTATATTAACCTATGAAAAGTGACATGAATGTGAATTTAAGTATGATATGCATGATATAAATAATATAGGGCATTCGGGTTTTATGAGAAAGGGGAAGTGCATGTGGTGACTTCGGTCCCACTATCTGAATGTGGTGACTTCGGTCACATTATTTGAATGTGGTAACTTCGGTTACATTATCTGAATGTGGTGTCACATGACACAATTATTTAATCTGGTGGCCATGCCACAACTTTTATATGGGCGATGAGCATGTCAACTGCAGCGACTACCTTCGATGGTGTGTAGCAGATGGAGGGTTGACTTAGTAGTCCCCATGGTGTGCAGGTTGGTACGGGAATGTGTAGCGGATGGCATCTAGGTTTGGGTTTGGGATGCATCATTATCTTGAATCATTAAATGTGAAATTATGATACTTATGAATATGATTTGTTATGCCTGAATTGTTAAGATTTAGTGTTTGTGTACACATTGAGTCTGTTTGACTCACCCCGTTGTGGGAACATGTTTGGTGACGATCGGTGATGGACCGGGTTCTAGAAGCTTAGGGATGGCCATGCAACAAAGAAATTTACGACTTGGACTTTTATTTTATTTTAAGTATTTTAAAGTTTATTTTGGTTTTAATTTTGGGAAATTATTTGATGTAATGAGGCCGTAGTAGCGTTTACTTTACTTTTATTTATTGAGCATACAATCTTTATATTTATTAAAAGATTAAGTAAAAATTAATTTAATTCAAAGCCCAAACGTTTTGTCACCTAGATCAAAAGGATTTTTAATAACGAAATAAACATGTTTTCAACTCAAGCCCAACCCAAAACAAACTTTCCTTCAAAATGTTCAAGTTTTTCCTAAATGCAAAAGAATTTGAAATGGTTTTCACCGGGGAACATACCAGATTAGGTCCAGGCTCGTGGGCTAGGTGTGGGGTGTTTTAATTTGGTATCAGAGCCCAGTTTTAAACTCTCGGCCTTGGGTTGAAGGCCCAAAACGTTTTCCAAAGTAAGCCCAAAATGAATTTTTTGAAAAATTTTCAGGTTTTTCTGGCATGGCCCACTAAGTCTCCGACCTGCAGTCCACCAGGTAAGTACTTCTGACTTCTGAAGTGATTTGAATATGTGAAATGTATGGGCTTTTATGGCAACGTAGATTAGTCTGATAAGTATTTAAATCCTAGGACTAGTGTACCCCAACAAATACATAAGACTTAAATATCTAATTAAACAAACCTGTGATTGAGTCGCCAAGTTAGGGTGTGGCAACCATGGTACGCATGTCTAGGATTGGTTTTAGTGGGAGCTTGGTATTTAAGCAGTCCGTGTGACTCACCTCCTCTCCACTCGAATCCTACCTGGTGCGTAGCCTCGGTTCACCCTAACCAAGAGGACTTATACACGGGGCTAAACCCCTAACTAAAACCCGAAATGGACTAGCCGTATTTTCATGGAAACCCTAGTTTTAAAATTTCTAAATTACCCTCTTGATTTGAAAAGATTATTTTTATAAATTTTCCTGAAATATTTTTGATTTACAAATTAACTAAAATACCCCTAGTGGTAAAATTACAAAAAATGCCCTTGGTTTATGAAATTTTCAAAATACCCACAACTCTTATCAAAATTTCATTACTTAATAAAATGTTCAAAAAACCCTAATTTGCAAAATATCAAAATACCTTGATTTTGGAAAATTACGAAATTGCCCCTAACCTATAAAATTACCAAAATGACCCTGATCTTCAAAAATTTCTGCAACAACACTGATTTGGAAAATAAATTCTCAGAAACAACCTTCAAGTTTTGTAAAATTTCAAAATATCCTTGATTTATTAAGATTTACAAATTTACCTGGGTTAATTACTGAAATACCCTCAGATTTCAAAATTTTTTTGAAATACCCCCGGGATTTCAAAAATTACCAAAATACCCTCATTGACAAAATCACCAAGGAACCTTATTTTGACAAATTATAAAAATACCCACAGAGGGAAAATTACGAAAATACCCACGGTAGTGGAAAAATAACAACAATGAAAACTAAACATTTCTCTGAATGAACGAAAGTTCATAATTGATTGATGGATGCATGAATGTAAAGACTGTGTGCATGTATGAATACGAAAGAACCACTCCTAAAATTCTTTTCATAAAACTTCTTCGCGGTTAAACAGTGGAACAAAGATCTAATGCATAAAACTTTTTAATCAGATTAAATCACGACGTTAGTAATGAGTTCTAGTGGACGTGGTCGAGGTAATATCTAAGAAATGTGTTAGTTTTGTTAAGATCAGAGTGCGCAGCAAAGGCGTAGTGTGATGAGTTAGGATTGAATGATAGTAAGCAATTTCGAGGACGAAATTATTTTAAGGGGGTAGAACTGTAACATCTTGAAAAGGGCCTATGCATTTTCGGTTTAATTATACGAAATGACATGTCTTATGTGTTATGAATGTATTTTGAATATTTTTGGAAACAAGTTAAAATAGGAATGTATGGAAATGTCAAGTTAAAATAGGAAAGTGAATATTTTGGAAACTTGGAAATGTCAAGTTAAAATAGGAAAGTGAACATTTTGGAAACTTGGAAATGTCAAGTTAAAATAGGAAAGTGAACATTTTGGAAACTTGGAAATATTAAGTTAAAATAGGAAAGTGAACATTTTGGAAACACGAAATGTAAGGAAATGATTTAGAAATGTTAAGTAAAAAGAGGAAACTAAGGCAAAGTGGCCTTAAGAAAATTAATAGGAGGAATTTGACACAAGAACAGGGCTTGGAAAAGTTGCAAGGAGGCACCACTTGAAGCCCAGTAAATGATGCCACTAGCATGTGTGCAAGCTTAGGTTCGAGCAGCAAGGAGAGCATTTACGAGAGTGTTTTTATTCTGAATTGGGCTTATGCCCAATTCGTTATTAAAGCTAAACTAATCATAGAGAGGCACCACTTAGGTGGATAATTTGGGCCTCGTATGGCCACAAGGAGTCCAATTTAATAAGTTTAAATTCGGCTCATCAAGGGAAGGGGTGGACGACATCTAGCTAAGACTTTAAGTGATTTTATTTAATTACTTAAAGAGGAAGCAATGGACTGACAATAGGGACTCTTAAGGGAAGAGTTTAATTCTCCTTTAAAACTTCGGCTAAATAGGTGGATAAATGATGATTTATTTTAGATTATTTTCAAAAGATAATTGAGGATTATTCTTTAATTTTTAATTAAAGAGATAAAGCTATCAAAATAGAAGAGTGATGGCCAAGTAAGGGATTCTAAGTTAGTAATTTCGCTATAAAAGGAAAAGAGGGCCATTCATTCTTTCTTCTAACTCTCTCTCTTGAATTCTCTCTAGCAAATATCTCTTGTCTTCATCGTTTTGCTGCCAAAATACACCTTGTGTAGCCGAAACTTCATTACCAAATTGCTCAAACTCTTTTCTTTTCTTCTTTCATAATCTTCCAAAAGCCGAAAGTTTGCTAAAATCAAGGCCATAGCCGAATAGTTTTGAGACTTCAAACAAGAGGTTGTCGACTTCTGTATTAAGGGTAAGAACTAGTTATCATTCGATTTTCATCCTTTTTCTTTTAAGATTTGACGAAATTTAGGACTAACCCCATTAATATCTTGTTGCCAAAACTTTGAAGAGATCTTTCGAGATTTGTTTAAGTCAACTACAAGAAGGAGAAGTTCTTTTCTCGAAGGTACACCATAGGCCACGTGTTCCCTAGCTATTCGGTGAGTTTCGGGATTTAAAAACAAGGTAAGTATATATATGTACATTCGGCCAAAGGTCTATTTCATACTTTAATATTAGATTAAATCTAATATATGGAATTTCGATAGCATTAAGGAAGCAAGGATCCAATTTGGGATTTAAAATTTTGAAGGTAAGCACATAGGTATATTCGACCAAGGCCTTATTTTAGTACATAGATCTATTTCCTTATTATCTTAAAAAGTCGAAAACTAACCTATGTAGAGATTTAGGATTTGGCCAAATACAAGGAAAAGAAAAACAAAGTTTTCGGGATTTGAGTGATAAGCAAATCGGCATTAAGGTGAGTTTTAGTGCACAAATCCTACTAGGATTTGGTTTTGTGGCCGAATGAGTTTCTCATTAAACCTTTAATGTTGGCCGAATATAGGAAGCAAGACCTAAAGCAATAGATCGCTTTTTTTGGGATTTCAAGGAATTCGTTAAGCAAATCAGGTGTGTACCCCATACAAATCTTAATAGATTTATGGCTTTAATTTGATATATGTTGTTAATATGAAAGTGTATGATTGTGGCTAAAGTACCATGTTATGGTACAAAGTACTCAGGTACGTTTCCTACTCCTACTAGGATTACGAAATATGTTATATTAACATGTGAAAAGTGACATGAATGTGAATTTAAGTATGATATGCATGATATAAATAATATGGGGCATTCGGGTTTTATGAGAAAGGGGAAGTGTATGTGGTGACTTCGGTCCCACTATCTAAATGTGGTGACTTCGATCACATTATCTGAATGTGGTAACTTCGGTTACATTATCTGAATGTGGTGTCACATGACATAATTATTTAATCTGGTGGCTATGCCACAACTTTTATATGGGCGATGAGCAAGTCGACTGCAGCGACTGCCTTCGATGGTGTGTAGCGGATGGAAGGTTGACTTAGTAGTCCCCAGGGTGTGCAGGTTGGTACGGGGATGTGTAGTGGATGGCATCTAGGTTTGGGTTTGGGATGCATCATTATTTTGAATCATTAAATGTGAAATTATGATACGTATGAATATGATTTGTTATGCCTGAATTGTTAAGTTTTAGTGTTTGTGTACACATGGAGTCTGCTTGCCTCACCTGCTTGTGGGAACATGTTTCAAGTGACGATCGATGATGGACCGGGTTCGCGAAAGCTTAGGGATGGCCATGCACAGCAAGAAATTTACGACTTGGACTTTTATTTTATTTTAAGTATTTTAAAGTTTATTTTGGTTTTAATTTTGGGAAATTATTTGATGTAATAAGGCCGTAGTAGCATTTACTTTACTTTTATTTATTGAGCATACAATCTTTATATTTATTAAAAGATTAAGTAAAATTAATTTAATTCAAAGCCCAAACGTTTTGTCACCTAGATCAAAAGGATTTTTAATAACAAAATAAACCTGTTTTCAACTCAAGTCCAACCCAAAACAAACTTTCCTTCAAAACGTTCAAGTTTTTCCTAAATGCAAAAGAATTTGAAATGGTTTTCACCGGGAAACATACCAGATCCGGTCCAGGCTCGTGGGCCGGGTGTGGGGTGTTTCACCATAGGCCATTTTTTTACATTTTAGATTTAAAATGGGCCTTTAGTATTTATTCTCATTTTAATTTCTTTCAAGGACATGTAATTAAGTTTTGGGCTTTTGATTATTAAGGCACAATTTATGTAATTTTCTATTTGGGCTTTTTGTCAACACGATGGTTTTCCTAAAAATTTTTCTTAGTGACATACCAGATCCGGTAGTCGTGTTTGGGCCGAGTTTGGGGCGTTACATGTTTGAGAAAATATCAAGCTATGTGATGTGTTTTGATTGATGCTTGGAAATAGTATGATGGATAGTATGCTTAGGTTATGCCTTAGAAATGATTTGGTTCGTTTGATGTTCATACATATGCTTTGCTTGAAAAGATTTGGTAGTTCTAGTACTTAGGTTATAAGGCTAATATGAAATCAAATGTGAAATGATTGAATGGTTGAATGCATACATATTTGGCTTGATTATTTTGGAGTGCCTTATGAGGCATATTGGTATGCTCTTGTTAAATGTTTTTTAGGTCTACAATTATAGCTATGGTTAGTATTTGAGTTGTAGGTGATTTTGGCATGAAATTGACATTTTAAAGATAAGATTTTTCCATTTTTGAGCTCAAGTATCAATATTTTGTCATTTTGTATTGATACTTTATCATATGAACAGTTTTAAGACAAACATAATGCCAAAATGGTTCTAATTTTTATATCAAGATCGATACTTTTCATATATATCGATACCTTATTTTTCCATAACAAATAAAATCATAATTTGGTATCATTATTTAATAAGGGATCGATCTGATGTCGATACTCACTATAATTTATTGATACCAACTTTAAAACTTTGAAATTTTACAATTTAATTTTATGTCATGCATGAATTTCACAATTAAGTCCTTATAAATTTTAAATTATTACATTGCATAGTATGTGAATGGAACTTTTAATTAATTGTTTTTACTTGCTTGTAGCATCCTATTACTCATGTTTCGCGACCGGACTGGGTAAGGGGTGTTTCAATTATTGGTGTCAGAGTTATACATTTAGCCGATTTGTGGACTAAATCCAGCTTATAATCAAGTCTAGATGTACATGCCAATTTAATTCGAGCCTAGAGGTACATGATAATCTAAGTCAACTCTGAGTTGGGATTTGGACGCTGGTCATATTATTTCTTTTTTATAGCAAATGATGTCAGGAGAATCTAGGAATGAAGTTGAATAAAGTATCTGTAGTAACGGTCACTCTGTTGAGAATGGGATTAGGATCAAACCGATGGCACTGAGCGTTGATTCAGCTGGTGCTCAACAATCTTGGATTAAAAAAGATAGAAATGAAGGAAATGGTGATTCCACCCTACTTCAAGCTATTGATGATGCTCCACAGTGAGTGGAAGAAGCTACTCTTACGGTAGTACTTGTGTCTGTTGTTCAATGGGATCCAATTAAAGAAATACAAAATTATAGTGCTACCAAGTTTTTGGGTTTAAAAGGGGTTGATCCCTCAATTGCTAATGTTTGGTTAGAATCGACTAAACAAATTCTGCAACTTGAGTGCACCCCGTGAATGTATATTTTGTTTCGTTTCTTTGTTGCAAGGAGAAGCGTATACGAGGTGGTAGACAGTAATACGCCATGAACTTGATGAGCGAGTCGATTAGGAGTTCTATTAAAAAAAGTACGTCAAAGCATTGTATAGAGGATTTAAAACAAGAGTTTTATTACTGAAACATAATGAAATGTTAGTGGTTGATTACGAATGTGAGTTTCTGTGACTCAGTAAATATGGCTCAGAGCTTGTACCTACCAAAGCTGAAAGTTGTAAATGTTTTCTGCATGGTTTGCACGATGAACTCAGGGTACCGAATCTCAAAATTTGCTAATCTTGTTGAACGAGCAAAAATGGTAAAGCAAGCTTTGGGTCTTAAAAAAAAGACTTAGATGAGATATTTGCATCTGCTACTTCGCATCCGCTATCAAAGTGAATTGGGATTCTTGTGGTAATTAGAGATAAACTTTGAAGTCTGACAGATTTGAAAGAAAATCAAGATAGACAAACCATTTGTGTCAGTAGGTAGTGTGCGAGGTTTGGCTCAAGATTTTGATGTTCCAAACTGTGAGCATTGCGGGGAAAAGCATTAAGGTGAATGCTGGAAATTTTCACAAGCCTATTTTTGTTGTGGATATTTAGAGCATTTTGCTTTAGAGTGTCCAATAAGTGATAATGTTAATCCTGTCTCACCTCAGAGGTTTGCACTTGTGGTTAAGGGTCGTGGAATAAGTTGTGGTGATTCTGTTTCTAGAGATGGTGCGAAAAAGGGGAGTAAAGTTGTTGTTCATCAGTTAGAAGCTAGAGTGCTGGCTCGCTCATACGTCGTATAGACTCGCAAGGCGGTGACGCTACCGATGTTGTAGTAGATTTTTTTCTACTATTCTTTGTGTCTGTGTATGCTTTGATAGACTTTGGATCCCCACATTCTTATATAAATGATAAAATGGTTAAATCGGGGAGTATAGAGTCTAAGACGTCGAAAGTAGCTGTGGTTGTATAGAGTCCTTTGTAGTAGGTAAGTTGTGTTCATAACTCACTAAGTTCCTCTGAATTTACTAGTGTTATATTTGTGTTTTAGGTATTGCTACATCAGTGTAAATACTTGAGGAGACGATGCCAGGAATGTGCCAGAGCAATAGCAAGTAAGGATACTATACATACAGTGGGCGTGTAGGAATAATTGATGTTTAGAAAGACTACGCCTTTAGTGATTATCTTATGTCATTTATAAGTTGTAATAAAAAATTTTAAATTAGAAAGACCGTTACAATATGTTATTGCAGATACTTCCCTTTTTCTTTAGATACAAAGTTTTTAATCAAATTATATAAGAAATATCTTCGATAAGGAGTTTTTGTCAATTATTTTGAGAATTTTGTTAAGTTTTCTGTGTAGTAATACCTGAAACCTTGACTCATTGAATCAGGTCGAGTGAGGGCATTACAAGTTGGTATTAGAGCACGGTTTAGCCGGTCCTCTGGCAGTTAACGTGAAAATGAGCCCTGTATGCGTAGTATGCCGAACTTGGCTTAACGTCTCAGGTACGTTAAACTTTTTCTGTATGAATCATGTTTTTTTATCCTTAAGATATTGTAGTAAAAAGGATAATAAAGGAGCAAAATGATAGTTTCATAAATAGATTAAGGAAGATATTACATGAATGAAAGAAAGTGAAGTACAAGGTAACATAAAAGAAATATTTAATTATCTCATTTGGTGGGTTGATTGAGGGATTCAGCTGGAATATTTTCTATTGGAGGATAATCTTCAAGATTTTGTTTTACATGTGCTACGTGCTTTTCATCATCTTCAGCTTCAGGCATAGTAGGAATGAATAAGTCAGTTTATTGTTTCCACACCCTTTGAAAGGTTTCCCATTCTTCACCCTCAAGGTGGTAAACATTAAAATTCAGTGTCTCAATAGATATGCCACTTAGGTAATTTAAATCTATTTGACTAGATTAAGAGGTCCTGAAGCCACTTGGGCATGTAGAATTAGTTGGACCTCCATTTTGGCAGAGCCTATTTAGATTCTTCTTGGTATCCTTTTGGAATTTTCTAAAGACCTCTTCATTGGTTTGGCACAGACTCTCCAACTCTGCTTTACGACATTCCTTCTAAGCTTTGAGTTTCTCCTCTAAAATAGATTCATTATCTTTCAACTAATTGATCTCTTCTTTTAAATGCTCACACTCAGTCTAAGCCTCATTATATTCCCCCTTCAAAGTTATGACTTTGGTATTAAGTCTTCCGATCAAATTGTTAGAGTCTTGATGACCCCGGCGTAATTTAGTCATAGATTCTTCACCAATTTTTATAGTTTTCTCCAAATTTTCAACCTTAACATTGTATTGATCACGAGTATCTTAGAGGGCCAAATTTTAAATCCCATGCTCTACGAATAAGGCTTGTGAAGGTTTTTCTATGAGGGAAAAAGGGGACTCATTTGGGTTGGAAGTAAGGTATGAGGAAAATGCCTTTTTTAATTGTTAGGGCAGTAATTTTGTCGTTGCTAAAAAATGGAACTGAGTGAGACTGAAGCTAGTACTAACTCCAATAGATTGCGCCAAGGAAAAATCCTTTCTGCTTCAACTGAAGGAGCATTGTGTGGAAGATTACTAGAATGAACTACTAACTGATTTAAAGGTATTATTTCTATAGGATTCTCTGTCAGGAGAGGATCACATATATGAATTTGATAGTCTACTTCACGAGAGGACCCAATAGGTTGTACTAGAATTTTGGGCAAAGTAGGAGTTGAAGAAATGTGAGAAACTATAATGATAGGCTCTTTATCTGGTCTATGTCGTGTTGATAGAGGACATTCACTACTCCCAGTCGCTTGAGTAATCTCCTCCAATATGGTCATTTCTTAGATTTATTTGCCATTGTCTTTCTTGATGGAGCATGTAACACCCCAAACCTGGCCTAGAAGTTAGGCCCGAATCTGGCGTGCCACATTGAAGTGTCTTTCGAAAACCATGTTTTCATTGAAAACCCTTCTTAATTAAAAGCTTCAGTAAAATCCCAGTCACGTCAGTTTATTTTTTCTGAGGTTTATTAAAAAGTTATTACCTTCAAAACCTTATTGTTGTGGAAGCTTAATTTAAAACAAATGATTTACGAAAGCGTGATGTTTAAAGATTAAGTCTCGAAACCATTTCAAAAATGTTGCAGAAACGTAGTGTTGTTGAAAAATAAAACAGTTAACATTTTGGAAAACCGTGACTTACTTCTAATAGATACAAGCCAAAGTAAATAAAAATTCAAAGTTAAAATCCAGAAACTTAAGGAGGCCTTATTACAACCCAAATTGAAATACTTGAATGTAAATAATCACAATGGAAAACATAAGCAGTGTGCGGCCTTCTCCGAGTCCCTCGCAGCACCGATCCGTCTAAGGTTGTGGATTTCCTAAAAGGTCAATAAACGGGATGAGTTTACGAAAACTCAGTGTGTAATCCGCTTGCTAGAGTAACAGTCAGTATACATAAATAGAAACCAAAACAATTTGGGCCAAAGCCCTTTAACAGTAATAGTACAGTCCAGTTAAGAGCATATATGGGCCAAAACCCACTACAATATCATTATCAATTGGGCCCAACCCAAACCAATAACAAAACAAGTGGCCTAAGCCCAGTACAATGACAGATCTCATAAACATATATGCAACAGTATGAGGATGCATCCCACCCCGATCCAGCCAACACACCACCCGTACCAACACTACACTCTTGTGGGGATTAAATCGACCGAACCAGCCAACACACCAAGCTTAGCACCGGTTGCGGCACTAAGTCAACAGAATGGCTCGGTGCCGTAGATAGAATGGCTAAAAGCCATAAATATCGCAGCAACGCTGCCAATTAACAGAACGGCTAAAAGCCATAAACCGAATGGTTATAAACCATAACGAGGATGGAACAGAGCCATAATCAGGATGGCACAGAGCCATAATCAGGATGGCACAGAGCCATAATCAAGATGGCACAAAGCTATTGATAACTGTAATAAGTTTGGCACATAGCTATCAGCGACGGTAATATAACTGACACATAGCCTCGGGTAATTATGATCGACACAGAGTCATCAATATATATGTTAGGCACATAGCCATGGGTAAATACGATTGGCACAGAGCCATAATTAGATTACGTGGCTTTAAGCCATCCATCGGTTCACAGTCGTCTCATGCGACCCATGCGACCTTAACAGATCAATACTGGATCCAAAGTCGTCTCATGCGACCCCTGTGACCCTATCAGAACTTCCTCCGTATCAATGTCCTAACCCCATGCAATATGTCGTGTATGTCATGCTCAATCATTACACGTGTAGGCAAAATGGCCATGCTCAGTAACAGTCATTTAGACATATATTAAAAGCACATCAGTCACACGATCACAGTGAAGTCAGTTTAAACACAGTCATACGATCAAAGTCAAATTAGTCAAATTCATAGTATAAGTCAGTCATTTACCCACAAGGGCAAAAATAGTCATTTTACCCTATAACGGTATTTTGGTAATCCTACCCTTCAGGGGTATTTCGATAATTCTACCCTATAGGGGTATTTAGGTAATTTTGCAAATCAATGGTATTTCAATAATTTCCCAAATTGAGGGTATTTTGATAATTTTAAAAATTGAGGGTATTTCAGTAATTTTTCAAACTGGGGGTATCTCGATAATTTCCCAAATCGAGGGTATTTTAGAAATTTTACAAATCGAGAGTATTTTAGTAATTTTACAAATTGAGGGTATTTCAGAAATTTTACAAATCGAGGGTATTTTGATAATTTGACAAATTGAGGTCTCAGCGACCCAATAGAAGGTCCACCGTCACCTCAAACGACTTAAGTAACCGAAACAGTCACAAAGGTGTAAATGGGCCTAAGGCCTATTACTCAGCCCAAGTGGGCCCACACTCGTATGGTCCAAGTAGCCTAGAGATAGCCTCGGCTATACGAACAGTACAATTCAAACCAATAGAAACCATATAACATGTACTTTATCCGTGTGGGGCCCACCAGCCTAGTGGGCCCACACGACCCATTACCCAAAAATGACCCTAGCCATGTGGACTACAGACTTGGTCTAACATTTACCACAATATGCAAATCTAATCCGTGTGGGGCCGACACGGACTATTTCGGCCCCAACGCGGTCCAAAACGACCTAAGCCGATGATAAAACTCATGGTGGCCTTAACCATCTTATGTCCATATTCGTGGGCTCGGTCCACCACATGTGCGATTGCATGCTCGTGTGGTATCATTCACCGGTACTTGACTTTTCGGCATTTTGTTGATCTAAGATCAGAAGGAGTGTGGTTACAAACCCTCTATCGGCTTTCTCGCCAACTATCGAATATAGGGTACTGTTACACACCTTCGGCTTATCAGCCGACTATCAAGTACAGGGTAAAAATACACACCTGATTGCTAACGTACGCGAATAACCCACAAGAACACCAGCCTAACACAATCAGAAACTTTAGTTAGTTGCTTATCAATCAATTGAAGAGAACCTTAACCCAAAACTTCTGTTCGCAGGCTTACCTATCACCTGCCTTAATCAATTTCACTCAGGCTGTCGCAGGAGATCACTTCACTTCAAGTCCTTAAAAAAAACTACCTGCATCCCATTCTTGACTCAATAACTAATATCATATACGTAAATAATTGAACCAGGAGTATTGCAACTTACCCAAACTGTGGAATTAAGATTGAGAGACAGAAGTATTCAACCACCACCACAACACACCCTTAAACCGAGGCACGAGAAGAAACAATCGCACTCCCCTGAGACCAAGTATTCGACTAGCACAGAAGTTCAGACGTTATTCGGCTCTAGCAAAAGAGGAGGGAAACGAGAAAAGCCGAAAGAAGGAAGAGAGAGATAACAATGTGTTTGGCTAAAAACACATCAACCAATTGAGAGAAAAAAATATTCGGCAAAAGTGTGAAGAGGTAGAGGAGAGAAAAAAATTGGTTTGACAGGAGGTTTGCAGAGGAATGCAAAGTAGAGAACAGAAGAACCTGAAAGGTATTCGATATGACCAAAAATGAAAAGATACTGCCCACACTCTTAGCACAAATTGGCCTCCAAGAAAAAAAAAACCAAAATGTTTCAAGCCACCGAATTAGAGAGTAAAAGACTACTCAAAGCCAATTTCTGATAAGACAAAATTCTCATTTGGCACACACCCCTCCTTCCTTTCAAAATCCTAAATTTTCCTCCCCAAATCACTCAAACCATCCATCACCTTTAATCCACTCCTAAAATCCTCCTCCAACCTCTCCACCATCCAATTCAAATTCCCCTTTTTCCTCCTACATTTTCTCCATGACCAATTCAACCTTGACCCTTTTACCAAGTCCACAACAACCTTCTAGAGTTTCAATCCAATTCGACCACTTACCATCCTCATATAGCAAAATAATTGTATTTTTCTTGCAAGGGGATTCGAACCCAAACCCCCCTCAATAGCTCAACACGCCACTTGCCTCCTTTCCATAAGCTCTTTTGTGTCACAAAATATCCTCAATTAATAAAAAGGTCTATAGGCCAAAGTCCAGGTTCCTTTAAAAGAAAAACCAAAATAAATTGCAAGAGCCAAGACTTGAACCCAGGCTCCTTTACAACCTTAATGACGCCACAACCATTAGACCACATGCTTCCTTATGTCATTTTTTAACACAGTAATTTAAAAGGCCTACATCCAAGCATCCAGGGTTTTTTTCACTTAAACCCAAAATTTTTGCTAAAGCCCAAGTTTGAACCCAGGACTTTTCCAATACTTCTCAGGACCCTTAACCACCAAAACAAACATACTTTTGTGTTATTCACATGCACAACTACATTCTAATTCCTCTGCACGTGAAGCCCATTTCTTCTAGGCCCAAATTCAGGGCGTTACATAGAAGCTGTAGTCTTCTCCTTTGATCGAGCTTCTTTAAGGATGGCTGTAATGTTCATGTTCTGAATTGAGACATGTGCAAAGTGTGAATATGATGAGGGTCATACGCCAGCAATAAGAGAGTTAGCTTGGTTTGAAAAAGAAGTAGAAGCTGTAATAGGATTACATATGATGTTCTAGTTGCGTGGGTAAAGACCACAAATGCTGTAAAACTAGAAAGGATGTTCTCTTTTACGCCCCACTAAGATGTGTGCTAATTCACTATTTGAGTTATAAGGCCAAGCTTCAAAAGCAGAAGGCACAATGAGATCACCCAACCACTTTGTAGTATCATTCGACCGACAACCATTTGGACTTAATTTTTGTAAACAATATTGGAATACATTTCTAATGGAAACAAGTTCCACCAAATCAAGTATACGCTCCATTCTAAATCATTTATATTGTTTCTTAGCAATTTGAGAGTCTATTGGTTGATTATGTGCACATATACTCTCATGAGGAAGGCACCATCTTATTGGAAAACCAAACCAAGATTCAAGCTTCCAAATAACTCTTATGTATTTGTATTTCCTTTGATGAAGATTTGAAATTCTATTCTAGATAATGGGCTATAGCAGCCCATTTTTTAGTTGTGTCGGAAACATTAGTTTCGAAACCACAAATCTTACTTATAAGTCCACAATAATAATTATTTAAATTATATAAGTCAACTATAATTTTATACTGAATTTTGATTTGATGAATTTTAGCTAATTAAATAAATAGCTAAGTATAAATGGTTGTCCCGAAAGTCAAGTGCTTTCAAAAAATAAGGTATTAGGACCTTGTTTCTATAAACCGAGCTTGTAAATATTTTTATTAAATATTTACTGAGTTATTATATTAGTATATGAAGGTTTGGTTTAGAAATTTTAATGTTTGGTTAGTTAATTAAGGAAAAGGACTAAATCGTAAAAGATGTAAAAGTTAATCGCTAATGAATTTATTGATTAAATACCTTAATTAGTGGTTGAGGAGGACTTATATGATATTTAGACCATAATAAATCAACATGGACGGTTAAAATGAATTTTTTATATTTTATATGTTTTATGTTTTAGTTTAATTATTAAAGTGATAAAATTAATAAATTAATAAAACAAAAAGTAAACACATGTTTCCATATTCTTCATTTCTTCATTTCCATAACCGAACCACCATACCTTGGGAGCTCCATTCAAGCTAATTTCTTTGCATGGTAAGCAATTTTTCACCCGTTTCTTGTAAATTTTATATTTTTGAGATCATTGCAACTAGGTCCAGTTAACCTGTATTTTGTTTTCAAAACTATTAAAGTTTTGGATTTTTTTCATTAATTAATTTTAGTTTTTTCTTATGTTAGATGAAAGATTTATGATCTTGATCGATGTATATGACTATCTTGTAAAGGAATTTTTGTTAGTTTTGAACCTAAGGACGATTGTAAAACTTTGTAAAATTCAGCCTATTAAATTTTATATTTTCAAATGATTAAAGGTTGTATAGGGGTGCTATTAAATTTGGTTATGGATATTAGGGTTTAAATGTGAAAATTTTAATAGTTTTGACTTTAGCGGACTAAATTGAAAGAAATGTAAAAGTTTGGGGAAAATATGAAAAAATTAAGGAATGCATGCATAGAAATGATTTTGAATATGTATTTGAATTTGATAAATTTAATTTAATCATTATAGATCAAGAATTGAATCATACGGAGGATAATCGAGGAAAAGTGAAAATTATGGATTAGTTCCTACGAGTCAACTGTTAGCATATCCTAGGTAATTTCATAGCATTATTGAATAAGGATATATGTTTATAAATTATGTTGTTTTCTAATTGTTTAAATTGAGTTGTGGTTGAATATTTAGTAATGAAATTTATAATTATAAAATGTTTATAATTAAGTAAAAATTTAAAGTATACTATTTGGAAGTTGAGAAATGGTAGTGAAATGTGAATGATATTATCTCGGAATGGATGAAATTAATATGCGAGATTGTGGAAGTGCCTCTGTTTTCTTAATGTGATGAATTCAATATAAATGCCTGTTTGAACGTAGTAAACGATTAGGATACGAATGGCATGCCAATATTGTTAGATCGAGTGCTTGTACGGGATTGCACTTTGGTGCCTCTGTTTGCACTTGATGCCTCTAGTGTAGTTTGGGAAACCCGAGTATCCGAGTCATGTTGTTATAGATCATCGGGCTAAGAAATTATATGATTAAGGTTAAAACTATTTGATAGATTTGGAATATATTCATTATATTGATGTATCAAAAATAATCGTTACAATATGTTTCTTTATAGTATTGATGTGATGAAAAATAGTAACATTTATATATATGTGAATGGATTTGGTTTGAATCAATGTGACTGTAACACCCCAAACCCGGCCCAAACACTACAACCGGATCTGGTATGTCACTAAGGAAATTTTCTAAAACATGTTGCATTTTCAGAAAAACATTTTGGTAAAGTTTAACCTTTTATTCGAGAAAAAATTAGAATTTATAGTTTTAAATAAAATATGCCTTTATGAATTACAAACCCCAAATTTAAATACATGCCTTAGTTCAATTAAAATAAAAATTTAAATAACTAAAAATAATAAAAGCCCTTAATAAAACAAAATATAAACTGATGGCCCATGGCCTTATTACAACGAGATTTAAAATCCATTAAATAAGAATATAAAATAATAACTAGAGTCTTTTGTTGGATCCAAATGTTCTTTTGCATGGCCACCTTAGCCCTCTCCGCCTTGGTCCGATGCACTAAATGCTACCGAAATGTTAATTAATTGGTTGAGTCATGAGACTCGGTGTGCAACCTCATGCACCATTAGATTTGGGCCTTAGCCCCATACAACTAAAATAATCAGAATTAATATGCATAATAAAAATAATATGCAAGCCCAACCCAAATCCTAGGTTTCCATCTGTTACACGCCACCCGTACTAGCCATTCACACCATTAGGGATTTCTACAATCAACCCACACCGCTACACGCCATGTTGGTAGTTGTGCTGCTCATTATCAGATCATGGCCGTAGCCACTACAACAGATCACGGCAAAAGCAGCTACAACAGATCACGGTAAAGAATCGCTACAACAGATCACGGTAAGAACCGCTACAACAGATCACCGTAAAAACCGCTACAACATATAACTTCCTCTTTTCATCAAACCCAACCCATGCAATCACAAAAAATCGGCATACACATATCATTTAATCAGAACATTCACTTAGAATGACAAGGATCACTAACCTGGTGATTTGCTCTTTGGGTTTCAAACGTTATGCCCGGATTTCAGCATTTATCAGAACATACAAGTCTTATAATCATGTATTTAACAAACAGATCTAGATGGTGTGGAAAGTTCCACACCTGATATCACGAAATCCAATATTCTTAGTCGATATCCTTGTTATCCCGATCTACAACTTTGCTCAAAAAGCCGGAAAGATGTGAAAATAGGGCCTCTCCTTGAAATCTTGAAAATAACACGACTTGAGTGTTACTGATCTTTGACTTAGAGATGTAAGCGTTGGACTCATCTATTGTTTTCTTCAGATTCGGCACAAGCAGACTTTACTGAAGAAAATTTGGCAACTTCAGGAGGTGAGATCTAAGAATTTTGGTTTTTAGAAGATTTAAGAATTGAAGAGATGGCTAAGAGAGATTTGGCCAATGAATATTAAGGAGAAGAATAGAATAATAGAGATGTGATTTCGACTTTTAGGGATTAGAAGAAAAATAACAATAGAGGTTAAAAGATTCGGCCAACTAGGAAATTTTAGAGAGGAAGAAAGGGTGAAGAAAATGGTGGTTTTTGGCTTTTGAGAGGAAGAAGATGAGAAAAGAAAATAAAAGAAAGGCTTCCAAAATTTCGGCACACCCCCTCTTTATATAGAAAATCGATTCCTCCCTTTAGCAGAGATTGATTTTTTAGCAACACTGCCACACATGATAGCTCCTATCCCTTTTCCCTTATCTTAATCTATTATCTCCTCAAAAATAGTCTTTATCTGCTTATTATCCTTAAAGACTAAATCCTTAAATAATAGCCTTTATCTTCTTATTATCCACATAGAATAAATATAGTAAAATTCCCCAAAAAATAGCCTTGTGCTGTCCACTTCCCTAATCCCTAATGCCAAATTTAACTAACTTAAATTAGAAGATTTGGGCTCCTTAAAACTTAAAATTTGGGCCCCTAACACTTAAATTAACTCATTCCACATATTTACCCATTAAACGCATAGGCCCAAAAATTTAGGATGTTACATTTCTACCCTCCTTAAAGAAATTTCGTCCTCAAAATTTCCAACTAACTAGAAATCATACTACCTAAGTCTCACCACCATGCTTTCGCTGCGCACTCTAATTCTAAAGCCAAAATAAACACTTAGTATACTACGGTAGGGCATGCACCATTATTCGCATCTGAAGCGTCTTCGGCCCCTTGTACTCATTATTTCGATCGACGTTTATCTGATTAAGAATTTTATGAATAATTAATTCTTCCCACTTATTAACCGCGAACAATCTTATGTAAAATCATTTCGATAGTAGTTCTTTCGAATTCGAATTCTATCTATGGGTTTAGTTCTCAAGTCGATACTTCCTAGTCCTAGAGTTCACCTTTAGTCAACATTCAGTACACATCAATCATAAAAACAACGTTATAAACTTACATTCACCACCTAGGGGTATTTTCGTCGTTTCACTACCCAAAGGTATTTTCGTAATTTTACCTACAGGGGTATTTTCGTAATTTTTTTCAAAATAGTGTATCTTGGTGATGTTTCAAAATAAGGGTATTTTTTTAATTTTGCAATCCGAGGTATTTCAGTAATTTTACAAACCGGGGGTATTTCAATAATTTTGTAAATCAAGGGTAAGTTGGTAATTTCTTTTCAAACCAGTGGTATTTTGGTTATTTTACAAATCAGGGGAAATTTGGAAAATTTTGAAACTAGAGGTTATTTTAGTAATTTTACAAAATAGGGTGGCTAGTCCCTTTCGGGTTTTAATTATAAAATTTGGCCCATCAACAAGTCCTCATGGCTAGGGTGAACAGTCACCACGCACCAGGTAGGATTTCAACAAAGAGGAGGTGAGTCACTAGGACTGCTTAAATACCAAGCTCTCCCTGAATCCAATCCTAGACATGCGTATGCCTGTTGCCACACCCTAACTCAGTGACTAGTTTACAGGATTTGTTTGGATAAATTAAGTCTTATGGAATTTAAGAAGTTGTTTAAGCTAAGCCTAAAGTCCATCAAGTTCTAATTAAAATAATCTCGTCCTTAAAGCCCATCAAGCCCACATGCATATATATCACAAAGTGGGTTTAGAATACTTACAGCGGACTTGGTAGGAGACGCAGTGCCATGTCGAAAAACCCATCCTGTAATATTTACAAAACATGCATACTTGAAAACCTATTTTTAGAAAACATTTTGAGCCCAAAACCCCAGAGTGAGTTTTGAACCTGCTCGATACCAATTTGTAACACTCAAACCCGCCCAAACACTACAACCGGATCGGTATGTCACTAAGGAAATTTTGTAAAACATGTCGCATTTTCAGAAAAACATTTTGGTAAAGTTTAACCTTTTATTCGGGAAAAATTTATAATTTATAGTTTTAAATAAAATATGCCTTTATGAATTAAAAACCCAAATTTAAATACATGCCTTAGTTCAATTAAAAATAAAAATTTAAATAACTAAAAGTAATAAAAGCCCTTAATAAAACAAAATATAAACTGGTGGCCCATGGCCTTATTACAACGAGATTTAAAATCCATTAAATAAGAATATAAAATAATAACTAGAGTCTTTTTGCTGGATCCAAATGTTCTTTTGCATGGCCACCTTGCGCTCCACTCCAGCCCGGTCTGATGCACTAAATGCTACCTTAAATGTTAATTAATTGGTTGAGTCGCGAGACTTAGTGTGCAACCCTCATGCACCATTAGATTTGGGCCTTAGCCCCATACAACTAAAATAATCAGAATTAATATGCATAATAAAAATAATATGCAAGCCTAACCCAAATCTAGGTTTCCATCCGCTACACGCCACCCGTACCAGCCATTCACACCATTGGGGATTTCTACAATCAACCCACACTGCTACACGCTTTGATGGCAGTCGTGCCGCTCATCATCAGATCATGGCAGTAGCCACTACAATAGATCACGGCAAAAGTAGCTACAACAGATCACGGTAAAGAACTGCTACAACATATCACGGTAAGAACCGCTACAACAGATCACGGTAAAAATCGCTACAACATATAACTTCCTCCTTTCATCAAACCCAACCCATGCAATCATAAAAAATTGGCATACACATATCATTTAATCAGAACATTCACTTAGAATGACAGGGATCACTAACCTGGTGATTTACTTTACCCTATTTGGGTTTCAAACGTTATGCCGAGATTTTAGCATTTATCAGAACATACAAGTCTTATAATCATGTAATTAACAAACAGATATAGATGGTGTGGAAAGTTACACACCTGATATCGCGAAATCCAATATTCTTAGTCGATATCCTTGTTATCCAGATCTACAACTTTGCTCAAAAAGCTGGAAAGATGTGAAAATAGGGCCTCTCCTTGAAATCCCAAAAATAACACAACTTGAGTGTTATTGTTCTTTGACTTAGAGATGTAAGCGTTGGACTCCTCTATTTTTTTCTTCAGATTCGACACAAGCAGACTTTACTGAAGAAAGAGGTGAGATCTAAGAATTTCGGTTTTTAGAAAATTTAAGATTTGAAGAGATGGCTAAGAGAGATTTGGCCAATGAATATTAAGGAGAAGAATAGAATAATAGAGATGTGATTTTGGCTTTTAGTGATTAGAAGAAAAATAACAATAGAGGTTAAAAGATTCGGCCAACCAGGAAATTTTAGAGAGGAAGAAAGGGTGAAGAAAATGGTGGTTTTCGGCTTTTGAGAGGAAGAAGATGAGAAAAGAAAATAAAAGAAAGGCTTCCAAAATTTTGGCATACCCCCACTTTATATAGAAAACCGATTCCTCCCTTTAGCAGAGATTGATTTTTTAGCAACACTGCCACACATGATAGCTCCTATCCCTTTTCCCTTATCTTAATCTATTATCTCCTCAAAAATAGTCTTTATCTGCTTATCATCCTTAAAGACTAAATCCCTAAATAATAGTCTTTATCTGCTTATTATCTACATAGAATAAATATAATAAAATTCCCAAAAAAAATAGCCTTGTGCCGTCCACTTCCCTAATCCCTAATGCCAAATTTAACTAACTTAAATTAGAAGATTTGGGCTCCTTAAAACTTAAAATTTGGGCCCCTAACACTTAAATTAACTCATTCCACATATTCACCCATTAAACGCATAGGCCCAAAAATTTAGGATGTTACAGTGAGATATCGATTATATGATGAAATGTTCAGTACTAATGTTATATGATTTGTAAATGGTTGTCAAGGTTAAATAATTTATTTCTTTTTGCATTTAAAAGTTCTTTGAGGTAAGTTAATTTTAATTTTAGTTATGAACTTACTAAGTTTCATAAACTTACTTGATTTGTTCTTGTTTTCTGTAGTAAATGTTTTGCGAAATTGGTAGGACGGATCAACTCCAAGCTCACACTACCGAGACTCCTTTCTCGGTAGCTTTTGATTTGGATAATTTTAGTTGGTGGCATGTATATAGGATTTGAACCTTTCAAGGTTAATATGTTAGTTGAATTTGTAATTTTTATGTGGTTATGAGGTGATAAATTATGTCTCATGTTGATCTCATTTTGTATAGTAATGTTTTGTGCACTAGTTTTAGGCATTATTTTGGTTTGGTATCTTTAATGATTATTAAAATATGGTATGGCCAATTTGATAGGTAATTCATGATAATGGACATATATGAATTGTCTTTGGTATGTGGATTTGGTATGTGATATTTGGAAAGATTTTTTTGATTGAATAACATGTATATAAAGGTGATATCTTAGGTGAGTTGCTTGTTGTATATGCATAAAATTTGTGGTGTGTATGTTTTAGACTTGATTATAGGTGTCTTGGAAGCATGTTTATGGGTGATTTGGTTTTGGCTTGTCATCTAAGGAATTAGCGTTGATTTACCTTGTTTTGGAAGTTATTTTAGGTACACACGACCGTGTGCCACACACGGTCTGCGGCACGATTGTGTGACCTTATTTTGAATACACACAATTTGGCACATAGTCACAGCCGTGTGACCTTATTTTGAATATGTACACAGTCGGGCACACAAGCTGTGACACGATTGTGTGACCCATATTTCAAATTGTACACGGTTTGGCCACACGACCATGTCTCTAAGCCACATGGTTTGGGCTCTGTCGCACAGCCTAGTCACATGGCCATGTGACCACTGCTTCTAAAATTTTCAAGTTTTTCCATATTTTTCTGTTTTGATTCAAATTTGTCCTTGATTGTTTCCAAACTATTTTTAGGGCCCCATAAGCTCGTTTTAAGGCCCATAAATGTGATTTTCCTATAATGGAATGTAGATATGAATGTTTTTATTTAATTTAATAAATGAATGATTAATGTTGTAATTTGTTTTGATATGTACTGTAATACTTCATAACCCTAACCTGACGATGGAGATGGCTTAAGGGTGTTACATGGGCTCATAGCCTAGGCGAACACCAAAACAAGTACTACTAGCAGAAGTTCCTTTCCCCTTTACCTTTAGTTGGTAAAATTTTTGAAAATTGCCTATTAGTGGTGGCTCATTGTAAATGCAGCAGTCAATATAAAAAGCCACCAGTGTCCACTAGGATAAGGTTGATAGCTGCCCTGGTGCAATGACATATTCGTTAAGTATAGTACAAAAGAAAAGGTTGAGTGGCAGATGGAAATTAACTTCCAACAAAATCGGAGGTAAAATGAAACCTATGGAATTATCACTTAGACGGCATCCACAAGGTCTTTAGAATTCATAAGAAAAGTTTGGGTCTCAAATGCCTCGGAATCCTTAATATCAATTAATTTCATCATAGGTAGTCTTACAATCAAGCATCTGAGCCTTTTCCTGTGGTGGAGTATCTTTGAGACCTTGAGGTCCAAATATGATTAGATTTTTGGGGTTAGAGTTTTGATTAGCTTGGCCACGACCCCTCCTTCTGATAGTGGTTTGAACCATTTTGTGTGCAAGGAAATGAAAAAAAAAAAAATGAAGGAAAAAGAAGTTACCTTTGAGAATTAATGAGGTTGAAGATGAAGACCACAAAAGGATTGATTGGAGAAGAAATTATGGTTTTAGTTGTTTCAGCAAAGTGTTTGGAAAAAGTGTTTAAACGTCTGTTGTATAGAGAAACAAACATGTGCAACAAGTTGAATTCATGGTAACTGTTCAGATTTTCTAATGTAAAAATGACATCTTTCATAGATCAAGTAATGAGACATTTAAAATTTTACAAGTAACCGCTAAGTAATGAAAAAGCCTATGTGAATAGAAATTGAGGTAGGTACAAAGAATAGTTCGCCAAATGGATGGTTTACGTTTGGCGCAAATGGTCAATTTTAAATTTTGTAGTAAAATTCTGTCATGTTAGAAAATTTTGATGACGAAATTTTGTTAAGTGGGGAAGGGTTGTGGAACGAGGGAAATGTGCAAGTGTATAGAATCACAAAAAATAATAAAGTGACAAGTAATGTCGAGTTATTGTACGCACATGGACTGTGAAAGAAAATATTTATGAAATGCAAAATTAAACAATTTGGTGTTGGAAAATATATTGGTTTAAAGAGATTTTGTAAAAACTAAAAATCAACTAAGTAATTTAACTAAGAAAAAAAATAAAAAGTAAAGATATTCCAATGCACGATTTCTAAAAGGTGAGTTTAATCAATATGAAATAAATGTGTTAGATCAATTTTATTCTTTAACTTAGAATAATTAAAGTTGTGTTCATGTTGTTATGAACAATTTCATGGCAACTCGGTGAATTGTTAACTAATGCACATACTTACCTATTAGAACCTATTAATCTCTTGACCATATCTCTATGTCAATTCAACTGGTTAATCGAATTTTAATAAGTAAGTAAAAGATTAAGTGAAGTAACAATATATCTCTATATTGAAACAATTTAATAACAATAATCTTGCAAGTTATGCAAGGATAATGTATCGTTTAATACCGTCACTAATTTAACCCTGAGCTACCTTAGAAGATTAAACATACACCAATTAAATATTATGTCCATTAATTACAATTTCTGTAACGCCCTGAATTTGGGCCTAGAAGGAATGGGCCTTGAGCGTGGAATTAGCTAGGAGATTGCACATAAATATTTATGTGTGCAAGAAAATGACACAAATTGCTTGTTTGCTTTAGGGCCTATTCTTCTGTGCTTAAAAAAAGCACTTTAGCTCCAAAAGCACTTTTGGAAGAAAAGTCAAGAGAAATGTCGCTTTAAGTCGTAATTTTGGCTTTTCAGAAGTGCTTTTGAAAAGGAGAAGCTAAAATTTTTAGCTTTTTCTCTCCCAAAAGCACTTTTAGTGCTTAATTACTTTTTCACCCTCCAATAACATAGTTCTTTCCCTTTTTTTTCTTGGTGCTTAATTACAAATGTGTTAAAATCATTAATTAAAAATAAAAAATATTTTTAAAATACTAATTACAAATATTTAATGGTTATATTTAAATATTTAAAATGTAGTTTATATATTCTAATTAAATTTTATAAGTAATTAATGTTTATTACTTAAAATATTTAAAACTTATATTTCATATATTAAAATATTAACAAGTTATAGTAAATTTTTTATATTCTTACTAAAATATAATAATATTAACTAATTTAAATTTTATTTAAATGCATATTTGTTACTTGATAATAACATGTCTAAAATGAATATTTTATTTCTCAAAAGCACTTTTTGACAGCAATGCTAAACACTCAAAATTTAAACTAAACTTTTCAAAAGCACTTTTCCACAGCACTTTTCAAAAGCATTGCCAAACTAGCCCTTAATGGCTAAGTGATTTGGGTGTGTATGAGAGTGTTTGAGAAGCCTGGGTTCAAGTCTTAGCCCTTGTAAAATATTTAGGTTTTTTCTCTTAAATGAACTTGGACACTGGCACTTAGGCCTTATTAGTAATTATGCTTGTTTTATGACACAAAAAGAGCCTGTGGTGTACTGGCAGGGTGGCATATGGTATAACTGAGAGGTCTGAGGTTCAAGTCCTGGGTTACACAGTGGAATGTTTATTTTGTTGCTGGAGCTGTGGAGGTAGAAGAGTTGGATTGAAACACTATTGAGAAGAGTTTGAATTGGTCTTAGATGGAATTGTGGAGAGGATTATGGAGAGAGTTGGGGAGAAAATCAAGGAATTTCAAAATGGGAGGTTGGTAGGGTGTTGTGGCCGATTGGGAATTTAAGGCTCAAGGGGATTTCGGCTAGGGGAAATAGGGAGAAATTTTGGCTGTAGGCATATTCTTTGTTTCCGTTTTGTGGAGCTTGAAAGGAGAGGGTCGAATTTCCTTTGTGATTTTTGCCATTCGGGATTTCTTTCGGGTTTTGCGTTTTACAACTGTAGTGACCAAAAGTGCCATTATTTTCTCCCTTTCTTCAATTTCCAATTAGGTAATATTCTTTTGTGGTCTCACTTCTCTTTCTCTGCCCATTTTTCTATTTTCTTTACTCTCCTAACAGTGCCGAATGCACTTCTTTTCTTTCCTTCTTCATTCTTCTATTTTCTCTCAAAGTCGAACCTACTTGTCTCTCCCTCTCTCACCCTTGGCTGATTGTGGTCCTTTCTTTTTAGGTTTTCTTTAGTGACCATCCCCTCTTGTCTATCTTCCTTCCTCGTTCTACTTTAACGATTGTTGATAGCCTAGTGATTGGGGATATATTGTTAGTGCCAATTACCACCATCACTTGTCCATTGTGCCGAACCTAAGCTGTTGCATTCTTTATTCTTCCGATTCTTGTGAGTTCTTCGTTGCACGATATAGGTAAGCGTGTTCGTTAAGGATCAATTATTTCATGGTTATATATAGATTAATGGTGATTCGTTTTGTGTGTAGATACTAATCAAAGAGTGGTAATCACTTTTGATCAACGGTTAGTTGCAAATACTTGTAACACCCCAAACCCGACCTAAACGTTACGACCGGATCTGGCATGTCACATGAAAGGAATGTCTAAAAACTGTGTGTTCGTTAAAAAGTTCGTGTTCGCTATATTTGTTATGAAAAATCGAGTGTAAGTAATTTTGAATAACGGTTTATTAACATTTTAGGAAAATCTCGTATTAAACATTTAATAACAACCAGTAACCAAATTAAAAGCTAAAACCAAATAAAATACCAAGGCCTTATTACATTGAAAATCCCAAAATTAGAAAGTAATTTTAAATAGAAACTGAAAGTTTACCAAAAAAGCAGGCATGGCCACCACAGAGTCCACCTCGGCTCCAAGTCCTCAAACTAGGGATTACCCAAACATTTAAAAGAGGGGTGAGTTTACGAAAACTCAGTGTGTACAACCCCAATAGTAAGAACATGTATCAACCCATACAAATACAACATATTAAGCATGTATGCAATGCAACCCACCCCAACCTAAGTATCCAACCTCTACACACCACCAGTACCTACCAAATCACACGTGGGATTACTAAATCGACCTTCCATCCGCTACACACCATTGAAGGCGATCATTGCGATCAATCGGACATCGCTTTATAATTGTGGCATAGCCACGGATAATGTGACAGAGTCACCAGATTCATAATAGGTGACATAGGTCACCGATAATGGGGTAAAACCACCGTAACACTTCCCTTTATCATTATCACCCATATGCCCATGCAACATACATAATATTACAATTCGTGTATGCAGTATGACATGTATGCAATCATATATCAAATAACGTATGAAACGAATTACCATCATAATCAAAATAATAATATACAACATAACCAATCTAACCAACATCTAAGGGTATTTTCGTAATTTACCCACCAAGGGTATTTTCGTAATTTACCCACCAAGGGTATTTTCGTAATTTACCTACCAAGGGTATTTTCGTAATTTACCCACCAAGGGTATTTTCGTAATTTACCCATTAAGGGTATTTTCGTAATTTACCCACCAAGGGTATTTTCGTAATTTACCCACCATTGGTATTTTCATAATTTTGCACCTACAATGGCCCTCCCGAGGTCTAATGTTACCCTGAGCGACTCGACTACCATTTCTGGTCGTCACCAGACTATTGGGCCTAAAACCCGATTTTGGCCCATTCAGGCCCATACGCTCGTGTGGCCCACCTAACACAAATCTAGCCACGTATATAATTCCACCTAGTCTAGTTCACTATATACTATATCATCGTATAATTTATTCCAATTGGGCCCACGGGCCTATTGGGCCCACTTCGGCCCATCGCGACCTAAGTAGCCCCAACCCACAAAAATACTACTGATGGCCTCGACTATCGCGTCGAAGCCCCACACGTGCGCTCATACCCTCGTGTGGCTACTATTGCAGTGACCGAAGACTTCTAAGCATTTGCCGCTCTACAACTAGAGTAGAGAGTTACACACCGATAGGACTCGGTGCTAAATGCACTGCGACCACTCCCCGTGCCTAACGCCCACCAAGGTATCTTAACTCTCCTCCGGAATGCTCTTTATATAGCTAGCTCTTCACCTTCCTTCTTTGTATCTTTCCGATGTGGGATCCTCCGTCAAGAGAGTTTAAATTCAATCAAACTCTTACCGTCAATCCATAAAATAAATACTCCTTGCTTCTCATGAGATTCGAACCAGACTCTCCGTAGCATAATCCATGCCACTAGCCACTTTACCAACTAGCTCCTTGTGTCTTAAACCATGCGCAACTAAATATAACCCTATGGCCAAGGTCTAAATTCATTTAATAAAAATAATCTAAAAGGAATGCAAATGCTACATAGAACCTTGGACCTCCTTCCTTCCTAGTGGCGTCATTCCCTTGTCCTTAAGTGGCGTCACTTTTCCACTACACCACACACTCCACTTGTGTCACTTTTCTCCATATTTTATTCTTAAGGCCTACCTGCCAACTTCCAGGGTTTTTTTCACCTAAAACCAAAATTTCCCCAAAGCTAATATTTGATCCCGGGACTTCATAGAAGCCCACTAACCTTCCAAAATCACTTATCTAAAAGGTCCAACTTGCATTTAAGCCGATCTCCTATTCTTCAAACAATTTTAAACGCTACTACGCCTAAGGCCTATTGGGCTCAATCCTACTAGGCCCAATTTCAGGATGCTACAATACTTGTTGGTTCAAGCAAGGCGATTGTTGGAGAGCACGTGGGATAGTTTACTCGTTATCACGAACAGGTGTGTAATCACACTATCTTTACTGTAAATCGGCAAAAGCTAAAACTTTGGCATTCGAGGCCTCACGAGCGTGCGGTCGCTCGTGTGGTAAACCGAGCTCACAAATTATGGGCGATAGATTGTAGAGGCCACTACGAGCGTTCTCGTGATCTTGGGCCTCGTTTGGCTGAAATGGGTCATGTAGCCCAATGGGCTCGTGGGCCCTACACGAATAAAATCCACGTTAAGTGGAAAATATTGGACTGAGTTATGTAGTTCGCATGGCCGTGATAGAATTTATACTAAATAGGCCACATGAGCCTGTGGGCCTACTTGGGCCGAATATTGGGTCTTGGGCCCATTTACACAGTTATGACCGTAATGCCCCTGTATGGTAAAACCGTAATGCCCTTATAGGGTAAAATGACCTTATTGCCCTTGTAAGGTAAATGACTATTTTGCCTCTCAAGGGTAAATGACTGACTTGTGCTATGATTTGACTGATTTGATTGTGATTGTATGACTATGATTTGATTTTGACATAACTGTGAATGATATGATGATTTGTGGGTTAGACATTCTGCATACATGACATATTGCACGGGGTTGGGATATTAGTTATGGAGGAAGTACTATTTTGATAGGGTCGCACGGGTCAGACGAGACGATTGTGGACCCAGTAATGATCTGTTAAGGTCGCACGGGTTGCACGAGATGACTGTGGACCTATCGATGGCTTTAAGGTAGTTAACCTAATTATGGCTCTATGCCAACCTAATTATGGCTCTGTGCCAACCTAATTATGGCTCTGTGCCGTCTTGATTATGACTTAGTGTCGATCATATTCCATGGCTTTGTGCCAATCGTAATTATCGATGACTTTATGTCGATCATACTTACCCATGGCTGTGTGCCAGTCATATTACCGTAGCTGATGTCTATATGCCGATCTTATTACAGTTATCGATGGCTATGTGCCAATTATGAGACCGTTACTGAAGGCTTATAGCCGCATATATACTAGCAGCTTTGCTGCGATTTCAGTTAGTGCTGCAACCGGTGCTAACATTGTAAGTGTAGGGATGGTGTGGGTGATTTATTCCCCATAGGTAGTACAGGTTTGGACTGAGGCAAGTGCAGGGTTGGATGGGTTTGCATGCATTATGCATAATGCATCACTCATACTGATTCTATTACTGTGATGGGCTAGGCCCAATTGATTCTTTTATGGGCTATGACCCAAATAATATTGTTTTAGACTTTGGACCACATATACTCTGAACTGAGCTATATTGTTACTGTTAAAGGGCTCAAGCCCAAACTGATTCTATTTTTGTATACTGACTGTTTCTTTATTAAAGGGATTACACACTGAGTTTTCGTAAACTCACCCTATTTTTAACCTTTCAGGTGATCCCCAGCATTAGACGGTTCGAAGCTGCGAGGGACTCAGAGAGGGCCACACAACTGCACATGTTTTATTCTACTTTGCTCATTTACTTAAGCAATTTGATTTTGATTCGGGTTGTAATAAGGCCTCTATAATTTTGGGATTTTAAATTTGGGATTTTATTGATTGTGATTTATATCTGCTAGAAGTAGAACACGATTTTCCAAAATAATAACATTTTCAAACACTACGTTTTCGCAACTCAATTTTTAAAGATCATGTCTTCGTAAATCATTTGTTTTAAATTAAGCTTCCGCAAAAATAAGGCTTTAAAGGGAATAACTTTTTAATAAATCACGATTGAAAATTGTAACGCCCCAAAAATGAAGGGTCTATAATTGTGCATGATTTGGCTTAAATTCCATGTGTGCTTCAATAGCTAAGTATTTAAGGGTATTTGGGGGGTTTTTAGGAAGCCTGGGTTCGAGTCTGGGCCTTGAAAAATTTTAGTTTTTGCTTTTAAGTGAATTTGGCTGTTAGCAGTTAGGACTTATGTTTAAATGTGTGTGATTTTATGTCACAAAAAGAGCTTGGGGCTCGATGGTTGTGACATCACTGAGGTGGCAAGGGAATTGGGGTTCGAATCCCATGGTATGCAAAGATGGGGTTTTATTTTACATATCTGTGGCGTGAGAGGTAGAGTTTGATTCAAACTCTGCAGAGGAGGTTGGAGACTTGGTTATAAAATTTGAATGGGAGGTTGGGAGTGAATTATGGAGAAGTCTATAGAGATTTCTAAGCAATTAGATTTGAGGGGGAGTCTTGGCCAAATGGGGAGCTTGAGTAAGGGAAATTCGGCTATGGGCAATCATTTTGGTGCATTTTCGACTTTGTGAGAGTGTAGAGGTGCCGAATTTTCTCTGGCATTTTAGGTTTTTTGTTCTCTTTTCTGTTTCGGGTTTACTTCTTTTGTGGCATCTCGTGCAACACTCCTAAACATTCGGGTCTCTTTTCTTTTCATCTTTATTCTCTATTGCTGCCCACTCCTTGTCGAAGCATAAACATCAGGTGACTAATTTTGATAATTCTTTTGAAGTCTTTCTCTCATCTTTTCTCTTATCGGTTTCTGCTGTAGCTGACCCTCTTTTACTTCCATCTTTTCTTTTTCAAACTTCGTTTTTCCCTTCTTTGTTCGGCTGAACCTTCATACTCTCTCCTTCTCAAATCTCTTTATTCTCCGTGGTTAGGGTCGAACCTTCTTGACTGATTACTACCGACATACGTTTGGTTATCGATATTGGTAAGGGGTTACTACAATCACTTTATTATTTTGTTCTCAGTAAGATTCCTTTTGACTCTGTTGACAAGCTTCGGCTCTCTCTTTTTGTTTTCTCTTAGGGGCCGAATGTTTGGTTGTTCTCTAACAACTTTTGTTACGCCAAATCTTGTTAGGAGGGGGAAATTTCCCTTGATCAGTAGGGAGGCATTTGTATCGGTGAGTTCAAGCAAGGTGAGTGGTTGTGGTTTACGTTAATAACGGTGGTGGGTTAAGAGTATGCGTTAACCTTAGTGATTGTAAATCTGATATGATATGTTGGTTGATTGTAGGATTCGGAGAGCGTGGGTCTTAGCTAGTTTCGCGAATAGGTGTGTACACATACCACCCAACCTGTAGATCGGCAAAATACCGAAAAGCCAAAAATATGGCGTATGATGCCACAAGAGCGTGCGATCGTACGTGTGGTGAACCGAGCCCACGAACATGGGTGTTAGTTTGTAGAAACCACCACGAGCGCTCTCGTGGTCTTGGACTGTTCTGGGCCTCGTTTGGCCAAAATGGGCTATGTGGGCCTAGTGGGCTTGTGGGCCCTCACGGATAAAATGTATGCGATGTGGTAAGTTTTGTTTGGACTGTGATGTTTGCATAACTGTGGCTGTTTCTGGGTTAAATGGGCCATACGAGTGTGTGGGCCCACTTAGGCCGAATAATGTGCTTTAGGCCCATTTACACCTTTGTGTCTATTTAAATGGTTTGCAAAATTATCGAAATACCCTCAATTAGTAAAATTATCAAAATACCCTCAATTTGCAAAATTATCGAAATATCCTTGATTTGCAAAATTATCGAAATACCCTCAGTTTGTAAAATGACCGAAATACCCCTATAGAGTAAAATATCCTTGATTTGCAAAATTATCGAATACCCTCGTTGTAGGTAAAATGACTATTTTGCCCTTGTAGGTAAATGACTGACTTAGACTATGAATTTGACTGATTTGACTATGTTCGTATGACTTTGTCTTAATTGACTTGACTGTGGGCTTTCTAATAGGCCTAAACGTATATGGGCCCAAATTGGTAAAAATGTCCGTAATACACCTCATGGGTAAAATGTCTGTTTTGCCTCTAAAGGATATATGGATGACTATGTATGCGATGAAATGATTTGTATATGTATATTCTTTTGTTTACATGCATGTTAAAATTTAATGGCATGCCACTGGTGTATGTTGCCTAACATGGGGTTGGGTTATGTGATTGGAGGAAGTATTCTGTTCTGGAAACACTGCTACATATCCCTGATGGCTATTAGCCTACTGTTCTGGTAGCTCTCCTGCAAATTCTGTTTAGTGCCGCATCGGTACTATTATGTGGTGTGTAGGGATGGGTGGGTTGATACTATATCCCCACATGGTGTGTACAGTTGGACGGAGCTGGTGTGTAGAGGCTGGATGGATAGGGTTATTGCATGCTTGATTATTCTGATTCTGTTCTGTTTAGGGAAAAGGCCCACACTACATATATTCTGTAATGGGCTTAGGCCTAGTTAGACACTTCTTCTGAGATGGGCCCAGGCCCACACTGTTCTGATTGATCGCTGTTTTATTTAGGGTGCACACTGAGTTTTTGTAAACTCACCTAACTGTTTAACTGTGCAGGTAATCCCCATGCATAGATGGTTTGAAGCTGCCAGGGACTTGGAGCTGGCCACACATTTAAACTTGCTTTGGATTTTATTTATCTTATTTATTATTTTTGGGTTGTAATGAGGCCTTTCTAATTTCTAGGTTTTAAATTTGGAGTCTTATTTATTGGTTTATAGTTGCTAGAAGTAGAACACCAAAACAACAATTGTTTTTCAAAATAACACGTTTTCGCAACTAAAAGAGATTTTTAACGAAGTTAATAACGTTTTTAAAAGTGGTTAAATTTTCAATGAACCACGTTTTGAATTTGAACGAACACAAACTGAGGCTGTAGTTTTTAAATATTAAGGAGGGTTTTCAATGAAAACATGGTTTTCGAAAAACACTTCAATGTGACACGCCAGATTCGGGCCTAAACCTGAGCTGGGTTTAAGGTGTTACAAAAATAAACAAACGCAAACTGAGGTTTTGTACAAGTTTTAAATTTCAAGAAGGGTTTTCAATGAAAACATGGTTTTTGAAAAACACTTCAATGTGACACGCCAGATTCGACCATAACGTCTATGCCGGGTTTGGGGTATTACAATTTCAATCCATTTAAATAATTAATTCAATTGTTACCTTACAACTAAAATGCAAGCATAACATAAGCATGATTTTATTCAATTGAATAATTTATTGAAACCTAATGACAACACAAACACATTTTTAATAATCTAAGCGAACAAAATGCAATTAATCTAACATGAAAGGAATTTAAGTAATTTTAATTAATTGAAGAACAAAAAAACAAATATTCATGTCCATGATAAAAAAAAAACTTAAAACAAAGTTTAATAGAAGGGAACTAGAAGAACAAATCTCGGTGGTTTTTTGAAGCCAAACTAGTGCACTCCTCTCTTCTTTGCTCGTTCTACTGATCCAAGGCCTTCACGAACACTCGATTTCTGCTACTCTAAGAGACATGCAAGCTCTTTTTCAAGAGGGGAAATCTGTTAAGGAAGAAGGGAATTGAAAGGCAACTAGAAAGTAGAAAGAGAGAAAATGTGAGGGAGAGAGATGTGTGAAGTGAGGGATGAGAAATGAAAGAGTGAAGGGGGATTTTTATAGGTGGAGATGGCTATTAAAAGTAGCATCCATTCCCTCTTCCCTTGGCCGGGCATGCATGGTAGGAGGGATGTTTTGATTTGAATTTGCTATTTTTAACCTATGGCTAAAAATAACAAGCTTGAAAAGGGTAGGGGTTTGAATGGAATTAAAGACAAGTTTAAGGGCTGATTTGAAATTATAAAAATAAGCTAAAATAGCTTACTGAGTCAGCTACATGGGACAACTTGGGTTGCCAATTTATTAGTGGATCAGTCCTCTTCACTTAGCACAATTGGACCACATTTTCTCTTCATTAGGCTTGTAATTAATTTTAACCCATTTTTTGTTGGATTAAAATTAATTATAAATATGTTCAATAATTAGCTTCACTCTTGGGTCACTTGATACAAGAATTGCCTCGACGGTTCAAGCTTCTCAAAGTGACTGCCGAGCCAATTTTCACCTTTTTTTGCAAAACTATCGAAAATAAATCAAATTTGTAATGCACAAATTGAAAAACTTACATTATTCGTCTTGAGTAATGCACAAATTGTAAAAGAAGTTTCTTGAAATCAGCTATGAAAATTTTCTTTAGAAATCATTTCTCCCCATAATTATGAGTTTAGTGTAATTATACTCAAGAATAAGAATTTTGAAATTATGCAATTCAAGTATACATATTGTTTGAATTATTTTCAATTATTATCATGATAGTAAGAATAGACTAAATGCTTTCTCAATAAATATATGCTAAATTCTTACCAATTAATTTTTATTTCCTCATTTAAGACTAAACTACAATCACTAAGTTTAATTTGTGTCTTCATCGTTGAACTTAGCAATTTCTCTCCACAAATGTAGTCAGCATAGAAATTCGAATTAATAGGCCTTTTAAACAGGTTATAATGTGGCTTGGCTGGGGGTAGGTAAAAGATAGATAATTTTAAGCTAAAAACCCTAGACTCAGAATTCACCAACTAATTTTTTATTTGAGTACATATGCTCATGTCCTTTTCATTTTCTTTCTCTCTTTTTTTTTGAGCATTCGATACTTCTTCTCAACTCCCCCAAACTTATTTTCAAAGAATATTCTGGATTGACTGAGTCTAGTGTTTGAGATAATTTAAAGATAATTATGAGAGAAGGGATGGGTTATTATTGCAAGGTTCAAATAAAATCAAGCCATATCGTTTCAAAGTTGGGTTGCAAGGGATAAATATTCATTAAGGTTAGCTTGAAAATATCAAACGGTCCAAAAGTTTGCCTAAATCATTTTCAAAATTCCTTGCTTCCTAGGGTTTCACCTCAAAAAATTACTAAGTCAATTCTAAAGACTTAAATTTTCATGCATGCTTAGCCTTCCTAAGGAATTAAATATTTCATGGTTTGATTTACATAATTTATTAAGAGTAAAATTTATGTCATAGTTCAACTAACATAACAATTATTGAGATAATAGAACTTTTATTTATAATAAGGTTTAGTATAATTAACAAAATTAAAATTTTTGAACAAAATATAACTTAATCATAATTATAAGAAAAATGTATTATGAAAAAGCACAATATCAATTTTTGGTCCCCCCACTTAAGATGAGCAATGTCACCATTGTTGAAAACAATAGAGAAAATAAAAATATAGAAGCGAAAAAATACTGTACACCAGGTAGGATCCCAGAAGAAGGAGGTGAGTCAGGTTTGACTGCTTAAATGCCAAACTTTTCCTAGGAAGATCCAATCCTAGACATGTACATATCTATTGCCACATTTCTTCTTTTGCAAATTGTTCACTTTCATTTATTATTTTTCCTCTTATTTTATTATGCGAGAAATAGAAATATCATAAAAGAACCTAATCCTAAAAACTTAAAATATCCTAAGAAATAAAATCTTTGACCCCCCAGAATTCGATCCATCTTTGACTTCATCGTCCTTGTTTTTTCTTGAACCTTCTTGCTCCTTCCTCGACATTGGAGTCCATGGATCAAATATGAAGTCTGAAAATTCAAGCACAAAAAAAATTGGGTTATGAAATATTTTCGTAAAAGTGCTTCTCATTGCGTTGTCTCATATTTTTAAGTATCTCCAATAAGCTTCTTCCTGCCACTGCATATATTGCATTATGTCCATCAACTTTGACTGTCACATCCAAAAAATTGAGGGTTAGTAGAATCAAGTTCGTGAACCAAGAGAGAGTGGTCATGCCCTAATTTTTTAGATTATCTGTATGTTTTAGGAAATAAATGAGTCACTGGTTTGTTGGTTAAGTGTTAGTGGAACTATCATTGAAACCCAAGTTCAAATCCCTCCTCTCGCACCATTGTTATTATTTTGAAAATTTTGCATCAAACCCTAGTATATGATACACCTTGTTTTTTAAAATAAATATTGTAAGGTTATGTCAAGAATGATGGAATAACTTAGTGGTTAAAAGAAAAATAAGGAAGCATGAAAATTAGATAAAAATCTCAAGTTTGATTCCTTCCTTGCAAAATAACTTAATTTTTGTTAAAATTTCTCTTTCCCTTATTTTGTGCCACCCAAGCCTTGAATCCTAGGTATAAATACAAAATTTTCTTCTATTTTTCAGCCTCTAATTTAATTTTTCCCTATCCTAGCCATTCATCTTCTTCCTCTCCTATTTTCTTTTCAATTTTTTTCTTTCTTTCTCCTTTGTTGCCGCCGCCCAAACCCCCTGTACCACCATCTCTTTTTCTTTTCTTTTTCCACAAGATATTGCACCATCCTTCCCTCAATCTTGATGCAATTTTACCCTTAATTTTACAACCCAAAATATGAATTTTTGGACCTCCAAGAATGATTCTCGTTGTTGCCAAGAAGAGCCATTGCCACCCCTTTCACCTAGCTGGTGTCAGTTCTTGTTTTCTTTCAATTTCCTGATTAATATTGTAAGTTACATACCCAAACTTCTAGATAATTAATTTGGGTGTTTTTTTAAATATTTAAAGGATATTTTTCCATCATTTCAGGTGTTTTTAAATGTACTATTAAATCAACCCCAAATTGCTCAAGAAAGGGGGTTGTTGTTTCTTTATTTTTTTTCCATTTATTTCCAGAAACATCTTGGGTTCTTGAATCCTTACTAATAAGCCTTTAATCATGTGTAATTAGGAAAAAAATAAATCTTGATCAATTGGCGACTCAGATCTGACAGTTCGGGAAGCATAATTGTAGTTGATTATGAACTAGTGTGTAGTTTCAGTTTAGATGTTCGGGAAATTTTTAATTGGTCCAATTGAATATTTTATTCAAGGATTAAGTATTTATTTCTCAGTATTTAAATGTGTTAGGTTCTGACTAAATGCTACAAATCATAGTGAAGTCGTTAGACGTTTGCACGTATGATTCACATCAAATTAGTGTAAGAAACATCACTAGTTTGGAGCTAAAAAATTGTTATAATTGTGTTGATTGGATTGAACCCATAAAAAGGTGTTTGGGGTCTGTTTAAGTGCCATATTAATTTAGTTAGATAGTGATTTTTAATTTAAGCTCGTTTTAAAGTCTTAAGGAGAAACCGTGAGATTCGCAAGTGTGCTGCAGTAGAGCGTAAAATAAGGTGTGGGTCCTAACTTAAAAACTTGATTGATAATAATGATTTTTTTATATAACTGATGATTTAGTTTGCTGATAGGGTTTGGCTAAATAGCTAAGTAATTAAAATTGTAAGATGTTGAACCAGGTACATTTCGAGCCCTAACTATTGGGCATGTTAGCAAAGTGGCTAAATTGACTGAATGATTGCATGATTAATATTGTTGTGAATGGTTAGTTAATGTGATGTATGATTGGTTGTTGTATAGTGTGATTTTGAATGAAAATAAGACTTATGTATGATAGATTAGTATGAGTAGTTTGTTATGTAATTTTTTAAAGACTATTATAGATTCACACAGAAAAGTTTGTAAGAACACATGAAATTGTGATTTAATAAATGATACCACCTTGATGGTAAATTGAAATTTGGATCAATGATCCTATTCACTAAAAGTATTTGATAATTCGAGGGCATGTTAAACATGCCAATAAATTATAAAAGTATTGAATTATGACTATGTTTGAGATTGTATGATATATTGCAGGTGCATTGGGTGGGTTATTTTTGTGGTTGACGGAGGAGTTTCATAGAGTACTAGTGGCATATTAAGTCTGTATTTATTTGCAGTCAGTGCACTACACCTGGAGTATTGAGGAGATTGGCAATTTTATTGCATTATTCATTATTCGACATAGTTTCTGCAATTATGATTATTCAGTGGTTTTACCACATTGAGCTTTTCTCGCATTCGTTGTTGTTTAGTAGATTGGTTCTGAGGAACAAATGGTATGCAACAGATGGTTGGGGTAGGAGCCATTTTGAATTGTATCATGATCATGACATAATTGAATGTTATTGATTTATGCTACGTGTTGTATTGTGTTATATTGAATGGTATTCAAATTAATGATTGTTAATCGAATGAATGATGGTCATACTTATACACCGGTTAACATCGATTCTGTAATATCCGGGATTTATGGCCTATGCATTTTTGCTTAAGTATGTGTGAAAGCATGTTTGTGTGTCCTGAATTGTGTAGCATGAATTTTGGAAACTTTAAAGTGTAGTAAATGCCTTAGAAATTATTAGATTTTAAATCTAAAAGAGGAAGCTAGGCAATATGGCCTTAAGAAAGTGTGTAGGAGAAATAGGACACAAGAATCAATTTAGTAAGGTGGCAAGGATATGCCACTTAAGACTTTGGTAAATGGCGCCACATGCAGTACAAGGAGGTTTGAGTTCGAGCGACACAAGCAACATTTTGTGACTTATATTTTTCGGCAAAAAGAGCAGTAATGGACGACATTGGGAGACTGAGGGAGGAGCTTTAGATGTGCTTAAACTCTTTGTGATAATTATTTTTTTAATCAATTATTGTAAAGGAGTAGATAAAAGATAAAGTAGGAGGAGAAAATGGGATGTGATAAGGAAGGATAATAGTGGCCGGCCAAGGGACTCTTTGGTTGGTCAAAATCGGTCATGAAAGGGAGGCATAAGTGCCAAATTTTAGTTAGTATCTTGCTGCCGAAACTTTGAGTGGATTTTCCCTTTTCTTTCTTTTCATTGGAAGCCGAATTCTTCCTTGTCATCTTTGCCAAAATTCTTCAAACTCTTCTTTTCTTTTTCCTCTATTTGTTCTTGGCCGAACTTATATCTCTTTTCCAAGTTCCTTTTTTTATTTTGGTGTTAGCCGAATATCTCATCATCATTTGAAGCCATAGCCGAATCTTTCTGGTGTTCATCAAAAGCTGAAACTTGTCGATTCCTATCTAAGTCCACATAGCCGAATCTCTGTGGGTTCAACAAGGAGCAGCCGACTACAGAATTAAGGGTAAGATCCATCGTGATTTGATCTTCAATCTTTTTCTTCTAGCCGAAAGCTAAGGACTAATCCCATTAATATTTTAGTTTGTTTGCCAAAAGTTGGAAGGTGAATTTCGGGATTTCCATAGTAGCCGACTTATAAGGAAACCATTCGGGATTTCAGATCTAAGGTAAGCAAGGTATAAGATTAGGCCGAAGGCCATTTATTTGAATGTTAGAATTGGATCTAACATGTATCCTGTAGGATTATGACATCTTCTTAGCCAAGAGACTACTTTCGATATCTAAAATCGCAAGGTGAATGACTATGTATATTTGGCCAAGGTCATATTGGTGTTTTAGATCTATTTCTTACATCGTTTAAAAAGCTGAAACTAACTAGTTCAGTGGTTCAAAGATCTAGTGATTGAAGAAGAGTTATCACAAGGTTTTCGGGATTTGATTAGTAGTGAAATCGGCATCCAGGTAAGATTTTCCTTCGGGATTTGGCTAGATAGTCGAATGGCTCTTTGCTAACATGTGTAGGGTTGGCCGAATGTAGGAACTAAGGATCTAGGACACTAGATTGGGTTTTCGGGATTTTCATTAAACTTGTTAAGTAAATTAGGTGTGTACCCCACACTAAGCCTTAATTAAATTACGGCTATGTTTTGATAAATATGTTACTAAGAATATGTTAAGATGTGGCTAAGAGTATCTTGCAATGGTACAAAGTACTCAGGTACGTTTACCCACTCCTACTATGAGTATGATATGATCTATGATGGCACATATGTCAATAGTGATAAGAATGTGAAATAAGGCATGATATTGCATGATTTGTTTGACATGGGGCATATGGGTGATATGTAAAGGGAAGTGAATTGGTGGTTTTATACCCCAATATCTCGAATGTGGTGACTTATGTCACGTAATTTGAATGTGGTGACTTATGTCACGAAATCGAATGTGGTGACTTATGTCACAAAATAATTATCTAGTGGCTATGCCACCAATTTTACAAGGGCGATGAGCACGCCGATTGCAAAGAATCGCCTTCGATGGTGTGTAGAGGATGGAGGGTTGACTTAGTAGTCCCCAAGGTGTGATGGTTGGTACGGTGATGTGTAGCGGATGGTTATCTAGGCTTGGGTTCGGGTTTGCATCATGATTTATATATGTTTATCATATATGATTTGACATGCCTGAATTAATAGAGACTTGTGTTGGTTGTACACATTGAGTCTGTTTGACTCACCCGTTGTGGGATTATTTTTCAGGTGACGCTCTGTAATGGATCGGGTCGGTAGGAGCTTAAGTGGTGGCCATGCACAACTCTGGATTTATTTATTTTATTTTGGGCTTTCTCTTTTAAGTATTTTGGCTTTAATTTGGGTTTTGATTCGATGTAATAAGGCCTTGGTTTGAACTGTTTATGCATGCATTTTTAATTATTTAAGTATGACTCGATTTTTATTAATTCAAAGTTAAAGTCCATTTTTCTTAAGTATAAATATTAAATGATTTGACACCTAACCAACGCGGGTTTTAAAATTTGAGCCCAACCCAAATCAATGGTTCTTCAAAGACACATAAGTTTTTGGCAAAGTTCAAATAAGATTCGAATGGTTTTTCTCTAGAAGCATGCTAGATCCGATCAGAGCTTGTGGGCTGGGTTTGGAGTGTTTCATTTTGGTATCAGTGCCCGGTTCAAAACTCAGCCTTGAGGGCTTTTTGGGCCCAAAATGTTTTCTTTCTTTTGAAATTGGGTTTTATAAGAAAGTGAGTGGGTTTTCTGGCATGGCACCTGAGTCTCCGGCCCGAAGTCCACCAGGTAAGTACCCCTAACTCTTCTGTGAATTGTATGTGGAATATATAGGGACGTAGATTAGTGGACTAGGAATTGAACCCTAGGATTAGTATACTTCAAACATCAAGTTACATAAAACTTAAAGTCAAACCAAACAAACCCGTGTCTGAGTCATCGAGTTAGGGTGTGGCAACCATTGTGTGCATGTCTAGGATTGGTTTCAGTGGGAGCTTGGTATTTAAGCAGTCCTAGTAACTCACCTCCTACCACTCGAATCCTACCTGGTGCGTAGTGATGGTTCACCCTAACCAAGAGGACTCAGCCACAGGCTAAACCCAATAGCTAAAACGCGAAAGGGACTAGCCATATTTTTATAAAAACCCTAGTTTTAAAATCACCAAGTTACCTCTTTGATGTGTAGGAAAACTATTTTTAAAATTTTCCAAAATACTCTTGATTTACAAAGTTATCCGAATAAACCTAGTTGAAAATTTTTTTTACTGAAATGCCCTTGGTTCATAAAATTTCCATACTACCCACAGTTTTTATTAAAGTATTTTTCTTACCTTATAAAAATAACCACAAAATATTAAGATACCCTGATTTGGAAAAATTTACGAAATTTACCCTAATTCGCAGAATGACCAAATGACCCCTAACCTGTACAAATGACCAAAATACCCTAAGAGAGGAAAATTACCGAAGTACCCTCAAATTAGAAATCTTTAAAAATACCCTTGTTTGGAAAAGTCACCAGGAACCATATTTTGCGAAAAAATTACCGAAATGACCATGGGTTGTAAAATTACAAAAATACCCCTAGTGTACAAAATTACCATTTCACCCTTGAAATTTTCCTAGCAAGTATTTTAATTTTGTAAAAATATTAACAATCTCTATTTTGCAACATTGTCAAATACCCTAATTTGAAAAACTACCAAAATACCCCTATAGGATAAAATTACGGAAATACCCTTAGGTAGTGGAAAACAACAAACAATGACAACTACAATATTTCTCTGTAATGAACGGAAGTTCATGTATGTGATTGAATGAATGATTTGAGACTGTATGTGAATGAATTCGAAAGAACTACCCCTTAAGACTATTGAACATAAGACTGTTCGTGATAAATCAGTGGAACAAAACTAATTTGTAAAATTCTTTAATCAGATAAACGCAAATCGAAAGTATGAATTCAATGGGACGTGGTCGTAACGTGCGTGGCCGTGGAAGAGGCCGAATGACAGTGTCGAAACCCGTTAGATCGGGTCAAGGATCTAAAAATGAAATGCCACCACCACCACTAGTCGCTGACGTGGAATATTAGGATCAGACGGGGGATGACACAGATGTCACAAAGCGATCTTGTGGGTCTTGGAAAGGTGGTGGGCGGTGGAGGCATGGGAGCTCGAAAGTCGGTACCTGAGCGACTTCGAGCCAACAGAGCTGAGGTGTTCCGTGGTGTATCTGGTGTGGCACCCAATACCGCTGAGTATTGGTTAGAGGCGACAGAGCGGATTATGGATGAGCTCGATTTAACCGCCGAGGAAAAATTGAAAGGGTTGGTGTCGCTTCTTCGCGATGAGTCATATTAATGGTGGCTCACGGTTCGAGATGGTGTTACAGTTGAGGAACTCACTTGGGAGTATGCTAAGGCGGCATACCAGAAGAAGTATGTTGGTACTCATTACATTGATGCACAGAGGAAGGCATTTCTAGGACCGGTTCAAGGAACAAGTCCGTGGCGGCACTGGTGAATTCTAAGGTTTGGCCGTTATGCTCGAGGCATAGTGTCAATCGAGCATGAGCGATGTGTCCGATTTGAGGACAGACGAGGGATGATTTGAGATCTGTTGATAGCTCCACAAAGAAGAGCGGAGTTTACTGTGTTGGTGGAGAAGGCTAAGGTAGCCGAGGGTATCAAGGATTCGTAAGGCGAACACCGATCGAAATAGGCGTAAAAGAGGATTTGGATCATCGTGGCAATGGGAATGTTTAAAGAGGCCTAGAGTTGATGGGCGCGAGGTCAAGAGGCTACTACCGGAGGCGATGTCGTACTTGTGCCCAATGTGGGAAGAAGCATTTAGGAGAGTGTTGGAAGAAGACGGAGGATGCTTCAAGTGTGGGTCCAAGGACCACATGATTAAGGATTGTCTGTGAGAGCCAAGAGGGACGACCAAGAAGTTAAGGTCCTAATCAGTGAAAGAGGTGGATGCAACCTCGGTGGGCCGTGGTTCAATGGTAGAGGTAACTGTATCTTGCATGCAGATGGGGAACATCGAGTGAGGTGTTAGTAACACGGAGGCCGCGGTACCGGGTTTAGTGTATGCGCTTCATCGGAGGAGGGCGAGGCGCACTGACGTCATAACCCAGACGTTCCTTATATTTGGCAAGCCTTATGTTGCTTTGATTGATGTGGGCTCGACCCATTCTTATGTTGCATGTAGAGCAGTTGAAACTCTAGGAATAGCCTCTGAACTATCTAGTAGGGAGATGACTGTAGTAAGCCCACTAGGTCAAACCGTAGTAGTGAACAAGATATTTCGGAGTGTGCCTTTAGAGCTTCATGGAGCGATATTTATTGTCGACTTAATGGAATTACCCTTGGGGGAATTTGATCTTATACTTGGTATGGACTGGCTAGTAGAGCATCGGGCTGTATTGGATTGTGCAGCCAAACGAATGGAGTTAAGGACCCCAGAGGATGAGGTGATAGTTATGATAGGAGAAAGAAGGAACTACTTGTCTAACGTAGTTTCTGCTTTGAAGGCTGAAAAGATGGTACGGAAAGGGTGCAAGGCATTTTTGGCCTTCATTAGTGCGTTGGATGCGAAAGAAGGGGGAGTTAGTGGAGTTAGAACCGTAAGGGAGTTTGTGGATGTTTTTCGGAAGAGTTACCTAGAATACCCCCGGATAGGGAAGTGGAGTTCAGAATTGACTTGCTGCCGGCTACAGCTCCTGTGTCAATTGCCCCATACAGAATGGCACCAAAGGAGTTGGTTGAGCTCAAGGCTCAGATCCAAGAATTACTAGACCGTGGATTTATTCGACCTAGTGTGTCTCCATGGGGAACACCGGTCTTGTTTGTGAAGAAGAAGGACGGAACTATGCGCATGTGCATAGATTATCCGTTGCCAAGGATAGACGACTTGTTCGATCAGCTTAAGGGGGCCGCAATATTCTCAAAGATAGATCTAAGGTCTAGATATCATCAGCTTAAGGTAAAGGAGGCTGATATCCATAAGACGACTTTCCGCACAAGGTACGGGCGTTATGAGTTCTTGGTAATGCCGTTCAGATTGACAAACGCCCCAGCCGCATTCATGGACATGATGAACCAGGTTTTCCAACCCTATCTAGACCGATTCGTTATTGTGTTCATAGACGACATATTGGTGTATTCGAAGTCTGAGGAAGAACATGACGAGCATCTCCGGATAGTGTTGCAAGTGTTGAGGGAGAAGAAGCTCTACGCCAAATTCAGCAAGTGTGAATTTTGGCTTAAGGAGGTTACGTTTTTAGGACATGTGGTATCTGCTGAAGGAATAAGGGTGGATCCTCAGAAGATTGAGGCAGCTTTGGATTGGAAACCCCCTAAGTTTGTGGCAAAAGTTCGGAGTTTCTTAGGATTAGCAGGCTATTACCGAAGGTTCATGGAAGGGTTCTCGTCGATAGCCACGCCTCTAACAAAGTTGTTGAGAAAGGATGTGCCTTTTGTATGGACCGATAAGCAACAGGAGAGCTTTGAGAAGTTTAAAAGGGTCTTGACCGAAGCTCCGATTTTGATTCGACCTGAGGCAGGGAAAGATTTTGTGGTGTATTGTGATGCTTCCCATACAGGATTGGGAGGTGTCCTTATGCAAGACGGGAAGGTAGTTGCTTATGCGTCTCGACAACTAAGGCCACACGAGGTTAACTACTCGATGCATGATTTGGAGTTGGCGGAAGTGGTCTTTGCTCTTAAGGTATGGAGGCATTATCTTTATGGAGAGAAGTCAGTGATTTACACAGACCACAAGAGCCTGAAGTATCTGTTGACTCAGAAAGAGCTAAATCTGAGACAGCGAAGGTGGGTGGAATTATTGAAGGATTATGATTGCTTCATAGAGTACCACCCGGGCAAGGCAAATGTGGTGGCAGATGCCCTAAGTCAGAAAGTAGCGTCAGATCTAAGGGTGATGTTTGCGCATCTGAGCTTGTATGACGATGGAAGTCTACTGGCAGAGTTGCAAGTTAAGCCGGCGTGGTTGAATGAGGTGAAAGAAAGCCAGTTGGCGGATGATGATCTAAATGCTAAGCTACGGCAAGTACAAAGTGGGGAGTTGAAGGATTATGGTGTTAACGGTGATGGAGTATTGTGTTTTAAGGGTAAGGTCTGTATGCCAAAGAACGAGGAGTTAAGGCGGAGAATTCTTTAGGAATCGCATAGTAGCCCCTATGCTATGCATCCTGGAGGCAGTAAGATGTATGGGGATCTAAGGGAACAATTTTGGTGGCCTGGTCTTAAGCGGGAAGTTACCAAATTTGTAGGGAAGTGCTTGACATGTAAGCAAGTTAAAATTTGAACACCAAGTTCCGCGAGGTTGCTTGATCAATCTGATTCTGCAGATGGAAGTGGGAGAGAATTACCATGGACTTCGTTAGTGGGCTTCCCCTTACGCCTACTAAGAAGGACTCGATATGGTTAATAGTGGATCGGCTGACAAAGTCTGCACATTTCATTCCAATGCGGGTTGACTATTCTCTCCAGAGGTTAGCAAAGTTGTATGTGGCGGAGATTGTGAGGTTGCATGGAGTGCCGGTGTCAATTATCTCGGATAGGGATCCGAGGTTCACGTATCAGTTTTGGAAAGCACTACATCAGGCTTTAGACACTAGATTGGATTCCAGTACGGCTTTTCCTCCACAGTCAGACGGTCAATCTGAGCGAGTAATACAAGTGTTGGAGGATATGCTGAGGGGCTGTGTGATAGACTTTAGAGGAAGTTGGGAAGAATATTTGCCTTTAGCTGAGTTTGGATATAATAACAGCTATCAGGCAAGTATTCGGATGGCACCATACAAAGCACTGTATGGACGGAAGTGTCGCACTCCTACATGTTGGACGGAATTGAGAGAACGTCAGATTTTGGGTCCGAAAATTATGGCAGAATCCGAGGAGAAGGTTAAGATAATTTGAGCACGGTTGAAGGAGGTGTCTGATAGGCAAAAGTCATACGCAGATCTCAAACGGAAGGAGATCGAATTTGCTGTGGGTGATCAAGTGTTTCTCAAAGTTTTGCCTTGGAAGAAGGTGATGAGATTTGATCGCAAAGGGAAGCTAAGTCCAAGGTTTATAGGACCTTATCGGGTATTGAAGCGAATTGGACCGGTGGCATACCAGTTGGAGTTACCTCCGAATTGAAGCAGATGCACGACGTATTTCATGTTTCCATGCTACGCCGATACCGATCGGATCCATCTCATGTAGTTCTGGTTGAAAAGGTGGAGCTGAGACCAAATTTGTCTTATGAGGAAGAGCCAATTCAGATTCTGGAACGAGATGTGAAGGTGCTTCGTAGGAAGTCGGTCCCTTTGGTCAAGGTGTTGTGACATAACCATGGATCGGAGAAAGCTTCTTGGGAGCCAGAAGAAGCAATGCGACAGCAGTGCCCCCACCTATTCTAGCTAGGTAATTTCGAGGTCGAAATTATTTTAAGGGGGTAGAACTGTAATATCTGGGATTTATGGCCTATGCATTTTTGCTTAAGTATGTGTGAAAGCATATTTATGTGTCCTGAATTGTGTGGCATGAATTTTGGAAACTTTAAAGTGTAGTAAATGCCTTAGAAATTATTAGATTTTAAATCTAAAAGAGGAAGCTAGGCAATATGGCCTTAAGAAAGTGTGTAGGAGAAATAAGACACAAGAATCAATTTAGTAAGGTGGCAAGGAGATGCCACTTAAGTCTTTGGTAAATGGCGCCACATGCAGATCAAGGAGGTCTTGAGTTCGAGCGACACAAGCAACATTTTGTGACTTATATTTTTCCGCAAAAAGAGTAGTAATGGACGGCATTGGGAGACAGAGGGAGGAGCTTTAGATGTGCTTAAGCTCTTTGTGATAATTATTTTTTTTTAATCAATTATTTTAAAGGAGTAGATAAAAGATAAAGTAGGAGAAGAAAATGGGATGTGATAAGGAAGGATAATAGTGGCCGGCCAAGGGACTCTTTGGTTGGTAAAAATCGGTCATGAAAGGGAGGCATAAGTGCCAAATTTTAGTTAGTATCTTGCTGCCGAAACTTTGAGTGGATTTTCCCTTTTCATTCTTTTCATTGGAAGCTGAATTCTTCCTTGTCATCTTTGCCAAAATTCTTCAAACTCTTCTTTTCTTTTTCCTCTATTTGTTCTTGGCCGAACCTATATCTCTTTTCCAAGTTCCTTCTTTTATTTTGGTGTTAGCCGAATATCTCATCATCATTTGAAGCCATAGCTGAATCTTTCTGGTGTTCATCAAAAGCCGAAACTTGTCGATTCTTATCTAAGTCCACATAGCCGAATCTCTGTGGGTTCAACAAGGAGCAGTCGACTACAGAATTAAGGGTAAGATCCATCATGATTTGATCTTCAATCTTTTTCTTCTAGTCGAAAGCTAAGGACTAATCCCATTAATATTTTAGTTTGTTTGCCAAATGTTAGAAGGTGAATTTCGGGATTTCCATAGTAGTAGACTTCTAAGGAAACCATTCGGGATTTCAGATCTAATGTAAGCAAGGTATAAGATTAGGCCGAAGGCCATTTATTTGAATGTTAGAATTGTATCTAACATGTATCCTGTAGGATTTCGACATCTTCTTAGCCAAGAGACTACTTTCGGGATCTAAAATCGCAAGGTGGGTGACTATGTATATTCGGCCAAGGTCATATTGGTGTTTTAGATCTATTTCTTACTGCTTAAAAATCAAAACTAACTAGTTCAGTGGTTCAGCATCTAGCCGATTGCAAGAAGAGTTATCACAAGGTTTTCGGGATTTGATTAGTAGTGAAATCGGCATCCAGGTAAGATTTTCCTTCGGGATTTGGCTAGATAGCCGAATGGCTCTTTGCTAACATGTGTAGGGTTGGCCGAATGTAGGAACTAAGCATCTAGGACGCTAGATCCGGTTTTCGGGATTTTCATTAAACTTGCTAAGTAAATCACGTGTGTACCCCACACTAAGCCTTAATTAAATTACGACTATGTTTTGATAAATATGTTACTAAGAATATGTTAAGATGTGGCTAAGAGTATCTTGCAATGGTACAAAGTACTCAGGTACGTTTACCCACTCCTACTATGAGTATGATATGATCTATGATGGCACATATGTCAATAGTGATAAGAATGTGAAATAAGGCATGATATTGCATGATTTGTTTGACATGGGGCATATGGGTGATATGTAAAGGGGAAGTGAATTGGTGGTTTTATACCCCAATATCTAAATATGGTGACTTATGTCACGTAATTTGAATGTGGTGACTTATGTCACGAAATCTGAATGTGGTGGCTTATGTCACAAAATAATTATCTGGTGGCTATGCCACGAATTTTATAAGGGCGATGTGCACGTCGACTGTAGCAACTGCCTTCGATGGTGTGTAGTGGATGGAGGGTTGACTTAGTAGTCCCCACGGTGTGATGGTTGGTACGGGTGATGTGTAGCAGATGGTTATCTAGGCTTGGGTTCGGGTTTGCATCATGATTTATATATGTTTATCATGTATGATTTGATATTCTTGAATTAATTGAGACTTGTGTTGGTTGTACACATTGAGTCTGTTTGACTCACCCCTTGTGGGATTATTTTTCAGGTGACGCTCAGTAATGGACCGGGTCGGCAGGAGCTCAAGTGGTGGCCATGCACAACTTTGAATTTATTTATTTTATTTTGGGCTTTCTCTTTTTAGTATTTTGGCTTTAATTTGGGTTTTGATTTGATGTAATAAGGCTTTAGTTTGAACTATTTATGCATCCATTTTTAATTATTTAAGTATGACTCGATTTTTATTGATTCAAAGTTAAAGTCCATTTTTCTTAAGTATAAATATTAAATGATTTGACACCTAATCAACGCGGGTTTTAAAATTCGAGCCCAACCCAAATCAATGGTTCTTCAAAGACACATAAGTTTTTAGCAAAGTTCAAATAAGATTCGAATGGTTTTTCTCTAGAAGCATGCCAGATCTGGTCAGGGCTTGTGGGTGGGTTTGGGTTGTTTCAGATTCGTTAGTGGCTATGTAATGATATGAAATTCCAATAATGGTTATGTGTTCTTCTATTAATGCTAATATGTTTCACTGTATTTGTCATTTATGTTTGTTTAAATAATTGTTCGACTCGCACTGAGCTTTCATAGGCTCACACCCATATTGTTTAAATTTTCAGGCAAACCTTGAAACTAGGACCGAACTCGGCATACGAAGATTCACCTTGGACCTCAGAATATTTTTAATAAGTATTATAAAGTCTCTATTGGTTTTGCTTTGTAATTTTTAATTAGTCCTAGTCTATGGCTTGGTAACTTTTCATTTGGGGATTTTTGCATGCATGGATTACTTAAGCTTAATAACTGGAAAGTGCATGATATCTCGCTTAAGTAAAATTTGACATTGTTCCCTAATTTTCGTTGTATTGCAAAGAAACCATTTTTGGAAAAAAAAAAAACAAATTGATAAGGCAATTAGATTTCAAAATGACATGAATAATGATTTTTTTCACTACATTAGTGAACATTAAGTTTTCACAAAGTAAAGGGACGAACAAACGATTTTTCTAAAAATTGATAAGGCAATTAGATTTCAAAATGACATGAATAATGATTTTTTTCACTACATTAGTGAACATCAAGTTTTACAAAGTAAAGGGACGAACAAACGATTTTTCTAAAAATTGACAAGGCAATTAAATTTCAAAATGACATGAATAATGATTTTTTTTTTCACTACATTAGTGAACATCAAGTTTTTACAAAGTAAAGGGATGAACAAACGATTTTACTAAAAATTTATAAGGTAATTATATTTCAAAATGGCATGAATAATTATTTTTTTCACTACATTAGTGAACATCAAGTTTTTACGAAGTAAAGGGACAAATAAACTATATTTCTAAAACAACACTGTCGATAATAAAATGAATCTTAAGTACAAATGACCTATTAAATGAATGTTTTTAAACTAACTTAAAGTACAACTACGATTTTTCTCTAAAATGTGTTTATTAGAGGTCTTCAAAAGTAACGTAAGTTAGCTTAGGCATTTTGATGGCTAATGTAGCCTTCTCAATCTAGCCATAACATCTAGGCCAAGTTAGAAAGGTTACATTGATAGCTCATCACAAAGATCTAGAGAAGGCGAATGAGTTCTAAACTTTAGGGTAGCCATATCGGGTTCAGAGATTGGTTCATTTGGCTCTGCCAAATCAGGAATTTCAACTTGTTGCATTAGTTCTGTCTTTGTAGGAACTTTTTCGTCTAATGGTTCATCAATTGATTCAACTTGCTATTACAGGATACAATTTCCTGCTACTCGAAAAAGGTCCCAATCTATGATTGTGCCTTGGCTATACCCTGTCTTCGTTACGTTTGCAAGTATTTTAGCTTTCAAGCACAAAACTGTTATCGTAAAAGGAAAATAGGCTGGACCAGAATGTCTAGTGGCACAATTTCGAATCTCTTTTAGGATGATCTTTTCCACATCAATGGTCTTTATTGTCATAATTGTGTATAGCAAGACCATTCATTCTACTGAAATTGTGGTCCCATGTGAGATAGGCATAAGACTAAACCGAATAAAATAAAATCATACCTTCTCTAATGATGTCAAATATTCCTTATGACAAGTGTGAGTTCCATCCTTTGACACAGTCCATTTAAAACCCAAAACTATAAGTTCCTCTAAAATTTATTGCAATTTCTCAGCTTCAACATTTTTCATTAAGGAAGAATATTCATCGTATTTGAAAATAGGTAAATTAAAGGATTCCGTAATAGTATTTGAGTTTATTGGTATCTTGATTCCTTGGACAGAGACTTTTAGTAATTCGCTTAAGGCTAGATTTGCATAAAATTCTAGGACTAACTCTTCATCTACACTAGGTGTTTTCTCACAAAACACTTCATAATCTAAAGTTTCAGCAACTTTACGAATACTTGCCACGAAATTAGTGTAGTTGCTTTCTTTCAACGGAAAACCTTTCTCTGGGAGCATTTGTTGATTTTTGAAGATGTTGTATTTTGCTTTGGCTTCTTTATAATGGAAATCATTTTGTGATTCTTCAACTTGGACAAAGGCATGAGTTCTTTTGTGAGGCATGATTTAAGTTGAATACTACACAAGATGGAAAAAAAATAGTGTAACACCCCTCACCCGTATTCAACGCTAAAATAGGGTTTAGGAGCATTACCAGACTTACAACTCAATTATACATACTATTAGCATACATTTCATCATTTCAAACATTCGTTAATCAACCTCAATCAATATGTCCCTAATACAAGCCTGCGAGGCCTTATTCATGCATTGGAAGTGGTTCGAGACTAACCAATAACCTTTAAAATAATTTGAGCCCTTAGAAATATCCCAAAATTGGGGACACACGCCCGTGTGACCAGGCTGTGTGTCTCACACAACCACCAGACATGCCCGTGACACAGGCCGTGTGGACATTCAAAATGGGAGCAGATGGCCGTGTCCCAGCCCATGTCCTTACCTGTCCAAACAAGTGAGGATACGGACTTGGGTCACACGGCCAACCACACACCCGTGTGTCTAGCTCGTGTGCCCTTCAAAGTGGCCACACACGCCCGTGTGCCAGGCTGTGCCAAACCTGTAGGGTATATTGACTTGTGCCACATGGTAGATCACATGCCCTTGTGTGAAACCGTGTGGGAGCATACTGACTTCATTTCAATTTCAACACTAGGGGACACACAGTTGTGTAACATAACTGTGTCACACAAGGTAGACACAGCCCTTGTGGAAAAAAATAGGCTATTTACTAAGCCAATTTGCCACCCAAATTTGCATGTACCTATATAACTCAAATGGTACCATTTCAAGATACAATAAGCAGCCAAATATCATCAACCAATATCCAATTCATACAATTTCATTACTAACCATTCAAGTCACAAATATGTCACAATTTTCCATCTATGTACCTAATTCACATATACATTTCAATTTACTAAACCATTCCACACATACATTATCATGTACCAATTCACAAGCATAAAACTTCTCAAATATCAATCCTTTACCATTCAAATTACCTAATATCATTAAGCATCATAAACCCAACTTCAAACACACAATATAAGTCATATACCACAATCAAAACAATACCATTGGCACATCTATATACATTATCAAATCCACCATCACAAGCTAACTCAAATGGCTTAAATACATATTCATCAAACATACCAAAATGACTCAAGCCTATTAATGCCATATACCATATATGCATACTTTAAAAGTATCAAAATAGATGTTCGATAGTGCGATGACGTCTCTAATGATCCTCGGTTTCGAGTTAGCTTTGATATACTATAAAACATAGATGAAAATAAACAAAGTAAGCTATAAAGCTTAGTAAGTTCGTATGTAAATATGAAATAATTTCATCATTATTTAACATTTCTATATGGATGAAATAAATTGCATTAAAGACATCAATCACTAAATTAACAATAAGTTCTCAACTTCCATTAGCTCATTATTCGAATAGTTTTCCGAACATACCTGTATTGATACATATCTACTCTCACCAATTCACTTATCAAATCTCTCCGAGTTTATAAATGTTTACGATACAAATACTTCGATTTTTTGATTCCATAGTCCAACTATGGTCTTACACATACGTTTCCAATGCCCTGCCGTGGCCTTACATTCACATGCCATAACCCGGTGATGGTCTTATTATCCAATTTGTCATAGCCCAACTATAGTCTTATTCAGCAACTCATCCACTTAAAGTGTACATTTAAATTAAGTTATACACATTTAAACATAGGATAAATACAATATTAATACCATCCATCCATTTAATAAATACACATTTAAGTTCAAATATACGAACTTACCTCGTGTACGAAAATGACGAAACGGGTCGACTATTCGATTAATTTGCTTTTTCCCCGATCTAAGTTTGAATTCCTCTTTTATTGATCTATAAGTAATCAAAATTAGCCTATTTAATAATCAATCCATTGAATTTAGGCCAAAAATCATCTTATGGCAAAATTACACTTTTGCCCCCTACTATTTTGACATTTTTTATAATTTAGTCCTTAACTCATAAAAAAATGCAAATTCATGCAATTAGACCCTTAACTATGCTAGCCAAATTTATCTTATGCACATAGTAGCCCATACATTTCATTATTTCATAATTTTGCCACATAAATTTTACAAGTCACAATTTAGCCCCTATTTCACATTTTTATCAAAAATCTCTTAACAAAAGTTGTTTAATTAACAACAAGGACTCATATTCTCCCATTAAACTTCAAAACACATGCTTATTCATCAATGGAAAAACTCTAAACCTTTAACAAGTTCACAAAATTGTCTCTGGGCTAAATAAACCTAGTTGCAACGATTTCAAAAACATAGAAATCATTAAAAACGAGACAAAAATGGACTTACATGCACACAAATTTGTTTGGCCGAATATTCAAGCTCCCATGGCTGTTTTTCTTCATCAACTTTTGACTAGAAAAGATGAATGGAGAAGAAATTGTTTTGTTTTATTTTATTTAACCTTTATTAACCAATTTACAATATTAACCTTTAATAACTACTCCAAATGCCATGTTACTAACTTCCACTATCTTATTAATGGACTAATTACCACTTAAGGGTCTTTACTTTAATAATTCATTGCTATTAGACACCTTTTTCTAATAGAATGCAAGTTTTACACTTTACACGATTTAGTCCTTATTATCGAATTGAGCACTCAAACGATAAAATTTCTTAACGAAAATTTTACACAATCATATTATCATGATATCGACCTCAAAATAATAATAAAATTTCCCAAATTTAAATATGAATAAAAGATAAAAAATTTAATAAATTGAAAATTAATTAATTAAAACCAATTAAAATTTTTGGAAAAAATTGTGTACCACCTTTGTAATTCATTATGTAAAAACTCAAGAAAACAAGGAGAGGATGAAGCAATTTCAATTGGGTTAGGGTTGGTTGAAGGGAATTTTGATGCTACCTTAGGTGTTGGTGGAAGGTGTTCAATTGGGTGCTTGAAGGTTGTGGCGGTGGCATGTTGCAAAGGGAATAGTACGCGCAAGCTGGTGTCAGCGAGCAGGGGTGTGCGAGGACTAGGGAGCAAGGAACAGGGTGGAAGGTTGGTGTTGTGTGAGCAATGGCATGTACAGGTTGGCTAAGTACGCTACACATGTAAGTCTACTGGTACTAGCAATTGGGGCTCACGACTGTTGGTGAATGCTGGGGTGCACGACTGCTACTGGTTGAAAGGTGGCTAATGACTTTATAGGGTTGGGAGGTATGGTGTATGTCGGTGGAAAAAGAGAAGAAAGGTGGAGCTGTAAGTGATGTTAATAGCGAAAAAATGTGGTGGTATTTAAAGTGAAAGAAAGGAGTTTAACTCAAATTCTAAAGAAAACTAATAATAAAATAGTACTATTCCTAATGCTATATAAATAATAATAAAAAACATATTAATATATTATTTGTTGTTATCTTATTCATTTAAAATAAAACTCTTAGGTAAAATAATGAACAATTCTAATCCTATACAAGTTTAATAACAATTAATATATATTATATAAAATATAATTATTATTAGTTGTTATTATCTTATTTATTAAAAATAAAATTAAAAACCTTTATTTTAGCTGCTTTTAAAGTATTTACAAAAAAAGAAAGAAAGCTAATTTCAATATTTACAAAAAAGACAGGTAATTATTGCAAATAATTCAATTAAGTACCTGGACTTAAAGATAATTTGAAAATTGAGTAGAAAACTAAAACTTGGATCAAAATCGACTGGATTAAAATCGACCCTTTTATTAAACAAATTAAAAATTCATTTTGTCACTTAGGAAACATTTTCTTGAAAGACTATGTTAAAATCAATTTCCAGTAAAGATTGAAGGGGTCATAAGTGATCTCTCTTAAGTTTTAATCTCCTAGATAGGATTTATTTTAACATACTAATCTAGAAAATATAGCCTAACTCATTTATTTAGAAATAAAATTGGAAAAAATTTAGGAATCTGATAAAATGAGCGAGGTTTTATCCTACTCAATTTTATCCCTCTAGTAATTTTCAAGCATTGAGCGTTAACTCTGAAATTACCTCTCTTACAGTGAAGTTCAACAACAACATATTGGAAAAGTTGATGAATAGTGAATGAACTGGACCAACGTGATTTTAACTTACCTGGAAAGAACCTTAATCTAGAATTGAACAACAATACTTGCTGACATGCTTAAAATTCTCGAACTCAGATGTTCCTGTCATGCCATCTTTTCAATCTTTCCTTGAATAATTTGGCATTTTCATATGAGAACATTCAAAATTCTTCTAACTCATTAAGTTGAAGCATTTGTTTCTCTTTAGCAAGCTTGAGATCCAAATTGAGTTGTTATAGAGCCTAGTAAGTTTTATGCTCTAACTCCAAGGGCAAATGTCGATCTTTCCGAAAAACCAACCGATAGGGAGACATCCCTAAAGGTGTTTTGTATGTTGTCCTATAGGCCTATAAAGCATAATCCAATCTTTTGGACCAGCCTCGTCGATTTGGATAAACTACTTTCTCGAGTATACTTTTTATCTCCTTATTTTCCAGTTTAACTTGCCCATTTGTCTGTGGATGGCAAGATGTGGCAACCTTGTGCTTCACTCCATGACTATCAAGCAACCATTTCAACTATTTGTTCACAAAATGAGACCCCTCACCACTAATTATAGCCCTAGGAGTTCCAAACCTTGTGAACACATGTTTCTGTAAAAACTTCATTACTACCTTGGCATCATTCGTCGGATATGCCTCAGTCTTAACCCACTTAGACACGTAGTCTACTACTACCAGTATATACCTGTGACTAAAAGAAAGAAGGAAAGGACCAAGAAAGTTAATACCCCAAACATTGAATAATTTTGTAATATCCTGGAAATGGGCTTGTGCGTTCATGCTTAATTATATGAAATATTATGTTTATGAATGTTCTGAATGTGATCTATGAATATCGTGAACTTTGAAATGTAAGGAAAAACTTTGGAAAATTTTTAGATTTTAAGTCTTATTAAGGGAGCTAAGTGAATAGGGCCTTAAGGGAAAATGTATGTAAAATATAACATACAAATAGGCTTGGTAAGGTGGCTATAGGGTGCCACTTAAAGCCCAGGTAAGTGACGCCACAAGCTATGCAAATGGGCCTAGGTTCGAGCCACATGGTAAACAAAAAGAGTTTTTATTTTTTTTTTCAACATGAAGAGGGAGAAGTGGACGGCATTAAGGCACTAGGAGGGAGGAGTTTAATTCCCTCTAAAATTCGGCCAAGATAAGATAAATGAGGAATTTCTTTTTTTCAAGTTTTAAACAAAGTGATAAAGGAGGAAAATATGGGAGAAGTGATGGCCACAAGTAAGGGACACTAAGCTTAGTAATTTCGGCTAAACTAGTAGAAGGGGATAGTCGAAATTGTCAAAGAAAATATTCATCTTTCTCTTTGTTTTATTTTCTCAACTCTTGCCTAGCCGAAATCTTTTCTCCCTAAAAATCCCCATTGCCGATTTCTTTCAAGTCCTATACTCTACCATTGAAGCCGAATCGCCTTTGTAAATCTTTGTTCTTCTTCTTTACAAACACAATCACAAGCCGAAAATACTAATAGCCCTACCCGATTTCTCATTAAGCCTTAAGAACCGAAATTGTGATCCATATCAAGGCCATAGCCGAATATTCTTGAGGAGTTTTAAGCATAGGTGCTGTCGATTTCTTCAAGTAAGGGTAAGATTCAAATTCGGTTTCCATTTCTTTATATTTTTAGACTTATCGAAATTTAGGGACTAATCCCTATTATTGATCTTGGCCGAATCATGGAAGGGAGGCTTCGGGATCTGTCAATAAGTCGACCATAAGGAAGAAATATTTCAAGATCTAAGGTAAGGAAGATATTCGGCCATAGGCCACTTTTACCATGTTTACATGTTAGAAATTAATCTAACATGTGTCAAAGTGATTTCGACAGATACCAAGGGGGTAAATAGAAATTTCGGGATTTTAAATCACAAGGTAAAGTATACATATATGCAATCGGCCAAGGCTTATTTCAGCACTAGATCTATTTTCTTACCTAATTTAAAACCTGAAAACTAATCTATGAAGGGATTTAATACCAGTCGATTACAAGGAAGGGAGTCTACAACATTCTGGGATTTGAGAATTTCAATGTAAGTCCATATGTACATTCGGATAAGGCCTTAATTGTTGATTAAGATCTATTTTTCATTTAAAAAGGCCGAAACTAATTTGTTAAAGTGATTTAAAGCTTGGCCGAATACAAGAAGAGTATAGTGAGGATTTTGGAATTTGGTACCAAGGTAAGTTTTAGTGTACTAATCCTACTAGGATTTGGATTTATGGCCGAATGGCTCTTTACTAAGTATTAAATGATTGATTAAATGTAGAGATTTAGGATCTAAGGCATTAGATCAAGCTTTTCGGGATTTGGATTGGAAACCTTAAGCGAATCAGGTGTGTACCCCACACTAACTTTTAATAAGATTTATGGTAATATTTTAATATGAGCATGTTTATAAGAATGTGAATATGGCTAAAGCACCATGCTGTGGTACGATGTACCCAGGTATGTTTTCCTACTCCTACTATGACTATGATATGGTTTGTTATGCCATGAATGTGAATATGATAAGAATGTGAATTAAGGCATGATAATGCATAATGAGTATGTTATATGGGGGCATATGGGATATTATAAAAAGGGGAAGTGAATGTGGTGACCTAAGACCACGATATCTGAATATGGTGTCTCATGACACAAAGTATGTATCTAGTGGCTATGCCACAAACTTTATAAGGGCGATGAGCACGTCAACTGCAGCGACTGCCTTCGATGGTGTGTAGCGGATGGAGGGTTGACTTAGTAGTCCCCACGGTGTGCAGGATGGTACGTGTGATGTGTAGCGGATGGCATATAGGCTTGGGTACTGGAATGCATCTTTAAATGTAAATTATGATATGTCTGAATTTGATTTGTTATGCCTGAATTTATTAAGACTTAGTGTTTTTGTACACATTGAGTCTGTTTGACTCACCCCATTGTGGGAACCTTTTTCAGGCGACGATCAGTAATGGACCGGGTCGGCAGGAGCTTAAAGGTGGCCATGCACAGCAAGAAATTTATTTAATTTGAATTTTTATTTCATTAAGTACTTTGAATTTATTTTTTTTGGGAATTATTTGATGTAATAAGGCCATAGTAGAACTACTTTACTTTGCTTTTATTTATTAAGCTTACAAACTTTTATTTATTAAAAGATTAAGTAACTTTATTTTAAAATAAACTCTAAGTGTTTTGTCACCTAAAATAAAGGGGTTTCCAATATAAGATAAACTTGTTTCCAACTCGAGCCCAACCCAAAAACAAACTTTCTTTCAAAACACGCAAATTTTCCAAATTAACAAAAGAATTTTGAAATGGTTTACATCGAGAAACATACCAGAACCGGTCAAGGCTCGTGGGCCGGGTTTGGGGTGTTTCAATTTGTTATCAGAGCCCAGTTTTAAACTCTCGGCCTTAGGTTTAAGGCCCAAAATGTTTTCAAAGTTAAGCCCAAAAAGAATTTTTGTGAATTAAGTAGGATTTTCTGGCATGGCCCACAAAAGTCTCCTACTCGAAGTCTACCAGGTAAGTACCCTTATCTCTTGTGTGATTTATATTATGACTTATAGAAGGGGTAGAAAGGGAATGGAACGTAGATTAGTGTGATAGGTACTTGAACCCTAGGGCTAGTTACCCCAACAATTACATAAGACTTAAATGCCTAATTAAACAAACCTGTGGTTAAGTCATTGAGTTAGGGTGTGGCAACCATGGTGCGCATGTCTTGGATTGGTTTCGGTGGGAGCTTTGTATTTAAGCAGTCCGCGTGACTCACCTCCTCTCCACTCGAATCCTACCTAGTGCGTAGCCTCAGTTTACCCTAACCAAGAAGACTTATACACGTGCTAAACCCCTAGCTAAAACCCGAAAGGGACTAGCCGTAAATTTTTTTATGAAAACCCTAGTTTTATAATCAGCAAATTACCCCTTGAATAGTAGAAAAAACTTATTTTGGAAAATTTTCAAAATATTTTTGACTTATACAAATTACAAAAATACCCTTTAGGGTAAATTACGAGAATACCCCTGGGATAGGAATGGACAGAAATGTCTGAAGAGTGAATGTGTATGTGAGATACTATGGAATGGATGTGCTTTTCTGTGAATTAGGATAGAAGACTTGAAACTTTGAATGATCGAAAGAACCCCATATTAAACTTTCTGCCATAAAACTTCTTGTGGATAATCAGTGGAATAAGGGCTAATTTATAAAATTTCTTAAACCAGACTAAAGCGTAATCGTAGAAATGAGCTCTAGGGGACGTGGTCACAACGTACGAGGACGCAGTCGAGGTAGAATGACCGTGTCAAAACCCATTAGATCGGGACAAGGATCTGAGAATGAGGTACCACCGCCACCACCACCACTAGCTGTTGGTGTTGAGCAGCAAGATCAGAGGGGAGAAGATGTTGTATCGCAGGTTGTGCTACGAGTTCTTGAAATGGTGGCTGGTGCTGGAGGGAATATAGGAGCTCGAAAATCTGTACCCGAGTGACTCCGAGCCAACAGAGCTGAGGTGTTCTTTGGAGTATCTGGTGTGGCACCCAGTACAGCTGAATACTGGTTGGATGCGATCGAGCCCATTATGGATGAGCTCGATCTGACTCTTGAAGAGAAGTTGAAAGGAATGGTGGCACTGCTACGCGATGAAGCGTATCAATGGTGGTTAATAGTTTGGGATGGTGCCACAACTGAGGATCTGACCTGGGAATATGTTAAGGCAGCATATCAGAAGAAGTATGTCGGCACACGTTATATTGATGAGTAGAAGAAGGCATTTTTGAAATGGTTCAAGGGAAAAGTCGATGAGCAGTATGAAGCTAAATTTCTGAGGTTAAGCTGGTATGCTCGAGGAGTGGTGGCAACAGAGCATGAGCGGTGTGTCCGGTTTGAGGACGGACTAAGGGATGATCTGAGGTTGGTTGCCGCTCCACATCAAGAGCGGGAGTTTTCTACTTTAGTAGAGAAAGCTAAGATAGCGGAAGGAATTAAGGACTCTGTGAGGCAGAACACGGACCGGAATAAGCAGAAGAGAGGATTTGGGTCATCTGGATCATCTAGGAATGCTCATAAAAGGCCTAGAGCTGATAGGCCACGAGGTCAACAAACTGGTACTAGAGGGCAATATCATACTTGTGAGCAGTGTGGGAAGAAACACTTAGGCGAATACTGGAAGAAGATAGGGAGGTGTTTTAGATGTGGGTCAAAGGACCATTTGATCAAGGACTGTCCGATGAGACCAGATGGGAATCAACTAGTAGCTCAGAATGTTAATTAGGCTGGTAGAGGTGGATAGAAGCCTTAGAGAGGTCGTGGTTTGAATGGTAGAGGTAATAATGCTGGTAGAGGACGTGGGACACTAGGTCGAGGTGCTGCTAACACTGAGGCAAGGCAGCCAGGTTTGGTTTATGCGATTCACTATAGGGAGGGTGGAGACGCGCCGGCGTTATAACCAGTACATTTCTTGTATTTGGGAAACCCTATTATGCTTTAATTGATGTGGGCTCGACCCATTCTTATGTTGCCTGTAGTGTAGTTGAAACACTAGGCATAGCCTCTGAACCTTCTAGTAGGGAGATGACTGTAGTAAGCCCACTAGGTCAAACTGTAGTGGTGAATAAGGTCTTTCGAAGTGTACCTTTAAAAATTCAAGGCGTAGTATTTTCTGTAGACTTGATGGAACTTCCTTTTGGAGAGTTTGATCTCATACTTGGAATGGACTGGCTAGTGGACCATCGGGCTGTGTTGGACTGTGCAGCTAAGCGAACGAGAGTTAAGGACCCCGGAGGAAGAGGTGGTCATTATGATAGGAGAAAGAAGAAACTACTTGTCTAATGTAGTTTCAGCGCTAAAGGCTGAAAAGATGGTTCGTAAAGGGTACAAGGCATTTTTAGCCTTCATAAGTGCGTTAGATGGAAATGAAGAAGGTGTTAGTGGAGTTAGAACGGTAAGGGATTTCGAAGATGTGTTTCCAGAAGAATTACCAAGAATACCCTCAGATAGGGAGGTGGAGTTTGGAATTGACTTGCTGCCGAGAACAGCTCCTGTGTCAATTGCCCCTTATAGAATGGCACCAAAGGAGTTGGTGGAGCTCAAGGCTCAAATCTAAGAACTACTTGATTGTGGTTTTATCCGACCTAGTGTGTCTCCATGGGGAGCACCAGTCCTGTTTGTGAAGAAGAAGGACATAACTATGCGTATGTGCATAGACTATCGTCAATTAAATAAGCTGACAATCAAGAACAAGTACCCCTTGCCAAGGATAGACGACCTGTTCGATCAGCTTAAGGGAGCAGCGATTTTCTCCAAGATCGATTTAAGGTCTAGATACCATCAGTTGAAGGTGAAGGAAGTGAATATCCATAAGACAGCCTTTAGGACAAGGCACGGCCACTATGAGTTTGTGGTAATGCCGTTCGGGTTGACAAATGGCCCAGCCGTGTTCATGGATATGATGAATCGGGTTTTTCAACCTTACTTGGATAGGTTCATCGTGGTGTTCATCGGTGACATCCTAGTGTACTCCAAGACTGAAGAGGAGCATGATGAGCATCTCCGGATTGTGCTGCAAGTGTTAAGAGAGAAGAAGCTCTATGCCAAATTCAGCAAGTATGAATTTTGGCTTAAAAAGGTTGCATTCTTAGGGAACGTGGTGTCAGCAGAAGGAATAAGGGTGGATCCTAGGAAGATTGAAATAGTGTTGGATTGGAAACCACCTAAGTCGGTGGCAGAGATTCGTAGTTTCTTGGGATTGGCAGGCTATTACAGAAGGTTTGTAGAAGGGTTTTCGTTAATAGCCATGCCTTTGACAAAGTTGTTAAGGAAAGAAGTACCCTTTGTATGGGCGGATAAGCATCAGGAGAGTTTTGAAAAACTTAAGAGGGTATTGACGGAAGCTCCAGTGTTGATTCAGCCTGAGGTAGGAAAGGATTTTTTGGTGTATTGTGACGCTTCCCATACAGGTTTGGGTTGCGTATTGATACAAGATGGGAAGGTAGTCGCATATGTGTCCCGACAGTTGAGGCCACATGAGGTGAACTACCTGACACATGACTTGGAATTAGCAGCAGTGGTCTTCGCTCTTAAGGTATGGAGGCACTACCTTTATGGCAAAAAGTTGACGATCTACACAGACCACAAGAGCCTTAAGTATTTGCTGACTCAGAAGGAGTTAAACTTGAGGCAGCGAAGGTGGGTTGAATTACTGAAAGACTATGACTGTTTGATAGAATATCACCCGAGCAAGGCGAATGTAGTGGCAGATGCCTTAGGTCAGAAGGTGGTGTCAGATCTAAGGGCGATGTTCACACACTTGGGTTTGTATGATGATGGAAGCCTGTTGGAAGAATTACAAGTCAAGTCGACGTGGTTGAATGAGGTGAAAGAGGGACAGTTGGCGGATGAGGACCTAAGTGCTAAGCTACAGTAAGTACAGAAGGGAGAGTTGGAAGATTATGGCATTAATGGCGAAGGAGTCTTTGTGTTTCAAGGCAAGGTCTCAGATGCCTAAGGATAAGGAACTTAGGCGAAGGATTCTTCAAAAGTCGCATGGTAGCCCTTATGCTATGCATCCTGGAGGCACTAAGTTGTACAGAGAGTTAAGAGAACAGTTTTGGTGGCCTAGTCTGAAGAAAGAAGTTACTGAACTTGTTGGCAAGTGTTTGACGTGTCAGCAAGTTAAGGCTGAACACCAGGTTCCGTCAGGATTGCTTCAGCCAATCATGATTCCGAGTGGAAGTGAGAGAGAATTACCATGGACTTCGTTAGTGGGCTTCCCCTTACGCCTACTAAGAAGGACTCGATATGGGTAATAGTGGACCATTTGACCAAGTCCACGCACTTTATTCCAGTGAGAGTCGACTATTCTTTGCAGAGATTGGCGAAGTTGTATGTGACGAAAGTCGTAAGGTTGCATGGGGTGCCGGTGTCGATTATCTCAGATAGGGACCCAAGGTTTACTTTTCGGTTCTGGAAAGCGTTACATTAGGCTTTAGGCACTAAATTGGATTTCACTACGGCCTTTCATCCATAGTCCAACGGGCAATCTGAACGGGTAATCCAAGTTTTAGAGGACATGTTGAGGGGCTGTGTGATGGATTTCAGAGGAAGTTGGGAGGAGTATTTGCCCTTAGCAGAGTTTGCCTACAACAATAGCTATCAGGCAAGTATTCGAATGGCACCTTATGAAGCACTGTATGGTCGAAAGTGTCGGACTCCTACATGTTGGATAGAATTGGGAGAACGACGAGTTTTGGGTCCAGCGATTGTGGCAGAATCCGAAGAGAAGGTTAGTGTAATTAGGGCTCGATTGAAGGAAGCATCCGATAGATAAAAGTCATACGCAGATCTCAAATGGAAGGAGATTGAATTTGATGTGGGAGACCAAGTATTCCTTAAAGTTTCGCCTTGGAAGAAGGTGATGAGATTTGGTCGAAAATGGAAACTAAGTCCAAGGTTTATAGGACCTCATCGAGTGTTGAAGCGGGTTGGACCAGTGGCATATCAGTTGGAATTGCCACCCGAGTTAAAGCAGATGCACGACGTATTCCATGTGTCCATGCTACGTCGATATCGATCGGATCCATCTCATGTGGTACCAATCGAAGAGGTGGAGCTAAGGTCAGACTTGTCCTATGAGGAGGAGCCGATTCAAATCCTAGAATGTGATGTGAAAGTGTTAAGGAGGAAGTCAGATCCTCTAGTTAAGGTGTTATGGCGCAATCATGGATTGGAAGAAGCCTCGTGGGAGCTAGAAGAAGCAATGCGACAGCAATACCCCCACCTATTCTAGCCAGGTAATTTCGAGGATGAAATTATTTTAAGGGGGTAGAACTGTAATATCCTGGAAATGGGATTGTGCGTTCATGCTTAATTATATGAAATATTATGTTTATGAATGTTTTGAATATGATCTATGAATATCGTGAACTTTGAAATGTAGGGAAAAACTTTAGAAAATTTTTAGATTTTAAGTCTTATTAAGGGAGCTAAGTGAATAGGGCCTTAAGGGAAAATGTATGTAAAATATAACATACAAATAGGCTTGGTAAGGTGGCTATAGGGCGCCACTTAAAGCCCAGGTAAGTGACGCCACAAGCTATGCAAATGGGCCTAGGTTCGAGCCACATGGTAAACAAAAGGAGTTTTTATTTTTTCAACATGAAGAGGGAGAAGTGGGCGGCATTGAGGCACTAGGAGGAGGAGTTTAATTCCTCTAAAATTCGCCAAGATAAGATAAATGAGGAATTTCTTTTTATCAAGTTTTAAACAAAGTGATAAAGGAGGAAAATATGGGAGAAGTGATGGCCAAGTAAGGGACACTAAGCTTAGTAATTTCGCTAAACTAGTAGAAGGGATAGCCAAATTGTTAAAAAAATATTCATCTTTCTCTTTTGTTTTATTTTCTCAACTCTTGCCTAGCCGAAATCTTTTCTCCCTAAAAATCCCCATTGCTGATTTCTTTCAAGTCCTATACTCTACCATTGAAGCCGAATCCCCCTCGTAAATCTTTGTTCTTCTTCTTTACAAACACATTCACAAGCCAAAAATACTAATAGCCCTAGCCGATTTCTCATTAAGCCTTAAGAGCCGAAATTGTGATCCACATCAAGGCCATAGCCGAATATCCTTGAGGAGTTTTAAGCATAGGTGCTATCGATTTCTTCAAGTAAGGGTAAGATTCAAATTCGATTTCCATTTCTTTATATTCTTAGACTTATCGAAATTTAGGGACTAATCCCTATTATTGATCTTGGCCGAATCATGGAAGGGAGGCTTCGGGATCAGTCCATAAGTCGACCATAAGGAAGGAATCTTTCAAGATCTAAGGTAAGGAAGATATTCAGCCATAGGCCACTTTTACCATGTTTACATGTTAGAAATTAATCTAACATGTGTCAAATTGATTTCGACAGATACCAAGGGGGTAAATAGAAATTTCGGGATTTCAAATCACAAGGTAAAGTATACATATATGCAATCGGCCAAGGTTTATTTTAGCACTAGATCTATTTTCTTACCTGATTTAAAAGCTGAAAACTAATCTATGAAGGGATTTAATACCAGCCGATTACAAGGAAGGGAGTCTACAACATTCCGGGATTTGAGAATTTCAAGGTAAGTCCATATCTACATTCGACCAAGGCCTTAATTGTTGATTAAGATCTAATTTTTGTTTAAAAAGGCTGAAACTAATTTGTTAAAGTGATTTAAAGCTTGGCCGAATACAGGAAGAGTATAGTGAAGATTTTGTGATTTGGTACCAAGGTAAGTTTTAGTGTACTAATCCTACTAGGATTTGGATTTATGGCCGAATGGCTCTTTACTAAGTATTAAATGATTGATTAAATGTAGAGATTTAGGATCTAAGGCATTAGATCAAGCTTTTTGGGATTTGGATTGGAAACCTTAAGCGAATCAGGTGTGTACCCCACACTAACTTTTAATAAGATTTATGGCAATATTTTAATATGAGCATGTTTATAAGAATGTGAATATGGCCAAAGTACCATGCTATGGTACGATGTACCCAGGTACGTTTTCCTACTCCTACTATGAGTATGATATGGTTTGTTATGCCATGAATGTGAATATGATAAGAATGTGAATTAAGGCATGATAATGCATAATGAGTATGTTATATGGGGGCATATGGGATATTATAAAAAGGGGAAGTGAATATGGTGACCTAAGACCACGATATCTGAATATGGTGTCTCATGACACAAAGTATGTATCTAATGGCTATGCCACGAACTTTATAAGGGCGATGAGCATGTCGACTACAGCGACTGCCTTTGATGGTGTGTAGTGAATGGAGGGTTGACTTAGTAGTCCCCACAATGTGCAGCATGGTATGGGTGATGTGTAGCGGATGGCATATAGGCTTAGGTACGGGAATGCATCTTTAAATGTAAATTATGATATGTATGAATTTGATTTGTTATGCCTGAATTTATTAAGACTTAGTGTTTGTGTACACATTGAGTCTGTTTGACTCACCCCGTTGTGGGAACCTTTTTGAAAGACGATCGATAATAGAATGGACCGGCCTGCAGGAGCTTAAAGGTGGCCATGCACACAAGGAATTTATTTAATTTGGATTTTATTTCATTAAGTACTTTGAATTTATTTTTTGGGGAATTATTTGATGTAATAAGGCCATAGTAGAACTACTTTACTTTGCTTTTATTTATTAAGCTTACAAACTTTTATTTATTAAAAGATTAAGTAACTTTATTTTAAAATAAACTCTAAGTGTTTTGTCACCTAAAATAAAGGGGTTTCCAATATAAGATAAACTTGTTTCCCACTCGAGCCCAACCCAAAAAGAAACTTTCTTTCAAAACACAGATTTTCCAAAGTAACAAAAGAATTTTGAAATGGTTTACATCGAGGAACATACCAGAACCGGTCAAGGCTTGTGGGCGGGTTTGGGGTGTTTCAAGTTCTACCTCAATAATGTTTGTTCGGGGCATCTCATTTCTATTGGTGATGCTTCCAACCCTCTGGCATCAATCACAACTCTTTACAAAGGCATAGACATATTTGAATAAAGTTGGCCAAAAGAATCCAACTTGCAATACTTTGGCCGCAGTACATGGACCTCCAAGTGTTCCCCACTTGGAGTTGTGTGACAATGATATAAAATCTTATGTACCTCATTTTCCGCCATGCATCTCTTAATCATTTGATCTGCACACTTTTTGAACAGGCATGACTATTCCCAAAAATAGTACTTCACATCGTGAAGAAACGTTTTCCTTTGTTGACACGTCTTATCAAGCGGCATCAAACCACAAGCTAAATAGTTAGCAAAATCAACAAACCAATGGGTGTTGTGGATGGGATTGACCTTAAGTATGTACTTGTCTGGAAATGTCTCCTGGATGGGTACAAGAGGATAAGTTCTCTCTTGTGGTTCCAATTTGGATAAGTGATCTGCTACTTGGTTTTCTACACCTTTTCAATCTTGAATTTCTAGATCAAACTCTTAAAGTAGAAGTACCCATCAGATCAATCTCGGTGTGGCATCTTTCTTGGCAAGTAAATATTTAATTGTTGAATGATCCGTATAGACAGTCCCTTTGTTACTTATAAGATAAGATCGAAACTTGTCAACAGCAAATACAATAACAAGTAACTCTTTCTCTGTTACCATATAATTCAATTGAGCTCCCATCAGAGTTTGACTTGCATAGTAGATGGGATGAAAAACTTTGTTCCTTCACTGGCCCATCACAGCTCCTATCGCGAAGTCACTTGCATCACACATTAATTCAAATGACAATTCCCAATCTAGTGTGACGATAATTGGTGTCAAAACTAGCTGATTCTTCAAATCATTAAAAGCTCTCAAACATTCTTCATCAAAGTTGAATGTTGTATCCTTCTCCATTAATTTGCATAAGGATTTCACAATTTTGGAGAATCCTTTGATAAATCTCCTATAGAATTTAGTATCTCTAAAAAATCTCCTAACACCCTTTACAGATGTTGGAGGTGGGAGTTTCTCAATGCATCTACCTCGATCCATTGTCTTGTTATTCGATGTCCCAAAATAATACCTACTCGTAAAATAAAATGGCACTTTTCCCAATTGAGTACAAGATTTGTTTCTTCGCACTGCCTTAGTACCTTGGCTAGATTGGTTAAGCAATCATCGTAAGTGTCTCCAAACACTGAAAAATCATCCATGAAATTTTCAAAAGTTTTCCACCATGTCAGTAAAATCACCATCATACATCTTTGGAATGTAGCATGTGCATTATATAAACCAAATAGCATACGTCTAAAGGAACACGTACCGTATAAGCATTTGAATGTTGCTTTGTGTTGGTCGTCCAATTCTACCGTGATTTGGTTGTACCCTAAGTATCCATCAAGAAAATAGTAATAGTCTTGCCCCGCGAGTCTATCTAGCATTTTATCCAAGAATGGCAAAGGAAAGTGATCTTTCCTAGTTGCCTTGTTCAATTTTTGGTAATCTATGCAAATTCTCCATCCCGTAACTATTCTAGTCGGTATTAACTCGTTATTTTTTTATCCACAACCATAATGCCTCATTTCTTTGGAACACACTAGACCAGGCTTACCCATGAACTATCTAAGATAGGGTAAATTATATCTGCATCTAACCACTTAATGATTTCTTTCTTTACCACGTCATTCATAATAGGGTTCAGTCTCCGTTGTCCATCAATTTTCCTTTTCTCACCATCTTCTAGGATGATCTTGTGCATGCACATGGATGGACTAATACCATAGATATTGGTTATGGTCCATCTGATAGCCTTCTTGAATTGTTTCAGCACTAAAATAAGTTTCTCTTCCTGTTCTTTAGTTAACTGTACTAAAATAATCACATGCAAAATAGAAGCATTACCTAGATAAACATATTTTAAGTGTGAGGTAAGTACCTTTAGTTTTAATTTATGTAGCTCCTCGATTGTCGCTTTTGGTTGGACATAATCTCTGCTCTCTAATTCTAAACATTCAAAGTGGGATGGCAAATTAAATCTCATTTGGATAGCTTTTAGCAAGACTAAATATTCCTCTCCCTCCTCATCACTTGGAGGTTTGACATCAAGATATTTTCCAATGGGTCCTCAATAAATTGAGTTCCCACTCTATATATAAATATTCTAACTCGGATACTACAAAACAATTATCAATTGCATTAGGAAATCGTATGGATTTAAAAACATTAGATGTTATCTGATTGTCTTAAAGGTGCATGGTAAGCTCTCCCTTCTACACATTAATAAGGGTCCTTCCAGTTTCTAAGAAAGGCCTTCCTAGGATGATTGGCACCTTTTTATTTTCTTTAAAGTCTAGAATAACAAAGTCAACAAGAAAAATAAATTTATCTACACATACCAATACTTCCTCAATTTTTCATTCTGGATGTGTTAATGATTGATTTGCTAACTGAAGCGTAACCATAGTTGGCCTAACCTCACCTATCCTCAACTTTCTGAATATGGACATGGGCATCAAGTTAATGCTCGCACCTAAATCACAGATTATTTTATCCACAATAAGATGTTTCAATGTGGCAAGGTATGGTCAAACATCCAGGGTCCTTCATCTTTGGGGGTAGTTTATCTTGTAGATATGCGTTGCATTGTAATATCCTGGAATATGGCTTATGCATAATTGCTTAATTGAATGTGAAAGCATGCCTTTGTGTGTATGAATGTGTTTTTATGAATTTTGGGAACCCTAGAATATAGGAGAATGATTTAGAAAATATCGTATTTTAAGTTTTAAAAAGGGAGCTAAGCTTGGTAGGGCTTTAAGAGAAATTGGATGTGAAACATGACACACAATTGGGCTTGGAAAAGTGGCTTGGAGGTGCCACTTAAGGCCTCTGGAATGACGCCACAAGCAGTGTAGATGGGCCAAGGTTCGAGTCACAAGGGAAGCAAATAGAGTTTTATTTTTGCTGCAGATTGAGTAGTAGTGGGCGGCACCAAGGCACTAAAGGGATGAGTTTAATTCTCTAAAATTCATCCAAGATAAGAGATAAATGTGGGATTATTTTATTAAATTTTAAATGAGGAGATAAAGAGGAAAACAAGGGATATGATAGTGATGGTTTAATAAGGGACTTTAGGCTTAGTAATTTGGCAAAAGGGGAAAAAGTGAGGCCATTCTACATTTTTTTCTTTTGAAGCCTCTGTCAATTCTCTCTGCAACTATTCTCTTTTCTTTTCAAAAACCTATCTCATCGTTTTCATCTTTTTCTTTTAACTAGTTTTAGCCAAAATGTTTCCCCAAAGGTTACTATTGTCAATTCTCCTAAGTATCCTTCTCTTCTCCTCCCGCCATTTAATCTTCCTCTTGGCATCTAAGCTAAATCGCAACAAGTCTCAACCCTCTTCTCTTCTTCTTCGATTCTTCAAAAGCCGAAACTTGAGTCACCATCATCAACCCATAGCCGAATATCCTTGTGGGTGTAAATAAGGGTGCCATCGACTATAGTATTAAAGTTAAGATCAACTGTTATTTGATTTTCAATCTCTCTTTTAATCGAAATATAGGAATCTAACCCTTTTAGAATTCTTTGGCTGAAACCTTGAAGGGTCTTTTTGGATTCCGGCAGTTGTCGACTACAAGGAGAAGATCATTCGGAATCTCAAGATCTACGCCAAGTAACTATTTTGGGATTTCAATATCCTAAGTAGGTGAATATAAGATTCAGCCATAGGCCATTCTATTGTGTTTTAATGTTAGATTTAATCTAAAATGTGTCTACAGGAAACTCAACATCATTACGGAAGCAAGGATCAATTTCGGGAATTGAATCACAAGGTAAGTGGACATATGTATTCAGCCAAGGCCATAGTGGTATTTCAGATCTATTTCTTATTTGTTTAAAGCCAAAAACTAACCAAGTCAATGGATCTAGTGATTAGCCGATTATAATGAGGAAACACTACAAGTTTCGAGGATTTGACTAGTATCCAAATCGGCAACAAGGAACTAAGGATCTAGGACGTTAGATCGGGTTTTCGGGACTTCAGTAAATTTGCTAAGTATACCAGGTTTGTACCCCACACTAACTCTAAATAGATGTATGGCAATGTTTTAATATATGTGTTTATAATAATGTGAATGTGGCCAAAGGTACCATGCTATGGTACAAAGTACTCAGGTACGTAACTTTAACTTTAAGTTAATACAAGATATGAATATGTGGAATGTGCCATGTATGTGAATATGATAGGAATGTGAAATAAGGCATTATATTACATGATATGTATGACATGGGGCATGTGGGTGAATTTGAAAAGGGGAAGTGATCTGGTGGTTTATACCACGATATCTGAATATGGTGGTTTCGGTCACATTATCTGAATGTGGTGTCTGATGACACAAAATAATTATCTGGTGGCCATGCCACAATATATAAGGGCGATGAGCACGTCGACTGCAGCGACTGCCTTCGATGGTGTGTAGCGGATGGAGGGTTAACTTAGTAGTCCCCACGGTGTGCAGGTTGGTACGGGTGATGTATAGCGGATGGTAACTAGGCTTGGGTTCGGGAATGCATCATTAAATGTAAATTGTAATATATATATGTATGATTTCATATGCCTGAATCATTAGGACTTAGTGTTGGATGTACACATTGAGTCTGTTTGACTCATCCCGTTGTGGGAATATTTTTCAGGTGATGATCAGTGATAGACCGGGTCGGCAAGAGCTTAGTGGTGGCCATGCTCAGCACGAATTTTATTATGTGGACATTTTATTTTATTTAAGTACTTTAAATTTATTTTGGGTTTGTTTTTGATGTAATAAGGCCCTAGTATGAACTGTTTTATGCATGCACCTTAATTCCTTTATAACAATATGATTAATGTTCAAGCGAAGTTAAAACCATTTTATAAAAAAAAATAAATCTTTAAATGTTTTGACACTTAAACTCAGTTGATTCTTATTGTAAAGGTAAAAACTTTAAAACAAAATTTGGCATGTCTTTTTAATATAAAAGCAAAATTTTAATAAATCCTTGATTTCAAAATTAGCTATGTTTCCACTTTGAACCCAACTCAACTCTTCTCCCAAAATCACTCAAAGTTTTCCAAAGAACAAATGAATTTGAACCGATTTTTCTTAAGGAACACACCAGATCTGGTCGAGGCTCGTGGGCCGGGTTTGGGGTGTTTCATGCATTTTTTCGTCAGAGCTATTGTTTAAAATTTTCCAAGTCTTCATTTCATGGAGAAGATATCTTTCATGAATTTGACGTAGTTTGGCATCTGCTAAGTTAATGTTAATAATTTTCTTGAGTAAGTCTAGGAATTTCTTGAACTGGACTTCTAGTTTCTGCTTCTGAAGTCTTTGAGGGTATGGTGGTAGAGGATTCTTAACTTGAACTAGGCACTTTGTCTACTGTGGCGCTTTTGCATCTAACAAAGGTGTTAGTTTATAAGAATTGACTGAGTCAGAAGTTACCTTCTCAGATTTTGCAAATTCTGGTTCTTGTGAAACTAGAGTTTCAACACTTGGTTAAACTTCTACTGCATCTTAAACATCAGTTGGATCTTCTTCGACGTAAAAAATGTTGGGTTCTATCATCTTTTCACTCCTTAGGGTCAATGCTTTTAGTGCTCTTTCCCCCAATTTCTTAGATTCTTTGTATCACTAGGCAGAGCACCTTGTGGTCAGTTACTAAGTTGAATTGTAAGCTAGCCTATTTAGTTTTCTAGGTTTTTCAATATGGTTGCTTGATTTTGGATTAAGGCATCATTTTTTGCTATGTATGCATTCAACATGTTTTCTAAGCCATTAGAAGGTTCAACTTGAGTTTATTTCTGAATTTGTTGGGTAAATCCAAAGTGCTGGGTTGGTTTGGGTTGTGAGTAAGTGTTACTAGGTCCAATCCCTTAGTTACTCCAAGAGAAATTTGGGTGGTTTCACCAAGATGGGTAATAAAATTTAGACTGCGGTCCCTGCCTACCTTGGTTTTGGTTTTGCTTACCCATGTAGTACACGGATTCTAGATTTGATGGGCATTCTTCAAACAAGTGCCTTTCCCCACAATAAACACATGCTACATTTTCGAATTGATTCGGTGACTGAGCTGCAAAATTATTAAACCCATTAGTAGTAAAGTTTTTCAGCATTGAGGATATCGAAGATACCTGAGATCCGAGTGAAGTGAGAGCATCCAATTTATGTATTCTTGCGAATCATCTTCTTGACGCTGCTCGATTGGTTGGCCATTGGTAATTGTTGTGAGAAATTCTCTCAATTATTTCATAAGCCTCATTATAAAACTTAGAAAAGAGAGCACCATTAGCAAAAGTGTCTATTACCATTCTCATGTGAGCATTGAGACCATTATAGAACGTCTCTAATTGGAGTCAATGCAAGATTCCATGATGAGGGCATCTTCATAATAGTTCTTTAAATCTTTCCCACGACTCATACAAGGATTCTTCATCCATCTGTTGGAAGGTAGTGATCTCATTTCGCAACTTAGCATTCTTTCTAGGTGGGAAGTACTTCATAAGGAAGCGTTCTGCTAACTCTTGCCATGTGGTGATGGAATCTAGTGGTAATGAGTTCAACGAAGCTCGAGCTCTATCTCTTAGTGAGTATGGGAACAAATTTAATCGTAGTGAATCTTTGAGTACTCCAGCTAAATTGAAGGAATCACTCACCCCCATAAACAATCTAAGGTGAAGGTGAGGATCTCCTGTTGGCATTCCACTGAATTGGCCCATTATTTGAAGCATCTAGAACATAATTGGATTTAGCTCAAATTGTTGTGTCTCGATTTCAGGTCTTATAATACTCGAATTAAGCCCATGAAACAGTGGCACGAAATACTATCTCAAGGCTAGATCCTTATCTCCATTCCCCTTGTTTTGGTTCTCAAGGTTCATCTCTTCGGTCCTTCTCCGAGCTGCTTGTCTTCTTCTTGTCGAAAAGTCCTTCCTATTTCAGGATCTATGATGGGTAAGTTGATAATTTGATCAGTACTCATAAACATTTGAAACAATCATAGAAAAAAATAATTAAATTAAAATTAAACAGAAAAATAAACCAAAATGCAAAATTAACAATTTCACAAATAATATCTTTAAAAATAGTCTCTGGCAACGGTAACAAAACTTGGAACAACAAAAATGTGCAAGTGTACATAATGGCAATAAGTAATAAAGTGACAAATAATGTCGACTTATCGTATGTCGACTTATCGTACCCACAAGGACTGTAAAAGAAAATATTTATGAAATGCAAAATTAAACAATTTGGTGTTTGAAAATATATTGGTTTAAAGAGGTTTTGTAAAAACTAAAAATAAGCTAAGTAATTTAACCGAGAAAAAAAAGTAAAGATATTCCAATGCACAATTTCTAAAAGATGAGTTTAATCAATATGAAATAATTTTTTAGATCATTTTAGTTTTAATTTAGAATAATTAAAGTTGTGTTCATGTTGTTATGAATAATTTCACGGCAACTCGGTAAATTGTTAACTAATGCACATACTTACCTATTAGAACCTATTAATCTCTTGACCATATCTCTATGTCAATTCTATCGGTTAATCAAATTTTAATTAACAAGTAAAATATTATGTGAAGTAACAATATATCTCTATATTGAAACAATTTAATCACAATAATCTTACAAGTTATGCAAGGCTAATGTATTGTTTAATACCGTCGCTAATTTAACCCTCAGCTACCTTAGAAGATTGAACATGCACCAATTAAATATTGTGTCCATTAATTACAATTTCAATCTGTTTAAATAATTAATTCAATTGTTACCTTACAATTAAAATGCAAGCATGACATAAGCATGTTTTTATTTAACTGAACAATTTATTGAAACCTAATAACAACACAAGCACATTTTTAATAATATAAGCGAACAGAATGAAATTAATCTAACACAAAAGGAATTTAAGCCATTTTAATTAATTGAAGAACAACACAAGTATTAATTTTAATGATCAAAACAAAACTTAAAACAAAGTTTAATAGAAGGGAACTAGATGAACAAATCTCGATGGTTTTCCAAAGCTAGACTAGTACGCTCCTCTCTTCTCTGCTCGTTCTACTGATCTAAGGCCTTCATGAATACCCGATTGTTGCTACTCCAAGAGGCATGCAAGCTCTTTTTCAAGAGGGGAAATCAGCAAAGGAAGAAGGGAATTGAAAAGCAACTAGAAGGGAGAAAGAGAGAAAATGTGAGGGAGAAAGATGTGATAAGTGAGGGATGAGAAATGAGGGAGTGAAGGGGGCTTTTTACATGTGGAGATGGCTGCTAAAAATAGCAGCCATTTTCTCTTCCCTTGGCTAGCCATGTATGGCATGAGGGATGGTTTGGCTTGAATTTGCTACTTTTAGCTTGTGGCTAAAAATAACAAGATTGGAAAGAGAAGAGGTTTGAATGAAATTAAAGGCAAGTTCAAGGTTTGATTTGCAATTATAAAAATCAGCTAAAATAGTTGATTGGGTTATCTACATGGGACAATTTGGGCTGCCAATTTCTTGGTGGATCAGTCCTCTTCACATAGCATAATTGGACCCCATTTTTCTCTTCATTAGGCTTGTAATTAATTTTATCCCAATTTGTGTTGGATTAAAATTAATTATAAAATATTTTCAAAAATTATTATTGAACCGTCCATTGCTAGAAAATAAGCAGCTTCACTCTTGGGTCACTTGATAAAAGAATTACCTCAACGATCAAGCTTCTCAAGGTGACTATCGAGCCAATTTTCACCATTTATGCAAAACTGTAGAAAATAAATCAAATTTGTTTAAATTTATTATAAAAATAATTAAAATTCAATATGTTCATAAATTGAGTTCAATTTAATTACTTTATAATTAAAATATGAATTTTGACAAAAATTACTACGAAGCTACATGAATTAGAGCTAAAAAGGAGCTGAAAAGTCTATATATCTTGTGTTTCCAGGTTGTCACAACCAAATCTGGATAACTCGAATTTTAGGCATGTAGAAAAGAAAATGTTTACTATGGCACACTCCGAAAGTTAGTTCGCCAAATTATAGTGTTTGAAAATTTAATGTTTTGGGTGAATTGAGTATTTGTCCAAAGAAGTATATCAGGATTTGGTATTCGATGTGTTCTTGAGTAAATGAAAGAGTTCAATAAAAATGGAAAAGTAAGCTTTGTATAGGTAACCACCAAAGGTATATTATGCCTAGTTTGTTTAAATACTGTGAAGGGTTAGTCTCAGTAACCGGATTTGGTTATAGACCAACTAAACTGATTGGACAAATGACATATGGAAAATACTTTCATTTATGTTTCCTTTGAATTTTTTAGTCCATTATGAAAGGCATATTCTGAAATTTCAAGACACTTGTAAAGTTCTACTAAATCGAAGTAGATATATATGTGTGAGAAAAGCTCGTGTGAATGTTTTCCTCTTCATTTAGAGTAATTATTTAATTCTTTCTTTTTCTTAAGTACTAAAATTTTATTGTTGGCTACACTTCATATGTAAATTAGAAGATAAGAATTCTTGGAAAATACAGAGGTGTTATATCTCCTGGTAAGTCTGATAACTTTGCATGTTAAGAGTAAGAATATGAAGTTTATGGGTAGTAAGATATGAATAAGAGACCTTGCATGGGGATTCTCTGTAATTGAATATGTTAGTAATCTATCTTTAAATGAGTTTAATGGTGAATTCATGTTCTTTAAGCAGTTGTTGCTATTGGTTCGAACTGGACGTCTAAGTCTGAAGATGGAAGTTGTTGTAGGTGAGTTTTAGGTGAATCTTTAATATTGACTCCTATAAGTTCTTTTAGAGTAATCTCATGTGAATGATGCTCCAGAAACAATAATGAGTACTTGAACAATTTTGAAAATAAGTATATATGTTTGAAATAGGTATCTGTGAGTCCAAAATATATTGAATTGAGTGTATGGGTGTATGTGATTTTGACAAGCAACTAAGAGTATGTGCTTGGAATGTATGTTTTGAGATATAACCATGTTGATATGTGTGAAGCATGCAATGAAGTATGCTTTGGATTAATAAAATGAGCTAGTCAATCTGAACGTGTGTTTACTTTGAATGTGTAATATATAATTGGTAAATGTTTGGAAACTGGGGGCAAATTTGAGTGTGGTAAGGTTGAGTTGTAGGTTGGTCACCGTGGTGGTATACGATGTACGATGAGACCATAAACACAAATTCTAAAGAAAGCCCATGGCCATGGCACATTTTGAAAAGGGCAGATAAGCTGCATTTATCGACTAGGGTTCTCTGTAGGTCCAAGGGAGACAATGGGCAAACCTCACACAATGTGAGTTTAAGAAAATTCATATTGCAAACACGACATTTATGGGGTGCCTGGATGGGATTCTGCTAGCCTTTATGGCGTAATTTGATCTGGCCTTTACGGCGTACACTGATATTGTAACAGCTCGATTTTAGATCTAGTTGGAACAGTGGTTTTGGGACCACAAATTTGATGCAAAGAAATTCATTTTTATTATATTTTATGGTATACATTTTATGGAACGATTTTGTGAAAATATCGTTTGAAAATTTTGACGTTTGGGCACTCAATTTAGTTAAAAGGACTAACTTGCAAAAAATACAAAAAGTTGAGTTCTACTTGTTAAAGGTGTCCAATTTCTATGATGTTTGAAATTAGAGGTCCTTAGTTGGTAATTAGACCATTGGATAAGTTAATGGACAAAAATGGACATGAATAGGTGAAATTTCAAAGTTATGAATTAATGGCATTTTGGTCATTTGGTGAATAAATGAATAAAGGGAAAATAAAGCCAAAATTTTAGTCCATCTTCTTCTCCATGTTCCAAAAATTAGGAGGTCACCATAACTAGGGTTTGTTCAACTTTCAAGCTTGATTGTAAATACATCTTAGCCCCATTTTTAATGCTATTTACATTTTTGAAGTCGTTATCATCTGATCTATCTATTTCTACCATTAATTTGAGTTATGGTTGATGTCTGGGGTTTGACCCATGTTAGACATGTATATTTTTTGATGGTTAATGGTAGGTTATGCATGTTTGATGTGTGATAGGCAACTTTTACTAAGTGATTTTTGATGAAAATACCTAAAAAGGACCTATTTGTAAAAAGTTTTAAAATGGGTAGCAAAAATATGATTTAATAAAAAATGTGGGCTACTATAAGCATGAAATTGGTTTGGCTAGGCTTGGGTTATCAGTAAATTGAATGAAAATCATTTTACGAGCCTAGGGACTAAATTGTAAAATATCAAAAGTTTAGGGGTAAAAATATAATTTTTTCCATCATGTGATTTTGGGCTGATTTGATAGTATAATGGTTGGATAAGTTAAATGTGATATTATAGATTGAGAAAAATGAAGTTCAGAGTTAGAACGGGGAAAAATGAGTATTTGACGATTAGGTCCTTTTCATCATTTTTATGTCGAGGTAAGTTCGTATGTAAATAATGCAATGTTATATTTGTATTTTATTGTTTTGATATTGCGTCAAATATATGATTGATTCTATGAGTATATTCAACGAAGTTCTGGCAAGAGAGAAATCCCGGTTGAACTTTAAGAATAGATTAGGATACAAGTGACATGTCACTAGGAACCCATGTGATTATGTGATTTATGTGTCCCGGGTGCTGGTCTTGTACGTCCTACTGGTGGTTGGGTATACCGGCATATGTTATAGATACCTGATAGCTTGTGTGAGTAGCACCACGTAGCTACGTCTTGACTGACAGCTTATGTGAGCAGGCCCGAGGATAGCTCAAGAGCAAGCTTATATGTGTTATGAGATTTGTGGTAGCATTGGCTACATATGTGGCACTTATGTGTAAAGTTTTTCGTGCATCCGATAGTATTCAAAGTGGTTCAACGGGTATGCCAAAGATGAGAAAGTATGTGATTATGTTACGAGTTGGAATAGGTATGTGCGAAAAACCCAAAGGAAATGAATTTGGTATATGATGAACAATTGGTAAGAATGTGATTGAGTATATTATGTTCATGATTTCCATGAGAATGATTTTGTGAAAACCTTGTGATTATTAGTCTATACTTGTGATGTATGAAATTCATGATAAATTCGGGTGACGATTTTGTGATTGGCTTTCGGGCCAAATTGAGTTGTTTTATTCATGCAAATTTTGATTTATCGTGTATGAGAAAATGGAAAGATAAGAACTTCGACAATTGAGAGATGTTAAAGTATATGCTTGAAATGTAAATACTCGTAATTAATGTGCATGCTTACTATGAGGTTTGAAATGATTTGTTATTTGCTGTAATATGTTACAAGGGAGAGATTATGGTTGTTAGGCTAATGCCAAGATATGTTAAATTATGCTTATAAGTTTATGGAGTAAATATTATGATTGAATAAAAATTATAACTGTGAGATTTATAGTAATTTATATTATCTTGTGTTTAAATGGTTGGACTTGATAAATGATTTATAGGAGTTGCTTATTATTTTCATACAGACTTACTAAGCTATATAGCTTACCCCCATCCTTTCCAATGTCTCATAGGGTCATTGAGCTAGCTTGGGTTAGGGTTCGCTAGAGATCCTATCACACTATCAAGCTACCATTTTGGGTAGAAGTGAATTCAAGTATTTTAATTCTATGGCATGTATAGGGACTAGGTCAATTTTTTGTATGTGTCATTATGATTGTAGCCAATGTATTGGCTTGTGATTGTCAAATGCTTGTTTTGATAATTGATCATGTAGATTGGTTTTTTTGGGCTATCATGGTTGTAAGCCTAAGTATATATATATATATGTGTGTGTGTGTGTGTGTGTGTGTGTGTGTGTGTGTGTGTGTGTGTGTGTGTGTGCGTGCGTGCTAATGACTTTGGTGATATGGTCATGGTATGCTTGGTGAATGATAGAAATGTTATTTATGACATGAACGTGTGATGCTTGGAAATGTGGTCTATTGATGAAATGATAAAGTAGTGTACAATTATGTATCTTGAAAGTAGTCAATTGTGACCTAGTAAATGTTATGAGTATAATAGATATGGATATTGTGTTGGTCGTAATTGTGGATGATTTGGTTACCTAAGTATGTTACGTATGTGCCTTGAAAAGGTGTAAGTGTATGTATGTACAGGGGTGGAAAATGGCTTGGTAAATAGCCTTATTGTTGTCCACACGGGTAGACACGGCCTGTCCCACGGACATGTGTTTCGGCCGTGTGTCCCCTGCACCTTAATTGATGCAAAGAGAATGTCCAGAATTGAGCACATGGGAAGAGACACAGGCATTTGTCTCGGTCGTGTGTGCTACACTTAGACACGGGCGTGTGTCTCGGCCGTGTGGCACATGTCAGAGAGCACCCTATTTTGAACACAGCCTATAAGACGGGTGTGTCTAAGTGTCACATAGGCGTGTCCCCTGGACCATACGGGCGTGTGAGCCTTGAAACATGAAAAATTTTCTAAGTTTTGTAAAAATTTTCTAATGTTCTCAATTTAGTCTCGAACTACTTCCAAAGCATGTGTTAAGCCTCGTAGGCTCGTTTTAGGGACGATATGAATGTGTATGAAAATTTTTTAATTTGGATGGAAATTTATGAATCGAAAATGTATGTTTGCTTGCGTTTATGTCTGGTAATGCCTCGTACCCAGTTCTGGCATTGAATACTGGTAAGGGGTGTTACAGATCTAGCCTTTGTGGTGAATTCTGATATGGCCTTTGTGGCATTCTGCCTTTGAGTATATTCTGATATGGCCTTTGTGGCATTCTGTTAGCCTTTGTGGTATGCTGATATGGCCTTTATGGCATTTTGTTAGGGTGTGTATTCTGATATGGCCTTTGTGGCATTCTGTTAACCTTTTTGGTATTTTGATATGGCCTCTTTGGCATTTTGTCAGCTTTGTGGCGTAATTTGTATGTGGCCTTTGTGGTGTACTCTATTTGGCCTTAATGGCGTATTCTAGTAAGTCTATGATAAGGATATGATCTGACTAAAGCTCTAACGTGAAAGGTCTTGTGATAAAATTAATTAAGTTTTAAGAAAAGTTCTTGAAAAGAAGTATGATTCAACATGTTAGAAGAGAGTATTCGTCGTGGTTATCTGTCAGATTAGTACATGCGATATTCGATGAAAGAATCCACCAATTTGAGTGACCATACTAATAAGGTGGAATTCTGGATCTTGATATTCATTGTATTGGTATAACATTAACTCTTGTTTCGGGTTCTGATGGAATCTGGTCTACTCATTATATGAGAATGCCTTAAGTTGAATTAGGGTATGATTTAAATTATAATTCGACTTAGTAAGATCAGTATAGATATCTGCCAAAAGTATGAATAATAAATGGTAACCACCAAGGATAGTGTATATGCTTTTCTATTCGAGATTCGTTGTTGGAAGTTATTTGAAGAGAAAGAGAAGGTAGTTTCAACTGTCCAGACCTAAAGTCAGCCAAATAGTTTAATGAATGAGAATATAATACGAATGGTAAGTGGTGTGTAATTACAATAGTGTGCAACTGGCAATGTGAAGGTATTAGCCAAAGACAGATGTGGAAAGTCCAAATATTCAAAATGAAGAACTTATAAAGAAAATTTAAAAAGGTAAGTTGTGTTCATAACTCACTAAGCTCCTCTGAACTTACTGATGTTATATTTATGTTTCAGGTATTGCTACGTCAGTGTAAGTACTTGAGGAGACGATGCCAGGAATGTGCCAGAGCTGTAGCCAGTGGGGATACTATGCATACAGTTGGCATGTAGGAAGAATTGATGTTTACAAAGACTACGTGTTTAGAGTCTGCCTTATGACACTTACAAGTTGTAATAAAAAAATGTAAATTAGCAAGACCGTTACAATATGTTGTTGCAAATACTTCACTTTTTCTTTTTATACAGAGTTTTTAATCAAATTATATAAGAAATGTCTTCAGTAAAGAGTTTTTGTAAATTGTTTTGAGAATTTTGTTAAGTTTTCTATGTAGTAATACCTAAAACCGGACTATGTAAACCAGGTCGGGTGAGGGCGTTACACGACTTGTCTTACGAGGAAGGACAGGTTGAAATTCTAGCTCGTGAGGTTAAAGAATTATGAAACAAATAAGTTATACTAGTGAAATTTTTTTGCATAGCTACAATGTCGAGGAAGCAACCTGGAAACTGAAAGAGATAATGGGATCCCAATATCCCCACCTCTTTTTAGGTAAATTTTGGGGATGAAATTTCTTTAGGGGGAGAATTATAATGAGCCAAAAGTCAACGGTGTCAGATAGTGTATTTTTGAAACCCCAATTTCATAAGTCGAACTCGTAAATATTTTTATTCAATTTGTAACACCCCAAACCCAGCCCATGAGCCCTGACCGGATCTGGTATGTCACGGAGTAAAATAATTTTGAAAGACATTGATTTTCTGGTGAAGACTTCTTAAAATATGGCTAAGGTTTTTGAAATGGGGTTTTGAAAACTCAGTTGGGCTTTTTATAAATATAGTTGGCTTAGTTTATCTTTGTTACCCGATGGTAACATCTTTAAAAAACCCGTAGAAGTTTATTAAGTTTGAAAAGGTTACTTTTAGCGGTTTACTTAACATTAAAAATATCTTTTGTAGTATAACATAAGTAAAGTAGAACAATAAAATAAACATCCAAAATAATAATAGCGGCCTTATTACAATACCAAAGTAAAAGACTTAGAAAATAAATAAGATTAATTAAACAAAGTAATTTCAAATCCTCCGATAAGCATGGTACGCCTCGAGTCCTCTCGGCTCCATCACCGCGATCTACTCATCTGCAAAAATGGTAATGGAAGGGGGTGAGTCACCAAGACTCAGTGTGTAAATCCCCCACCCGGAAAATACATCTCATACACATTTTATTAATAAACACGCACATGCAACCCAACCTAACCATCCATACTCCTTAACCACCCCATGTGGTCAAAACCACTGGTGGTCAAAACCACTGGTGACTAGAGTCACAAATTAAATGATGGGGCCAACCCATCGTGTGGTCAAAACCACTGATGACCATAGATCACAAATAATCAAGTGTGGTCAAAACCATGGTGGTACCAAACCACTGGACTTAGTCGCGATTTATCAATCGGTGTGGTCAAAACCACGATGACCATAGGTCACAAATAATCGATGGGGCCAACCCATCTTGTGGTCAAAACCATGGCGACGATCCATAAAATCATTCCCCTCCTCATCAATCCCACCATCACATGCTTATATATCAATTTTCATATATCATGTATTTAGGCATAACATTTAACATCGTGTGATGGCATGCAAAATCATAAATCAAAGATCACGTAATAGGGGACTTACCCGGAATCCATGCCTAGCCATAAGCAAATCACTACCAGAAAGGTAAATAGGCAACAACATAATCATGTAAACTAATAAAGTGTGTAGTGAGTTCTTACACACCTGTTACTACCGAAATTCCTAGATCACGAAGATCCGATCTACGTCGCTAGATTCTTGACCCTATAATCGGCCAACAATCATGGTTAAGGACTTAGGCCTATTCAGCCAAACCAAATTAATACCAAGGCTCTTTTATGGACTTACCTTAAATGGATTTGATTTCCAAACAAATCTCGAAGCCTTAATTAGCCCCTAAATCCATGGCTCATATTAGTTTCAGCATTAAAACATAAACTTTATAACAAATGGCCCTTGGTCGAATGGAACTACTCACTTACCCCACTTACCGAAATAATTTGAAATCCCAGAATTATCACTTGCTTGTCGAGATCCCTACCAAACACTTGTTAGAATCGGCTATAAGTGAAACTAAGGGAAGTGGCCTATGGCCGAATAGTGTAGGTGGCTTACCTTTGAAAATTCAACACCCGATAGTCTCCAACAACGCACCTTGCTATCAACTACAACAAAGAAATACCATCTTTGTGATTTTTATGATTCATTCGGCCATCCTAAAAGAGAAGAAACAACCCGATTTCTTTAAGGAAGAAATTACTTACCCCAACGCCACTTGGAGAACTACAAAAGAGAGGTTTGATAGCCCCTAAGAGATTCAGCCAGCACAAGATGGAAGGGCTGGAATTTTGAGAAGAAGAAAGGGGTAGGTTCAGCTAAGAAGAAGCAAAAGAGAAGCTGGAAATTTTTGAACAATTTTGGGCAATTGTTTAGGGAATTTCGCCAAGACAAGAAAGAAAACAAAGAGGACTTGCTGAATGATTTTTGGCACTCTAATGCTTAACACAAGACCGAAATAGGATGGCCCTAAAGAGTCCCTATTTCAGCCATTGCTTGCTTTTGTGATAAACCTCTAGCCTTTAATTATCAAAATTAAACAAGGTTTATCTTACTTCTTTATCTCCTAGCCAATCCTCATCAATTTAAAAGTAAATAAACTACTAATAATCGCCCCTTCCAGTAGAATATGTGCAAAAGTAGAGCTCATCCACATCACTTCAAGAGTCCAACAAGCGACCATCACCTACTCTCCCATTCACGGTTTGAAAAAATAAAACCAAATTCTTTGCTAGTTTGGTTCAACACGAACCTCATGCCACACCCTCCTTTCAACGCCCATGCCATTTCTCCCATTAGACTTTCATGTCATAAAACCCCCTCATTAAATTTTAAAGCCTTACTACTTAAGCCCATCACCTCATATACAAAAAAAAAAAAAAAAAAAACGCAAAACACCCCTCCTGCCACTCGAACCTGTGACCTGCACCCCTCTTTACCCCCAACACTTAAGTGGCGCATGGAACCACTTAGCCAATTAGTTCTTTGTGTCAAGTTCCTTTCGATAATTTTCTTAACCTCTATCTCACCTAGCTTCCCTCCTTTAAGCACTAAAAAAATAAATTTTTAGCTCCAAGTCCGACCTAATTCGGGGTTATATCAAGACCCTAAACATGCTTAGCAATCAAAATATTTATTTCTTCAAGCACACATATGGGAAATTAATCAAATTACAAACAACCCTTAATTCAGGGTGTTATAGTTCTACCCCCTTAAAAATAATTACGTCCTCGAAATTACTTACTAACGAATAGTCATACATCTTAACTCACCGTACTACGCTTATGCTGCGCACTCTGATCTTAATAAAACTATCTTACTTCCTAGGTACAATCTCTAAGTTCACAACCAAGGTTTTAGGCACTTCCCTAGTAAAACAAGAAAACTCTACAATAATTAAAACAATTAAGGGTATTCCAGAAATAAGGAACATACCCGTTGTCACATCTGGCACATCTTCCTCCTCGCGACGGCCAACTGCATAAACCAACCTTGGTTGCCTTGCCTCTGCACCTTCAGCACCTCGGCCATGCCCATTACCATTTCCATTACCCCTAGCTGCACCTCGACCCCTCTGTGGCTGTTGGTTATCCCTCCTATTCGGTACACGATCCTGACCCTCTAATTTTAGTCTAGCTGCCTTTTTTCGGACAGTCTCTAACTCGATGCTCCAAGGACCCACACTCGAAGCATCCCCGATTACCATTCCAACATTCCCCCGTGTGAGACTTGCCACACTGAGCACACCGTGGCGGCTATTGAGGAGTAGCAGCAGCTGTAGGCCTAGTAGCTTGATCCGACCCATTAAACCTCGTCCTCTTTTGCTCATTACCCGAGAATCCTGAAGGTTCCGAGCTCCTCTTATTCTAATTTCTATCTTGGTTCCGTCTGACCGACTGTCTTACCCCTTCAGCAACTTTCGATTTCTCCACTAAGACCGCGAACTCCCATTCTTATTGTGGAGCTATCATCATTCTCAGCTCATCTCTAAGCCCATCTTCAAATCTGACACAGCGCTCATGCTCGGTACCCACAATACCACGAGCATATCTACTCAACCAGAGAAACTCGGCCTCATATTTCGCCACCATCTTATTGCCTTGAACCAGATTCAAGAAGGCCTTCAGTTGTGCATCCACGTAACTAGTTCCGATATACTTCTTTTGATAAGCATCCCTGAAGAATTCCCAGGTGAGATTTTCTGCCACCGTTCCATCCCTTACAGTGAGCCACCACTGGTATGACTCATCCCGAAGCAAAGAAATTATACCCTTCAACTTCTCCTCAGCTGTGAAATCCAAGTCACCCATAATTATTTCAGTGGATTCCAACCAATATTCCGCCGCACTGGGCGCCACTCCAAAAACTCCTCTGAATACTTCTACTCCATTAGCCCGAGTCGTTCAACCCGATTCTGAGCTCCACGCACTTTTGCCTTAGTAACTCGTTTCAACACTCGTAGCACTGCTTGGGACACTACGTCGTTACCACTAGTCTGATCTTGGAACTCAGTTTCCCCCGCCGACAGATCCGGCATCTCATTTTCAGACCCATGTCCAGACCCTGCTGGCTCGGACAAGGCCATCCTATCCCTTCCACGGCCACGGGGCGGACATCCACGACCTCTTGAACTCATTCTAACGATTGCGTTTATCTGTTTAAGGATTTTATGCATTAGTATTTCACTTAGTTATCCGTGAAGAAATTTTATGATAGGAGTTTTAGGAGTGGTTCTTTCGTATCATACATACACACAGTTTTCCATTCATTCCTTCAAAGAAATGTTGTAGTTTTCATGATGATTGTTTTTCCGCTACCCAGGGGTATTTTCGTAATTTGTCCTACAGGGGTATTTTTGAAATTTTTTCAAAAATAAAAGATTTCAGATGATTTTGTCATAAAGTATTTTGGAACTCTTAAATTCCCGGGGTATTTTGAAAATTTTGAATTCCGGGGGTATTTCGATAATTTTAAAGTTCAGGGGCATTTTGGTAATTTTTCACAAATCGGGGTGAATTTGCAAAATTTGATGAATCAAGGATATGTCAAAAGTTGTAAAACTTTGAAGGTTCTTTCTAAGAATTTATTTCCCAGATTGATGGTATTGTAAAAATTTTTGAAATTTAGGGTCATTATGGTAATTTTGTCGGTTAGGGGTAATTTTGTAATTTTCTAAAATCATGATGCTTTTTCAATTTAAGGTTTTTGGGCACTTTTTATGTGATGAATTTTTTTATTAAAACTATGGGTATTTTGGGAATTTCATAATTCAAGGGCGTTTTCGTAATTTTACCCCTAAGGTTATTTTAGTAATTTCACATAATCAGGGTATTTTCATAAAATGATTTCCAAAAATTGGGTTCTAAGTGATTTCACAGAAGAGGGATATTTTGGAAATTTCTATTTGAAAATTTTTCATATGGAGGGTATTTGGTAATTTTCAAGCCAGGGGTATTTTGGTCATTTTTCAAATTGAGGGGTATTTTAGTCTTTTTTTTAAAAACAAGATTTTAATTATTTCAAAAACAAAACGGCTAGTCCCTTTCGGGTTTTAATTATTAAGTTTAACCTGTGAGTGTGTTGTCTCAACTAGAATGAGCAGATTACTATGCACTGTAGGATTCAAGTGAGTAGGAGGTGAGTCACGAGGACTACTTAAATACCAGGCCCCCACCGAATCCAATCCTAGACATGCGTATAACGATTGCCACATCCCTCGCTCAGTGACAACTCACAGGGTTGGTTTAGGTAATTATTAAATCTTATGCATGTTTGTTGCGGTATGCTAACCCTAGGGTTCAACAGTTTCTATTCTAATATTCTACGTTCCCTTATTTACCCTTCTACCCCTCATCAAATATTCACAAAAATGGATAGAATTACTTACCTGGGCGGATAGGTGCCGGAGACTCGGTGCCATGCTGTTCAAGCCAAAAACAGTTTCAAAACATTCTAATAAGGCCTACTATCATAACCAAAACATTTTGGGCCTTGGGCCCACACAATAGAAGTTTTGAATCGGCTCGATACCAAAATGTAACACCCCAAACCCAGCCCATGAGCCCTGATCGGATCTGGTATGTCGCGGAGTAAAATAATTTTGAAAGACATTGATTTTCTGGTGAAGACTTCTTAAAATATGGCTAAGGTTTTTGAAAAAGGGTTTTGAAAACTCAGTTAGGCTTTTTATAAATATAGTTGGCTTAGTTTATCTTTGTTACCCGATGGTAACATCTTTAAAAAACCCGTAGAAGTTTATTAAGTTTGAAAAGGTTACTTTTAGCGGTTTACTTAACATTTAAAAATATCTTTTGTAGTATAACATAAGTAAAGTAGAACAGTAAAATAAACATCCAAAATAATAATAGTGGCCTTATTACAATCCCAAAGTAAAAAGACTTAGAAAATAAATAAGATTAACCAAACAAAGTAATTTCAAATCCTCTGATAAGCATGGCCGCCTCGAGTCCTCTCTGGCTCCATCACCGCGATCTACCATCTACAAAAATGGTAATGGAAAGGGGTGAGTCACCAAGACTCAGTGTGTAAATTCCCCACCCGGAAAATACAACTCATACACATTTTATTAATAAACATGCACATGTAACCCAACCTAACCATCCATACTCCTTAACTACCCCGTGTGGTCAAAACCACTGGTGACTAGAGTCACAAATTAAATGATGGGGCCAACCCATCGTGTGGTCAAAACCACTGATGACCATAGGTCACAAATAATCAAGTGTGGTCAAAACCACTGGTGGTACCAAACCACTGGGACTTAGTCGCGATTTATCAATCGGTGTGATCAAAACCACTGATGACCATAGGTCACAAATAATCTGATGGGGCCAACCCATCTTGTGGTCAAAACCACTGGCGACATTCCATAAAATCATTCCCCCTCCTCTCATCAATCCCACCATCACATGCTTATATATCAATTTTCATATATCATGTATTTAGGCATAACATTTAACATCATGTGATGGCATGCAAAATCATAAATCAAAGATCACGTAATAGGGGACTTACCCGGAATCAATGCCTAGCCATAAGCAAATCACTACCAAAAAGGTAAATAGGCAACAACATAATCATGTAAACTAATAAAGTGTGTAGTGAGTTCTTACACACCTGTTACTACCGAAATTCCTAGATCCCGAAGATCCGATCTACGTCGCTAGATTCTTGACCCTATAATCGGCCAACAATCATGGTTAGGGACTTAGGCCTATTCGGCCAAACCAAATTAATACCAAGGCTCTTTTGTGGACTTACCTTAAACAGATTTGATTTCCAAACAAATCCCGAGGCCTTAGTTAGCCCCTAAATCCATGGCTCATATTAGTTTCGACATTTAAACATAAACTTTATAACAAATGGCCCTTGGCCGAATGGAACTACTCACTTACCCCACTTATCAAATAATTCAAAATTTCGGAATTATCACTTGGCTTGTCGAAATCCCTACCAAACACTTGTTAGAATCGGCTATTAGTGAAACTAAGGGAAGTGGCCTATGCCGAATAGTGTAGGTGGCTTACCTTTGAAAAATCAACACCCGATAGTCTCCAACAACGCACCTTGCTATCAACTACAACAAAGAAATACCATCTTTGTGATTTTTATGATTCATTCGGCCATCCTAAAAGAGAAGAAACAACCCGATTTCTTTAAGGAAGAAATTACTTACCCCAACGCCACTTGGAGAACTACAAAAGAGAGGTTTGACAGCCCCTAAGAGATTCGGCCAGCACAAGATGGAAGGGCTAGAATTTTTAGAAGAAGAAAGGGGTAGGTTTGGCTAAGAAGAAGCAAAAGAGAAGCAGGAAATTTTTGAACAATTTTGGGCAATTGTCTAGGGAATTTCGCCAAACAAGAAAGAAAAACAAAGAGGACTTGTTGAATGATTTTTGGCACTCTAATGCTTAACACAAAATCGAAATAGGATGGCCCTAAAGAGTCCTATTTCACCATTACTTGCTTTTGTGATAAACCTCCACCTTTAATTATCAAAATTAAACAAGGTTTATCTTACTTCTTTATCTCCTAGCCACTCCTCATCAATTTAAAAGCAAATAAACTACTAATAATCCCCCTTCCAAATTAATATGTGCAAAAATAGAGCTCATCCACATCACTTCAAGAGTCCAACAAGCAACCATCACCTACTCTCCCATTCATGCCAGCTTTGAAAAAATAAAACCAAATTCTTTGCTACTTTGGTTCAACACGAACCTCATGCCACACCCTCCTTTCAACGCCCATGCCATTTCTCCCATTAGACTTTCATGCCATAAAACCCCTTCATTAAACTTTAGCCTTACTACTTAAGCCCATCACCTCATATACAAAAAAAAAAAAAAAAAAAACAAAACGCCCCTCCTGCCACTCGAACCTGTGACCTGCGCCCCTCTTTACCCCCAACACTTAAGTGGCGCATGGAACCACTTAGCCAATTAGTTCTTTGTGTCAAGTTCCTTTTGAAATTTTTCTTAACCCCTATCTCACCTAGCTTCCCTCCTTTAAGCACTAAAATAAATAAATTTTTAGCCCCAAGTCCGACCTAATTCGGGGTTATATCAAGACCCTATACATGCTTAGCAATCAAAATATTTATTTCTTCAAGCACACGTATGGGAAATTAATCAAATTACAAACAACCCCTAATTTAGGGTGTTACACAATTTTTACAAAATTATATTAGAACTGAATTGAATTCTTAGAATAAATTTGTCGATATATTGCTTAATTATGGTATAAGAACTAAATTGTAAAAATATCAAAATTTGAATTATAACTAAATCATAACGTAAAACATGATTAAGAGGCTTATAAGGAAATTAAACCTTTGAATTTTGGATAGTGGATGGTAGTATATAGGTTAAATGTTAAAAATGTGTTATAATTATAATTGTTAATAAATAAAATAAAACATAAATTATAATAAAATAAATATAGTGGAAACATCAAAATTATTTTCCTCCATTTCATCTTCAACAAACAAAACCAAAAGAGAAAAGAAACTTCAATCCACGACTTAGGGTTTCAAAGTTTCAAGCTCAATTTGGTTAGTTTAATTTAGTCTTTTTCTAGTAATTTCTATGTTTTCAAAATCTCGTTAGTTTAGGCTAGTTGACCTATGTCATAATTTTTTATACTGTTAAAGAATTAAGATGTTACCATTGTTGATTAATTGAAGCTTGAGGTGTTATTTTGTTAGAATTTTAGTGTAGTATTGAAAAAGAACTAAATTGTAAAGCCAATTGATGATTTTGTGCAATAGGGACTAAAATGCACAAATTGTTAAATTTGTGGTACAGTTGAAAAGTAGGAAGTCTTATAAGGACTGTAGTGAATTTGACATAAAATTGGAGGGCTAAATGTGAAAGTTATGTTAGTCTCGATTTTAGGGACTACATTAAATAAAATGGAAAAGTTGCATAATTCTGAAGTTTAATGTGAAAATAGTTGAATATTGATGAAATATTTTGTTTGTTTTAATCTGTAGCTGACGTCAACCCTGATTCCTCGAAAAAGAAAGAAAAGGACAAAGTTATCGACGAATAGCTCGGAGTTTACAGTTTGTGTTTCTATAATCTAAACTAATCGTAAATTGTTGCATTTAGAACTATTTGTGTGTGGTGAGAATATGAGGTGAGTCATTTGTGATAGTGAAATAAATTGGATTTAATTAAATTGATTGATATATCTGAGGACTAAATTGAATATTATTGAGAAGTGCATACATTTATGAAATTGAGTATGAAATTGTGATGATCTATCATTACCATATGTTGAACAAATGTGTTTATGATTAAAATAAGTGTGAATTGAGATATTTGTTAATAATAAAACATGAAATGGAAACCCAATTAACTGTTTGAGCAAAGTCAGATATAGTTGGCATGTTATAGGATAGGAAGAGTTCAAGGTTACTTCGACTATGAGTCGATGAGGCACTGGGTGCCAATTTGCTTTGGTTTAGCCAATAAGACATTGGGTGTCAACTTATTGATAGCACTCGGTGCAACTATTTGCTTTGAATTTATTTGATGAGGAGCTGTAACGCCCTGATTTTTATTAATTTTGACTTTTGTAAAATTGACATAACTGTATATCTGCTTCAGTGGTTAAGTGTTCTGTGTGTGTGTGGGAGGTCCCAAGTTCAAGTCCCAACTTGGGTAAATTTTGGTATTTTTATGAATAAAGTACCAAATTCTGGTTAGTAGGCTTATAAGTAAAAGTGTGTAGGTATTTAACAGATTGGGCCTGCTGGATTGGTGGTTAGGTGGAGTTTTTATTGGTTGGAGGTTTTGAGTTTGAATCTCTGCATAAGTAAGGGAGATTATTTTTGTTCGGTTTGGTGATGAAGAGTTTGAGTTGGTTTTAAAGTCTAGGTAGTGGAGAGAATTAAGGGGAGAGATTAGGGGATTAGTAGATTTTCTTTTGAATTTTCGGCTATCACCCTGTTTTCCCCAAATTCTCTTCTTTTCTTTTGATGTTTCTTGCCAAACTCCCTACCGAAATTCCTTTGTCTTCCCTTTTCTTCGATTTTCTTGATTTGTTTCCTCCTTGTGAAACGGTGGTGTGCTATTATGGTAAGTCTCTCTTTGCTTAATCTATTTGCTTTGAGTTAGGCGTCTGATGAGGGGTCTGTTACGCTCTTTTTGAGCAGGTGAAAGGTAATAAGTGATCGGTGTTACCGTAGAGAGTAAGACTTGCAATTTCAGTTGTTAACAGTAAAGGTTTTGGAGGCTTAGGGAAGCTTACGCGTCGAAATTGAACTAGGTGTGTACCCAAAAATGTAGAAAATGAGGTTTCGACGAAAGCCAAAAACCTTTCTGTCGATGCCACAAGGGCGTGTGGTCGTCCGTGTGGTAGGCCGTGTCTTGATCAGTAAGCCACCTCACGTAGTGTGATCGACAAGCTGGCCGTGTGCTGTGAGGGCCGAAAGAGGTGTGTCGCGACACAGGCTCGACCAATTGGGCCGTGTGGGATTTTGGGCCACATGGGCATGTTGGATTTTAGGCCAGGCCTTGTGATCCATATGGGCAAGGCCAATTTGTGTCCTGTGGGCCACACAGGCGTGTGGGCCCAAACGGATGGGCCACATGGGCGTGTGAGCCCATTTTTCTAAAAAACTCTATAAGGTTGCACCCGAAAACGCAATAAATAAGGTTTCGACAAAATCCAAAAACCTTTCTGTCGACGCCACACTGGCGTGTGGTTGCCTGTGAGGTAGGCCGTGTGTAGGACTGTTAGTCACCTCACGGACGTGTGATCGACAAGCCTGGCCGTGCGCTTGTGAGGGCCGAACGAGGCCGTGTGGGCCACACAGGCGTGTGGGATTTTGGGCTAGGCCGTGTGATCCACACGGCCAAGTCCAAATTAGGTCGTGTGGGCCACACGGGCGGGCCACATGGGCATGTGAGCCCATTTTTCTGAAAAACTTTGTAAGGTTGCACGGATCACCGAAGTCGACTGTGGACCTACCGTAGGGTCAGTAAGCAATACTTAGACCCCTAAATGAATGATCTGTCTGTCTGATTCCCGTGCTAAGCATGTATACTGATCTAAATATATGAGTTGTTTGCATAATAGAATGTCATTCTTGTATGTTGCATTACATCGGAGTGGGTTGATTATGATTGGAGGAAGTATCTTAAAGGCTCTTAAGCCTGTTATCTGGCAGCTTAGCTGTAAATTTCTGATTATGTGCCGTATTCGGTACAACATGGTGTGTAGGGCTGGGTGGGTTGATTTTATCCCCACATGGTGTGTAAGGTTGGATGGAGTTGGTGGGTAGAGGTTGGTGGGTAGGACTCTGTTATTTGCATATTCTTTCTGAAATGGCCCAAGGCCCTGTAATATGTCTGAATCTGTATCTGAGTGGGCTAAGGTCCACACCGTTTCTATAATGGGCTCAGACCCAAACTATGAACTTATGTTTGTTTTCTGATATGACTGTGTGTGTGTTTTCTGTGGGGATTACACACTGAGTTTGCGAAAACTCACCCTTTTCTGTTTGATCTTTTCAGGTAATCCCTAGCAGTAGACAATCTGTGCGGCGGAGGACTTGGCGGTGACCACAGTTCTAGACCTTTAACGGTTTTTCATTTAAAGTTCTAATTATATTTGGGCAAGTTTTATGTAACACGGCCTTTATGGACTTTCGTTTAAAATTTTGGGATTATTATTTTATAAACTGCTAGTAGTAGGATAAGACGTAAATTTTTAGAATAAATAAATGTTTTCTCAGAAAGACATGAACTCACAAATTATGTTAAAAGCTTCCGCAACATATAATGTTTTAAACATGAATAATGAATAATTAAACGACACATTTTGACAAAAGCCCAAGACATCTACAAATGGTTTAACATAGTTATGTGTTTCCAAAGCACTATCGTGTGACGTTGCCAGATTCGACCAAAATGTCTAGGTCGGGTTTAGGGTGTTCCAGGAACTGGGTGCCAAAATAATGTGTTGGTTGGATCCGTGTATCCGTTAGATTCCAAGTCATGTTAATAGGGAAATAAATGGTAAAATCGAGATATTGTTATTAAAATGGTAGATGATAAGAAATTGAATTGAAATGTGAAATAGAAAACGAAATGGTGGATGGAAATGTGAATAATGAATAATGAATGATGATGATGATTAATGAATGTATATGAATTTGAAAGCTTAGATGGAATATGTCCGTGTATGAATAGATTTATCATATGTAATATGAGATATAATTTTCATGTAATGATATTAAAATGATGAACTGGTTAGAATTGGTAAGTTGGCATTAATGAATGGTTATATTGCATGTCATTACTCGATTTAATTTTTTCTTCTTAATGATCTTTATTATGCTTAACTATTCGAATTATAGAAATACGACTGAGTTATACTCGCGTATGATTTTGTTTTTCCATGCCCAAGTAAGGTACTTAGTGATTTGATTATTGACTCAGCATCCAGCGGCAATTCCGAAGTCAAGTGTTGATGATGTGATCATTTTGGGTCTTGGCATGTTCCTAGGAATTCTTTTGATTATTATGATTGTTTTGTATCTTGTTGGTATTTTGGATATTAGGTATATAAGTGTATATATTGACCAACTTCGCGTGTGCGCATGAGACAATGATTTTAGAAGATAACTTTTAAAGCATGGTTTTACTGTAAGCGTACAGATCAGTTGTAATACTTATAGTGTTACAATGGAACACTGGAGTATTCCAAGGATCAAACCTAAATGAGATGATGATTGAGTGATAACTGGCAATAGATTTAAAGTAAAAGAAACTAAAATACATTAAACTAAAGCTAAAAATGTCTTGCAACCAAGGTACAGGGACTGAAAGTGTAAATAAACCTAAGCTACAGTTATAACTAACTTAACTAACACTAAGAACATCAAGAACAATAAGTAAATTCAGAAAAATAAACTCTAAAATAAGAAAGAAAAGGAAAATGAAATCCTTAGAACAAGTGTAAAAACAAAAAAAAAAAGAGAAAACCTCGAGAAAACTAAACTAAAACTAAGCTAATGTGTGTGTCTCTCCTCCTTAACCAATTCTTGACTATTTTAGGTTGTCTTCTGATGAGTTTTCGTTGCCAAAAATGCCCTTACACTAGCTTTGGGTGATTGGTGATTGGGTGGACAAAGACTACCCTTTTTGTATAATTTTGTCCCCCTGACAATGTCGATGTCGTGATACCTAAAAGTGGATATCGCGATACCTTGGGCAGTGTCAAGCCTTGGGATCTTCTTGGAAAAGTGGATATCGCAATACCACTGAAGGGTGTCTCCAATCTTCCATATTGTTGGCGGTATCGCAATTTCATGGTGTTGATATCTCAATACCCTTGCCTTTGGTGTTGTTTTCGCTCGTTTTTGACCTCCAACACTTCTCTACAACACTCATTCACATGTTAGGCCTCCCAATGGCTCTATTGGCCTAATGGGGTCACAAAATAGGCAAAAATGAGACATTTTCACTTATTAGCTGAAAATCTAAAAAAAATAAAAAATATGTAAAAGACACTATTTTGCTCAAGAATAAGCTTCTTAAGCATACTGGGGAAGCCTAATTTTCCACATCATTTTGTGGCAGATCATATATATATATGTGTGTGTGTGTGTGTGTGTGTGTGTGTGTGTGTGTGTGTGTGTGTGTGTGATAGTAATAGTTATGTTGTTGATGTCCTACTAGGTTACTTGGGTTCTATACCTAATGATCTAATGGTTGAGAAATTATCATTCTATATGATGTGTTTTGATTGATGCTTGGAAATAATATGATGGATAGGATGCTTAGGTTATGCCTTAGAAATGATTTGGTAAGTTTGATGTTTATGACTATGCTTTGCTTGAAAAGATTTGGTAGTTCTAGTACTTAGGTTATAAGGCTATTATAAAATCAAATGTGAAATGATTGAATGGTTAAATGCATACATGTTTGGCTTGATTATTTTGGAGTACCTTATGAGGCATATTGGTATGCTCTTGTTAAATGTTTTTCAGGTCTATAATTATAGCTATGGTTACCATTTGAGTTTTAGGTGATTTGGGCATGAAATTAATATTTTAAAGATAAGATTTTACCATTTTTAAGCTCAACTATAGATATTTTGGCATTTGGTATCAGTACTTGACCATACGAACTATTTTAAGACAAACAGAATGCCAAAATGGTATCTATGTTTATATGAGTATCGATAATTTTTCATAAATATCGATACTAGAAAATAAATATCGATACCTTTATTTTTCCATAACAAACAGAATCATGATTTAGTATCGTTATTTAATAAGGTATCGATATGGTATCGATACTCAACTATAATTTATCAATACCAACTTTAAACTTTGAAATTTTACAATTCAATCTTATGTCATGCACGAATTTCACAATTAGGTCTTTATAAAATTTAATTTATTACATTGCATGGTATATGAATATAATTTATAAAATAATTGTTTGTACTTGCTTGTAGCATCCTATTACTTAAGTTTGACGATCAGACTGAGTAAGGGGTGTTACAAGATCAATGTTGCCTCCAAGTATTTTTTGAAAAATTAACTTGAACTTGTCCCAAGCTTGTCCCAATGTTTTAGTTGGTTCTTGCTTCAATTCGAGTAGTTTGTGTAACATCCCCAAACCCGGCCCATTCATTACTTAATTCGAATCTGGTTATGTTAGTAAAATAATTTTCTTTTACTTAGAATTTAAAACATGGAAACTTACTATCTTTTGAAAACCATGTCTATTTGAGATTTGTATGAAAACTCTAATATCTTAGAATATCCCAATTAAAACCTTAGTGCATATCCTTTGAATAAAGTTTATAAACGAAACCAACTTCAAATAGTGATTCAATGTCATCAAGCTTTAATTAATACAATACCCAAAAACAATAATCATCGTGCCTTTATTACAACCCTTTCTAATTTAGTACCTCGTATTAAGAAAGCTTAAAATAATTAAAACTTTTCCTTGACGGGGCACCACGTGTCCTCTCCGATCCGGTCCAATCTCGCATCACACGAAATGTTAGGAAAATAATTGGGTGAGTCACGGACTCGATGCATAACCACAACACAATTTCCCACACGTATGGGCTAGGCCCAATACCAAACAATTCACATAGCAAGTCATGCACATATGCATCTCATTGAACCCACAAACCAACAGTACTCCAACCTTGGCAGACTCCCTGCCTAAGGCCGTGGATAAACCACCACTGATCACATCGTGATCCGTAAATCTTACCTCGGCAAACTCGCTGCTCGAGGCCGTGGCTGAGCCACCGATCAACCAAAGTAATCCAACAACATATTCTGCCTACGGTGATGCACATAGCCATCGACCGCCGAGATGGGCACCGAGCCAACATCTCCCTTGAGGTAGCACAAAGCTAGCCATCAAGCGCTAATGTAGCCAGAGCTATCATTAGACCACATACAACTTGTGTACACTTCCTCCTTCTTCAATCCAATCCCATGCCCATGTGTCAATAAATCATGCAAGAATATCATATAAGGTGAGTATTTATTATTGATCAAAACCACATCAAACATGTATAAAATATATATATCACAACCAATCTTACCATCATCGGTTCACATCACTTAAGCCATTATAATCGGCTTCCACATAACACATATGTTAATAGCTAGCGAGCAAATCGAGAAATAGTGCGATGGTTTGTTAGATACAATCGATCAAATCCTAACCGCTCTTACAACACTTGATGAATAAAACTTAAGAGTCCCTTCCTCTGACTCCTTCACGGCTACCCACAAAAGAATTTTCATAATAAGACAATAAGAACATTATTGCCAAACCTTAAACACCAAGACCACCTTTCGTTAATGAAACATCAAAAGAAATAAACTATAACGTAAAACCTTACCTTCACAATGACTAGAGAGACTCAAACGCTCCACCCCTCGCTTAAGATTCGCCAACCCCGCTAGAAAGATTTGACAAAGAAAAGAAAGAAGGTATGGGAGACAAAATGAAATGGTTTCACTTAGGAAAAATAGAGAGAACCAAGTAAGAAAATCATTAGGTGACCTTGAAGATTCGCCAAAGTGCATAGGTGAAGAGAAGGATATTTTAGTGTTGGTAGAGTATGGAAGACAAATGGATGAAGGCTTAAGAGGGACTAGGATTGACAACCAAAGAAATGGGAACAAATTTCAGCAGGGAGCACAAATGGTGAAAAACAACAACAAAGGTGAGCACCTCCTTATTTAATGAATTGACCGACTCTAGAATCTCTCCTAGCCACTAATTCAACACATTTGAATTAATCCAACCCCAAATCTGCTCCCGACCAACCATTTTAAATCAATTCAAAATTTAAAGATAAAACCCACCTTTAATCCATTACCACCCTCCAATTTAAAATATAAAATAAAAACTAAAAAAATTAACCCATTATCCCACCAATTCAAAAGAAATAACAACCAAACTCATCCTTATCCTCCACCACCCATGTGTCATCCATCTTTGCCCATTACTGCTGCAAAAAGAAGGAAAAAAAACCACCAAGAGCCTCCAAGGCTCGAACACACGACTTGGGAACCAACGACCATGTAGCGCCCAGGGCCATTCGGCCTAGGCTGCTTTTTATAGCAAAAGCATAACAAATTCTTTTAAGCCTTCCCGGACTTAACGCCGCTTGCAAAATATGAAAACTCTGCCTCCTTAGCCTCGAACTCATGACCTTTACCAGTAGCCCTTACATGCAACCCACTCCACCCACCGCCTTTCATGTCCATAGAGCCCCAACAATTATTCATAAAGCCTTCATACTCGGGCCCAATCTGCATATGAAAATAAAAGCGTAAGCTACTGCTGCCTCCACTCGAACCAGCGCCCTTCTCCCCTTCAGGCGCCTAAGTGGCATCGCTAGCCACTTCACCACTCTTCCTTGTGCCAAAAATTACCGAAAAATATACTTAAGGCCTCCCTTGGCCCGATTCCCTTCTTAACCCCCTGAAAATCAAAATTTTCCAAAGTCTTCCCTTTTTCTCCGAGCACTCTCAACACCTCTCAAACACATCCAAGCCTACCCAAAACCCACTAGAACATGAGTTATACCCCACATGCATAGCCCCTAAACCAGGGTGTTACAATTCTACCCTCCTTAAAATAATTTCGTCCTCGAAATTACTTGTCTAACAATCCAATTCCTCCCACTACGCTATGGCTGCGCACTCTGATCCTAAAGAGCTAATCATACCCTCTAGGCATCGTTTCTAGGTTCATACTCAAGGTTCCAACTACTTTATGAGCAACAGATCAAACAATCGCCAAAACAACAAAAGATATTCCAAACACAAGGAACTTACCAGCTGACACATCAGGCACATCATTATCCTTTCTCCGTCGAACCGCATAAACCGATCTGGTCGCTTTGCCTCAAGCCACCATTATCATGGCTCTCTCGCTCCCCGACCGGCGGAACCATTTCCTCCATGGTTGGGACCACGACCTCTCGTCGCTCACGACCACCTACGCTGGTTGCACATAACCTTGACCCACTATCAAGAGTCCTATTCGGGTTTGGGGACAATCATAATCGAGATGAGATTTGGACTTGCATCCAAGCACTCCGAACCCGATTCCAGACTTTCGCCAACATGATACCTCCCGCACTGCGCACACGGACGATCTAGATTTCCGACGGCTGGCTTAGCAATATGAACAGGAGTCTCAACCCTCGGTCTTTTCTGGACCCTCTCAAACACTTCAGCGATCCAACACTTCTCTTATCATGGTTCCTTTCTATTGTGCCTCTCGGCCTTCTTGACCTCCTCGGCTATTCGAGCTTTCTCCACTAAAACGGCGAAGTCTCTTTCACGATCTGAGCAATCAAAACTCATGACTCATCCATGAGCCATCTTCAACGACACATCTCTCATAACTTTGAGCATCTGGCTCAAACGCAGAACTTCGACCAGACTCGCTATCGACTTGTTTCCTTGCACCAAGTTAAGGAACGCCTTCCTCGAGCATCCACATAGCTCGCTCAGACAAACTTCCCTTCAAACTTGATCTTAAAGTAGCCCCATCCACTCGATCCAGAGGGTACTTTCCTTAACCGTGAGCCACCACCGGTAGGCCTCATCCAAAGAACGAAACAACACCCTTAAGCTTCTCCTCGCAGCTTAAGTCGAGATCATCCATAATCCTTTCAAGCGCCTCCACCGAGACTGCCACATTCAGAGCTACCCTGACACTCCTCTCAAAACCTCGGCTCCATTCGCCTAAGTCTCTGCACCGACTTCCGATTCCTATTGGCCACATTGGCTCCTGCCACTCGTTCGAGTACTCGCAACACAGCTTGTGACACTACGTCGTCTCCTCCAGTCTGATCCTGCTGTTCAACCTCAATAGCTGGTGGTGGTGCATCACTTTCTGACCCATGGCGTGACCCAACCGGTTCCGACACTGACATCCTGCCTCTACCATGTCCACGAGTATTGCGACCACGCCCCCTAGAACTCATATCTAGCCTCGATTTACTCTGTTTAGAAAGTTTTATGGATTAGAAATTATTGTTTCACTGTTATAACCACGAGCAATTTTATGCAATGAAGTTTCCGAGAGTAGTTCTTTCGAGCAATCAAGTTTCCTTCCCTACCCAGGGGTAAATTCGTCATTTTTCCTAAAGAGGGGTATTTTGGTAATAACTCAGAGTCAATTTTGAAAATAGTTTTCCAACTTCAAAATTTACAAAATCTCGAAATTCGTCTTGAAAATTTTGTTTCTCAAACAAAGTGTGTTGCAAAAATTCAAAAAGTAGGGTCATTTTCGTAATTTTGGAAATCATGGGCATTTTCAGAAATTCTCCAAATCGAATATCACCGTATTTCATAAAAATAGGGTTTTCGATATTTGGTAAAATAGGAATATTTCAGTAGAAGTTGAGAGGAAACTAAAATTTAGAAACCAAGGGCATTTGGTAATTTTTATCAACCAGGGGTATTTTCGTAATATTTTTTTTCAAACCAAGGTATCTTAATATTTGAAAACTCGAGATTTTGGTATTTTACCACGTAAAAAGCATAAAAATTGAGGGTAGAGCAGTAATTTTATAACACAAGGTATTTTTGTAATTTTGCCACTAGGGCATTTTGGTAATTTTGTAAATCGATGACGCCTTTCGTAATCGATTTAGGGTTTCACAACCAAAGGGTAAGTTTGAAAAATTTTAAAATGAAAGTTTTAAAACAAGAAGGCTAATTCCTTTCGGGTTTTAATAATCGGTTTAGCTTATGAACAAGTCCTCTTGGTTAAGGTGAACCATAGCTACGCACTGTAGGATTCTGCGAAGAGGAGGTGAGTCACGAGGATTAAGTACTGTGCTCTTCCGGATCCAATCCTAGACATGCGTACCAAGGTTACCACACCTTAACTCGGCGACTTACTTCACGTGTTTGTTTAAGAGCTTTAAATCTTATGCCATTGTTTGAGTAGTCTAATCCTAGGGTCCAACAGATCCTATTATTCTATTCTACGAGCCCAAACTAAGCCCAAATTAATTCATATAAACAAATCACTTCAAGAAAGTCTCAAGTACTTACAGTGGACTCGGTAGAGGTGCAGTGCCATGCCAAAATAACCTGAAAACCTTTTTATAAAAGCTCTCATTTCAAAAAAAAAAAAAAAACCCATTTTGAAAATGTTTTTGGGCCCAAAACCCTCAAAGCCAAGTTTTGAATCTGCTCGATGTTAAATCAGAACATCCCTGCATCTTACCCATTCATTACGATCGAATCTGGTTATGTTAGTAAAAATAATTTTCTTTTACTTAGAATTTAAAACATGGAAACTTACTATCTTTTGAAAACCATGTCTATTTGAGATTTGTATGAAAACTCTAATATCTTAGAATATCCCAATTAAAACCTTAGTGCATATCCTTTGAATAAAGTTTATAAACGAAACCAACTTCAAATAGTGATTCAATGTCATCAAGCTTTAATTAATACAATACCCAAAAACAATAATCATCGCCTTTATTACAACCCCTTTCTAATTTAGTACCTCGATTAAGAAAGCTTAAAATAATTAAAACTTTTCCTTCTAAGACGGCCACCACGTGTCCTCTCCGATCCGGTCCAATCACGCATCACCGAAATGTTAGGAAAATAATTGGGTGAGTCCACGACTCGATGCATAACCACAACACAATTTCCCACTGCGTATGGGCTAGGCCCAATACCAAACAATTCACATAGCAAGTCATGCACATATGCATCTCACCCAACCCACAAACCAATCAGACTCCAACCTTGGCGGACTCCTCGCCTAAGGCCGTGGATAAACCACCACCGATCACATCGTGATCCTTAAATCTTACCTCGCAAACTTCATTTGCTCGAGGTCGTGGTGAGCCACCGATCAACCAAAGTGATCCAACAACATATACGCCTACGGTGATGCACATAGCCATCGATCACGAGATGGGCACCGAGCCAACATCTCCTTGAGGTAGCACAAAGCTAGCCATCAAGCACTAATGTAGCCGAGCTATCATTAGACCACATACAACTTGTGTACACTTCCTCCTTCTTCAATCCAATCCCATGCCCATGTGTCAATAAATCATGCAAGAATTTCATATAAGGTGAGTATTTATTATTGATCAAAACCACATCAAACATGTATAAAATATATATATATCACAACCAATCTTACCATCATCGGTTCACATCACTTAAGCCATCATAATCGGCTTCCACACATAACACATATGTTAATAGCTAGCGAGCAAATCGAGAAATAGTCGATGGCTCGCACCTTGTTAGATACAATCGATCAAATCCTAACGCTCTTACAACACTTGATGAATAAAACTTAAGAGTCCCTTCCTCTGACTCCTTCACTTCGGCTACCCACAAAAGAATTTCCATAATAAGACAATAAGAACATTATTGAAACCTTAAACACCAAGACCACCTTTAGTTAACGAAACATCAAAAGAAATAAACTATAACGTAAAACCTTACCCTTCACAATGACTAGAGCAGAGACTCAAATGCTCCACCCCGCTTAAGATTCTACCAACCCCGCTAGAAAGATTTGACAAAGAGAAAGAAAGAAGGTATGGGAGACAAAATGAAATGGTTTGGCTTAGGAAAATAGAGAGAACCAAGTAAGAAAATCGGCTAGGTGACCTTGAAGATTTGGCCAAAGTGCATAGGTGAAGAGAAGGGATATTTTAGTGTTGGTAGAGTATGGAAGACAAATGGATGAAGGCTTAAGAGGGGACTAGGATTCGGCAACCAAAGAAATGGGGAACAAATTTCAGCAGGGAGCACAAATGGTGAAAAAAAACAACAAAGGTGAGCACCTCCCCTTATTTAATGAATTCGGCCAGCTCCTAGAATCTTTCCTAGCCACTAATTCAACACATTTGAATTAATCCAACCCCCAAATCTGCTCCCAGCCAACCATTTTAAATCAATTCAAAATTTAAAGATAAAACCCACCTTTAATCCATTACCACCCCTCCAATTTAAAATATAAAATAAAAACTAAAAAAATTAACCCATTATCCCACCGAATTCAAAAGAAATAACAACCAAACTCATCCTTATCCTCCACCACCCATGTGCCGTCCACTGCCTGCCCACACTGCTGCAAAAAGAAGGAAAAACCCCACCAAGACCTCCAAGGCTCGAACACACGACACAGGGAACCAACGACCATGTAAGCTTCCCCAGCCATTCGGCTAGGTGCTTTTTATAGCAAAAGCGTGCAACAAATTCTTTTAAGCCTTCCCAGCACTTAACGCCTGCTTGCAAAATATGAAAACTCTACCTCCCTTGCGCCTCGAACTCGCGACCTTTACCCAGCGCCCTTACATGCAACGCCACTCCGCCCACCTACCTTTCATGTCCATAGAGCCCCAACAATTATTCATAAAGCCTTCATACTCAGGCCCAATACTGCATATGAAAAATAAAACGCCAAACTGCTGCTGCCTCCACTCGAACCAAATACCCTTCTCCCCTTCACGCCTAAGTGGCACACGCTAGCCACTTCGCACCACTCTTCCTTGTGCCAAAATTACCGAAAATATACTTAAGGCCTCCTTGGCCCGATTCCCTTATTAACCCCCTGAAAATCAAAATTTTCCAAAGTCTTCCCTTTTTCTCCGAGCACTCTCAACACCTCTCAAACACATCCAAGCCTACCCAAAACCCACTAGAACATGAGTTATACCCCACATGCATAGCCCCTAAACCAGGGTGTTACAGTTTGAATTGAGTTTTTAGCGCAGATGGTCTTGGTATGAGCCTATGTAAAAATAATTGGACAAACTCTTCGCTTGATCTGATAGTGTTTGGAAGTAATGCCTCTAACCATTCTCTGATTTGGCCGCCAACTGAGAAAGGGATCAAAAGTAATTTAACTACTTCATCTGAAATTCCAGAATACCCCATTATATGTGTTCAAAGCGTCTCAAAAATGCCACTGGATCCATGTCAGTATAATCACAAAATTGCAAGTTCGTGGTCACCCAAGTCAGCAATGCAAGATTGATTTCAAACAAGGATTTGATCATGACTAGTTTAGCAATGCTAGGTTTTAACCAACTAGTATCGAACCAAGTTTGCCTAATGATTGTTGCCATCGTCTTAGAAATTTTTCTAAATCAGGATATGACTTGATTGGAGTGCTTCCACTTCGAGTCATAAATTGAAATCAAATACAGAAAAAAATAAAAATTATTAAACCTAATTAAAAATAGAAAAAAATCGTATCTATAATTTTTAATTTTCCTATTTATCCTACTAATTGTGTAACACCGTAAAATAGTGCCTAGGAGTTTTAAAGGTATTTTAGGAATTTTAACCTTAGAGTGTTTGAAATTCTGTGATATGGTATATCGATAATGTTTTCAATTATGGTTTTTAGACAATTAAATCAATTTCTGAAAATGAGTTTTAAATACCTTTAATTTTGAAAATAGGATTGATTTGTAAAAAAGTCAAAACTGTAACACCCCAAACCCGGCCTAAACGTTACGACCGGATCTGGCATGTCACGTGAAAGGAATGTTTAAAAATTGTACATTTGTTAAAAAGTTCGTATTCTTTTTGAAACTCCACGTTTCGTGGTTTGTATATAAAACCTGATTCATTTAATGCCCATTTTACAAAGTTGTTATTAGTTTGTAAAAATTGTATTTGTGAAAATTGAGTTGAAGTAATTTTGAATAAGAAACGATTTATTAATATTTTAGGAAAATCCGCATTAAACATTTAATAATAAGCAAGAACCAATTTAAATGCTAAAACCAAATAAAATACCAAGGCCTTATTACATAACAAAACCCAAATAAAAATAAGTCCAAATAAAAGAAATGAATTTACGAGTAAACATATGTATGGCCTCCACGAGTCCACCTCACTCCCAAATCCATGATCTAATGATTACCGTAAAATTTAACTAAGGGTGAGTCATCGAGACTCAATGTGTAAATCCCCATCCAACATGTGTTAAACCCTTATACAATTTCATATGAAAATATGCATGTCATGCAACCCAAAACCTAACCATCCAAACTCCCGATTCTACCCGTGTGGTACCAAACCACCGGTGGTGCCAAACCACCGGTGACCCAAAGTCACCGATATCAATAATGATGTGGTGCCAAACCACCGGTGACCCAAAGTCACAAATAATCCATATGTGGGGCCAACCGACGTTGTGATACCAAATCACCGGCGACAATCCCGTTTTATCAAATGTGGGCCAACCCAACGTGGTGCTAAGCCACCGGGACGAGTCGCTATGAGGTGTCGAACCTCCGTGACCCAAAGTCACGAATAACATGTGGTACCAAACCACTTGGTGGTGCCTAACCACCGGTGACCCAAAGTCACAGATATCAATCTTCCCCTCTTCTCATCATACCCGTAATATGACATAATAATTCGTGTATGCAGTATGTCATGTACGCTAGACATATATCAAATATAAGTATAACATGAATTATTATCATAATCAGATAGGCATAAAACAACATAATCATGCTAATCAACCTCTAAGGGTATAAATGTAATTTTACCTACTAAGGGTATTTTCGTAATTTACCCACCAAGGGTATTTTCGTAATTTACCCACCAAGGGTATTTTTGTAATTTACCCACCAAGGGCATTTTTGTAATTTACCCACCAAAGGTATTTTTGTAATTTACACACCAAGGGTATTTTCATAATTTACCCACCAAGGGTATTTTTGTAATTTACCCACCAAGGGTATTTTCATAATTTACCTACCAATGGTATTTTCATAATTCACCTACCAAGGGTATTTTCGTAATTTACCCACCAAGGGTATTTTCGTAATTTCACACCTACAATGGCCCTCCCGAAGGTCTAATGTTATCTTGAGCGACTCGACTACCATTTTCGGTCGTCACTAGACTATTGGGCCTAAAACCCGATTTCGGCCCATTCAGACCTACATGCTCGTGTGGCCCACCTAACACAAATCTAGCCACGTATATAGGTTCCACCTAGTCTAGTTCACTATATACTAAATCATCATACAATTTATTCCAATTAGGCCCACGGGCCCATTGGGCCCACTTCATCCCATCGCGACCCAAGCAGCCCCAACCCACAAGAATACTACTGATGGCCTCAACTATCGCGTCGAAGCCAAGACACGCAGTCCGCACGCGCTCGTGGTTACTATTGCCGTGGACCGCACTTCGGCATTTGCCGCTCTACAACTAGAGTAGAGAGAGTTACACACCTGATAGGACTCTGGTGTTAAACCGCGTTGCGACCACTCCTGTGCCCAACGCCCACCAAGGTATGTTCACCCTCCTCCTGATATGCTCTTTATATAGCTAGCTCTTCACCTTCATTCCTTGTATCTTTCCGATGTGGGATCCCTTCGTCAGTAGAGTTTAAATTCAACTGAAACTCTTGCCAGTCAATCCAGTAAAATAAATACTCCTCGCTTCTCATGAGATTCAACCTGCCCCCCAGTAGTAGAATCCACGCCGCTAGCCACTTTACCAACTAGCTCCTTGTGTCTTAAACCATGCAATTAAATATAACCCTATGGCCAAGGTCTAAATTCATTTAATAAAAATAATCAAAAAGGAATGCAATCACTACAACTAGAACCTTTGACCTCCTTCCTTCCTTGTGGCGTCATTCCCTTGTCCTTAAGTGGCGTCACTTTGCCACTACACCACACACTCCACTTGTGTCATTTTTCTCCACATTTTATTCTTAAGGCCTACCTGCCAACTTCCAGGGTTTTTTTTCACCTAAAACCAAAATTTCTCCAAAGCTAATATTTCATCCCGAGGCTTCATAGAAGCCCCCTAACCTTCCAAAATCACTTATCTAAAAGGTCCAACTTGCACTTAAGACGATCTCCTGTTCTCCAAAAATTTTAAACGCTACTATGCCTAAGGCCCATTAGGCTCAATTCTCCTAGGCCCAATTTCAGGATATTACAAAAATTGTGAGTCTTTATGAAGCAATTAAACCAAAATTTAAAAACCAGCCTATTTCTTCCTTCCCACCTACAATTTTGACGTCAATTTTTCTCCAAAATTTGTGTTTTCCATCTGTTGATTCTCTTGCTATTCTAATCAATTTTGAACTCCAATTCCTAATCCTCTTTTATTTCTATCACCCTTGAACCTTAAACCTCTATAAAAGACTAAGAAAAACACCCAAAAAATACCATAGTTCCTCTATTGTCAAGCTTTCAAGTTTTTCAAGTTTTCGATCAAACGCTCAGTTTTTCATCAACTAGGGTAACGATTCATATTTTTATTAGTTTCCAATGTTATTTAGTCTTTAAAACCAAGTTTTTATCCATTAAATTGCACATTTTAAATAAAATCTGAAAATCGGGTCTTTAACGGTGAATTTTGGGTTTGTGGATAAAAAAATGGTTTGAAAGTGTTTTTCAACTTGTTTTAACATGATTAGAAGGTTTCTAAACTTACTTTGATGTTTCGTTAAAGATTTCTTGAGTTTTAATGAATTTTAGAAAAATAGCCATAAAACATGTCGAAAAAGTTGATATCTTGAATTGAGTAGTTTTGTGTAGTTTAAAGGTTAAGAATTAGTCATAGATGAATTATAATATGAACGAAATTGATTTTAGGTGAAAAGATTAAGTATAGATCGAGATATTCAAATTTAAAGTTTGTTATGTTATAAGTTTAGGTTACATGAGAACTTAGTTTAGCCTTATGTTTTGTATGCTTGTAATGAGTCATTAGCTGATTTTTGGATTTGTTTTTGTGTGAATTTATTGTGTTGAAGTTCCAAATTCAATATAACCTTCTACGAGTAGAGATAAATGCAAGGAAAAGTTAGTTTGAGCTTTTGGCTTTTCGACGAAAGCGTAATCAGTGAGTGTTGGGGATAATTACTTGTGGACATGATTCAATGTGTTATTTAGGAATTTAATAGTAGCCTAAACCCCTACTTTAAATTCTGAGTATAAGCTTTCTCATACCTATGCTTATCTTGTGATTTATGTACTTATGTGAATGTGAATATGTGAATCGGGATGAGATGCTATAGCATGTAAGATATGGATATGATAAATATTATGTAAAGTGAAATTATATACATAAAATAAATGTGTAATTTATATGTTATATGACTATGCTAGTGTTTTGCAAAAGATGTTAATATGCAGCGATAGTACACGGATAATCGATAAGAGATATGTATTGTTTTACAAATATTTTGGCCTTGTGATCTTGGAACCATTGGATATAGTTGGCATGCCATATGTAACACCCCAAACCCGGCCTATGCGGTATGACTAGATCTGGCATGTCACACGAAGAAAACGAGTAAAGAACTTGTGATTCTTAATAAAGAAGTTGTTATTTGGTTATAGTTTAAGAAAACAAGTTTGGTTATAAATATTTGTTAAATTACTACTAAATTTGAGAGGTTGATTGATAAATCAAAAATTGAACTAGTGAACCTTAAAATCGTGACTTTTGAAAATGACGTTGATAATTTTGAAAGAAAATCCAAGTTAAATTATTTGTCCATATTTGTTATGAAATCCATTGGTTAATCAATTAAAAAAACGTTATTTATGATTTTAGAAAATCCCCATTTAAAACAATTCGAGAAAGATATTAAGTACGTCTAAACATAAAGCAAAATAAAACATATCCCAGAGGCCTTATTACAACTTCAAACCCAAAATAGTAAAAGTAATGAAATAAAGTGGAAAAGAAGTTTAATAATGTTCGAAAAACATTATATTCAAAGTATGGCCTCCACTGAGTCATCCATGGCCCAAGTCCTCATCATTGAGCATTACCTGCAAGGTTTAAGAACGAGATGTGAGTTGCAAGAACTCAGTGTATAAACCTCTTATCAATATCCACTGGGCCAGAACCTGTAAAGCATCATATTGGGCCTAAGCCCATCTAAAAATTAATAATTAAATGAAATGCATGTAACCCAACCCATCCAACCATCACACCCCCGACCAGCCAATCACACCTATGGGGATCAAGTCAACCCACCCCGCCGCTCACACCAATTTGTAGTGGAGCTGCTATTTGTGTAATATTTTCATGGTCAAGCCACCGAAATCACATATATGTACTTTAATAATTGAATTGTGGCTAAGCCACCAGCCTACACTTCTCTTCATACAATTTCTCCCATCCCATGCAATATGTAAAATGCATCATTCATGATGAAATAAAATATCCACATATATATAACAACTATTAATCTAGTGAATTATTTCGGTGAATCACCCCATTGAAGTAATTTAATAATTTGGCGCACTAAGGCATTCTAGCAAATATGCCCGTAGAGGCATTCTGGTAAGTCAGCCCATAACGGCATTTTCGTAAATCAACCCATAAGGGCATTTTCATAATTTAGCAAAATTAATACCAATTTTGACAGATCTTTTAGGAATAGTGATGTTTAAGCAAGTTACGCGATTTATGCCATTTTACGATTTTTAGCCTTGTAAATAATAACGATCTATTTTCCAACATGATATCGAATCACGAATCTATGGGATTTCAGTGCGAGATTACACAACTGATTACGGTAAGAACTAAACCTTCTTGATCGTCGACACCTAAATCACCACTACACTCGATTAACCAACAAACGAGATTTCATTAATCCAAATCTAAATCAAATGATCTAGTGCAATGCTTACCCTTCGTATCGTGAACGACCACGATTTGCCTATTCTCACCGGATGTTGGTCCACAACCTGGTGGAAAATCTCGAACTGTCGATACCGCCCTACGATTGAACTTAGGAGTAGGAATTGTAAATCCACTATCTTTTTGTCCTCCTATCGCCTATCTTTTTATATAGATACCACTTCCCTCCATTGGAAAGTCTCGGTTTGAAAAATAATACTATGAGAGGGTAGTTGTTAAGGGATAGGATTCGGCTTACCACTACTTTCTAAGAACCAACGAGTAGAGAAAATGAGTAGTTTAGTCCCTAAAATAATCGATTAGTCAAAACTTCAATCCAATTTGCAACATAACCGAGTAAAGATATATCAAAAGAACCAAGAAGAAACTCCTTACCTTAACGATGATGAATCCAATTTCCACCGATTGACTTATAGCTACGGGTGAGACAAGGATATGAGATTTGACTTTCCACTATAATACTACAACAAGAAAATGATCAAGATATGATGGATTAGGAGGGAGTGATATTTTGGTTTAGAACAAAGTGAAACAACCGAATGATAATAGACACACATTCGGCTAGGGGAAAAAGAAAATGAAAAGAGAAGAAAGAAACCACTTACCGATTCAATCAAAGAAGAGAGTGCCAACATGAAAGAGAAAGAAATAATGAAAAAGAGATTAAGGATGTTAATAGGTTCGGCTATGGAGAGAAATGAACAAAGAAGATTCGGCCACAAGATGATGTCGATTTAAGAAAAGAGGGAAAGGTTGAAGAAATGGTGGAAAAGAAAAGAAGAGGTGGAAAAAGATTGCTAGATAGTTTCGGCTATCAAAAGGGATAATGAGCAAAAATGAGGTGAGTATTTCGGCAACAAAGGAAGAATGTTGGAAAAGAAAGCACCAAAATTGTTCAAAACGAATGAAAGCTTTTCTTGCACAAAATTTGTGAAAGGGCTATAGAAATTTCGGCTAGCAAAAGGAAGAGGTTGAAAAAAATGCACCAAAACTTGCAAAACTATATTTGGCTCATCCCTCCTCCTTTCAAAACCGTGTACCCCTTACCAAAAGATGAGTGTTGACCAAAAGTTCTTTCCCCATTGCAACTCCTAATATTCAACCAACATGTCCCCCTCCCTTATCCCTTTCCTTTATTTATTTCCTTGTTTTTCCCTTGTTTTCCTCCTTACCATATTCCTTAGCCTTCTTACCATCATTAGAAAGTCTTCCTTAACTTATTTATAGCCATGGCCGACACTTACTATATAGCGCAAAAAAAAAATTAATCCAAAATATTTGCACTAGGTGGGATTCGAACCCAAGCTCTCCCCTCTACCATTTCACGCCACAACCACCTTGCCATGCTCCACTTGTGTTAGCAAAATTACACACTTATTTCCTTAGGTCTTGATGCCACTTGCCTTCTCCCCTTAAGTGCTTAAATACAAAAATTCTACTATGGCCCAACTCAACCCTAAGCCTTCTTAGGGTCCCTAAACATACACAATCAACATTCTTAACTAGCCTAACGCATGGTATAAAGAAAAATATAAAATCCTGAATTTTAGGATGTTACACCATAGGATTGTGAGTACTCACCTATATGTACAGTGATTTTGGGCATTGAGGCCTTGGGACATGTTGTAGGGATAAGAGAAAGTGAGCTAAACTTCATTCAACGAGACATGAGAGAGGTAATAAGGAGAGTGTTAGCATTAAGTTTCACTTTTGGGACATGTTTGACTCTATAAATATGTTGGTGTGTTGGAGATCCGTGTATCCGGTGAGTGATGATAGAGCACACTTTTATGTTTCATAGCTCAAGTGCCAAATTATCTATAAATATGATTGTGTGTATTGTGATATATGTGTAATGTGATGTATGCCTAAATGAGTATGTGGTAGCTATGTAAATTACATTAAATTGTATATATGTGTAAAGTGTGTATTGTGATATGTGTTTATATGACATGTGACCATTATGCAAATTATCTATAAATATGGTTACATGTATTGTGATATATATGTAATGTGATGTATGCCTAAATGAGTATGTGGTTGATATGCAAATTATCTTAAATTGTATATATGTGTAAAGTGTGTATTGTGATAAGTGTTTATATGACATGTGACCATTATGCAATTTATCTATAAACATGTTTTGAATATTGTGATTTATAATTAAATATTTGGTGATTATATGTATAATAGGATTTATGCTTAAAAGTGAATATGTTTACCATGTAAAAGAACTAGAAAATAATGCAGGAATAAGTATATTATAACACTAAAGTTGGAACGATTGAGGTTGTGTTATATGGTTGTTTCATTGATGCTTGATGAATTGTTTGCATGGTACTTATTCTAGGCATTCACTGTGTAACAGCCCATTTTTTTGTAAAATTGGAACAGTGGTTTCGGGACCACAAATTCAAGCCAAAAATAAAATTTATTTTTAGTTTATTTTATGGTCTGTAATATGATATAAATATCATGTGAAAATTTTGATAAGAAAATTTTACCGATTATATGGTTAATTATAAGAAGGACTAAATCGTATAAAATGAGAAAGTTAATTTCTAGTAGCTAGAAGGATCAAATAGATATGGAATTCAAAACTTGAGGTCTTTATATGGTAATTAGATCATTAATGAAAAGTTAGTAGATATTTTTGGGTGATTCATCCATGAAAATTAGAAAAAGGCTTAGGACTAAATTGGAAAGTGATGATAAATAATTAAATAGAAATAAAAATAATTTTATATCATCTTCTTCCCCAAATATTTTATGGAAACCCTAGGAAAGAGAAAGCAAACTTTCTTGGTCAAATTGGCAAGTTTTCATGTCTCGTTTTTAGTAATTTTTATATTTTTGAGATCGGGAAAGCTTAATTTGTCTATTTGGGGGATTAATTTGAAAAGATATCAAAGTATAGAATTTTTACCATAGATGAAAATGCTGAAATTATGAAATTTGTGCTAGAAAATGAAAGGTTGTTGATAGATAAACAACTTTTACAAAGTGAATTTTAATGAAAACTTGATTTAGAGATTAAATTGTAAAAATGTAAAATCCATGGAAAATTTTTAAATTTTATAGAATACATGTGCTGTAAATTTTATATTGAAATTTTGGTTAGCTTGGAATAAGGAGTAAATTGCATGAATTTCATTTTTCGAGCCTAGGGACGAAATCGTCATTTATTAAAAGTTTAGGGGCAAAATAGTAATTTTACCTAAGTCGTAAAGTGGACTAATTTGAGTATGAATTGCATTAAATTGATGTTAAATTTACTCATATAGATTCGGATAAATCTGTAACACCCCAAACCCGGCCTAGAAGTTAGGCCCGAATCTGGCGTGTCACATGGAAGTGTTTTTTTTTTTCAAAACCATCTTTGCGATTGTTAAAAACTTGTTTGAGAATTACATCCTTTTTGTTAAAACCAAAAACACTTAAGCAATTGTTATCTACTTGAAAACGTAATTATCTATAAAAACCTTTCTGGTTGCGAAAATATATTTGAAATAAACAATTTACAAAAATATGACATTTGGAAATAGAGTTGCAGAAGCATATTGAAAACATTGCGGAAACGTAGATAAAAATACAAGTATTTTTGAGAGGTTGATTGATGAGTCAAAAATCAAGGTAGTGAACTTTAATTGTGACTTTTGAAAATGTCGTCGATAATTTGAAAGAGAATTTCCAAATTAAATCATTTGTAAAAGTTTGTTATGAAAATCATTTGTTACTCAATTTTTGAAAAACCGGTATTTATGATTTTAGAAAAATCCCCATTTAAAACCATTTAAGAAAATAATAAATATATCAAACATAAAACAAATAATAAAATACTCCAGAAGCCTTATTACAACTTTAAAACCCGAAATAGTAAAGGTAACGAAATAATACGGAAAGTAGTTTACTAATGCTTGCAAACATCATCTATGAAGTATGGCTTCCACCGAGTCATCCATGGCCCCAAGTCCTCGAACTGAATGTTACCTACAGGGATTCAGAAAAGAAAGGGGGGTGAGTTACAAGAACTCAGTGTGTAACCCACTTACCGCGTCCACTGGGCCAAACTCTCATTAAGCAATTATTTGGGCCTAAGCCCATTTACAATAACAATAATATATCAAAATATAACATGTATAAGAAATGCAATTCCCAAACCAAGCCTAGTAATCCATCCGCTACACACCACCTGTACCAACCAACACACCTGTGGGGATCTTTAGTCAACCCACCTCGCCAACACACCAATCGTAGGCATTAAGCCATTTATAGCAAATTTAGTTGTGGTCAAGCCACCAGAATAATAGAATTTACGTAGCATAGCCACCAGACAGATTGTGACAGAGTCACCAAATATGTGGCAGAGCCACCAAATAGCTTCCTCCAATCATCAATATCCCAAACCCATGCAGAATTTTGTGAATGCAACATTCATAGAAAATTATGATATTTACAATATAGCAACGATAATTAATAACATCAGAGATTTATTACAAACAATTTGTCCCATTAACACTTTGCAAAATCGGCCCATTATGCCATATATCAAAATCAGCCCATTAAGGCAATTATCAAATCGGCCCATTTGGAGTGTTTTCGTAATTCGACCCATAAGGGTATTTTCGTAATTCAGCACATAAGAGCAATTTCGTAATTCGATAATTTTATCCACTAAGGGTAATTTGGTAATCTCGCAACCCAGGGGTATTTTGATAATGTAACATCCTGATTTAGGGGGTTGTTTGCAATTTAATTATTTTTATGTGCTTGCTTGAAAAGAAATGAATGCTATGATTGCTAGGCATGTTCTAGGGTCTAGAAATAACCTCGGGCTAGGCATGACTTAGGGCTAGAAGATTTTTTTTGGCACTTGAGAAGGGGAAGCTAGGTGAATAGGGCTTTAATAATTGTTTGGTGCGAAGCATGACACAAGAGATCATGTGATAAGGTGGTAAGGGACGCAACCTTAAGGGCTTGGAAGGTGGCATCAAAGGAGAGCTTTAAGGGAAGAGGTTCGAATCTTGGTAGGCTCAAGGGGATGTGTTTTATTTTTTGGGATTTTTGGCGTTAAAGGAAGGGGGCTAAGTTAAGGAGGCTTTAAAAGATTTTGTGGGTGAGGTTGGACATGGAAGTCGGATTGGTGAAGTGGCATAGGGCCTTGGTGAATGTCGCCCAAGCAAGGGGGAGGAGGACTCAAGTTCGAGTCACGATGACAGCATAAGGTTTTTTTTCTCTTCTTTTATTTTTGCAAATTGGCGCCATGGAGAGGGAAGTGTTGGACGGCAATTGGGACTTTGGAAGGATAGGGATAAACATTATTTTTTTTTTATTTGAAGGAGTGATTAGATAAAATTTATCAAAAAGGGTGAGAGTTGGCCGAATAATGGAGTGTGGGCAAGGGGGCTATCGGTTTTAGAGAGTTCTTAGTATGGCCAAATGCCTTAGACTCATTTATTGATTATTTTTCTTCTTTTCTCTCAAATAGCTAGCCAAAACTTCCATCACCTTCATCTCCCTCTTTTCTCTTTGAAGTTGTGAAGCCGAAATCACCACTTTCATCTTGTTTTTTTTCTCTCCTTTTCACCATATTTTGTGCCGAAACCTCCAAACTTTCCTCTCGTCTTGCTTTGGCCGAATAGCAAGAGAGCACAGATTCTTTTCAAGATTTCTTCTTCAAATCGGTCAGTAAGGGGGTAAGTGGACATGGCGGATGACTTTTGTTTGAATTATGGTTGTGGCCGAATGGCCTATGACTCATATTAATGTGATTAAAGCTGATTGTAGGAAGGGGGACAGTCTAACGCTGTGAATATTCGGATTTGATTGGAAACCAAATCCGTTTAAGGTAAGTGTCGCAAATGAGCCTTTGGCATTAAGTTGTTTTGGCCGAATAGGCCTATGTCACTAACCTTGATGTTGGCTGAATATAGGGTCAAATGATCTAGCACAGTAGATCGAATCTTCGGGATCTAGGATTCGTGTTAGTAATAGGTGTGTAAACTCTTACACACTTTATTAGCATAGACTGTTTATTATGTTGCTGTATAACCTCTCGTGTTGTAACTTTGCCTTGTGGGCATAAGCTTGGATTCCGGGTAAGTCCCCTATTACATGATCTATGATGTATGTTTGTGTATGCCATCATATGTTGTTGAATGCTATGCTATACATAAATGCATGATATATGGGATTATGATATTTGTTATGTAAGCATGATGATGGTGGGATTGATGAGAGGAGGGGGATGATCTCTATGGACTGTCACCAGTGGTTTTGACCACAAGATGGGTTGGCCCCATCAGTTTAAATTTTGACTTCGGTCACCAGTGGTTTTGACCACACCATTGTTAAATTGTGACTAAGTCCTAGTGGTTTGGTACCACCAGTGGTTTTGACCACATATTGATAAATTGTGACCTATGGTCATCAGTGGTTTTGACCACACGATGGGTTAGCCCCATCACTTGATTTGTGACTCTAGTCACTAGTGGTTTTGACCACCAGTGGTTTTGACCACACGGGGTAGTTAAAGAAGTACAGATGGTTAGTTGGGTTGCATGTTTGCATGTTTATTAATAATTTGTGTATGAGTTACACTTCCGGGTGGGGGATTTATACACTGAGTCTTGGTGACTCACCCCTTCCCATAATATCTTGCAGATGAGTAGATCGCGGAGATGGAGCCGGAGAGGACTCGAGGCGGCCATGCTTGTTCTTTGGATTTGGAATTTTATTTGATTCAGTTCAAGTTTATTTATTTTCTAAATTTTTAATTTGGGTTGTAATAAGGCCGCTAGTTAATTATTTTGGATGTTTACGTAGTTGTTTTTACTTTACTTAAACTATATTACAAATGAAATTATAAAATGTTAAGTGAATCGGTTAAAAGCAACATTTTCAAATTTAGTAACTTTTACAAGTTTTCAAAGATGTTACCATCGGGTAGCAAAATTCACCCAGATAACAATAACTCTGATGACTTTAAAATTTTAAATGATCGAATATTTTCAAAGGGTTTTCAACACAACCATGTTTATAAAAAAATCAATCCCTCCTGAGTTTTATCAAACACTATTTTATAACCTTATCAGAATTTTAAAATTTTTCACCAGAAAATCAAAATCTTTCAAACGTTTTTACTCCGTGACATACCAGATCCGGTCAGGGCTCATGGGCCGGGTTTGGGGTGTTACAGATAATTTACCCTCCAAAGGTATTTTTGTAATTTCGCAACCCTGGACTTAATTACTAATTTGGCACATAAAACATGAAACTGTCCATCTGTGTCATACTAACTAAATTGACTATAAATCATGTTAGGAAACTTGAAATTAAGATCCATAAAGTTTCCTTGAAACTAGACTCATATATCTTCTTGCTACAATTTTTCCAGAATTTTTGACTTAGCCATTTAGTACAGTTTATTCCTTAAAATATCTCTTGTTACACTGTCCAATGATTCTGACCTCTCTTAACTTAATTTGAAATATCTCACTATACAGTTTTCATATATTGCTCCCACTTGTTTCTATTGAAAATAGACTCACTAATAAATCCATACATATAAATTATAACCCATAATTCACTTTTTAAAATTTTATATGATTTTTCTAAAACAGATTAGGGAACCACGAAATTAATCAGAATCAGTCTCACTAAAATTAAGATATCTCAGATTATAAAATTCTTTTTCCTTCTCCGTTTCTTCCAATACAAATAGACACAGTAAGCTTTAATTTGGTATCTTATTCGCTTTCTAATTCCATTTTTCCTATTTTTCGTGATTTTTCAAAAACACGTCACTGTTTCTAACCGAAACTATTTTATTACAAAATATTGTTACTACCATGAATATACGCACTCCCGAGTGATCACGGATGCCGGTTTCTAGTTTTCTTCGGTATTTCGACCAAATCACAAAACATATCATACAAACTTTCTGAGAGATGTGAGATTACACACCATTTCAAACATTTTTTGGAAGATACATGATTACACACCTTATTCGGAATCCGTAACACGATATTCTCCGCGGCACCAACAATCCGAGTCTCTTATTGCGAGGGATAGATCGAGCAATTTAGTCCCTTAATGATATTAGTTCCAATTTCTAATGATTGTACAATGGCTACGGATGAGTCAAATTTTCGGCCTTCCACTATAACTCGATTGATCAAAGGAGTAAGTGTCAACACAAATGAGTAGAAATGATTAAAAGAAAGGAGAAGATGTATCAAGGTGTTTGGAGTGTTTCGGCTATAAGGAAAATGAATAAAAGAGAAGGACTTGATTTAATCTGAAGCTTTGTTTCATTTTAAGATATGGAAGAAGGGTTGAAAGGATGATTAAAAGAAAAGAAAAAGAGAAGATGGGTGTTCACTAGTTTCAGTTTTCAAAAAGGTGATGAGTGAACAAACTTTGGTTTCATAGATTTGGGTACATTTGGCATCAAAAGAAAGAAAAGATGAGAATATGTTCACCAATGGCTTGAAGAATCGGCAAGAAGGAAAATTTAGAGAGAAATAAAAAATGACACCAATGTTGCATGAAGGAATTTTGGCCACAAACAAAAACCAAAACTTTCACCAATACACCAAGGAAAAATTCGGCTATCCCCCTAACACACAAAACCGTCCACATACATAGCTAAAATGGTCAACAATTTGCCACCCATACTTTCCATAACATCTTCCTTGAAACAAGCCACTTGTTCCCCTTACTTTTCCCTTTTTCTTGATTCCTTTCTCCAATCTCAACCTTTTCTTAATCTGTTTAGCCATCTTGCCATAAAAATAAAAGTCCACCTTGCCATAATTACACCTCGACCGACACTTAGGGGGAGTATACAAAAATAAAAGTCAAAATTTGTGCACAATGGGATTTGAACCTCTTCCCTCAAGGTACTTCATGTGATGTCATAACCTCTTTACTAATTGCTCATTTATGCTAACAATTTACTCATTTATTTCTATAAGCCTTGAAGCTACTTACCATCTCTCCTTAAAGTGCTAAAATACCAAATTTTTCCTAAGGCCCAATTAAACCTGAGACTTCATAGAAACCCCATAACCTTCCAAATTCACTTAACTAATAAGTCCAATTTGCAACAACACCATTCTCATATTCTCGAAAATTTTAAACATTCTTACGCCCAAGGCCCATTGGGCACAATCCTACTAGGCCCAATTTTGGGATCTTACAAAATCGATACGAAGTTAGAACGAGGAATGGAGAAAAATTTTAGATTAATAGACTTTATGTATACGAACATTTATCAAGGTAAGTTTGTATAACTTAGCTATGCATGTTTTTATGCTTAAATTGAATTGTGTATGTCATTGTATAAATATATAAGTGAAATTATTGCATATCTAATAAATCCCGATAAATGATAATACCCGATAAGTGATAAATGATAAAAATGTTATTTTTGTGCTTGAGTTGAATGTGAAAATGTGAATTACATAAATGCATAAATTTATTAGATTGAACATATACCTGACAATTTTCTGATAAATGTTAAATCCCGTTTGAATAAATGAAAGTCGATGAATAAATGTGTTTTACTTGATAAAACTGCATGTGTTGCAGAATTGATTTAGTCCGGATGGGTAATTCTAAAATAAGCCTCTCAAGCATATATTTTAATTAGGATTTAGCCTGGACTTGTATTCCTAATTGACTGGATTTAGCCTGGACTAGTAATCCAGAATGGACTCTATAAGGAATTCTTTGTCATATAAAGGGTTTAGCATGGACTGGTAATCCGACAAAGCCCTTAGAGTATATGTTACAGCTAGAATTTAGCCTGGATTGGTAATTCTGCTGTATGATATGTAGTTTGAGAGTGTACCTAAAAGGTACTTTTGAATATGAATTGACGGACTATGGAATTGTACACCTCAAGCATACTACCTGTGTATCCGTCGATGTTTTCAATAATTCAACGGGTAAAATATTGATACGAAAAGAAAAGGGATTTTTACATGTATTTACTTGAAAAATATGAAATGATGTTACATGAAATGGTTTGATGAATATGTTCATCTATGAGAATAGATTTGTACACCTTGAGTGTACTATCCGAGTGATTATCAATACTGCAATTGATTGTTGAGTAAAGTATTGACATGAAATAACAGGAACTCGAGATGAATTAATATGAAATAAATTTGAGAAATATGGAAACAATTTTTATATATGTTATGTGAATAAATGTTGTCGAAAACCATATGTGTATGAGAATCTGAATATTGTTGGATTCATATATGTGTTTCTTGATGTTTATATGAAATATGTGTTTAACATGGGTATTGAGAATATGTGTTAGGGCTTGTGACCAAATGCTTTGGTTATATCTTGCAATGTTTAACTTAAATGTGAATGGTTGGTAAGTTATTTACCAAGTTATACGGGCTTACTAAGCATTATATGCTTACTCCGTTTTATTTTTCCCTGTCTTATAGTAAATCGGAATGCTCGTTGGATTTGAAGCTTGGTGGAGATCACTCACACTATCCAACAGTTCATTTCAATATATAAGGTAAAACAATTAGGTTATAATGGCATGTATAGGTTGAATTGGTCAAGAATGATATGTAAATATTTGATAATGACTAGCCATTGGAATGGCTAGTTATGGACATGCTTTGGTGTTTATGTATGAAAGCTATCATAGTATATGTTTACAATGGTTAATTGATAGAAATCACATTAACAAATGGATGAATGAATTCAATTAGTATAATTGATACAAAATGCACAAATGTGACCATTGTATATAGGTAAATATGAGTACAAGATTGATATGGAAATAAATTGTAGTGCATAAAGGCATATTGGTTGAATTTTATATGGCCATAAGAATGTGTTTAAGTTTTGGTGCATGGAAACACAAAGATTTATATACTTTTTTATACCTAATTTTACTTAAAATCATGCATTTTTGATAGAATTTTTATCATAAAATAATTAATTTTTATAAAATAATTAAGTTGAATTAAAATTTTGAAAATGTTAATTTTTAGTCAATTTTACAATTATTTTTAGTGTATTTTGATTATTTTTGACAGATTCGTACGAAGAGCGAAAATTGACCCGGCAGACACCGTTAGAAGAACAAAACTGAGAAGCAATTCGAAGTAAAAAGGCAAAATAATTTCCAGCCTAAGATGGTCCAAATATGTGTATTAATTCATAATATAATTAATTTTAATTTATCCCCAATTTAATTTGGGCTAAATAAATTAATTTTAATTAATTATGGAAATTATGGAAAAATGGCCCAGTTGAACCGCACCAGTTGAACCAAATTGAGCGAACTGAACCAGCCACCAATTGGGCAGCCTGAACCATTCAAATGCTGACTAAAATCAGCATTTTAGCTGATTAAATGAGCTTGCAAAAAGGCCCTTGGAAGACTTCCAAATTGCATTCAAACCCCATCATAAATTAAGGTTTTACGGATTTGCCCCAGGCTAATTTTAGCAAAGTTGAAAGTCTCAACCTTGCCATGTAAGATGGCTGGCCATGAGGGGGCTCTTTGGCTGCTGAAATTTTCTATTTTTAGCAGCCATCCTCAGCTATATAAACCCCCTTTGCTGCCATTCAAAGCATCCCTCAACACTCTCATTCTCTCATCACTTCTCTTCTCTCCATTCTCTCTTTTTCTCCAAAAAAAACAAGCCTTCTTGTGCCGATTTCCCCTCTTGGAAAGAGATGTTTTCTCAGCCATTTGGGGTAGCAAGCGAGTGTTCGTAGAAGCCTTGATCAGCAAGGACAATAGAGATGAAAGAAGGAGCAATCAGTCAAGCCACGGAGAAACGCCAAATTTGCTTCTTGTTCCCTATCTTTTTAATTTATGTTTTTTTTATTATGAACATATCTCTGAATATTCATGTCTTTGAAATGGTTATTTTAATCAATCTAGCTTCAATTAAGTCGTGTTGGGTTGATTGCATTTCATTCTCTTGATTTGTTAAATTTACGTTTATGCTGTTATAGGCCTAGGTAAAATGCTTGATTAAGTAAAATAATGCCTAAGTTATTCTGGTATTATAATTGTTTAGATAATTAAAGAATTAATTATTTAAACGCATTGAAATTGTAATTAATGGACACAACACTTAACCAGTGCATGTTTAATTCTTCTTGTAACACCCCAAACCCGGCTTAGATGTTATGGCCGAATCTGGTGTGCCACATTGAAGTGTTTTTTGAAATCCATGTTTTCATTGAAAACCCTTCTTGAAATTTAAAACTTCTTGCCATTCAAAAACTTGTACAAAACCTCAGTTTGCATTTGTTTATTTTCCATCGTGGTTTATTAAAAAGTTATTCCCTTTTAAAACGTTATTACCTTTAAAACCTTATTTGTAGCAGAAGCTTAATTTTAAACAAATGATTTACGAAAATGTGATATTTAAAAGTTGAGTTAAGAAAACGTAGCGTTTGAAAATAGTTATTGTTTTGGAAAATCGTGTTCTACTTCTAGCAGATATAAATCACAATCAATAAAATCCCAATTTAAAATCCAAAAATTATAGAGGCCTTATTACAAACTGAATCAAAATCAAAGTGCTTAAGTAAATGAGCAAAATAGAATAAAACATGTGCAGTTGTGTGGCCCTCTCCGAGTCCCTCGCAGCTCCAAACCATCTAACGCTAGGGATTACCTAAAAGTTTAAAATTGGGGTGAGTTTACGAAACTCAGTGTGTAATCCCCTATCATTCAGTCAGTAACAATATTTGCAGTAATAGTCTGGGCCTTGGCCCTATTCAGTAGCAGTGCAGTATGGGCATATCCCATTTTAGTAACAGTGTGGGCCTAAGCCCAATATAGTATCAGTACAATGCAAACATGCAACCCACCCCAATCCAGCCAACACACCACCCGTACCAACGAACACACCATGTGGGGATAAAATTGGCCCACCCAGCCAACACACTAATATCACAGCATAGCTGCTAGTAATAATAACGCAGTAGAGCTGCCAGTAATAGTATGGCTAAGAGCCATAAATAGCATAGCTATAAGCTATAAACAGGATGGCTAAAAAGCCATCAGTAGTTGTAATATGATCGACACAGAGCCATTGGTAGCTATAGTATGATCGGCACAAAGCCATCAATAGTTGTAATATGATTGGCACAGAGCCATCGGTAGCTGTAATATGATCGGCACAAAACCATCAGTAGCTATAATATGAACGGTACAAAGCCATCAGTAGCGGTAACATGATCGGCACCAAGCTAACAGTAGCAGTAATATGCATGGCACGAAGCCATCAATAAGTCCACAGTCGTCTTGTGCGACCCGTGCAACCTTGGGTCCACAGTCGTCTTGTGCGACCCGTGCAACCCAACAGTACAGTAATCTTCCTCCGTAACAGTACCCCAACCTCATGCAGTATGTCGTGTATGTAGAATGCCATACTTAGAATCAGTCATACAAATCACAAACAAATCAATTATTTAAATCACAGCTAAATTAGTTATTTAAATCACAGACAAATCAGTCATTTAAATCACATACAAATCAGTCATTTACCCTTAAGGGGCAAAATAGTCATTCTACCCTTTGGGGGTATTACAGTTAATTTACCCTATAGGGGCATTACGATCATTTTACCCTACAAGGTCAATTTACCCTACAAGGGCGTTATGATCATTTTACCCTACAGGGACATTACGGTCATTTTACCTGACAGGGTCAATTTACCCTACAGGGGCATTACGGTCATTTTACCCTATAGGGGCATTACGATCATTTTACCCTACAGGGGCATTACGGCCATTTTACCCTACAGGGGCATTATGGTCATTTTACCCTACAGGGGCATTACGGTCATTTTACCCTACAGGGGCATTACGGTTGTTTTACTTATTTTGGGGTCTCGGTGCAGATAACGACCTCTCTAAAGGTCTACAGTCACTTTGAGTGACACAGATAAGCTAAATGGTCATAACGGTATAAATGGGCATAAGGCCCATTATTCGGCCCAAGTGGGCCCACACGCTCGTGTGGCCCATTTAGCCCAAATTCAGTCACGACTATGTGAACTACATAGCTTAGTCTAGTATTTGCCACTTATCGTGGATTTTATCCGTGTGAGGCTCACGAGCCTATTGGTCCCACACAGTCTATTTCGGCCAAACGAGGCCCAAGATCACGAGAACGCTCGTAGTGGCCTCTACAATCTATCGCCCATGGTTTACGGGCTTGGTTTACCACACGAGCGATCACACACTCGTGAGGCCTCGAATGCCAAAGTTTTGGCTTTTCGGTTTTCAGCTTTTGCCGATTCATATCAAAGATAGTGTGATTACACACCTTTTCGGGTTTTAACAGTAACAAATTTGGTATATGGTTACATACCCTTTCAACTTTTAAGCTTATTATCATTTACGGAAATAGTTACACACATGTTCGTGATAACGAGTAAACTAGCCCACGTGCACTCAAACCTATTACAACAGAAGCTTCGGTTAAATACTTAACACATGAGTTGAAAGAGACACTAATCGAAACCTATTCAAAAGATTACTTACTATAGCCTTGCTTGAATGTTCGTGGATTTAGCCTACTTAGATAGCTGACGAAAGAGGATTACAGACCCCTCAATGATTATCTGCATATGAATCGAACCTCCCATTAATGCACTTATGTGGCAATACTTGATCCTTAATAAACACATACTTACCAAATTGCAGAGTTAATATTAAGATGAGGAAGAATTGGCTTACAATAGTATGCCCTAAACCAAGGCACGAAAAGAAACGCACACACCAGAGATGGAAGATTCAGCTACCCAAAATCAACAACCAAAGAAATAAAGTTGTGATAGAGAGATCAATTGGTTGCCAGAGATTAGTTGTTGAATCGAAGACAGAAGTGAAGGAGTAAGGGATGCAGTAAAATGGCTTGGGTACTAAAAAGAAAGGGTGATAGCAGGAATGATTTGAAAAGAACAGAGGAGGGAAAATGTAATGTGTATTCGGTCACCAATGTCAAATGGAGAGAAAGACAACTATAACCAAAAAGAACCGAGGGAGGAAATGAAGAGTATATTCGTCCAAAGAAGAGAGACTAACGACAAGTCAGAAACAGAGAGTAAGAAAAAAACAAAAGGAAAAATTTGGAACAATAGGGAACAGAGTTGACAGGAGCCGACACTATTTTTCCAAAAACCCAAAAACGAAACAAAACCAAAAAGAACACCACCAAAATCGATAATGCTCATAAACTTCCCCTCCTACCCGAATTTCTCATACACAAGTTTCGCGCGGTTACACCATTCCCAATTTTGAATTCCTTGATTTGCTCCACAATTTTCTCCAACCTTATATTTCAAAATTCCATGATACTCTCTCTTAACAACCCAGATTATCTCCTCGAATCTCTCCTTAACTTCCTCCATGACCATTTCAAATTCCAATTTGCAGAGTTTCAGTCAAGCTCCACCTCTCATACAGCAAGGAAGTAAAATAAATACTTCCTTTGTAACATCCCGAAATTGGGCTTAGTAGGATTGGGCCCAATGGGCCTTGGACATAAGAATGTTTAAAATTTTGAGAACAAGAGAATGGCATTATTGCAAATTGGACCTATTAGTTAAGTGAATTTGAAAGGTTACGAGGTTTCTATGAAGTCTCGGGTTTAATTGGGCCTTAGGAAAAATTTGGTATTTTAGCACTTTAAGGAGATGGAGTAAGTGACCTTAAACCATATGGAAATAATTGATTAAATAGCTAGCATAAGTGAACAGTTAGTAAAGAGGCTTTGGCACCACATGTATTACCTTGAAGGAAGGAGTTCGAATCACTTTGTATGCAATTTGACTTTTACTTTTTCTTCCCTTCCTTATGTGTCGGTCAAGAAATAAATATGGCAATGGTGGACTTCATTATTTTGGTAAGGTGGCTAAAAGGATAAGGCAAGGTTGAAGTTGGGGAAAGGAATCAAGAGAAATAGGAAAGAAAGGGGGACATGAGGCTTATTCCATGGATGATGTTTTGGAAAGCTTAGGAGGCCAAACTCTAATCCTAAGGGGGGATGCATGTGGACGGTTTTGGAGTAGTTAGGTGGCTAAAATTTTATTTTGGCTTTTGGTAAAATCCTAGCTTTGTTTTGGCCAGAAATCCATTTAGCAACTTTGTGCCATTTCTCTCAATTTTGCAACGAACCTTGCCGAAACATGGTAGAACAATAGTGCATTGTTTTCCTCTCAAATTCTTTTCTTTTTCCTTTGCTTTGTGCCGAAATTACAAGCTTTGGTGACCATATGTTTCTTCTTTCTTTTTACTTTTGCCGAATTCCCCTAGCACGTTTGTGCACTTTCTTGCTATTTTGTTTGATCAAGATTTTCATCTCTTGTCTATCTCCCTTTTGGATAGCCGAATCTTCCACCCTTCTATTGAACTCTCTTTTCCATTCGAGTGGTCATTTTTGTACAATCGGTAAGTGAATTCTTTTCTATGATCATATTCTTTCCTCTTTAGCCGAATAAGTAATTATCACTATTCGGTTGTAAATCGTGATCGTAACCGAAAATGGTGTTATCCTCCACTTCTTCATGTTTTAATCACTCTCTCTTTTCATAGTGCTTTAAGTGGGAGGCCGCGTATTGTTCTAGCCGAAGTCAAACGGTGGTAATTGGATCCAATATTGATAAGGTAAGGGGGTTCGTTTTTGGATTTTCATTATATCCCTATTTGGCTATGTTGCAAAATTAATTGAAGTTTCGACTAATCGACTATATGTTTTAGGGACATATCACTTGATATATTTCTACCTTCGAACACAGTGGTAAGTGATTCAAGTGTAAGTGATATGAAATCTTTTGGAAATCCGAGGCTAACTTTTGGTTGGTATTGTTCTAGGTCAACGACGAGTGGTTCGTTAGGAAATTGAAATCAAGGTGTGTAATCCCGTACCTTTCCAAATATATGTTTGAAATGGTGAGTAAATCTCACTTCTCTCTGAAAGTTTACACGAAATATTCTATGATTCGGTAGAAATACCGAAGAAAACTGATAACCGGCATCCGTGATCACTCGGACGTGCATATGCTCGTAGTGGTAATCATGTTTTGTAATAAAATAGTTTTGGTCAGAAACAGTGACGTGTATTTGAAAAATCACGAAAAATTTGATAAAAAAATTACAAAGTAAGATATAAAATTAAAGCTTACTGTGTCTTCTTTAATATGGAAGAAACGGAAAAGGAAAAGGAATATTATATTCTGAGATATGTTCATTTTAGTGAGACTGGTTTTGAATGAGTTTGGGGCATTCTGTTCTGTTTTGTAAAAATCATATAAAATTGAAAAAAGTGAATTATGGGACATAATTTATATGTATGGATTCCTTAGTGAACCTATTTTTGATGGAAGCAAGTGGGAGTAGTAGATGAAAAGCGTATAGTAAGATATTTGTGATTAAGGAAAGAGAGGTCAGAATCATTAGACAGTGAAACAAGGAAAACTTTAAGGAATAAACTGTACACAATGGTTAAGCTAAAAATTCTGGAAAAATTATGGGAGAAAGATATATGTGTCTACTTCTAAGGAAATTTACGGATTTATATTTCGAGTTTTCTAACTCGAGTTATGGTCAATTTAGTCAGTATGATGCAGATAGATAGTTTCAATTTTATGCTCCAAATTAGTAGTTAAGCCTAGGTTGTGAAATTACCATAATACCCTTAGAGGGTAAATTACTGAAATACCCTTGGGTTGCGAGATTACCGAATTACCCTCGACGAGCGGGAAAGTGTAGTTCTCACTGTAATCAGGTGTGTAACTTCACACTTATCTCATGGGTTATACTATACCGTAAGCATAGAATAAAAATCATAAAATCAGTAAAATTGGAAAATACGAAATATTAGCACTTTTTGTGTGAATGCATGAAAACTGTATTAAAGTTGTGAAAAATTACAAATTTTCCCTTAATGGGATATATTGTTAAAAAGTGATATTTTGGGCGATATGATTTATTTTGATAAATTGGCCAAGTGAGAATATTGTGAAAAGGGCCTCATGTGACTAATGGGCCAAAATTTGCTAGATCGATAAATGGGCCAAAGTTTTCTAGATCGATAAATGGGCCAGAATTTGCTAGATCGTTAAATGGGCCAAATTTCTATTTTGGCTAATGGGCCAAATTGATAACTTGTAATATGGGCTTTTTATTGAAATTTACCTTATGAATATATTGTTATGCATTAAATATATATATATACATGACTGCATGGGTTGGGATAATTGACGAAGAGAAGAAAGGAATGTTGCCAAAATCTAGTTCAGTGGCTCTGCCACAAATATTTTAAATGGCCTGTTGCCAAAATCTAGTTCGGTGGCTCTACCAAAAATATTATAATTGGCTTAATGCCTGCTATTGTTGTGTTGGCGGGGTGGGTTGACTTGATCCCCATAGGTGTGTTGGTTGGTACGGGTGGTGTGTAGCGAATGGAAATTAGGCATGGTTGGGAATTGCATATCACATGCATTATTTATAAATTGATACATTATTGTTATTGTAAATGGGCTTAGGCCCAAAATATTGCTATGTGTGTTCAGACCTAGTGGATGATGGTAAGGTATTTCACACTGAGTTCTCGTAACTCACCCCCTTCTCTTAACCCTTGTCGGTAATGCTCAGTGATGAGGACTTGGAGCCATGGATGACTCGGTGGAGGCCATACTTCAGAAATTAGTGTTATTAAATTTTAAATTTCTATTCTCGTTATTTTATTATTTTGGTTTAAGTTGTAATAAGGACTTTGAACTATTTTTATTTTGCTTTATGGTTGGGATGTTTTTACTATTTTTCTTAAAATGTTTAAAACGAGAATTTTTCTAAAAACGTAAATAAAAGTTTTTCCGAAATTGATTAACAAATGGATTTCAAGATAAACTTTTATAAATATGATTTAACTCGAACTTTCTCTCAATTTATTAACGACATTTTCAAAAGTCACAGATTTAAAGTTCAATTCCTTGATTTGTGATTTATCAAATTACTTGTATTTTATCTATGTTTTCAAATGTTTCAAAATGTTGTTACAACTCTAGTTTTCGCAAATCGTTTATTTCAAATATGCTTTCAACCAAAAAAGGTTTATTAAAGATAATTATGTTTTCACGTGAGATGTAATTGCTTTAGTTGTTTTGGGTTTTAACAAAGAGGCTGAAATTTTCAAACGAGTTTTTTTGTGACACGCCAGAATCGGGCCTAACTTCTAGGCTGGGTTTGGGGTGTTACATTTTATGGTATCAGAGCTAGGTTTCAAAACTCGACTGTGGTTTGGGTTCAAAAATGTTTTCCAAAGCTATTTGAAAATTGATTTATAAATGTTTGAAAGGAAGTATGGCACCACGGGTATCCGGCACCAAGTCAAGTAAGTATTTGTATATTGGGTGTTTATTATTGTGATATGATCATTGGAACACTCTAGGACTTTTAGTTTTAAGTGTTTGAAAATGGTAGAGATCGAGACTATAGGATGTGATTGCGAAAAAAACTTTGCTTCTTATGTTTCATAAAACATTGGTTAATAAATATCAAAATAGTACACTGATTCATAAAGCTTTTAATAAGATTAAATCGATTTAGTAAACATGAGCGCTAGAAGACTCGGACGTGGTAGACGTGGACGTGGTTGAGGCCGAGGTGCTAGGGCTAGATCTTTGGCACCAAGGCATGTGCCTGAAACAGAGGCGCAGACATCATTAGTGGCTGAGACGGGATCTCATGATCGAGTTGGGGTTGATGAGCTGACTCAGATAGATAAGAAGGTATTGAAGGAGGTTAAGGGAATTGGTGAAACACTTCGATTTGGACTTGTGGACTATAAGAAGAAAATAGATCGTGGTTCTTTAGGGTCACAGTCTCGTTCTGTGAAGCGTGTCAAGGCACGTCTAAACTTTTGGCTTGCGATTATTGCAGAAGGCGTCATCCGGGAGAATGTTAGAGGAGGTTAGGAGCATGCTTGAGATGCTGGTCTAAGGAATATAAGGCTGGAGATTGTTCCATCACTATCAAGTCAGGTATGTTTTGGTTGGAAGTGATGATTGAATGTAAGAAAATTTTTGGTATAAGTGGTATATAACGGTTTGCTACTGTGGTTAGATGTTTGGTTGTGTGAAAAAGGATTCAAGATTTATGTTAAAAAAAAAGTACATTAGTGTTATTAAGATCAGAGTGCGCAGCGAAAGCATATTGGTGTGTTTTGAATGGTGCGTTTAGTAGTAGGATGAAAATTTCGAGGACGAAATTTTCTTTAAGGAGGTAGAATTCTAACATCCCGAAATTGGGCTTAGTAGGATTGGGCCCAATGGGCCTTGGACATAAGAATGTTTAAAATTTTGAGAACAAGAGCACGGCATTATTGCAAATTGGACTTATTAATTATGTGAATTTGGAAGGTTACGAGGTTTCTATGAAGTCTCGGGTTTAATTGGGCCTTAGGAAAATTTTGGTATTGTAATATCCCGGAGTAGGACTTATGCACTATGGCTAAAATTTTATGAAACAGTATGCCTTATGTGTTGTGAATGTGTTGTGTGCATTTTAGGAACCTTGGAAATGTAAGGAAATGCTTTAGGAAATATTAAGTCTTAAGAGGAAGCTTGGAAATGTAAGGAAATGTAAGTAAAAATGCTTTAGAAAATATTAAGTCTTAAGAGGAAGCTTGGAAATGTAAGAAAATGTAAGGAAATGTAAGGAAATGCTTTAGAAAATATTAAGTCTTAAGAGAAAGCTTGGAAATATAAGGAAATGCTTTAGAAAATATTAAGTCTTAAGAGGAAGCTTGGAAATGTAAGGAAATGTAAGGAAATGTAAGGAAATGCTTTAGAAAATATTAATTCTTAAGAGGAAGATTGGAAATGTAAGGAAATGTAAGGAACCTTGGAAATGTGACAAAATCGGGCTTGGAAAAAAATGGCCCAAGATGCCACTTAGGGCTCTGAAAATGACGTCATAAGCTAGGATAACTTGGGCCTAGTATGGCCACATGAAGCCCAAAATAATGGGTTAAAATTAGGTACTCCTAAGGTAAGGAGATGGATGGCATAGGGAGACTAAGGTAGGAGTTTAAGTTGAAGTCAAATTCTTTTAGAATTTCGGTTAGGAAAATAAAGATATGAGAGTGATGGCCAAGAAAGGGACTCTTTAGGCTTAGTAATTTCGGCAAAAGGAGGAAAACCAAGGCCATTCAACATTCTTTCTTCTCTTTTTAAATCTCTGCAATTCTCTCGCCATTATTCTTCTTTTTCTTTTCAATTCTTCACAAAGCCAAAACAAAATCCCTAGTCTTGCCGAATTTCTCTAAGTTCTATATCTTCCTTTTCTTTCCTTGTAAAACCGAAATACCTGTGCTTCCCATCATCAATTCTTTTCCTTTGCAAAACCAATCAAAAGTCAAGATAAGTTTCAAGCCTATAGTCGAATCTCTAAGCCTCAAAGTCGAACCTACAAGGGTGTTTTAGTTTCCGAAGGTGCACCATAGGCCGCATGTTCTTTAGTGATTCGATAAGTTTGGGATTTCTTTTCCTCACGCTTTCTTCCTCTCTTCTCATCAAGATCTAACCCAATCAATTGTCTATGCCTATCAATTTCTCTTCTTTAGCCATAGAAGTTGAATCTCCTTTATAATAAGCCAGAAGTGCCGATTTTGGAAAAGTCGAAGGTGAGTAATTAATGGTAGGTGGCCGAATAGCCCTTTTCTATTCTTTTCTTTTTGGCCGAATACCATATGGGCTAAGATAATTGAGAATTTTGGTTTGTTGAATAAGTGGAGGATTGCCGAATGTAGGTAAAAAAATTAGGTGACTTTGATTTTTAGGAGGAAGGCGACAGAAGTAATCTGAGGTTTCCAGGAATTTAGATTCATAAAGGTAAGTGAATCTGATATTTGGCCAAGGCCCTATTGTGGTATTTAGATCTAATTCTTATTTGTTTAAAAAGCCGAAACTAACTAGTTCAATGATTAAGGGTATAGCCGATTGCAATAAAGAAGCATCACAAAGTTTTAGGATTTAATTTTTAATCCAATCGGCACCAAGGTAAGAATTTGATTACAACAATCCTACTAGGATTGGGATTTATAGCCGAATGGCTTTTTACTAACATGTTAGGGTTGGCCGAATATAGGAATTAAAGATCTAAAGCGATAGAATGAGTTTTCGGGATTTCAGTAAATTCGATAAGTAAATCAGGTGTGTACCCCACACTATCTTTTAATAATAATTATGGCAATGTTTAATATAAGTATGTGTATAAGAATGTGAATATGGCTAAGGTACCATGTTATGGTACAAAGTACTCAGGTACATTTCCTACTCCTACTAGGATTATGTTAAATATCTGTTATGACACACATATGACATTATAAGAATGTGAAATAAGTATTTGGCATGTTAATGCATGATATGTATGATATGGGGCATATGGGTTATATGAAAAGGGGAAGTGAATGTGGTGACCTAAGACTACGATATCTGAATGTGGTGACCTAAGACCATGATAACTGAATGTGGTGACCTAAGACCACGATATCTGAATGTGGTGACCTAAGACCACGATATCTGAATGTGGTGACCTAAGACCACGATATCTGAATGTGGTGACCTAAGACCACGAATTTTATAAGGGCGATGAGCACGTCGACTGCAGCGACTGCCTTCGATGGTGTGTAGTGGATGGAGGGTTGACTTAGTAGTCCCCACAATGTGCAGGATGGTACGGGTGGTGTGTAGCGGATGGCATATAGGTTTGGGTTCGGGTTGCATCATATTGTTTAAATGCTTTATGAACATGTATGACATTGTATGAAATATTAAATTTTAGTGTAGGTTACACATTGAGTCTGTTGACTCACCCCGTTGTGGGATTACTTTTTAGGTGACGACCAGTGATGGACCGGGCCGGCAGATGCTTAGTGGAGGCCATGTGAAGTTTAGATTTCTTTTATTTGGACTATTTTACTTTAAGTATTTTGAATTTCAATTTTGGGAATTATTTAGTGTAATAAGGCCTTAGTAGAATTATTTTATTCTATTTTTATTTATTGAGATTACAAACTTTTACTTATTAAAAGATTAAGTAAATCTATTTTTAAAACAAAGCCCAAACGTTTTGTCACTTAAAGTAAAGGATTTTTAATAATGAAATAAACTTGTTTTCATCTCAAGCCCAACCCAAAACAATCTTTCTTTCAAAACACACAAGTTTTTCCTAAGTAACAAATGAATTTGAAATGGTTTACACCGGGGAACATACAAGATCCGGTCAAGGCTTGGGGGCCCGGTTTGGGGTGTTTCAGGTATTTTAGCACTTTAAGGAGATGGAGTAAGTGACCTTAAAGCATATGGAAATAATTGATTAAATAGCTAGCATAAGTAAGCAGTTAGTAAAAAGGCTTTGGTACCACATGTATTACCTTGAAGGAAGGAGTTCGAATCACTTTGTATGCAATTTGACTTTTACTTTTGCTTCCCTTCCTTATGTGTCGGTCAAGAAATAAATATGGCAATGGTGGACTTCATTATTTTGGTAAGGTGGCTAAAAGAATAAGGCAAGGTTGTAGTTGGGGAAAGGAATCAAGAGAAATAGGAAAGAAAGGGGGACATGAGGCTTATTCCATGGATGATTTTTTGGAAAGCTTAGGAGGCCAAACTCTAATCCTAAGGGGGGATGCATGTGGACGGTTTTGGAGTAGTTAGGTGGCTAAAATTTTATTTTGGCTTTATGTAAAATCCTAGCTTTGTTTTGGCCAGAAATCCTTTTGGCAACTTTGTGCCATTTCTCTCAATTTTAAAACCCACCATGCCGAAACATAGTAGAGCAATAGTGCATTGTTTTTCTCTCAAATTCTTTTCTTTTCCCTTTGCTTTGTGCCGAAATTACAAGCTTTGGTGACCATATGTTTCTTCTTTCTTTTTACTTTGGCCGAATTCCCCTAGCACATTTATGCACTTTCTTACTCTTTTGTTTGATCAAGATTTTCATCTCTTGTCTATCTCCCTTTTTGGATAGCCGAATCTTCCACCCTTCTATTGAACTCTCTTTTCCATTCGAGTGGTCATTTTTTACAATCGGTAAGTGAATTATTTTCTATGATCATATTCTTTCCTTTTTAGTCGAATAAGTAATTGTCACTATTCGGTTGTAAATCGTGATCGTAACCGAAAATGGTGTTATCCTCCACTTCTTCATGTTTTAATCACTCTATCTTTTCGTAGTGCTTTAAGGGGGAGACCGTGTATTGTTCTAGCAAAGTCAAACGGTGGTAATTGGATCTAATATCGATAAGGTAAGGGGGTTTGTTTTTGGATTTTCATTACATCCCTATTTGGCTATGTTGCAAATCGAATTGAAATTTTGACTAATCGACTATATGTTTTAGGGACAGATCACTCGATATATTTCTACCTTTGGACATAGTGGTAAGTGATTCAAGTGTAAGTGATATGAAATCTTTTGGAAATCCGATGCTAACTTTTGGTTGGTATTGTTCTAGGTCAACGACGAGTGGTTCGTTAGGAAATCGAAATCAAGGTGTGTAATCCCATACCTTTCCGAATATATGTTTGAAATGGTGAGTAAATCTCACTTCTATCTGAAAGTTTACACGAAATATTCTGTGATTCGGTAGAAATACCGAAGAAAACTGATAACCGGCATCCGTGATCACTCGGACGTCCGTATGCTCGTAGTGATAATCATGTTTTGTAATAAAATAGTTTCGGTCAGAAACAGTGACGTGTATTTGAAAAATCGCGAAACATTTGATAAAAGAAATTACAAAGTGAGTAAGATATCAGAATAAAGCTTACTGTGTCTTCTTTAATATGGAAGAAACGGAAAAGGAAAAGGAATATTATATTCTGAGATATGTTCATTTTAGTGAGACTGGTTTTGAATGAGTTCGGGGCATTCTGTTCTGTTTTGTAAAAATCATATAAAATTGAACAAAGTGAATTATGGGACATAATTTATATGTATGGATTCCTTAGTGAACCTATTTTCGATGGAAGCAAATGGGAGCAGTAGATGAAAAGAGTATAGTAAGATATTTGTGATTAAGGAAAGAGAGGTCAGAATCATTGGACAGTGAAACAAGGAAAACTTTAAGGAATAAACTGTACACAATGGTTAAGCTAAAAATTCTGGAAAAATTATGGGAGAAAGATATATGTGTCTACTTCTAAGGTAATTTACGGATTTAGATTTCAAGTTTTCTAACTTGAGTTATGGTCAATTTAGTCAGTATGACGCAGATAGATAGTTTCAATTTTATGCTCCAAATTAGTAGTTAAGCCTAGGTTGTGAAATTACCATAATACCCTTAGAGGGTAAATTACTGAAATACCCTTGGGTTGCGAGATGACCGAATTACCCTCGACGAGCGGGAAAGTGTAGTTCTCACCGTAATTAGGTGTGTAACTTCACACTTATCTCATGGGTTATACTATACCGTAAGCATAGAATAAAAATCGTAAAATCGGTAAAATTGGAAAATACGAAATATTAGCACTTTTTGTGTGAATGCATGAAAACGGTATTAAAGTTGTGAAAAATTACGGATTTTCCCTTAATGGGATATATTGTTAAAAAGTGATATTTTGGGCCATATGATTTATTTTGATAAATTGGCCAAGTGAGAATATTGTGAAAAGGGCCTCATGTGACTAATGGGCCAAAATTTGCTAGATCGATAAATGGGCCAAAGTTTGCTAGATCGATAAATGGGCCAGAATTTGCTAGATCGTTAAATGGGCCAAATTTCTATTTTGGCTAATGGGCCAAATTGATAACTTGTAATATGGGCTTTTTGTTGAAATTTACCTTATGAATATATTGTTATGCATTAAATATATATATATACATGACTGCATGGGTTGAGATAGTTGACGAAGAGAAGAAAGGCCTGTTCCCAAAATCTAGTTCGGTGGCTCTGCCACAAATATTTTAAATGGCCTGTTGCCAAAATCTAGTTCAGTGGCTCTGCCACAAATATTATAATTGGCTTAATGCCTGCTATTGGTGTGTTGGCGGGGTGGGTTGACTTGATCCCCACAGGCGTGTTGGTTGGTACGGGTGGTGTGTGGTGGATGGAAATTAGGCTTGATTGGGAATTGCATATCACATGCACTATTTTTAAATTGATACATTATTGTTATTGTAAATGGGCTTAGGCCCAAAATATTGCTATGTGTGTTCCGACCCAGTGGATGATGGTAAGGGGATTTCACACTGAGTTCTCGTAACTCACCCCCTTCTCTTAACCCTTGTAGGTAATGCTCAGTGACGAGGACTTGGAGCCATGGATGACTCGGTGGAGGCCATACTTCAGAAGTAGTGTTATTAGATTTTAAATTTCTATTTCCGTTATTTTATTATTTTGGTTTATGTTGTAATAAGGCCTCTGAACTATTTTTATTTTGCTTTATGGTTGGGATGTTTTTACTATTTTTCTTAAATTGTTTAAAACGAGAATTTTTCTAAGAACGTAAATAAAAGTTTTTCTGAAATTGATTAACAAATGAATTTCAAGATAAACTTTTACAAATGTGATTTAACTCAAACTTTCTTTCAATTTATTAACGACATTTTCAAAAGTCACGATTTAAAGTTCAATTCCTTGATTTGTGATTTATCAAATTACTTGTATTTTATCTACGTTTACAAATGTTTCAAAAATGTTGTTACAACTCTACAACTCTAGTTTTGTTGTTACAACTCTAGTTTTCGCAAATCATTTATTTCAAATATGCTTTCGCAACCTAAAAGGTTTATTAAAGATAATTATGTTTTCACATAGACAGAATTGCTTTAGTTGTTTTGGGTTTTAACAAAGAGGCCGAAATTTTCAAACGAGTTTTTTTTGTGACATGCCAGATTCGGGCCTAACTTTTAGGTCGGGTTTGGGGTGTTACATCCTTGCACAACATGAGACTCGAACCCAAGCTCCCCTGGAACTTAAACCACGCCACTAACCACCTTACCAACCAACTCCTTGTGTCATAATTTTGCCATAATTTCTTTTAAAGCCTACAGGCTAACACCAAGGTTCACTTAAGAGAAAAACCAAAATTTTGCAAAAGTCAGGGCTTGAACCCAGGACTTCTCAGGCACTCCTGACCACTCCTAAATCCTTTAACCATCAAAGCAAACAATCAATTGTGTCATTTTCTTGCACACATAAACTTTTACGTGTTCCCACGCTCAAGACCTATTTCCTTCTAGGCCCAAATTCGGGGTGTTACACTTCTAAGGTAGCTAAAGATTAGATTAGCATTGTATTTGGTGATAAATATGCCTTGCATAACTTGCAAGATTATTTTGATTAAATTGTTTCAAGGTAAGGATACTTTGTTACCTCACATAATCTTTTATATGCTTATTAGGTTGAATTAATCGTTTGAATCGACATAGGAATATGTGAGAGATTGTTTAATTTAATAAGTATGTATGTGTAATAACATGTTTACCTTTATAAATATGTTTAATCAGTCGAATTGGCATAGAAATATGTACAAGGGATGAATGGATTTTTTATTTGTAATTGTGTTCAAAGTTAGCAAATTACCGAGTTATCGTGATTTATTAAGTAACTAGTATAAGCATAAGTTTAATAATTCTAAGGTAAGGAAATATAATTAATCCAACACAATTATATCATCTTGATTAAATCATATTTGGAATCGTCCACTAGAATTTATTTGTTTTATTTTAATTATTTCACTTAGTTTTTTTTATTATCTCTTTTTAAAACCAAATAATTTTCCTTCACCAAAGTGTTTAAAATTACTTCCATAAATAATTCTTTTATAGTCCCTGTGGGTACGATAACTCAACATTTACTTATCACTTTATTACTTGTTGTGATTGTGTACACTTTCACATTTCCATCATTCCAAGTTTTTGGCGTCGTTGCCGAGGACTATTTTTCAAAAGCCATTATTTGTGGATTTGTTAGTCTTACATTTTGGTTTAATTTTCTGTTTAATTTTTTAACTTAATTAATTTTTCTGTGAATATTTCAGGTGTTTATGAGTATTGACCAAATTATCGATTTACTTCCCATAGACCTTGAGATAGAATGAACCTTTCAACAACGTAGAAGACAAGCAAATCAAAGGAAGATCGAAGAGATGAATTTCGAGAATATGAATCAAGAAAATGGAGCAAACCTTGCTCAAAATCTTATCCTTATTGCTGATGGTAGGGATAGAGCCTTAAGACAATATGTTGTGCCAGTGGTCAATGATCTTAATCCGGGTATTAGAAGAACCGAAATCGAGGCACAATAATTTGAGCTGAAGCCAATCATGTTCCAAAGGCTTCAGATAGTGGGCCAATACATGGAATGCCTACCGAAGACCTTCATCTACACTTGAGACTATTCATGGAGGTGAGCGACTCTTTCAAACTAGCCGGAGCACCCGAAGATGCATTACGATTGAAATTGTTCCCGTATTCGCTAAGGGACAGAGCTTGAGCCTGGTTGAACTCATTGCCACCGAACTCAATTTCCACATGGCAAGAGTTAGCAGAGAGATTTCTTATGAAGTATTTCCCACCTAGCAAGAATTCTAAGTTGAGGAACAAGATCATTGCCTTCCAACAAATGGATGACGAATCCTTGTATAAGGTATGGGAAATATTTAAATAGTTATTATGAAAGTGCCCTCATCATGGAATTCCACATTGCATCAAACTTGAGACGTTTTGCAATGATCTCAATGTTCACACGAGGATGGTAGTGGACGCTTCGCTAATGGTGCTCTCCTTTCTAAGTCTTATAATGAGGCTTATGAAATTATCGAGAGGACCGCTAGCAACAACTATCAATGGCCAACCAGTCGAGCAGTATTAGGAAGACTCACTGGAATACATGAAGTAGACACTCTTACTTCACTCGCATCTCAGGTATCATCAATATCCTCAATGCTTAAAAATCTTACTACTAATGGGTCTAATAGTTTTGCATCATAGCCGCCTAATCAATTTGAGAATATAGCCTGTGTCTATTGTGGGGAAGGACATTTGTTTGAAGAATGTCCATCAAACCCAGGATCTGTATACTACATGGGTAATTAGAACCAAAACCGAGGAAGGCAATGGCTGCAATCCAATTTTTATAACCTATCGTGGAGAAACCATTCGAATTTTTCCTAGAGTAACCAAGGGGCTGAAACTAGTAACACTTACACACAATCCAGACCAACCCAACTGCCTAGTTTCCCTTAACAAGTTCAGAAACCTGTTCAAGCTGAAGCATCCAATAGCTTGGAGAGTTTGCTGAAGGCATACATGGAAAAGGATGATGCCTTAATCCAAAGGCAAGTAGCTACATTGATGAATCTAGAAAACCAAATGGGCCAGCTCGCAACTAAACTTAAGAACCGACCACAGGGTACCTTACCTAGTGATACGAAAAATCTGAGAAATTCGGGAAAGGAGCATTACAAAGCGCTTACATTGAAGAGTGGAAAGACGGTAGATCCCAATACCATTGAAGTTGAAAAGGAGCAAGCTAAGGCTCAAGACTCAGAGGTATTTCAACTGAGTGTTGAAATTCCAGTTTCACAAGAACCAGAATCTGCAACACCCGACAAGGTAACCTCAGAACCAGCTAAATCTTATCAACTAACAACTCCATTAGATGTAGAATTACCACAAAAATGAATCAACCATTACCAATTCCAGTAAAGAAACCATCACCACCCCACCCTCAAAGACTTCAGAAGCAGAGTTAGGAGATTCAATTCAAGAAGTTCCTTGACGTACTTAAGCAACTTCACATCAACACCCCGTTGGTTGAAGCACTTGAGCAAATGTCGAATTATGTCAAGTTCATAAAAGATATCATGTCTAAGAAACGAAGACTTGGAGAATTTGAGACGGCAGCCCTAACGAAGGAATGCAATGCATATCTTCAGGACAAACTACCCCATAATTGAAGGATCCTAGATGTTTTACCATTCCGTGCAATATTGGAGCAACCTATTGTGGTAAGGCATTATGTGAATTAGGTGCGAGTATTAACTTGATGCCTATGTCAATATTTAGAAAGTTGGGGATAGGTGAAGTTAGACATACTACGGTTACACTTCAACTAGCAGATCGATCCTTAGCGCATCCAGAAGGAAAAATTAAAGATGTATTGGTACGTGTAGATAAATATTTCTTTCCTGCTGACTTTGTAATTCTATACTTTGAAGCAGACAAAGAAGTGCCAATTATCCTAGGAAGACCATTCTTAGCAACTGGAAGGACCCTTATTGATGTGTAGAAGGGCGAGCTGACTATGCGTGTTCAGGATGATCAGGTAACATTTAATGTTTTTAAGTTAATGTGATTTCCTGTCACAATTGATGATTGTTCTGCAGTGTCTGACTCAGAGGAATTAGGAGTGAAGAAAGAAATCAACTATGTTGAGGATCCGTTGGAACGAATTCTGACATCATGCCCTCCAATTGATGAAAAGAAGTCAAAAGAGATTTAATTCACAATCCCGTTTTGAATCTTTGGAATTAGAGAAAATGGATTACGCCCCCAAAAGCATCAATCGAGGAGCCACCTAAGTTAGAACTAAAGGTATTACCTACACACTTAAAATATGTTTATTTGGGTAACACTTCTACTCTGCCCGTGATTGTTTCAGCAGAATTAACTATTGAACAAGAAGAGAAACTTATCATAGTTTTGAAACAATTCAAGAAGGCTACTGGATGGACCATAATCGATATTCACGGTATTAGCCCATCTATATTCATGCACAAGATCATATTAGAAGATGGCAAGAGAGGAACGATTGATGGACAACAGAGACTGAACCCCATTATGAGGGATGTAGTAAAGAAGGAAATTATCAAGTGGTTGGATGCGGGTATAATTTACCCCATCTCAAATAATTCATGGGTAAGTCTGGTCCAGTGCATGCCGAAGAAAAGAGGTATCAAGGTCGTTAAGAACGAGAATAACGAGTTGATACCGACTAGAATAGTTATGGGATGGATAATTTGCATCGATTACCGAAAGCTGAACAAGGCGACCAGGAAAGATCACTTTCCTTTGCCGTTCTTGAACCAGATGCTTGATAGACTCGCGGGGCGAGACTATTACTATTTTCTCAATGGATACTCAGGGTATAATCAAATTACAGTAGCACCGAAAGATCAGCACAAGATGACATTCACCTACTCGTACGGTACGTTTGCTTTTAGACGTATGCCATTTGGTTTATGTAATGCACCTGCTACATCTCAAACATGTATGATGTTAATTTTCACTAACATGGTTGAGAAGCATTTCGAAGTTTTTATGGATGAATTTTTAGTATTTGGAGACACTTATGATGATTGTTTAGCCAATATAGCTAAGGTACTAAGACGATGTGAAGAAACAAACCTAGTACTCAACTGAGAAAAGTGCCATTTTATGGCACAAGAAGGGATTGTTCTAGGGCATCGGATATCGAGACATGGAATCGAGGTAGACAAAGAAAAGGTAGACGTTATTGAGAAACTCCTACCTCCAACATCTGTAAAGGGTGTTAGGAGTTTCTTGGGCCACACCAATTTTTATCGTAGATTTATCAAAGACTTCTCCAAAATTGTAAAACCTTTGTGCAAATTATTAGAGAAGGACGCGACATTCAAGTTTGATAATGAATGTTTAAGAGCCTTCAAAGAGTTGAAGAATCGATTAGTTACAGCACCCATCGTCATCACACTAGATTGGGATCTGCCATTCGAATTTATGTGTCATGCAAGTGACTTCGTAATTGGAGCTATCATTGGCCAGTGAAGGAATAAAGTTTTTCACCCCATCTACTACGCAAGTCGGACTCTAACAGGAGGACAACTGAATTATACGATAACAGAAAAAGAGTTACTTGCTATTGTATCTGCTTTCGACAAGTTTCGATCTTATCTTGTAGGTACCAAAGTGACTGTTTATACGGACCACTTGGCAATTAAATATTTACTGGCCAAGAAAGACGCTAAGCCATGATTGATCCGGTGGGTACTTCTACTTCAAGAGTTCTATCAAGAAATTCAAGATAGAAAGGGAGTGGAAAACCAAGTAGCAGATCATTTGTCTATATTGGAGCCGTAAAAGGGAAATTCTCCACTTGTACCAATTCAGGAGATGATAAACCGTAAAAGTAACATATTTTAGTCCCACATTTAGCATACTTTTGGATGATTTATTCCCTGAATTGTGTAAAAAGGTGCTCTTAATCCTTTATTTTCATGTTTTATACTCAAGAAATCACCTAGGGACGAAAAGAACAAGAAACGGGCCTAAAACGGACCAAATGGGCTATATCACGAAATCAGTACGGCTAGACTTAAGCCCACACGGCCATGCCTCTTAAGAGAAGTCTGAACAAGGTCTAACCACGATTCACATGGCCGTGCCTCCATCAACAGACCCGAACATGGCCCGAAGTTGATTCACACGGGCGTGTCCCTGCCACAGAAAGAGCCATTCTATTCGGAATAGGGTACTTAGAGGCAAAGAAACACATTCCAAAGCCTATTCAAACACATGAGTAGGAATTATACTTGAATTAGGATAATTATACTTGAATTAGGATACTTAGAGGCCAAGTATGGCATCTCAAAGCCTATATAAAGACCCTAGAGGCCAACCTTTAGGGGGACGTTCGGAGTTCGACAGAAGCCTTCTGCTAGAGCCAGCGGTTAGCTAGGCCAAAGAGCTCAGCCAGAAAGGTCAAATTTGTGGGAATCACTCGAAGGAAGCCAGTTGATCCATCTCAAGAAGCCGAAATTCTACTCAAGACGGTGGATCTCTCTTTTAGTTCTTTCAGGGAGTTTTAGGGATTTCTTAGGTTTTGTTTTATCTTTACTTCTGAGATGTTTTCTTTTATTGTTATGAACTAAACCCTTCAAATACCTGAAGGGGATGAAACCTAGATGAATCTTGTTATTGTTTTCTGAACTATATGATAAGTACCTGATTTATTCTTAATTATGTGAGCTTAATTCTTGTGTTAATATTTTCGGGATATTTATTCAAGTTAAATATGCTTAGGTGGTGGAGAAAAAGTCCCTACTTAAGAGTAGATCTAGCATAATTAAGTAGAGTTGATCGCGCGCCTAGAGATAAGGTGACGATATTTTTCCGAATTAGGGTGAAACCTAATATGGGAGTCCATAGATCGAGTTAATACAATTCTAAGGGTTTTAATTAGAAAGAGATTTCAATTAATCAACCTAGGGTTAGACGTTATTCGCCTTGAGAGAGGGTTTAATATAAATTAGGGAATCTTGCAGATCAAGTCAAGTGAATAAATCGTCTGGTTCAGTGTTAGATAACAAGTGAAGTCTAGGTGGATTCTTCCTAAAGGTATCGTTTTAATCAACTGAGTTGTCCCAAAAGTTATTTCCCTAATTCATTCTTTTTGTCTTTGCGTATTTAGCTTAATAGTTAGTTAGTTTTAGAATAAACAACCAATCACTTAATATTTAGGCTAAATAATAGAAAGAAGGTTAGTATTAGTATTTTTAGTTCCTTTGGGTTCGACAATCCGGTCTTGCCTAAGCTATACTACTATTCGATAGGTGCACTTGACTTAAGTCATTGTTAGAGTTAGTTTCCATGTTCGATCATTCTCTTTATAAATTTTAAAACTCAACAAAACAACGATCAAGTTTTTGACGCCGTTGTCGGGGAACTAAAATATTAAGAAAGCTCTATTTTTATTACTTTAGCCATTATCTTTATTTTTTGCAATTTTTTTATTTTATTCTAGGTTTTAATATGCTAAATTTTCTTTCTTTTCCAACACAGGTACCTTTAGTTTATGACTAGAAGGAACCCGAAAGGACCACTAGTATACGACAGTGATATTGAAGCTACTGCTCACAAGAATCGAAGAGAAATTAGGCGAACCCTAAATTATAGAGAAGAAGAGCGAGAAGGCAGATCCAATCCTACTGAAGGGATGGACGAGAATAAACCACCACCACAAGATGTTGTAGAAAATAATGCTCCACGTACTATGTATGATTATGCTAAACCTCATTTAACAGGAGTAGAATCAAGTATTGTAAGGCCTGCTATAGCTGCAAATAATTTTGAATTAAAGCCTAACACTATACAAATGATTCAACAATTTGTTCAATTAGATAGTTTGCAGGATGAAGACCCAAATACCCATCTAGCTAATTTTTTTAGAGTTCTGTGATACCTTCAAAATAAATGGTGTTTCTAATGATGCCATATGTCTTCGATTATTTCCCTTTTCATTAAGGAATAAAGCCAAGTAGTGGTTGAACTCGTTACCACAAGGGTCAATTGCTACATGGGACCAAATGATCGAAAATTTTTTATTAAAATATTTCCCACCGGCCAAAACGGCCAAATTACGAAATGATATATCTTCTTTTGTGCAGATGGATTTAAAGATATTATACGATGCATGGGAGAGATACAAGGATCCCTTGAGAAGGTTTCCTCATCATGGTTTACCCTTATGGCTCCAAGTCCAAACTTTCTATAATGATGTAAACCCCTCAACGAGGCAACTAATTGATTCAGGCGCTTGTGGAACCCTGAACAATAGAACTCCTGAAGCGGCCTATGAGTTTATTGAAGAGATGTCCTGAATAACTATCAGTGGCAGGTTACAAGGACAATACCAACAAAATCAGCCAGAGTTTTCAACCTCGACGCAGTAACCATGCTATCAACACAAGTAGAGATGATGAATAAAAAGCTTGATAGTTTGTGTTCTTCGCAGGTACATCCGGTAATGCAGTGCAATGTAAGTGGAACTGTGGGGAATCCTGAGTACCCACCCTACCAACCGGGCACAGAGAGCGAACAGATGAACTATATAGGTATTAATTTCAGATCTAATAATAATCCTTATAGTAATATCTATAATTCAGGTTGGAGGAACCACTCAAATTTTTCGTGGGGAGGTCAAGGTAATCAAGGAAATCAAGGAAATCAAAGACAACAACCTCCTCAAAATTTCCAAAATCAGCCATATCCACAAGAAAAGAAGTCAAACCTCGAAGAGATGTTGACAAAATTCATGGCAACCACAGAAAATCGTCTCCAAGACACTGAGGCAACAAGTTAGTTGGACAACTTCCAAAGTTAATGTCTGAACGACCGTAAGGGCGTCTACCAAGCAACACTGAGATCAACCCAAAGGAAAAAATCCAAGCCATAACAGCTCAAGAAAATGTAGGGTTAGATGAACCCAATTCAATTCAAGAAAGTGAGGTAGAAGAAGGTAAAATTGAGGTAACACAAGAAAAGCCAAAACCGGTAATCAAAGAGTACCAATCTTGCATACCTTATCCCGAAGCGTTAAAGAGAGATGATACAGAGGAACAGTTCGGTAAGTTTCTTAAACTTTTAAAGAAATTACATATTAACTTACCGCTTCTTAAAGCTCTGTCATAGATGCCAAATTCGAGGAAATTTTTAAAACAACTCCTGATGAACAAGTGTAAGTTAGACGAGGATTTGCATGTGGAGCTAAATGCAATGTGCTCAGCAATTCTGCAAAATAGACTACCACGAAGCTAAAAGATATAAGGAGTTTTACAATTCTATGTTTAATTGGCAGTTTAACTGTTGACAATGCTTTCGCTGATTTAGGGGCAAGTATAAATGTCATGCCTTATAAAATGTTTAAACAGCTAGGTCTAGGGAGACCCAAACAAACTAGGATGAGTATACAATTAGCTAATAAAACTGATAGAATTCCTAGGGGGATTATCGAAGATGTTCTTGTAAAAATTGATAAATTTGTTTTCCCAGTTAACTTTGTACAGGAGACCCTTTAATTTTAGGAAGACCCTTTTTAGCAACTGCCAGAACTAAAATTGATGTTTGTACAGGAGAACTCATTCTTCGTGTAGGTGATGAATCGATCGGTCTTCAAGCTCTTGACTCGACCAAGACATCAATTGATGAAGGTGAGAAAGTAAACTCCGTCGATGACCAATTTGTTCACCTTTCACCACAAGATCCACCACAAAGCCGCAGACCTGAGCCAAATCATAGACCTCGTACAAATAAAGAAAAACTATATAAGGAACAAAGCCTTAAGGTTGATGAACCAGACGAGCGAAAAACACACTTTAAAGAACTAGAATCACACGAAGTAAAATCGAAAGAGCACCTAGAAGAGCTCGTAGGAACATCAAATCAATTCAAAATAGGAGATAAGGTATGGATGAACAAAGCAGATCCTCCCATACGAAATAATCGAGGTAAGCAATCCAACATTCGACACTTTTAAGGTAAATGCTTCTCGACTTAAACTTTATCATGAAAATAAAACTGATAAACCGTAAAAGTAACATATTTTATTCCCACATTTAGTATGTTTTGGATGATTTATCCTTGATTTATGTAAAAAGGTGCTCTTAATCTTTTCTTTTCATGTCTTATGCTCAGGAAATCACCTAAGGATAAAAAGAACATAAAACGGGCTTAAAACAGACCAAATTGGGCCAACCCAAGAAATCAACATGGCCTGGACTTCAAGCCACACGGTCGTGCCTTACCATTTACTTCACATAGCCATGCCACGATTTACACGGCCGTGCCCCACTCGACAGAATTGAGACACGGCCTGAAGACGACTTACATGGGCGTGTGCCATGGGCGTGCCCCTGCCACAAGAAAGAGCAATTTCACTCAGATTTGGATGCTTGGCGGCAAAGAAACACATTCCTAAGTCTACTTAAACATCCTAGGAGGAATTCTACTTGAATTAGGATACTTAGGAGCCAAGTGAAGCATCTTAAAGCCTATATAAACACCCAAGGTAGCAACTAAAAAGGGGAGTTCGGCAAAAGCCGAAACAGGAGCTTTTTGGCAGAGGCTTTTTGCCGAAGCATTCATCTTTTAGGAAGTCACTTGAAAATAGCCAGTTGATCCATCTTAAGAAGTCGAAACTCCATTCAAGGCAGAGGATCTCTTCTTCAATTCTTTTAGGGGGTTTTAGGGAGTTCTTATGATTTGTTTATTCTTTACTCTTGAGATGTTTTCATATTTAGTTATGCACTAAACCCCTCAGATACCTGAAGGGGATGAAACCTATGATGGATTTTATTATTTGATTTCTAAATTATATGATAAGTACTTGGTTTGTTCTTAATTATGTTGCTTAATTCAATCTGATGTGCTTAGGTGGAGGAGGAATAGACCCTACCTAAGAGTAGATCTAGCATAATTGAGCAGAGTTGATTGGGCACCTAGAGATAGGGTTATGAGATTTAGCTGGATTAGGGTGAAACTAATATGGGAATCCATTGATCAATTTACTGCTTCCTTAGGGGGTTATTATAAGAGAACGAGATTTCCACTAATTAACCTAAGGTTAGACGTTATTCGCCTCAAAAGAGGGTTTAATATAGGTTAGGGAGTCTCACGGATCAAGCTAAGTAAAGAAATCATATGGTTTGGGGAATAAATAATAAGTGAAGTCATAGGTGGATTCTTCCCGAGGGTATCGTCTTTATCAACTGAGTTTTCCTAAAGTCTTTCTCCAATTCAATCTTTTGTCTTTGCATTTATTTTAAGTATTTCTTTAGTTTAATAATCCAATCACTCCATATTTTAGGGTAAATAATAGAAAGAAAGTGAGTAGTAGTACTTTTAGGTTCCCTTAGGTTCGATAAGATATTCTTGCACGAGCTATACTCTTTGCTCGGTGCACTTGCCTCTATTGTTGTCACAAATCAATCTATGTGTTATAAATATTAAAACTCATTTGCTTGACACGATCAAGTTTTTGGCGCCATTGTTGGGACACTAAAATATTAAGAAAACTCTATTTCTATTACTTTAGCCAAAAATTTTTATTTGCAATTTATTATTATATTATTCTTTATTATTATTTCTTTTACTTTGCTAATTTTTTCATCTATTTTACTTTTGGCGTAAAATTTTAGTCTATGGAAAAGATGGCCTTTGAATAATTATCGATGGCAAGGCATGGGGCAATTCCTACTAAAGCAACCAAGTGTTTTCAACCTCGACGTGGTCACCAGGTTATCTAATCAATTAGAGATGATGAATAAAAAGATTGATGATTGGTATAGTCCCTCGCAGGTACATACAGAAATACAATATGATTTGAATCTAGGAGGCGTGGTGAATCCTGAGTACCCACCCTACGGATATGGCATGGAAAACGAGCAAGCTCACTATACAGGTAACTATTTTAGATATCAAAAAAATTTTTATAGTGACACTTATAATGCATGTTGGAAGTACCATCCCAATTTCTCGTGGAATTATCAAAGTAGCCAAAGATCAGAACTTCCTCCAAATTGTCAACAACCACCTCACCGACAAGAAGAGGAGTTGAATCTTGAAGAGATGCTGATGAATTTCATGGAACCCACAGATTCTCGTCTCTAAAAGACTGAAGCAGCACTTGATGAACAACAAAAATCGATCAAAGGGATCGAGAATCAAGTTGGAGAACTTACTAGGTCAGTGGGACATCTCGCAAAGCTAATACGACCGCTAGGACGTCTACCAAGTGACACCGAGGTTAACCCAAAGGAGCAAATTCAAGCCATCTCAGCTCAAGACAGTAAGGGGTTAGATGAACCAAACTCAATACAAGAAAACAAGGTAGACGAAGGTAAGATAGAGGTAACATAAAAAAAGAAAAAATCAGTAATCAAGGAGTCCCAACCTCGCATACCTTATCCCGAAACAATAAAAAGAGACGATTCAGAGGAATAGTTTTGTAAGTTTCTTAAGCTCTTAAAGAAATTACATATCAACTTCCCTCTCCTTGAAGCTTTTTTTTCAGATACCAGACTTGAGGAAATTTTTAAGACAGCTCTTGACCAAAAATGACAATTAGACGAAGAGCACCACGTGGAGCTAAACGCAATGTGCTTAGCAATTTTACAAAATAAACTGCCACAAAATTAAAAGATCTAGGGAGTTTCACAATTCCATGTTTAATTGGTAGTTTATCTATTGATAATGCGTTAGCAGATTTAGGGGCAAGTATCAATGTGATGCCATACAAATGTTTAAACAACTAGGTCTAGGGAAACCCAAACAAACTAGGATGAGCATTCAATTAACTGATAAAACTATAAGAATTCCTAGGGTATAATAGAAAATGTTCTAATCAAAATTGATAAATTTGTATTCCCAGATGAACTTTGTCGTTTTAGACATGGATGAGGACAACACGATCCCTTAATTTTAAGAAGACCCTTTTAGCAATCGCCGAGCTAAAATTGATATCTATGCAGAGAACTCATACTTCGTGTAGGCTACGAGATAGTCACTCTTCAAGCTCTTGACTCGACCAGAACATCAAGTGATAAAGGTGAGAAAATAAATTCAGTTGATAACCAACTTCCTCAACCTTCATTGCAAGAAACACCACAAAGCTACAAACTTGAGCCGGATCATAGACCTCGTACTAATAATGAAGAATTACATGAGGAACCAGAACCACACGAAGTGAAACCGAAGGAAACCCAAATGAGCTGATAGGAACAACAAATCACATCAAAATAGAGAATCAGGTATTGTTGAATAATGAAGACCCTCGAATCACCAATTCAGAACTCAAGGCAAACGAAGAAATCACTTTTGAGGTACTTAATGTCTTCCTATACGGCACAGTCGAGGTGAGCAATCCTAAATTCAACACTTTTGAGGTAAACATTACTCGACTTAAACTTTATATACATAACTGAGTTGATCGAATGAGAAAGTATTTCCACCTCCTCAAACCACCATGACCATACGAATGAGAGGTAAAGTCTAGCTAAGACTATAAACGAGTGCTTCTCGGGAGGCAACCCGAGCACTAACCCCATTTTTACATTTTTCTTATTTTATTTTTTATTTTTTCTTTTCTTTTTCTTTTTAGCACCTATCCATAAACTAGCCAAAGAACAGATTTCCAGGCTACATGGCCCTACACAAGGGAGTGCCCGTGGACGTGTGGAAGCTAGGGGCTAAACCATGGGCGTGCCGTTAGCCGTGCACGAATAGGGAATAAACTTTTTTCTCCAACACGGGCTATGATACTAGTCCACGCTCGTGCTGACTCCCCCTGTGAGGTTACTGACTCATCAAGCACGGGATAAACATGGCCGTGTCTCCCAACCGTGCCAACATTCTGACTTATCGAACACTGGAAGAGCACGCCCGTATTGAATGACCGTGTGAAGAAAGACACAGGCGTGCCACGACACCCACGGCCATGCCTGAACACCCTAAATGCGTTCAAAATTCAATCCCAAAACACGGGCTACATTTCTATTTAAACCTCATTCCCCATTTTTCTAGTTGTCTTTCATTTTCCATTATTTATTTTTGTTTCTATTTTATTTCATCATTATTTTTTTACTTTATTTTATTTTCTTCTTCTTATTCTTTATGATATTTAGATTTAGCTTAGGATATAATAAAACCAAGCCGGCTACTTCGAGGATTCAATGTCAAACAGTTCGAGACGCTTCCCCACGTTCACCTCCAATCTTATCCAGTTTCTTTTCATAGACTTCATCCAAAAATTCAGGAAGTGTTACTTCTCCCCTTCTCTTTTGATTTTATTATTACATAATTGTTCATCTATCTTTGTACATTGAGGGCAATGTACATCTTAAGTGTAGGGGCTAAAAGGACCCGACTTTTTGCATTATTCTCAAAATCTTGAATTTAGTCTAGTTCGAAAGTATTTTTCTCATATTACTAATTAGGATGAAATTTCTTATGATGTACGATTTTTATTAATATGTTTTAGAGTAAGTCAGAGTCAATTGTGCATTGATGATTAAATCTGAAGGATACTAGAGAATCGAGCATGATAAGTCTACTTTCTAAAAATTAAAAATTAATAGGCCGTTGAACTGAATTTGAGTATTACTTTGAAGTTTGAAATTTACAGGGATTGAGGTAAAAAAACATCCATAATTTTTGTGAGATTTTGAGCCGTATAGAGCATATATTCTTTTTCGTGCTTACTTTATTGATTATGAGTGTGTCAACTTTGAATTGTTATTCTAGAACTTGCCTCGTTTATACATGTCGAGTCCACACTTTTAATTTGATATACAGAGATGATAAAGGTACCTAGGATTTAACCCACTTACTCCATAAAAAGCCTACCTTCACAAATTAACCCCTAGTGAACCCCGCTGAATCTTAACAACCTTTTTATTGACTCACCCACTAATATTAACCCAAAACCCCTTTGTATTTATTATCACCCTTTCTTTTGACTACCCTTTAATCAAGGTTTGATTTGATTAGTTTACCAAATTATATTAGTTCAGTAGTTACATTTATCATTTATGATGTAATATCTTAGTTTGTTCTTAAAAAAGAAGCTTAGAGCATTTAAACTCCAATTGTTGAAGAAAAAGCTCGTATTAAAGTTGTAACATCCTGAATTAATGGGCCTATGCGTTCTATGTGTGTGGTTGTGCTTACTATGCCTGTTAGAATGTTTTAGGGGTCTAGAATGGGCTCGAAGTTAGGCTGAGGCCTTAATCAAATTTTTTGTTTGGACACTCTAGTGGAAAGCCTGATAAGTTAGGGCTTAAAAAAGGTTATCTGTGTTTTAAAATACAAAATGGGCTTGTGGCCCAGTGGCAAAGTGGCGCCACTTAGAGAGAGTAGCGAAGTGGCGTCAGCTGAGGAGGCCCAAATTCAAGTTGCATTAAGCCCAATTCTTTTTAATTTAATCTAGTTAATTTTGGCAATTAGATGGGTAGAGGGGGACGGCAATGATGCTTGAAATTAAGAATTTTTAATGATGATAATATGCTGATAAATGAAGGAAGAGGTGGTGTTATCCATGACACTGAGGATGAGTGGCAAATAAAGATAAGGGAGGAAATTTAGGATTTATCTGCTGGTCACAGTGGTGGCCGAAATTCCAACACTGAGTGTAAAGGGGGAAAACGGCTAGATAGGGCTAAGGGGGTGCCGAATTCTCATTATTTTCCTGAAGCATAGCTTTTTGATTTTATTTCACCTCTTCTTTTCTCCTCTTAAATTTCGGCAACTAAGGGTTCTTCTTCTCCGTTTCTGCCTAAAACAAAAACTCTTAACTCTACTTTCCTCTCCACTTTCATATCATAGCCAATTGATATTGAAAAGCTGAAACCCCTAATCTTATTCTATCATCTCCACTTTTATACAAAAGCCAAAATTCCATTATTTTCTCTGCTTTCATCTCCATAGCCGAATACCCTTGTCTATTATTTTCTCTTTGCCGATTTCTTCATCAAAGTCGAATCTTCATAGATCACTTGAGATTATTTTTTCTTTTGATCTTCTCAAAAGCTAAAATTCCCTAGGAGTTGTCGAATTCTCTGTGTTAAGGTAAGTGTCGATTTCTTCTACTCTTTTTCTTCTCTTTCGATTTTTAAGACCATAGCCGAATGGCTAGTTGGTTGTTAGGCCATCTTTATTTTGACATTTTCACTGATCTCATGTTCTTTTTGGGCAGCATTCTGGGATTTTAAAGAGATCTAATCGCCTAGGTTTCTAAGCCAGAAATCATTAGCCTTTGAACCACATCAATTTTTTGGGATTTCAAGGGAAGGGTTTCGATTCTCCCAAAGTGTTCAATCGGTTTCTTTTCCTTATTGTGCCTTAACCTAATGCCTCGTTAAGCAATCATTATAGTATCCTCTAACTAAGGTCATTCACAGACTCGAATGTCAGCAAATCAAATGAAGGGGTTGGATCTGTAGTCTCATTTCAAAGTTTAAGAAACGCAAATGTCAGCGATGCACGGATTGGCGGTAGGGTTGTGGATCGGTTTGAAACAAAACCTTAGGCGGTAGCGATCATAGCGACTCTTGATAGTGTCGACTTAGACAGTATTATCTTGTCAGTAAGCAGGTGTGTAGATTTATATCACACTAGTTAATCTGTATTATATGTATGTTAGGGGCTAAAAGCCAGAAAATGAGGTTGTATGAACAGTCGTATTACCCAGAAAGGGTAGGCAAGGGATGCCAGCTACATAATCATAGAAACTTCTCTATGTGTATCGAAGTATGTGAAAGTATGTGATCTGTTTAGGTAGTCTAATGTTCATATTCTTGAATGTATGTATGCATGGGATGGGATTGATATAATGAAGGGGAGCAGGTCGCATAGCGATCGGTGGCTTTACCACATAGGTCACATAGTGATCGGTCTTTATGACAGGCAGCACAGCTGTCGATACATTATTAAGGTTGCATAGTGATCGGTGGCTTTGCCACATAGGTCATATAGCCATCGGTCTTTATGACAAGTAGCACAACTATCGATATGGTGCGTAGCAGATGGAGGGTTGATTGTAAAAATCCCCACGGTGTGACGGTTGGTACAGGGGCGTGTAGAGGATGGACTTTTAGGTTTGGGATGGGCCATGTTACATGAAAATAATCTATTTCCATTGTGTATGGGCCGAGGACCATAATGTGTTTGTGGGCCTCAAGGCTTTTATGTGTTTTCGAGATTTGCACACTAAGTCTTGGTGACTCACCCTTTTATTTTTCCCAACTTTTCAGATGAGTAGTAGATCGTGGACATGGGAGCCGAGGCGGACTCGAGGGGCCATAAGTCTTTTATTTTCATAGACTGTTTTCGATTTTTCATTGAGTTTTAATTTTGGGATTATTTTTGTAATAAGGTCTCCATAACTTAGGTTATCGATCTATATTTTTTTATGTTACAATTTATAAGCTTATGTTTTCAAAGTCTTAATTATAAGTAAAACAAAAATGGGCTTTTCAAGCACATTCAACGCGAATGTTAAGGTTCCTTTCAAAAATGTCACAATTAATGATTAGTCGGTTAAAATAAACTAAAATTTTCAAAACCCCTTTGAAGAAATGTTTTCAACATTCAACCCGTAGCATACCAGATTCGGTCATGACGTATGGGCGGGTTTGGGGTGTTACAAAAGTATTATCAAATTTCAAGTGATGAAAATACTCTTTATTATAGAGTAATTATCAATTGTAAGTATTATTAGTTTTCATTCGATGTAAATATTCATATTTAGTTCATTGTTTCTAGTTAGGTAAATTGTCAAGTCAGTCTCGATCTAACCTTCTAATTTAGCCTTTATCCACATCTTTTAACCCAAGCCCCGTTACAACCCTGATTAAAGACCTTTTGATTTGTGTAACATCTCATATACAGTGGTGGAGATTTGATTTTCAGGCAAGCCTATGGGATTAACTTTTCAGGTTCAACTTATGAATGCTTATTCTTGATCCTTAAACACTTCAAGTGATTTGAGTGAATCTTTTGTGAGGATGTCAATCCTTGTCGGTTTTGAATTAAAGGTAATTACTTAGATAAGGGGAGACACCTATGTTTTCGTACTACAAAGGTATGACTTATCGTAATTGAATCTTTAGGACTCTTTGAGTTGAATTATCCATGTATAAATTATCTATGAATTATGATGAGACATTGTCGATAGGATTTACGAATTATGGAAACTTCGTTTTAATTGTAAGTTGAGAATTTTACTTGAGGACAAGTAAAAGCTTAAGTGTAGGGGTATTTGATAAACCGTAAAAGTAACATATTTTAATCCCACATTTAGTATGCTTTTGGATAATTTATCCCTGATTTATGTAAAAAGGTGCTCTTAATCCTTTCTTTTCATGTCTTATGCTCAAGAAAGCACCTAAGGATAAAAAGAACATAAAACAGGCTTAAAACGGACCAAATTTGGCCAACCCAAGAAATCAACACGGCTTGGACTTCAAGCCACATGGTCGTGCCTTGCCATTTACTTCACACGGCCATGCCACGAGTTACACGACTGTGCCCCAATCAACAAAATCGAGACATGGCCTGAAGATAAATTACACGGGCGTGTGCCATGGGCGTGCCCCTGCCGCGGGAAAGAGCAATTTCACTCGAATTTGGATGCTTGGTGCCAAAGAAACACATTCCTAAGTCTACTTAAACATCCTAGGAGGAATTCTACTTGAATTAGGATACTTAGGAAACAAGTAAAGCATCTCAAAGCCTATATAAACACCCAAGGTAGCAACTAAAAAGGGAGTTCGGCAAAAGCCGAAACAAAAGCTTTTTGGAAGAGGCTTTTTGCCAAAGCATTCATCTTTTAGGAAGTCACTTGAAGATAGCCAGTTGATCCATCTTAAGAAGTCGAAACTCCATTCAAGACGGAGGATCTCTTCTTCAATTCCTTCAGGGGGTTTTAGGGAGTTCTTATGTTTTGTTTATTCATTACTCTTGAGATGTTTTCATATTTAGTTATGCACTAAACCCCTCAGATACCTGAAGGGGATGAAACCAATGATGGATTTTGTTATTTGATTTCTAAATTATATTATAAGTACTTGGTTTGTTATTAATTATGTTTCTTAATTCAATCTGATGTGCTTAAGTGGAGGAGGAATAAACCCTACCTAAGAGTAGATCTAGCAAAATTAAGTGGAGTTGATCGGGCGCCTAGAGATAGAGTTACAAGATTTTGCCGGATTAAGGTGAAACCTAATATGGGAATCCATTTATCGATTTACTGCTTCCTTAGGGGGTTATTATAAGAGAACGAGAGTTCCACTAATTAACCTAAGGTTAGAAGTTATTCGCCTCAAGAGAGCATTTAATATAGGTTAGGGAATCTCACGGATCAAGCTAAGTAAAGAAATTATATGGTTTGGGGAATAAATAACAAGTGAAGTCATAGGTGGATTCTTCTTGAGGGTATCGTCTTTATCAACTGAGTTTTCCTAAAGTATTTCTCCAATTCAATATTTTGTCTTTGCATTTAGTTTAAGCATTTCGTTAGTTTAATAATCCAATCACTCCATATTTTAGGCTAAATAATAGAAAGAAAGTGAGTAGTAGTACTTTTAGGTTCCCTTGGGTTCAATAAGATATTCTTTCTTGAGCTATACTACTGTTCGATATGTGCACTTGCCTTTATTGTTATCACAGTCAGTCTGCAGGTTCGATCATTCTTTATAAATATTAAAACTCGACTATTTGACATGATCAAAAATCAACACCATGAGGGAAGATGTTCAAACCTTCAAACCACCATGAGTATACAAACAAAGGTAAAGTCCAGCTTAAGACTTTAAAAAACCACTTCTTGGGAGGCAACCTGAGCACTAACACTATCTCTTTATTTCTATTTTTGGTTATTTCTTTTCTATTTTTATTTTTCTCCTTCTCTAGAATTTTAATGAATCAAAAGTGTAGATTCCCAGACCACACGGCCTAGCACACGGCCATGGCCATGTGGGTACTCCGAATCGCCGTACTGATATGGCAGGGATGGTATGAGTTAGAATGAATCAATTTTTGAAGTCATAGACCCAACCACTACTCCACGGCCATGCGATGCGGCCATGGCCGACACTGAGAGTTCATACACGGCCGTGGCAAACTACACATGGGCGTGGGAAAAATGACATGCCCCCACCACGGCCGTGCGATGCGGCTGTGGTCGACACTGACTTATCACACACGGGCGTTATGATCCACAACACGGCCATGCAAGGCGGCCGTGTGAATCGAAATGCCCTCAGTCCACGGGCATGGAAAAGCTTCAGATTTCAAAACTCTATTTAAACCCACTCCCCCATCTCCATTCCTCTCATCTACTTTTCACCTCTTTTCTCCCCTTCTCCCTCTCCTCTACCAGATTTCTCTCCTCTCATTAACAATTCTCTAGACCCTCCAGCTATATCATGTCAAAGAAGCGTAAGAGGCCAACCACAAGTCTTCTCAAAGGAGACCGATTCACATGAGTTCATACCGACAGTAGTTCAGCTCCTCAACAAGCCAGGGGTCTTTGAGACCATTTAATTTCTATTTTTCTTTTCTATTTTGCTTCAATTTCCTTCCCTTTGACTATCTTATGCTTAGTGTAGCTTATTTTAATTTAGTTTCTTAGTGTCAGGTTCGTTAGGCTGCTAGAGAATCACACCACCTCCACTGCCGCCAACACCTCTGTAGCCTTAGAGGTCACACCCACCTCGCAAACCATCTATCAATAAGTACTTCTTAGTCCATTAATCTTTTCTTTTAATTTTAGTTATCTTCTTAGTCTCCTTCTCTTTGTTTTTCTTGTCTTTAATTATATTATTAGTATATTTTTAATGTTTCTTTAGATTTCCTGGCTATATCTTTGCAGGCTCCCCAATTTTTCATCTAGTACAGAGATTGTTGGTAGCCACCCCTCCAAGACCATATAAAACACTACCACCACCCCCTCCAACATATCTTCTACCACGACCAGTGCCAACTCCCGAGTTATCCAAAAATTTAGAAAGTGTCACTTGTAATATCTGGAATATAGGGGTTATGCATTTTAACTTATTTTATGTAGTAGCATGCCTATGTGTGGTTTGAGTGTGCTTTGGGAGTTTTAGGAACTTCAATATGTAGGAGAATGCCTTAAAAAAAAATATTAGATTTTTAAGTCTTAAGATGGAGCTAAGCAAGATAGGCCTTAAGAAAAATTGGTATGAGGTTTTAATCACAACAAGTCAATTGGCAAAGTGGTGTTGGCATATGGGTGAATGCATGAAGGAGAGGTTCAATCCTTGGTTAGCAATTGAAAGGATTTTTATTTTGTTCTCTTTCCTATTGTGTCGGTCAAGCTCTATTTTTGGTATGGATGGATTTTCTTTCATTTTGGATAGTAGACCAAAGGAAAAAGGCAAGTTATTAGTTAAGGTATGGAATCAAGGTGTTATGGAAGGATAAGGGACATAAGGCTTGATGAATGGGTGATGTTTTGAAATTTTTCATGGTCATTTTGACCATGAATGTGGACGATTTGGGAGCCTAGGGGTGACCGAATTTTGATGAAGGTTTTGGTAGGTTAGTAGCTAATTGGTCGCTTTGGCAATTTAGTTATTTTGTACTTTCTCTAAAGCAAATTTTCTTTCTCTCCACCTTTTCTCTCCTAGCCGAATGCATTCTTAGCAATAGGTAAACATCTTTTATTCTTTTTCTCTTTTCTATTGGTCATTCCATTTTGACCATTTTGGTTTAATTTTCCTATTCTCTCAAGTTTCTTTTCCCCTATTGCCGAAAACACCAAAAGCCTTGAAGACATTTTCTCTTTTCTTTTTTTCCTCTTTAGTGCCGAAATCATCATAGCACTAAGGTCATTTTTAATCTCTTTCTTTTCTTCTTCTTTCTCTTGTAATGGTTTAAACCTTCCTTCCATTTTTACCATAGCCATAACACCTAAAACCTCCCATCTCTATTCTCTTTTGAAAAGGACGAATCTTTTTCTTGTCATCAAGTCAATCACATCACACCCCATTCTCTTCTCTTTCTTCTTCAAAGTCAATCATTCTTCTATATAGCCAAATCTCTTTGTAATATCAAGTAAGGGTGCAATCGATTTTAGCGTTAATGGTAAGGTTTAATTGTCTATTACTTTTCTTCCTTTTTCTTCTTTTGGATTAGCCGATTTTAGGACTCTAATCCTTTTATCCTCTTTGGCCGAAACCTTAAAGGAGGATTTCAGAATTCTTTTTGTAGCCAACGATTAAGGAGAGATCCATCGGGATTTAAATATTCAACGTAAAGGATTTTTATATTACTTGTTATATCGTTTTAGATAGACTACTAATCGATTTTGTTTTAGAGGACTCTATCGTTCGATTATTATTTTTTCGTGAATGTAAGATTTTGCGGCAAACAAAATAGGTTCGAAAAGAGCGGTAAGGAGTGTTTGGAAGAGGGGTGGTTCTGCTATACCCTCTAATTTCAAATGAAGGGCTGTATCGGGGATCCGAGACTTTTCACCGGGTTGTGGACCCTTTACCAACGAAGATCAATTATTTGAAGTCGTGCGTACACCCGAGCCATTATTTGTTCGTGGTTTTTCATCGGGTTATGAAGCACCTATCGGAGAGAAATCGCATATAATTGTTGTTCGAGATTTCGAGGGTAAGGATTTAGAATACTTATCAATTATATAGTTTTATAAGTATTAGTGTTCTAATCAAGCGTGATAAATATTTAGGTATCGACGATCGGGAAAGTATAGTTCTCACTGTTATAAGGTGTGTAACACTACGCTAAATTTCCAATAGATCGATAATATTAATGATTTGCATGTGTTAAGAAAATATGTATGGTAATGGTTGCGGGTACCATTTAGTGGTACATGATATTCAGGTATGTTTACCCCCTAATACTTTGTTAATAATGCTATAAACATGAATATGAAATGTGTATGATTCCGTTATGATTTTGGAGGTATATGGCATAATATCGAAATAATATGTTTATTGCATGGGCATATGGGTGATTTTGATAAAGGGAAGTGTTCGGTGGTTTTACCACATTATCCAGTGACTTGGTCACAATATTATGAATCCGTGACTTGGTCACATATTATAAATCCAAAGACTCTGTCACAATTATCGATGGCTATGCCACAATTTATAAGGGCGATGTGCGCTTGATTGCAATGACGCCTTCGATGGTGTGTAGCGGATGGAGGGTCGATTTAGTAATCCCCACGGTGTGATTGGTAGGTACGGGTGGTGTGTAGCGGAAGGATATTTAGGTAGGCTCGGGATTGCATCTCATTTTATATGTACATGTGATTTAATCAATTATTATCTGATTTGCTATATAATGGGCTTATGTCTAAATGCTATGTAAATGGGCTTTATTGCTATGATCGATTGGGCTTTTAGTGTAATATTTCACATTGAGTCTGTTGACTCACCCTTTATGGGATATATTTTCAGGTGATGCTTAATGTGATAGATCGGGTCAGTGAGGACTATGTGGTGACCATTGCTCAACTCAGTATTTCATTTTCCTTTTAATTAAACTTACTACATTTTCCATTTAACATTTCTGGATTTATTTTTGGGCTATGTTTTGTAATAAGGCCGCTATAAACTGTTTAAATTTTTACGTTTTAGATTTTTATTCTACTACGATCAAATGTTTACTAAATAATTAAATGATTTTGAAATACAACTTAAACTATTTTGACACGTAAATACCTATGGTTTTCACAATAATAATAAGTTTTAAATTTGGTTAACTTTTAACTTATAATCTTTCTCATAAAGATAACGTATCAACTTAATTAAACACCATTTACAATGCGATCTCTAAATAGACATATTTTCTACAGAACCAACATATTATTTATTAAAAACAAGATTTATTTGAACTTTTTACTTGAGGAATATACCAGATCCAGTCAGGGCTTGTGGGTCGGGTTTGGGGTGTTTCAACTTGGTATCGAGCTGTGTTTTAAACACTCGACCTTGGGTTTTGAAGCCCGCAACGTTTTAAAAATTAGGCCCAAATGACTTTTTAAAAAAAAATTTAGTTAAACTGGTTTTATGGAAGCATGGCACCTAGTTCTCGGCCAGTCCGCTGTAAGTTCTTTTGTTGATAAATTGATGTGAATATGTTAATGTATGATACTTTAGTTGATAAGCCTAAGGAAACTATACTTTAGAGACATGGACCCTAGGTATATGTGTACTCCTACGAAAAAACCACTGATTAAAACTCAGTTGCATAAAATTTTCTTTAAACAAGAAAGTAAAAAGGCTCTAATGCATAAAATTTTCGTGAAGAATGATAAGACGCCATGAGCGCAAGTAGACATGAGTTCTAGGGGCGTGGTTGTCATGGACACCAGATAGGCAGAATGGTCGTGTTTGAACCGATTAGGTCCAGTCGGGGTTCAAAATGAAGCACCGCCACCACCTATTGGGGTGGAATTTCAAGAGCAAACTGGAGGAGATGAGGCAGTATCGCAGGCTATGTCATGAGTTTTAGAGCGAATAGCAGGAGCTAGTCTGGTTAATGGGGCTCGAAAGTCAGTAGCTGAGAGACTTAGATCGAATGGAGCCGAGGTTTTTAGGGGAGTATCTGGGGTAGCTCCGAATGTAGCGAATCTTGGTTAGAGGCGGTGAGAGGATCATGGATGATTTGGATCTGCATCGCCGAGGAAAAGCTGAAAGGTGCTATTTCGCTGCTTCGAGATGAGGCCTACCAGTGGTGGCTCACTGTTAAGGAGAGTATTCCTACAGATCGAGTGGATTGGAGGTATTTTAAGGTTAAGTTTGAAGGGAAATACATTGGAGTGAGCTACATCGACTCTCAAATAAAGGCGTTTCTGAATTTAGTACAAGGAAATAAGTCGATAGCTGAGTATGAAGCGGAGTTTTTACGGCTTAGTCGGTATGCCAGAGGGATAATAGCTACTGATTATGAACGGAGTGTCAGATTCGAGGATGGACTGAGATAAGTTGTGAGTGTTGATTGCTCCGCACCGAGAAAGAGACTTTGCAATCTTAGTGGATAGGGCACGGATAGCTAAAGAAGTTAAGCGGACTGAGAGACAGAACCGAGATCGAGGTCAGAATAAGAATAAGAGGAGCTATGGGTCTTCAGGGTCATCTGGGAACTTTCAAAAGAGACCTAGAGTTGATGGGCCGCAAGGTCAGCAGGTTGCTACGGGAGGACAATATCGTAATTGTGCTCAGTGTGGAAAAATACACCTGGGAGAATATTGAAAAAAATATGGGATGTTTTAAATGTGGGTCCAAGGACCATATGATTAAGGATTGTTCGATGGATACAGATAGGAACCGTCCAGTAGGTCAGGGTTTTAATCAAGCTGGCAGAGGTTGTCAGCAGACGATGAGGGGTCGTGGTCCGAATGGTAGAGGTAATGGTTCTGGTAGAGGTCACGGGACCTAGGCAGAGGCAGTGGTAGCACTGAGGCGAGACAACAGTCCGTATATGCAGATTAAATCGCAGAGAGGATAGTGATGCACGATGTTATAACTGCACGTTCTTTATTTACAGGTTGCCCTTTATTGCTTTGATAGATATAGGGTCAACTCATTCATACATCACTAGTGAAGTATCCGAACTCGCATGTGACTTCGAGACTGCACCTAGGAAGATGATCGCTTTAGTCCTTTAGATGATCGTAGTAGTAGATAAGCTCTTTAAGGAAGTGCCTTTAGAAGTGCAAGGGACGCAGCTTTTCAACTGACTTAATAGAGTAGCCATTCGGTGAATTTGACCTGATCTTAGGCATGGATTGGCTAGTGAAGTACCGTGCAAATGTGGATTGTGCTGTTAAGCGGATGTCACTAAGAACTATTGACGATAAGGAAGTTGTGGTGATGGGCAAGAGACTAACTATTTATCAAATGTGGTATCCGCTCTTAAGGCATGAAGATGGTAAGAAAGGGATGTGTAGCTTTTCCGATGTTGGTTAGTGCCTTGGAGGTTAAGGAAGCAATGTTGAAGGAGTCGGGGCGTAAGAGAATTCATGGATGTTTTCCGTAAGAACTTCAGTGTTTGCCTCCGGATCGGAGGTGGAATTTGGGATTGACTTGTTGCCTAGTACGGTGTCGATTCATCCCTCCGCATGTGATGGCACCAAAAGAGTTGGTTGAGCTTAAGGCTCGGATCCGTGGAGTTGCTTGATCGTGGGTTTATCTGACCCAGTATGTCTCCATGGGGAGCACCAGTCTTGTTCGTGAAGAAAAAGGACGGGACTATGCGTATGTGCATAGATTACAGGCAGTTGAATAAGCTGACCATCAAGAACAAGTATTCGTTGCCAAGAATTGATGACTTGTTCGATCAGCTTAAGGGAGATGCGGTATTCTCAAAGATAGATCTACGGTCGGGATATCATCAGCTTAAGGTGAAGGAAGTGGATATCCATAAGACAGCTTTCCGGATAAGGTATGGGCATTATGAGTTTTTAGTAATGCCGTTCGGATTGACGAACGCCCCAGCTGCGTTCATGGATATGATGAATCGAGTTTTCCAACCCTACTTGGATCAGTTTGTTGTTGTGTTTATAGATGACATCCTAGTATATTCCAAATCTGAGATAGAGCATGATGAGCATCTCCAGATCGTGTTGCAAGTGTTAAGGGAGAAGAAGCTTTATGCCAAATTCAGCAAGTGTGAATTTTGGCTAAAAGAAGTTGCATTTTTAGGACATGTGGTGTCTGCAGAAGGGATAAGGGTGGATCCTCGGAAGATTGAGGTAGTGTTAGATTAGAAACCACCTAAGTCTGTAGCTGAGGTTCGTAGTTTCTTGGGATTAGCAGGCTACTACAAAAGATTTGTTGAAGGATTTTCATCGATAGCGGCACCTTTAACAAAATTGTTGAGAAAGGAGGTACCTTTCGTATAGGCAGTTAAGCAGCAAGAGAGCTTTGAGAAGCTTAAGAGGGTTTTAACTAAAGCTCCGGTTTTGATTCATCCTTAGGCAGGGAAGGATTTTGTGGTGTATTGTGATGCTTCTCACACAGGATTAGGATGTGTTCTGATGCAAGATGGGAAGGTAGTTGCATATGCGTCTCAACAATTGAGGCCACACGAGGTTAACTATCTGACGCATGACTTGGAGTTAGCAGCAGTAGTCTTTGCTCTTAAAGTTTGGAGGCATTATTTATATGGGGAAAAGCCAGTGATATATACAGACTACAAGAGTCCGAAATATCTGCTGACTCAGAAGGAGCTAAATTTGAGACAGCGAAGATGGGTGAAGTTGTTGAAAGACTACGATTGTTCTATAGAGTACCACCCGGGCAAGGCGAATGTGGTGGCAGACGCTTTAAGTCAAAAAGTGGTGTCAGATCTAAGGGCGATGTTTGTACATCTTAGTCTTTATGACGACGGAAGTTTGTTAGCAGAGTTACAGGTAAAGTCGACATGGTTGAGTCAGGTGAAAGAAAGACAGTTGGTAGATGATGATTTGAGTGCTAAGCTACGGCATGTGCAAAATGGGGAGCTAGAAGATTATGGTGTTAACAGTGATGGAGTATTGTGTTTCAAGGGTAAGGTCTGTATGCCGAAGGATCTGGAGTTGAGGCAAAGGATTCTTCAGGAGTCGCATGGTAGCCCTTATGCTATGCATCTTGGAGGAAGTAAGTTATACCGAAATTTATGGGATCAATTTTGGTGGCCTGGTCTTAAGCGATAAGTTACAAAATTCGTAGGGAAGTGATTAATGTGTCAGCAAGTCAAGGCTGAACATCAAGTGCCTTCAGGATTGCTTCATAAAAAGATTCTGCAGTGGAAGTGGGAGAGAATCGCCATGGACTTTGTTAGTGGGCTTCCCCATATGCCTACTAAGAAAGACTCGGTATGGGTGATAGTGGATCGATTGACGAAGTCTGCACATTTCATACCAGTGAGGATTGATTACTCTTTGCAAAAATTGGCGAAGTTGTATGTGGCTAAGATTGTGAGATTGTATGGAATGTTGGTGTCGATTATTTCAGATAGGGATTCGAGGTTTACGTCTCGATTTTAGAAAGCATTGCATCAGGCTTTGGGTACTAGATTGGACTTCAGTACGGCATTTCAGCCACAGTCAGACGGCCAGTTTGAGCGAGTAATCCCAGTTTTAGAGGATATCTTAAGGAGATGTGTGATAGATTTCAGAGGAAGCTGGGAGGAGTGCTTACCTTTAGCAGAGTTTGCGTACAACAACAGTTATCAAGCAAGTATTCGGATGGCACCGTATGAAGTGCTATATGGACGGAAGTGTCTCACTCCTACGTATTGGACAGAATTGGGGGAACGTCATGTTTTGGGTCCAGAGATGGTGGCTGAATCCGAAGTAAAGGTTAAGGTAATTCGGGCCCGGTTAAAGGAAGCATCTGACAGGCAAAAGTCGTACGCAGATATTAAGCGGAAGGAATGGGGGATCAAGTGTTCCTAAAGGTTTCACCTTGGAAAAAGGTGATGAGATTTGGTCGTAAAGGGAAGTTAAGTCCCAGGTTTATAGGACCTTATCGGGTTTTGAAGTGGGTTGGACCAGTGGCATATCAGTTAGAGTTGCCTACGGAATTGAAGCAAATGCACGATGTGTTCCATGTTTCAATGTTACGTCGTTACCGGTCGGATCCATCTCATGTAATGCCAGTTGAGGAGGTGGAATTAAGACCAGATTTGTCTTACGAAGAGGAGCCAATTCAAATTCTAGAACAGGATGTGAAGGTGTTACGGAGGAAATCAGTTCCTCTCGTTAAAGTGTTATGGCGTAATCATGGATCTAAGAAGCTTCGTGGGAGCCGGAGGAAGCAATGCGATAGCAATACCCTCACTTGTTCTAGCTGTAATTTTGAGGTCAAAATTATTTTTAAGGGGTAGAACCGTAATATCCTAATATAAGGGTTATGCATTTTAACTTAATTATATGTAGCAAAGATGCCTATGTGTGGTTTGAGTGTGCTTTGGGAGTTTTAGGAACTTCAGTATGTAGGAGAATGCCTTAGAAAAATATTAGATTTTTAAGTCTTAAGATGGAGCTAAGCAAGATAGGCCTTAAGAAAAATTGGTATGAGGTTTTAATCACAACAAGTCAATTGGCAAAGTGGTGTTGGCGCATGGGTGAATGCATGAGGGAGAGGTTCAATCCTTGGTTAGCAATTGGAAGGATTTTTATTTTGTTCTCTTTCCTATTGTGTCGGTCAAGCTCTATTTTTGGTATGGATGGATTTTCTTTCATTTTTGGATAGTAGACCAAAGGAAAAAGGCAATTTATTAGTTAAGGTATGGAATCAAGGTGTTATGGAAGGATAAGGGGACATAAGGCTTGATGAATGGGTGATGTTTTGGAAATTTTTCATGGTCATTTTGACCATGAATGTGGACAGTTTGGGAGCCTAGGGGGGTGACCGAATTTTGATAAGGGTTTTGGTAGGTTAGTAGCTAATTGGTCATTTTGGCAATTGAGTTATTTTGTACTTTCTCTAAAGTAAATTTTCTTTCTCTCCACCTTTCCTCTCCTAGCCGAATGCATTCTTAGCAATAGGTAAACATCTTTTATTCTTTTTCTCTTTTCTATTGGTCAATCCATTTTGACCATTTTGGTTTAATTTGCCTATTCTCTCAAGTTTCTTTTCCCCTATTGCCGAAAACACCAAAAAGCCTTGAAGACATTTTCTCTTTTCTTTTCTTCCTCTCTAGTGCCGAAATCATCATAGCACTAAGGTCATTTTTCATCTCTTTCTTTTCTTCTTCTTTCTCTTGTAATGGTTTAAACCTTCCTTCCATATTCACCATAGCCATAACACCAAAACTCCCATCTCTATTCTCTTTTGAAAAGGCCGAATCTTTTTCTTGTCATCAAGCAATCACATCACACCCATTCTCTTCTCTTTCTTCTTCAAAGTCAATCATTCTCCTATATAGCCAATCTCTTAGTAATATCAAGTAAGGGTGCAATCGATTTTAGCGTTAATGGTAAGGTTTAACTGCCTATTACTTTTCTTCCTTTTTCTTCTTTTGGATTAGCCGTTTTAGGACTCTAATCCTTTTATCCTCTTTGGCGAAACCTTAAAGGAGGATTTCAAATTCTTTTGTAGCCAATGATTAAGGAGAGATCCATCGGATTTAAATATTCAAGGTAAATGATTTTATATTACTTGTTATATCGTTTTAGATAGACTACTAATCAATTTCGCTTTAGGGGACTCTATCGTTCCATTATTATTTTTCTGTGAACGTAAGATTTTGCGGCAAACAAAATAGGTTCAAAAAGAGCGGTAAGGAGTGTTTGGAAGAGGGGTGGTTCTCTATACCCTTAAATTTCAAACGAATGGCTGTATCGAGGATCCGAGACTTTCCACAGGGTTGTGGACCCTTTGTCAATGAAGATCGATTATTTGAAGTCGTGCGTACACCCGAGCCATTATTTGTTCGTGGTTTTTCATCGGGTTATGAAGCACCTATCGGAGAGAAATCGCATATAATTGTTGTTCGAGATTCCGAGGGTAAGGATTTAGAATGCTTATCAATTATATAGTTTTATAAGTATTAGTGTTCTAATCAAGCGTGATAAATATTTAGGTATCGACGAGCGGAAAAGTATAGTTCTCACTGTTATAAGGTGTGTAACACTACGCTAAATTTCTAATAGATCGATAATATTAATGATTTGCATGTGTTAAGAAAATATGTATGATAATGGTTGCGGTATCATTCAAAGGTACATGATATTCGGTATGTTTACCCCTAATACTTTGTTAATAATGCTATAAGCATGAATATTAAATGTGTATGATTCCGTTATGATTTTGGGGTATATGGCATAATATCGAAATAATATGTTTATTGCATGGGCATATGGGTGATTTTGATAAAGGGAAGTGTTCCATGGTTTTACCACATTATCCTATGACTTCGGTCACAATATTATGAATCCGGTGACTTCAAATACATATTATAAATCCGGTGACTCTGTCACAATTATCCGGTGGCTATGCCACAATTTATAAGGGCGATGTGTAGTTGACTGCAATGACTGCCTTCGATGGTGTGTAGTGGATGGAGGGTCGATTTAGTAATCCCCACGGTGTGATTGGTAGGTACGGGTGGTGTGTGGCGGATGGATATTTAGTGGGCTCGGGATTGCATCTCATTTTATATGTACATGTGATTTAATCGATTATTATCTAATTTGCTATATAATGGGCTTATGGCTAAATGCTATTTAAATGGGCTTTATTGCTATGATCGATTGGGCTTTTAGCGTAATGTTTCACATTGAGTCTGTTGACTCACCCTTTATGGGATATATTTTCAGGTGACTTTTAATGTGATAGATCGGGTCAGCGAGGACTATGTGGTGGCCATTGCTCAACTTAGTATTTTGGTTTCCTTTTAATTAAACTTACTACATTTTCCATTTAACATTTCTGGATTTATTTTTGGGCTATGTTTTGTAATAAGGCCGCTATAAACTGTTTAAATTTTTATGTTTTAGATTTTTATTCTGCTACGATCAAATGTTTACTAAATAATTAAATGATTTCGAAAAACAACTTAAATTGTTTTGACACCTAAATACCTATGGTTTTCACAATAATAATAAGTTTTAAATTTGGTTAACTTTTAACTTATAATCTTTCTCATAAAGATAGCGTTTTAATGAAACATCAACTTAATTAAACACCATTTACAACGCAAGCTCTAAATAGACTTATTTTCTATAGAACCAACATATTATTTATTAAAAACAAGATTTATTTGAACTTTTTACTCGAGGAACATACCAGATCCGGTCAGGGCTTGTGGGCTGGGTTTGGAGTGTTTCATCACTTCTCCCCTTCTCTTTTGATTTAAGTATTACATGATTATTTATCTATCTTTGTACATTGAGGGCAATGAACAACTTAAGTGTGGGGGGTAAAAGTGTCTAACTTTTTGCATTATTCTCAAACCCCTGAATTATATCTAGCTTTTAAGTAATTTTGTCATATCACTAATTAGGATGAAATTTCTGATGATTTATGATTTTTATTGATATGTCTTAGACTAAGTTATAGATAATTGTGCATTGATGATTTAAACTTTAAGATACTAGAGAATCAAGCATGATAAGTCTATTTTCTTCAAGAATCAAAAAAAAATTCTAGGTTGTTGAACTGAATTCGAATATTACCTTCAAGTTTGAAATTTACAGGGATTGATGTCAAATACCCCTAATTTTTATGAGGTTTTGAGCCTTATAGAGCATATATTCTTTTCCGTGCTCACTTTATTGATTATGAGTGTGTCAACACTGAATTGTTATTCTAGAACTTGCCTCAATTATACATGTCAAGACCATATTTTTTATTTGATATGCTGAGATGATAAAGGCACCTAGGTTTTAACCCATTCACTCCACTAAAAAGCCTACCTTCATAACTAACCCTTAGTGAACCTCGTTGATCCTAACAACCATTTTTATTGATTCACCCACTAATATTAACCCAAAACCCCGCTTGTATTTGTTATCACCATTCTTTTGACTACCCTTCTATCGAGAATTGATTTGATCAGTTGCCTAGATACTTTATTTTAGTTGATAAGGTTCTTTCTTATATTATGTATTTAGTTGATTTGTTCTTTAAAAAAATGAAGTATATTCATTATTAATTCTATGTTCTAAGAGCTTACATGTTTAAATTCAACATCTTGAAGAAGAAGCTCGTATTATTAGTATTTTAAATTTTCGTGTGATTATTTAGGTTATTAGTTCATTTTCCTAAAGTTAGGTAACTTGTCAATTCAATCTCGATTTTAACCTTCCAAATTTAGCCTTTATCCACACCTTTAACCCTATCCCGTTACAACCCTGATAAAGACATTTTGATTTGTGTATCATCTTATATTATAATGGTGGAGATTTGATTTTCAGGCAAGCCTATGGGATTAACTTTTCAGGTTCGACTTATGAGTTCTTATTCTTGAACCTTAAACACTTCGGGTGCTTTGAGTGAATCTTTAGTGAAGATGTCAATGCTTGTCGGTTTTGAATTAAAGGTAATCATTTAGATAAGGGGAGACACCTATGTTTTCACGCTACAAATATATGACTTAGAATTGATTGAATCTTTAGGAGTCTTTGAGTTAAATTACCCATGTATAAATTATCTATAAATTATGACAAGACATTGTTGATGAGAATTATGAATTGTGGAAAGTTCGTTTTAATTGTAAGTTGAGAATTTTGCTTGAGGACAAGCAAAAGCTTAAGTGTGGGGGTATTTGATAAACCGTAAAACTAACATATTTTAATCCTACATTTATCATACTTTTGGATGATTTATTCCCTGAATTATGTAAAAAGGTGCTCTTAATCCATTCTTTTCATGTTTTATACTCAAGAAAGCACCTAGGGACGAAAAGAACGAGAAGCGGGCCTAAAATGAACCAAATGGGCCATATCATAAAATCGGCACGGCTTGAACTTAAGCCCTCACGGTCGTGCCTCTTAAGAGAAGTTTGGACATGGTCTAACCACGATTCACACGGCCGTGCCTCCATCAACAGACCCAAACACGGCCTAAAGTCGATTCACATGGGCGTGTGCCCTAGGGCATGTCCCTGCCGCAGAAAGAGCAATTCTATTCGGAATAGGGTACTTAGAGGCAAAGAAACACATTCCAAAGCCTATTAAAACACTTGAGTAGGAATTATACTTGAATTAGGATACTTAGAGGCCAAGTAAGGCATCCCAAAGCCTATATAAAGACCCTAGAGGCCAACCTTTAGGGGGACGTTCGGAGTTCGGTAGAAGCCTTCTGCCAAAGCCAACGGTTAGCTAGGCCAAAGAGCCAAGCCAAAAAGGTCAGATTTGTGGGAATCACTCGAAGGAAGCCAGTTGATCCATCTCAAGAAGCCTAAATTCTACTCAAGACTGCGGATCTCTCCTTTAATTCCTTCAGGGAGTTTTAGGGATTTCTTATGTTTTGTTTTATCTTTTCTTCTGAGATGTTTTCTTTTATTTTTATGAACTAAACCCTTCAGATACCTAAAAGGGATGAAACCTAGATGAATCTTGTTATTGTTTTCTGAACTATATGATAAATACTTGATTTGTTCTTAATTTTGTGAGCTTAATTCTTGTGTTAATATTTTGGGATATTGATTCAAGTTAAATGTGCTTAGGTGGTGGAGAAAAAATCCCTGCTTGAGAGTAGATCTAGCATAATTAAGTGGATTTGATCGCGCGCCTACAGATAGGGTGACAAGATTTTGCCGGATTAGGGTAAAACCTAATATGAAAGTCCATAGATCGAGTTAATGCGATTCTAGGGTTTTTAATTAGAAAGAGATTTCAATTAATCAACCTAGGGTTAGGCGTTATTCGCCTCGAGAGAGGGTTTAATATAAATTAGGGAATCTTACGGATCAAGTCAAGTGAATAAATTGTCTGGTTTAGTGTTAGATAACAAGTGAAGTCTGGGTGGATTCTTCCTAAGGGTATCGTCTTAATCAACTAAGTTTTCCCAAAAGTTATTTCCACAATTCATTCTTTTTGTCTTTGCGTCTTTAGCTTAGTAGTTAGTTAGTTTTAGAGTAAACAACCAATCACTTAATATTTAGGCTAAATAATAGAAAGAAGGTTAGTATTAGTACTTTTAGCTCCTTTGGGTTCGACAATCTGGTCTTGCCTAAGCTATACTACTGTTCGATAGGTGCACTTGCCTTAAGTCATTGTCATAGTTAGTTTCTAGGTTCAATCATTCTCTTTATATATTTTAAAACTTGACAAAACAACGATCAAGTTTTTGGCGCCGTTGCTGGGGAACTAAAATATTAAGAAAGCTCTATTTTTATTACTTTAGCCATTATCTTTATTTTTTCACAATTTATTTTTTATTTTTTATTTTATTTTAGTTTTTACTTTGCTAAATTTTCTTTCTTTTCCAACACAGCTACCTCTAGTTTATGACTAGAAGGAACCCGAAAGGACCACTAGTATACACAGTGATATTGAAGCTACCGCTCACAGGAATCGAAGAGAAATTAGGCTAACCTTAAATTACAAAGAAAAAGAGCGAGAAGGCAGATCCAATCCTACTGAAGGGATGAACGAGAATAACCCAACAACACAAGATGTGGCAGAAAACAATGCTCCACGTATTATGTATGATTATGCTAAACCTCATTTAACTAGAGCAAATAAGGAGATCAAAGGCATACTTGAGAAGGTAGTTTGTCCGAACCGACGAGATTGGTCCAAAAGACTAGATGATGCTTTATGGGCTTACAGAACATCATACAAGACACCTTTAGGAATGTCACCCTACAGGTTGGTCTTTGGGAAAGCCTGTCATCTACCTCTGGAGTTAGAGCACAAAGCTTACTGGGCTCTTCGACGACTCAACTTGAATCTTAAGCTTGCTAGAGAGAAACGAATGCTCTAACTCAACGAGCTAGAGGAATTCCAAATGGTCTCATACGAAAATGCCAAATTACTCAAAGAAAGACTCAAGAAATGGCATGACAAGCACATTCAAGTTAGAGAATTTGAAGCAGGTAAGCAAGTCTTGTTATTTAATTCCAGATTGAAGTTCTTCCAAGGTGAGTTAAAATTACGTTGGTTCGGTCCATTTACGATTCACCACGTCTATCCATATGGAGTTGTTGAACTCCAAGGTAAGGGAGGTAATTTTCAAGTCAATGCTCAGCGTTTTCAACATTACTACGGAGAAACACCTAAAAGGGATCAAATCTTGTTCAGTTTATCATATATTTAAATTTTCTTGTTTTTAATAAATTATTTAGGGTATATTTTCGGGTTTATTAAGTTCAAATAAGTTCTGTCCAGGAGATTGGAACTTAAGCGGGACCGCTTGTAACCCCTCCAATCTTCTTGGGAACTGATTTTTATATAATTTTTCGAGAAATTGTTCCCTAAATGACAAAATAATTTTTTGGTTTTTCAAATAAAAAGGTCAATTTTGACCCAAGTTTTAAATTGCAACTCAATTTCAAATTTTCATTAAGTTTAGGGACTTAATTGAAGTAATTTTCAAAGTTGGTTGCTATTTTCGTAAATAATAAAACTAGGTGCCTCTTTTTGTAAATATTTTCAAAGGCATCTACAATAAATATTTTACTCAATATATATATTTAGATAATAATAATAATAATATGATAAACTTTAATATATAATTATATCTATTATAATTTATATATTAATTTTATCAACTTAGCATAAATTAGGATTAGTTTAATTTTAATCATATTTTATTTTTGTTTTAATAAATTAGTAGCATTAATAATTTAATATGCATTTATTTAATTATTAATTTTTGTTAACTTTGAATAGAATTAGAATTAGAATTTTTAATTGTTGAATCTACTAAGAATTCTACTCTAATTCCTACTACTCTCACTATAAATTCCACCCTTACTTCCCTCCATTCATTCATCACTTAAAACCCAAAACACCAAATCCCTTGAGTGCCGCAAGCCCTAGCGACAACATCACCCAGTAGTCAGCCAACACACGCCCAGCAAACCACACGCATACCTATCCATCACAAGATCTGCTATCTAGCCCGACCTATTTGCTTCAAATTTCCATCTCGCCAAGGTAGTGTTTTGCACCTGCGCTTAGCACCCGTGCACATCCCAGCGCACTAAGCCTACTTGGCCACACACTGCTGCTTGCCGAACTGACCCCTGCTGTGCATTCTTGCCTGTTCCCACACCATCTGCCCACTCGCCTAGCTGCCTTCCAAGCACTTGTGCGGCACACACCTTCACCTATCCTTAGCCAAATCCTCCAACCTACCTTAAATCGACCTCTTTTGCTTTTAATTATTTTTTTAGTTCTTAAAAAAGGGTGGTAAGACCGAATTTTCTCTTGAATTTTAATTTTATTCAATTATTTAATTTTTCAATTTATTGAATTACTAATAATTTTTATTAATTAAATTTTTGAGAAAATAATTTTTCCCATCTTATGTTCAGGTTAATCATGCCTCGTAAGAGAACTTGTGCCTCTGCCCAAATCGATGAAATTCAAAATAAGTTTCAGTGTGAAGAAGCCAAAGTAAGATACGAAAGTATCTTAAAAAATCAACAGATGCATCTAGAGAAAGGCTTCACATTGAAGGAAAGCAACTACAGAGACTTTATGGCACGTATTCGTCAAGTTGCTGAAGCCCTTAATTGGGAATTGTTTTGTGAAAAGAGACCAAGTGTGGATGAGGAACTAGTTCGTGAATTCTATGCGAACTTAACCTCAAGCGAATTGATCGAAGTTCCATTTCTTGGAATCAAGATACCAATAAATTCAAATTATATTAATGAGTTCTTTGAATTACCTGATTTTGAAAATGATGAATATTCTTCTCTGTTGAGCAACATTAAGCCTAAAATTTGCAAGAAATTCTCAAGGAACTTACAGTTCCAAGTTCTAAGTGGACCGTGTCAAAGCAAGGAATCCACACATGTCGGAGAGAATATTTGACACCACTTGCGAAGGTATGGTTCTATTTCATCCGTTTCAGCCTTATGCCTAATTTGTATGGGACTAAAATTTCATTAGAGCGAATGGTCCTATTATACTCGATTCTAACTGGAAAGACCATTGATATGGGCAAAATCATCCTAAGAGAAATGTGAAATTGTGCCGTTAGATGTTCTGGCCCAGCCTATTTCCCCTTTACGATAAGAATTATGTGCTTAAAAGCAAACATTCTTGCGAACTTAAAGAAGACAGGGTATAGACAGGGCACAATCACCGATTGGGACCTCTACCGAGTAGCTGGAGATTCTGTTCTATAGAAACGAGTTGAAGAGAGTGAGGATCCCGAAGAAGTAGAAGATGGCCCCACAGAGATCCCGCCAGAGAATCAACTGAAATACCTAATGAGGCAGAACCAATGGAACCAAAAGCTGAACTTGATATCGAAGCCTCAATCTTTGGAGCTCTACCGCCTAGGCTAGATATTCAAGATGAGCTGTCAAAGCTAATGGACTTAATGCAACACATGCAATGGCAGCAACAAGCTTATTGGAGATACTCAAAAATAAGGGATGACTCGATGAGGAGTGCCCTTAGGAAAATTTATAATGACCCATTTATTTTTGTGCTTGAGTTTTCGGATTTCATATTTGAACCATGAAGTTCATTATCGAAGAGGGAGCAAAGCAATTCATGCAAAGGCAATAATGATGGAGCAAAAAATGAGTCGAAATCGGAAGAATCGACAAACAAATAAAAAAGGGAGGACCTTAACTTTATTTTATTTTTATTCTTAAGTTATTTTAGGATTAGGTTAATTAGGAATTTTATTTTTGCACTATAAAACAAGAGATAGGAATCATGAATAAAATCTGAACAAGTCACAAAGGCTAAAGTGTGGCAATGGGTATATACATGTCTAGGATTGGATTTAGAGAGAGCTTGGTACTTAAGCAGTCAATTTGACTCACCTCTTCTTTTCTAAAATCCTACCTGGTGTATAGTTTCTATTCACTTTAAACAATGAGGACATTGTTCACTTTAAGTCGGGGGACCGAAAATTTGAATTAATTCCACTCAGAATAAAATTTTCTTTTAATTATGAGTAGGATATATTTTATTCAATAATTTGAAATTTTTTTAAGTATGCTAAACTTCAGTATTATAAAGTTCTATTATTTCAATAAGTTATAATGTTAGCTTAATAATGATATGAATGTATTTTTAATAATGCATGCAAATTCGTACCATAAATTTTTTAGTTCCCTACGAAAAAATTAGGCATGCATGAAAGTTTAAATCTTTAGAATTGACTTAGTAATTTCTTGAGGTGAAATCCTAGGAAGCATGGAATATTGAAAATGATTTAGGCAATTATTGTTTGAACTATTTAAGCCTTTCAAGCCGACCATGATAAAATTATCCTTTGAAACCCAACTTTGAGACTATATAGCTTAGTTTTATTTGGACCTTTGCAATATTTAGCCATCACTTTTCTCTTCATTATCTTTAAAATTGTCCCAAACACTAGACTCAGTACGATTCATAATATCGTTTGAAAATAAGTTTGGGGGAATTGAAAAGAAGTATCAATTGCTCGAAAATGGTAGTACATGAAGCAAGTGCTTGAATTTGAATGCAAAAAAAAAAAACACATGTACTCGAAAGAAAATAGATGTACAAAAGAGCATGTAAAAGTAAAATAAGTTGGTGTATCGAAGGTAAAAATTCTGAAGGTTCGATTTTATGCTGAGTCTAGGGTTTGGAAGCCAATATTTATCTATCATTTACCTGCCCATAGCCTAGCCACTTTACAACCTTAATAAAGACCTACTGATTCATGTTTCTATGCTACCTACATTAGTGGAGAGAAATTGCTAAGATCAACATATGAAGACATAAGTTAAACTTAATGATTACAGCTTAGTCTTGAATAAGGGAATAAAAAAAATCAAATCGGTAAGGGTTAACATGTCTTTGTTAAAGAGGCATTTAGTCTAATTTTTCTATTATAATAGTTGTTGGATGTAATTTGAACGATATGTATACTTAAGTAGCATAATTATCAAATTTCTTATTTTTGAGCCAAGTATATTAAATTCATAATTTTGAGAAGGAAGTTGTTCTGAAGGAGTTCTTCAAAAGTGTTTCCAAGAAATTCTTTCGAAATTTGTGCATTACTCGGGATGAGCAATGATTTACGTTTGGGGGTGTGAAAATATAAATATTTATACACTTTTTCATACCTAATTTTACTTAAAATCATGCATTTTCGATAGAATTTTTGTCATAAAATAATTAATTTTTATAAATTAATTAAATTGTATTAAAATTTTGAACATGTTAATTTTTAGTCAAATTTACAATTATTTTTAGTGACTTTTGATTATTTTTGACAGATTCGTACAAAGGGCGAAAATTGACCCAACAAACACCGTTAGAAGAACAAAACTGAGAAGCAATTCGAAGTAACAAGGCGAAATAATTTCCAGCCTAAGACGGTCAAAATATGTGTATTAATTCATAATATAATTAATTTTAATTTATCCCCAATTTAATTTTGACTAAATAAATAAATTTTAATTAATTATGGAAAAATGGCCCAGTTGAACCGCACCAGTTGAACCAAATTGAGTGAACCGAACTAGCCACCAATTGGGCAGCCTAGAACCATTGAAATGCTGACCCAAATCAGAATTTTATATGATTAAATGAGATTGCAAAAAGGCCCTTGAAAGACTTCCAAATTGCATTCAAACCCCACTTTAAATTAAGGCTTTACGGATTTGCCCCAGGCTAATTTTAGCAAAGTTGAAAGTCTCAACCTTGCCATGTAAGATAGCCGACCATGAGGGGGCTCTTTGGCTGCTCAAATTTGATATTTTTAGCAGCCATCCTCAGCTTTATAAACCCCCCTTTTCTACCCATTCAAAGTATGCCTAAACACTCTCATTCAGTCATCACTTCTCTTCTCTCCATTCTCTCTTTTTCTCCAAAAAAACCAAGCCTTCTTGTGCCAATTTCCCCTCTTGGAAAGAGGTGTTTTCTCAGCCATTTGGGGAAGAAAGCGAGTGTTCGTAGAAGCCTTGATCGGCGAGGACAACATAGACAAAAGAAGGAGCAATCAGTCAAGCCACGGAGAAACGCCGGATTTGCTTCTTGTTCCCTGTCTTTTTACTTTCTGTTGTTTTTATTATGAACATATCTCTGAATATTCATGTCTTTGAAATGGTTATTTTATTCAATCTAGCTTGAATTAAGTCGTGTTGGGTTGATTGCATTTTGTCCTCTTGATTTGTTAAATTTATGTTTATGCTGTTATAGGCCTCGGTAAAATGCTTGATTAAGTAAAACCATGCCTAAGTTATGTTGGCATTATAATTGTTTAGATAACTAAAGAATTAATTAGTTAAACTCATTGAAATTGTAATTAATGGACACAGGATTAATTAGTGTATGTTAAATTCTTCTAAGGTAGCTGAAATTAGATTAGCATTGTATTTGGCGATACATATGCCTTGCATAACTTGCAAGATTATTGTGATTAAATTGTTTCAAGGTAAGGATACTTTGTTACCTCACATAATATTTTATATGCTTATTAGGTTGAATTAATCGTTTGAATCGACATAGGAATATTCGAGAGATTGTTTAATTTAAAAAGTATGTATGTGTAATAACATGTTTACCTTTATAAATCTATTTAATCGGAAAAATTGGCATAGAAATATGTACAAGAGATGAATGGATTTTTGATTTGTAAATGTGTTCATAAGTTAGCAAATTACCGAGTTGCCGTGATTTATTCGTAACAAGTATAAGCATAAGTTTAATAATTCTAAGGTAAGGAAATATAATTAATCCATCACAATTATATCATCTTGATTAAATCATATTTGGAATCGTGCACTAGAATTTCTTTGTTTTATTTTGATTATTTCAGTTAGTTTTTAACTCTTAGTTTTTTTTATTATCTCTTTTTTAAAACCAAATAATTTTCCTTTACCAAAATGTTTAAAATTATATTCATAAATAATTCTTTTACAGTCCCTGTGGGTATGATAACTCGACATTTACTTGTCACTTTGTTACTTGTTGCGATTGTGTACACTTGCACATTTCCATCGTTCCAGTGCAGGTAAAAAGCAAAAAAAGGGTGAGGAATAAGGCTCAAAATGTAATATCCGGGGTTTAGGGGTTATGCATTTTCACTTAAATGTATGTTGTAGCATGCTTGTGTGTGATTTGAATGTGTTTTGGGGGCTTCAAGAACCTTGAGATGTAGGTAGAAGCCTTAGAAAAATATTTTATTTTAAGCCTAAAAAGGGGAACTAAGGGAGTTAGGCCTTAAGGAGTTTATTGTGTGGCTTAGGACACAAGTGAAGTGTGTGGTGTAGTGGCAAAGAGGCGCCACTTAGGGCCTTGCGAGGTGACGCCACAGGGAGTGTGAAGGGACCTAGGTTCAAGCAGCAAGGGAAGCGTTTTGGAGGTTTTATTTTTTGGCAAGGAGGTGCAGTGGTGGACGACACAAGGACTCTGAATGGATGAAGTGTAGATTGGGTCTGACAGCTTAAAGATTCGGCTAAGTAGGAGTGAAAAGGGGGATTTGAATGAGGGAAGAAGAGTTGGCCGAATGGAGGGGTCTTGGGGTGGTAGTTTCGGTCATGTAGCGGAGAGTGGGTGCCGAAAATCATTTGGCATCTTTTAATTTTTTTTTCTCTCATTCTTTTCTTCCTCTTTCTCACCTTAGCCGAACCATAACTTGAGCCTCACCATCATCCTTTTTCTTCTTCTTCTCACAATTTCTTTTATCATCAAAAGCCGAAACACCCTTAATCTCTTTTTTGTAAACCAAAGCCAAATACCATTCATCTTTCTCCCATTCCACTTTGGCCGAATCTCAAGTGATTTTTCTTAAGCCATTGTCGAAATCTCTCAAACTCATCCCTTCTCAGTTTTGGCCGAATATCAACCAAGCAGAGATCTCCCTTGATTTCTTCTCTAATCGATTTGGAATAGGTAAGTCTGTCATGACTGAATCTCCTTTATTCTCCCTTACTTTTCTCTGTCGACATGTGTAGGACAAAAGTCAAATTTTGGCATTTGTCTTGACTTTTAATCAACTATGCAATCGGTTTCTTTTAGGATCTCTGGGACTTTCAAGAAGTAGATCGAGTCATCTTCTCCCTGTCAATCGTTTCCAGTAAGTTAGTGGTAAGAATTCATGCTGACTTAATTTGTCTCTTAGATATTTGAAATGATGAAGGCTATTAAGATTAAGTGTTAATGTTGGCCGATTATAGGGGGAGATCAGTCTCGCATATCTCGAGTTGTGGCTAGTATTCGGAAGGCGTTACGATAAGGATTATGGTTGTGCGTCAACCTTTCGGGATTTGTTTGTATAGCCAAATGGCCCTTTTGCTAATGATCTTATTGTTGGCCGAATGTAGGAAAGGGGATCTAGTGCGTTAGATCGAGATTTTCGGGATTCGGTAATCGCGTTAGTAACCAGGTGCGTAACCCACCCTCAACTCCCGATTATAAATAATATTGTTATGAATATGTTAATAAGGCAATGAATGAATATGGCTAAGGGTACCATTCAATGGTACAAAGGCATACATGTACGCTGCCCTAACTCTCAAAGAATAATATAATAAACATTGATATGGAATATGTGTGATTTCGTTATGACTTTGGGGTAAGGTACATTGCATGATATCCGAATAACATGTATGTTGCATGGGATATGGGTGATAATGATAAAGGGAAGTGTTCCGTGGTTTTACCACATTATCCGTGACTTATGTCACGATTATGAATCTGTAACTCACACATTATGTGGTGGCTATGCCACGATTATAAGGGCGATGTGCTTGATCGCAATGATCGCCTTCGATGGTGTGTAGCGGATGGAGGGTCGATTTAGTAATCCCCAAGGTGTGATTGGCAAGTACGGGTGATGTGTAGAGGTTGGATATCTAGGTGGGTTTGGGTTGCATCATTTCCTATACCTGTCATGTGTGACTTAATATGCCTTAATCATTTGAGAGTCTGTGTTGGTTGTTACACAGTGAGTCTGTTGACTCACCTTTCGTGGGCTAACATTTTGCAGATGATATTCAGTAGATGGACTGGGTCAGCATGGGCTTAGTGGTGGCCATGCTCAGCTCAGTTTTTTGGGGTTTTCTTATTATGTTTTTTTTTGGAATTTATTTCAGTTTAGTTTTGTTGTAATAAGGCCATTAGTATTTAACTATTTTAAGTTTCGTTTTAATTTTTAATCTGATAACAATCAATATTAAACAAGTGGTTAAACGATTTTTCATAAAGCAACTTCAAATGTTTTGACACCTAAACACCTACGATTTTCAACTTAATGTTAAGCTCTAAAATTCGGCATTTCTTTAAACTTGTAATTTCTAAAATATGAATATAACATTTTAATACAAAATTAAATTACAACACGGTTTTCAATTTAAGAATAATCCAAATCTATTTTCTTCAAAACCACCAAGTTTTTCAAGATGACATAACGAGATTTAACTACGTTTTACTCAAGGAGCATGCCAGATCCGGTCAGGGCTTGTGGGTCGAGTTTGGGGTGTTTAAATTCAATATCAGAGCCCGGTTCAAAACTCGGCTTTGAGGGATTTTGGGACAAAACGTTTTTTAAAATTGAGTTTTACTAAAGGATGAGCAGGTTTTTAGCATGGCACCCGAGTCTCCTACCAAGTCCACTGTAAGTACCCTAACCACCGTGTGATTTGTATGTAGGTATTACGAGATTGTAGATTAGTAGATTAGGAGCTATTGAACCCTAGGATTAGCTTACTCCAACACAGAATTACATAAAATTTAAAGTCTAATCAAACAAACCTGTGAGTGAGTCGTCGAGTTAAGGGTGTGGCAACCGTTGTGCGCATGTCTAGGATTAGATTCAGGGGGAGCTTGGTATTTAAGCAGTCCTAGTGACTCACCTCCTCTTCGCTTGAATCCTACCTGGTGCGTAGTGACGGTTCACCCTATCCAAGAGGACTTATTCACAAGCTAAGTTTAATAATTAAAACCCGAAAGGGACTAGCTACACTGTTTTATAAAAACCTTAGTTTTAAAATCACCAAATTACCCCTTTGATTTGTAAAAAATATTTTAGATTTTGAAAAAAATTTTTGAAATATCCCTGATTTACAAAAATTACCGAAATACCCCTAATTTGTAAAATCACTAAAATACCCTCAGTTTATAAAATTACCATACTACCCTCAATATCTTTTACCAAAATATCCCTAAATTGCAAAAAGACCAAAAACCCCTATTTTGTAAAATATCAAGATACCCTGATTTGGAAAATTACCAAAATACCCAAATTACAAAAATACCCCTGGGTTGGAATGGGCGAAAATGTTCAAAGTGGTCAATGTGTGTAATAGATACTATTGAATGAATGTGATTCTCTGAATTAGGGTAGAAAACTTAAAACGAAAACCTTGAAATGATCGAAAGAACTACCCCTAAACTTCTTTACATAAAACTTGTTCGTGGGTAATCAGTGGAACGAAAGCTAATGAATAAAATTTCTTAAAGCAGATTAAATCGCGATCATAGACATAAGTTCTAGGGGATGTGGTCGTAATGTGCGTAGGCAAGGTAGAGGTAGAATGACCATATCGGAACCCGTTAGGTCTGGTCAAGGGTCCGAGAATGAGATGCCACCACCACCAACTGCTGGTGTTGAATATCAGGATCAGACGAGGGATGATACAGTATTACAGTGATGCTGTGAGTTCTTGAGAGGGTGGCTGGAGCAGGTGGAGGTATCGGAGCTCAAAAATCTGTACCCGAGTGACTCCGAGCCAATGGAGCTGAGGTATTCCGAGGAGTATCTAGTGTGGCGCCCAATACGGTTGAGTATTGGTTGGAGGCGACGGAGTGAATTATGGATGATTTGGACCTGACTGCTGAGGAGAAACTGAAAGGGGTGGTGTCGCTTCTCCGCGATGAGTCATACCAGTGGTGGCTCACGGTTCGGGATGGTGCTGCAGTGGATGATCTCACTTGGGAGTATTTTAAGGCGGCATATCAGAAGAAGTATATTGGGACTAGCTATATTGATGCACAGAGGAAGGCGTTTCTGAGGCTGGTTCAGGGAGTAAGTCCGTAGCGGAGTATGAGGAGAAATTTTTAAGGCTGAGCCAGTATGCTCAAGGTATCGTAGCTACGGAGCATGAACGATGTGTCCGGTTTGAGGACGGACTGAGGGATGACCTGAGATTGTTGATTACTCCACAGCAGGAGCGGGAGTTTGTTGTGTTGGTTAAGAAGGCTAAGGTAGCCAAGGGGTTAAGGAATCTATGAGACAGAATTCGGATAGAAATAGACAAAAGAGAGGTTTTGGATCTTCAGGGTCATTCGGGAATGTTCAAAAGAGACCTAGAGTTGATGGGCCGTGAGGTCAGCAGGTTGTTACGGGAGGACAATACCGTACTTGTGCTCAGTGTGGAAAGATGCACCTGGGAGAGTGTTGGAAGAAGAAAGAGGGATGTTTTAAGTGTGGATCCAAGGATCACATGATTAGGGACTGTCCTATGAAAACAGACGAGAGCCGACCAACAAGTCAGGGTCTTAATCAGGCTGGAAGAGGAAGACAGTAGCCACCGCAGGGTCGTGGTTCGGTTGGCAGAGGTAATGGTTCTGGAAGGGTTGGGGAACACCGGGCAGAGGTGTTGGTAGCACAGAGGCGAGATAGCTGGGTCTGTATGCGCTTCATCGGAGGGAGGATGGTGACGCACTAGACGTCATAACTGGTACGTTCCTTATAGCTGACAAGCCTTACTTTGCTTTAATTGATGTTGGCTCAACCCACTCATATGTTGCATGTAGAGTAGCTGAAACATTAGGTGTAGCATCTGAACTGTCTGTTAGGGAGATGACTGTAGTGAGCCCGTTAGGTCAAACGGTAGTGGTGAATAGGATATTTCAGAGTGTGCCTCTAGAGATTCAAGGAGTGGTATTTCCTGCCGACTTGATGGAACTACCTTTTGGGGAATTTGATCTCATTCTAGGCATGGATTGGCTAGTAGAACATCGTGCTAAATTGGATTGTGCAGCTAAGCGAATGGAGTTGAGGACTCCGGAGGATGAGAAGATAGCTATGATAGGAGAAAGAAGAAACTATTTGGCTAACGTAGTCTCCGCATTAAAGGCTGATAAGATGGTTCGAAAGGGTGCAAGGCATTTTTGGCCTTCGTGAATGCTTTGGATGCAAAAGAAGAAGGAGTTAGTGGAGTGAGAACAATAAGGGAATTCGTGGATGCCTTTTCGAAGGAGCTACTTGGGTTACCCCCGGACAGGGAGGTGGAGTTCGGAATTGATTTACTACCGTGCAGCTCTGTGTCAATTGCTCGCATCAATGGCACCAAAGGAGTTAGTAGAGCTTAAAGCCCGGATCCAAGAGTTACTCGATCGTAGGTTTATTTGACCTAGTGTGTCTCCATGGGAGCACCGGTCCTATTCGTGAAGAAGAACGGGACTATGTGTATGTGCATAGATTACCGGCAGTTGAATAAGTTGACCATCAAGAACAAGTACCCATTGCTGAGGATAAACAACTTGTTCGATCAGCTTAAGGGGGCCGCAGTATTTTCAAAGATAGATCTACGATCGGGATATCATCGGCTTAGGGTGAAGGAAGCAGATATCCATAAGACAGCTTTTCAGACTAGATATGGGCATTATGAGTTCTTCGTAATGTCGTTTGGATTAACGAATGCCCAACTGCGTTCATGGATATGATGAACCGGGTTTTCCAACCCTACCTGGACCGATTCATCGTTGTGTTCATAGACGATATCTTGGTGTATTCCAAGTCCGAGGAAGAACATGATGAGCATCTCCGGGTGGTGTTACAAGTGTTAAGGGAAAAGAAGCTATATGCCAAGTTCAGTAAGTGCAAATTTTGGCTAAAAGAAGTTACATTCTTAGGTGTGTGGTGTCTGAGGAAGGAATAAGGGTGGACCCTCGAAGATTGAGGCAGTATTAGGTTGGAAACCACCTAAGTCTGTGGCTGAGGTTCTTAGTTTCTTGGGGTTAGCAAGCTACTACAGGAGATTTGTTAAAGGATTCTCATCAATAGCAGCACCTCTGACGAAGTTGTTAAGAAAGGAGGTACCTTTCGTATGGGCGGATGAGCAGCAGGAGAGTTTTGAGAAGCTTAAAAGAGTATTGACAGAGGCTCTGATTTTGATTCAGCCAAAAGGAGGGAAAGACTTCGTTGTGTATTGTGATGCTTTGTCTTTATGCAAGACGGAAAAGTGGTCGATTATGTGTCTTGGCAGTTGAGGCCACATGAGGTTAACTATCCAACGCATGATCTAGAGTTGGCGGCGGTAGTTTTCACTCTAAAAGTGTGGAGGCACTACTTGTATGGAGAAAGGTCGGTGATTTACACAGACCACAAGAGTTTGAAATATTTGTTGATCCGGAAGGAGCTGAATTTGAGACAGCGAAGGTGGGTGGAGTTGTTGAAAGACTACGACTGTTCAATAGAGTATCACCCGGGCAAGGCAAATGTGGTGGCAGATGCCCTAAGTCAAAAAGTGGTGTCAGATCTGAGGGTGATGTTTGCACATCTTAGCCTTTATGAGGATGGAAGTTTGCTAGTGGAGTTGTAAGTGAAGCCAACATGGCTAAGTTAGGTAAAGGAGAAACAATTGATGGTGAACTCAGTGCTAAGCTGCTACAAGTACAAAATAGGGAGTTGGAAGACTATAGTGTAAACGGTGATGGAGTGCTGTGTTTTCAGGGCAAGGTCTGTATGCCGAAGGATGAGGAGTTAAGGTAGAAAATTCTTCAGGAATCGCATAGTAGCCCTTATGCTATGCATCCTAGAGGAAGTAAGTTATATAGGGATCTATTGGATCAGTTTTGGAGGCCTGGTCTTAAGCGGAAGTTACAGAATTTGTAGGGAAGTGCTTAACGTGTCAACAAGTCAAGGCTGAACACCAAGTACCATTAGGATTGCTTCAACTGATAAAGATTCCACAATGGAAGTGGGAGAGAATTACCATGGACTTCATTAGTGGGCTTCCCCTTACGCCTACTAAGAAGGACTCGATATGGGTGATAGTAGACCGGTTGACGAAGTCTGCACATTTCATACCAATGCGGGTGGACTATTCCCTGCAGAGATTGGCAAAATTGTATGTAGTAGAAATTGTAAGGCTGCACGGAGTGCCGATGTCGATTATCTCGAATAGGGATCCGAGGTTTACGTCTCGATTTTGGAAAGCACTACATCAGGCATTGGGCACCAGGTTGGACTTTAGTATGGCATTTCATCCGTAGTCAGACGGCCAATCTGAGCGGGTAATTCAAGTGCTAGAGGATATGTTGAGGGGTTCCGTGATAGATTTCAGAGGAAGTTGGGAGGAGTTCTTGCCTTTAGCGGAATTTACGTACAATAACAGCTATCAAGCAAGTATTCAGATGGCACCGTACGAAGCGTTGTATGGACGAAAGTGTCGCACTCCTACGTGTTGGATAGAATTGGGGGAACGTCAAGTTTTGGGTCCGGATATTGTGGTAGAATCTGAAGAAAGGGTTAAGGTAATTCAGACACGGTTGAAGGAGGCATCTGACAGGCAAAATTCATATGCAGATCTTAAGCGGAAGGATATAGAGTTTGTTGTGGGAGATTAGGTGTTTCTCAAAGTTTCACCGTGGAAGAAGGTGATGAGATTTGGTCGCAAGGGAAAGTTAAGTCCCAGGTTTATAGGACCTTATCGTGTTTTGAAGCGGGTTAGACCAGTAGCGTATCAGTTAGAGTTACCTTTAGAGTTGGAGCAGATGCACGATGTGTTTCACGTTTTGATGCTACGTCGTTTCCAATTGGATCCATCTCATGTAATACCAGTTGAGGAGGGGGAGCTAAGACCGGATTTGTCCTATGAGGAAGAGCCGATTCAGAATCTGGAATGGGATGTTAAGGTGCTTCGGAGGAAATCAGTTCCTCTAGTCAAAGTGTTATGGCGTAACCATGGATCGGAAGAAGCATCGTGGGAGCCAGAGGAAGCAATGCGTGTGATTTGAATGTGTTTTGGGGGCTTCAGGAACCTTGGGATGTAGATAGAAGCCTTAGAAAAATATTTGATTTTAAGCCTAAAATGTAATATCCCGGACTATGGCTTATGCATTATTACTAAATAATATGAAATAGCATGCCTTGTGTGATTAAGAATGTGTTGTATGAATTTTGTGACCTTTAGAAAATAGGGGGAGTGCCTTAGAAATTATTAGATTCTAATTCTAAAAGAGGAAGCTAAGTAGAGTGGCCTTAAGAGAAATAGTAGGGAAAACATGACATGAAATTGGGCTTGGTAAAGTGGCTACAAGGCGCCACTTAAAGCCTCTGTAAGTGACACCACAAGTAGGTGCAATAGGCCTAGGTTCGAGTCACAAGGAAAGCAAATAAAAGATTTTATTTTTTCGGCAATAAGGAGTAGAGGTGGACGGCATTGGGAGACTGAGGGAGGAGCTTAGATGTGATTAAACTCTTTGTGATAATTTTTTTTTTAAGAATAGATAAAAGATAAAGGAGGAGAAGCAAATGGGATATAGTGGCCGGCCAAGGGACTCCTTGGTTGGTAAAAATCGATCATGAAATGGAGGCATAAGTGCCGAATTTTAATTGGAACAAAAGACATTCATCTTTTCTCTCTTTTAGTGCTTGTCGAATTTCTTATCATCTCTCCTTCCTTCTCTCAAATTCTTTCTTTCAACTCTTTCTCTAGTCGAATCTCCATCATCAACTTTCTTTTTCTTTTCACAACTCCCCAAAAGTCGAAGGTAAGCCTTTTCTAGCAATAGCCGATTGTTAATCAAAACACCAAAAGTCGAAACTTGATTGATCAAACCTCTAGCCTATAGCCGAATACCTCGGTGGGTTCAACAAGGAGCAGTCGATTCCTGTAATAAGGGTAAGAACCAATTGTCATTCGGTTTCCATTCTTTTTCTTTTAGGCTTGTCAAAAATTTAGGAACTAATTCCTATTATTGATCTTGGCCAAAACTTGGAAGGAGGCTTGGAGTTAGGTGCTGTCGACTACAAGTAGAAGGATCTTTTGAGATTTTAAAGATCTAAGGTGAGTCATATTGGATATTCGGCCAAGGGCTATTTACTTGTGATTAAATGTTAGAAATTGATCTAACATGTGTCTATAGGGATTCCGACAGATACCTAAGGCAAGGGATACTTTCGGGATTTGAGAATCGTAGGGTAAGTGCACATACACACTCGGCCAAGGCTTATTTAGTGATTAGATCTATTTCTTACTTCGTTTAAAAAGTCGAAACTAATTAGTTCAATGATTTAAGGTCTAGTCGATTCTCGGGATTTCAGATCTAAGGTAAGTGGACATATGTAATCGCCAAAGCTATATTTGGTGGTTCAAATCTATTTCTTAATTGTTTAAAAGCTGAAAACTAACCAAATCAAGTGACTTAGTGTTAGCCGATTGCAAGGTAGGAAAGACTACAAATTTCGGGATTTGATTAGTAGTGAAATCGTCAACAAGTTAAGATTTTGGTTTCGATAATCCTTCGGATTTGATCATATAGCCGAATAGGCTTTTGCTAAACATTAAGTGATTGACCAAATGTAGGAACTTGAGATCTAAATCAGTAGATCGGGTTTTTGGGATTTGGAGTGAACTCGATAAGTATATCAGGTATGTACCCCACACTAAGCTTTAATTAATTGACGGTTATGTTTTAATTAATATGTTACAAGAATATGTTATGATGTGGCTAAGGTACCATGTAATGGTACTAAGTACTCAGGTACTTTTTCCTACTCCCACTATGAGTATGATAAAAATGACAATAGTGATAAGAATGTGAAATAAAGCATGATATGGCATGATGTGTTTGACATGGGGCATATGGGTGATATGTAAAGGGGAAGTGAATTGGTGGTTTTATACCCCAATATCTGAATGTGGTGACTTATGTCACAATATCCGAATGTGGTGACTTATGTCACAATAAATGAATGTGGTGACTTATGTCACAAATATATATCTAGTGGCCATGCCACGAATTTTATAAGGGCGATGAGCACGTCGACTGCAGCGATTGCCTTCGATGGTGTGTAGTGGATGGAGGGTTGACTTAGTAGTCCCCACGGTATGATGGTTGGTACGGTGATGTGTAGTGGATGGTTATCTAGGCTTGGGATTGGGTTTGCATCACGATTTATATATGTATACCATGTATGATTTGACATGCCTGAATTAATTGAGTTTTGTGCTGGTTGTACACATTGAGTCTGTTTGACTCACCCCTTGTGGGATTATTTTTCAGGTGACACTCAGTAATGGACCAGGTCGGCAGGAGCTCAAGTGATGGCCATGCACAACTCTGAACTTATTATTTTGTTTTGGGCTTTTTCTTTTTTTTAGTATCTTGGATTTAATTTGGGTTTTGTTTTTATGTAGTAAGGCCTTGGTTTGAACTGTTTACGCATGCATATTTACTTATTTAAGTATGACACAATCTTTATTAATTCATAATTAAAGTCCATATTTTTTAAATATAAAAATTAAATGTTTTGACACCTAATCAACACGGGTTTTAAATTCGAGCCCAACTCAAATCAACTGTTTTTAAAAACGCGAGAATTTTTAGCAAGGATTCAAATAAGAATTCGAATGATATTTCCTAGAAGCATGCCAGATCTGGTCAGGGCTTGTGGGCCAGGTTTGGGGTGTTTCAGCTTGGTATCAGATCCCAGTTCAAAACTCGACCTTGAGGGCTTTTAGGGCCCAAAACGTTTTCTGTCTTTTGAAATTGGATTTTTCTAAGAAGTAAGCAGGGTTTCTGGCATGGCACCTGAGTTTCTAACCCGAAGTCCACCAGGTAAGTACCCTATCCGTTGTGTGAATTATTGTATGGTTTGTAGAGGGGTAAAAATGAAACGTAGCTTAGCATGATAAGTACTTGAACTATAGGACTAGTTTACCCCAACAATTACATAAAACTTTAATGCACAATTAAACAAACCTGTGTCTAAGTCGTCAAGTTAGGGTGTGGCAACCGTTGTGCGCATGTTTAGGATTGGTTTCGATGGGAGCTTGGTATTTAAGCAGTCCTAGTGACTCGCCTCCTCTCCACTCGAATCCTACCTGGTGCGTAGGAATGGTTCACCCTAACCAAGAGGACTCAGCCACAGGCTAAACCCAATAACTAAAACCCGAAAGGGACTAGTCATATTTTTATAAAAACCCTAAGTCTTTAAATCACCAAATTTAAGGTGTAGGAAAACTATTTTGAAAAAAAAAAGAATTTCCAAAATATTCTCTATTTACTAAAATGACCTAAATACCCCTGGTTGGAAAAATTACTAAAATGCCCTTGGTTCATAAAATTCAGTTTTCTTATCAAGATTCTCTTACCTTACAAATGTCCAAAAACCCTATTTTACAAAATACTAAGACATCCTGATTTGCAAAATGACCAAATTACCTCTAACCTGTACAAATGACGAAAATACCCTCAATAAGGAAAATTACCGAACTACCCTCAAATTAGAAATCTTTAAAAATACCCTTGTTTTGTAAAGTCACCAGGAACCATATTTTGTGAAAATTTACCGAAATGACCCTGGCTTGTAAAATTACAAAAAAACCCCTAGTGTATAAAATTATCATTTCACTCTTGAAATTTTTCCAGCAAGGATTTTAATTTTTGTAAAATATCAACAAACTCTATTTTGCAACATTTTCAAATACCCCAATTTGAAAATTACCAAAATACCCCTGTAGGATAAAATTACAGAAATACCCTTGGGTAGTGGAAAATAACAAACAATTACAATTACAACATTTCTCTGTAATGAACGCAAGTTCATGTGTGTGACTAAATGAATGATGTGAGACTGTATGTGTATGAATCGAAAGAACTACTTCCTAGAACTATTAAACATAAAACTATTCGTGATAAATCAGTGGAACAAAACTAATTCATAAAACTCTTTAATCAGATAAACGCAAAGCGGAAGTATGAATTCTAGGGGATGTGGTTGCAACGTGCGTGGTCGTGGAAGAGGCCGAATGACCGTGTCTAAACCCATTAGATCGGGTCAAGGATCTGAGAATGAAATGCCACCACCACCACCAGCTGCTAATGTGGAATATCAAGATCAGACGGGGGATGACGTTGTGTCACAGGAGATGCTGCGGGTTTTGAAAAGGGTGGCTAGAATGGGTGGAGGCATGGGAGCTCGAAAGTCGGTACCTGAGTGACTCTGAGCCAACGGAGCTGAGGTGTTCCATGGTGTATCAGGTGTGGCACCCAGTACCGCTGAGTATTGGTTGGAGGCGACTGAGCGGATTATGGATGAGCTCGATTTAATTGACGATGAAAAGCTAAAAGGGTTGGTGTCTCTTCTCCGCGATGAGTCATATCAATGGTGGCTCACGGTTCGGGATGGTGCTACAGTTGAGGAACTCACTTGGGAGTATGCTAAGGCAGCATACTAGAAGAAGTATGTTGGCACTCATTATATTGATGCAACGAGAAAGGCATTTTGGGGCTGGTTCAAGGAAACAAGTCCGTAGCTGACTACGAAGCTGAATTCCTAAGGATGAGCCTTTATGCTCGAGGGATAGTGTCTACTGAGCATGAGCGGTGTGTCCGGTTTGAGGATGGACTAAGGGATGATCTGAGGTTGCTGATAGCTCCACAACAGGAGCGGGAGTTTGCTATGTTGGTGGAGAAGGCTAAGGTAGCCGAGGGAATTAAGGATTCTATAAGGCGTAACAATCGATCGTAATAGGCGTAAAAGAGGATTTGGATCATCAAGGCCATCTAGGAATGAGTAAAAGAGGCCTAGAGTTGATGGGCCGCGAGGTCAGCAAGCTGCTTCAAGAGGGCAGTATCGTGCTTGTGATCAGTACGGGAAAAAGCACTTACGTGAGTGTTGGAAAAAGATGGGAGGATGTTTTAAGTGTGGGTCCAAGGACCACATGATTAAGGATTGCCCGATGAGAACTGAACGGGGACGACCAGTAAGTCAAGGTTCTAACCAGGTTGGAAAAGGAGGACAGCAGCCACCGCGAGGTCATGGGTCGACTGGCAGAGGTAATGGTTCTGGTAGAGGACGAGGAACACCAGGCCTAGGGAGGCCAGGTAGCCAAGTTTGGATTATGTGATTCACTGGAGGGAAGACGGAGACGCACTGGATGTCATAACCGGTACGTTCCTTATTTTTGGCAAACCTTATGTTGCTTTGATTGATGTGGGCTCGACCCATTCTTATGTTGCATATAGAGTAGTTGAAACTCTAGGGATAGCCTCTGAACTATCTGATAGGGAGATGACTGTAGTAAGCCCATTAGGCCAAACTGCAGTGGTGAATAAAATGTTTCGGAGAGTACCTTTGGAACTTCAAAGAGTGGTATTTCTTGTCGACTTAATGGAATTACCCTTCGGGGAATTTGATCTTATACTTAGCATTGATTGGCTAGTGGAGCATCGGGCTGTATTGGATTGTGCAGCTAAGTGGATGGAGTTAAGGACCCTAGAGGAGGAGGCGATAATTATGTTAGGAGAAAGAAGGAACTACTTGTCTAACGTAGTTTCTGCTTTGAAGGCGGATAAGATGGTTCGAAAAGGGTGAAAGGCATTTTTGGCCTTCATTGGTGCTTTGGATACAAACGAAGGGGGAGTTAGTGGAGTTAGAACTGTAGGGGAGTTTGTGGATGTCTTTCCGGAGGAATTACTTGGAATACCTTTGGACAGGGAGGTGGAGTTTGGAATTGACTTGCTGCCGGGTACTGCTCCTGTGTCCATTGCCCCATACAGAATGGCACCAAAGGAGTTGGTTGAGCTCAAGCTCAGATCCAAGAATTGCTCGACCGTGGGTTTATTCGACCCAATGTGTCTCCATGGGGAGCACCGGTCTTGTTTGTGAAAAAGAAGGACGAAACTATGCGCATGTGCATAGATTATCGTCAATTGAACAAGCTGACCATCAAGAACAAGTACCCTTTGCCAAGGATTGACGACTTGTTCGATCAGCTTAAGGGGGCCGCGGTTTTCTCAAAGATAGATCTGAGGTCCGGATATCATCAGCTTAAGGTGAAGGAGGTAGATATCCATAAGATAGCATTTCAGACAAGATATGGGCATTTTAAGTTTGTAGTAATGCCGTTTGGATTGACGAATGCCCCAACCGCGTTTATGGACATGATGAATCGGGTTTTCCAACCCTATCTGGACCGGTTTGTTATTGTGTTCATAGACGATATTTTAGTGTATTCGAAGTTGGAGGAAGAACATGATGAGCACCTCCAATTGTGTTACAAGTGTTAAGGAAAAGAGTTTCACGCCAAATTCAGCAAGTGTGAATTTTGGCTTAAGGAGGTTACGCTTTTAGGACATGTGGTATCTGCTTTGAAGGAATAAGGGTGGATCCTCAGAAGATTGAGGCAGTGTTGGATTGGAAACCCCCTAAATCTGCGGTGAAAGTTTGGAGTTTTTAGGATTAGCAGGTTATTACCGAAGGTTCGTGGAAGGGTTCTCGTCGATAGCCGCACCTCTGACAAAGTTGTTAAGGAAAGAAATACCTTTCGTATGGATCGATAAGTAACAGGAGAGCTTTGAAAAGCTTAAGAGGGTCTTGACTGAAGCTCCGGTTTTGATTCAATCGAAGGTGGGGAAGGATTTTGTGGTGTATTGTGACGCTTCCCATACATGATTGGGATGCGTGTTAATGCAAGATGTAAAGGTATTTGCTTATGCGTCTCGACAACTAAGGCCACATGAGGTTAACTACCCGACGCATGATTTGGAACTAGCGGCAGTGGTCTTTGCTCTTAAGGTGTGGAGGCACTATCTCTATGGAGAAAATTCGGTAATCTACACAGACCACAAGAGCCTTAAGTATCTCACGACTCGAAAAGAGTGAATCTGAGACAGCGAAGGTGGGTGGAACTATTGAAGGACTATGATTGCTCAATAGAGTATCACCCGGGCAAGGCAAATGTAGTGGCGGACGCTTTAAGTCGGAAGGTGGTGTCAGATCTAAGGGCGATGTTTGCACATTTGAGTTTGTATGATGATGGAAGTCTACTGGCAGAGTTGCAAGTTAAGCCGACATGGCTAAATGAGGTGAAAGAGGGACAGTTAGTGGATGAGGATCTGAGTGCTAAGCTGAGACAAGTGTAGAATGGAGAGTTGGAAAATTATGGTATTAACGATGAAGGAGTATTGTGTTTCAAGGGAAAAGTCTGTATACCGAAGGATGAAAAACTTAGGCAAAGAATTCTTCGGGAATCGCATAGTAGCCCTTATGCTATGCATCCCGGAGGTAGTAAAATGTATAGAGATCTAAGGGAACAATTTTGGTGGCCTGGTCTTAAGCGGGAAGTTACCGAATATGTTGGCAAATGCTTAACGTGTCAGCAAGTTAAGGCTGAACACTAAGTTCCGTCGGGATTGCTTCAGCCAATACAAATTTCGCAGTGAAAGTGGGAAAGAATTACCATGGACTTTGTTAGTGGGCTTCCCCTTACGCCTACTAAGAAGGACTCGGTATGGGTGATAGTGGATCGGCTGACAAAGTCCACGTATTTTATTCCAATGCGGGTTGACTACTCCCTACAGAAGTTAGTGAGGTTGTATGTAGCGGAGATTGTGAGGTTGCATGGAGTGCCGATGTCAATTATCTCGGATAGAGATCTGAGGTTTATGTCTCAGTTTTGGAAGGCACTACATCAAGCTTTGGGTACTAGATTAGACTTCAGTACGGCCTTTCATCCACAGTCAGAAGATCAATCTGAGGAGTAATACAAGTATTGGAGGATATGTTGAGAGGCTGTGTAATAGACTTCAGAGGAAGTTGGGAAGAATATTTACCTCTAGCAGAATTTTCGTACAATAACAGCTATCAGGCAAGTATACGGATGGCACCGTACGAAGCACTGTATGGTCGGAAGTGTCGCACTCCCACATGTTGGATAGAATTGGGAGAACGTCAGATTTTGTGTTCGAAAATTGTGGCAGAATTCGAGGAGAAGGTTAAGATAATCCGGGCACGATTGAAGGAGGCGTCTGATAGGCAAAAGTCTTACGCAGATCTCAAGCGGAAGGAAATTGATTTTGATGTGGGAGATCAAGTATTCCTTAAAGTTTCACCTTGGAAGAAGGTGATGAGATTTGGTCGAAAAGGGAAGCTAAGTCCAAGGTTTATAGGGCCTTATCCAGTAATGAAGCGAGTTGGACCAGTGGCATACCAGTTGGAGTTGCCACCAGAATTGAAGGAGATGCATGACGTATTTCATGTTTCCATGCTACATCGATATCGATCGGATCCATCTCATGTAGTTCCGATTGAAGAGGTGGAGCTGAGACCAGATCTATCTTATGAAGAAGAGACGATTCAGATTCTGGAACGAGATGTGAAGGTGCTTCGGAGAAAGTCAGTTCCTTTAGTTAAAGTGTTATGGCGAAAACATGGATCGGAGGAAGCCTCGTGGGAGCCGGAAGAACCAATACGACAACAATACCCCCACCTATTCTAGCCAGGTAATTTTGAGGTCGAAATTATTTTAAGGGGGTAGAACTGTAATATCCTAGACTATGGCTTATGCATTATTACTAAATAATATGAAATAGCATGCCTCGTGTGATTAAGAATGTGTTGTATGAATTTTGTGACCTTTAGAAAATAGAGGGAGTGCCTTAGAAATTATTAGATTTTAATTCTAAAAGAGGAAGCTAAGTAGAGTGGCCTTAAGAGAAACAGAGGGAAAACATGACATGAAATTGGGCTTGGTAAAGTGGCTACAAGGCGCCATTTAAAGCCTTTGTATGTGATGCCACAAGTAGGTGGAAATGGGCCTAGGTTCGAGACACAAGGAAAGCAAATAAAAGATTTTATTTTTTCGGCAATAAGGAGTAGAGGTGGACGGCATTGGGAGACTGAGGGAGGAGCTTTAGATGTGATTAAACTCTTTGTGATAATTATTTTTTTTTAAGAATAGATAAAAGATAAAGGAGGAGAAGCAAATGGGATATAGTGGCCGGTCAAGGGACTCCTTGGTTGGTAAAAATCGATCATGAAAGGGAGGCATAAGTGCCGAATTTTAATTGGAACAAAAGACATTCATCTTTTCTCTCTTTTAGTGCTTGCCGAATTTCTTATCATCTCTCCTTCCTTCTCTCAAATTCTTTCTTTCAACTCTTTCTCTAGCCGAATCTCCATCATCAACTTTCTTTTTCTTTTCACAACTCTTCAAAAGCCGAAGGTAAGCCTTTTCTAGCAATAGCCGATTGTTAATCAAAACACCAAAAGCCAAAATTTGATTGATCAAACCCCTAGCCTATAGCCGAATACCTCGGTGGGTTCAACAAGGAGCAGTCGATTCCTGTAATAAAGGTAAGAACCAATTGTCATTCGGTTTCCATTCTTTTTCTTTTAGGCTTGTCGAAAATTTAGGAACTAATTCCTATTATTGATCTTGGCCAAAACTTGGAAGGAGGCTTCGAGAGTTAGGTGCTGTCGACTACAAGTAGAAGGATCTTTCGAGATTTTAAAGATCTAAGATGAGTCATATTGGATATTTGGCCAAAGGCTATTTACTTGTGATTAAATGTTAGAAATTGATCTAACATGTGTCTATAGGGTTTCCGACAGATACCTAAGACAAGGGATACTTTCGGGATTTGAGAATCATAGGGTAAGTGCACATACACATTTGGCCAAGGCCTATTTAGTGATTAGATCTATTTCTTACTTCGTTTAAAAAGTCAAAACTAATTAGTTCAATGATTTAAGGTCTAGCCGATTTCCAGAAGGCGATCTTCTGGATTTCAGATCTAAGGTTAGTGGACATATGTAATCGGCCAAAGCTATATTTGGTGGTTCAAATCTATTTCTTAATTGTTTAAAAGCCAAAAACTAACCAAATCAAGTGACTTAGTGTTAGCCGATTGCAAGGTAGGAAAGACTACAAATTTTGGGATTTGATTAGTAGTGAAATCGGCAACAAGGTAAGATTTTGGTTTCGATAATCCTTCGGGATTTGATCATATAGCCGAATAGGCTTTTGCTAAACATTAAGTGATTGACCAAATGTAAGAACTTGAGGTCTAAATCAGTAGATCGAGTTTTCGGGATTTGGAGTGAACTCGATAAGTATATCAGGTGTGTACCCCACACCAAACTTTAATTAATTGACGATTATGTTTTAATTAATATGTTACAAGAATATGTTATGATGTGGCTAAGGTACCATGTAATGGTACGAAGTACTCAGGTACGTTTTCCTACTCCCACTATGAGTATGATAAAAATGACAATAGTGATAAGAATGTGAAATAAAGCATGATATGGCATGATGTGTTTGACATGGGGCATATGGGTGATATGTAAAGGGGAAGTGAATTGGTGGTTTATACCCCAATATCTGAATGTGGTGACTTATGTCACAATATCCGAATGTGGTGACTTATGTCACAATATATGAATGTGGTGACTTATGTCACAAATATATATCTAGTGGCCATGCCACGAATTTTATAAGGGCGATGAGCACATCGACTGCAGCGACTGCCTTCGATGGTGTGTAGCGGATGGAGGGTTAACATAGTAGTCCCCACGGTGTGATGGTTGGTACGGGTGATGTGTAGCGGATGGTTATCTAGGCTTGGGATCGGGTTTGCATCACGATTTATATATGTATACCATGTATGATTTGACATGCCTGGATTAATTGAGTTTTGTGCTGGTTGTACACATTGAGTCTATTTGACTCACCCCTTGTGGGATTATTTTTCAGGTGACACTCAGTAATGGACCGGGTCGGCAGGAGCTCAAGTGGTGGCCATGCACAACTCTGATCTTATTATTTTGTTTTGGGCTTTTTCTTTCTTTTTAGTATTTTGGATTTAATTTTGGTTTTGTTTTGATGTAATAAGGCTTTGGTTTGAACTGTTTACGCATGCATATTTACTTATTTAAGTATGACACAATCTTTATTAATTCATAATTAAAGTCCATATTTTTTTAAATATAAAAATTAAATGTTTTGACACCTAATCAACACGGGTTTTAAATTCAAGCCCAACTCAAATCAACTATTTTCAAAAACGCGAGAATTTTTAGTAAGGATTCAAATAAGAATTCGAATGATATTTCCTAGAAGCATGCCAGATCCGGTCAGGGCTTGTGGGCCGGGTTTGGGGTGTTTCATAAAAGGGGAACTAAGGGAGCTGGGCCTTAAGGAGTTTATTGTGTGGCTTAGGACACAAGTGAAGTGTGTGGTGTAGTGGCAAAGAGGTGCCACTTAGGACCTTGTGAGGTGACGCCACAGGGAGTGTGAAGGGACCTAGGTTCGAGCAGCAAGGGAAGCGTTTTGGAGCTTTTATTTTTCGACAAGGAGGTGCAGGTGGGCGACACAAGGACTCGATTGGATGAAGTGTAGATTGGTCCGATAACTTAAAGATTGGCTAAGTAGGGGTGAAAAGGGGATTTGGATGAGGAAGAAGAGTTGGCGAATGGAAGGGTCTTGGGTGGTAGTTTCGGTCATGTAGGGGAGAGTGGGTGCCGAAAATCATTTGGCATCTTTTAGTTTTTTTTTCTCATTCTTTTCTTCCTCTTTCTCACCTTAGCTGAACCATAACTTGAGCCTCACCATCATCCTTTTTCTTCTTCTTCTCACAATTTCTTTTGTCATCAAAAGCCAAAACTCCCTTAATCTCTTTTCTCAGAAACCAAAGCCTAATACCATTCATCTTTCTCCCATTCCACTTTGGCGAATCTCAAGTGCTTTTCTTAAGCCATTGCCGAATCTCTCAAACTCATCCTTCTCGGTTTTGGCGAATATCAACCAAGGAGATCTCCTTGATTTCTTCTCTAATCGGTTTGGAATAGGTAAGTCTGTCATGACCGAATCTCCTCTATTCTCCTTACTTTTCTCTCGTCGACATGTGTAGGACAAAAGCCAAATTTCGGTATTTTTCTTGACTTTTATCAACCATGCAATCGGTTTCTTTAGGATCTCTGGGACTTTGAAGCAGTAGATCAGAGTCGTCTTCTCCTTGTCAATCGTTTTCAGTAAGTTAGTGGTAAGGATTCATGCTGATTCAATTTGTCTCTTAGATATTTGAAAAGACGAAGGCTATTAAGATTAAGTGTTAATGTTGGTCGATTGTAGGGGGAGATCAGTCTTGCATATCTCGGGTTGTGGCTAGTATTCGGAAGGCGTTATGGTAAGGATTACGATTGTGCGTCAACCTTTTGGGATTTGTTTGTATAGCCGAATGGCCCCTTTGCTAATGATCTTAGTGTTGGCCGAATGTAGGAAAGGGGATCTAGTGCGTTAGATCGGGATTTTTGGGATTCGGTAATCGCGTTACTAACCAGGTGTGTAACCCACCCTCAACTCCCGATTAGTAATAATATTGTTATGAATATGTTAAAAAGGCAATGAATGAATATGGCTAAGGGTACCATTCAATGGTACAGTGCATTCAGGTACGTTGCCCCTAACTCTCAGTAAATAATATAATAAACATTGATATGGAATATGTGTAATTTTGTTATGACGTTGGGGTAAGGTACATTGCATGATATCTGAATAACATGTATGTTGCATGGGCATGTGGGTGATAATGATAAAGGGGAAGTGTTCCGGTGGTTTTTACCACATTATCCTGTGACTTATATCATTTATTAGGAATCTGGTGACTCTGTCACATTATTTGGTGGCTATGCCACGATTATAAGGGCGATGTGCAGTTGACTGCAGCGACTGCCTTTGATGGTCTGGAGCGGATGGAGGGTCGATTTAGTAATCCCCACGGTGTGATTGGCAGGTACAGGTGATGTGTAGAGGTTGGATATCTAGGTGTGTTTGGGTTGCAACATTGCCTATACTTGTCATGTGTGATTTAATATGCCTTAATCATTTGGGAGTCTATGTTGGTTGTTACACACTGAATTTGTTGACTCACCCTTCGTTGGCTAACATTTTGCAGATGATACTAAGTAGATGGACCGGGTCGGCAGGGACTTAGTGGTGGCCATGCTCAGCTCAGTTTTTTTGGGTTTTCTTATTTTTTTTTTGAATTTATTTCGAGTTTAGTTTTGTTGTAATAAGGCCATTACTATTTAATTGTTTTAAGTTTCGTTTTAATTTTTATTCTGATAACGATCAACATTAAACAAGTGGTTAAATGATTTTTCATAAAACAACTTCAAATGTTTTGACACCTAAACACCTACGATTTTCAACTTAATGTTAAGCTCTAAAATTCGGCATTTCTTTAAACTTGTAATTTCTAAAATATGACAACACGATTTTCAATTTAAGAATAATCCAAATCTATTTTCTTCAAACCACCAAGTTTTTCAAGGTGACATAACGAGATTTAACTACGTTTTACTCAAGGAGCATGCCAGATCTGGTCAGGGCTTGTGGGCCGGGTTTGGGGTGTTTCATGAAAAATAGCCTTATTTTGTCCACATGGGTAGACACACGAGCATGTGTCTTGACCGTGTGTGACACACGGCCTGGCACATGAGCATGTGGTCTGGCGTGTGTCCCCTTCATCCTTAAATTTAGAAATAGAATGCTCAAAATTGAGTACACGGGCAGAGACACGAGAGTGTGTCTCAATCGTGTGGGTGACACAGCCTTGAACACGGGCGTGTGTCATGGCCGTGTGAAACCTGTATCTAATTCGATTTAAATTAATTAACCACATGGTCTAGCACACGGGCGTGTGGCAGGGTCGTGGGCACAAGTCAGTGAGCAACCTAAATCAGACACGACTTGATGCACGGGCGTGTCCCTTAGACCACACAGGTGTATGAGCCTTGCACCTTTTTAAAATGTCACGAAAAATTCTTAGAGTTTTTGATTAAGTCTCGACTCGATTCTAATGCTCGTAATAGACCTCGAGGGTCCATCTAAGGGACGTTACGAATGATCTCATTTACTGAATAGTAATTGACATGATTTATCTGAAAATATTAGGAAAACTTCTGGTAACACTATGTAACCCTATTTCGATGACCATATGTAACACCCCAAACCCAGCCCAAACACTATAACTAGATCTGGTATGTCACTAAGGAAATTTTGTAAAACATGTCGCATTTTCAGAAAAACATTTTGGTAAAGTTTAACCTTTTATTCGGGAAAAATTTATAATTTATAGTTTTAAATAAAATATGCCTTTATGAATTAAAAACCCAAATTTAAATACATGTCTTAGTTCAATTAAAAATAAAAATTTAAATGACTAAAAGTAATAAAAGCCCGTAATAAAACAAAATATAAACTGGTGGCCAATTGTAACATCCCAAAAATGGGGTTACCTGGAATTTAATTATTTTTCCTATGTATGAATGGTTGAGGCATTACTTATGAAATAATAATGATCAAATTAAGGCTTTGTGTTGGCTCGATTTGGTAGGAAATTTTAGTTTTTAACTTTTAAGGTAGGGAGCCTTAGCAAGAGGATGTTATAAGAATAAATGGGGATAATTTGGACATAAATGAGCCTAGACTAAGTGGAAAAGTAAGCCCACTTAAGAGCTACATGTGACGCCACCAAGGAGCAAGGAGAGCTTGTGTTCGAGTCATGAAATCCTCTTTTGGCAATATATTGACGGCACTTGAGGGAGAGTCCTTTCTCCTTTAAACTCTTTAATTATTATTAATAGATAATATAAGCATATTATTTTAAGGATAATCAAGTAGATCATGGAGATTTAAAAGAATTATCATTGGATTATTATTAGAAAATTTAAATTATTTGAATGGTTTTAAATTAAGTGGTCTAGAGTGATTCAAGGAAGATTGATGAATCTTGAACTCTTTGTTAGAAGAAGTGGACGGCAAGGACACTAGGGGGGGAGTGCCGAATGCTTATATAAGCACCTAAGTGATCACCTTGTTTTCTTTTTTTCCAAGTTTGCTAGTCAATCTCCAAACCCTCTCATCTTATATTTTCTTTCTTTACATCCTCTCCAAAACCTTGGCGAATCCTCCACATCTCCATAGCCCATCTATTTCTTTTCTTCATAGATCAAAACCCTATTGTCCTACCTCCAAATAGCCGGATATACCCTCTTGTAGTGCCGAAACCTCACATTCCTCCTTGGTTGCACTTTGGCCGAATAGTGCAAAGGGCATTGATACTCAGGACTTCTTTGTAATTCAATCGATTGTCAAGGTAAGGGATGGCGAACCCTCCTTTTGTATTTTCTTTTTCTTGTCGACTTATGGGATTCAATGGAAGCCCAAGTTTGACAACTAGTAGCAAGAGTTCTAACGGTGTTGAAATCGATGATAGGCACTTCGGGATCTCAAAACAGAGATCGGATCCGCATTCTCGACATTCGGTTTTGGGTAGGTGGTGGTAAGTGTCTACTTATAAAAGATTACTCCTCTAATGATTAAGAAAAGCCGAAAGCCATGGTTGCTAATATTGACCAACTGTAGTTTATGAACCAGATTTGCGATTCGGTCAAGCTAGGATTCAAGCGATTAGGTAAGGATCTTGGTACAAAATATGACCCCTTTAAATTATTTGGTTTGGCGAATGGCCATATTACTAACCTTGATAGTTGGTCAATATAGGGGCAAGGACTTAGGGTGTGGCCGATTGATTATCTTCGGATTTAAGACTATCGTGGTATCGTGTGTACATACACACTATATAATATATTAACTATGCTTAACTTTGTGAATGCTCATTTTATTAATGTAGCATTGGAATTAATACCAAATCGGTATAAGTGGTGATTCGTAAGTACTGTTAATGTGATTTATTATTATTAATGCTTTTGGTAAGCATGATGTATTGACACATGAAATTTAAGAATGTGATGGCATGAAACATATGTATGTTTATCTGCTGTGGGATTGATGAGTGGAGGGCGTATTATTGTGCCGACGGGCACCGATGTTTTGGTAACACACCGTGACTATATGTCACCAGAGGTTTGGTACCTCCAGAGGTTTGGTACCTCAATAGCGACTTGTCCCTCGTGGTTAACACCACCGTGGGTTGGCCCCACTTGAGATATGGGATCGCCTCGCCGTGATTTGGTATCACACGATGGGTTGGCCCCATCACCCGATTTGTGTCTACGGACACCAAGTGTTTTGGTAACACATTGTGACTATATGTCACCAATGGTTTGGCACCACCAATGGTTTGGTACCACAACAGGGTAGAGCAGTGGCGTATGGTTGGCTAGGTTGGGTACACATTATTTTGCATATTAATTGTTATATGTTGTGTATGAAAATATTTTAAAACGGGGAAGGGTTACATATCGAGTCTTGGTGACTCACCTTCTCCATTATTTCTTTCAGGTGATGCTTAGATTGCGGACATGGAGCCGAGGGACTTGAGGAGGCCATGCGGTGGACTTAAAATGGACTTTAATTCTTGTTATTTTAAATTTGGTTATTGGGTTGTTTTATTTTGGATGTAATAAGGCCTCATTAAACTTTACTTTAGTTATTTTCTTATATGTTGGATATTTTTAATTTTAATTAAAATTTGAATTACGTTTTTTTCTAAATTAACACGAAAATGTTTATCGTGCCATCGAACACATCCGAAAATTTGTGTAATAACTTGACTTAATTAAACTTTCAATTTGGACTAAGTATAATTTCTAAAGATAACTTAAAATGAGCGCTTTCAACAAAACTTAAGTGGATTTAGAAAATGGGTTTCAAAAGTTCTTCTTAGTAACGACCCATATTCGGTCCTAACGATTGGGCGGGGTTTGAAATGTTACAAATTGGTATCGAGCCAGTTCAAAACTTCATTTGTGGGGCCCAAGGCCCAAAAATGTTTTAGTAGGCCTTATTAATTGATTTTGGGTTTTTAAAGCAGCATGGCCCAAGTCTCCGGCACCGATCCGCCCAGGTAAGTACCTCTAAACTTCTTTGTGGATTATATTCTGTAGAAGGGTAGGAAGCATGGAACGTAGATAGACTTATAGGAATTTGAACCCTAGGATTAGATTACTCAAACACACAAGCTAACATAAGACTTAAAGAACTAAACCAATCTATGACGTAGTCACTGAGCTAGGGTGTGGTAACCCCTGTACGCATGTCTAGGATTGGAACCGGAAGAGCCTGGTATTTAAGCAGTCCGAGTGACTCACCACCTCTTCGCAGTATCCTACCCGTGCGTAGCTTGGGTTCACCCTAACTCGTGGGGGCTCAGGTGTGGTAACCTCTGCGCATGTCTAGAAAGGTTCGGTGGGAGCTTGGTATTTAAGCAATCCGTGACTCACCTCCTCTCCACACTAAACCCGCTGGTGCGTAGCTTGGGTTCACCACGACCAAGAGGGCTCGGTCATAGGTAGAACACAATGACTAAAACCCAGAGGAATTAGCCTTGATTTTGAAAAAAATGATGAAACAACAAAACTTGGTTTTAAAACTTTTCAAATCACTCCTTTAGAAATAAGAACAACTCTTTTTACAATGTTTTACCCGAAAAGTTCAATTTGTGGAAAATTACGAAAATGCCCTTAGGGAAAAAATTACTAAAATACCTCGACTCATAAAATATCAAATCAATGATTTTGTCCAAAAAATTTTTTTAACTATTCTATAAATGTTCAACAACTTAGCCTTGAAAATCATCAGAAAATATTTGGTTTTGGAAAAATTACGAAAATACCTCAACTTATAAAATTACCAAAATGCCCCGAGTACAAAATTTTGCAACATCACCGCTTTTAAGAAGGAAAATTCTCAAAAGGGACCCTCAGAGTTTTATAATGGTTAAAACACCCTTGTGTTACAAAATTACCAAATTACCCTGGAGGACCAAATTACCAAAATACCCGGTTTTCAAATAATGCCATAACTTCAAATCTTATCAATTTTAATAATACCTCCAGGTGTTGAGAATTGCAAAACAACCTACTCTACTAAAGTTTTAAAATCTCTTTTATTACGAGAATACCCCAGTAGAAAATGACGAAAATACCCCGGGTTAGAAATAGCGTAAATGTCCAAGAGCGAATAGGTATGGAAAGTATTAAGGAATGGATGCAAGAACTTCTTTGTGTGAACTAGGATAGAAGATCAAACCTTGTTTGCACGAAAGAATCTCTAATTAAAATTTCTTCATAAAATTTCTTCATGAGTAATGAAGTGGAACAAACGCTAATACATAAAATTTCTCTTAATCGATTAAAAGCGCAGAGATAGAATGAGTTCTAGAGGACGTGGACGCCGTGGACGCGGTAGGGGTAGGATGATCGTGTCCGAACCCGTCAGTCGTCGACAAGGTTCTCAAACGATGTACCACCGCCACCACCACCTCCAAATTTTGGAGCAGAGGAGCAGGATCGAGACGGGAGGAGAGGCGATGCTCAAGCGGTATTGTGAGTCCTCGAATTGGTGGTCAGGTGGTGGAAATTTAGGAGCTCGAAACTGCTCCCGAGCGGATTCGGTCCAACTGAGCCGAGGTGTTCCGGTGTGTCGAGTGGCACCCAGTGTAGCAGTAGTATTACCGGAATCTACGAAGGGTAATGGATGATCTTGACCGACCGAGGAGGAAAAGTGAAAGGGCAGATGTCGCTTCTAAAGGATGAAGCGTACAGTGGTGGTGACGTTCGGGATGGAGCCACAAATGATGATCTTACGGGGACTACTTTAAAACCGCTTTTGGAAGAAGTATGTGGGCACCACTACATCGACGCAGAGAGGAAGGCTTTTCGGGTCTAGTACAAGGAACTAAGTCCGTGGTAGAGTATGAGGCGGAGTTTTAAGTGAGTAGGTATGCGGAGGAATCGTAGCCATTGAACACGTATTGTGGTCCGCTGAGGACGGACCGAGATGACTTGTGGTTACCGATTGCGCCGCAAAGTCCGTGAGTTTTCATCTCTTGTGGAAAAGGCTAAGGTAGCCGAGGGATCAAGGAGGCCGTGGAGGCGTAATTATAGTAGAAATAATCAAAAGAGAGGATTTGGGTCAATTTGGATCCAGTGGTAATGATCGAAGAAGGCTAGGCGAGTGGGCCAAATCAGCAAAGAAGGCCCGTAGCTACTAATCAAAGGCCGGCCAAGGCAATCGTTGTGGAAGTCCCATTGGGAGGTTGCTCGACCGCGATAGAGGATGTTTTGAGTGTGGGTCTTTAGAACATCGGTCGAGATTGTCCCCTAAAGCGAGCTCGAATCACCGAGGGCGTAACTGCATCGGGATGTAAATGTGGGACCGCAGAGGGTCGTGGTAATGGCGAGGAAGCAATGGTCCTAACCGAGGTCGTGGAACTCGTGGCGAGGTTCAAGCAACACAGAGGCTAGGCGACTGGCTTAGTCTATGCGGCAAGGCGTCATGAGGAGGGTGACGACCGGATGTCATAACCCAGACGCTTCGATTTTGGTCTCCCTTATTATGCATTGATTGATGTGGGGTCTACACATTCGCACGTAGCCGTGAGTGTGGTAGAGACTTTGAACCTAGACTCGAGATCAGCCGCTAGGGAGATGACCGTAGTGAGTCCTTTAGGTCACTCGTAGTAGTAGACAAACTTTTAGGACGCACTTCTAGAACTCTAAGGGGTCGATTCGGTCGATCCGATGGAACTACCATTCGGGAGTTCGATTTGATCCTGGAATGGATTAGTGGTTAAGTATCAAAGCGATTTGGATTGCGCTGCTAAGCGCATGGTTCTTAAGACTACCAAGGTGGTGAAGTGGTGATGATAGGTGATAGAAGGAATTACCTATCCAATGTGGTGTCTGCCTTGCAGGCGAAAAGATGGTCAAGAAGGGTTGTAAGGCGATTTGGTTCAAATCATGCGTTGGAAGTTAAGGAGTCGCAGTTGGAAAGGTCCGAACGGTTGGGGAATTTATGATGTGTTCCTGTAAGAACTTTCGGTCTACCTCCAGATCGGAAGTCGAATTCGGATAGACTTGCTACCCGAACAAGCACCGTGTCTATAGCACCTTCGAATGGCACCAAAGGAATTGGTGGAGTCAAGGCTCAAATTCGTGAGCTCTTGGATAAAGGATTTATTCGACCTAGTATATCTCCGTGGGGAGCACCTGTATTGTTTGTCAAGAAGAAGGACGGTTCGATGTGGATGTGCATCGACTATCGCCGCTTAAACAAGTTAACGATCAAAACAAGTACCCATTGCCTCGGATCGATGACTTGTTTGACCAGATTGAAGGGGCATCGGTGTTTTCAAGATAGACCTTAGGTCGGGTTACCATCAACTTAAGGTGAAGGGGTCGATGTTCACAAGATGGCTTTTCAACTCGGTATGGGCATTACGAGTTCTGGTGATGCCATTCGGGTTGACCAATGCACCGGGCGTTTATGGATTTAATGAATAGAGTATTTCAAGAAGATTCTAGACCAATTCGTCGTAGTGTTCATTGACGACATATTGGTTTACTCTAAGACGGAGGAGGAGCACGACAAGCATTTACGGATAGTCCTACAAGTGTTGAGGAAAATAGCCATGCCAAATTCGAGAAGTGCGAATTTTGGCTGAGGGAGGTGGCTTTCTTGGGTCACGTAGTGTCAGCGGAAGGGATTAGAGTGGATCCCCGCAAGATTGAAGCGGTATTGGAGTGGAAACCGCCTAAGTCGGTGGCAGAGATACGAAGTTTTCTGGGTTTAGCAGGGTATTATCGGAGGTTTGTGGAAGGGTTCTCTCTGATCGCAGCGCCATTGACTAAGTTGCTAAGGAAAGGTGTTCCATTTGTATGGTTGGAGAAGCGGCAAGAAAGCTTTGATAAGTCGAGGAAGATTCGACTAAGCTCGATTTTAGTACAACCCGAGGCGTGGAAATTATTCACGATCTATTGTGATGCATCTCACACTCGGTTTGGGGTGTGTGTTGATGCAGATGGGAAGGTAGTAGCCTATCGTCCCGTCACCGAGACCGCATGAGGTTAACTATCCAACTCACGACACGGAGTTAGCCGCAGCTTGTCTTCGCCTTGAAAATATGGAGGCATTATCTTTATGGGGAGAAGTCGGTAATTTACACGGACCATAAAAGTTTGAGGTATCTTCGACACGTAGGATCTCAATTTGAGACAATGTGATGGATTGAGTCATTAAGGACTACGATCGCTCCATCGAATATCATCCGGGTAAGGCTAACGTGGTGGCCGACGCGTTGAGCCGGAAGGTCGTGGCGGATTTAAGAGCAATGTTTGCTCGATTGAGCCTATATGATGACGGAAGCCTTTTGGCGTAACTTCGTTAAGCCAACATGGATCGAGGAGATTAAGGATAAACAATTGGTGGATGAAGGGTTAAATGCTAAGAGAATGCAAGTTCGTGGATGGTGGTTTAGAAGGGTATAGTCCGATCGGTGATGGTGTGCTATGTTTTCGTGGACGGCCCAGATGCCAAAGGACGTGGAGTTGAGGCGAAAAATTCTCCAGGATGCTCATAGCAGCCCATACGCTATGCATCCGGGAGGAGGCAAGATGTATGGAGATCTACGGAAACAGTTCTAGTGGCCCGGATTGAAGCGTGAGATAACGGAATTCATAGGGAAGTGTTTGACGTGTCGTTGAGTTAAGGCTAAACACCGCTTACCATCGGGACTACTTCAACCGGTAAAGATTCCTCAATGGAAATGGGAGAGGATCACTATGGATTTCGTCGCTGGTCTACCCTTACGCCCAAAGAAGAAAGATGCGCTTTGGGTGATCGAGACCCGTCGACTAAATCACTCACTTCATACCCATGAGAATGGATTACTCACCCGAAGCTAGCTGTTGTATGTGGTCGAGATAGTCGATTACATGGTGTACCAGATCGCTTATCTCAGATAGGGACCCAAGGTTCACTTGAGGTTTTGGAAAGCGTTACATCAAGCATTGGTACGCGATTGATTTCAAAGACGCCTTTCCATCCTCGACGGGACGGACAATGAAAGGGTCATACTGATCTTAGAAGATATGTTTGAGGGTTGTGTCTTGGAATTCGAGGTAGTTGGGAGGAATTCCTACCTTTGGCCGAGTTTGCCTACAACAATAGCTACCAAGCGAGTATTCGATGGCACCTACGAAGCAATCAGATGGATTTGAAATGCCGAACTCCGACGTGTTGGACGGAGTTGGGTGAACGACAAGTGTTGGGCCCAGATTGGTAGCGAGACCAAGACAAAGTCAAAGTGATTCGGTCTCGTCTCAAGGAAGCATCAGATAGGCAGAAGTCTTATGCCGATCTCAAACGCAAGGAAATGGAGTATGCTGTGGGAGACAAGGTCTTCCTGAAGGTGTCGCCTTGGAAGAAGGTACTAAGATTTGGGCGAAAGGGGAAGTTGAGCCCAAGATTCATTGGCCCATATACAGTATTGAAGCGGATAGGACCGGTAGCTTATCAGCTTGAACTGCCGGCAGAGTTAAGTCAGATACATGACGTCTTTCACGTATCAATGTTAAGACGGTATCGGTCAGATCCATCACATGTGGTGCCCGTGATGTAAATCGAGGTTAACGCGACTTATCTTTTGAGGAGGAACCGCTCAGATCGTGGATAGGGATATAAAGGTTCTGCGTAGGAAGTCAGTGCCCTTAGTGAAAGTGCTATGGCGGAACCATGGTGTGGAAGAAGCTACGTGGGAACCTGAGGATGTGATACGACGGCAATACCCTCATCTGTTTTAGTTATGTAATTTCGGGACGAAATTTATTTTAAGGGGGGTAGAACTGTAACATCCCAAAAATGGGGTTACCTGGAATTTAATTATTTTTCCTATGTATGAATGGTTGAGGCATTACTTATGAAATAATAATGATCAAATTAAGGCTTTGTGTTGGCTCGATTTGGTAGGAAATTTTAGTTTTTAACTTTTAAGGTAGGGAGCCTTAGCAAGAGGATGTTATAAGAATAAATGGGGATAATTTGGACATAAAATGAGCCTAGACTAAGTGGCAAAGTAAGCCCACTTAAGAGCTACATGTGACGCCACCAAGGAGCAAGGGAGAGCTTGTGTTCGAGTCATGAAATCCTCTTTTGGCAATATATTGATTTGCACTTGAGGGAGAGTCCTCTCTCCCTTTAAACTCTTTAATTATTATTAATAGATAATATAAGCATATTATTTTAAGGATAATCAAGTAGATCATGGAGATTTAAAAGAATTATCATTGGATTATTATTAGAAAATTTAAATTATTTGAATGGTTTTAAATTAAGTGGTCTAGAGTGATTCAAGGAAGATTGATGAATCTTGAACTCTTTGTTAGAAGAAGTGGACGGCAAGGACACTAGGGGGGGAGTGCCGAATGCTTATATAAGCACCTAAGTGATCACCTTGTTTTCTTTTTTTCCAAGTTTGCTAGCCGAATCTCCAAACCCTCTCATCTTATATTTTTCTTTCTTTTACATCCTCTCCAAAACCTTGGCCGAATCCTCCACATCTCCATAGCCCATCTATTTCTTTTCTTCATAGATCAAAACCCCTATTGTCCTACCTCCAAATAGCCGAATCTATACCCTCTTGTAGTGCCGAAACCTCACATTCCTCCTTGGTTGCACTTTGGCCGAATAGTGCAGTGGCATTGATACTCCGGGACTTCTTTGTAATTCAATCGATTGTCAAGGTAAGGGATGGCCGAACCCTCCTTTTGTATTTTCTTTTTCTTGTCGACTTATGGGATTGAATGGAAGCCGAAGTTTCGGCAACTAGTAGCAAGAGTTCTAACCAAAGTGTTGAAATCGATGATAGGCACTTCGGGATCTCAAAACGCAGAGATCGGATCCGCATTCTCGACATTCGGTTTTGGGTAGGTGGTGGTAAGTGTCTACTTATAAAAGATTACTCCTCTAATGATTAAGAAAAGTAAAGCCATGGTTGCTAATATTGACCAACTGTAGTTTATGAACCAGATTTGCGATTCAAAGTGCAAAGCTAGGATTCAAGCGATTAGGTAAGGATGCGTACAAAATATGACCCTTTAAATTATTTGGTTTGGCGAATGGCCATATTACTAACCTTGATAGTTGGTAGATATAGGGGCAAGGACTTAGGGTGTGGCCGATTGATTATCTTCTGGATTTAAGACTATCGTGGTATCGTGTGTACATACACACTATATAATATATTAACTATGCTTAACTTTGTGAATGCTCATTTTATTAATGTAGCATTGGAATTAATACCAAATCGGTATAAGTGGTGATTCGTAAGTACCGTTAATGTGATTTATTATTATTAATGCTTTTGGTAAGCATGATGTATTGACACATGAAATTTAAGAATGTGATGGCATGAAACATATGTATGTTTATCTGCTGTGGGATTGATGAGTGGAGGGGGTATATTATTGTGCCGACGGGCACCGATGTTTTGGTAACACACCATGACTATATGTCACCAGAGGTTTGGTACCTCCAGAGGTTTGGTACCTCAATAGCGACTTGTCCTCGTGGTTAACACCACCGTGGGTTGGCCCCACTTGAGATATGGGATCGCTCGCGGTGATTTGGTATCACACGATGGGTTGGCCCCATCACCCGATTTGTGTCTCACGGACACCAGTGTTTTGGTAACACATTGTGACTATATGTCACCAATGGTTTGGCACCACCAAAGGGTTTGGTACCACAACGGGTAGACAGTGGCGTATGGTTGGCTAGGTTGGGTACACATTATTTTGCATATTAATTGTTATATGTTGTGTATGAAAATATTTTAAAACGGGGAAGGGTTACATCTTGAGTCTTGGTGACTCACCTTCTCCATTATTTCTTTCAGTGATGCTTAGATTGCGGACATGGAGCCGAGGGACTTGAGGAGGCCATGCGGTGGACTTAAAATGGACTTTAATTCTTGTTATTTTAAATTTGGTTATTGGGTTGTTTTATTTTGGATGTAATAAGGCCTCATTAAACTTTACTTTAGTTATTTTCTTATATGTTGGATATTTTTAATTTTAATTAAAATTTGAATTACACGTTTTTCTAAATTAACACGAAAAATGTTTATCGTGCCATCGAACATCCGAAAATTTGTGTAATAACTTGACTTAATTAAACTTTCAATTTGGACTAAGTATAATTTCGGCAAGATAACTTAAAATGAGCAGTTTTCAACAAAACTTAAGTGGATTTAGAAAATGGGTTTCAAAAAGTTCTTCTTAGTAACGACCCATATTCGGTCCTAACGATTGGGCCGGGTTTGGGCTGTTACACCAATGGCCTTATTACAACGAGATTTAAAATCCACTAAATAAGAATATAAAATAATAACTAGAGTCTTTTTGTTGGATCCAAATGTTCTTTTGCATGGCCACCTTGCGCTCCTCTCCAAATTCGATCCGATGCACTAAATGCTACCCAAATGTTAATTAATTGGTTGAGTCGCGAGACTCGGTGTGCAACCCTCATGCACCATTAGATTTGGGCCTTAGCCCCATAAAACTAAAATAATCAGAATTAATATACATAATAAAAATAATATGCGAGCCCAACCCAAATCCTAGGTTTCCATCCGCTACACGCCCCCGTACCAGCCATTCACACCATTGGGGATTTCTACAATCAACCCACACCACTACACACCTTGATGGCAGTTGTGCTGCTCATCATCAGATCATGGCCATAGCCACTACAACAGATCACGGCAAAAGCCGCTACAACAGATCACGGTAAAAATCGCTACAACAGATCACGATAAAAACGCTACAATAGATCACGGTGAAAATCGCTACAACATATAACTTCCTCCTTTCATCAAACCCAACCCATGCAATCACATAAAATCAATATACTTATATCGTTTAATCAGAACATTCACTAACCTGATGATTTGTTTTTACCCTCTTTAGGTTTCCTCTATTATGCCTGGATTTCGGCATTTATCAAAATATACAAGACTTATAATCATATATTAATCAAACAGATCTAGATGGTGGGAAGGTGTTACACACCTGATTATGTCGATACCCTTGCTAAATCGATTTACTGCCTTCTATCTACCACTTTGCTCAAAAAGCCGGAAAGATGTGAAAATAGGCCTCTCCTATTTTTGGCCATAGTTAGTGTTTTACCCAATTTCATATATTTAAAAATAAACAAATCTCCTTACCTTGAAATCTTGAAGGTAACACGATTCAAGTGTTACCGAACTACAACATAGAGATCTATGTAATTGGCCCCACTACAGATCCCGGAATGCCAAAAAAGAAAGAAAATCACAAGATTAATTCCATATGGCCATTCGGCTATGGCCTCCAAAAGCCAAAAAAGGATCAAAAGAAAACCCAAATCGTTACTTACCCTACAGAAGATTTCGGCTATCCCTTGTAGAAAGGTTCGGCAACCATAGAACATTAGGGATCTAGAAGTTTCGGCTTTTAAGGAATCCCAAAAAAATGAACTAGATGTGTTTTTCGGCTTTTAAAAGAATTGAATGGAGTTTCGATTTTGGCTTAGGAAAAGTAAACAAAAGAGAGCCTTAGAAATTCCGGCTAGGAAGTAATTTTAACGAAAGAAAAAAAAGAAAAGAAAAGTTTCGACAACAGAGAATGAGAGAAAAGAATAGGGTTCAAATGCCAAAATTGAAGAGATCCTATCCCTATTTAAAGAGAATTTCGGCACCCAGATATATACTAAAATAAATAAATAAACAAATAGAATAAACCTACACTCCCTAATCGACTCAAATCACCAATTAAATTCCTTTATTATCACTAAATTTTAGCCTCAATCCTCATCCAAAAATTCCATTACTAACCAAAAATCCAATTTGAATTACATTCAAATTGCCTTCCTCGAACAACAGCCATTCTTTGGGTGTTTTGGTCCACTTCAACCACCTTCCCCACGCCTGTAGCAAAATAGGAAATTATTTTGCACAAGGCAACTCGAACCCGAGACCTCCAAGCACAACCACACACTACCAACCACTGCACCAGAACTTTTCTTGTGATATGTTTCATTCTCAACTTCTTTTAAGGCCTATTTCACAACGACCAAATCATCCAAAACAAATCCAAAAATATTTGACAACACCAGGCTTCGAACCTCCAACCTTTTCACTATGGTACACGCCCCTTGCCACTGCGCCACATATTTTATTTGAGTCATAATTCCTTCCCAATTAATTATCAACCTTTATTCTGTACTCCAGGTTTACTTAAAAAAAAAACACAACATTTCGCACAACGCGACTAAAACCTTGTTGCCTCCTCCTGCTCCTAATGCCTTTGCCACTGGGCCAAGCATATCCTTATGTCATGAAACAGCCCCAACTAATTATAAGACCTAAGCTCTGGCCTTCATACTAACATATGCGAAATAAAAGTTTTTGCCATACCCAAGACTTGAACTTTTAACCTCCAGTTTATTTAAAACGCCACAAGCCACCAAACCACCTACTTCCTTGTGATATTTTTTAACCCAACAATATTTTAAAAGCCTTATGACTACCACCAACTTCCCTAAAAATTAAACTAAACATGCAATAATAATTTTTTTTTAAAAGAAAATGTCCATTCAAACTTTTCATGATAAAATAATTTTATTTCTGCTTGAATAATATTTTAAGAAAAATTACTATTTAAATTTATTAGTGATATTATAAAAGTAGAGGGACAAACTATGTAAAAGAAAGTAAAGCATATAAATCAAATCCCCAAATTTTAGCATAATCTAGGGTCAATTAAAAATTGACCATTATCTTATTTTAGTATAAACCACATATTATTTTTTTTAGTACCTTCAAATTATATATACTCATATTGTATATTAATGAAAATTTAATGATAGAAATTAATATAAAAATATAAGAACTAAATTAAAAAATATAAAAATTAAATCGAGAATAATAGAAAATTAATATTTCTAAATTATAACTTCGCTCATCACATCGATAACATAAATAAAATAATTAATTATATGACAAGGACAAAATTATGGAAAATATTTGATAAATTGACTACATAGAGTTTAATATTATGCCACATTAAATTTTATTATAATTCGCTTAATATGTTTAAAAGGGAGGAAAAATTAGTATACAATAATTACACATTAATCTAAATCCAAACAATAATTACAAGTTTTTTTAAGACAAAGTCCATTCTCTCGCCACACGAACCCACTTATTCTAGGCCCAAATTCAGGGTGTTACACCATACGGGCTAAGGGTGTTACATTAGTGGTATCAGAGCTATGGTTTAGTCGGTTCTCGGACTAAACGTAGCATATGTGGAGTTTAGAAATACATGCCATTATATAACCTGTGATAGTGTGATTTTTCCTGACTCTAATGAAAATTATTTTTCAAATAGATAGAGATGCTTTCCAACTAAGCTAATTCTGATATTGCTGGAAGTGATACTCATGTGCTTGAGTAAAAAAATGTTACATATGATAAAGGGGACTTATAAAGGTACGGATAAATGTTTTGTAGTGAACGTTGTTAATGATAAATGTTAAGTGATATGTGTGTATTTACAAAAGATAAATTTTGAGGCTTGTGATCTCTACCCCCTTACCAGTATAGTTTTATACAATGAAATTCACAAGATTTATATGGATTAAACTCATGAATGTGAAACTAAAGAGTTTAATGGCTAAATGATTAATGATGTAGTTAGAACCGAGAATGTGTTAGTAAATAAAGTTTGGTTCTGAAGAGAGATATTAGATTTTTCTAAAATTATTTAGGATATACAATGCCTATTAAAGAAAGAAGTTATTTATGAGAAATTGATTGATTCAAATATGGTATCTACAGAATGTGCTAACTGAAAAATTTCTTCCGAATAAGCTTTGCGAGTGAACTGAATGATGTGAGATTATTGATGACTATATAGGTTAGTGGAATAGTGATGAAATTGTAAAAATATTGAATACAGTTGTTATAATCGGGTATATATTATAGTAATCCCTTCTGGGTATTTTATATGGGTTTTCTACATGTACTGTTATTCTTATAGGCAGATGCAATATTTATCGTATTGAAAAGCTAGTAAATTATGATAGATGGAGTTATTGTAAGTCAGGTTGATTCATGAATGGTATCGCTCTACATTACTTGGGTTTCTAATTCATCATGATTGATATAAGATTTAATGATAAGGTTCATATGATGTTATTTACTACTTCTACTATTGAAGCCCTGAACTGCAAATATGCAAATTATATTGTATTTATCATAGTTGTTTCTACCGATGTATACGTGATATTACTCTTTTGAATTTTCTCTGAGATATCATCACCTCTATTATTGAAACATGGTTTATCTGAGAAAGATATTCATCGGTCAGAGATAATTACATTCATTACCATAATAAATATTGACTTGATCATGAGGTATGGTGATAGAGATCACAGATTATAGAAACTAAATTACTGCATTGGTTATACTTGGGGCCACTTTCTATTTTCCCTCTTTTGATTTGAAGTGCACTATTGATATTAAAGTGTTGCTTTATCTATACGGTTGAAATGTCAGTCATATTAATACACAATGGTTTTGAATCTATCTGATGGTTGTGGCTTTGGAAAAACTCAAAGCTTCAATGTTAATAATTGAAGTAGCTACATTGATGACATAGTTATTACAGAGAAGATGTAAGAGTTGAATGGACCGATAAATATCAGTAAAGTTTTGTCCAGTTGAAAGCTTTGTTGATCAAAGTATTGATTCTGATTTAGCCTAAATTGGGTAAGGAACTATTTATTAGAGTAATGTAACATTGAATGGGATTAGACTGTGTCTTGATGCTGTAAGGCAAAGTAATAGCCTGTACTTTCAGACAGTTAAAAACCACATGGAAAGAATTACTCGATATATGATCTAGAATTGACGGCTATTGTTTTTGTATTGAAGTCCGACAACATTACTTTTTTGGTGAAAAATGTTGTATATTCACCGATTATAAAATTTTGAAGTATCTGATATTGCTAAAAGGTTTGAACCTGAGATAGCGTATATGGTCTGAAATATTGAAAGATTATGATTTGATAATTGTATATCACTTGGAAAGAATGAATGTGGTTACAGATGTTCTGAGTAGAAAATCTCTGTATATTTTGCAAGCCATGGATATCGAATATGATTGTCTGATAATAACCTAATTTTAGCTGAGTATAAAGCTAAATCAATGTCTCTACAATAGATTAGTGAAACTCAGAAAAGTAATAATGAGTTGTGAGTTAAATGAGTACAGAGTGAGATAATTTTTGAATCAGAATTACATAATAGATTCAGTAAATGTTTATTAATTAGAGACATAGTTTGTGGACTGAAGAAATTAGAGCTTGTACTGGAAATTTTACATGAATAATCACAGAGGTACTACACCTGTTTCTCAGGAGAATGATAAAATGCATAATGATTTGAAAAAGATATATTAGTAGCCCAGAAATGAAATGTGATATTTTTGAAATTGTACCTAAATGATGGATGTACCGCCAAGTTAAGGATGAAATTTTCAAAATGGTTATAGTCAGAGAAAATACCGAAGTGGAAATGGGAAAAAGCTACTATGAACTTTATGTTGGGATTATCCCTGTCTATGAAAAAGAAAGATATTATTTGAGTAATTATTGATTGTTTGACAAAGCCTGCACATTTTATTCCAACATGAATAGATTTCTCGCTTGATAGATTACTTGAATTACTTGTTTTTGAGATTGACATTATGATGTGCTAGTTTCTATTATTTCTAATAGAGATATGCGGTTTATATTTCGATTCTGAAAAAAGTTACAAGAAACCCAGGGTACATGGTTACATTTTAGTATGGTATTTCATCCTCAGATGGATGATCAATCTGAACATATGATTCAGATTTTGGAAGATATGCTTCGATGCTGTGTACTTGAATTTGAAGGTAACTGAGAAAACTATTTGTCTTGGGTTGAAATTACTTATAACAGTTAACAGTCAAATATAAAATTTTACTGTGTAAGGTTTTATATGGTCATAAATGTAAAACTCCAGTGTTTTGGACGGAGCTCAGTGAGAAAAGATACATGTAGTAGATTTGATTCTTTGAAACCGAAGAAAGATGAAAATGATCTCGCATACGCTTTAAAAGCAAGAATTGAATGTCGAAATTCGATCTGGGCTAAAATGAAAAGAAATGGAGTTTCAGATTGGCAACAAAATATTTATGAAAGTTTCAGCATGAAAGAAAGTTCCTCAGTTTGGCCGTAAAGGCAAATTAGGCCCGTGGTCTATCGAGTCATATAAGATTATGAAAAGAATCGGACCTGTTGCATATTGACTGATAATATTATCAGAGTTCTACAGAATTCACAATGTTTTATGAGTATATGTATTATGATAGTATCGATTAGACCCATCATCTGTTATTACTTTGATAAATGTTAAATTCAGCCTGACACGAATTACAGTGAGAGATTGATTGAAATTTTGGCACTAGAAGAGAAAAACTGAGAAATGAAAAGGTAGCTTTAGTAAAAGTTTCTGACAATGACATGATATAAAGGGAGCTACCTAGGAACTGGAGGAAACTATGAGTGAGAGTAATGTTTGAATCTTTTTACTAGTAAAATTTTCGAGGACAAAAATTTCCTAAGGGGGAAAGTTGTAACAGCCCATTTTTCGGTGAAATCAGAATAGTGGTTTCGAGACCACAAACTCGAGCCAAAAATAAAATTTATTTTTATTTTATTTTATTTTATGGTCCGTAATATGATATAAATATCATGTGAGAATTTTGATAAGAAAATTTTACCGATTATGTACTTAATTACATGAAGGACTAAATCTTATAAAATGCGAAAGTTGGATTCTAGTAAATAGAACAATCAAAATAATTATGGAATTCAAAACTTGAGGTCTTTATATGGTAATTAGATCATCAATTAAAAGTTAGTAGATATTTTTGGATGATTCATCCATGGAAAATTAGAAAAAGGCTAAGGACTAAATTGGAAAGTGATAAAATTAAAAGATGATAAATAATTAAATAAAAATAAAAATCATTTTATATCATCTTTTTCCCCAAATACTTCATGGAAGCCCTAGGAAAGAGAAAGCAAGCTTTTTGGTCAAATTGGTAAGTTTTCATGTCCCGTTTTTAGTAATTTTTATATTTTTGAGATCGAAAAAGCTTAATTTGTCTATTTGGGGGATTAATTTGAAAATATATCAAAGTATAAAATTTATACCATGCTGAAATTATGAAATTTATGGTAGAAAATGAAAGGTTGTTGATAGATAAACAACTTTACAAAGTGAATTTTGATGAAAAGTTGATTTAGGGATTAAATTGTAAAAATGTGAAATCCATGGGAAAATTTTGAATTTTATAGAATACAAGTATAACACCCCAACCCGGCCCGTGAGTCCTGACCGGATCTGGTATGTCACGGAGTAAAATAGTTTGAATCTTTTTGAGTGTCTGGTGAAAACTTGTTAAAATGTGGCTAAGGTATTAAATCGGGGTTAATAAAACTCAGTCGGGATTATTTTTATAAACATGGTTGGGTTGATAAACCCTTTGAAAACGTTTGATCATGTAAAATTTTAAAATCGTCAAAGTTATAATTGACTTGGTGTATTTTTGTTACCCGATGGTAACATCTTAAAAAAAAAACTCGTAAAAGTTACTTAGTTGGAAAATGTTGCTTTTAACCGGTTTACATAACATTTGTAAATTCATTTGTAGTATAGCATAAGTAAAGCAAATTAACTATGTAAACATCCAAATAAAATTTAGCGGCCTTATTACAACCCAAATTTAAAACTTAGAAAAGAAAATAAATAAACTTAAAGATAATAAATTAAATTCAAATCCATCGAATAAGCATGGCCGCCTCGAGTCCTCTCCGGCTCCATCTCCGCGATCTACTCATCTGCAAAATGGTAAGGGAAGGGGTGAGTCACCAAGACTCAGTGTGTAAATCCCCCACCCGGAAATGTAACTCATACACAAATCATTAATAAACATGCACATGCAACCCCACTAACCATCCATACTCCTTAACTACCCCATGTGGTCAAAACCACCGTGGTGGTCAAAACCACCGTGACTAGTGTCACAAATTAAATGATGGGGCCAACCCATCGTGTGGTCAAAACCACGATGACCATAGGTCACAAAATATCATAATGTGGTCAAAACCATCGGTGGTACCAAACCACCGGACTTAGTCACAATTATCATCGGTGTGGTCAAAACCATCGGTGACCAAGTCACAATAAATCTGATGGGGCCAACCCATCTTGTGGTCAAAACCACCGTGACACCATCCATAAAATCATCCCCCTCCTCTCATCAATCCCACCATCATCATGCTCACATATCAATTATCATATATCATGTATTTAGGCATGGCATTTAACAGCATGTGATGGCATACAAAATCATATATCAAAGATCACGTATTGGGGACTTACCCGGAGTCCATGCTTAAGCCCACAAGCATATAACATAGATCACTACCATATTTATTAACAAGGCAACAATATAGCAAAGTTTACTAATAAAGTGTGTAAAGAGTTTACACACCTGTTACCACCGAAATTCCTAGATCCCGAAGATTCGATCAACGACGCTAGATTCTTGACCCTATAATCGGCCAACAATAGGGTTAGGGACTTTAGCCTATTCGGCCAAACTAAAAGAAATACCAAAGGCTCTTGCGGCACTTACCTTAAATGGATTTGATTTCCAAACAAATCCCGAAGCCTTAATTAGCCCCTAAATCCATGGCACACATTAGTTTCGGCATTTAAACATAAACTTTTTAACAAATGGCCCTTGGCCAAATGTAACTTATTCACTTACCCCACTTACCGAAATCCCGAAATTATCACTTGAGTCTTCGAGATCCCTACCAAAACACCTGTTAGAATCGGCTATAAGTAAATCTATGGAAAGTGGCCTATGGCCAAATAGTGTAGGTGTCTCACCTTTGAAAAATCAACACCGATAGTCTCCAACAACATACCTCGCATTAACTACAATAAAGAAATACCATCTTGTGATCTTTATGAATCATTCTACCATCCCAAAAGAGAAGAAACAACCCGATTACTTTAAGGAAGAAAATACTTACCCCAATGCCACTTGGAGAACTACAAAGAGAAGTTGATGTTCCCTAAGAGATTCGCCAACACAAGATGGAAGGGCTGGAATTTTCTCTAAAAGAGGGGGTAGGTTCGGCTAAAAAGAAGCAAGAGAAGAAGAGAACTTTTGAAGAATTTTGGCAAGAGAGGCTAGGGAGAATTCGACAGCAGCAGTTTGGAGAGAAAGAAAAGAATTTTTATGAAATTCGGCCCCTCTCTCTAGGTGATAAATCGAATGTGGACAGCCCTCCCCCAAGGAGTCCTATAACCGGCCATCACCTCACTTTTTGGTGATAATTCCAGCTTTTAATTATCAAAAATAAAGCAAGATTATCCTACATTTTATCTCCTAGCTACCCCCTTCAAAATAAAAGAAGAATAAACTAACAATATTACTCTTTCCAGATTAAAATTTAAAGGAAATCAAAGTCTATCTTTATCACCTTAAGAGTCTAAAATCAAACCATCACTTCCCCCCCTAACGCCACTTTTGAAAAAATAAAAAAACCCAATTACTGACTCCTTGATTCAACACAAGACCTCACCGCCACAATTTCTTCTCAATGCCCCCATGCCATTCCTCCCAATTGACTTTCATGTCATAAAACCTCACCACTTATTTATAAGACCTTCCTAGGCCAATCACCCCAAAAATAAAATGCCAAAACACCACTCCAAAGAAATGAACCTATGACCTGCGCCATCATCACCTCCAAGCCCAAGCCACTCCACCAACTCAACTTTCATGTCTAAACCTTACCCATAAAATTCTTTAAAGCCTTCTTAACTTAACCCTTTCTTTAACGCCCAAAAAGCCCAAAAGAAAAACACTTCCCCCTTGTAACTCCCAAGATTCGAACCTCCTCCCTTGCAACACCCTTAGACGCACCAAGCCAATCATGCCAATTAAATCCTTGTGTCATGTTCCTTTCAAAATTTTCCTTAACCCCTTATCTCACCTAGCTCCCTTCTTTTAAATACTTAAAAAGAAATTTTTAGCCCTAAGTCAAGCCTAGCTCGGGGTTATTTCTAGACACTAGAACATGCCAAATAAAATCATAGTATTTATTTCTTCAAGCACACACATGGGAAATTAATTAAATTACAAACAACCCCTAATTTAGGTGTTACAGCTTCTACCCCTTAAAAAGAATTTCGCCTCGAAATTACTTGGATCAAGAGTCATGTATTGTCAGCAGATCACATCCTCGGGTTCCCATGTGGATTCCTCCGCACCATGGTTTCGCCATAACACCTTTACTAACCAAGACCGACTTCCTACGAAGAACTTTGACATCTCGATCCAAAATTTGCACCGCTCCTCCTCGAAAGACAAGTCCGCTCACCTCAATTTCTGCAAACCACTACATGTGATGGATCCGATCGATAGTGCCTCATTATCAAACGTGGAAGACATCATGGATCCGCTCAATTCACGGCAACTCAAGTCGGTAAGCTACGGTCCCACACGCTTCAACACCGTACAAATCGATGAATCTAGGGCTTAGCTTGCCCTTCCTACCAAACCTCATCACCTTCTTCCAAGGGATACCTTCAAGAAGACCTTATCACCCAATGCATATTCAACCTCTCGGGCTTAAGATCGGCAGAGATTTACGCCTTTCCGACGCATCTTTAAGACGATCCCGGATTACTCTAACTTTATCCTCCGTCTCGGCCACTAACTCTAGTCCCAACATCTGACGTTCTCCTAATTCCGTCGAACATGTTGGTGTACGACATTTTTGACCATACAGCGCCTCATACGGTGCCATCTGAATACTCGCTTGATAACTATTGTTATAAGCGAACTCTGCCAAAGGTAGGTACTCCTCCCAACTACCACGAAAATCCGAACACGCCCTCAACATGTCTTCCAACACTTGCATTACCCTCTCAGATTGTCCATCGATTTGTGGATGAAAAGCCGTCTTGAAATTCAACCGTGCCTAACTCCTGATGTAAGGCCTTCCAGAATCTCGACGTAAACCGAGGATCTCGATCTGAGATAATGGACACAGGTACTCCATGTAACCGCACTATCTCTGTGATGTACAACTTGGCTAATCTTTAAAGCGAGTAGTCAACCCTCATTGGTATGAAATGAGCCGACTTAGTCAACCGGTCTACTACCACCCAAACTGCATCTTTCTTACTGGGCGTAAGGGGAAGCCCACTTACGAAATCCATAGTAATCTCCTCCCATTTCTATTGTGGGATCTTTACCTACCGTAATGTACTCGATGGCAATTGATGCTCACTTAACTTGTCGGGCATGTCGACACTTGCCCACTAACTTGGTTACTTCCGCTTGCACCTAGCCACCAAAACGCTCCCTTAAATCCCAATACATCTTGCTACTTCCGGGTGCATAGCGTACGACCGCTATGAGCTTTTTAAGGATTCACGCCTCACTCATTATCCTTAGGCATGCATACTCTCCCCGAAAGTACAACACTCCATCAACGCTCAAGTTTGAAACCTTCGACCTCACCATTCTCAGACTTGCAACCTTTGAGTATTCAAAGCTTCATCAGTCATCTGCCTTTCCTTGACCTCATTAATCTAAGACGGCTTCACTTGCAATTCCGCCAAAAGGCTTCCATCCTCATAGAGACTTAGATGAGCAAACATTGCTCGCAAATCCGCTACCACCTTTCGGCTTAATGCATCAGCTACCACATTAGCCTTCCCCAGATGGTATTCGATTGAGCAGTCGTAGTCCTCCAACAACTCAATCCACCTCCACTGCCTCAGATTTAAATCTTTCTAAGTCAGGAGGTACTTCAGACTTTTGTGATCCGTGTACACTACCGACTTGTCCCCACACAGGTAGTGCCTCCAGATTTTCAAGGCAAATACCACAGCAGCCAATTTCAAGTCATGTGTCGAGTAGTTAGCTTTGTGAGGCCTCAACTGCCGTGACGCATAAGCGACCACCATCCCTTCTTGCATCAACACACACCCTAAAATAGTATGTGATGCATCACAGTACACCGTGAACTCCTTTCCAGCCTCAGGCTGAATTAAGACTGGTGCTTCACAAGATCCTCTTGACTTATCGAAACTCTCTTCGCTTCTCGCACCACACAAATGTAACTCTTTTCTCAATAGCTTAGTCAATGGTACTGCTATTAAGGAGAAATTTTCCACAAATCTCCTATAATATCCTGCCAACCCCAGAAAACTCTGAATTTTCGTAACTGACTTTGGTGGCTTCCACTCCAATACCGCCTCAATCTTACGGGGATCCACCCTAATTCCCTCAGCTGAAACAACATGTCCTAAGCCAAAACTCACACTTGCTGAATTTGGCGTGCAACTGTTTCTCCCTTAGAACTTGTAGAACCACATGAAGATGTGCGTCATACTCCTCTTCCAACTTCGAGTACACCAAAATGTCATCTATGAAGACCACGACGAATCGATCCAGATAGGGTTGGAAAACCCAATTCATCATGTCCATAAACGCAATCGGTGCATTCGTCAAACCAAATGGCATTACCAGAAACTTGTAGTGGCCATACCGAGTACGGAATGCCGTCTTGTGAACATCAGCCTCCTTCACCTTAAGCTGATGGTACCTTGACCTAAGGTCAATCTTAGAGAATATCGATGCCCCTTTGAGTTGATCGAACAGATCGTCAATCCTAGGCAAAGGATATCGGTTCTTTATTGTCAACTTGTTCAGCTACCAATAGTCTATACACATCCTCATTGTCCCATCTTTCTTCTTGACAAAAAGCACTGGAGCTCCCCAAGGCGATACACTTGGTCGGATGAACCCTCTATCCAGCAATTCCTGGATCTGCACCTTCAACTCTACCAATTCCTTCGGCGCCATCCGATACGGAGCTATAGATACGGGCGATTTTGGGCAACAAGTCTATACCAAATTCAACCTCGCGGTCCAGAGGTAGACCCGGAAGTTCCTCTAGAAACACATCCACATATTCCCTTACAGTCCGGACATCTCCCATAGTAACATCCTTAGCTTCCAAGGCACGGACATGCACCACATAAGCTTCACAACCCTTCCTAACCATCCTTTTCGCCTTCAACGCAGAAACCATATTAGACAGGTAATCTCTCCTTTTTCCTATCATCACCACCTCATCACCTTCCATGGTCTTTACTACCATGCGCTTAGCTGCGCAATCCAGGCTAGCCTGATAATTTACTAGCCAATCCATCCCGAGGATTAAGTCAAACTCTCGGAACAGTAGTTCCATCAAGTTAGCCAAGAACACGACCCCTTGGAGTTCTAGGGGTACGTCTCTATAGAGTTTACTTACTTCTACAGAGTGACCTACGGGGCTTAATACAGATATCTTCCTAGAAGTAAGCTCAGAGTCTAGATGCAGAGTTTCCACTACGCTACTAGCAATGTACGAGTGGGTTGAGCCAATGTCAATCAAAGTATTATAGGTACACCAAAGATTAAAAACATACCGATTATGATGTCCGTGCAAGGCCGCTCTCCTCTTGACGCCTCATGGTATAGACTAGACCAGTTGCTAGCCTCGGTACCACCCAGATTCCATTCGGTGCCCCACGACCTCCGCCAAAGACCATTACCTCCTCTTCCTACACCACGACCCCTCTGAGGCTGTTGATTATCCCTTCTATTCGGTGCACGATCCTGACCCTTGGATCTCAGTCTAGCTACTTTCTTCAGATAATCTCTAACTCGATGCTCCAAGGACCCACACTCGAAGCATCCACGATTACCATTCCAACACTCCCCCGTGTGAGACTTGCCACACCGAGCACACCAGGGCGGCCATTGAGGATTAGCAGTAGCAGCAGGCCTAGCAGCTTGATCCGACCCACCAAACCTCGTCCTCTTTTGCTGATTACCAAAAACCTTGAAGGTCCCGAGCTCCTCTTATTCCAATTTCTATCTTGGTTCCGTCTAACCGACTGTCTTACCCCTTCAGCAACCTTTGATTTCTCCACTAGGACAGTGAACTCCCATTCCTGCTGTGGAGCTATCATCATCCTCAGCTCATTTCTAAGCCCATCCTCAAATCTAACACAGCGTTCATTCTCGGTACCCACAATACCACGAGCATACCTACTCAACCGAAAAAATTTGACCTCATACTCCGCCACCGTCTTATTGCCTTGAACCAAGTTCAAGAAAGCCTTCCGTTGCGCATCCACGTAGCTAGTTCCGATATACTTCTTTTGATAGGCATCCTTAAAGAATTCCCAGGTGAGATTTTCTGCCACCGTTCCATCCCTTATGGTGAGCCACCACTGATAGGACTCATCCTGAAGCAAAGATATTATGCCCTTCAATTTCTCCTCAGCTGTAAAATCTAGGTCATCCATGATCCTTTCATTGTTCCCAACCAAGACTCACAAGACCGGGTGCCACTCTAGAAACTCCTCTAAATACTTTTGTCATAGTCTTGAGTCGCTCAACCACGATTCTGAGCTCCACTTTTGCCACCTCAAGAACTTGTTCCAACACTCGTAGCACCGCTTGGGATACTACATCGTTACCACCGGTCTGATCTTGAAATTTAGTTTTCGCCGCCGACAGATCCGGCGTCTCATTCCTAGACCCATGTCCGGACCCTGACTGGCTCAAACAAAGTCATCCTACCCCTTCCACGACCATGGGGCAAATGTCCACGACCTCTTGTACTCATTTCTAACAATTGCGTTTATCTGTTTAAGAATTTTATGCATTAGTACTTGTTTCACTGGATTATCCGCGAAAGGAATTTTATGATAAGAGTTTTAGGAGTGGTTCTTTCGTAATCATACATGCACACAGCTTTCCATTCATTCATTCAAAGAGACGTTGTAGTTTTCATCGTGATTATTTTTCCACTACCCAGGGGTATTTTCGTAATTTGTCCCACAGGGTTTTTTTTAATTTCTCAAAAATAAAAGTTTTTGAATGATTTTGTCAAAAAGTATTTTGAAACTCTTAAATTCCTAGGGTATTTTGAAAAATTTTGAAATTTGGGGGTATTTCGGTAATTTTAGACCTCAAGGGTATTTCGATAATTTTTCACAAAACAGGGTGAGTTTGTAAAATTTTAAGAAATCAGGGATATTTTAAAAGTTGTAAAACTTTGATGGTTCCTTTTTGAGAATTGCATTTTCCAAAATAGTGATGTTGCAAAATTTTGAAAATCATGGTTATTCTGGTAATTTTGTTGATTAGGGGCAATTTTGTAATTTTACCTCTAGGGGTATTTTAGTAATTTTCATAGTCAAGGCATTTTCATAAAAAGATTTCCAAAAATTTAGTTCTAATTGATTCCACAAAAGAATGATATTTTGGAAATTTTTCATACGGAGGGTATTTTGGTAATTTACAAGCCAGGGGTATTTTGGTCATTTTTCAAACTGAGGGGTATTTTGGTCATTTTTTTCTTTTTAAAGCAAGATTTTTAATTTCTTCAAAAACCAAACAGCTAATCCCTTTTGGGTTTTAGTTATCGAGTTTAGCTTTGTGAGTGTCGCCTCATTAGGATGAACTGTCACTCACACGCACTGTGAGGATTCAAGTGAGTAGGAGGTGAGTCACTAGGATCGCTTAAATACCGTGCTCCCACCGAATCCAATCCTAGACATGCGTATAACGATTGCCACATCCCTCGCTCAGTGACAACTCACAGGGTTGTTTAAGAAATTATTAAATCTTATGTATTGTTTGTTTGTTGGGGTAAGCTAACCCTAGGGTTCAACAGTTTCTATTCTAATAGTCTACGTTCCCAATTTACCCTTCTACCCCTCATCAAATATTCACAAAGAAAATAGATAGAATTACTTATCTGGGTGGATAGGTGCCGGAGACTCGGTGCCATCTGTTCAAGCCAAAAATAGTTTTCCAAAACATTCTAATAAGGCCTACTGAATAAAACAAAACTTTTTGGGCCTTGGGCCCCACAAATGAAGTTTTGAACCCGTCTCGATACCAAAATGTAACACCCCAAACCCGTAGTGAGTCCCGACGGATCCGTATGTCACGAGTAAAATAGTTTGAATCTTTTTGAGTGTCCGTGAAAACTTGTTAAAATGTGGCTAAGGTATTAAATCGGGGTTAATAAAACTCATTCGGATTATTTTTATAAACATGGTTGGGTTGATAAACCCTTTGAAAACGCTTTGATCATGTAAAATTTTAAAATCGTCAAAGTTATAATTGACTTGGTGTATTTTTGTTACCCAATGGTAACATCTTAAAAAAAACTCGTAAAAGTTACTTAGTTGGAAAATGTCGCTTTTAACCTAGTTTACATAACATTTGTAAATTCATTTGTAGTATAGCATAAGTAAAGCAAATTAACTATGTAAACATCCAAATAAAATTTAGCGGCCTTATTACAACCCAAATTTAAAACTTAGAAAAGAAAATAAATAAACTTAAAGATAATAAATTAAATTCAAATCCATCGAATAAGCATGGCCGCCTCGAGTCCTCTCCTGGCCCATCTCCGCTATCTACTCATCTCAAAATGGTAAGGAAGGGTGAGTCACCAAGACTTAGTGTAAATCCCCACCGAAAATGTAACTCATACACAAATCATTAATAAACATACACATGCAACCCCACTAACCATCCATACTCCTTAACTACCCGTGTGGTCAAAACCACCGGTGGTCAAAACCACCGTGACTAGTGTCACAAATTAAATGATGGGGCCAACCCATCGTGTGGTCAAAACCATTGATGACCATAGGTCACAAAATATCATAATGTGGTCAAAACCATCGTGGTACCAAACCACCGGACTTAGTCACAATTATCATCGGTGTGGTCAAAACCACTTTGGTGACCAAAGTCACATAAATCGATGGGGCCAACCCATCTTGTGGTCAAAACCACTAGTGACAGTCCATAAAATCATCCCCCTCCTCTCATCAATCCCACCATCATCATGCTCACATATCAATTATCATATATCATGTATTTAGGCATGGCATTTAACAGCATGTGATGGCATACAAAATCATATATCAAAGATCACGTATTGGGGACTTACCCGGAGTCCATGCTTAAGCCCACAAGCATATAACATAGATCACTACCATATTTATTAATAAGGCAACAATATAGCAAAGTTTACTAATAAAGTGTGTAAAGAGTTTACACACCTGTTACCACCGAAATTCCTAGATCCCGAAGATTCGATCAACGACGCTAGATTCTTGACCCTATAATCGGCCAACAATAGGGTTAGGGACTTTGGCCTATTTGGCTAAACTAAAAGAAATACCAAAGGCTCTTGCGGTACTTACCTTAAACGGATTTGATTTCCAAACAAATCCCGAAGCCTTAATTAGCCCCTAAATCCATGGCACACATTAGTTTGGGCATTAAAACATAAACTTTTTAACAAATGGCCCTTGGCCGAATGTAACTTATTCACTTACCCCACTTACCGAAATCCTGAAATTATCACTTGAGTCTTCGAGATCCCTATCAAAACACCTGTTAGAATCGGCTATAAGTAAATCTATGGAAAGTGGCCTATGGCCGAATAGTGTAGGTGTCTCACCTTTGAAAAATCAACACCCGATAGTCTCCAACAACGCACCCTGCTGTTAACTACAACAAAGAAATACCATTTTGTGATCTTTATGAATCATTCGGCCATCCCAAAAGAGAAGAAACAACCCGATTACTTTAAGGAATAAAATACTTACCCCAATGCCACTTGGAGAACTACAAAAGAGAAGTTGAAAGCCCCTAAGAGATTCAGCCAACACAAGATGGAAGGGCTGGAATTTTCTCTAAAAGAGGGGGTAGGTTTGGCTAAAAAGAAGCAAGAGAAAAAGAGAACTTTTGAAGAATTTTGGCAAGAGAGGCTAGGAGAATTCAAGAAGAGCAGCTTGGAGAGAAAAAAAAAAGAATTTTTATGAAATTCGGCCCCTCTCTCTATGTGATAAACCGAATGTGGACAGCCCTCCCCCAAGGAGTCCTATAACCGGCCATCACCTCACTTTTTGGTGATAATTTCAGCTTTTAATTATCAAAAATAAAGCAAGATTATCCTACATTTTATCTTCTAGCTACGCCCTTCAAAATAAAAGAAGAATAAACTAACAATATTACTCTTTCCAAACAAAAATTTAAAGGAAATCAAAGTCTATCTTTATCACCTTAAGAGTCCAAAATCAAACCATCACTTCCCCCCCTAACGCCATCTTAAAAAAAAAAAACCCAATTGCAGCTCCCTTGATTCGAACACAAGACCTCACTGCCAGCCCCTTCTCAATGCCCCCATGCCATTCCTCCCAATTGACTTTCATGTCATAAAATCTCACCACTTATTTATAAGACCTTCCTAGGCCGATCACCCCAAAAATAAAATGCCAAAATGCCACTCCAACAGCTCGAACCTATGACCTGCACCATCATCACCTCCAAGCCCAAGCCACTCCACCAACTCAACTTCCATGTCTAAACCTTACCCACAAAATTCTTTAAAGCCTTCTTAACTTAACCCTTTCTTTAACGCCCAAAAAGCCCAAAAGAAAAACACTTCCCCCTTGTAACTCCCAAGATTCGAACCTCCTCCCTTGCAACACCCTTAGACGCACCAAGCCAATCATGCCAATTAAATCCTTGTGTCATGTTCCTTCCAAAATTTTCCTTAACCCCTTATCTCACCTAGCTCCCTTCTTTTAAATACTTAATAAGAAATTTTTAGCTCTAAGTTAGGCCCAGCTCGGGGTTATTTCTAGACCCTAGAACATGCCAAATAAAATCATAGTATTTATTTCTTCAAGCACACACATGGGAAATTAATTAAATTACAAACAACCCCTAATTTAGGGTGTTACAACGTGTGCTGTAAATTTTATATTGAAATTTTGGTTAGGCTTGGAATAAAGAGTAAATTGCATGAATTTTATTTTTCGAGCCTGGGGACGAAATCATCATTTATTAAAATTTTGCCTAAGTCATAAAGTGGACTAATTTGAGTATGAATTGCATCAAATTGATGTTGAATTTACTCGTATATGTAACACCCCATAACTCGGCCTAGACGTTATGACCGGACCTGGCATATTACATGGAAGGGTTGTTTAAGAAAGTTGCGTGTTTGTAAAATGTTCGTATTCTTCAAAACTTTGAGTTTAGCTTTTTGTTATTAAAACCCGTTTAGCTCAATGCCCATTTTCGACAAGTTTTGATTAATTTGAAAACTACTTTTATTAGGAGAATCGAGTTTGAATTGTTGGTAAAATCTTGTTTTTAACAAAAACCATCTTCAGTGAATTTCAAACATGATGTTTTGAAAATTGTTTTCGACGTTCAAGAGAACCCGATGTTCATTCAATTAAAGTTTGGAAAACCGTTCGTTAACATTTTGGTAAAACCAATAGGTATTAGGGTTTTAGGAAAATCTTGTATCGGACATTTAATAATAAGCAAAACCAAATTAAAGTTAAAACCAAATAAAATACCAAAGGCCTTATTACAAGACATAAACCCAATTTAAAATAAAATTTAAGGTAACAGAAAACAGGAATTACTAAAGAAACAATGTATGGCCACCCCAAAGTCCACCCCGACTCCAAATCCTCAAAGCTAGGGATTACCTACAAAATTAAAGCAGAGGGGTGAGTTACGAGAACTCAGTGTGTAATCCCCTAATCAGACATTAATTGGGCTTAAGCCCACGGAAGCAGATTGGGCTTTAGCCCTCACAGAAGCAATTTGACCGAAGCCCATACGGAAACGAACTGGGCCTGAGCCCTTTTAGCATGGTAAAGCAGATAATGAATGTAAGGTAACCTAGCCCAGCCTAATGTTCCATTCGCAACACACTACCTGTATCCAGCCTAACACACCTGTGGGGATTTCTACAATCAACCCTCCATCCGCTACACACATCGTTGGAAGTCACGCTGCTCATTGCCGAAATTGTGGCAGAGCCACCAGATTATCGAAATATACGTGGCATAGCCACCGAACAAAATGTGACAGAGTCACTGAAATATGTGGCAGAGCCACCGAAATACACTTCCCCAATCATTAAAATTATCCCCATCCCATGCAATATGTCATGTATGCAAAGCATCTATAAAAAACGATGTATGAAAATATATTACCGTCATAACCAGATAAATAGAATACACACAAACATGCTAATCAACCCATAAGGGTATAACAGTAATTTACCCACCAAGGGTATTTCGGTAATTTTACAAACCAGGAGTATTTCGATAATTTTACAAAATAGGGGTATTTCGGTAATTTTGTAAACCAGGGGTATTTCGATAATTTTGCAAACTAGGGGTATTTCGATAATTTCAAAAACTAAGGGTATTTTGGTAATTTTGCAAAATAGGGGTATTTTGATAATTTCACAAACCAGGGGTATTTCAGTAATTTCACAAAATAGGGGTAGTTTGATAATTTTACAAACTATGGGTATTTTGGGGGTATTTTGATAATTTTACAAACTAGGGGTATTTTGGTAATTTTACAAACCAGGGGTATTTTGGTAATTTCATAAACCAGGGGTATTTCAATAATTTCACAAAATAGGGGTATTTTGGTAATTTTACAAAATAGGGGTATTTTGGTAATTTTGCACTAACAGCTTTTTCGAAGGCCTTCTATCGCCTCGAGCGACACGAGACCCTTTCTGGGTCTCTACGGAACTATTGGGCTAAGAATCCATTTTGGGCCCAAACGGGCCCACACTCACGTGTGGCCCATTTCGTAAGATTTCAGTCTCGAATTTCCAAATTCTGCAACCACACTTACCCTTGAATAGTTTTCTACAATTTTTGACCATGTGGGCCGAACAGCCCATTGGGCCTACTAAGCCCGTTTGGCTTGGTTAGGCCCGTTACTGCCTCAATTCCGTAGGATTGCTTGTAACACTCTCTGCGCCTTAGCACTGCTACTCATATCCCGATTTGCCACTACGAGGGCTCGCACGCTCGTGTGGGCACAGATATCGGTTCTTGACTTTTGACTTTCAGCCGAGTCACAGAACATTTCAAACATGTATTCGGAAGGGTGTTAGATTACACACCTTAATACTTGAATCATTCCCTGAACTCACGATTGGTCACCCTAAAACCATCGAAACCATTGTTAGCCTTTGATTGCTAAAATAACCCTCCTCGTAAAGTATACACTTCAATATCATACTTACCTTGCCTGTACGAGAGTATTTCCAAATCACTCAACAATTGCAACTCAGACCCACATCTACATCTCGTCTCAAATCTGGATTGAAATCAACACTTATTAGACAATAGTAACTACTATCGCCACAACACAAGATAATATCCAAAACAAAACACGTAGGTGCCACCATCTTCCCAAACCAATTATTAGCAGCCTTTTATGGAGATCAACTTCCAGGATTGATGAACCCGAAAGATGCTCAACGAATCCCCCTTGCCAAAAGTGAAATCGAAAATGGCTAACCTAGACAATGAGGAGTGTTCAACCTAACCTGCAAGAAACTACCAAAGATGCGTATAAAAGAATGGATTACAAACAGATGAAGTATTCAGCTAGCAAGAAAAGATCAAGGTTTGAGAAAGTTTATGTTAGGCTAATAGAGAAACCAAGAGAAGAAGAAGAAGTGTGACTCTTTGGTTAGAGAAGAAAAGAGAAAAGATCACAAGTTGTAAGAAGAGATGAGAAGATGAATAAAGCTCCGGCCTACCTAGTGTTTGGGCTATTCACCACTAAGGAAGAATGTCCCAAAAGTGAGAAGAAAGGAAAGAAGAAATTGAGAATTCGGTGAAAGGAAGAATTGTGAAGGAGTAGACCCCAAATGCTATAGAAGAGCCAACCCAAAAATGCAATTCTCTCAAAAGAAACTAAAAACAAATAGCCCACTCCTCTTACCAAAAATGCTACCCAAGCTCACTTAATCAGCCAAAATTCTCCCCTCATAGACCCCCACATTCAGCCAACACCTCCATCAACTTGAATCACACTATCCTCTCCTTATTTTACTCCACAATCCACTCCTTATCACCCATTCAAACGGTATGACCACTTCAAACCCTCACCTAGCAGAATCCCATTCCAACTCCACCTCTTCTCCATCCGGGCACAAAATGAAACTCCAAAATGTAGCATGTAGGATTCAAACCCTCTCCCACCTTGCTATCACACTAACGCCACCACCACTCCACCATGTGGCCATTTGTGACTTACAACACACCCAACATAAGTTAAGCCCACAGCTAAAGTCTAACTTCCTTTAAAAGAAAATAATCTAAAAAGAAAAGCAAGTACTAAGACTAGAACCTTGGATCCATTGCTTCACTGTGGTGTCACTCCCTTGCTCCCTAAGTGGCGTCACTTTGCCACTACACCACAAGCTCCTCTTGTGTCAATTATTCCCACATTTTGCTCTTAAAGCCTACCTACTATCTCTCAGGGTTTTATTCACCTAAAATCAAAATTTTCCTAAAGCCCAAGTTTGGTCCTAGGACTTCATAGAAGCCCCTTAACCTTCCAAAATCACTCACCTAATAGGTACAACTTGTAATAATGTTGTTTTAATATTCTTAAAAAATTTAAAACGCTCCTACGCTTAAAGCCCAATGGGTCCAATTCTACTAGGCCTAAATTTGGGTTGTTACAGTATATATCCAAATAAATCGAATACGGAATTAGAACGAGGAAAGGAGGAAATTTCAAATTAATAGACTTTATGTATACGAACATTTATCAAGGTAAGTTCGTACAACTTAGCTATGCATGTTTTTATGCTTAAATTGAATTGTGTATATGATTGTATAAATATATAAGTGAAATGATTGCATATCTAATAAAACATGATAAATGATAATACTCGATAAGTGATAAATGATAAAAATGTTATTTTTGTGCTTGAGTTGAATGTGAAAATGTGAATTACATAAATGCATAAATTTATGAGATTGAACATATACCCGACAATTATCTGATCAATGTTAAATCTCATTTGAATAAATGGAAGTCAATGGATAAATGTGTTTTTCCTAATAAAACTGCATGTGTTGCAGAATGGATTTAGCCCGGACGAGTAATCCTGAAATAAGCCTCTCGAGCATATGTTTTAATTAGGATTTAGCCTAGACTGGTAATCCTAATTGACTAGATTTAGCCTGGACTGGTAATCTAGAATGGACTCTATAGGGAATTCTTTGTCATATAAAGGATTTATCCTAGACTGGTAATCCAACAAAGCCCTTAGAGTTTATGTTACAGCTAGAATTTAGCCTGGACTGGTAATTTTATTGTATGATATGTAGCTCGAGAGTGTACCTAAAAGGTACTACTGAATATGAATTGATAGACTATGGAATTATACACCTCAAGTGTACTATCTGTGTAGCCATCGATGTTTTCAATAATTCAATGGGTAAAATACTGATACAAAAAGAAAAGGGATTTTTACATGTATTTTCTTGAAAAATATGAAATGATGTTACATGAAATGGTTTGATGAATATGTTCATCTATGAGAATAGATTTGTACACCTTGAGTGTACTATTCGGGTGATTATCAATACCGCAATGGATTGTTGAGTAAAGTCCTGACATGAAATATACCGGAACTCGAGATGAATTAATATGAAATAAATTTGAGATCCATGGAAATAATTTTTATATGTGTTATGTGAATACATGTTGTGGAAAAACATATGTGTATGAGAATCTGAATATTGTTGGACTCATATATGTGCTTCTTGATGTTTTTATGAAATATGTGTTCATCATGGGTATTGAGAATATGTGTTAGGGCTTGTGACCAAATGGTTTGGTTATACCTTGAAATATTTAACTTAAATGTGAATGGCTAGTAAGTTATTTACCAAGTCATACGGACTTACTAAGCATTATATGCTTACTCCATTTTATTTTTCCCTGTCTTACAGCAAATCGGAATGCTCGTTGGATTGAAAGCTTGGCGGAGATCACTCACACTATCCAACAGTTCATTTCAGTATATAAGGTAAAACAATTAGGGTTATAATGGCATGTATAGGTTAAATTGGCCAAGGAATGATATGTAAATATTTGATAATGACTAGCCATTGGAATGGCTAGTTATGGACATGCTTTGGTGTTTATGTATGAAAGTTATCATAGTATATGTTTAAAATGGTCAATTGATAGAAATCACATTGACAAATGGATGAATTAATTAAATTAGTATAATTGATACAAAATGCACAAATGTGACCATTTATATAGGTAAATATGAGTACAAGATTGATATGGAAATAGATTGTGGTGCATAAAGGCATATTGGTTGAATTTTTATATGGCCATGAGAATGTGTTTAAGTTTTGGTGCAGGTATAAGGCAAAAAGGGTGAGGAATAAGGCTTGGAAAATAGCCTTATTTTTCCACACGGCCTAGCACATGGGCGTGTGGTCTGGTCGAGTAACACCCCAAACCCAGCCCAAACGTTACGACCGGGTTTAGCATGTCACATGGATAAGTTTTTTAAAACCGTGTTCTTTTTGAAATTTTTGCGTCACTTTCTTGAAAAGCTCAAACTTTGTTGTTATTGAAATTCATATTTTCTTTTAAGGTGATATCGTAAAAAAGTTACTATTACCTTTATTGAAATCTTGGTTTATTAAAGAAAGCAAGTTTCATTGAATTACGAAGACATGATATTTTTGAAAATAGTTATTAATGTTTTAGGAAAACCCCCCATATTAAAGCATATCATAATAAATAGTAACTGAATTAAAAATTTAAACCAAAATTAAATCCCAAAGGCCTTATTACAAAACTTTAAACCCAAATCAAGATAAAATTAAAAGCAAAGTAAAACGAAATTTACTAAGGTCACTACGTATGGCCACCACAGAGTCCACCTCGGCTCCAAATCCTCAATGCTGGGAATTACCTGCAAAATTAAAGTAGAGGGGTGAGTTACGAGAACTCAGTGTGTAATTCCTCATTTGGACAGTACTAGGCCTAAGCCCACAGAAGCAGAGTGGGCCTTAGCCCTCACAGAAGCAAACTAGCCGAAGCCCATACGAAAATGAACTGGGCTTGAGCCCTTTTTGCATGGTATAACTGTAACAAACCGAATTTGACCCTAATCGAACGGTGGTTTTAGGACCATGAATCCGAGTTTGAGAATTATTTAAATGATTTATTCTGTGCTTATTATATGTGAATTAAAGTGTGTGGAAGTTTCGCAGAAAAATTTAATTGTTTGTGTGTTTAATTTAGAAAAAGGACTTAATCGCGTAAAAGGAAAAAGTTTCAAACTATAGTGAAATGTGTTAATTTGATGATGGCTTTGTAATATGGGGTATCTAATGGGCAAATATCCCATTTCCAAGGATAGTGGACGGCAAAGGTCAAGTATGACCTTAAGATATATGTTGTTTTTATTTTTTATTAATGGTTAAAATGGTAAAACATTAAAAATGTTATTATATGTCAAATAATATGAAATTAAAAGCCATCATATTTGTTCTTTCTTCTTTATTGACGTATGTTAGCTAAGGAAATAAGGGTTTAAAGGCTTTGAAGTGTTCGGTCATCATCTGGCTCAATTCAAGGTGTGTTTTACTTTGGTTTTCGATAATTTTTACGTTTTTAAGATCGTTGCTTTGAATATTAGCTGACCCATGGTAGAATTTTTTAAATTTGAGTATGCTTGAGGTTCGGCCATTAACATTTTCATGTGTTTTTTGATGTTTGATGAGTTTAAATTAAAGATATGTTAAAGATTAGTATGTTTTGTATTGGAAATTTTAGTGAATTTGAGTATTTTGGGCTAAATTACAAAAATGAATTTTTGAGGGGGCTAAAATGAAAAATAAATGAAATAAATGGACTAGAATAGTCCCTATAAACATTCGGCCCTTAAGTGTTATAGTGAAATTTTGTATATTTTGTGTTTTGTGCAAATAGGACCAAATTACAAAAATGTGATATAGTAGGGGTAAAATGGTAATTTGACTGTTTATGTGTTTTAGGACTAAATTGAAATGAAATGTACTTGAATGAGCTGAATTTTAATGTGTCTAGATCAAGAACAAAGAAAAACGGATTTGGATCGGGGAAAGGCAAAGGTTATCGAATAGTCGGTATACGTTGTCCGTCGATAGTTGAGGTAAGTCCTTAAGCAAATGTATGCCAAAGAATTATTTATGAACATAGCATATGATAAAATTTGGAAATTTAAAGCATAAAAATATATGTTGGTCGAATATGGGAGTATAAGTTGATAATGAATTTATTTTGTTAAATGTGATGTGAATAAGTACGTTCGGTTTAATATGTGAAAGTAATATGAAGTATATGAGATGGTTGTGATTTTAGCACTAAGTAATGTGTATTGAAGTGTTGAAAATGTTGATATTTCGGGCTTCGAGCCTAGCAGGCCTTGTACTGATGATCTATTTCAGGCTTAATGCCTAGCAGGCCTCGTGCCGGTGAATATATCAGGCTTAATGCATAGCAGGCCTCGTGCCGGTGAATATATCGAGCTTAATGCCTAGCAGGCTAAATGCCGATGTTATAAATCACTAACTTCAAGTCTAGTAGGCAAAGTGTCGGTGTATGCGATTCGGATTAGTGCATAGCTTGTTATATGCTGGTGAGTTTTCAATTTCAAAACTTTGGTTACAAAATAGTAAAGTTATGAAACAAACCATGGAAGTTTAAGTCTATGAAAGTGAATTTGTGAGTTCAAATATAAGGTATGTATTAAGCATACTTTAATATTATGATTTTATGCTATGATGATAAGTAAATAAAGTGATGAGAGAAAGTGATATATATATATATATATATATATGATAGATGGAATTTGATCATAACCTATACTAAAAGGAATTGGTCATAGAAAATCATGAAAGAAGTAAGTTATTCATATAGGTATAACTATATGCATAAATGTGTGATTATTTACTTGGTATATGATGTACGGTGGTAAAGAAATAAAAGTTTATATATATAATGAGATGAGATATTCAGCTTTGGTAAACTATATATTAAGTCATGAATGTTTAATGTTAAGAAATGATTATTTAGGTGCTTGTATATTCGAAAGTTATATTGTGGTAGCTTAAGACTTACTAAGCTAGCAAGCTTACTTTGTATGTGTACATTGTTTGTTTTATAGATTTCGTTCAAGCTACGGGCTCAGAGGATCGTCAAAGAATCAACCATACTATCAACCCATTTTTGGTACTTATACATTTGGTTTTTGAATCAAAGGCATGTATAGGTTAGACTAAGTTGTAAAATCAAAGAACTTTGGTCTTGTATATAAACATAACCTAGCCTTGCAAAAGAGGCTTATTCCTTTTGGTTAACTTTAGGTGTTGTGCTCTTTGACATAATGATTGGATTTTAAAGTCAAGTTGGATATATGTGTGTGAATGGTTGAATGCTTGATGTGTTCGGTACCTAGCAAATTTATCCTTGGCCTGTTATATGCAAGTCTAGGTCAATGTATGTTTTATAGAGAGTATGTGTGTGGTTAAGATGATTCCATATGCTTTAGGTTCAATATGTTTACAAATGAATATTTAAGTTTGGTCACATGTATTATAGTAAAGTAGTAATAATATATGAGTATGTTATTATAATGCATGGATGGTATGGATTTATTTGGTTTATATTCGGCAATGGTATAGGCGCATATAGTAGTTAGGTAATAATATTGTTACATTTTTGAATGAATATGTTGATCCTTGAATTATGCATGTAGAACATGGTTGTTACATTATATGTATGATCTAGTTCAAGGTTTATTTATGAGTTACTTATTTAATATACATCATTAATGTTAGCTAAGTTGAGATTTGTGTTTTCGATAACAAAGTAAATGAAGTATGTTTGAGATAGTAGTAGTAAGTAATATTCCTATTAAGTATGAAACTTAAATGGTATGTAAAAATGGATGGTTTGGTCTTATTATTTGAACATTTGCGATATACTTGCGATATTGGTAATAGTTTGGCCAAACCCTTCAATGATTAGATAAATAAATTGAAATATTTAGATACATTATTAAATGTATTCAAATTCGTGCATGATGTTTGTATGACTATGTGCAAGTATAATCTAATGTTATAAAGAAATGCATGCAATATAAGTTCAAATGTGCAAGTAAAGAAATGAAATGCATGCAATATAAGTTCATAATATCACTTGTATGTTCATTCAGGAAGCAAATAGGTACGCTTGTATATGCATTATAGAATCTTGAATGAATATCAGATTTAAATATGTGATACATAGGGATCATTTTGCTGGTGTTAAATTCAAATGAATGTCTGATCGGAATGGTGTTTAGTTTGGTAATGCCTCATAACCCTAATTCACCGATGGCTATGGGTTAGGGGTGTTACATTTGATTGGTATCAGAGCTTACGGTTTAGTTGATTCTAGGACTACCATAACGCGTGTAAGTCTAGCTATACATGCCTTTATTGTACATTTGATAGTGTGGTGACTTCTGACATTCTAAATTGTGTTTTATATAGTAATTGATTCGATCTCCGCCAGAGTCAGTAGCGGATGATGTAAAGATAGTGTAGCCGATCGTGACGCGGATCAACGCCAGAGACTCTCGACCTATTTCGGGTAGCCATGAGGGGGAGGCTAAACAAGCCTTCTACCAGATGATGAACGAATGGTTTACCTAGTTTATTCAGACTAACCCGACTATACAACAACCTCTACCCCCGAATAATCCAACTCTGGTACCTATAGCACCTTCGATAATAGATCCGATGAGATCTAGTATGCCTCTTGTTGATAAAATCAAAAAATATGGGGCCGAAGAATTTAAAGCTAATGATGATGATGATGCAGAGTGGGCTGAGATGTGGCTTGATAACACTATTCGGGTACTTGATGAGCTATCCTGTACTCCAGATGAATGCCTGAAGTGTACTATATCTTTATTACGGGACACTGCATATCACTAGTGGAATACACTAGTATCAGTGGTTCCGAAAGAAAAAGTGATGTGGGATTTCTTTCAGATCGAGTTCCATAAGAAATATATTAGTCAGAGACTCATCGATCAGAAACGAAAAGAATTTCTAGAATTAAAATAGGGTCGTATGACTGTGACGAAATATGAGCGAAAATTTGTCAGATTGAGCCGATATTCCCGAGAGTGTGTATCAACCGAAGCCATTATGTGCAAAAGATTTGAAGATGGTCTGAATGAAGACATAAAGTTGCTTGTTGGCATTCTTGAAATCAAAGAGTTCGTAGTACTTGTTGAGCGAACTTGCAAAGCTGAAGAGCTTGGGAAAGAGAAAAGAAAGGTTGAAATGAAAGATAGAGACACTCGAAAGAGATCATCGAGTAAGGCTTTCCAATCTGTATCTAAAAAGTTCAGAGATGACTTTGGCTGACATAAAGCTATTTCAGACATGTCTAGACGAGATCGACCTCTAGTGGGTTCCTGAGCTACTTCGATAGCCAGTGTTGGCAATGCTCAGTAGAATCGAGTTGAATGCAAGCATTGTGGTAAATGCCATTCTGAGAGTTGTAGATTTTGTGAACAGTCCTGTTTTAAATGTGGATCGCCAGATCATTTTATTAGGGAATACCCAATGTTAGCCGAGTAAAATATGGCCCAGAATATCAGATCGAGCAATGTGTCAGTGCGAGGTAGACCACCTAGGTATTCGGAAATGTTAGTGTCAGTCAAAAATGAACTAAAGACGCTGCAGTTAGATCAGAGGCTCGTGCACCAGCTAGAGCATATGCTATTCGAGCCAGAGAGGATGCTTCTTCCCCAGATGTTATCACTGGTACTTTCATTCTTTATGATACTACTGTGATTGCATTGATTGATCCTGGTTTGACTCACTCATATGTGTGTGAAACTTTAGTATCCAATGAGACTCTACCTGTTGAGTCTACTGAGTTTGTGATCCATGTGTCCAACCCCTTGGGTCGATGTGTACTTGTCGATAAAGTGTGTAAAGGTTGCCCGTTGATGATTCAGGATTCCTGCTTTCCAGCTGATTTAATACTGTTGCCTTTCAACGAGTTCGATATAATTTTGGGAATGGACTGGTTAACTTTGCATGATGCTGTGGTGAATTGCAAAAGAAAGATTATTGATTTGAGATGTCAGAACGGTGAGATCATCCGAGTTGAATCTAATGATTTAAATGGATTACCTACAATAATATCCTCGATGCTAGCCCAAAAGTATGTGAGAAAAGGATGTGAAGCTTACTTGGCTTATGTGTTGGATAATAAAGTGTCTGAAAAATAGATTGAATCTGTACCAGTTGTGTGTGAATACCCAGATGTGTTTCCTAAAGAATTATCGAGTTTACCACCAGTACGAGAGATTGAGTTTGGCATTGAATTAGTACCGGGACGACTCTGATTTCGATAGCTCCATATTGGATGGCACCCACTGAGTTGAAAGAGTTGAAAGCATAGTTGCAAGAATTGATAGATAGGGGCTTTGCTCGATCGAGCTTCTCTCCTTGGGGTGCACCAGTTCTATTTGTGAAAAAGAAAGACAGGACTATGCGAATGTGTATTGATTATCGGTAATTAAATAAAGTGACAATAAAGAATAAATACCCGTTACCTCAAATTGATAACTTGTTTTACCAGTTGAAAGGGGCTTTAGTGTTCTCAAAGATAGATCTGAGATCGAGTTATTATCAGTTGCGAGTCAGAGATTTCGATGTGCCAAAGATTGCATTCCGAACGAGGTACAGACATTTTGAGTTTCTGGTTATGCCTTTTGGACTTACTAATGCACGTGCTATTTTTATGGATTTGATGAATCGAGTTTTCAGACAGTATTTGGATCAGTTTGTGCTAGTGTTTATTGATGATATCCTGATCTACTCTAAAGATGAAACCGAACATGCTAAGCATTTGAGATTGGTGCTACAAACTTTGCGAGATCAACAGTTATACGCAAAGTTTAGTAAGTGTGAGTTCTGGATGAATGAAGTCAGCTTCCTGGGTCATGTTGTTTCATCATCAGGCATTCGGGTTGATCCGAACAAAATATCGGCTATACTTGATTGGAAGCCACCAAAGAATGTTTCTGAGATTTGAAGCTTTCTGAGACTTGCGGGATACTATAGACGATTCGTGAAGGGCTTTTCCATGATAGCTACACCTTTGACAAAGCTACTACAGAAAGATGTCAAGTTTGAGTGGACGGAAAAGTGTCAGAAAAGTTTTGATCAATTGAAAGCTCTTTTGACCGAGGCTCCAGTGTTAATACAGCCTGAATCGGGTAAAGAATTCGTTATATACAGTGATGCTTCTTTGAATGGTTTGGGTTGCGTCTTAATGCAAGAAGGGAAGGTAGTAGCTTATGCTTCAAGACAGTTGAAGCCTCATGAAAGAAATTATCCGACTCATGATCTAGAGTTAGCAGCTATTTTTTCGCGTTGAATATTTGGCATCATTACTTATTTGGTGAAAAGTTTCATGTTTATTTAGATCACAAAAGTCTGAAGTATTTGATGACTCAGAAAGACCTGAACTTGAGACAACACAGATGGTTAGAATTGTTGAAAGATTATGAATTAGTAATTGACTACCATCCGAGAAAAGCTAACATTGTTATAGATGCCTTAAGCCGGAAATCATTGTTTGCTCTTCGTGCGTTGAACGCACATATGGTTATGCCTGGTGATGGTTCGATCATAGCCGAGTTAAAGGCAAGACCATTGTTTATTCAGCAAATTTGTAATGCATAGAAAATTGACAAAGATATGATTGCTAAACGAGTTCAGTGTGAAAGTAATGTAGAGTCAGAGTTTCGAATTGATGAAAATGATTGTTTGAACTTCAAAGGCCGAATATGTGTTTCGAGGAATGTGGATTTGATTCAGATGATTTTGAACGAGGCTCATAATAGTCAATTGTCGATACATCCGGGTAGCACGAAAATGTATAATGATTTGAGATAGTTCTACTGGTGGCCTGGCATGAAACGGGATATATCTAAATTTGTTTCAAAGTGTTTAGTATGTTAGCAAGTAAAAGCTGAGCATCAAGTGCCTTCTGGATTACTTCAGCTGATTATGATACCTGAATGGAAATGGGACAGAATTACTATAGATTTTGTATCCAATTTGCCTAAGACACCGAGCAAGAAAGATGCAGTCTGGGTCATAGTAGATAGACTGACCAAATCAACTCACTTTGTGCCAGTTCGTACAGATTTTTCACTCGATAAACTTGCTGAATTGTATGTATCACAGATTGTGAGGTTACATGGTGTGTCGAGTTCCATTGTTTCAGACAGAGACCCGAGGTTCACATTGTAGTTTTGGAAGAAGTTGCAAGATGCTTTAGGTACTAAACTCCACTTTAATACGGCCTTTCATCCACAGACAGACGGTCAGTCTAAACGAACCATTTAGATACTTGAGGACATGTTAAGATGTTGCTTCCTTGAGTTTGAAGGTACGTGGGAAAGATACTTACCTTTGATTTAATTTGCCTATAATAACAATTTTCAATCTAGTATCAAAATGGCACCATACGAAGCTCTTTATGGCCGCAAATGTCGTACACTGTTGTATTGGACTGAGCTTAGTGAAAGCAAGATACACGGAGTTGATTTGATTAAAGAGACGAAACAGAAAGTGGCTGTGATTAGAGATACTTTGAAAGCTGCCTCGGATCAAAAAAAGTCCTATGCTAATTTAAAACGTAAAGATGTTGAGTTTCAAGTCGGAGACCGAGTGTTTTTGAAAGTTTCCACGTGGAAAAAAGTACTTCGATTTGGTCGACAAGGCAAACTAAGTCCGAGATTCATCGGACCGTATGAAATCATCGAACATATCGGACCTATTACTTATAGGTTGAAGTTGCCTTCTGAATTAGAAAAGATACACAATATGTTTTATGTTTCAATGCTCTGTAGATACAGATCAGATCCGTCACATGTGATATCTCCATCTGAAATTAAAATCTGATCCGATATGACGTACGAGGAGGAACCGATTTGTATTTAGCCCGAAAATGAAAGAGTTGAGAAATAAGAAATTACCATTAGTGAAAGTGCTTTGGAATCGTCATGGAGTTGAAGAGGCTACATGGGAGCCTGAGGATTCAATTAGGCAACAATATCCGACTTTGTTTAACGGTAAGATTTTCGGGGAAGAAAATCCCTAAGGGGGGAGAGTTGTAACAGACCGAATTTGACCCTAATCAGAACGGTGGTTTCGAGACCATGAATCTGAGTCTGAGAATTATTTAAATGATTTATTTTGGGCTTATTATATGTGAATTAAAGTGTGTGGAAGTTTCGTAGAAAAATTTAATTGTTTGTGTGTTTAATTTAGAAAAAGGACTTAATCGCGTAAAATGTAAAAGTTTCAAACTATAGTGAAATATGTTAATTTGATGATGGCTTTTTAATATGGGGTATCTAATGGGAAAATATCCCATTTCCAAGGATAGTGGACGGCAAAGGTCAAGTATGACCTTAAGATATATGTTGTTTTTATTTTTTATTAATGGTTAAAATGGTAAAACATTAAAAATGTTATTATATGTTAAATAATATGAAATTAAAAGCCATCATATTTGTTCTTTCTTCTTCATTGACGTATGTTAGCTAAGGAAATAAGGGTTTAAAGGCTTTGAAGTGTTCGATCATCATCTAGCTCAATTCAAGGTGTGTTTTACTTCAATTTTCGATAATTTTTACGTTTTTGAGATCGTTGCTTTGAATATTAGCTGACCCATGGTAGAATTTTTTAAATTTGAGTATGCTTGAGGTTCGGCCATTAACATTTTCATGTGATTTTTGATGTTTGATGAGTTTAAATTAAAGATATGTTAAAGATTAGTATGTTTTGTATTGGAAATTTTAGTGAATTTGAGTATTTTGGGCTAAATTACAAAAATGAATTTTTGAGGGGGCTAAAATGCAAAATAAATGAAAGAAATGGACTAGAATAGTCCTTATGAACATTCGTCCCTTAAGTGTTATAGTGAATTTTGTATATTTTGTGTTTTGTGCAAATAGGACCAAATTGCAAAAATGTGATATAGTAGGGTAAAATGGTAATTTGACTATTTATGTGTTTTAGGACTAAATTGAAATGAAATGTACTTGAATGAGCTGAATTTTAATGTGTCTAGATCAAGAACAAAGAAAAATAGATTTGGATCAGGGAAGGCAAAGGTTATCGAATAGTCGGTATACATTGTCCGTCGACAGTCGAGGTAAGTCCTTAAGCAAATGTATGCCAAATAATTATTTATGAACATAGCATATGATAAAATTTGGAAATTTAAAGCATAAAAATATATGTTGGCCAAATATGGGAGTATTAGTTGATAGTAAATTTATTTTGTTAAATGTGATGTGAATAAGTAAGTTCGGTTTAATATGTGAAAGTAATATGAAGTATATGAGATGGTTGTGATTTTAGCACTAAGTAATGTGTATTAAAATGTTGAAAATGTTGATATTTCGGGCTTCAAGCCTAAGCAGCCTTGTGCCGATGATCTATTTCAGCTTAATGCCTAGATCTATTTCGGCTTAATGCCTAGCAGTCGTCTTGGTGAATATATTGGGCTTAATGCCTAGCGTGCTAAATGTCGTGTTTTAAATCTCGGACTTCAAGTCTAGCAGCAAAGTGCCTGTATGCGATTCGATTAGTGCATAGCTTGTTATATGTCGGTGAGTTTTCAATTTCTAACTTTGGTTACTAAATAGTAAAGTTATGAAACAAACCATGGAAGTTTAAGTCTATGAAAGTGAATTTGTGAGTTCTACTATAAGGTATGTATTATGCATACTTTAATATTATGATTTTATGTTATGATGATAAGTAAATAAAGTGATGAGAGAAAGTGATATATATATATATATGATAGATGGAATTTGATCATAACCTATACTATGAGGGAATTGGTCATAGAAAATCATGAAAGAAGTAAGGTATTCATATAGGTATAACTATATGCATAAATGTGTGAATATTTACTTGGTATATGATGTACGGTGGTAAAGAAATAAAAGTTTATATATATATAATGAGATGAGATATTCGGCTTTGGTAAACTATATATTAAGTCATGAATATTAGCTGACCCATGGTAGAATTTTTTAAATTTGAGTATGCTTGAGGTTCGGCCATTAACATGTTCATGTTGTTTTTGATGTTTGATGAGTTTAAATTAAAGATATGTTAAAGATTAGTATGTTTTGTATTGGAAATTTTAGTGAATTTGAGTATTTTGGGCTAAATTAAAAAATGAATTTTTGATGGGGCTAAAATGAAAAATAAATGAAAGAAATGGACTATAATAGTCCCTATGAACATTCGACCCTTAAGTGTTATAGTGAAGTTTTGTATATTTTATGTTTTGTGCAAATAGGACCAAATTACAAAAATGTGATATAGTAGGGGTAAAATGGTAATTTGACTATTTATGTGTTTTAGGACTAAATTGAAATGAAATGTACTTGAATGAGCTGAATTTTAATGTCTTTAGATCAAGAACAAAGAAAAACGGATTTGGATCGGGGAAAGGCGAAGGTTATCGAATAGTCGGTATACGTTGTCCGTCGATAGTCGAGGTAAGTCCTTAAGCAAATGTATGCCAAAGAATTATTTATGAACATAGCATATGATAAAATTTGGAAATTTAAAGCATAAAAATATATGTTGGCCGAATATGGGAGTATAAGTTGATAGTGAATTTATTTTGTTAAATGTGATATGAATAAGTACGTTCAGTTTAATATGTGAAAGTAATATGAAATATATGAGATGGTTGTGATTTTAGCACTAACTAATGTGTATTGAAATGTTGAAAATGTTGATCTTTCTAAGCTTGAGCCTAGAGCGTGCCTTGTGCGAGCCATTCAGCTTGAGCCTTGTGTTGATGATCAATTTCACCTTAATGCCTAGCAGGCCTCGTGCCGGTGAATATATCGGGCTTAATGCCTAGCAGGCCTCGTGCCGGTGAATATATTGGGAATAATGCCTAGAAGGCTAAATGCTAGTCTTTTAAATCTCAGACTTCAAGTCTAGCAGGCAAAGTGTCGGTGTATACGATTCGGATTAGTGCATAGCTTGTTATATGCTGGTGAGTTTTCAATTTCTGAACTTTGGTTACGAAATAGTAAAGTTATGAAACAAACCATGGAAGTTTACGTCTATGAAAGTGAATTTGTGAGTTCGGCTATAAGGTATGTATTAAGCATACTTTAATATTATGATTTTATGCTATGATGATAAGTAAATAAAGTGATGAGAGAAAGTGATATATATATATATATGATAGATGGAATTTGATCATAACCTATACTATGAGGGAATTGGTCATAGAAAATCATGAAAGAAGTTAGGTATTTATATAGGTATAACTATATGCATAAATGTGGATTATTTACTTGGTATATGATGTACGTTGGTAAAGAAATAAAAGTTTATATATATATATATATGAGATGAGATATTCGCTTTGGTAAACTATATATTAAGTCATGAATGTTTAATGTTAAGAAATGATTATTTAGGTGCTTTTATATTCGAAAGTTATATTGTGGTAGCTTAAGACTTACTAACATAGCAAGCTTACTTTGTGTGTGTACATTGTTTGTTTTATAGATTTCGTTCAAGCTACGGGCTCAGAGGATCGTCAGAAGAATCAACCACACTATCAACCCCTTTTTGGTACTTATACATTTGGTTTTTGAATCAAAGGCATGTATAGGTTAGACTAAGTTGTAAAATCAAAGAACTTTGGTCTTGTATATAAACATAACCTAGCCTTGTGAAAGAGGCTTATTACTTTTGGTTAACTTTATCTGTTGTGCTCTTTGACATAATGGTTGGATTTTAAAGTCAAGTTGGATATATGTGTGTGAATGGTTGAATGCTTGATGTGTTCGGTACCTGGCAAATTTATCCTTGGCCTGTTATATGCTGGTCTAGGTCAATGTATGTTTTATAAAGAGTATGTGTGTGGTTAAGATGATTCCATATGCTTTAGGTTCAATATGTTTACAAATGAATATTTAAGTTTGGTCACTTGTATTATAGTAAAGTAGTAATAATACATGAGTATGTTATTATAATGCATGGATGGTATGGATTTATTTGGTTTATATTCGGCAATGGTATATGCGCATATAGTAGTTAGGTAATAATATTGTTACATGTTTGAATGAATATGTTGAGCCTTGAATTATGCATGTGGAACATGGTTGTTACATTATATGTATGATCTAGTTCAAGGTTTATTTATGAGTTACTTATTTAATATACATCATTAATGTTAGCTAAGTTGAGACTTGTGTTTTCGGTAACAAAGTAAATGATGTATGTTTGAGATACTTGCGATATTGGTAATAGTTTGGCCGAACCCTTGAATGATTAGATAAATAAATTGAAATATTTAGATACATTATTAAATGTATTCAAATTTGGTGCATGATGTTTGTATGACTATGTGCAAGTATAATGTGACAGTTGTTATAAAGAAATGCATGCAATATAAGTTCATAATATCACTTGGGAAGCAAATAGGTATGCTTGTATATGCATTATAGAATCTTGAATGAATATCAGATTTAAATATGTGATACATAGGGATCGCTTCTGCTGGTGTTGAATTCAAATGAATGTCTGATCGAAATGGTGTTTAGTTTGGTAATGCCTCATAACCCTAATCCGACGACGGCTATGGGTTAGGGGTGTTACAATAACAGATAATGTATGCAATGCAACCCAGCCTAGCCTAGCAATCCATCCGCTACACACCGCCTGTACCAGCGAAAACACACCTGTGGGGATTTCTACAATCAACCCTCCATCCGCTACACGCCACGATGGCATTCACGCTGCTCATCGCTAAATTTGTGGCAGTGCCACGAGACTAACTGAATATATGTGGCATAGCCACCTGACAGAATGTGATAGAGTCACCGAAATATGTGGCAGAGCCACCGGATTTCACTTCCCCGATCATCAATATCCCAATCCCATGCAACATATCAAGTCATAATAATTTAGTGTATGCATAGATATACCGATATGTCAGATAATTAGAATACACACAGTCACGCTAATCTTCCCAAGAGGGTATAACCGTAAATTTACTCACCTGGTTTATCTCCAACCTCACCCACTAAGGGTATCTCAACTACTTGCCCATTAATGATATTTCGACTTTTAGCCGACATATAATACAAAACAAAACGAATAAAGGTGTGAGATTACACACCTATTATGAACATAGATAGACTTCTAGAGATTACGCACCAAGAATAACGGCGCTTCTTTGCTATACAAGAATGTTGGTTACTCCTTTGGTTATTAGGTTGAGTCCCTAAATAAAATAACAAGTTAGAAATGATGTTCCAAAATAATGAAGAAACGGCATTTCGGCCAAAATGAATCATGAATGAAGGGCACCCATCCTTTTCCTTATTCGTCCATGGTTATACTTACCAAGGTGCCCCTAACTTGGCCACTGACCCACAAGGGTTCCGACTTCCACGAAGGAACAACCACGATTCAGAGTGGAAAGGAGTTTTCCGATTTGGCCCTAATGAAAAGAGTTAAAAGAAAACTATTTTGATTCTTTAGAAGAGAGAAGAGAAGTAGAATACACAAAGAAAAGAACATATTACCTTGCAACTAGAAAAAACCGACTGAAGAGGGACTTTCGGCAGTCAAAAGAGACCCAAGTACTTTTGCTTTTTGATGTTCAGCTAATAGCAACAGAAGAGAAACACCAATTCAGATTGGGAAAAAGAATAGAAGTTCAGTAAATGAAGAAAAGTAGAGAAGCAAAGAAGAACAAGATTCAGCTATGGTGAACACACAAGAGAGAAGCCGATTCAAAATGGAATAGCAAGGGAGGTTGGGCTATGGTGGAGAAAAACAAATAGTAGGAGATGGAAAAGAGAGATTCGGCTAAAGTGTTGATGGTGTAGAAGAAAAGAAATACCAAAAATAAGAAAAATGGAAAGTGAGTTTCGACACCACAATATGAGAAAAAAACTTAGAAATTCGGTATAGAAAAGGTCCCAAAAGGCTCAAAAGAAAGATGTACCAAATTAGAGAAAAGGAGAAAAAGAACAGCCAACAGAACCTAAGGGAATTTTGGCACTCAACACTCAGAAACTGAATATGCACCTCACACTCCCCCTTAGCCAAATTTCACCCCCCAAGCACTTCCCACTTTCGGCCAAACTCCCCACTTCACCAAATCCTATGATTCTCTCCTCAACTTGCTCCTCAAACCACTCTACATCATCCATTCAAACCCATTTGACCAATTCAAATCCTTCCTAGAAGAGTCCCACGCCAACTCCACCTCTTCTCCACCTTGGCCATAAAATAAAAGCCATATTTTGTAGCATGTGGGATTCAAACCCCACTCCACCCAGCTTCCACCTTGACACCACAACCAACACACCACACACCTCACTTGTGTTATCAAAACACAACAAATTATACTTAAGTCCCGCCTTCGATAGTTCTCCTCCCTTAAGTACCCAAAACCAAAATTTTTCCAGGACTTAGGCTTGAACCCGAGCCTCCCGGGACCTCCCAAACACACCCAAATAACAAGCTCATCAAGCACAACACAATCAATAACCCAAAAATGCCAGACCCCTATTTTTAGGATGTTACAGTTCTACCCCCTTAAAGAAATTTCAACCTCAAAATTTACCTAATTAAAAGAGGTGAGGGTATTACTATCGCATTGCCTGTTCTGGCTCCCACGTGGCTTCCTTTGAATCGTGATTACGCCACTACACTTTGACCAATGGAATCGATTTTCTCCTCAGTACCTTGACATCCCAATCTAAAATCTGTACTGGTTCTTCTTCAAAAGACAGATCAGGTCTAACCTCAATTTCTTCCACCGGCACTATGTGAGATGGATCTGAATGGTAGTGCCTCAGCATCAAAACATGGAATACATTATGTATCTAATTCAACTCCGGGGGTAACTCAAGCTGATAAGCAACTGGTCCCACACGTTTCAACACTTGATAGGGCTCGATAAATCTTGGGCTCAACTTGCCCTTCCGTCCAATAAGACTTCTTCCAAGGTGAGACTTTCAAGAAGACATGATCCCCACTAAAAATTCTATTTCTCTACTCTTCAAATCCGCATACGATTTCTATCTATCAGAAGCTTCTTTTAACCGGTCCCGAATCAGCTTAACATTTTCCTCCGTTTCTGAGATCAATTCCGGACCCAACAACTGTCGCTCACCTAATTTTGTCCAAAGGTAGGGGTATGACACCAACGAACATACAACACCTCGTAGGGTGCCATCTGAATGCTGGACTGATAGCCGTTATTGTACCCAAATTCCACTAACGACAGATAATCCTCCCAACCACCTCTGAAGTCAATCACACAGCCCCTTAACATATCTTCCAAAATCAATTACCTCTCTCCGACCGACCATCACCAGATGAAACCGCATCAAGTCCAACCTGGTACCCAAAGCTTCATGCAATGCCTTACAGAACTGAGATGTAAATCTAAGGTCCCTATCTAATATGATAGACACTGGTACCGAATGTAGCCTCACTATTTCTTCCACATACAGCTTGGCTAACTTCTAAAGCGAGTAGTTCGTGCAAACTGGTATGAAGTGTGCGGACTTAGTCAACCGGTCAACAATTACCCACACTGAATCTTTCTTAGTAGGTTTCAGGGGTAACCCACTGACAAAATCCATTATTATCCTCTCCCACTTCCAAAGTGGCTTCACCGATTGCAGCAAACCCAAGGCAACTGATGTTCTGCCTTACTTGCTGGCATGTCAAACACTTACTCACAAAGTCGATAACTTCATGTTTCAATCTGGCCACCAGTTCTGTTCTCGTAGATCTCGGTACATTTTACTTCCAACGGGATGCATAGCGTATGGGCTACTATGCACCTCTCGCAGAATCATCTGTCTTAACCCAGAGTCCTTCAGCATACAAACTCTTCCACGGAAACATAACACCCCTTCACTGTTCAGCCCAAAATCCACCGTCTCCCCACTTTTCACTTGCTAAAATCGAGAACTTAATGATTAATCCAACAATTGCTTTTCTTTAATCTGACTTACCCATGTCAGTTTCACCTGAAGTTCCGCTAACAAGATACCATCTTCATAAAGACTGAGATGAGCAAACATTGCTCTCAACTCCAATACCACCTTACGACTTAACGCATCTGCCACCACATTGGCTTTACCCGGGTGATACTCGATCGAGCAGTCATAGTCATTCAGCAACTCTACCCATCTCCATTGTCTTAGGTTCAGCTCCTTTTGGGTAAGGAGATATTTCAGACTTTTGTGGTAGGTATAGATAATCGACTTTTGCCCATACAGGTAGTATCTCTATATCTTCAGTGCGAACACCACAGCAGCCAGCTCCAAGTCATGAGTGGGATAGTTCATCTCATGCGGCCTTAGTTGATGAGATGCATACACTATCACCTTCACTTCTTGCATTAGCACACAACCTAAACCTGTGTGCGATGCATTACAAAAGACAACAAATTCCTTCCCAGCCTCAGGCTGAATCAACACTGGTACCTCAATCAGAATCTTCTTTAACTTTTCAAAACTTTCCTGCTATTTATCGTTCCAAACAAACGGTACTCCCTTACGCAATAGCTTAATTAGGGGTGTAGCAATCAACAAAAAACCTCAACAAACCTTCTGTAGTACCCAGCCAAACCCAGAAAACTTCAAATTTTAGACACTAACTTCGGTTGCTTCCAATCCAACACGGCTTTAACCTTTCGAGGATCAACTCTAATCCCTTCGGTAGACACAACATGACCCAAGAACGTTACTTTCTTCAGCCAAAACTCGTACTTATTGAATTTGGCGTAAATTTGCTTCTCTCTCAATATTTACAGAACAATCTGAAGATGTGAAACATGCTCCTCCTCCATTCTTGAGTACACCAAAATGTCATCTATGAATACCACCACGAACCAGTCTAGATAGGCTTGAAAGACCCAATTCATCATATCCATAAAAGCATAACCAAAAACTCGTAATACCCATAACGAGTTCAGAAAGCTGTCTTGTGAATATCTGCCTTCCTGACCCTCAACTGATGATATTCCGACCTTAAATCGATCTTTGAGAAAATCAAGCTCCTCGCAACTGATCGAACAAATCGTTAATCCTTGGTAGTGGGTATTTGTTCTTAATAGTTAACTTGTTCAACTGGGGAGAGTCAATGCACATACGCATCGACCCATCCTTCTTTTTCACTAACAATACCGGTGCTCCCCATAGAGATACACTTGGTCGGATAAATCCACAGTCCAACAGCTCTTGGATCTGAGCTTTTAGTTTTGCCAGCTCCTTCAGTGCCATCCTATAAGGGGCGATAGACACCGGAGCTGTTCCTAGTAATAGCTCTATCCCAAATTCAACCTCGCGATTCGGAGGCAATCTCAAAGCTCTTTATGAAATACGTCCGGGAACTCCTTCACGGTTCTGACATCCCCTACAGATAATTCCTTAACATCCGATGTACTGATGAGAGTTAGAAATGCCTTGCACCCTTTCCGCACCATCTTCTCAGCCTTTAATGACGAAATCACATGGGATAGGTAATCTCTTCTTTCTTCTATCATAATCACCTCTTCATCCTTTGAAGTCTTTAAAATCGTATGCTTAGCAGTGCATTCCAAACTTGCACGATGCTTAACTAACCAGCCCATGCCTAAGATCAGATCAAATTCGCCGAATGGTAATTCCATCAAATTCACCGGAAAAACAACCCCTTGTACTTCTAAAGAAACATTCCTAAATAGCTTGTTCACTACCACAGATTGTCCTAAAGGGCTAATCATGGACATTTTCTAGCAGCAATCTCAGATTTTATTCCCAAAGTCCCAAATACAGTACAGGCAACATATGAATGGGTAGACCTAATATCTATCAAAGCTGTAAAGGGTACATCGAATATAAGAAATGTACCGATTATGACGTCCAGTGCATCACCATTCTCTCACCGTCGAGCTGCATAAACCAACCTCGACTGTCTTGCATCGAGTTACCCACACCCCTTCCTGGTGCTCTACGACCTTGTACAAACCCATTTCCTCCGCTTGATCACGACCTCTCAAGGTCACGACCACCACTCCCCGGTCCGCATGGTTTCGACCAATAATCTACACCCTAACAGGCTCCCTTGGACAGTCCTTAATCATATGATCCCTAGACCCACAATTGAAACACCCACCAGATCTTCTCCAACATTCCTCTGGATGTGTTTTCCCACACTGTGTACAAGGTTGCAACGAACCTACAGCAACTGGTATCCTAACCCGAGCTAGCCCATCCAATCTAGCCTCTTTTAAAAACCCCTGGAAGAACACAAAGCCCCAAAACCTCTCTTATTCTTGCCCCTATCCTTATACCGATTTTGCCTCTTAGAACGTTTCACTTCTTCAGCAATATTGGCTTTTTCCACCAATACAACAAAATCTCTTTCCGACTACGGGGCTATCAATACCCGTAACTCATCTCGTAGCCCATCCTCAAAACACACACAACGTTCATAATTAGTCGAGACTATTCCCGGGGCGTACCTGCTCAGACGCAAAAGCTCTACCTCGTACTCTGCCATTGATTTATTCCCTTGAACCAAGTTTAAAAATACCTTCCTCTGGGCGTCCACATAACTCGCCCTGACATATTTTCCCTGAAATGTTGTCTTAAAAAGTCTCAGGTGATACGATCCACTTGAGTACCTTCCCTTACTGTGAGCCACCATTGATATGCCTCATCTCGCAAGAGAGACACTACCCCTCTCAATTTTTACTCTATTGTGCAGTCTAGGTCTTCCATAATTTGCTCGACTGCCTCCAACCAGTATTCAGTGACATTGGGGGCCACACCAGAAATGCCCCTAAAAACTTCGGCCCCGTTTGCCCGGAGTCGCTTAAGAATAGATTTTCGGGCTACCGATCCAGTACTTGCTCTAGCAACCCATTCCAAAACCCACAGCATAGCCAGGGACAAAGCATCGTCCCCTCTAGTTCGGTCATAGGACCCTGTCTCAGTCACTGGTGATGCAGGTGCTTCCATTTCAAGCATAAGCCCTAATACTTTGGACCCATCCTCAGCACCTCGGCCCCTACCACGGTCACGTCTACCACGTCCACGTCCTCTAGTGCCCATGTTTGTTGAATCGAACTAACCTGATTAAGAATTTTTATGAATCAGGATATGGTTTCAATATTTATTAACATATATTTTATGAAAACAGATATAAAAGTTATTTTTGCAGATCGAATTTCCTAATGTCTCAGTCTCTACAGTCTTAGCTCTTATAGCTAACAATCTTAGTATACTATCACTACTCTAGTAGTTTCCTTCTAAAATCATTCTATCATATTATCGAACAAAGTCAGAAGACTTACGAATTTGGTGCCGGAGACTCAGGTGCCATACTTCCAATGAAAACGCATATTTTCTAAACTTTATTTCAAACAAATTTTAAAAATGTTTTCGAACCCATTCCACAGTCGATGTAACACCCTAAACCCGGCCCATGAGTCCTGACCGGATCTGGTATGTCACGGAGTAAAATCATTTTGAAAATTTGGAGAAAACTTGATAAAATTTGGCTAAGGTATGAAAACGATGTTTGAAAACTTAGTTGGGCTTTTATAACATAGCTTGGGTTGATAAACCCTTTTGAAAACAGTTGATCATGTAGCATTTTAAAATCGTCAAAGTTATAGTTGACTTGGTTTAATTTTTGTTACCCGATGGAAACATTTTTGAAAACCCGAGACTTTATTAAGTTTTAAAAAAAAGTTACTTTTAACCGCTCACTTAACATTTAAAAACTTCATTTGTAACATAACATAAGTAAAATAAAATAACATCCAAATAATAAAGAGCGGCCTTATTACAATCCCAAATAAAAAGACTTAGAAAATAAATCATATTAACTATAACAAAATAAATTCAAATCCAACGATAAGCATGGCCGCCTCGAGTCCTCTCCGGCTCCATCTCCGCGTTCTACTCATCTGCAAAATAGTAAGGGAAGGGGTGAGTCACCAAGACTCAGTGTGTAAATCCCCCACCCGAAAAATAAAACTCATACACAATTTAGTAATAAACATGCAAATGCAACCCAACTAGCCATGCATACTCCTTTACTACCCCGTGTGGTCAAAACCACTGGTGGTCAAAACCACTCGTGACTAGTGCCACAAAATAAATGATGGGCCAACCCATCGTGTGGTCAAAACCATCGATGACCATAGGTCACAATATATCAAGTGTGGTCAAAACCATCGGTGGTACCAAACCACCGGGACTTAGTCGCAATTTATCAATCGATGTGGTCAAAACCATCGATGACCATAGGTCACAAATAATCGATGGGGCCAACCCATCTTGTGGTCAAAACCATCGCGACAGATCCATAAAATCATCCCTCTCCTCTCATCAATCCCACCATCATCATGCTTACATACAATATCATAATCCCATATATATATCATGCATTAAGTACAACATAACATGTGATGGTAAACTCAACCATATATCATAAATCACAAGTTAGGGGACTTACCCGGCAACCATGATTATGCCACAAGCTAATCACAATCAAAGAGATAAAAAGGCAAACAATAAAGTCATGTAAATTAATAAAGTGTGTAGTGAGTTTTTACACACCTGTCACTACCGAAATCCCTAGATCCCGAAGATTCGATCTACGTCACTAGATCTTGACCCTATATTCGGCCAATTATCAATGTTAATACCAAAGGCCTATTCGGCCATAACAAGTTAATACCAAAGGCTCTTTTGCGAACTTACCTTGAACGGATTGGATTTCCAAACAAATCCCGAAGCCTTAATTAGCCCCTAAGTCCATGGCACACATTAGTTTCGGCATTTAAACAATAACATATGGCCCTTGACCGAATGATGTATTCCACATACCAAGCTTACCTTAAACCCCGAAAGACCTCTCAATCGGTTACGGCCTCCCTACAATCGGTTTTAATCAAGTTAATAAGAATCATAGGCCATTCAGCCATAACCATAGATCCAAAAAATATCATTCGGCCATGCCCACATACCTCTTACTTAACGGTTGAAAAAGGATCCCAAAAAGAAACTTGTGTTCCCTTGCTATTCGGCCAAAGTAACTCTAATGAAGGAGGAAGGATTTCAGCAGCACCTTAGTTAGGGGGGAAGGAGATTCAGCCAAGTAGATCTCAATAAGAGAAGAAAAGAAAGAGAGTGAAAGGGTTCGGCTACTAGGGAAAGAAAAAGAAGAAGGGAACTTTGAAGAATTTTGCCTTCTATGGCTGAGGAGAATTCGGCAGCAGCAATTTGGAGTGAAAGAAAAGAAAATTGAAGAATTTTTGGTACTTATTTGCTATACAAAATCGAAATAGTGATGGCCCTAAAGAGTCCCAAATCCGGCTATCTCCTTCTTTTGCTGATAAATTTCCAGCCTTTAATTATCAAAATTAAAACAAGGTTTATCTTTCTTCTTTATCTCCTAATCACCTCATCAAACAAGTACAATGAAAATAAACTACTTATCACTCTCCCTCCAGCCGAAACATGCAAAAATTTAAGCCTTATCTTTATCAATTCAAGAGTCCAAAATCAGGTCACTAACTTACCCTTCATCACGCCAGCTGCATAAAATAAAAATAAAAACATTTGCTGCCTCTTAGGTTCGAACCTAGGCCCTAAAGGAGTGACTGCCGCAGCCCTCTCTTCTAACACCCCCTGCCATTCCTTCCAACCCGACTTTCATGTCATGAACCCTCACAATTTAATTTTAAAGCCTTCCTACTTAAGCCCATCACCGCATATAAAAATAAAACGCAAAACGCCCCTCTAGCCACTCAAACCTGTGACCTGCACCCATTCTCTCCTCCAGCTCTTAAGTGGCGCTCGGTTTCCACTTCGCAACTGCCTTATTTTGTGACATGCTTCACCCGAAATTTTTTTAACCCCTATCTCACCTAGCTCCCTTCTCTTAAACACTTAAAAAGAAATTTTTAGTCCTAAGTCAGGCCTAGCTTGGGTTTATTTCTAGACCATAGAACATGCCAAATAAATCATAGTATTTAATTTTTCAAGTACACACATGGGAAAAATAATTAAATTTTAGACAACCCCTAATTCAGGATATTACAGTTCTACCCCCTTAAAAAGAATTTCGGCCTCGAAATTACCTCGGATCAAGAGTGGGGGGTATTGTTGTGAATCACATCCTCGGGTTCCCATGTGGCTTCCTCCGTACCATGGTTCCTCCATAACACCTTTACCAAAGGCACTGACTTCCTCCTCAGAACCTTGACATCTCGATCCAGGATTTGTACTGGCTCCTCCTCGAAAGACAAGTCCGGGCTCACTTCAATTTCCTCAACCGGCACAACGTGTGAAGGATCCGATCGATAGTGCCTCAGCATCAAAACATGAAAGACATCATGGATTTGGCTCAATTCTGTTGGCAACTCAAGCTGGTAAGCTACCGGTCCCACATGTTTTAACACCGTATGCGGCCGATGAATCTAGAGCTTAGCTTGCCCTTCCTGCCAAACCTCAAAGACCTTCTTCCAAGGTGATACCTTCAAGAAGACCTTATCACCCATCGCATATTCAACCTCTCTGCGCTTAAGATCGGCGTAGGATTTTTACCTGTCCGACGCCTCCTTAAGACGAGCCCGAATTACTTTAACCTTATCCTCTGTCTCTGCCACTAACCCTGGCCCCAACATCCGACGTTCTCTTAGTTCTGTCCAACATGTAGGAGTACGGCATTTTCAACCATACAATGCCTCATACGGTGCCATCTGAATACTCGCTTGATAACTATTGTTATAAGCAAACTCTGCCAAAGTTAGGTACTCCTTCCAACTACCACGGAAGTCCAACACACAGCCTCTCAGCATATCTTCCAATACTTGGATAACCCTCTCAGACTGTCCATCCGACTGTGGATGAAAAGCCGTGCTGAAATTCAACCTCGTGCCTAACTCTTGATGTAAAGCCTTCTAAAATCTTGACGTAAACCGAGGATCCCGATCCGAGATAATGGACACTGGTACTCCATGTAATCGCACTATCTCTGCGATGTACAACTTGGCCAACCTTTAGAGTGAGTAGTCAACCCTTACCGGTATGAAATGAGTCGACTTAGTCAACCGGTCTACTACCACCCAAACTGTATCTTTCTTACTGGGCGTAAGGGGAAGCCCACTTACGAAATCTATAGTAATCTCCTCCCACTTCCATCGGGATCTTTACCACCGTAATGTACGATGGCAATTGATGCTCACTTTAACTTGTCGCCATGTCGACACTTGCCTACCAACTCGACTACTTCCCACTTAAGACTCGCCCACCAAAATTGCTCCCTTAAATCCCGATACATCTTGCTGCTTCCCGGATGCATAGCGTACGCACTGCTATGAGCTTCCTTAAGAATTCGCTGCCTCAACTCATCATCCTTAGGCATGCATACTCTCCCGAAAGTTTAACACTCCATCATCGCTCAAGTCGAAACCTTCTACCTCCCATTACAGACTTGCAACCTTTGAGTATTCAAAGCTTCATCAATCATCTGCCTTTCCTTAACCTCATTGATCCAAGACGGCTTCACTTGTAATTCTACCAAAAGGCTCCCATCCTCATAGAGACTTAGATGAGCAAACATTGCTCGCAAATTCGCTATCACCTTTCGGCTCAATGCATCAGCTACCACATTAGCCTTCCCCGATGGTATTCGATCGAGCAATCATAGTCTTTCAAGAACTCAATCCACCTCCACGCCTCGATTTAAATCTTTACGAGTTAGGAGGTACTTGACTTTTATGATCTGTGTACACCACCGACTTCTCCCCATACGGTAGTGCCTCCAAATCTTTAAGGCAAATACCACAAAGAGCCAATTCTAAGTCATGTGTTGGGTAGTTAACTTTGTGAGGCCTCGATTGTTAGTGGACGCATAAGCGACCACCTTCCTTCTTGCATCAACACACACCCTAAACCAAGATGTGATGCATCGCAATATACTGATGAACTCCTTCCCACCTCAGTCAATTAAAACCAAGGCTTCTATCGAATCCTCTTGACTTATCGAAACTCTCTTGTCGCTTCTCACCCACACAAATAGAACCCTTTTCTCAACAAATTAGTCAATCTGCTACGATTAAGGAGAAATTTTCCACAAATCTTCTATAATATCCGGCCAATCCCAGAAAACTCTAAATTTCCATAACCAAATTTAGTGGCTTCCACTCCAATACCGCCTTAATCTTATAGGGATCCACCCTAATTCCCTCGGCTACAACAACATGCCCTAGAAAAGTTACCTCCTTGAGCCAGAACTCACACTTGCTGAATTTGGCGTACAACTGTTTCTCCCTTAAAACTTGCAGAACCACGTGAAGATGTGCGTCATGCTCCTCTTTCGACTTCGAGTACACCAAAATGTCATCTATGAAGACCACGACGAGCCGATCCAGATAGGGTTGGAAAACCCGGTTCATCATGTCCATAAACGTGGCCGATGCATTTGTCAAACCAAAAGGCATTACCAGAAACTCGTAGTGTCCATACCGAGTATGGAATACAGTCTTGTGGACATCAGCCTCTTTCACCTTAAGCTGATGGTAACCTGACCTCAGGTCAATCTTAGAGAACACCGATGCCCCTTTGAGTTGATCGAACAGATAGTCAATCCTGGGCAAAGGGTACCGGTTCTTTATCGTCAACTTATTCAGCTGTCGATAATCTATGTACATCCTCATTGTCCCATCCTTCTTCTTGACAAACAGCACTGGAGCTCCCCACGGTGATACACTTGGTCGGTTGAACCCTCTATCCAATAATTCCTAAATCTGCGCCTTCAACTCTACCAATTCTTTCGGTGCCATCCGATACGGAGCTATAGATACTGGCGTGGTTCCGTAACAGATCTATCCCAAATTCAACCTCACGGTCCGGAGTAGACTTGGAAGTTCCTCTGGAAACACATCCACATAGTCCCTTACGGTCCGGACATCTCCCACAGCAACATCATTAGCTTCTAAAGCATAAACATGAACCACATATGCTTCACAACCCTTCCTAACCATCCTTTCTGCCTTTAATGCCGAAACCAAATTAGACAGGTAATCCCTCCTTTTACCTATCATCACCACCTCATCACCTTTCACGGTCTTTACTACCATGCGCTTAGCTGTGCAATCCAGGCTAGCCTGATGCTTTACTAGCCAATCCATCCCGAGATTAAGTCAACTCCCAAACCAGTAGTTCCATCAAATCGACCAAGAACACGACCCTTGGAGTTCTAGGGTAATTCTTATAGAGTTTACTTACTTCTACTGAGTGACCTAAAGGGCTTAATATCATCTTCCTAGAAGTAAGCTCAGAGTCTAAGTGTAGAGTTTTCACTACGCTACTAGCAATGTACGAGTGAGTCGAGCCAATGTTAATCAAAGTATTATAGGGCACACCAAAGATCAGGAACATACCGGTTATGACGTCCGATGCGTTGTCCTCCTCTTGACGCCTCGCGACATAGACTAGACCAGGTTGCCTAGCCTCAGTACCACCGGTACCTCCCCTCGGTGCCTTACGACCTCTGCCAGCACCATTACCTCCTCTTCCTGCACCACGACCCCTTGCTGGTTGTTGATTATCCCTCCTGTTTGGTACACCATCCTGACCCTCTGATCTCAGTCTAGCTGCCTTTTTTGGACAGTCTCTAACTCGATGCTCCAAGGACCCACACTTGAAGCATCCCCGATTACCATTCCAACATTCCCCCGTATGAGACTTGCCACACCGAACACACCATGGCGGCCATTGAGGATTAGCAGCAGCAGCAGGCCTAGCAGCTTGATCCGACCCACCAAACCTTGTCCTCTTCTGCTAATTACCAGAAAACTTTGAAGGTCCTAAGCTCCTCTTATTCCAATTCCTATCTTGATTCCGTCTAATCGACTGTCTTACTCCTTCAGCAACCTTTGATTTCTCCACTAAGACAGTAAACTCCCGTTCCTATTGTAGAGCTATCATCATCCTCAGCTCATCTCTCAGCCCATCCTCAACTCGACATAATACCATGCTCGGTGCCCACAATACCACGCACATACCTACTCAACCGGAGGAATTCGATCTCATAATCGGCCACCGTCTTATTGCCTTGAACCAGGTTCAAAAAGCCTTCCGCTGTGTATCCACATAGCTAGTCCGATATACTTCTTTTGATAGGCATCCCTGAAGAATTCCCAGGTGAGATTTTTGCCACCGTTCCATCCCTTACGGCAAGCCACCACTGGTATGACTCATCCCGAAGCAAAGAGATGATACCCTTCAATTTCTCCTCAGCTGTAAAATCTAGGTCATCCATGATCCTTTCTATTGCTTCCAACCAGCACTCTGTCGCACTGGGTGCCACTCCGAAAACTCCCCTAAATACTTCTGCTCCGTTAGCCCGAGTCGTTCAACCACAATTTACGGGCTCTTGCACCCGCGCCAGCCTCAGTAACTCATTCCAACACTCGTAGCACCGCTTGGGATACTACATCGTTACCACCGGTCTGATCTTGAAATTTAGTTTCTGCCACCGGCAGATCGGTATCTCATTTCCAGACCCATGTCTGGACCCTGCTGGCTCAGACAAGGTCATCCTACCCCTTCCACAGCCACGGGGCAGACGTCCACGACCTCTTGCACTCATTTCTAACGATTGTGTTTATCTGTTTAAGAATTTTATGCATTAGTACTTGTTTCACTGGATTATCCGTGAAGGAATTTTATGGTAAGAGTTTTAGGAGTGGTTCTTTCGTAATCATACATGCACACAATTTTCCATTCATTCATTCAAAGAGACGTTGTAGTTTTCATTGTGATTGTTTTTCCACTACCTAGGGGTATTTTCGTAATTTATCTTACAGGGGTATTTTTGTATTTTTTTCAAAAATAAAAGTTTTTTGATGATTTTGTCAAAAAATATTTTGAAACTCTTAAATTCCTGGGGTATTTTGAGAAATTTTGAAATTCGGGGGTATTTCGATAATTTTGGACCTCAGGGGTATTTCGATAATTTTTCACAAATCAGGGATATTTCAAAAGTTGTAAAACTTTGAGGGCTCTTTTTGATAATTGCATTTTCCAAAATAGTGATGTTGCAAAATTTTTTTGAAAATCAAGGTTATTCTGGTAATTTTGTTGGTTAGGGGCAATTTTGTAATTTCACCACTAGGGGTATTTTAGTAATTTTCATAGTCAGGGCATTTTCATAAAAAAGATTTCCAAAAATTTGGTTCTAAGTGATTTCACAAAAGAAGGACATTTTGGAAAATTTTCTATTTGGAAATTTTTTATATGGAGGGTATTTTGGTAATTTACAAGCCAGGGGTATTTTGGCCATTTTTCAAACTGAGGGGTATTTTGGTTATTTTTTTATTTTTTTCTAACAAGGTTTTAATTACTTCAAAAACAAAATGGCTAGTCCTTTTCGGCTTTTAGTTATCAAGTTTAGCTTTGTGAGTGTGTCGCCTCACCGGGATGAACCGCCATCACGCACTGTAGGATTCAAGTGAGTAGGAGGTGAGTCACTAGGATCGCTTAAATACCGTGCTCCCACCGAATCCAATGCTAGACATGCGATAACGATTGCCACATCCCTTGCTCAAAGGACAACTCATGTGGTTGTTTAGGGAATTATTAAATCTTATGCATGGTTTGTTGGGGTATGCTAACCTTAGGGTTCAACAATTTCTATTCTAATGTTCTACGTTCCCAATTTACCCTTCTACCCCTATCAAGTATTTACAAAGAAAATAGATAGAATTACTTACCTGGGCGAATAGGTGCCGGAGACTCGGTGCCATGCTGTTCAAGCCAAAAATAGTTTCCCAAAACATTCTAATAAGGCCTACTAACAATAACAAAACATTTTGGGCCTTGGGCCCCCACAGTCGAGTTTTGAATCGGGCTCTGATACCAAAAATGTAACACCCCAAACTCGGCCCATGAGTCCTGACTGGATCTGGTATGTCACGGAGTAAAATCATTTTGAAAATTTGGAGAAAACTTGATAAAATTTGGCTAAGGTATGAAAACGATGTTTGAAAACTTAGTTGGGCTTTTTATAAATACAGTTGGGTTGATAAACCCTTTTTGAAAACGGTTGATCATGTAGCATTTTAAAATCGTCAAAGTTATAGTTGACTTGGTTTAATTTTTGTTACCCGATGGTAACATTTTTGAAAACCCGTAGACTTTATTAAGTTTTAAAAAAAAGTTACTTTTAACCGGTTCACTTAACATTTAAAAACTTCATTTGTAACATAACATAAGTAAAATAAAATAACATCCAAATAATAAATAGCGGCCTTATTGCAATCCCAAATAAAAAGACTTGGAAAATAAATCATATTAAATATAACAAAATAAATTCAAACCAACGATAAGCATGGCGCCTCGAGTCCTCTCCGCCCATCTCCGTTCTACTCATCTCGCAAAATAGTAAGGGAAGGATGAGTCACCAAGACTCAGTGTGTAAATCCCCCACCCGAAAAATAGAACTCATGCACAATTTATTAATAAACATGCAAATGTAACCCAACTAGCCATCCATACTCCTTTACTACCCCGTGTGGTCAAAACCACTGGTGGTCAAAACCACTGTGACTAGTGTCACAAAATAAATGATGGGGCCAACCCATCGTGTGGTCAAAACCACTGATGACCATAGGTCACAATATATCAAGTGTGGTCAAAACCACTGGTGGTACCAAACCACTGGGACTTAGTCGCAATTTATCAATCGATGTGGTCAAAACCACGATGACCATAGGTCACAAATAATCGATGGGGCCAACCCATCTTGTGGTCAAAACCATCGCATATCCATAAAATCATCCCCCCTCTCATCAATCCCACCATCATCATGCTTACATACAATATCATAATCCCATATATATATCATGCATTAAGTACAACATAACATGTGATGGCAAACTCAACCATATATCATAAATCACAAGTTAGGGGACTTACCGGCAACCATGATTATGCCACAAGCTAATCACAATCAAAGAGATAAAAAGGCAAACAACAAAGTCATGTAAATTAATAAAGTGTGTAGTGAGTTTTTACACACCTGTCACTACCGAAATCCCTAGATCACGAAGATCCGATCTACGTCGCTAGATCTTGACCCTATATTCGGCCAATTATCAATGTTAATACCAAAGGCCTATTCGGCCATAATAAGTTAATACCAAAGGCTCTTTTGTGGACTTACCTTGAACGGATTTGATTTCCAAACAAATCCTGAAGCCTTAATTAGCCCCTAAGTCCATGGCACACATTAGTTTCGGTATTTAAACAATAACATATGGCCCTTGGCCGAATGATGTATCCCACATACCAAGCTTACCTTAAATCCCGAAAGACCTCTCAATCGATTACGACCTCCCTACAATCGATTTTAATCAAGTTAATAAGAATCATAGGCCATTCGGCCATAACCATAGATCCAAAAAATATCATTCGCCATGCCCAAATACCTCTTACTTAACGGTTGAAAAAGGATCCCGAAAAGAAACTTGTGTTCCCTTGCTATTCGCAAAAGTAACTCTAATGAAGGAGGAAGGATTTCAAAGACCTTAGTTAGGGGAAGGAGATTCGCCAAGTAGATCTCAATAGGAGAAGAAAAGAAAGAGAGTGAAAGGGTTCTGCTACTAGGAAAGAAAAAAAGAATGGAACTTTGAAGAATTTTGCCTTCTATGGCTGAGGAGAATTTAAAGAGACAATTTGGAGTGAAAGAAAAGAAAATTGAAGAATTTTTGGTACTTATTTGCTATACAAAACCGAAATAGTGATGGCCCTAAAGAATCCCAAATCCGGCCATCACCTTCTTTTGGTGATAAATTTCTAGCCTTTAATTATCAAAATTAAAACAAGGTTTATCTTTCTTCTTTATCTCCTAATCACCTCATCAAACAAGTACAATGAAAATAAACTACTTATCACTCTCCCTCCAGCCAAAACATGCAAAAATTTAAGCCTTATCTTTATCAATTCAAGAGTCCAAAATCAGGTCACTAACTTACCCTTCATCACGCCAGCTACATAAAATAAAAATAAAAACATTTGCTGCCTCTTAGGTTCAAACCTGGGACCTAAAGGAGTGACTGCCGCAGCCCTCTCTTCCAACACCCCCTGCCATTCCTTCCAACCCGACTTTCATGTCATGAACCCTCACCATTTAATTTTAAAGCCTTCCTACTTAAGCCCATCATCACATATAAAAATAAAATGCAAAACGCCCCTCCAGCCACTCGAACCTGTGACCTGTGCCCATTCTCTCCTCCAACTCTTAAGTGGAGCTCGGTTTCCACTTTGCTACTGCCTTATTTCGTGACATGCTTCACCCGAAATTTTACTTAACCCCTATCTCACCTAGCTCCCTTCTCTTAAATACTTAAAAAGAAATTTTTATTCCTAAGTCAGGCCTAGCTCGGGTTTATTTCTAGACCCTAGAACATGCCAAATAAATCATAGTATTTAATTTTTCAAGTACACACATGGGAAAAATAATTAAATTTTAGACAACCCCTAATTCAGGATGTTACAGTCGAGTTTTGCAACCCGGCTCTGATATCACAAAATGTAACACCCAATACTCAGCCCAGACGTTACGATCGGATTTAGCATGTCACATGGATAAGTTGTTTAAAATCGCATTCTTTTTGAAATTTTTGCGTCTCTTCCTTGAAAAACACAAACTTTGTTGTTATTGAAATTCATATTTGCTTTTAAGGTGATATCGTAAAAATGTTACTATTACCTTTATTGAAATCTTGGTTTATTCAAGAAAGCAAGTTTCATTAAATTACGAAGACATGGTATTTTTGAAAATAGTTATTAATGTTTTAGGAAAACCAACATATTAAAGCATATCATAATAAATAGTAACTGAATTAAAAATTTAAACCAAAATAAAATCCCAAAGGCCTTATTACAAAACCTTAAACCCATATCAAGATAAAATTAAAAGCAAAGTAAAATGAAATTTACTAAGGTCACTACGTATGGCCACCACAGAGTCCACCTCGGCTCCAAATCCTCAATGCTGGGAATTACCTGCAAAATTAAAGTAGAAGGGGTGAGTTACAAGAACTCAGTGTGTAATTCCCCATTCGGACAGTACTAGGCCTAAGCCCACAGAAGCAGATTATGCCTTAGCCCTCACAGAAACAAACTAGCCGAAACCCATACAGAAACGAACTGGGCCTGAGCCCTTTTTGCATGGTATAATAGATAATGTATGCAATGCAACCCAGCCCAGCCTAGCAATCCATCCGCTACACACATCAATGGCAGTCATGTTGCTCATCGCTAAATTTGTGGCAGTGCCACTAGACTAACTGAATATATGTGGCATAGCCACCTGACAGAATGTGACAGAGTCTCCGAAATATGTGGCAGATCCACCGAATTTCACTTCACCAATCATCAATATCCTAATCCCATACAACATATCAAGTCATAATAATTTAGTGTATGCATAGATATACCGATTTGTCAGATAATTAGAATACACACAGTCATGCTAATCTACCCAAGAGGGTATAACCGTAAATTTACTCACCTGGTTTATCTCCAAACTCACCCTCTAAGGGCATCCCAAATGCTTGCCCATTAAGGATATTTCAGCTTTTAGTCGACACATAAAATACAAAATAAAATGAATAAAGGTGTGAGATTACACACCTGTTATGAACATAGATAGACTCCTCGAGATTATGCACCAAGAATAACGGCACTTCTTTGCTATACAAGATTGTTGGTTACTCCCTTCGGTTATTAGGTTGAGTCCTTAAATAAAATCACGAGTTAGAAATGATGTTCCAAAATAATGAAGAAACGGCCTTTCGACCAAAATGAATCATGAATGAAGGGCACTCATCCTTTGCCCTATTCGACCATGGTTATACTTACCAAGGTGTCCGTGACTCGGCCATTGACCCACAAGGGTTCCGACTTCCATGAAGGAACAACCATGATTCAGAGTGGAAATAAGTATTCTGATTCGGCCCTAATGAAAAGAGTTAAAAGATAACTGTTTCGATTCTTTAAAAGAGAGAAAAGAAGTAGAATATACAAAGAGAAGAACCTATTATCTTGCAACTAGCAAAAATCGAATGAAGAGAGACTTTCGGTAGTCAAAAGAGACCCAAGTACTTTGCTTTTTGATGTTCAGCTAATAGTAACAGAAGAGAAACACCAATTCAGATTGGGAAAAAGAATAGAAGTTCGGTAAATAAAGAAAAGTAGAGAAGTAAAGAAGAATAAGATTCAGCTATGGTGAGCACACAAGAGAGAAGCCGATTCAAAATGGAATAGCAAGGGAGGTTGGGCTATGGTGGAGAAAAACAAATAGTAGGAGATGGAAAAGAGAGATTCAGCTAAAGTGTTGATGGTGTAGAAGAAAAGAAATGCCAAAAAGAAGAAAAATGGAAAGTGAGTTTCGGCACAACAATATGAGAAAAAAACTCAGAAATTCGACATAGAAAAGGTCCCAAAAGGCTCAAAAGAAAGATGCACCAAATTGGAGAAAAGGAGAAAAAGAACAGCCAATAGAACCTAAGGGAATTTCGGCACTCAACACTCAGAAACCGAATATGCACCCCACACTTTCCCTTAGCCGAATTTCACCCCCCCAAGCACTTCCCACTTTCGACCAAACTTCCCACTCCACCGAATCCCATTATTCTCTCCTCAACTTGCTCCTCAAACCACTCTCCATCATCCATTCAAACCTATTTGACCAATTCAAATCCTTTCTAGAAGAGTCCCACGCCAACTCCACCTCTTCTCCACCTTGGCCACAAAATGAAACCATATTTTGCAGCATGTGGGATTCGAACCCCACTCCACCCAGCTTCCACCTTGACACCATAACCAACACACCACACACCTTACTTGTGTTATCAGAACACAACCAATTATACTTAAGCCCCACCTTCAACAGCTCTCCTCCCTTAAGTACCCAAAACCAAAATTTTGCCAGGACTTGGGCTCGAACCCGAGCGTCCCCAGGACCCCCAAACACATCCAAATAACAAGCTCATCAAGTACAACACAAGCAATAACCCAAAAATGCCAGACCCCTATTTTTAGGATGTTACAGGTCGTGTGTCCCCTGCCTCCTAAAATTTAGAAACAGAATGCTTAGAATTGGGCACACGGGCAGAGACATGAGAGTGTGTCTTAGCCGTGTGAGTGACACACCCTTCAACACGGGCGTGTGTCATGGCCGTGTGAAACCTGCATCTAATTCTAATTAAATTAATTAACCACACGGTCTAGCACACAGGCGTGTGGCATGGCTGTGTGGCACAAGTTAGAGAGCAACCTAAATCAAACACGACCTGATGAACAGGCATGTCCCTTGGACCACACGAGCGTGTGAGCCCTGCACCTTGGAAAATTTTTAAAATGTCACGAAAAATTCTTAGAGTTTCTGATTAAGTCCCAACTCGGTTCTAATGCTCGTATTGGACCTCGATGGTCCATCTAAAGGATGTTATGAATTATCTCGATTAATAAATAGTAATTGACATAATTTATCTAAAAGTTTTGGTAACATTTCGTAACCCTATTCAGGCGACGGATACAAGTTAGGGGTGTTACACACTGAGCTTGTTAATCTTGCCCACTCCCTTCTAAAACCTTGCAGATTAGTTGTGTACCAGTGTGAGCAGTGTGGCTTTCCAAGGGGTGATCCAAGCAATTCCATTTTCGTTATTCGTAGGTGTTTATTATTTGGGTATGTTTTGGGAAATAGGTGTTTATTATTTGGGTATGTTTTGGGAAAAAGGCAATGTGGTAGTCTCTATGCTAATATTGGATATGATATTTTGAGTTGTCTCCATGATTTAGTTTCTCTTAGGATTTTGGGATTTTGCAACACCCCTAACCCGTATTCATCGTAGGAATAGGGTTACGGAGCATTATTGGACTTACAGATCAGACAGACAAAAACGTTCAAACATTTAATAACATATAGCATTCATGTCAAAAACCAATCAAATTATATATATTGTCCCTTATACGAGCCTTCGAGGCCCAAAATATGTAACAGCCCAACTACGACCCTAATCAGAATAGTGGTTTCGGGACCACGAATCCGGGGTAGAAAAATATTTTTATACAATTTTTTATATATGTGGTATGTGTTTGAACCTATGTTAAAATATTGTGGGTAAATTTTTCAGTATGTGTGTTCAATTTAAGGAAAAAGGACTAAATTGTTTAAATGGTAAAAATAGCCTATATTTTAATTGGGTGATTTAATTGGCTTGTTTTCTTGCATGAGTGGACTTGCATGGTAAATTACCCTAAAACTAGGTGAGTGGACGGCAAGATGATGGTTTTATATATATTTTTTATAATTTAATTATTTTAATAAAGGATATTATATTAATATTATGTAATATGATTAAAATAAAGAAACATAAAAGAGTTAGTGGATGTTTATCTTCCACCTTTGGTTCTCCATTGCCGAAACTCATAAGGGAGAAGAGAAAGCTTAAGTTTTCATTGTTCGGCCATTGCATGTCACATTGAGGTTAGTGTTTAAGCTTGATTTTTTGTAAATTTTTACAATTTTGAGTTAGTTATTTTAAATACTATCAAACCCATGTGGAAATTTTAAAGTTTGAATGTGTTATAGATTCGGCCATGGATGAATGTCTTTATTTTGTTATGTTTGATGGAAGAATGTTAAGTATATGTTTGAAATCAACATGTTTTGAGCAGGAAATTTAGGTGAAATGGAGCATGATGGCTTAAATTGTAAAAATAAATAGTTGTGTAACATCCCAAAATTGGGCCTAGTAGGATTGGGCCCAATGTACCTTGGGCGTAGGAATGTTTAAAATTTTCAAGAATATGAGAATGGCGTTGTTGCAAATTGGACTTATTAATTAAGTGAATTTGGAAAGTTACGAGGTTTCTATGAAGTTTCGGGTTCAAGTTAGGCCTTAGTAAAATTTTGTGTTTAAGCCTATAAAGGAGAGATAGTAAGTGACCTCAAAGCTTATGGAAATAAATGAGTAAATTACTAGCATAAGTGAGCAATTAGTAAAGAGGTTATGGCACCACATGAAAGGCTTTGAGGGAAGAGGTTCAAATCCCATTGTGTGCAAATTTTGATTATTATTTTTGCACTCTTTCCTAATGTGTCGGCCAAGCTTATAAATAAGGCAAGTTGGACTTTTTAATTTTGGCAAGGTGGCTAAGGAAATAAGGAAAGGGTGATGGTAAGGTAAGGAATCAAAAGAAAAGGGCAAGTAAAGGGAACAAGTGGCCTTTTTCAAGGGAAGAGTTATGGAAAGTGTGGTTGGCCAATTTTGGCCATTATGTCCATGTATATGGACGGTTTTGTGGGTAAGAGAGGTAGCCGAATTTTTCTTGGGTCATTTTGCAAAGCTTTTTGAATGATAAGGTTTTGGTTCTTTTAGCATTTTGGTTACTCCTCCTTACCAACTTCTTTTTCTTCCCTTTTCGTTTTGGCCTAAACACCTAGTGCATTTGTTCATCTTACTCTTTTGTTTTTCGTCAACCCCAATTCATTTTTGGTTCATCTTCTTTAGTTGGTCGAAACTAACAAGCACTTTTCTCCATCCATTCTTTCCTTTTTACCATTTCATCAACCTTTTCTTCTTCTTTAATCAACATCACTTTGTGTGATCTTCTTGTTCGATTTTCTCTATAGCCGAACCATTATCATCCTATTTCTTCATCATTTCGTTCTCTATCTTGTGGGAAAACCTCATCTTGATCGAATTGGTAAGTAGTAGTTTTCTCTTTGTCAATAACCTTGTTTCATTCGAGTTTTTCCTTAATAAATCGTGTGTTCTTCCTTCTCTCTCTCGTTGAGTCTGAGTTACATTCTTTTCTTCTTCTTTAATCAACATCACTTTGTGTGATCTTCTTGTTCGATTTTCTCTATAGCCGAACCATTATCATCCTATTTCTTCATCATTTCGTTCTCTATCTTGTGGGAAAACCTCATCTTGATCGAATCGGTAAGTAGTAGTTTTCTCTTTGTCAATAACCTTGTTTCATTCGAGTTTTTCCTTAATAAATCGTGTGTTCTTCCTTCTCTCTCTTGTTGATTGAGTTACATTCTTTTTTGTGATATGGCCATCGTTGGGCTTAGAATTTTCAACAAGGTTAAGGAGCACAAGTGATTTGTATTAACCAAATCGTTATCATCGACTCGTCAAGTAAGTGGGGTAAGAACATTGTTATAAGATTTGTTTTGGCCAAAGGTGGGATAATTGCTAACAACTATTTCACTCACCAAATATTGTTAGGATGGGATTTCAATAGCCAAAGGGTAAGATCGAGGGAGATCACATTCGTGGTAAGTGGAGTTATCCTAGTAAAGTGTTTCTAGTTATGATTATCAAAGTAGAGACTAACCTTCTGTCAACTCATTATAATAGGTGTTGAAATCAGTGGAAAGCACAACTCGTTATTAAGGTGTGTAATCCCGTACCTTCCGAAAACATGTTTGAAATGGTGTGTAATCTTACATCTCTCTGAAAGTTTGTATGATATGTTTTTTGATTCGGTCAAAATTCCAAAGAAAACCAGAAACCGGCATCCGTGACCACTCGGGCGTGCGTATATTTGTAGTAGTAACAATATTTTGTAATAAAACAATTCCAATTAGAAACAGTGACATGTTTTTGAAAAATCACGAAAAATAGGAGAAAGGGAATTATAAAGTGAATGAGATATCAAATTAAATCATACTGTGTCTATTTTGATATGGAAGAAATGGAGAAGGAAAAGGAATTTTATATTCTTAGATATCTTAATTTTAGTGGGCCTATTTTCATTAGAAATAAGTGGGAGAAATATATGAAAACCGTATGCGAGGAGATATTTGAAATTAAGGTAAGAGAGGTCGAAATCATTGGACAAAGGTAACAAGGGAAATTTTAAGGAATAAACTGTACTAAATGGCTAAGCAAAAAATTCTAGAAAAATTGTAGTAATAAGATATATGAGTCTAGTTTCAAGGAAAATTTATGGATTTTAATTTCGAGATTCCTAGCCCAAGTTATAGTCAATTTAGTCAGTATGACGCAGATGGACAGTTTCAAGTTTTATGTCCCAAATTAGTAATTAAGTCTAGGTTTGCGAAATTACGAAAATACCCTTGGAGGGTAAATTATCGAAATACCCCTGGGTTGCGAGATTACCGAATTACCCTTAGTGGGTAAAATTATCGAGTTACAAAATTGCCCTTATGTGCCGAATTACGAAAATACCCTTATGGGTCAATTACGAAAATGCCCCTAATGGGCCGATTTGATAGATTGCCTTAATGGGCCGATTTTGATATATGACTAAATGGGCCAATTTGATATATGGCTAAATGGGCCGAATTTGATATATGGCATAATGGGCCGATTTTGCAAAGTGTTAATGGGCCAAATTGTTTGTAATAAATCTCTGATGTTATTAATTATCGTTGTTATATTGTAAATATCATAATTTGCTATGAATGTTGCATTCACATAATTCTGCATAGGTTTGGGATATTGATGATTGGAGGAAGCTATTTGGTGGCTCTGCCACATATTTTGGTGACTCTGTCACAATCTGTCTGGTGGCTATGCCAAGTATATTCTGTTATTGTGGTGGCTTCACCACAAATTCTGATATTATAAATGGCTAAATGCCTGCGATTATAAATGGCCACTGGCCTGCGAATTATTATTATAAATGGCAAATTGCCTGCGTTTTGGTGTGCTGGCGGGGTGGGTTGACTTGATCCCTACAAGTGTGTTGGTTGGTACGGGTGGTGTGTAGCGGATGGATTACTAGGTTTGGTTTGGAAATTGCATACATTGCACATACATATATATGTTCTGTTGTTAAATGGGCTTTGGCCCAAGATTTTGCTAATTTTTGCTATTCAAGCCAAGGATGACTCAGTAATGAGATTATACACTGAGTTCTTGTAACTCACCCCCTTTCTTTCTGAACCCTTGTAGGTAATGCTCAGTGACGAGGATTTGGGGCCATGGATGACTCGGTAGAGGCCATACTTCAGAAATGGTGTTTTACATTGGAACTTTAGATTTTTATTTTCGTTTACTTTACTATTTTGTGTTTTATGTTGTAATAAGGCCTCTGGAGTATTTTATTATTTGATTTATGTTTGATAAACTTATTATTTTACTTAAATTATTTTAAATGGGAATTTTCTAAAAACTTAAATACAGGCTTTCCAAAATCGATTAACAAATGGATTTCATAATAAACTTTTACAAATGATTTAACTCGAAAATTCTCTTTCAAATTATCAACGACATTTTCAAAAGTCACGGTTAAAGTTCACTACCTCGATTTTCGACTCATCAATCAACCTCTCAAAAATACTTGTATTTTATCTACGTTTCCGCAATGTTTTCATAATGCTTCTGCAACTCTATTTCCAAACGTCATATTTTCATAAATCATTTATTTCAAATATGTTTTCGCAACCAAAAAGGTTTATAAAGATAATTACGTTTTCAAGTAGATAACAATTGCTTAAGTGTTTTGGGTTTTAACAGAGAGGCTATAATTCTCAAACAAGTTTTTAACAATCACAAAGATGGTTTTGAAAAAAAAAACACTTGCATGTGACACGCCAGATTCGGGCCTAACTTTTAAGCTGGGTTTGGGGTTTTACAAGTTGAGGGTCTAAAATGCAAAATAAATGGTTTGCATAGACTTGTATAAGGATGAAGAAAATTCTGCCCTTAAGAAGTTAATCCAAATTTCATGTATTTCGTGTTTTATGCTTTGGGGACTAAATAGCAAAAGTTGTAAATTCTAGGGGTAAAATGGTAAATTATATAATTCTGAGTTTGGATTAAATTGAATAAAAATGAATGTGAATAAGCTTCATTTGGCATTGTTTAGATCAAGAACAAAAGGAAAAGGAGTTGGATTGGAGAAAAGCTAAATTAAATGAATAGCTGGGAAACTCAAATTCATCTACTTCCGAGGTAAGTTTATAAGCAATTGGTTTTAAATGAATAGTTATTAAATCGAAATGTACATTTTTAGACGAATTTTATGAATTAAAGCCTTAATTACCGAAGGTGATATGGTAATTTTAATTGTATTTGCCGAATGTGATAATATTATGTACATGTAGTTGTTTATATAAATATTTGATTAATCGAGGTATGTATATATATATTGGTATATATACTTTGTCGAATGTGACAGGGTACAGGACTAAATTTTGTAACTGTTGAATGTGTGTTGAATTATGCATGGAATTGATATACTTGGGTTGAATGAATTGTTTATGAATTGAGTAGAGGCTTAAAGGTGAACCTTGAGATAGAGAATGGTGGTGATTGAGTAATTAACTATGTGTATATATATATATATATGTATTGCTATGAAACACCCCACACCCAGCCCACGAGCTTGAACCGGACTGGTATGTTCCTAAAGTAAATCGATTTCAAAGATTTTCGTTACTTAGAGAAAATTTGTAAAATATTTAGAAAAATGTTGTTGTGGATTGGGCTTAGATGGGAAACCCATTTAATTAATCTTGTAAATCCAATTTTTTATTAAGGTGACAAAATAATTTTTAGGGTTTATAAAAAAATATCGCTTTAACTTTAGTCATAAGTAGTTCGTAACATAATAGTTTAAAGTAAAGCAGAATAAGGAAAATCCACTGGGCCTTATGGCCTTATTACATCAAGTAAAACCCAAATATAAAATTAAAGGTACTAAAAGAAATAGAGTCCAAATTACATAAAATCTTCAAATGAAGCATGGCCACCTCAAGGTCTACTGTCCCGGCCCGTCCCTGTTCATCACCTGAAAATATTTCCCACAACGGGATGAGTCAACAGACTCAATAAGCACACAGTACTAACATTCAACAAATCAGGCATACATGTTCATATCAAATTCATATTCATATGAAATAATTTATGATGCAACCCAAACCCAAGCCTATTTGTCCATCCGCTACACACCACCCACACCGCCACCACACCGTGGGACTACTAAGTCAACCTCCATCCGCTACACACCATCGAAGGCGTCATTGCAATGACGTGCTCATCGCCTATATAATTTGTGTCATTAGACACCATATTCAAATAATGTAACCGGTTACCAAATTCAGATAATGTAACCGAGTTACCATATTCAAAATGTTGTGATCGTAGTCACCATATTCCGTTAGTGAGACCAAGTCAACACCTTCTTCCCTTTCACATAAATCCCGAATGCCCCATAAATTTTATATCATGCATAACATACTAAATTCCACATTCATATATATTTTCACATGTTATAAAATAACATAATTCATAATCCTATCAGAAGTAGGAAACGTACCTGAGTACTTTTGTACCACATTAGGGTACTTAGCCATATTCACATTCTTATGTATTAATCATATAATTAATATTGCCATATAACGTATTGAAGGTTAGTATGAGTACACACCTGATTTGCTTAATAGGTTCCTTGAGATCCCGAAAATCCCGATCTAACTTTAGATCCTATATTCGGCCCATCATACAAAAACACATTAATAGCCTTTTCGCTTTTAAAACCAAATCCTATTAGGAATGGTATTACTAATACTTACCTTGCTTGCCGATTTGATTGATGATCAAACTCAAGATTTGTGTTCTTCTCCTTGAAATCGGCTAACCATTAAATCCATTGATTTGATTAGTCTCTGGTTAAAACAAATAGATCTAGACATTTAAGAGAGAACCTTGGCCGATTATAACCACTTACCTTATGATGAGATTCCCAAAATCGATTCCTTGCTCCCTAAGTGATGTCGAAATTCCTAAAATTTACATGTTAGATCTAATCTAACTTTAATAAATAAAATTTGGCCTTTGGCCGATTGTGCCTCACCTTAAATTCCTTGAATCTGAAATCCCGAAACTCTTCCTTTGATATTCGACCATGAGACATAAAAAGGGTTATTTCTTAGATCATGATTAAAAGAATTAGAAGAACAAGAATTAATTGTTCTTACCTTAGATCCTTGATCCTTATATTTGGTAATTGTAGAAACCTGAGAGATCCTTGTAGATTCGGCCATGAACAAGAATAGGGATTAGGCCTTTTACTTTCGGCATTTAGAAAAGAAAAGAAAGGAAATTGAATAGCTTAACCTTACCTTGATGCCTTTAATCGATTGCTTCCTTGCCTAGAGTTACAAAGATTCGACTATGGAGATTTAACAGGGATCAAAAGAGAAGAGTTTTGGCTTAACAATGACAAAGGAGAGGAGAAGAAAAGATGGAGTCTTGCTTAGTGAAAATTTCGACAGAGAGAGAAATAGGGGCTAGGGAATTTTCGGCACACATAAGAAAAGATGAGAGAAAAGCCTCCAACTCTCCTTCTTCAACCGAAATTACTAGGCTAAGAGTCCTTGACTTGGCCACCACCCTTCCTTGTGATAATATTATCTCTTTTATTAAAGAATAAAAGTGTTTAATCCATCATTTATCTCCTCAATTAAAATCCTTTATTTATCACTTAATTTATCAAGTTTTAATAGAAATAAAACTCCTCCCTTTTTAGAAAATAGGTGCCGTCCACCCTCTTACTTATGGAAGCAAAAATAAACCTTCATTATTTGCTTCCCAAGTGACTCAAACTCAGGCCCATTTCCCTTGCACATGGCGCCATTTCCATAGGGCCTAAGTGACACCTTCAAGCCACTTTTCTAAGCTTATTTGTGTGTCAAATTTCACCAACTTTTTCTTTTAAGGCCCTCTTGCCCTTATTTCCTATTTTAAACTTTAAAATTTGACATTCCTGCATCATTTCTAAGTTTCCTAAAATTTTCGATCGACTCAGAACTTGCCATTTTCTTACAAGTTCAAGTTTCCAAAATGTTCGTGTTTCCAAAATGTTCAAGTTTCCAAAATGTTCAAGTTTCCAAAATGTTGTGTTTCCAAAATGTTCAGTTTCCAAAATGTTCAGTTTCCATTTTCATGCATTTCCGTGTTTCCAAAAATATCAAAATTTATTCTTAGTGCTTAAACTTGTCATTTCATACAATTAAACTGAAAATGCATAGGCCCTTTTCAGGATGTTACAGTTCTACCCCCCTTAAACAAAATTTTGTCCCCGAAATTTCCTGACTAAAATAGTTGAGGGTATTGCTATCGCATGATCTCTTCTGGCTCCCACGAAGTTTCTTCCGATCCATGATTGCGCCATAACACTTTGACTAGAGGCACTGTCTTCCTTCGTAATACTTTCACATCACGTTCCAAGATTCGAATCTGTTCTTCCTCGTAGGATAAGTCTAGCCTTAGCTCCACTTCTTCAACAGATACCACATGCGATGGATCCGATCAGTAGCGACGTAGCATGGATACATGAAATACGTCGTGCATCTGCTGCAACCCTGGTGGCAACTCTAATTGGTATGCCACTCGCCCAACTCGCTTCAAGACTTCGGTAGGGCCCTATAAATCTTGGGCTTAGCTTCCTTTTCAACCAACCTCATTACCTTCTTCCAAGGTGAGACTTTCAGAATACTTGGTCTCCCACTTCAAACTCTATTTCCTTCCGCTTAAGGTCTGCGTCGACTTACGCCTATCGAGGCTTCCTTCAATCGTGCTCAAATTAACTCAACCTTCTCTTCGCCGCCACTAATTTCGACCCAAAACTCATGCGTTCTCCTAACTCGGTCCAACAAGTAGGTGTTCTACACTTCCTTCCATATAATGCTTCATATGGTGCCATTCAATGCTAGCTTGATAACTCGTTATTATAGCGAACTCACTAAAGGCAAGTAATCTTCCCAACTTCCTCGAAATCCATTACACACCTCTCAACATATCCTTCAACACTTGTATAACCTGCTTAGATCGCCTGTCGATTGTGGATGAAAAGCCGAGTGAAGTCTAACTTAGTGCCTAAAGCTTGATGAAGTGCCTTCCAAAATCGAGACGTAAACCTTGGGTCTCTATCGTAGATGATTGACATTGGTACTCCATGTAACCTCACAATCTCGCGCCACATATAACTTAGCCAACTTCAAGAGAATAATCCATTCTTCTCGATAAAGTGTGCGGACTTGGTCAAACGGTCCACTATCACCCATACCGAGTCCTTCTTAGTAGGCGTAAGGGGAAGCCCACTAACGAAGTCCATGGTAATTCTTTCCCACTTCCATTGGGGAACTTCAATTGGTTGAAGCAATTCCGATGGGACTTGGTGTTCACCTTAACTTGTCGACACGCCAAACATTTCCCCACAAATTCGGTCCACCTCTCGCTTGATCGCACCACCAAAATCTGCTCCTTAGATCTCTATACGACTTGATGCCTCCGGATGCATAGCATAAGGGCTACCATGCGCTTCTCAAGAATCCTTTGTCTCACTCCTTATCTTTCTAAGATACGACCTTTCCTTGTAGCACAATACTCCTTCATCATTGATGCCATAGTCCTTTAATCCTCCTTGCGGTACTTGCTGTAACTTAGTACTTAAGTCCTTATCAGCCAACTGTCCTTTTTTCACCTCCTTTAGCCATGTGGGCTTGACTTGCAATTCTACCAACAGGCTTCCATCGTCATACAGACTTAAGTGAGCGAACAAAGCCCGTAGATCTGACACAACCTTCCTACTCAGGGCATCGACTACCACATTCGCCTTGCCCGGATGATATTCTATCGAACAATCGTAATCCTTCAGCAATTCCACCCACCTTAGTTGCCTCAAGTTCAACTCCTTCTGAGTCAACAGATACTTAAGGCTCTTGTGGTCTATGTAGATAACTGACCTTTCTCCATAAAGGTAGTGCCTCCAAACTTTAAAGGCGAAAACCACTGCTGCTAGCTCTAAATCATGGGTTGGGTAGTTAACCTCATGAGGCCTTAGTCGTCGTGGACGCATAAGCGATTACTTTGCCATCTTGCATTAGCACACGCCTAACCCGTGTGCGGCGTCCACAAGACACCATAAAATCTTTTCCCGCCTCGTCAATTAACACCGGAGCCTTCGTCAACACCCTTTTAAGCTTTTCAAAGCTCTCCGCCGCTTATTCGTCCATTCAAGGTACTTCCTTCCTTAGTAACTTTGTTAAAGGCGCGGCTATTGACGAGAATCCTTCCACAAACCTTCTGTAATAGCCCGCCAAGCCTAAGAAACTTCGGATCTCAACCATGGACCTAGGTGGTTTCCAATCCAACACTGCTTCAATCTTCCTAGGATCCACTCTTATTCCTTCTGCGGGTACCACATGTCCTAGGAATGCCACCTCCTTAAGCCAAAATTCACACTTCTTCAATTTGGCATGAGCTTCTTTTCCCTTAACACTTCCAACACAACTCGGAGATGCTCATCATGCTCCTTCTCTAACTTCGAGTACACCAAAATATCGTCGATGAACACCACAACGAACCTATCCAAGTAGGGTTGGAAAACCTGATTCATCATATCCATGAATGCGGCTGGAGCATTTGTCAACCCAAATGGCATCACTACAAACTCAAAGTGGTCGTATCTTGTCCTAAAAGCGGTCTTATGGATGTCAGCCTCCTTCACCTTCAACTGATGATATCCCGACCTTAAGTCGATCTTTGAAAATATCATGCCCCTTTCACCGATCGAACAAGTCATCAATCCTTGGCAAAGGATACTTGTTCTTAATGGTCAGCTTATTCAACTGACGATAATCTATGCACATACGCATAGTTCCGTCCTTCATCTTTACAAATAGGACCGGTGCTCCCCACGGAGACACACTGGGTCGGATGAACCCACGATCCAACAGTTCTTGGATTTGAGCCTTGAGCTCTACTAACTCTTTTGGCACCATTCGGTATGGAGCGATTGACACAGAGTCGCTTACGGGTAGCAAATCAATTCCAAATTCTACTTCCTCGTTTGGGGTATTCCTGAATTCCTCCGAAATACATCCACGAAGTCCCTCACCGTCCTAACTCCATTAATACCTTCTTCCTTTCCACCTATCGCACTTACGAAGGCTAGGAATGCCTTGCAACCTTTCTTAACCATCTTCTCACCTTCAAAGGTCAAACTACATTAGACAAGTAGTTCCTCCTTTCTCCGATCATTACTACCACTTCATCCTCTGGGGTTCTTAGTTCCATCCGTTTAGCCACACAATCCAACACGGCTCGATGTTCTACTAGCCAATCCATTCCGAGTATAAGTTCAAATTCTCCGAAGGGTAACTCCATCAAGTCTACCCGAAAGTTCACTCCCTGAATCTCTAAGGGTACATTTCGAAAGATCTTGTCTACCACAACAGTTTGGCCTAATGGGCTTACTACAGTCATCTGTCTATCAGAAAGTTTAGAGTCTAGGCCTAGTGTTTCCACTACACTACTTGCAACATAGGAGTGGGTCGAGCCCACATCAATCAGAGCAAAATAAGGTTTGTCAAAAATAAAGAACGTACTGGTTATTACATCCGGTGCATCACCATCCTCCCTCCGACGAACCGTATAAACCAAACCCGTTGTTTTGCATCCAGATTAGTAGTACCTTGGCCTGTGTTCCATGGCCTCTGCCAAGACCACTACTCGGTTACTCCAAACCACGACCCGTTGAGGCTATCGTCTCCTCTACCACTGGCTAGCATTCCGAATCGCCATCGACTCTCATCTGGTTGCTTGGGACAATCCTTAAGCATATGGTCCTTGGACCCACACTTGAAACATCTTCCCGCCTTTCTCCAACACTCTCCCATGTGCTTCTTTCCACAATGCTCACAAGGCGACATCACAAATTTCATACCACTGTTGATTTCATGGCTCGTCAACCTTAGGCCTCTTGTGACCCTTTCCAGATGGCCCAAATCCTCTCTTGGCCTTATTCCTATCCACGGTCTACTTAGTAGCGCCCTTAATCCCTCGCCACCTTGGCCTTTTCCACCAAAATCGAGAATTCCGCCCCGATGCAAGGTTATCATCAGCCTCGTGTCGTCTCTCAATCATTCCTCAAACGGACACAGCGCTTCATGCTCGATTGCTACTACCCTCGAGCATAGCGGCTCAACCTCAAGAATTTCGCCTCATATTCTCATGATGCACTTACTTCCTTGTACCAACCCTAGAAAAGCCTTCCTTTGTTCATCTCAGATACCGTTCCCACATACTTCTTCCAAATGCCTCTAACATACTCCTGTGTCAAATTTTCACCGTGGTACCATCCCGAACAGCTAACCACCATCGATACGCTTCATCGCGTAACAATGCCACCATCCCTTTCAACTTTTCCTCTGAGTCGATCGAGCTCATCCATGATATGCTCTGTTGCTTCCAACCAAGACTTTCACCATACTGGTGCCACATTAGATACTCCTCGAAACATTTTCGCTCCATTAGCTCGGAGCCTTTCAGTCATGACTTTCGATTTCTGAATTTCCTCCTGCACGCCATCAATTCCAAAACTCGCAAGACAACTGCGACACAAAGATCTTCCCCGTCTCGAGCCTCGTTGCTCAACATTAACAAATGGGGTGGTGGTGGCGGTGGCATTTCATTGTCGGACCATTGACCCGATCTAAGGTTCCGACACGGTTATCCTTCCTCTACCTCGACCACGATGACCACGCCCTCTAGAGCTTATTTTCTAGCGTCGAGATCCGATTAAGAAATTTTATGGATTAGTCATTGTTCCACTTATTTACCAAATAAGGAGTTTTATGAAAAGGGATTTAAGAGTGGTTCTTTCAGATCCATACAAACACATAGTCTTTTCCATTCATTCATTCATCCATCGACAAGTATGAACTTTCGCTCATTCGGAGAAACGTTGTAGTTTTCGTTGTTGTTTTTTCCACTACCTGGGGTATTTTCGTAATTTTGTCCTCTGAGGCATTTTCATAATTTTCGTAAGAAAACGCTCCATGGTGTTTTTGTCAAAAATTATTTTGAAAATTTTGAAGTCTAGGGGTAATTTGGAAAAATTTTAAAATCTGGGGGTATTTCGGTAATTTTTAACCTCAGGGGTATTTTGGTAATTTTTCACAAATCAGGGTAAATTTGTAAGTTTAATAAATTAGGGGTATTTCGAAAGTTGTAAAACTTTGAGGGTTCTTTTCGAGAATTGTTCCTTCAAAAATGGAAATGTTGCAAAAATTTTGGAAATCAGGGTCATTTTGGTAATTTTGTAAGTTAGGGGCAATTTTGTAATTTTTCCAAAATCAAGGTATTTTGATATTTTACAAATTAGGTTTTTGAATGTTTATAAAATAATGAAATTTTGGTAAAGTCGTTGAGTAGTTGAACATTTTATAAACCAAGTATGCTTTGGTAATTTCACCCTAAGGGCATTTTTGTAATTTTCAAACCGTGAGTTTTTCGTAAAATGTTGTAAAAATAATTTTCTCGATTTAAAAGAAAGTTTTAAAAGTTTGAAAACTAGGGTTTGTTGTTTTGTTCTCTTTTTTTTTAAAACATGGCTAGTTCCTTTCGGGTTTTAGTCATTATGTTTAGCCTATGACCGAGCCCTCTTGGTCAAGGTGAACCAAAGCTACGCACTGTGCAGGATTTGTGTGGAAAGGAGGTGAGTCACATGGATCGCTTAAATACCAAGCTCCCACCGAAACCATTCCTAGACATGCGCATGAGGTTGCCACACCACCGAGCCCTCCGAGTTAGGGTGAACTGCTACGCACTGTAGGATTCTGCAAGAGGAGGTGAGTCACTAGGATCGCTTAAATACCGTGCTCTTCCGGATCCAATCCTATACATGCGTACAAGGGTTACCACACCACTAGCTCAGTGACTTAGCCATAGGTTTGTTCAATGCATTAAGTCTTATGTGGTTTTGTGTTTGAGTAGTCTAATCCTAGGGTTCAAGTTCCTATCATTCTATTCTACGTTCCATGCCTTTTCTACCCTTATACAGTTCATAAATCACAGAATCACACATAGAGTTAGGGGTACTTACCTGGTGGACTGCGGGTCGGAGACTTAGGGGCCATGCCAGAAGCCTGCTTATTTTCAAAGAAAATCATTTGGGCTCGAATTCAAAACGTTTTGGGCCTTAGCCCACAGGCCAAGAGTTTAAAACTGGGCTCTGATACCAAATTGAAACACCCCACACCCGGCCCACGAGCCTGAACCGGATCTGGTATGTTCCTAAAGTAAACCGGTTTCAAAGATTTTCACATTTAGAGAAATTTGTAAAATATTTAGAAAATGTTGTTGTGGATTGGGCTTAGATGGGAAACCCATTTAATTAATCTTGTAAATCCAATTTTTATTAAGGTGACAAAATAATTTTTAGGGTTTATAAAAAAATATCGCTTTAACTTTAGTCATAAGTAGTTCGTAACATAATAGTTTAAAGTAAAGCGTAATAAGGAAAATCCACTGGGCCTTATGGCCTTATTACATCAAGTAAAACCCAAATATAAAATTAAAGGTACTAAAAGAAATAGAGTCCAAATTACATAAAATCTTCAAATGAAGCATGGCCACCTCAAGGTCTACCGTCCCTACCACATCCTTGCTCATCACCAAAATATTTCCCACAACGGGTGAGTCAATGACTCAATATGCACACAGACTAACATTCAACAAATCGTGCATACATGTTCATATCAAATTCATATTCATATGATATAATTTATGATGCAACCCAAACCCAAGCCTATTTGTCCATCCGCTACACACCACCAGACCGCTAGTCACACCGTGGGACTACTAAGTCAACCATCCATCCGCTACACACCATCGAAGGCGTTCAGCTATATGACGTGCTCATCGCCTATATAATTTGTGTCATTAGACACCATATTCAAATAATGTAACCGAAGTTACCAAATTTAGATAATGTAACCGGAGTTACCATATTCAAAATGTTGTGACCGTAGTCACCATATTCCGTTGGTGAGACCGAAGTCAACACCTTCTTCCCCTTTCACATAAATCCCGAATGCCCCATAAATTTTATATCATGCATAACATAATAAATTCCACATTCATATATATTTTCACATGTTATAAAATAACATATTTCATAATCCTATCAGAAGTAGGAAACGTACCTGAGTACTTTTGTACCACATTAGGGTACTTAGCCATATTCACATTCTTATGTATTAATCATATAATTAATATTTGCCATATAACGTATTGAAGGTTAGTATGAGTACACACCTGATTTGCTTAATAGGTTCCTTGAGATCCCGAAAATCCCGATCTAACTTTAGATCCTATATTCGGCCCATCATACAAAAACACATTAATAGCCTTTTCACTTTTACAACCAAATCCTATTAGGAATGGTATTACTAATACTTACCTTGCTTGCCAATTTGATTAATGATCAAATCCCGAAGATTTGTGTTCTTCTCCCTTGAAATCGGCTAACCGTTAAATCCATTGATTTGATTAGTCTCTGGTTAAAACAAATAGATCTAGACATTTAAGAGAGAACCTTGGCCGATTATAACCACTTACCTTATGATGAGATTCCCAAAATCGATTCCTTGCTCCCTAAGTGATGTTGAAATTCCTAAAATTCACATGTTAGATCTAATCTAACTTTAATAAATAAAATTTGACCTTTGGCCGATTGTGCCTCACCTTAAATTCCTTGAATCAAATCCGAAACTCTTCCTTTGATATTCGCCATGAGACATAAAAAGGTTATTTCTTAGATCTTGATTAAAAGAATTAGAAGAACAAGAATTAATTGTTCTTACCTTAGATCCTTGATCCTTATATTTGGTAATTGTAGAAACCTGAGAGATCCTTGTAGATTCGGCCATGAACAAGAATAGGGATTAGGCCTTTTACTTTCGGCATTTAGAAAAGAAAAGAAAGGAAATTGAATAGCTTAACCTTACCTTGATGCCTTTAATCGATTGCTTCCTTGCCTAGAGTTACAGAGATTTGACTATGGAGATTTAACAGGGATCAAAAGAGAAGAGTTTTGGCTTAACAATGACAAAGGAGAGGAGAAGAAAAGATGGAGTCTTGCTTAGTGAAAATTTCGGCAGAGAGAGAAATAGGGGCTAGGGAATTTTTGGCACACATAAGAAAAGATGAGAGAAAAGCCTCCAACTCTCCTTCTTCAACCGAAATTACTAGGCCAAGAGTCCTTGACTTGGCCACCACCCTTCCTTGTGATAATATTATCTCTTTTATTAAAGAATAAAAGTGTTTAATCCATCATTTATCTCCTCAATTAAAATCCTTTATTTATCACTTAATTTATCAAGTTTTAACAGAAATAAAACTCCTCCCTTTCTAGAAAATAGGTGCCGTCCACCCTCTTACTTATGGAAGCAAAAATAAACCTTCATTATTTGCTTCCCAAGTGACTCGAACTCAGGCCCATTTCCCTTGCACATGGCGCCATTTCCATAGGCCCTAAGTGACACCTTCAGGCCACTTTTCTAAGCCTGTTTGTGTGTCAAATTTCCCCAACTTTTTCTTTTAAGGCCCTCTTGCCCTTATTTCCGATTTTGAACTTTAAAATTTGACATTCTGCATCATTTCTAAGTTTCCTAAAATTTTTATCGGCTCAGAACTTGCCATTTTTCTTACAAGTTCAAGTTTCCAAAATGTTCGTGTTTCCAAAATGTTCAAGTTTCCAAAATGTTCAAGTTTCCAAAATGTTCGTGTTTCCAAATGTTCGTGTTTCCATTTTCATGCATTTCCGTGTTTCCAAAAATATCAAAATTTATTCTTAGTGCTTAAACTTGTCATTTCATACAATTAAACTGAAAATGCATAGGCCCTTTTCAGGATGTTACATGCTGATTGTGATGAATAGATATATAATGAAGAATTCAATTTGAATGTTGATACATAAGTATGTTATATGTGCATAATGTATTCAAGAAGATGAAATAAATTATTGGGCACTATGTGTGCGGAATAAAACTAGTAATGGCACTATGTGTGCGATACATTACTAGGGAATGGCACTGTGTGTGCGAATAAAATAGTAATAGCACTATGTGTGCGATACATTACTAAGGAATGGCACTGTGTGTACGAATAAAATGGTAATGGCACTATGTGTGCGATACATTACTAGGGAATGGCACTGTGTGTGCGGATAAAATGGCAACGGCACCAAGTGTGTGACACGTTGCATGAATTGCACTAAGTGTGCGAAATTTTAGATCTATCAAAACATAGTATAATGAAAGGAGACATCGAGAAGAATATTTCTAAAATAATAGGTGTACGGTACGTTGGTAACATAATGTTGATGAGGTAAGTTACTCTTACTTTATGAACTTATAAGGATGAGATGTATTAAATAACCAATGAGATGTTCAAAACAATTAATGGTAAGTAGTTATACGGGTTATATGAGATTTAGGGAATTATTTAAGCTTGCATGGTATTTGGGTTCTTGTATATAATTATGAACTCTTTTATGATTGATTATTGTAAATTACACATTTGATTATTGAATTGTTGTTTAAGAAAATCATTGCTTATAACTTACTAAGCTAAATTAGCTTACCGTTGATTTCATTTGAACATTTATAGGTTTTAAAGTCTAAACTCGTACTCGGGTATCCTTGTCGAAGTCAAGCACGCTATCAACTACTTTTGGTATTTTTATTAACGATGAACTAATGAAATTATGGCATGTATAAGCTTGAATACTCTATTAAGTTCTTTTTGATTGGGATGTATATAAAATCCATGCGAAAATGGCTAAATCTCATTTTATAGAACCCACCTGAATTCGGTCATAGAAAAAGTTTACTATGAAAATATATGTCATGTCGTATGATGCTTGATGTTTGTTTATATGATATGAGCAAATGATGAAATAGCTTATAATGTTAAGTTTTCAATTTTGAAAGTTAATATTCAATAGGTGTATGTTATATATGAATTTTTAGTCATGGATTGAATATAGTCTAAGTATTTATGTGACTTTTGAATGATGATGATTGATTTTCGACATGACTAAATAAGTGTAACAAAATGACTAAGTATAGATGGTAAGAATGGTATTTAGTACATGCATATATCATTGTTGATATAGTAATGAGTAAATTGATAAGGTAATATATATATTCGATCATGGTTCATTTGGTAGGGAGTGTATATTCTTTTCTCTTGAATAGATGAAGTATGTTTGGCTTTGTACCCTTAATGGCTAAATAAATTGACAAAATGTATTCATGATATTTATGAATATTTATGTGTAATAAATAATGCTGAATATGGTAAGAAAATGGTGCTAAAGTGTTAGTTAATTTGATCTTTTTACTTGTGGTTTAATCTAATGAGAAGTGTTCATGAATAAATGTGTACCATTTGTATAATGAAAGTATATGTTTGAAAGTATGGTTAAAAATAGAAATAAATTACATGATTGAATATTATAAATGTATATACCTATTCGGTCAATGCTTAGGTTTAATCATGCAGAGTGTATTATATTTATGAAAGAAATGAGATTAAATGAAACATACATGAGTGTTTTCGATAATAAGAAATGTGGTATGAGTTTAGAAAGTGATAGTATAAATGAATGCTCCGACTTGGTATTTGGTTTAGCGATGCCCGTAATCCTAATTCGGCGACTGATACGGGTTAGGGGTGTCACATTTTATTGGTGTCAAAGCTACAGTTTAGTCGGTTCTCGGACTAACGTAGCGCGTGTGAGTCTAGCTATACATGCCATATTTTATACTGTGATAGTGTGATGAATTCTGACAGAAAAATGTGTTTATTTCTTTCATATAGAAAAGGATCCCGATCCCGAGCAAGATGTAGCTGATGACGTCGAGAGTGTGGCGCCCGCTCCCGTGCAAGAGACCACGTTAGAGGAATCTCGATCGGCTACAAGTAATCCTGATGAGGGGGCCAGACAAGCCTTCTATAGTATGATGAATGATTGGTTCAGTCAATACATACGAACCAATCCGATTGTTCAACCACCCTTGAATCCGAACACTCCTCTTGTAGAACCGGTGGTACCCCAATTGTCAATCCTGAAAGAGTAAACAAGCCTCCAGTTGATCGCATTAGAAAACACAGAGCTGAAGAATTTAGAGTCGAGGATGATGACGATGCAGAGCGAGCTAAATTTTGGCTCGATAATACTGTTTGTGTTTTCGACAAACTATCCTGTACACCCGATGAGTGTCTGAAGTGTGATATTACGGGATTCTGCCTACTATTGGTGGAATACAATCGTGTCATTTGTTCCGAAAGAGAGGGTTAGTTGGGACTTCTTTCAGACAGAATTTCATAAAAAAATATGTAAGTCAGCGCTTTATAGACTCTAAGCGTAAAGAATTTTTTGAGCTTAAATAAGGTCGTATAACCGTATTTGAATACGAGCATAAATTTGTATGATTCAGTCGTTATGCTCGTGATTGTGTTTCATCAGAGGTTGCTATGTGCCGGAGATTTAAAGATGGTTTAAAGGAAAATATAAAGCTTCTAGTTGGCATTCTTGAAATTAACGAATTCGTTGTACTAGTTGAACGAGCTTGTAAAGCTGAAGAGCTAGGAAAAGAAAAACAGAAAGCTGAGATTGAATCTAAAGATTTTCGGAAGAGATCTGGGAGTAAACTTTCACAGATGGCAATGAAGAAGTTCAAGAATGATTGTAGTCGATCCAAACCCAACACCGAGATTTCTATACGAGAACAACCACCAGTGAGTTCTCGGGCTACATCAGTTGCTAGTGTTGGCAATGCAAAATCGAGTAAACCTGAGTGTCAGAAGTGTGGCAGACGGCATTTTGGAGAGTGCTGAGGTAAATCCATTTCTCGCACTTGTTATAAGTGTAGCTCACAGGATCACTTCATTTGGGATTGCCCGGAGACTGTTGAAAAGGGTACTGCTCAGAGCGCGAGACCGAGCGGCACTACAGGTAGAGGCAGACCATCTCGTATTGGGGAAGGTAGGAGTGGTGCACAGAGGGGGAATACAGATGTGGTTATTCGATCAGATGCCCGTGTACTGGCTAGAGCTTATGCCATCCGTGCTAGAGAGGAGGCCTCATCTCCAACCGCCATTATCGATATTTTCACCCTCTTTGATACTAGTGTAACTGCTTTGATTGATCTCGGCTCAACTCATTCATATACGTGTGAAACATTAGCATCCAGTAAGACTCTACCTATTGAGTCTACTGAGTTTGTGATTCGGGTTTCAAATCCCCTGGGTCAATGTGTGCTAGTTGATAAAGTGTGCAAGGACTGCCCTTTGATGATTAGAGACTTGTGTTTTCTAGCCGATTTGATGCTATTACCTTTTGATGAGTTCAACATTATCCTCGGAATGGATTGGTTAACCGTACACGATGCAGTAGTGAATTGCAGATGAAAGACTATTGAATTGAGGTGTCAGAATAATGAGATACTTCGAATTGAGTCTGCGGATTTGAATGGACTACCAGCTGTGATATCTTCGATGTTGCCTCGGCAGTATCTGAGAAAGGGTTGCAAAGCTTATCTTGCATATGTGATTGATAGCAGGGTAACTGAAAAGAAGATTTAATTTGTACTGGTTGTTAGTGAGTATCCAGATGTGTTTTCAGAGGAATTACCGGGATTGCCACCCATTCGTGAGGTAGAATTTGGTATTGAGCTAGTGCTAGGGACCACTCCGATTTCGATAGCCCTGTATAGAATGGCACCGACTGAATTAAAAGAATTGAATGCTCAGTTGCAAGAATTGACGGATCAAGGTTTCGCTCGACTGAGTTTCTCTCCCTGGGGTGCGCCCGTTCTATTTGTGAAAAAGAAGGACAAAACTCTGAGAATGTGCATTGATTATCGGCAACTCAATAAAGTGACGGTAAAGAATAAATATTCGTTGCCACATATCGATGATTTATTCGATCAACTTAAGGGAGCCTAGGTGTTCTTGAAAATTTATCTGAGGTCAAGGTATTATCAATTGCGAGTTAAGGATTTGGATATACCGAAGACTACTTTTCAGACGAGATATGGTCACTACGAGTTCTTAGTGATGCCGTTTGGGCTCACTAATGGCCCTACTATTTTTATGGATCTGATGAATCGAGTGTTCAGAATGTATCTAATTCAGTTTGTGGTTGTATTCATAGATGATATACTGATTTATTCACGAGGCGAAACCTAACACGCTGAGCATTTGAGGCTAATGTTACTGTAACACCCCAAACCCGGCCCATGAGTCCTGACCGGATCTGGTATGTCACGGAGTAAAATAATTTGAAATATTTTAAGAATTTGGTGAAAACTTGATAAAATTTGGCTAAGGTATGAAAACTGTGTTTGAAATCTTAGTTGGGCTTTTTATAAATACAGTTGGGTTGACAAATCCTTTGAAACGGTTGATCATGTAAAATTTAAAATCCTCAAAGTTATAGTGGACTTGGTTTATTTTTGTTACCCGATGGTAACATCTTAAAAAAAACTCGTAGAAGTTACTTAGTTGAAAAGTTACTTTTAACCGGTTCAATTAATATTTATCAAATTCCATTTGTAATATAACATGAGTAAAATAAAGCAATAAAATAAACATCTAAACAATAATTATCGGCCTTATTACAAACCCAAATTGAAAACTTAGAAAATAAATAATAATAACTTTAATGAAATGAATTTAAATCCATCGACAAGCATGGTCGCCTCGAGTCCTCTCCGGCTCCATCTCCGCGTTCTACTCATCGCAAAATGTTAAGGAATGGGTGAGTCACCAAGACTCAGTGTGTAAATCCCCACCGAAAAATACAACTCATACACAATTTATTAATGAACGTGCACATGCAACCCAACCTATCCATCCATACTCCTTAACTACCCCGTGTGGTCAAAACCATCGATGACCATGGGTCACAAATTAAATGATGGGGCCAACCCATCGTAGTCAAAACCATTGATGACCATAGGTCACAAATAATCAAGTGTGGTCAAAACCATCGGTGGTACCAAACCACCGGGACTTAGTCGCAATTTATCAATCGGTGTGGTCAAAACCATCGATGACCATAGGTCACAAATAATCGATGGGGCCAACCCATCTTGTGGTCAAAACCACTGATGACCATAGGTCACAAATAATTTGATGGGGCCAACCCATCTTGTGGTCAAAACCACTGGCCACAGTCCATAAAATCATCCCCCTCCACTCGTTAATCCCACCATCATCATGCTTTACATATCAATTATATATCATGTATTTAGGCATGGCATTTAACAGCATGTGATGGCATACAAATCATATATCAATAGATCAAGTACAGGGGACTTACTCGGAATCCATGCTTAAGCCCACAAGCATATATCATAGATCACTACAATAATTATTAACAAGGTAACAATATAGCAAAGTTTACTAATAAAGTGTGTAAAGGGTTTACACACCTATTTCTACCGAAATTCCTAGATCCCGAAGATTCGATCTACGATGCTAGGTCTCTTGACCTTAAACAAATTTGATTTCCAAACAAATCCCAAAATCGCCACTTGATTAAGACTCTGCCGAAATTCCTTTAACCATATGTTAGATTTAATCTAACATTAAAACATAAACATGGCCTTTGGCCGAATATACATATATCTTACCTTAAATCTTTTAAATCCCGAAACTCTCTTCTTGATTAATGGAGATGACGAAATACCTTAGATCTGAAATCATGAAATTCACCTTCCATATTTCGATCAATAAAATATAGGAGGATTAGACTAACTTTCGCTTAAAAGAAAGGAATACAATTATAACTATAGATCCTTACCCTTTATATTGAAATCGATGATCCCTCCCGACACCACTTCGTAGATTCTACTTAGAGACTTGATGAACAATCGGCTATGATCCCTTATGTATTCGGTTTCAAAGATGAAAGAAGAGAGGAATAATAGGCTTAGAAGGAATCGGCTAGGATGCTAAAAGAGAAGAGGAAATAAAAAAGAATGGATGCTCAAGAAGAATTTCGGCAGAGGGAGAGGAGAAAGAATATTTGGAAAAAGAAAAGAGAGAGGGAGAATGAATAATGAATAGCCTTAGTCTCATCCTTTTATAGCCGAAATTAGGCCAAGAATCCTTTGCTTGGGCACTACTCTTCCTTATGTGATAACTTTATCTCTTTAATTTTAAAACAAATAAAGTATAATCCTTATTATCTTCTAATTAGCCGAATTTAAAAGGGAGTGAAACTCCTCTTTTGCAAGCCTTGTGTCATCCACCTCTTGGGCTTCTAGAAGCAAAAATAAAACTTATTTTATTTGCTTCCCATGTGACTTGAACTCAGGCCCAACACCCTTGTGTGTGGTGCCATTTCCAAAGGCCCTAAGTAGCATCTTCAGGCCACTTTTCCAAGCCCGTTTGTGTGTCAAATTTCACGTACTTTTTCTTTTAAGGCCTCCTTGCCTTAATTACCTCTTTTAAACTTTAAAACTTGACATTTCTAAGTCATTTCTAGGTTTCCAAAAATTTTCGTTCGGCTCAGAACTTGACATTTCTTAGGTTTCCTAAAATGTTCACTTTCCTAATTCAGCTTTTTTCCAAAATGTTTACTTTCCTAATTTAGCTTAGTTTCCAAAATGTTCACTTTCCTCTTTTAGCTTAGTTTCCAAAATGTTTACTTTCCTCTTTTAGCTTAGGTTTCCAAAATGTTCACTTTCCTAATTTACTTAGGTTTCCAAAATGGTCACTTTCCTATTTTTAATGTAATATTTCCATACATTCCCAGGCTTCCAAAAATGTTTAAAATTTATTCAAAACTCATAAAACATGTCATTTCGTATATTTAAGCCAAAAATGCATAGGCCCTTTTTTAGGATGTTACAGTTACAGATTTTGCGTGATAAGCAATTGTACGCAAAATTCAAAAATGTGAGTTTTGGTTGAAAGAAGTCAATTTTTGGGGCATGTCATATTAGCATCGGGAATTCAGGTTGAGCCGAGTAAAATCTCAGCTATATTAGAGTGGAAACCTCCGCGAAATGTTTCAGAGGTCGTATCTTTTTAGGGCTTACAGGATATTATAGACGTTTCGTGAAAGGATTCTCTATGATAGCAACCCCGATGACGAAGTTATTACAGAAGGGCATAAAATTTGAGTGGTCAGAAAGGTGTCAGAAGAGTTTTGATCAACTGAACACCTTGTTAATGGAAGCTCCAATGCTCGTTCAGCCAGATTCAGGTAAATAGTTTATTATTTTTAGTGATGCATCTTTAAATGGGCTCGATTGTAACATCCTATATTAGAGGTTATGCGTTTGTGCATAATTCATGAGTAGTAGGTTTTGGCAATGTTTGAAAGTGAATTAAGGGTTTTTAAAATCCTAGGATGGAAGAGAAAGCTTTGGACAATTATTGGTTTTTAAGTTAAAAACAAGAAGTGATGTGGAAAAGTGGCAATGGACGCCACCTAAGGTGCAAGGGTTATGGCATCAAGTGAAGTACTTTGAGGGAAGAGGTTCAAATCCCATTGTGTGCATTTTTGCTTAATTTTATGAAATAGCATGTTTTCTGTGATATGTGGTGTGCATTTTTAGAACCTTGGAAATGTAAGGAAATGTATGGAAATGTAAGGAAATGTATGGAAATGTAAGGAAATGTATGGAAATGTATGGAAATGTATGGAAATATAAGGAAATGTATGGAAATGTATGGAAATGTAAGGAAATATATGGAAATGTAAGGAAATGTAAGGAAATGTAAGGAAATGTAGGGAAATGTCTTGGAAATTAAGGAAATGCTTTAGAAATGATAAGTTTAAAGGAGGGAAACAAACGTTTTTGGAAACTTGGAAATGTAAGGAAATGTCTTAGAAATGATAAGTTTTAATGAAAGGTGGCCTTAAGAAAATTAATAGAAGAAATTTGACACAAAAACGGGCTTGGAAAAGTGACAATGAGGCACCACTTAAAGCCCGAAAATGATGCCACCAAAGATGTGTGCAAGCTTAGGTTCGAGCAAAGAAGGAGAGCATTTACGAGAGTGTTTTTATGTCTCGAATTGGGCTTATGCCCAATTCGTTATTAAAGCTAAACTAATCATAGGGAGACGCCACTTAGGTGGATAATTTGGGCCTCAGATAGCCACAAGGAGTCCAATAGAATAAGTTTAAATTCGACTCATCAAGGGAAGGGGTGGACTGACATCTAGCTAAGACTTTAAGTAATTTTATTTAATTACTTAAAGAGGAAGCAATGGACGGCAATAAGGACTCTTAAGGAAGAGTTTAATTCTCCTTAAAACTCAGCTAAATAGGTGGATAAATGATGATTTATTTTAGATTATTTTCAAAGAGATAATTGAGGATTATTCTTTAATTTTTAATTAAAGAGATAAAGCTATCAAAATAGAATAGTGATGGCCAAGTAAGGGATTCTAAGTTAGTACTTTCGGCTATAAAAGGAAAAGAGGGTCATTCATTCTTTCTTCTAACTCTCTCTCTCTCTAATTCTCTAGCAAATATCTCCTTTCTTCATTGTTTTGCTGTCGAAAATACACCTTGTGTAGCGAAACTTCATTACCAAATTGCTCAAACTCTTTTCTCTTCTTCTTTCATAATCTTCCAAAAGTCGAAAGTTTGCTAAAATCAAGGCCATAGCCGAATAATTTTTAGACTTCAAACAAGGGGTTGTTGACTTCTGTATTAAGGGTAAGAACTAGTTATCATTCAATTTTCATCCTTTTTCTTTTAAGATTTGCCGAAATCTAGGACTAACCCCATTAATATCTTATTTCCAAAACTTTGAAGAGATCTTTCGGGATTTTTTTAAGTCAACTACAAGAATGAGAAGTTCTTTTCTCGAAGGTACACTATAGGTCAGCGTGTTCCTAGTTATTCAAAGGAATTTGAGATTTAAAATCCACAAGGTAAGTCTTAGTGTACAAATCCTACTAGGATTTGGTTTTTAGCCGAATAGGCTTTATGCTAATATATTAAGGTTGGCCAAATGTAGGAATTGAGATCTAAGGCATTAGATCAAGCTTTCCGAATTAAGTGAACCGCTACAAATCAGTGTGTACCTATCCTAAGTCTTGATATGTTCATGGCTATGTTTAAATTAAATAAAATATTAAGAATGTGAAAATATGGCTAAGTACCATGCTATGGTACAAAGTACTCAGTCGCTTCCTACTCCCAATGGGATTATGAAATATGTTATAAATAACATGAGAATAATGATAAGAATGTGAACTTTGGCATGTTAATGCATAATATGATTTGGGCATATGGGTTATTGAAAAGGGAAGTGAATGTGGTGACCTAAGACCACGAAATCGAATGAGGTGACCTAAGACCGCGATATCTGAATGTGGTGACCTAAGACCATGATATCTCGAATGTGGTGACCTAAGACCATGAAATCTGAATGTGGTGACCTAAGACCATGAATTTTATAAGGGCGATGAGCACGTCGATGCAGATGATCGCCTTCGATGGTGTGTAGCGGATGGAGGGTTGACTTAGTAGTCCCCACTTGCACGTGTTGGTACGGGAGTGTAGCGGATGGCTAACTAGGTTTGGGTTTGGGTTGCATCATTATTTTTACCGTTATATGAACATGTATGTGATATGATAATGCATGCCCGAAATGTTAATTCTTAGTGTTGGTTACACATTGAGTCTGTTGACTCACCCTCATTGGGGACTATTTTCAGTGACGAACAAGAATGGACCGGTTCGCGAGAAGCTTAGGGATGGCCATGCACAAGAAGAAATTTACGACTTGGACTTTTATTTTATTTTAAGTATTTTGAATTTAAATTTTGGGAATTATTTGATGTAATAAGGCCTTAGTAGGAATATTTTATTCTGCTTTTTATTTGTTAAGCTTACAAACCTTTATTTATTAAAAGATTAAGTAATCATTTTTTTAAAAACAAAGCCCAAATGTTTTGTCACCTAAAGTAAAGGATTTTAACAATGAATTAAACTTGTTTTCAACTCAAGCCCAACCCAAAACAATCTTTCTTCCAAATCACACAAGTTTTTCCTAAGTAACAAAAGAATTTGAAACGGTTTACATCGGGAACATACCAGATCCGGCCAAGGCTCGTGGGCGGGTTTGGGGTGTTTTAGTTTGGTATCAAGCCCGCTTTTAAACTCTCGGCCTTGGGTTTAAGGCCCAAAATATTTTCAAAGTTAAGCCCAAAAGGGATTTTGTGAATTAAGCAAGTTTTTCTGGCATGGCCCACTAAGTCTCCGACCCGAAGTCCACCAGGTAAGTACTCCGATCTTTTGTGTGATTTATATTATGATTTGTAGAATGGTAGAAATGGAACGTAGAATAGAGATTAAGTACTTGAACCCTAGGACTAGTATACCCCAACAAAAAATAAGACTTAAATGCCTAACTAAACAAACACGTGGTTAAGTCATTTGAGTTAGGTGTGGTAACCATGGTGCGCATGTCTAGGATTGGTTTCTTGGGAGCTTGGTATTCAAGCAGTCCTATTGACTCACCTCCTCTCCACTGAATCCTACAGTGCGTAGCCTCGGTTCACCCTAACCAAGAGGACTTATACACTGCTAAACCCCTAACTAAAACCCGAAAGGGACTAGCCAGTATTTTATGGAAACCCTAGTTTTAAAATTTCTAAATTACCCTCTTGATTTGAAAAATTATTTTTATAAATTTTTCTGAAATATTTCGATTTACCAATTTACTAAAATACCCTAGTGGTAAAATTATGAAAATGCCCCTAGTTTATGGAATTTCAAAATACCCACTGTTCTTATCAAAATTTCACTACTTTGCTTAAAGGAACCCTAAATTTACAAAATATCAAAATACCTTGATTATGGGAAGAAAAAATTTACTTAAATTACCCCTAACTCAGAAATTACCAAAATACCCCGAAGTTACAAAATTACCGAATGACCCCGATCTTCAAAAATTTCACGAACAACACCGATTTGGAAAACAAATTCTAAACAACCTTCAAGTTTTTAAATTCCAAAATATCCTTGATTTATTAAGATTTATAAATTTACCTCGGTTTATTATTGAAATACCCTCGTAATTTCAAAATTTCGAAATACCCCCGGGATTTTAAAAAATTACCAAAATACCCTTATTGACAACATCACCAAGGAACCTTGTTTCGATAAATTGCGAAAAAAATACCCCTGTAGGATAAACTACGAAAATACCCCTAGGTAGTAGAAAAACAACAACAATGAAAACTACAACATTTCTCTGAATGAACGAAAGTTCATAATTGATTGATGGATGTATGAATATAAAGACTGTGTGCATGTATGAATACGAAAGAAGCACTTCTAAAAATACTTTCCATAAAACTTCTTCGCGGTTAATCAGTGAAACAAAATTTTTAATACATAAAACTTCTTAATCAGATTAAATCGAGAAGTTAGAAATGAGTTCTAAGGGCGTGAACTTAGAGATTGTGCTGGAAAGTATGATGGTTCTATTAAGATCACAAAGTCGCAGCTGATAAGCATAGTCAAAGTGAGAAGGATTGTACGATCGTTAGTAAGTAATTTTGAGGATGAAATTATTTTTAAGGAGGGTAGAACTGTAACATCCTAGATTAGGGTTTATGCGTTTGTGCATAATTCATGAGTAGTAGGTTTTGGCGGTGTTTGGAAGTGAATTAAGGGTTTTAAAATCCTAGGATGGAAGAGAAAGCTTTGGACAATTATTGGTTTTAAGTTAAAACAAGAAGTGATGTGGAAAAGTGGCAATGGACGCCACCTAAGGTGCAAGGGTTATGGCATCAAGTGAAGTACTTTGAGGAAGAGGTTCGAATCCCATTGTGTGCATTTTGCTTAATTTTATGAAATAGCATGTTTATCGTGATATGTGGTGTGCATTTTAGAACCTTGGAAATGTAAGGAAATATATGGAAATGTATGGAAATGTAAGGAAATGTATGGAAATGTAGGGAAATGTATGGAAATGTATGGAAATATAAGGAAATGTATGGAAATGTATGGAAATGTAAGGAAATGTGTGGAAATGTAAGGAAATGTAGGGAAATGTCTTGGAAATGTAAGGAAATGCTTTAGAAATGATAAGTTTAAAGGAGGGAAACGAACATTTTTGGAAACTTGGAAATGTAAGGAAATGTCTTAGAAATGATAAGTTTTAAGGCAAGGTGGCCTTAAGAAAATTAATAGAAGAAATTTGACACAAAAATGGGCTTGGAAAAGTGACAAGGAGGCACCACTTAAAGCCCAGTAAATGACGCCACCAGCATGTGTGCAAGCTTAGGTTCGAGCAAAGAGGAGAGCATTTCGAGAGTGTTTTTATGTCTAAATTGGGCTTATGCCCAATTCATTATTAAAGCTAAACTAATCATAGGGAGGCACCACTTAGGTGGATAATTTGGGCCTCGTGTGGCCACAAGGAGTCCAATAGAATAAGTTTAAATTCGGCTCATCAAGGGAAGGGGTGGACTAAGATCTAGCTAAGACTTTAAGTAATTTTATTTAATTACTTAAAGAGGAAGCAATGGACTGCAATAGGGACTCTTAAGGGAAGAGTTTAATTCTCCTTAAAACTCGGCTAAATAGGTGGATAAATGATGATTTATTTTAGATTATTTTCAAAGAGATAATTGAGGGATTATTCTTTAATTTTTAATTAAAGAGATAAAGCTATCAAAATAGAAGAGTGATGGCCAAGTAAGGGATTCTAAGTTAGTACTTTCGGCTATAAAAGGAAAAGAGGGCCATTCATTCTTTCTTCTAACTCTCTCTCTCTGCCAAATTCTCTCTAGCAAATATCTCCTTTCTCCATTATTTTGCCAAGCCGAAAATACACCTTGTGTAGCCGAAACTTCATTACCAAATTGCTCAAACTCTTTTCTCTTCTTCTTTCATAATCTTCCAAAAGCCGAAAGTTTGCTAAAATCAAGGCCATAGCCGAATAATTTTTAGACTTCAAACAAGAGGTTGTTGACTTCTGTATTAAGGGTAAGAACTAGTTATCATTCAATTTTCATCCTTTTTCTTTTAAGATTTGCCAAAATCTAGGACTAACCCCATTAATATCTTGTTGCCAAAACTTTGAAGAGATCTTTCGGGATTTGTTTAAGTCAACTACAAGAAGGAGAAGTTCTTTTCCCGAAGGTAGACCATAGGCCGCGTGTTCCCTAGTTATTCGGTGAATTTCAAGATTTAAAATTCACAAGGTAAGTTTTAGTGTACAAATCCTACTAGGATTTGGTTTTATAGCCGAATAGGCTTTATGCTAATATATTAAGATTGGCTGAATGTAGGAATTAAGATCTAAGGCATTAGATCAAGCTTTCCGGGAATTAAGTGAACCGCTAAGCAAATCAGGTGTGTACCCTATCCTAAGTCTTGATATGTTCATGGCTATGTTTAAATTAAATGAAATATTAAGAATGTGAAAATATGGCTAAGTACCATGCTATGGTACAAAGTACTCAGGTACATTTCCTACTCCCAGTAGGATTATGAAATATGTTATAAGTAACATGAGAATAATGATAAGAATGTGAACTTTGGCATGTTAATGCATAATATGATTTGGGCATATGGGTTATTGAAAAGGGGAAGTGAATGTGGTGACCTAAGACCACAAAATCTAAATGCGGTGACCTAAGATCGCGATATCTGAATGTGGTGACCTAAGACCACGATATCTGAATGTGGTGACCTAAGACCACGAAATCAATGTGGTGACCTAAGACCACGAATTTTATAAGGGTGATGAGCACGCCAATCGCAATGATCGCTTCGATGGTGTGTAGCGGATGGAGGGTTGACTTAATAGTCCCCACTTGCACAAAGTTGGTACGGAGCAGTGTAGCGGATGGCTAACTAGGTTTGGGTTTGGGTTGCATCATTATTTTTACCTGTTATATGAACATGTATGTGATATGATAATGCATGCCTGAAATGTTAATTCTTAGTGTTGGTTACACATTGAGTCTGTTGACTCACCCTTGTGGGACTATTTTTAGGTGACAAACAATAATGGACCGGGTTCGGCAGAAGTTTAGGTATGGCCATGCACAGCAAGAAATTTACGACTTGGACTTTTATTTTATTTTAAGTATTTTAAATTTAAATTTTGGGAATTATTTGATGTAATAAGGCCTTAGTAGGAATATTTTATTCTGTTTTTATTTGTTAAGCTTGCAAACCTTTATTTATTAAAAGATTAAGTAATCATTTTTTTTAAAAAACAAAGCCCAAATGTTTTGTCACCTAAAGTAAAGGATTTTTAACAATGAATTAAACTTGTTTTCAACTCAAGCCCAACCCAAAACTATCTTTCTTCCAAATCACACAAGTTTTTCCTAAGTAACAAAAGAATTTGAAACGGTTTACACCGGGGAACATACCAGATCCGGACAAGGCTCATGGGCCGGGTTTGGGGTGTTTCATCGGTTGTGTATTGATGCGGGAGGGTAAAGTTGTAGCCTACGCCTCGAGACAGTGAAACCGCACGAGAGAAATTATCCGACGCACGACCTTGAGTTGGCCGCTATAGTTTTTGCTTTGAAGATATGGCGTCACTATCTATTCAGTGAGAAATGCCACGTCTATTCGAATCATAAGAGTCTAAAGTATTTAATAACTTAAGAGGATTTAAATTTGAGACAACGACGATGGTTAGAACTGTTGAAAGACTACAAGCTCGTGATTGATTATCACTCGGGAAAAGCTAATGTGGTTGCTGATGAACTTAGCCGAAAGTCATTATTTTCTCTACACACAATGAATGCATATATATCTTTGATCAGGGATGGTGTGATTATTATCGATTTGAAAGCAAGACCATTGTTTGTGCAGCAGATTCGAGAAGCTTAAGAGTTCGATGATGATTTAAAAGCAAAAAGGAGTCATTATGGCTCATGTGCGGATTCAAATTTTCACATAGATACTGAAGGATGCTTGCAGTTCAAGAATCGGGTATGTGTGCCTAAAAAACATGAATTAATTCGAATGATTTGTGATGAAGCTCATAGTAAGATTTTCGATTCATCCGGGTAGCACGAAAATGTATAACGACCTAAAACAACATTACTGGTGGCAAGGTATGAAACAAGATATCTCAGACTATGTAACGAAGTGTTTAATATGCCAACAAGTGAAAGATGAACATCAAGTGCTATCGGGACTACTTCAGCCGATTATGATACCAGAGTGGAAGTGGGATCGTGTCACGATGGATTTCGTATCGGGTTTGCCTTTGACACCAAGTAAGAAAGATTCAATCTGGGTTATTGTAGATAGATTGACGAAATCGGCTCATTTCATTTCGGTACATACAGATTTCTCACTCGATAAATTTGCAGAGTTGTACATATCGTAGATTGTATGGTTACATGGGGTACTTGTTTCTATTATTTCGGATAGAGATTTGAGGTTCATATCGCGATTTTGGAAGAAACTGCAGGATGCTTTAGGTACTAATTTGCACTTCAATACAACTTTTCACCCTCAGTCGGATGGTCAATCCTAGCGTGTTATTCAATTACTCGAGGATATATTGAGATGTTGTGTTCTTAAGTATGAGGGAACGTGGGAACGATACTTGCCTTTGATTGAATTCGCTTATAGTAATAGTTTTCAATCAAGTATTAAAATGGAACCTTACGAAGCATTATACGATTGAAAATGTCGTACACCACTATATTGGACTGAGCTGAGTGAAGGCAAGATACACGGGGTTGATTTGATCAAAGAGACTGAGCAGAAAGTTAAAGTAATTCGAGAAACTTTGAAAGCTGCCTCAGATCGTCACAAATCGTATACAGACCTGAAATGGAAAGACATAGAATTCCAGGTGGGTGACAGAGTATTTTTGAAAGTCTCACCGTGGAAAAAGATATTGAGATTTGGTCGTAAGGGAAAACTGAGTCTGAGATTTATTGGGCCGTATGAGGTTATCGAGCATATCGGGTCGGTTGCGTATAGATTAAGGTTGCCATCTAAGTTAGACAAGATTCATAATGTTTTCCACGTGTCGATGTTACGACGATACATATCTGATCCTTCTCACATGATAAGCCCATCAAAATTGAAATTCAACCCGATTTGACTTATGAGGAAGAACTGATTCACATATTAGCTCGTGAAGTGAAAAAGTTATGAAATAAGAAGATATCGCTGGTTAAAGTAATGTGGCATAAGCATGGGGTTAAGGAAGCAACATGGGAAACCGAAGAATCAATGAAAGAACGCTACCCACACTTTACGGAATGTGACAGGGTACAGGACTAAATTTTTGTAACTGCTGAATGTGTGTTGAATTATGCATGGAATTGATATACTTGGGTTGAATGAATTGTTTATGAATTGAGTAGAGGCTTAAAGGTGAACCTTGAGATAGAGAATGGTGGTGATCGAGTAATTAACTATGTGCATATATATATATATATATAGTATAGTCGATTGTGATGAATAGATATATAATGAAGAATTCAATTTGAATGTTGATGCATAAGTATGTTATGTGCATAATGTATTCAAGAAGATGAAATAAATTATTGGGCACTATGTGTGCGATAAATTACTAGGGAATGGCACTGTGTGTGCGAATAAAATAGTAATGGCACTATGTGTGCGATACATTACTAAGGAATGGCACTGTGTGTGCGGATAAAATGGTAATGGCACTATGTGTGCGATACATTACTAGGGGATAAAATGGCAACGGCACTAAGTGTGCTACACGTTGCATGAATTGCACTAAGTGTGCGAAATTTTGAATCTATCAAAACATAGTATAATGAAAGGAGACATCGAGAAGTATATTTCTAAAATAATAGATGTACGGTACGTTAGTAACATAATGTTAATGACGTAGGTTACTCTTACTTTATGAACTTATAAGGATGAGATGCATTAAATAACCAATGAGATGTTCAAAAGAATAAATGGTAAGTAGTTATGCGGGTTATATGAGATTTAGGGAATTATGTAAGCTTACATGGTATTTGGGTTCTTGTATATAATTATGAACTCTTTTATGATTGATTGTTGTAAATTACACATTTGATTATTGAATTGTTGTTTAAGAAAATAATTACTTATAACTTACTAAGCTAAATTAGCTTACCGTTGATTTCATTTGAACATTTATAGGTTTTAAAGTCTAAGCTCGTACTCAGGGATCCTTGTCGAAGTCAAGCATGCTATCAACTACTTTTGGTATTTTTATTAACGATGAACTTATGAAATTATGGCATGTATAATCTTGAATACTCTATTAAGTTCTTTTTGATTGGGATGTATATAAAATCCATGCGAAAATGGCTAAATCTCATTTTATAGAACCCATCTGAATTCGGTCATAGAAAAAGTTTACTATGAAAATATATGTCATGTCGTATGATGCTTGATGTTTGTTTATATGATATGAGCAAATGATGAAATAGCTTATAATGTTAAGTTTTTAGTTTTGAAAGTTAATATTCAATAGGTGTATGTTATATATGAATTTTTAGTCATGGATTGAATATAGTCTTAGTATTTATGTGACTTTTGAATGATGATGATTGATTTTCGATATGACTAACAAAATGACTAAGTATAGATGGTAAGAATGGTATTTAGTACATGCATATATCATTGTTGATATAGTAATGAGTAAGTTGATAAGGTAATATATATATTCGCCATGGTTTATTTGGTAAGGAGTGTATATTCTTTTCTCTTGAATAGATGAAGTATGTTTGGCTTTGTACCCTTAATGATTAAATAAATTGACAAAATGTATTCATGATATGTACGAATATTTATGTGTAATAAATAATGCCGAATGTGGTATGAAAATGGTTCTAAAGTGTTAGTTAATTTGATCTTTTTACTTGTGGTTTAATCTAATGAGAAGTATTCATGAATAAATGTGTACCATTTGTATAATGAAAGTATATGTTTTGAATGTATGGTTAAAATAGAAATAAATTACATGATTGAATATTATAAATGTATATACCTATTCGGTCAATGCTTGGGTTTGATCATGCAGAGTGTATTATATTTATGGAAGAAATGAGATTAAATGAAACGTACATGTGTGTTTTCGATAATAAGAAATGTGGTATGAGTTTAGAAAGTGATAGTACAAATGAATGCTCAAGCTTGGCATTTGGTTTAGCGATGCCCGTAATCCTAATCCGGTGACGGATACGGGTTAGGGGTGTTACAAAATATGTATTAGAAACAAATCGGGACTAATTTGGAAATTCAGATAATTTTTTAGAAACTTATAAAATTTTCAAAACTGTACAGGTAACACGGCCGTATGGCCAGGCCGTGTGACTCACACGGCCAAGAGACACGCTCGTGTCTTAGACTGTATGGGCATTCGAAATAGGGACACACGGTCGTGTTCCAGCCCATGTCCGTGCCCGTGTAACTCACTGACTTGTGCCACACGGCCAAGCTACATGCCCGTGTGCTAGGTTGTGTACGCATACTGACTAGTGTTCTTTAAAAGATATAGGGGACACACGGCCGTGTCACCTGAACGTGTGTCACACACGGTTGAGACACACACCCGTGTGGACGAAAATAGGCCATTGTACAAGCCACATTTCTCACCCAAATTGGCATCCACCTACAGTCAACATTTTGCATATACACAAGCCATAAATAGGCATCCAAAATAGGCCAAAATCAAGCCTTAAACATTTAAAATCATTACATACAACCAATATGCCCTTAGGCACCTCAAATGATAACTTATAACATGAAAATCTAAACATTCAATATATCCAATTATTTAACTAACTTATATGCATTTTTGTACCAAAACTTACCATGTAGATCATTAATCAAAGCATACCATTTAGTACCATTTATGTTCTTGATCTCTAGCATCAAATGTTCATATAAGTCACTTCTAACTTGTGCACTAAAATCACCAATACAAACCATTCAAAAACTAACATCATTATACATATGTGTTTTCCACAACAAGCACTAAATCACTCCAAATTATAATTCATATTCATATGCATATTCAACTACCATTTAATTTCATCCATCAAACATAAATCAATTCACATGTTAACCATACCAAACCACACATCAAACATGATAAGGCCATTTATATATGCATAGCAAAATATACCAAAACACAGGCCAATTCAAATGGCTAAAAACATAACAAAACATGTAGGCTATCATTAACCAAAATAACCTACATATGCCATTATAACCAAAATTAGATAACCAAAAGTACCAAAAGAGCTGTTGGACAGTGTGATATAGCTCGACAAGCTTCCAACCCGAACGAGCTTCCAAATCACTATAAGGCACGAAAAATAACACGAAATAAGCATTTAAGCTTAGTAAGTTCGTATAATAATGAAATTAACTTACCATTTAGTCACATTTAAGGTAAGCAAACAAAGCATATCCAAACTCAATTTGGCCAAAAGCCTGGACACATATCCTCATCAACCATATTAGTCATGTAATTCATATAAATATCTAGAAACATGTATGAGCTCAACAACAATCAAACTTCCATGAACATATAATTTCCAAATCATGTATCTATATATCGTGTACAAATCATTTTCATATATCTCATGCAAATACATGTGGTAGTTCGTATCGAACTCATGTAAACAAAACAATGCCCGTTGAACCACTTAGAAATAAGCGGGTAGTACACACGAGGTGTACCGAACTATAATTTGTCAATTCCTGTACATGTATGCTCCTCCGAGCTGTAAACGATAAGCTCATACGAGCTGAGTAACAGTAAGCTCATAAGAGCTGAAATTGGTAACCCTAATGACATGTCATTTATATCCTACGAATTCTTAATGTTCAAACGGGGTTCGGTAATCTTCGTACATTGTCGGATATTCAATCGGTATTGAAATATAATGATAATGCAAATAACATACATCTAATTCAATCAAAGCATATAATTACACAATTTAATTACACAAACTTACCTCAACGAGTTTACGTAGATACGAAGGCGACTAATCCGATATTTTTCCTTTGCCTCGATCTAACTCCATACGAGGTCTAACCAAACCTATACGAATGAATTTAACTCAATTCAGTATAATTCATATGCAATTTAGTCCAACACACATTTTTTTCAAAATTACCATTTTGCCCCTATACTTTTAATTCGTTGTGAAATTTATTCAATTTTATCCCTACCCAAGCCTATCTCGAACTATATACATGCTTATAGCAGCCCACATATTTCATAAATTTATAATTTTACCCCATAATTTATCATATTTTTCAATTTAATCCCTATTTGACAATTTCACTAAAAATTCCTTTACAAAAGTTGTTTATCCAACAACAACCATTCATTTTCTATCATCAAACATCAAAACTCAAGCATGCTCATCAATGGAAAAACCCTAATACTTTAACAGTTTCACAAATTAGTCCCCGGGCTAGCTAGATTAAGCTACAACGATCTCAAAAACATAGAAATTATCAAAAACGAGACAAAACACATACCTAATTGATGGAAACAAGCTTTTCGAACCCTAAAGAGAAAAAATGACTTCTTTTTCCTTGGCTATTCGATTGAAGAAACAAAGAAAGATGAAAGCTTTTTAATTTGTTTTATCATTTATTACTTATTTAAAAATTAACCTTAATTAACCTTAAAAATTACACTAATGCCAAGCCATGTACATCCACTATCACATTTAATGGTCTAATTACCATATAAGGACCTCCACTTTAAATTTCTATAGCTATTTGACACCTTTAGCTATTAGAACACAACTTTTACACTTTACGCGATTTTATCCTTTTTATCAAATTGACCATGTAAATGGTAAAATTTCTTAATGAAATTTTTATACAGTAATACTATCATGCTGTAGGCCATAAAATAATAATAAAATATATTTTTTATTTTGACTTCAGATTTGTGGTCTCGAAACCACTATTCTGATTTTACTAAAAACGGGTTGTTACAGATTTGTTTTGTAATATGTTAGCTATTGTTAAGATTTTCTTTTGATGTTTGAAACTATTATTATGATCGTTTCGGTGTTTATTTGATGGCAATATGATAGCATTTTGAATTGGTACAAGTTGGAACGACTTATATGCTTTAAAATGTTGTATTTTTCGAGTTTGGAACAGAGGTATCGATATTCGTATGTTAAAAATGATACCTTTGAAAATTTCGAAGTGCAGGAAGTCAGTCTTGCTAATTGGTATCGATACCTTGGCCCGAGTATCAATACTCGGGGGTGAAATTATAGATACTTGTTCACTGGTACCGATATTTTCTGATAGTTGGATTTTTTATTGAGAAACAATAAGCTAGTTTGGTACTGATTTTCCATAAGGTATCGATACCTCTTAAGCAAAATATCGATACCTACGTTGATGTTTTGAGATTTTGCTAAAATGGACCATATGCATGCTTAATTACTATTTTTTAAGGCTAATTGATGTATGCTAGCATGTAACGATGATAACTAAAAAGTAAGAATGACTTAACACCTATACGAATACTAAAATAAGAAGACAATTCTTTTACAACAAGACTTTAAAATGTTTTGTATGACACAAGACGGTGATGTCGTATCTTAATATTCGGGCTTGGCAACTAGGCCATGTATGGGGTGTTACTAATTGCAGAAAATAAATTTAAATTTAATACTGAAACCACTCCGGCAATGACGCCAACAACTTGACCGCCACCAAACGTGAGAACGTTTGACTGAAAATACTACAACAAAAAGATATAGAAATATAGTAGCAGTATTTGCAAGTATACAAGTCAAATTGCAATATAGTAAATGTACAATGGGGTACTAGAAGTACTTCGAGGATCATACTAAGGGAGGTTGGATTAAATCTAAAAAATATTGTTTGTAGCAGTAGGTCTAAATAGTAATCACTAAAACCTATATTACGAAAATTAAACCTAAACATCAAGGTCATTAAATAAAAACTAAATTCCTAAATTAAAGTTAGAAAATGAAAAAGTCTCAAATAACAAACAGAAGATTAACTCGCTTTAGTGGTTGTAATTAACTTCAAAACTTGAGTTTTATTAGGGAATTAGTTATTAACTACATAGTATTACCTTCCGGCCTCTACTACCTAACTAATCAACCAACACTCACTTATCTTCCAACCTCACTTTCTTCACTAGGATAAATCATGATTTACTCGGCCAACTCGTCGTCAGATTCGTTTAACTTAGATTACTTCCTAGGGTTGTCCATCCTAGAGTTTAAGAACACATGAATTTATGTCAGCTAATTCGTAAGGAAAACCCTCGATCTTTCGTTAATCACTCTCACATCCACTAGTTAATCTCCCTAAAGGACTTAGTCACTAATCGATTCAATTACCATCTTTATCAGAATTAAATTAATCATGCAAAACAAAAATTAAATTAACACAAGAGAAAGATAGAAATTGGTCCACTGATAAACTGGATATTCTCGGATCTGCGAAATCTTTTAATAGTTGTTGAGATATTGTCGTTTGCAAACAAGAAGTAAAAGAAAACTGCAAAAATATTTAATAACGAAGACTTGGACTCAAATTGAATCCAAGTCGAAGAACAAAGAAAATAAAATTGTTTTAAAAGAAAATAAAACTAAATTAAAATTCTAAACTACTAAACTAAAACCCTAAAATGGCTTGGCTAAAAGCTCCCTAGCTTTGCCTCCACTTAACTATTTATAGGTAGAGTTTAGTAGCCCTAATTAAGTCAAATACAAGCCTTAATCACATAAAATATGAGTTGTGTAGACAGAAACACCCTTGATCAATTTTTGCACCACGTCGCACCTGTGTTGTGACACAGACTTATGCGTGTCATGACACACAACTTCAAATATGAAAAATTCTAAACTGGCTCAATTGTGTTGCAACTTCGAAAGCTTGTGCTACGACTCGACTGTCGTTCCTGGTGCTCTTGGGTTAAAAGAGAGGTGTCCTGCACACTCAATTAGATTGTTAAAACTACTTTAAAGCTGATATTGGCCCAATAGGTCAACTAATTTGAAATAATGCATAAAAACGCTTATTTTGTAATAATTTGAATCTAAACTACGAAATATGAAAATGCAATAGAAGACATTAAAATGATTAGAAAATAAGTTCGTTAAGTGCTAAAAAATTTGCTACAATTTGTGGCAGGTCATTATGTTCCAACACATAAAGAGAGGGAGAAATCAAGTAGCTCACTTGTTGGCCAACGAAAGATTCAGTCGAAAACGGGATGTCTCATGGGTGGAGAAAGCTTCGACGATGTTTCAGTAATTGGTGACGCTAGAAAGACAGACCATACATCACCCCAATTGAGGTTCACGGCTCAGTGGCAGTAAGAAGCTAGAAGACTTAATCTTTAGCTAACAGAGGTATGAATGTTTCAAATTAAGAGTGGCTTATCGATTTTTTTTCATCAATCTGAAACGTTTACTAGCATGTTGAGGCTCTATGGCTCGAAGAGGAAGGACTAATTTATTTATTATTCTGCTCTTTTGGTTGCCCAAGAACTATTATTATCTTTGTATTTGACAGGTACTTTTTGCAATATTAATAAAATATGCCAATTTTGCAGTAAAAAAAAAAGAAAAAAGACAAAAATATTAAACAAAATTATTACTTCTCTGTTTTTATCTCGTCTACATAGTTTTTTTATATAAAAAATATAATTTATTTTATAATTTAAATTTGATAAACGATTTAAATGAATTAAAATTTTGAATTGAGTTTGAAAAGAAAATTTTGAAGTATATTTTATTTTTTTACTAAAAAATTTTCTTGAGTCAATTTCATAAGCCTTTTGAATATCAATTTTGAATGTTCTTTAAGAGTATGAAACTTGAATTTAAGATATTACTAATTTAGTTTTAAAAACACGGAAGAATCATGTAATGATCAAACTCCTTTTGATTTTGTTATATTTTTAATTTGTTATTAGATTCTATTAGATGATTGTTTTCTTTATTTCTCATACATATTAGTTCTTCAACAACAATATTTTGAGATTTTATCTTTTAAAATTTTTATCTAGAATTTTCTATTTTAAAATAATTTTAAGTTTTTAATAATTTTAATATAGAATCGTAAAATTGATTAATAAATATAAAATTTGATGACTAATTATTATTATATAAACTAAAAAATGTCATTTAAAATTGTATTCTTTTTAAGTCAGGTGACCAACATAAAAATTTAACCATTATTTAATGATTAATGATATATTTAAGGCTTCAAAATGGGCCCGCCACTGCCCTTTTATAATTAATTTTTTCCTTTTCTTCAGCCCTATCCTTTTCTACTTTCTTCGTTCTTTTCTTTCTCGACTTCTCCTTGCCTTCACAACCCTACCACCATGAGCCACCGCCGTCCATGGCTTTCTCCGGCCGGTCGCTACCATTAACACAAAACCGAAGCTCTCTTCACCCTCTCCTCATTTAAGGCTTAGATTTTTTAAAATGGCCTAAAACCCTTCCGAATCTACCCTTCAGATCACGATCGATCTGCAAATCCCGCCGTTCAACCGCCTCGATTTTCCAGTATGTTATTCTCTGCACTGGAGCTCCGGACCCAAAAGATTAGTGGCGTTTCTTTCTATTTTTCGATTTTTTTTACTATTTTTTGAATACCGACTTTTCTCTGTTTGGAGGTGCGGTTCGGATGAAGCTCTTCCTTCTTTTCGGTTTTGCAGGCTTCGATTCAAGTCTCTTTCTCTTTTTTTTTTTTGGTTGAATTTGTGGTTGGGTTCTCTATTGGTCTCTGTTCGCTTGTTGCTGGGTTTGTGAGTTATGGTTTGGGAAGCTAGGCTTGGTCCTGAAGTATGATGATGGATAGGTAAGGTGTTGCAAGAGGGCTATGGAAATGGTGGAGTTGGGCGAGTTGAGGAGGTTTCTGTTTAGAGATGGTAATGGTTAATTGAGGGAGGGGAGCTAGTGTATAGACGAGGCAAGGTGTTGAATGGTGAAGGCAGTGGGGTGCTTGATTGGTGTTGGTAATTGAGGTTTTGGCTTCTGGGTTAGCTCAGACAAACCAAGAATCTTGCTGTGCTATTGCTGTCTTCTTTTTTTCTGAAAATTTTGCTAACCTCCACTTCTTCTTGTTGCAGGGTGCTTACAACGGAGCACTGGCGTGGGACTTTGGTGAAGCTGGTGTGTGCAGTAGGGTCGTTGATGGGATTTGTCGGCAGAGGGTATGGTGGTGGCAGTAATCGGTTGATGAGATGGTGACTATGTGAGGGACCGAAATGCATAATTTGTGAAAGTCAAAGGGCTTTTTATATATACATGCCAATGGGTTAAAGCCCAAAACTTTTAAATTTAAATTAATGCAAAAAAAATTCTTCTAATCTAAATAATGGGTAATTTATCAAAATATACCAAAATAAAAAAATTACAAAAATGAGTCAAAATTTGCATTATTTATGAAAAATGGTCATTTTTTTTTAAAACGCGTTCACGTCAGCGCGTTTTGAGGAATGCAGTAGGAAAGTGTGCTTTGAGGGAGCGTTTTGTGCCACATTAGCACAAAACATGCTGACGGGGACATATTTTGTTGATGTGGCACAAAATACTCCTTCAAAGGTGTGTTTTTGCCCTTTTCCCGACGATAGCCTTTTCAGTTATTTTTAGTATTATAGTATAAGGTTTTAGGCTTAAGTTTAAGATTTTTTAGGGTCGTTGGTTTTAAGATTTTAGGAAAAATTAATAGACTAGATTATAGAGTTAATTAGAATTTAGTAAAAATATGTTTAGGGTTTTGGGGAAAATATATTAATAAAATAAAAATTATTTGATTTTTTTTACAGTTGTACCTGGCAAAATAATTTTGAGAAGATGTTTACGAATAAATAGTGCTCAAAACGCTTCAAGCGAGGATGCTGTCAAAGAAGAGTATTGAAAAGAGCTCTCACGTGGGCGCTTCTTTTGCTCTGATGATCTCCTAAAAATAATTTTGAGAAGACGTTTACGAACAAATAGTACTCAAAACGCTTCAAGCGGGATGCACTGTCAAGAAAATCTTGAAAAGAGCTCCTACGTGGGCGCTTTTTACTCTGATAATCTCGATAAAATAATTTTGAGAAGACGTTTAAACAAATAGTGCTCAAAACGCTTCAAGCAGGATGCATCGTCAAGAAGATCTTGAAAAGAGCTCCTACGTGGGCGCTTTTTTCTACTGATAGTCTCCGGTAAAATAATTTTGAGAAGATATTTCTGAACAAATAGTGCCCAAAACGCTTCAAGCAGGATGCACTGCCAGTAAGAGTACTGAAAAGAGCTCTCACGTGGATGCTCTTTTGCTACAGTAGTCTCTGGTAAAATAATTTTAAGAATACATTTCTGAACAAATAGTGCTCAAAACGCTTCAAGCAGGATGCACTGTCAGCAAGAATACTGAAAAGAGCTCTCACGTGAACGCTCTTTTGCTACAGTAATCTCTAGCAATCTTTAGACTATAAATCAGCCAAATTTCAATCTCAGGTTGTAAATTTCATTCTCAGGTTGCATAACAGAAATTGAGGCAAAAGAAAAATAGAAACTGAAAATGGGTGAACGTATTAATGCTGTTATTTACTACGATGGTGAGGTTTGTGACACCGAAAATGGTGTTGTTTTTTATCGGAGAACATAACGTGACTGAGTTTTAATCGGAACATAGATTTGATAGAACTTCGCAAAAGAATTAGGTGTAAAATCTTTGGAACAACGCCAATTAAAGTTCAGTCTATTAAGTATAGATTTTGCGCTTCGGTTGATCCGGTGAAATATGACCAATTCGACATCAAAGGTCCTCGGAGCTTTGAGGCAATGGTGGAGACTTATCTTGCTAGTGGATCACCCTATCTTAAGGTATATGTACAATTTTCATCGCCAAGTGATCTTCCTTCGACCTCAACATCTACTGTTGTTCGAGGGAAATACACGACCCCAAGTCGACACTCTGTTAGTGGGAGGCAGAGTATGGAAGTGCCCGTGTTTGGTGGTAGTATGGAAAACATAACCCTTACACAATACTCAGTTGGTGGATGGGACATGCATATCCTTCCTTCGACGTCCAATGATAGAAATACGTATCGGGGAACGTCATCAACTTCTAGTGGTTGACAATTCACATATGATTGGGAAAGTTACGAAAGATGTTTAAATAGGGATAATGTACTCCCCACGAAATTCACCGGCGAGGGGCCCTCGTTCGTTGCAGATTATGGTGGGTCGGATGATGAGTCCGATGTGGATTCACCTCGAGAGCCCGGGCCCGGTGGTGTAAAAGTTGCATTATTTTCTGAACCGGAGTCTGTTCCAATTGTACCTGAAGATGTTGAGGTCGGTTCAGATGAAGAAGAAGATCCGCTATTCAAGGCGTACTTGCCTCCAGCCCACATGCATAATGTCGATCTATCTCAATACGATGCATTAGAGTTTCCTGAACTACCACACTGGATGCGTGACCGTACAAGTTCGTCGTTGGATTCAGGCGAATTAGAAGTTGGTAAGGAGTTTTCCAACAATGATGCTTTTCTTGGTGCATTGAAATAATAAAACATCAAGAACGGGGTTAACTACAACGTGGTTAAATCCAAGCTCGATAAGTACGAGGCGAAGTATGCGGTGTAAGACAGTACATGTTCATGGAAAATCATGGCCTCGTTGAGGAAAAGGATAAACTTGTGAGAGATCAAAAAGTAAAAAGATTCATATACATGTCTTGCCGGTACAGTATCACTATGTGTTCAATGTTTTTGAATAATACTAATATTACATAATGTTGTATTATTTAACGTACTTCGTTGACAGGTGTTTCACAAGATCATCCGAAGATGGATTCAGAGATATTGGCTGACTTAATAATACCAACGGTGAAGGTCGATCCCAAGACTACAGTGTCGGCCTTAATTGGCAATATTCGTAGCCAATTGGGGTACACGCCCTCTTACCAGAAGACTTGGATAGCCAAACAGAAGGCATTGGAAAAGTTGCATGGTCGGTGAGATGCTTCATATAATGAAGTGTGGCAATAGTGTTAGGTGCTGGAGAGATATGTCTCAGGCAGCATAACAGACCTTGAAATGGAACCGGCGTACTACAACGATCGATTGCTCCGTGGATGCACAGGGTTCAAGTGTCTGTTCTAGACATTTAAGCAATACCGAGACGCGTTTATATACTGCAAGCCATTGGTACAAATTGACGGTACCTTTATGTATGGTAGATATACGCATCGGCTATTGCTAGCTGTGGCACAGGACGATAGTGGGAGAATCCTTTCAATTGCGTTTGCAATAACACCTGGGGAGTCAGCTGATGACTGGAATTTCTTCCTATCTCGGTTAAAGAGGCATGTCTCCCCCAACTTGATATATGCGTTATATCGGACCGGGGCCCTCGAATACTAGCCGTAATAGAGCGACAGGGAAGCCTGTGGCATCGCACACACCATCGATATTGCCTAAGGCATGTTGCGTCCAACTACCACGGGCAACATCGATCTACAAGTCAATGACGGCAAGTGACCAATATGGGTATGTAATATTCGGTATCAACTTATATTGGCAGGGTACGAGATCAATAATGACCGTTTTCAAGAGATGTTGGCGAGTTTACGAGAAGTTAACGAAGAAGGCGCAAACTACCTATGCAATATTCCTTTCGAACAGTGGACACAAGCATACGACGGCGGCCTACGGTATGGTCATATGACCTCAAACCTAGCCGAATGCATAAATTTTGTTCTAAAAGGAACGCGCTATTTGCCGATAACATCGGTTGTGCGAGAGACATATTTTTGTTTAGTAGCACTATTTCCGAAGAGAGCAGCGAGTTATAAAGGCGAAATGCAAGGAGGTCATGTATGGTGCATGAAGGTCTTGCGAGAAATTAACAAGGGGAAGGCATGGGCTAACACCATGCACACTGTGTGTCATGATCGCGACAACCTATGGTTTCGTGTGATGGAGTTTGACAGACCGAACCAAGGTATTGTTGGCGGGCAATATCGTGTACACTTGAGAAATAGGACTTGCGACTGTGGGATATTTGATGCACTTCGTTACCCATGCGCTCATGTACTTGCGACTTGTCAGAATCTCCGTCTAGATCCCATGAGCTATGTCGACGAAGTGTATAAAATAGAAAACATGTACAACGTTTGGAGACACGTATTCCCACCAGTCCTAGATGAACGTAAGTGGCCGTCTACATCGCTTGCACCGTATAAGCTGTTGTCGGATAGACAACTGAGGCACAAACCAAAAGGTCGACCTTACTCGACTAGAATACGCAACAATATGGATATCCGAAAAATGGCCAACCAACGTAGGTTGTGCGAATGGTGTAGGAACCCAAGCCATACATCTCACTCGTATCCAAATCGAAATAGTTTACAGTCTTCTTAGCTTTTTTGTCTCTTGGTGGCTATGTAAATTCTATTTATTTCTTAATGAAAACGGTGAACTTTTGTAGAAGGACTAATTTACAAAAAAAAATTAAATTACAATAAAAAAACAAATCTTGGACTTTTATTTTTATTAAAGATATTAAAATTAAATTACAAATAAAAAATAAAAAACAAATTTTATTTTATTAAAGATATTAAAATTAAATTACAATAAAAATAAACAACTTTCATTTTATTAAAGATATCAAAATTAAATTAAAATAAAAAATAAACAACTTTTATTTTATTAAATATATTAAAACTAAATTACAAAAAATAACTTTTATTTTATTAAAGATATTAAAATTAAATTACAATAAAAAATAAAAAACTTTTATTTTATTAAAGATATTAAAATTAAATTACAAAAATAAAAATAAAAACAACTTCTATTTTATTAAAGATATTAAAATTAAATTACAAAAAATAAACAACTTTTATTTTATTAAAGATATTAAAACTAAATTACAAAAAATAAAAAACAATTTTTATTTTATTAAAGATATTAAAATTAAATTACAATAAAAATAAACAACTTTTATTTTATTAAAGATATTAAAACTAAATTACAAAAAATAAAAAACAACTTTTATTTTATTAAAGATATTAAAATTAAATTACAATAAAAAATAAACAACTTCTATTTTATTAAAGATATTAAAATTAAATTACAAACAAAATAAAAATAACTTTTAGTTTATTAAAAATAAAAAATTATATTATAATTAAAAATAAAAAAAGGAGGTCGAAATTAATGTTGGTACCGGTCAGAATTAGAGCCACATGAGGGTGGTTCATGATTCTGTATTGAATTCCTCCTTCTTCTAGCTTCCTAGAGAGTCGTGGAACGTCAAAGAGATTCTGTTCCTCCGCAGTGGGTGCAGTTGTGGGTGTTGGGAGGATGACCCACATTGATAAAATAACGATCATGGAGGTGTTTGCATAAACCATGGCGAAGGTGTCTGAAACCCATAAGGCGAATGAGACTGGTAAAAAGAAGAGCTCCCCGATGGCGCTTCGTGTGATCCCTCATGCGACGGCGTTCTCAAGATCGATTGGCCAGTCGGAGTAGTCGAGAACGGACTCAAACCGAGCCATGCATTCCAACCTGCAGTGGGACTGGGAAAAGAAAACATATATGGGTTAGGATACATATAAGGGCTAGGGTACGCACTTGGCATAAAGGCCAAAAGCTGTGATGTCAGTGTCGTCGGCTGAAGTGTTGGGCCCGATGACTGTGTGGGCGCTGTTGATGGGCCCGGTGACTGTGTCAGCGCTGTTGATGGTCCCGTCTCATCACCCCTTCTCATTGGATTTAAAGGGCCCCGTTGTTCCCTTTGTTCACGAAGTTGCCGTCGCCTCTCCTCTTCCGATAATAAATACGGCTTGCCATGGATCCTAAATCATGGTATGTATTTCGATAAGCACACTAACTCAGGAACGACGATCGGTTCCCGAATAGGTATATAATCATACATGTTCTCCCACATTTCGATATATGCTGACCAAAATCTTGGCCAATCCGTGTGCAACTAGCCGTAAGTCGACTTTGTGCTCATCATCGAGCACCTCAGATGGCACGAGAATCAGTTGTCGGAATCTAAATTGTCGCAGAACCCGATCTGACTAGTGCATCTCCACGGTGGCATAGTTGATCAATAGGAGCTTCACATGCCAAATGTTCGGATTTAGCAAGAACTCTTTCGGAATTACTGCCCAAATTGCCGGATCCTCGTATGGTGTCCATTGAAACTATATTAACATGACCAACATATTAGTTATATACATAATACTAAATACTAAATACGAAATACTAAATTATAAATACGAAATTTAAAATGACAATTTTATTACGAAAATATATTTTATTTAATACTTACTTGTGATTCTGACCGTTGGTCTAATAGAAGCCGTATATCTTCAAACGAGGTAGGTATTTCAACATAACTCGTTGAATGGTTCCACCTAATTAAATAAATTTTATCATACAATTATACTTTAAATCTACGTAATAATTGTAAAATATAATATTAAATTTACCTCGTTATGAGTGGGAATGTGTATGGGTGGTCGACTTGAGGATGTAAAAATAGAAATCGAAATCGTACCCATGACCGCAATAGTGATAGGCAACCTCTGATTTTCGCTTTACTCGGTCGCGTCGTCCCGCACATCTCCCGATACAATTTTGATAGCACGGCAGACTCCCAACTCAATTCACTGACTGCTCTAAAATCAACGAGTTTCAGCAGCCATCTCAGGTGGTACGAGGTTTTGAGACAGGTCCGGCATCAGATAGCCTCCAATCATCTCAAGAATGTATGTCCGAGCATACCGTATTCTTTCTATTTTGATCGAACCATTATTCAGCTTCGAGAATGTGTCTCGTAACCAGCCCATCTTGATCCGACCTCTATAAATGTTATCCGTAATGACACTCAGAAGCTCATAGCATACGGCGGTCCAATCGCTAGAAGTTGCAGACCGGTGACTACGGACCCATCCACCGGCAATCCCAATTACAACTGCACGTCTTCCAGAGTAATGGTACACTCTCCGCATGGAAGATGGAAAGTGTCGTCTCGGTCTCCACCTCTCTATCAACGACCGATTAACTTTGGCTCCAACTTGCACCCCTACCTATTGTGGCCCGCGTGCAAAACCCCGCTTCTCGCAGGTAATTCTCAATAAAAGGTGATGGCGGACAAGACATATTGCGAATATAGCATTGCAACACCCGATCTACAGACTGTTTAAAAAATTATAAAATAAAAATTAATTAAAATTGCATAAACCTAAAAAATATTAAATAGTATTGAAAACTTAAAATTAAAACTTACTATTTGCATTTGATCGACGGAGATGTGTTTATCATCGAGACGAATTAATTCCCCGGCCATTGGTAATACGATCGAATATTTTAATATTTATCAAAAAAATATATTTCAAAAAATTTAAAAAAGGGCTTTTTTGTAAATATTAAAGGACTATTATGAAATTTGAGAGGAAGTTTCAAGGAATTTAAGAAGAATTTGAGAGAAAGTTGAGAGAAAAATGAATAAGGACTTTGTTGTGAAAAAATTAAAAGGGTGGGGGTATTTATAGGTTTTTTTCTGACCGTTGGAGGCCCAACGGTTAAAAAAAATTTGATCGATGAAAGCGCCAGCTGAGGAGCGCTTTGTGCCACATCGAAAAGCGCGTCCTCGTCAACAGATTTTGTGATGATGTGGCACAAAGCCCCTCAAGGCGCTCTGTCAGATCCCCAAAACGAGCTGACGTGAACGCGTTTTGGGGGAAAATAGCCCTTTTCCGTATATAATGTAGATTTCGACCCATTTCCATAATTTTTTTTATTTTGATATATTTTAATAAATTACCCCTAAATAATTAGTAGAATGGATAAAATACTTTGGTGTCTATACTTAAATCACTTTTCAAGAGCAATTTTTTCTATCAACATGACAGAAGTTTTATTTATTTTTCTTGATGATTATTCATTCTAGAGCTAAAGAAAAAGAAGCAAAGATTAGTAGGGTGATGCTGATGGCAACTGAAAGAAAAACACATACAGAATCAAGTATTCACAATGTACTTTTTAATAACCCAACTTGATCTTCATATTCCTTAATGTTCCCTCTAGGATTCTCCTCAAATCTTGCTATCCTGAACTGTTTTAGCTCAACTCCTTTGCCTCTCCAATAAGCGCTAAATCAGCCAATATCCTCCCTATCGCGGGTGACATCTTGAACCCATGACCTGAAAACCCACCTCCGATCACCACATCCTTCCCGAACTCCCCTCCCAAAAAATCGATCACGAAATCCTCATCGGGTGTCATCGAGTACACACACAATTGAGTTATGACTGGTTTGCTCGAATCGACTTTCCCTTTGAACCTTTGCTCAACCCATTGCTTTAATGAGTCGGGCACAAGTCCTGGTCCCCATGGCCTTTTGTCTGGGTTACATTGATAGCCTCCATGTACTGCTACTTTAATCAATCCTGGGTACTCCAGTGACGGTGTGCCATAAATGTATGGATGTCCGTAGCTAGCGAACGTCGGAAAATCATTTCCAATTGCATACTCCACCTCGTGTCCGTCCTTAATCCGCCAATAACATACAGTGGTTTCCAATGGTTGGATAGGAAGTTCAATGCCGCACACTGTTTTAACCAAATTTCTCATCCAACCACCCACTGTCACCACACATTTTTTACCCCAAAAAATTTCACCATTTCTTGCAGCTACTTTCAATCCTCGGTCACCATCTTTGTTTATGCTAACCACTTTGATGTTGTCTTTTAGGCATGCACCATTCTTGAAAGCCAGCATTTGGAACATTGACACTGCCTTGGTGGGCTTGATGATGCCGCCAAGCTCGCACGACAAGCCAATCCAGTCCTCCGGTATATTGATCCGTCCCGAAAATCTTTCAGCGACTTCCCGGTGATCAAGGACTTGGAACGGGATGGCGTTCTTTCGACAAGTAGCAATCACTGAAAGGAGACTCTTGGCGTCGGATGGACCCATGTCGAACTGTTGGGCCTTGAAGTAAACCTTGAACCCAATTTCAGATTGAGCCTGCTCCCACAACCGATAGGACTCATCGACCAAGCCGAAGTAGTAGTCTTCAGGGTACGTTGCTCGTATGGTGCGTGACTCGCCGTGAGAGGAACCTCGATGGTGGAGAAAGTCAAACTGCTCGAGGAGTAGCGTTTTTTGGCCTCTTTTGGCTAGTTGGTACGCCGTGGAGCTCCCCATGACGCCTGCCCCTACGACAATTACGTCAAATTCATTGCCTGCATATCCCATATTCGTCGCACTGTTACAGTGACAGAAAGGGGGTTTAGCTATTCCTTCCAACTTGGCTTAGTTATTATTTCATAGAGTGTCGCATATATAGTAGTACTAGCCAATAGCAGTAGGCATCTAAAATGATATTTTAATGTAAAAAAAGGCCCACATTTGAGAGGTAATTTCATTATTGCCATATGTTGTTTGTTTCTTCCTGATTTGACTAAAGATTAATGCTAAATTCCGTAATACATACGGAAGTCGGTAAGCAATATATTTGGAACGCTTCATGTTCTAATTATGCTCCCAGTTCATGTTTTTTTTCACATTTTAAATTAAGTCCTTTCTTTTTGATTCTATAAAATCCCTCAATTCTGTTCATTTAATAATTATAGTTTAATTAATAAAATCATTAAAATATTTATATTAAAGTGTGTTGTAAGCATTTTTGTTAACGTTAAACTCGAATTAAGCTTGATTTGCACAATAAAGAAGATTCAAGCTTTTGAATTTTATGATTATTTTTTACCCATGACTATTGTTATTAATAAAAAGATCTCGTGTTTTCTTAATAAAACCCAATGTTTTGAAATTAATTTTTCTTTATATTTTCTCAAATTCAGAAAATTATTTTTGTTTAAAATTAGTTATGACACAGTGAATTATGTGACATTTTAAAATTAGTATGATGAAAGTAATGAAAAAAGTATGAATAATCTTACAACACCATATTTGCTTATTTAACCACGTAAACATTTAAAAGAAAAAACAAATCACATAATTCAATTTTGTGTTAAGTCAATGCACTAAATATAACAGAAATACAAGAGCAATGAGCATAATTAATGCTCGTACGATTTCTCTTTGTGAATGCCATCAAAATCATGTGCAAGGAAAACATTATACTTTTGCTGCACATTGATGGCCACCACAATTAAGGTTGAAATGAAGTCTTATTGATGATGAAATAGGACTTTATTGAAAAAAAAAGGAAAAAAAGGGACTTTATCATTTATAAAAAGAGTTGATAATGAGAATCTTTTGGAAAGCCAATCCCTTTGTCATATTAGGCAGCTTTATTTATGCAACCACCCTCATTTTTTGTCACCATCCATTTATCCCTTTCTGTTTCTTTCTTATCTTTTGCTTTCTATGATGGCCCATTTTGGTACTATTATTTGATACATTTAATAGTTAAAAGCTCAGTGTATTTCTGCATGTATACTGAGAAATTAATAACATGGTGTTTGTTTTAAGCAGGTTCCAAAAATGGAGGGTCTTGGATTACCTAATTCAATCACAATTGAAATGATTTTGTTTATTTAGTAGGTTCTGCAACATACAGACTGGCATTGTAGCATCAATCAATCATAACGACAAATTGAATATGGAATGGCTGACTCATCAATGACTAAACATTTGACCCACTAACAGTGACATATTCACTCAGCATCCTTATTGTACTCCGAAATTAGAACTTCTTACAACTTGCAAGCTCAGAATGATTTAAGTCTAATGTATAATTTAATATTTGATTGGATATTTAAATTTTTTTATCCCAATATAATATTTGAATTTATTTTTAATGTTTAATTTTAATACCTAGATTAATGCATGTGTAGTCAGGGTGACATCCTTTAAATTTAGTTCACTGAAGCTGTTAATTTTAAATTCTTAAAAATTAATTAATTTGTAACACATTTTTTTGATGAAATCTAGACATTTTTTTAGTTAAGATGTCTTCTGATCGATGAAAGATTGATCTCTTAGATTCAAAATTCACTTTGAATCATCTTATTTTGAATTTGGTAGCTCGAGTTATGACTAGGACGAGATTATTATGGGAATTATGAGTTTTGGGCTCTTATTCGTGTTTAAATCATATTGAGTTTGATTTTAAGTCTTAATTTTTATTATAAATAATCCCAGATTTTTATTTATTAAGTTATATATTTTTTGTATTTATTTATTTCAAATTTTAGGATATTTTTAAATATTTTATGTTGCTTAGAAGTTTTATATTTCTTAGTTGTCAAGAAGATTTAGTGCAACTAAAATTACTTATTGTTTAGCCAAATTAGAAGTTTTATTGAATTAGGAGTTTGTTTTTCATTAAGCTCGTTGTGGAGTGTGCCTCACATTTTGGCCGAAATGGATTTGACGTCGTGATGACGAAGTGCCGATGTCTCGACGACATGATACACAATGTCCCAATGATGCGACATGTGATGTCCTGACAAGCCAATAGTGACGTCACGACGTGGCGATGTGTTCCCTACTAAATTAGGTTTTTTCTCCTAATTAAACTCTACTATCTTTTCTCAGTCAAACTATAATAACTCTAAAGACATTTTAATCAGATTAGCCCATGAATTTTAGTCTATAAATAGGGCTTTTAGCAATCCTACAGGGTTGAATTCAACAACACAATTAAGAGAGAGTTCTGTGGGAATTTTGAGAGAACTTTGTATCTTGGGTTCGGGTTTATTTTTGTTTCTCCATCTTGTACTCATTATTGATTATTTTTTGTTTTAGTGAAGTTTTCTTTGCTTGTGGTTTTTTTATCCTCTTAACAGAAGTTTTTCTACGTAAATATTTGTGTCCAATTTTCTCTATTCATTTATGTTCGTTGTTTAATTTGGGCTTATCTCTACACTACAGCAAAACAGACTTTTAGCGGCGTTTATAATGTAACACCCCAAACTCGGCCCAAACGCTACCACTCGGATCTGGTATGTCACTTAAGGGATTTTACAAAAAAACATGTCATATTTTGGAAAACAATTACTAGGTTTAAACCTTTTTTTTTTCCGAAAGCTTAAAAATTCATTAAAGTGTAAAATATTAAGTTATAAATTATCTTGGTGGGTTTTAAATAAAAACTGAAATTTTCGTACATGTCTTAACTTAATTGGAAACATAAAACTTAAAAGCTCAACATAAAACCCAAAACAAAAATAATAGTCTAGTGGCCCGTGGCCTTATTACAACCATTTTAATAATTCGCAAAATATAAAAATAACAAACTAAAGTCTTTTAGTGAATCCAATTGCTTTTTTGCATGGCCACCTCGCTTCCTCTCAAATTCCGGTCCGATACACTAGGTGTCACCTGAAATTGATAAATTAAAAGGGTGAGTCGCGAGACTCAGTGTGCAATCCTCGTGCACCATTAGATTTGGGCTTTAGCCCCATAAAACATAATAACCAAAATTGATATACAAAACAAAAATAATATGCAAAGCCCAACCCATATCTTAGGTGTCCATCCGCTACACGCCCCATACCAAATAGCTCAAACCATTGGGGATTTCTACAATCAACCCACACCACACATCGCCTTGATGGCGGTCGTCGCTCATCATCAGATCATAGTCGTAGCCACTACAACAGATCACGGTAGAAACCGCTACAATAGATCACGGTAAGGAACCGCTACGCTACAACATATAACTTCTTCCTTTCTTCAAACCCAACCCATGCAATCACGTAAAATCAATATACTTATATCATTTAATCAGAACATTCACTAACCTGGTGATTTGCTTATACCCTTTCTGGGTTTCTGTCATTATGCTGGGACTTTGGCATTTATCAAAACATATAAGACTTATAAACATATATTAATCAAACAGATCTAGATGGTGTGGAGAATTACACACATGACATCACGAAATCCAATATTCTTAGTCGATGTCCTTGCTATCCGGATCTCTTATCCTCAATCTATAGCCTTGGAATCTTGAAAATAACACGACTCAAAGGTTACTGAACCTTGACTTTAAAGATCTAGGCGTTGGACTCCTTTTCAGATCCCAAAATACTGAAAAATAAGAAAAACCCTTGATTTGTCACTTGATTAGCTATTCGGCTAGAGACTTTGAAAAGCCGGAGAAATATTGTAAACTCAAAATCGACACATACCTATTAGTTTCTTCAAAATTTTGGCACAGGTAGGTACCCCAAAATGATTTCGGCTTACATATGGAAGACTAGATCTCACGTTTTCGGCTTTTAGAAAATCTAAGCGAGGTGTTTTGGCTTTGAAGAAAGTAAACAAAAAGTAAATGAAACTTAGAGGTTTCGGCTAAAGGGTTTGAATGAGATGAGAAAAGAATTTGTCAGAGGTTAGGCTAACTGAAGAGAAGAAAAGAAAAGAGAGGGAGAATAGCATAGTAATTTCGGCAAAGCAAAGAGAAGGATGAGAGAACTAGCTAGGAATTTCGGCATACATACCTTAAGCCAAAACCTAATGCCCTTTTCTTTTCAACTTCTTAATAATTTCGGCTAACATTAAACACTTAAAGATAGCTCCAATCTCTGATCTATTATCTCCTCAAAAATAGCCATAATTCCTCTCTTCATTATCTGCCTAATTATCCACATAAAATAAACATTAAAATCCCTAAAAATAGCCTTGTGCCGTCCCCCCTATTGTCCCCTTTAAATGTGGAAATTTAGCCCTCAAACTTGGGCTCCAAGTAGCCAAATTTTGGGCCTTCCTCATACTCAAGTGACGCCACTTAAATCTCCCCTCTACCGTGCTCCTAGTTGCTGGGCCACAAGCCCAATATGTCACTTAAACTATTAAAACTTTAATTTAAGCCCTTAGAGTGTCTAAACAAAATATTTAAAACAAGGCCTCATTGATTTGAGCCCCAATTGTACCTCAAATTCTCAAATTAATATTTTAAGCAGTCAAACACATAAAATGCACAGACCCAATTATTTAGGGTGTTACAATTCTACCCCCCTTAAAATAAATTTCGTCCTCAAAATTTACCTGATCAAAAGAGATGGGATACTGCTATCGCATAACATCCTCTGGCTCCCACGTTGCCTCTTCTGCACCATGATTTTGCCATAGAACTTTGACCAAAGGGACGAACTTCCTTCTCAACACTTTTACGTCTCGATCCAAGATTTGCACTAGTTCCTCATCAAAAGATAAATCTGACCTTACTTCAATTTCTTCCACTGGCACCACGTGCAATGGATCGGAACGATAACGTCTTAGCATCGAGACATGGAATACGTCATGTATCTGTTCTAACTCTGAAGGCAACTCCAAATGATAAGCCACTGGGCCCACACGTTCTAGCACCCGATAAGGCCCAATAAACCGAGAACTTAGCTTACCCTTCCGTCCAAACCTCATTACCTTTTTCCATGGAGAAACCTTCAAAAGACTTGGTCTCCTACTGCAAATTCCACCTCCTTCTGCTTTAAATCCGTATAAGACTTCTGCCGATCAGACGCTTCCTTCAATCGAGCCCGCATTAACTTAACTTTCTCTTTCATTTTCGAAACTAGTTCTGGACCCAACACCTGACGTTCATCCAACTCCGTCCAACAAGTAGGAGTACGACATCTCCTTTCATATAATGCTTCGTACGACGCCATCTGAATACTAGCTTGATAACTATTATTGTAAGCGAATTCAGCCAAGGGTAAATACTCCTCTCAACTACCCCTAGAATCAATGACGCAACCCCTTAGCATATCTTCCAAGATCTGACCACCTCTCGACCGACCATCACCAGGTGAAAAGCTGATCCTAAAGTCTAATCTTGTTCCCATTGCTTGCTGAAGAGCCTTCCAAAATCGTGACATGAACCTAAGGTCCCTATCCGTTATGATCGACACCGGTACACCATGCAATCTTACAACCTCAGCCACGTACAACTTAGCCAACTTTTGTAGAGAAAAGTCCACTCGAACCAGTATGAAGTGAGCAGACTTCGTCAGCCGATCCATAATTACCCAAATTGAATCTTTCTTAGTGGGCGTAAGAGGTAACCCACTAACGAAATCCATCGTGATTCTTTTCCATTTCCATTGGGGAATCTTCACCGGTTGCAACAACCCTGAAGGGAACTGGTGTTCAGCTTTGACTTGCTGACACGTCAAACACTTCCCTACATATTCCGTAACTTCTCGCTTCAAACCTGGCCTCCAAAATTACTCTCGTAAATCCCGATACATCTTAACTCCTCCAAGATGCATAGTATAAGGGCTACTATGCGATTCCTGAAGAATCATCTGTCTTAACTCCACATCTTTTGGCATACAAACCTTCCCACGAAAACACAAAACTCCATCACCATTCCAACTATAATCCCCTCCTTCACCATTCTGCACTTGTTGGATCCGAATACTTAAAACATCATCCAAAAGTTACTTCTCTTTGATCTGACTTGTCCACAAAGGTTTTACTTGAAGTTCAGCTACCAAACTGCCATATTCATATAGACTAAGATGAGCAAACATTGCCCTCAAGTCCGCTATCGCCTTCCTACTTAATGCATCCGCCACCACATTTACGTTACCCAGATGGTACTCAATCGAGCAGTCATAATCCTTTAACAGCTCGATCCACCTTCTCTGTCTTAGGTTCAACTCCTTCTGAGTAAGGAGATACTTCAAACTCTTATGGTCAGTGTAAATAACTGACTTCTCCCCATACAAGTAGTGTCTCCAGATCTTCAGAGCAAACACTACTGCCGCCAATTCCAAATCATGTGTAGGGTAGTTCAACTCATGCGGTCTTAACTGTTGAGACGATACGCCACCACTTTTCCTTCTTGCATCAACACACACCCTAAACTTGTGTGTGACGCATCACAGTAGACGGTAAATTCTTTTTTTGCCTCGGTTGAATTAACACCAGTGCTTTTATCAGGATTCTCTTCAACTTCTCAAAACTCTCCTACTGTTTATTGGCCCACACGAACGATACTCCCTTCCTCAACAACTTAGTTAAAGGTGACGCTATTGAAGAGAAACCTTCAACAAACCTTCGATAATATCCTGCTAATCCTAAGAAACTTTGAATCTTCGCCACTGACTTCAACGGTTTCCAATGCAATACAGCTTCTATCTTTCGAGGTCCACCCTAATTCTTCTGCGAAAACCACATGCCCTAAGAAGGTCACTTCCCTTAACCAGAACTCACACTTGTTGAACTTAGCAAACAACTGCTTCTCCCTCAGGATTTGCAACACCACCCGAAGATGTGCATCATGTTCCTCCTCAGACTTGGAATATACTAGGATATCATCGATGAACACCACGACGAACCGATCAAGGTATGGCTAGAATACCCAGTCCATCATATCTATAAATGCTGCTGGTGCATTCGTCAACCCGAACGGCATCACCAAGAACTCATAATGATCGTATCGAGTCCGAAACGCCGTCTTATGAATGTCCCTTCTTTACCTTTAACTGATGATAACCCAACCTTAGATCAATCTTTAAAAAGGTCAAGCTCCTTTAAGTTGATCGAATAGGTCATCGATTCTCGGTAATGGGTACTTATTCTTAATCGTTAACTTATTCAGTTGACGATAGTCCACGCACATAAGCATGGAGCCATCCTTCTTCTTCACGAATAGGACCGGCGCTCCCCATGGAGACATACTCTGTCGGATAAATCCTCGATCCAAAAGCTCCTGGATCTGAGCTTTGAGCTCCACCAACTCCTTCGATGCCATTCGATAAGGAGCAATGGATATCGGAGTCGTACCCAGGAGTAGTTCTATTCCAAACTCCACTTCGCGATCTGGGGGTAATCCTGGCAACTCTTCCGAAAAGACATCCACAAAATCCTTGACTGTTTGAACCTCATCGACAGTTACCTCCTTAGTATCTAAAGTACTAATAAAAGCTAGAAAGGCGTTACATCCCTTTCGAATCATCTTAATAGCTTTCAACGTCGACACTATGTTGGATAGATAATTCCTTCTCTTTCCTAACACAACCACCTCCCTGCCTTCTGGGGTACTTAACACCATACGCTTAGACCCACAATCCAACTTAGCACGATGCCTTATCAACCAATCCATTCCTAAGATAAGGTCAAACTCTCCAAATGGTAATTCTATTAAGTCTGCCGGAAACACTACCCCTTGAGTCTCTAAGGTACATCCTTAAATAGCTTGTCCACTACCCTAGATTGTCCTAGGGGACTAACTATAATCATCTTCCAAGTGGTTATTTTATGGTCTATACTTAGAGTCTCAGATACTGAACATGCAACATAGGAGTGGGTTGACCCAATATCAGTTAAGGCAAGAAAAGGGTTATCAGCAACAAGAAACGTATCGGTTATAACATCCGATGCGTCACCATCCTCTCTTCGGCGAACTACGTACACTAGACCTGGCTACCTCGCATCTACATTACCTCCACCTTTACCAAGTGCTCCACGGCCTCAACCAGATCCATTTCCTCCTCTGGCTGCACCACGACCCCTTGGTCTAGGCTGATCACCTCTCCTAACTTGATTCGAACCTCGTCCCACTGGCTATACCCGATCCATCTGAGGACAGTCCTTAATCAGATGTTATGTGGATCCACACCTAAATCATCCACTAGTTTTCATTCTGCACTCCCCATAATGCGTCTTCCCACATGTAGAATATGCTCGATTCTGGCCCGTCAGAGAACGAGCTGGCCCATCAGTCTTAGGCCTCTTCTGAAAGTTTTCAGATGCTCTTGATGGTCCAAAACTTCTCTTGCTCTTACCCGATCCTTATCCCTTTCTTGTCTCTCGACCCGTTTTACTTCCTCAACTATTTTAACCTTATCTACCAAACCCGCAAAAACTCTCTCTCTCTGCAGTGCTATCAGAACCCTTAACTCATTCCGCAGCCCATCCTCGAATCGTACACAATGTTCATACTCCGTTGCTCCCATTCCCCGAGTGTAGCGGCTCAAGCGTAAAAACTCTGCCTCATATTCAGCCACAGACTTACTTCCCTGCACCAAGTTCAAGAATGCCTTCCTTTGTGCATCCATATAGTCGGCCCCAACATACTTTCCCGGAATGACTCTTAAAGAAATCCTGCACAATTAGGTCTGCAGCAGATACTTTCTTTCACCGTGAGCCACCATCGATAGGCTTCGCCTCAAGAAGAGACACGACCCTTTCAACTTTTCCTCTACCATGAAGTCTAAGTCATCCATTATGCGCTCAGTCGCTTCCATCCAATACTCAGCTGTGTTAGGGGCTACACCAGAAATGCCCCTAAACACTTCTGCCCCATTGGCCTTAAGCCTCTCCGGCACAGATTTTCGGGCTCCTGTGCCCATGCCTACTCTAGCAACTCTCTCAAGGACTCGCAACATCGCCTGAGACACAGCATCATCTCCGGTCGCCTGATCCCGTAACTCTTCCTCCACAGCTGGAGGATCTGGCATTTCATTTCGACCTGTGGCTAGACCCTACTGGCTCAGACAAGGTCATCCTACCCCTATCGCGTCCACGCGGCGGACGTCTTCGACCCCTTGTACTCATTCTTCCGATTGGCGTTTATCTGATTAAGAATTTTATGAATCATTCATTCTTTCCACTGTTTTACCACGGACAGTCTTATGAATAATAGTTTTAAAAGTAGTTCTTTCAATTCGCATTCACAAAATGTCTCAAGTTCAGTATCCCCAACTAGAATAAGATACATACATTCAATCACCATCATACAAATAGCATCCCCGCACTTACATTCATCACGTAAGGGTGTTTTCGTTATTTCACTACCTAGGGGTGTTTTCGTAATTTTTCCTATAAGGGTATTTTCGTAATTTTCCAAAATAGAGTTCCTTGGTTATTTTTAAAATAGGGGTATTTCAATAATTTTGAAATCTGGGGGTATTTCGATAACTTTAAAATCTGGGGCAATTTAGTAATTTTACAAATCAGGGGTAATTTGGTAATTTTACAAACCAAGGGTAGTTTGGTAATTTTTCAAACTAGGGATATTTCGATGTTGTTGTTGCTATTTTTTTTTTAAAAAGGGGTACTTTGGGGAAATCTAGTTTCATAGTCCGGGTTACTCTTGTAAACATGAGGTTTTTTGGGTAAAGTTTTCAAAACATGGTTGATTGGAAATTTTTCATAACTCAAATGTATTTTTGAAAATTTTACAAAACTTGGGGATTTTTTTTTAAAAAATAGGGTGGCTGGTCCCTTTCGGGTTTTAATTATAAGGTCGAAAGGGTTTTAATTATAAGGTTTAGCCCATCAACCAATCCTTGTAGCTAGGATGAATAGTCACTACATACCAGGTAAGATTCTAGTGAAGAGGAGGTGAGTCACCAAGACTGCTAAAATACTAAGCTCTCCCTGAATCTACTCCTAGACATGCGTATGTCTATTGCCACACCCTAAATCGGCTAAGGTGAACAAATACACGCACGTGCGGATAGGATTCCAAATAAGAGGAGGTGAGTCACTAGGATCGCTTAAATACCGTGCTCTTCCTGGATCCAATCCTGACATGCGATGCTCATACCACACCCTACTCTTGTGACTCGTTCACGGGTTTGTTTAGTGGAATTAAGTCTAATGAAATTTAAGAAGTGGTTTAAGCTAGGCCTAGAGTCCATCAAGTTCTAATCTGATTAATCTACGTCCCAATAAGCCCATTAAGCCCACATATATTTTACACAATGGTTTAGAGTACTTACCTGGCGGACTTGGGCTGGAGACGCAGGTGCCATGCCGAGCCAACAGACCTGGTATCACTTAAAAACATCTATGTTTTGAAAGCCCATTTTTAGAAAATGTTTTGAGCCTAAAAACCCCAGAGCCGAGTTTTGAATCGGGCTCTGATACCAATTTGTAACACCCCAAACCCGGCCCAAATGCTACCACCGGATCTGGTATGTCACTTAAGGGATTTTACAAAAAACATGTCGCATTTTGGAAAATAATTACTAGGTTTAAACCTTTTTTTCGAAAGCTTAAGAATTCATTAAAGTGTAAAATATTTAAGTTATAAATTATCTTGGTGGGTTTTAAATAAAAACTGAAATTTTCGTACATGTCTTAACTTAATTGGAAACATAAAACTTAAAAGCCCAACATAAAACCCAAAACAAAAATAATAGTCTAGTGGCCCGTGGCCTTATTACAACCATTTTTAATAATCCGCAAAATATAAAAATAACAAACTAAAGTCTTTTAGTTGAATCCAATTGCTCTTTTGCATGGCCACCTCGCGTTCCTCTCCAGCCCGGTCCAATACACTAGGTGTCACCTGATATTGTTAAATTAAAAGGGTGAGTCGTGAGACTCAGTGTGCAACCCTCGTGCACCATTAGATTTGGGCTTTAGCCCCATAAAACATAATAACCAAAATTGATATACAAAACAAAAATAATATGAAAAGCCCAACCCATATCTTAGGTGTCCATCCGCTACACGCCCCCGTACCAGCCGTTCACACCATTGGGGATTTCTACAATCAACCCACACCACTACACGCCTTGATGGCAGTCGTGCTGCTCATCATCAGATCATGGTCGTAGTCACTACAACAGATCATGGTAGAAATCGCTACAACAGATCACGGTAAGGAACCGCTACGCTACAACATATAACTTCCTCTTTTCTTCAAACCCAACCCATGCAATCACGTAAAATCAATGTACTTATATCATTTAATCAGAACATTCACTAACCTGGTGATTTGCTTATATCCTTTCTGGGTTTCTGTCATTATGCCGGGACTTCGGCATTTATCAAAACATATAAGATTTATAAACATATATTAATCAAACAGATCTAGATGGTATGGAGAATTACACACCTGATATCGCAAAATCCAATATTCTTAGTCGATGTCCTTGCTATCCGGATCTCTTATCCTCAATCTATAGCCTTGGAATCTCGAAAATAACACGACTCAAAGGTTACTGAACCTTGACTTTAAAGATCTAGGCGTTGGACTCCTTTTCAGATCCCAAAATACCAAAAAATAAGAAAAACCCTTGATTTGTCACTTGATTAGCTATTTGGCTAGAGACTTTGAAAAGCCGGAGAAATATTGGAAACTCAAAATCGACACATACCTATTGGTTTTTTCAAAATTTTGGCACAGGTAGGTACCCCAGAATGATTTCGGCACACATATAGAAGACTAGATCTCACGTTTTCGGCTTTTAGAAAATCTAAGCGAGGTGTTTCAGCTTTGAAGAAAGTAAACAAAAAGTAAGGGAAACTTAGAGGTTTCGGCTAAAAGGTTTGAATGAGATGAGAAAAGAATTTGTCAGTGGTTCAGCCAACTAAAGAGAAGAAAAGAAAAGAGAGGGAGAATAGCATAGGAATTTCGGCAAAGCAAAGAGAAGGATGAGAGAACTAGCTAGGAATTTTGGCATACATACCTTAAGCCAAAACCGAATGCCCTTTTCTTTTCAAATTCTTAATAATTTCGGCTAACATTAAACACTTAAAGATGGCTCCAATCTTTGATCTATCATCTCCTCAAAAATAGCCCTAATTCCTCTCTTAATTATCTGCCTAATTATCCACATAAAATAATCATTAAAATCCCTAAAAATAGCCTTGTGCCGTCCCCCTTGTTGTCCCCTTTAAATGCCAAAATTTAGCCCTCAAACTTGGGCTCCAAGTAACCAAATTTTGGGCCTTCCTCATACTCAAGTGACGCCACTTAAATCTCCCCTCTACCGTGCTCCTAGTTGCTGGGCCACAAGCCCAATATGTCACTTAAACTATTAAAACTTTAATTTAAGCCCTTAGAGTGTCTAAACAAAATATTTAAAACAAGGCCTCAGCCCAATTTGAGAACCAATTGTACCTCAAATTCTCAAATTAATATTTTAAGCAGTCAAACACATAAAATGCACAGACCCAATTATTCAGGGTGTTACATATAAGCGCCACTAAAACTATTTGAATCACCGCAAAAAATGCCGCTAAATCAAACGCCGTAAATTTTAGCGGCGTTTATGAGAAAAAATGCCACTAAAGGTCATGACTTTTAGTGGCGCTTTTCCCACAAACGCCGCTAAAGGTCATGACTTTTAACGGCGCTTTTCCAAAAACGCCGCTAAATGTCATGTCCTTTAGCGACGCTTTTTCAAAAACGCCGCTAAAAGTCATGTTCTTTAGCGGCGCTTTTCTTAAAAATGCCGCTAAAGAACATGACCTTTAGTGGCGCTTTTCCTAAAATGCCGCTAAAAACATGACCTTTAGCGGCGCTTTTCCTAAAAACGCCGCTAATGGTCATGAAAAATAAAAAAAATTAAAATATATTATAAAAACACCATAAATCCATTCCCACAAATTAGAATGACTATTAGATGTCAATTTCCAATATACATTTTAATCTGATTGAATAAAGCCTATTTTAGGCACTAGCTGATTGAAGAAAGTAAAGCCTATTTTACATTTTAATCAAATTAACATTTGGATAAAGCTTCCTCTTAATAAAATATCCGTCAAATAATGCAGCCTTCTCCAAACTAATAGCTACCTACGAAAGGGGAAAATGATAGAAAACAAGAGAAAAGCATATTAAAACATTAACAGTAAACAAAGAAATCATAGACAATATTAGAAATGTCACTTATACAAACTACAAAGTACTAATGAATCCCTGTTTGGAAAGCATATTAAAACATTAACATTGAACAAAGAAATCATAGACAATATTAGAAATCATATTTTTATTGGAAAATAATGAACTTAAATGGAAAAAAAAGAATTCCTTTGTTTGCTTTTCTTTTCATGCATTTGAGTATTAAATGAGATAATTTGTAGAGTTAATTTTATTATATTATTTAAAATTAGAAACAAATTAATATAATGTGTAAGTATTTAAGTATTAAATATATTATTATAGAATAAAATGACTAAAACATAACTAAACAATAATATGAAATTGCAAAATTTTATAATTTAATAACTAAAAATAAAAATACTAAAATTTAAAGACCATAATAGTTTGATAATTAATAGTATACCTTAAAATCTAAACAATAATTTTAGAAATTTAAATTTAGGCATTTAGCAGAATGAAGCTACTTAGTTAGTGCCGTGCATGTATCGCAACTCTCTTTATGTTTTTCCTTTTGGTTTTTGATGTAAGTGCCACTAGTGATTGAATAAAGTAAAGCCTAACTTTGAACTTGGTTGGCTAGTTTCCAAGCACCACACTAACTCTAACAAGAAAACCAAAACACATTAGCTTGGTCAGAAGTTGTATTGCTATCTCACAACACTGTCCCAAAGAATGAGTAATTGGAAAAAGTAGCTACATTCTTAGACCCTAAAATTAAACCAAACAGTATTTCCAGACATAATGTATGTACCCATTCATGTAGTAATAATATTTTTATCATTAAGTTCCAATGAAAACCAGCCCTAAACCCATTAATGATTCCAGAATTAGTTCTATTACTCGGTCTTGTCAAATGTGAATTAAAATCCAAGATGCGTAATGCAAGATCGACATAAGATACATCAATTACACTACAAAAATTGATAAAGATGTACAACAAAACAAAAACAAAACTTACTTGATTCCAAGATCGATGTGCTCTGGATGCCAAATCCAAAGCGCAAGATATACTAAAGTTCCTTCTCAAAAGCTCATATTCCTTGACCTTAAAACACGTTGTTAGTTGACCAAATAACCAAATATTTAATACCAAAAATGAAAAAAATACAACCTAAGTGCAAATTTCAAAGAAGCAAAAGATTAAACAAAAGAATAGGACAAATCATATAGCATAAAGTTTCCATAAAGACACGTAATAAGCTGGCTTAAATGACTCCATCCAACATCATATAATAACGTCAAGCATGAATTTTCGTAGTACATATGTAGAAACTAGACAGAAAAGAAGTAAGTAATAACTGTGAGAAAATTAAGGAAAATCTGGTAGGAAAGAAGCAAGTACATTTGTTTTTGCTTGAGAAAACTCATGGCTCGAGCATTAATGGCCTCTTGAGCAAGGCCAAGCCTTGTCTTCTTTATATGTTCCTTGTACCTACTAAGCTCAGCATCAAGTTTCTTCAACTTCTCCTCCACATTGTCCCCTCTTTTATTTATCTGATCACGGGAACTCCATCCCATCCATATTATTTCACAAAATAGGCAAAAATTAGAAATCAAACTAAATAATGAGCCAAATAAATCCTAATACCAAGAAATCAAAAGATCAACAATAATATAAGGCAGTATTTCCTCACAAGTTATGAAATAGTTTCTATTTACGGGTAGCAAAGAAAAGAAACCCAAGTTAACAAAAACCACAACGAGTAATAAAACCAATTGTGACTATAACATATGTTGAAACTGTTAGATGTGTTGTGAAATTAACTGCATCTGTTAAATTTTCATTTACATTATTTAAATAGAAATGCATCAGCAAAGGACCTTATTTTTTGTTTATACCTTGAGGCGATCTCTTTGTTCTGCATATTGGGAAAGAATTGTTGTTCTAGTTTCAAAAGATTATTGCAACATTCCTGATGAATTTTGAATTAAATTATCAGTAATAAATTATCCAAGACCTCAATCATTTGAAGATTAAGGATATTGAATCAAATTGACAAATTGAAGACAAGTACTGAAATTCTAAAATATAAAAGGATTTACAATAAACAAACTAGAGTTGAGTTGAGTCTGCATACAGAATATTGATCGGTAGTAGCTTAGAGTTGAGTCTACTATGAAATCCACCACAATAATTTTACAAATAATAAAAGACCATAGAAGGTTTAAACCTTAAAAATATATACATTCAGGCCAAAAATGGAAAATTAATTATATAGAAGTATATGCAAGAAACACAGTTGAAATACCTTATCGAATATTTAATTTCCTTTAGCTGCAATAAGTAAATTCAAAACTCGCATCTAATTTAAAGTTAAGCATTACCTTGTACCATATTAGGGGTTGATTCTTTGGCAATGCGGGTTGTGAAACCCATTCCGATGAACTTCCACTTGGTAGACCCGAATCTTCCCCTTTAAGTCCAACCTGGATTCATGATTGCAAAATTTTTAATATATATATTAGAACAGTTTTAAAATTTTATTGGGTTAAAATTATATTTACAAATGTATAAGTTATAATTTTGAAGTTATGTTTTTGAGCTATCAACTATCTACCATTGGTCCCTTCATACTGTTAATATAAATGATTAATATACCATGAGAACATTAATATACTTGAAATTCGAAAAATTTTTCGAATCGAATTGAATTTTGCTCATCCCTACAAAAAAAAAGTATAAACCAGAAGAATAAAAAACTATAAAGCTCTACGTAGTAGTTTGTTTTGGGGGGGTAACTTATAAATTCAATAATTAATTGGTTCAACTCAAAGTAGTGGATAGGTTCAGCCATCCTCTATGACGACAATATACCTAAGCTCAAGGCAGACCATGACCCTTGAGTTTATACTTATATGGGGACCAACTGCCCATCCAATTTAATGTTTCAAAACTTTCCAACATGATTGTAATAAAAATATTTCATCCACAATATCCCAAACAACTTGCATACCCCAAAAATGAAAACCCAAATAATACAAACATTCAAACTAAATTTCATCAATTTCAACTCTACATCTAAATTATTTTCAACGTGTCAACCAATTTAACAAAAAATTTAATGCCAAAACTTATAAATTTCACACTTTCCATATATAACCAATGCTTCCTCTTCAAACGCAGCTTTCTTCCACTCAATTAACGATTTCTAAGACTGATCTCTTTTCGTTTTTAGTCTCAAATAATAGATTTCGCTATTAACAAAAAATTCCAATGGTTTAGGGCTCTAAAACACCCAAATTTCCCCTAAAAAGTTATCTCCATGTTTTTACCCACTTCTTTTTTCTTTTTTAATGTTTTCTTTTTCTTTAGTTGAAACATCATCATTCGCCTCAGATGTGAAACGAGCAAACTGGACAAATCCTCATCCTCAACTAGGAGGAGTTCCTTCTCCTTTGGCTCGATAGATGGCTTCTAAGCACTCTTTAGCCCTATGAACCTTTGACTGAAGGTAGAAGCTCCCGACCTTTGCGTTCTTCTCGAATAAGACGTCATACTTCTGCAATAAAGTAACAGGAGAAGTTTTAAAGGTTATTCAAGATGAAAGCAACAGAAAAGGGGAAAGAAAAAATGATACATGAAATACTAGCCTTCATTATCTCCTCCCAAGCAGTATCCTCGCTTACACCAAGAGGAGTGGGAGAATAGGGTGACAATGGCGGAAGAAATCGGGGATTAGAAATGACGAGTTAGGGATTAGAAATGGGTGAGTCGGCTGAGGAGGGAAAGAAAAGAAAGGGGCAGTGGCTAATGTAAAACGGTGACATTTTTTACAGTTTGAAACATATTTGTGGCCTTTTTTTTTGTAAAAAACGCCACTATAGCATGTTTTTTGCGGGTGGAAATGTTTTGTGGCGCTTTTACAAAAATGCCACTGTTTCTCAATTTCGATTTTTTTTCCCCTTTTTAATATATTTTTTCTTTCAAAAACATTTTTTTGGAATTTTTTTAATTTTGAATATTAATCTTTTTAACTGAAATATTGACTAAAATATTAAAATTTAAAGTTTTAAGTTTTAAATTTTAAATTTTTTATTTTTAACATTTTAATTTTTTAATATTTTTATAATTTTAAATTAACATATAAAAGATAACATTTAAATATATGTATACACCTAAATTTTGATAGCGATATATCTCAAAATTATATATATGAATTTCGGTTTAATGTATAATTGGAGACGTGAAATTCTATTCTCGGTTTAAATGTATAGTTGAAACTTTAATTTTGATTTAATCATACACAATTTTAAAAAGTAAATACATCATATATATTTATATATTGAATAAATATAAATATTATGCAATATATAAATATAAAATGATGTTATATCAAAATTGTGTTAATAATTTACAAGAACTAGATCAATTGCACATTAAACCATTGTTGATCATATATGCTTTTGGGATTTAACCCATTTTGATTTATATTTTTAAAATAATAATTTATATTTATCTTGTTTAGATTTGTATTATAAAAAAAATCCAAGATACACAAGTAGTTCACTATATTTATCTCTAAACCCTAAAAATTAAACCTTAAACCCTAAACCCCAACCCCCAAACTCAAACCCCAAACACTAAACTACAACCCTTAAACCATAAGCCATGAATTATAGACGCTACTTAATTAAAAAATGGTTTCGACGCTACCTCAAACCCGTAACTCCTAAAATCATAGACCTTAAACCTTAAATCATTAAATCCTAAAACCCTAAACGCTTGTCATAACTATAGAATCTAACACCGAAACCTCAAATTTAAACTTATATCGCATTTTAACCTTAAAGTTAAATTTATTTTAAATAACAGATATTTTAATTTTTAATTTTTAACTTATATTTTTCTATGTTTTTACTTTCAATTTTTTCTATGTGTCATTATTTTTTTGAAGAATAAAAATATTCAATTAAAATAATTGTATTTTAATTAATATAAATAGTTAGGGTTTAGGGGTTTCGATAAAGCAAAACTTCTAAATAGTTTAGTTATCCATTTGTAACTTTTCATAATTAAGTCGGTTTCAAATAGCAAAATAAAATTAATTTGTAATTAAATAATGCAATCTCATCATTTTTATAGCATATATTTTTATAATTTTTAATGATTAAATAAAATTTGATATTCTGTCTTCATTCGATAAACTCTAAACCCTAAACCCATAAACCTTAAACCAGACACCCACAAACCCATAAACTCATAAACTCAAGCCATAACCCTAATTCTAAGACTAATTGTAAACCATAAACTCTAAACACTAAATCTTGAAATGCTAAACTATAATTATAATTTTAATATATATATATATATAGAAATTAAATAATTTAAACTATAATATATATAAATTCATTTTTTCTTATAGTGGCTAAACCATAAATATAAATTTTATAAGGGACAAAAGTAATTAAAATAGAATGTTAATGCTTACATAGACACTAAAATAAATTAATTTTTGTATTAATAACCCTAACCCCTAAAGCCTAATAGCCAACCCCTAAAATCATAACCCTTAAATTATTTATTTTTACAGCATTTAAAAAAAAAACGCAGCTAATGACATACTTTTTGCGGCGTTTACAAAAAAAATGCCACTAATTCTCGATCTAGCAACTATATCTCAACTACAAAATTTCATTGTATTGATTAACATCTTTGCGGCGTTTTTGCCAAAGCGCCGCTAATACTCTTCATTTAGTAGCGTTTTTAAAAAAGCACCGCTAATACTCAGATCTTTAGCAGCATTTTTAAAAAAGCCCCGCTAATGCTCAGATCTTTACCGGCGTTTTTTTAAAAGCACCACTAATGCTCAGATCTTTAGCGGCGTTTTTTTAAAAGCGCCGCTAATGCTCAGATCTTTAGCGGCGTTTTTCTAAAAGCCCTGCTAATGCTCAGATCTTTAGCGGCGTTTGGAAAAACAAATGCCGCTATTTCTCCTTTTTAGCGGCTTTTTGGAAATAAACGCCGCTATTGCTAGACTTTTTGCGGGTTTTCTTTCAAACGCCACTAATGTATAATTTTGCGGCGTTTTTTATTAAAACGCCACTAAAAGCGCGCTAAAAGTCTATTTTGGTGTAGTGCAAGCAAACTTGTAACACCCCTAACCAATATCCATTGTCGGATTAGTGTTATGAGGCATTACCAATCATAACACAGTTCATACAAATATTCATTACATTTCACAATTCGAAATTCAATCACATCAAAGCTCGTAACTTAATCAAATATCGAGTCTTAAAATCATAACATTCAAATCATTACATAATTAAAACATAATCCAACATTTATCAAAACATATCATATACGAACATATAACAAAACAACTATTCCATTAGTTGAATATCAAACCTATTATTATATAGTTTTGCACATGTACAAATTAAACATCAAACGAACCATATTTCACTACTAAATTTTTCATTCATTTATATGGCATTGGTGATATAAAAACATGACCAAACATGCTTTAGCTACTATTATACCATGAGCATATTTCCTAATGTCAAAGCCATATCTAAGCATAATTATTGAATCAATATTAACTTATTCCATTAATTAATTCATGACTATACCAATCACATGTTATGCACATTAATCAAAGTTAAATTAACCGCACAGCACTAGCCATACCTACACATATACTCATTTAAATAAATATCATTTCAAGACCAAATATACTTCTTCTCTTGAAATAAGTTTATACGCATATGACCATATTGATTTGAACCATTTTGAGCACAAATAACACTAAAAGTACACCTAATTCGCATGCTTAAAATACATACACATAACCAATCACTTAACTACATATTCGGTCATCCAAGATAACTTCAATCCATAACATAAACCATATCACATACTCATTAATATGAGTCTAATAATTTAGCCGAATATACTTATACACATTATTTACCATTTCTAAACCATTTCACCAATACAAACATACATTTCAAGTTGACTCAAAGTAACCATATCAAATTGTCAAATATTCATAGTATAGAATAGTCCACACATAACGAATACAACCAATTTTGTTATTAACATATAACTAAACATGTAACATCCGGGAATTAGGGACTATGCATTTGTTATGATTCTTTGTGTTTGGTATGCTTTGCCTGTTGTTTGGGTGTGTTTGTGTAACACCCCAAACCCGGCCCATGAGCCCTGACCAGATCTGGTATGTCACGGAGTAAAAACGTTTTGAAAGATTTTGATTTTCTAGTGAAAATTTGAAAATACTGTTAAGGTTATAAAACAGTGTTTGATAAAACTCAAGAGGGATTGTTTTTTTTTTAATAAACATGGTTGTGTTGAAACCCTTTGAAAATATTTGGTCATTTAAAATTTTAAAGTCATCAGAGTTATTGTTAACTGGGTGAAATTTTGCTACCCGATGGTAACATCTTTGAAAACCCGTAAAAGTTACTTAATTTGAAAATGTTGCTTTTAATCGATTCACTTAACATTTTATAATTTCATTTGTAATATAGTATATGTAAAGTAAAAACAACTATGTAAACATCCAAAATAATAAACTAGCGGCCTTATTACAACCCACATTAAAAATTTAGAAAAATAAATAAACTTGAACTGAATCAAATAAAATTCCAAATCCAAAGAACAAGCATGGTCGCCTCGAGTCCTCTTGGCTCCATCTCCGATCTACTCATCGCAAAATAATATGGGAAGGGTGAGTCACCAAGACTCGGTGTATAAATCCCCCACCCTGAAGTGCAACTCATACACAAATTATTAATAGACATGCAAACATGCAACCCAACTAACCATCCGTACTCCTTTATCTACCCCGTGTGGTCAAAACCACTGGTGGTCAAAACCACTAGTGACTAGAGTCACAAATCAAGTGATGGGGCCAACCCATCGTGTGGTCAAAACCACTGATGACCATAAGTCACAATTATCAATATGTGGTCAAAACCACTGGTGGTACCAAACCACTGGGACTTAGTCACAATTTATATCAACGGTGTGGTCAAAACCACTGGTGACCAAAGTCACAATAAATCTGATGGGGCCATACCATCTTGTGGTCAAAACCACTGGTGACAGTCCATAGAGAAAATCCCCCCTCCTCTCATCAATCCCATTACTAACATGCTCATATCATTCTTAACATGTTATCATAAATCATGCATAATAGTCATGGCATAGCATATTACCCATCATGTCAACCATAATAGATTTTAAATCACAAGTGACTTACCCGGAATCCATGCTCATGTCCACAAGCAAATCACTACCATAATGATTAAAAGGCAACATAATAGCAATGCTAACTAATAAAGTGTGTAAGAGTTTTACACACCTGTTTACTTGTGAGACTAGCAAATCTCGAATATACTAGCGAAATCCCGAGAGGTTGTTTCCCCTACAATCGGCCAACACATAAACTCTTAGATCTAGAAGCCATTCGGCTAAACTAATAATCCTGAAGGACTAATCGCGCTCATAACCAAAATATGGCCCTAGGCCGAATCTTATCATCACTTACCAAAGCAAAGCGAAATCCCGGAAGCCTTTGTTTGCCTTGGCCGATTAGCCCCTAAATCCATGACACATAATCGGTTATACTTTAGATACCAAAATGGCCTTTGGTAGAATATGACTAACCACTTACCAAACTTACCAAATCCCAAATTGTCACTTGACTTATCGAGATCTCTACCAAAGCATTTGTTAGAATCGGCCTGCACACTTATCCATAATCAAGGCCTATGGCCGAATGTTACTTACCACCTTATCTTAGGGAATCAAATCCCGAAAGCTTCCTTCAATCGGCTAAAGTCCTTCCCTACAATTGGTTTAATCACTTCATTAGAGTGCTAAAGGCCATTCGGCCATAACATAAATCCCTAAAGAAAAAGTTACTGCACCCTTACCTTAATGATAGATTCGGCTTTGCCCAAAAAGAAACCTTGATTTCGACACTTAGAATGGTGAAGAGAAAATCATAAGGGAAAAGAGAGATTGTGAGCCAAGCATTCGGCCAAGGTTCTTGTTGAAACCGATAGAGAACAATGGCTTTTCGGCTTTTGAAACAAAATAAAAAGATGGGAAAAATAGGATCAAGATTCGGTTTGACTTTGAGAGAAAGCAAGATGAGTGTAAGGGTTTGGTTATGGTGATTTCAGCTTCTAGATTGCAAAAAGAAAAGAGGAAGAGATGAGGGTTGCTTTGTTAATTTTTGGTTGAACAACAAGGGAAGAGAAGGGTGTTAGTGAAAATACTCCCTAGGACTTCCTTTTTCATTCGGCCATGGCTACCTAAAGTGATAATTCTTATCTTTAATTACCACCCCTTTCAAAAAAATAAAAAATAAAACAAAGTTTATCTCTATCAAATTAAGAGTCCTTGAGCAGGCCATTAGCTCACTCCCCCTAACGCCAGCATGCATAAAATAAAAAAACCCATTGTTGCCCATACTGCTTGAACATGGGACCTCACTACCACAGCCCCTTACAACGTCCCAAGCCACTTCACCATATTGACTTTCATGTCCAACCTCACCCACAAAATCTTTTAAAGCCTCCTTAACTTAGCCCCCTTCCTTTAACGCCAAAAAGCCCAAAATAAAACACATCCCTTTGAGCCTACCAAGATTCGAACCTCTTCCCTTGAAGCTCCCCTTTGATGCCACCTTCCAAGCCCTTAAGGTTGCGTCCCTTACCACTCTTCCGCTTGACTTCTTATGTCCAACTTCTCCTAAAATTTTCTCTTAACCCCTATCTCACCTAGCTCCTTCCTTTTAAGCACTAAAAAGAAATTTTCAGCCCTAAATCAGACCTAGCCGGGTTATGACTAGACCCTAGAACATGTCAGGTAACCATAGTATTCATTTCTCGTCAAGCAAGCACATGAAAATAATTAATTTGCAAACAACCCCTAATTGAGGATGTTACAGTTCTACCCCCCTTAAAAATAATTTCGGCCTCGAAATTACCTGGATCAGAAGAGTTGGGGGTATTACTACCGCATCACATCCTCGGGTTCCCATGTGGCCTCCTCCGTACCATGGTTTCGCCATAGCACTTTTACCAAAGGTACCGACTTCCTCCTCAAAACCTTGACATCTCGATCCAAAATCTGTACTTGCTCCTCCTCGAAAGACAAGTCTGAGTTCACCTCAATTTCCGCAACCGGCACAACATGTGATGGATCTGACGGATAGCGCCTCGGATCGAAACATGGAAGGCGTCATGGATCCGCTCAATTCTGCTGGTAACTCAAGTCGGTAAGCAACCAGGTCCCATCACGTTTCAACACCGTACGGTCCGATGAATCTAGGGCTTAGCTTGCCCTTCCTACCAAACCTCAAGACCTTCTTCCAAGGTGATACCTTCAAGAAGACCTTATCCCCATCGCATATTCAACCTCTCTGCGCTTAAGATCGGCGTAGGATTTTTGCTGTCAACGCCTCCTTAAGACGAGCCCGAATTACTCTAACCTTATCCTCCGTCTCGCCACCAACTCTGGACCCAACATCCGGCGCTCTTCTAGTTCCATCCAACATGTAGGAGTCGGTATTTTCGACCATCTGACGCCTCATATGGTGCCATCTCAATACTAAACTGATAACTATTGTTATAAGCGAACTCGCCAAAGGTAGTACTCCTCCCAACTACCACGAAAGTCAAAACACACGTGCCCTTAACATATCTTCCAACACTTGGATTACCTCTCAAATTGTCCATCGATTTGGGTGAAAAGCCGTCTTTGAAATTCAACCGTGCCTAAATCACGATGTAAAGCCTTCGAATCTCGGCGTAAATCGGGGATCTCGATTTGAGATAATAGACACCAAGACTCCATGCAACCGCACTATCTCTCGCTATATACAACTTGGCTAACCTTTAAGCGAGTAGTCAACCCTTCGGTATGAAATGGGCCACTTGGTCAACCGATCCACTATCACCCAAAGCGCATCTTTTTCTCGGGCATAAGGGGAAGCCCACTCACGAAATCCATAGTAATCTCCTCCCACTTCCATTGTGGGATCTTTATCACTATAATGTACGATGGAAATTGATGCTCACCTTAACTTGCGGCATGTCGACACTTGCCCACTAACTCGGTTACTTCCGCTTAAGACCACCACCAAAATTGCTCCTTTAAATCTCGATACATCTTGTTACTTCACAGGTGCATAGCGTACGGACTGCTATGAGCTTCTTTAAGGATTCGCTGCCTCAAATCATCATCCTTAGGCATGCATACTCTCCCCTGAAAGTACAATACTCCTTCACTACCCAAGTTGAACCCTTCGGCTTCACCGCTCTGTACTTGCAACCTCCGAGTACTTAGAACTTCATCGGTTATCTGCCTTTCTTTGACCTCATCAATCCAAGATGGCTTCACCTGCAACTCTGCCAGAAGGCTCCCATCCTCATAGAGACTTAGGTGAGCAAACATTGCTCGCAAATTCGCTACCACCTTCTTTGCTCGATTACATCGGCTACCACATTAGCCTTACTTGGATGGTATTTGATTGAGCGATCGTGAGTCCTTGAAAACTCAATCCACCTCCGCGCCTCGATTTAAATCTTTCTGAGTCAAGAGGTACTTCAAACTCTTGTGATCTGTATACACTACCGACTTCTCCCCATACATATAGTGCCTCCAAATCTTCAAGGCAAAAACCACAGTAGTCAATTCCAAATCATATGTCGGATAGTTATGTGAGGCCTCAACTGCCGTGACGCATAAGCGACCACCTTCCCTTCTTGCATCAGCACACACCCCAAACCAGTATGCGATGCATCACAATACACCGTGAATTCCTTTCACCCTCGGTCAATCAAGGCCCGGTGCTTCATCAAGATCCTCTTGACTTATCGAAACTCTCTTCTCGCTTCTCGAGACCACACAAGCGGAACTCTTTTTCTCGGCGACTTAGTCAGCGATCTGCGATTAAGGAGAAATTTTCCATGAATCTCCTATAATATCCTGCCAACCCTAGAAAACTCTGAATTTTCGTAACTGACTTTGGTGGTTTCCATTCCAATACTGCCTCAATCTTACGGGGATCTACCCTAATTCCCTTGGCTGAAACAACATGCCCTAGAAAAGTTACCTCATTAAGCCAAAACTCACACTTGCTGAATTTGGCGTACAACTGTTTCTCCCTTAAAACTTGCAAAACCACATAAAGATGTGCGTCATGCTCCTCTTCTACTTTGAATACACTAAAATGTCGTCTATGAACACCACGACTAATCGGTCCAGATAGGGCTGGAAAACCCGATTCATCATGTCCATAAATGCGGCCGGTGCATTCGTCAAACCAATAAGCATTACCAGAAACTCGTAGTGCCCATACCGAGTATGAAATGCCGTCTTGTGGACATCAGCCTCCTTCACCTTAAGCTGATGGTACCCTGACCTAAGGTCGATCTTAGAGAACACCGATGCACCCTTGAGTTGATCGAACAAATCATCAATCCTGGGCAACGGATACCTATTCTTTATTGTCAGCTTGTTCAGCTGTCGATAGTCTATGCACATTCTCATTGTCCCATCCTTCTTCTTGACAAAAAACACTGGAGCTCTCCAAGGCGATACACTTGGTCGGATGAACCCTCTATCCAACAATTCCTAGATCTGCGCCTTCAACTCTACCAATTCTTTCGGTGCCATCCGATAGGGAGCTATAGATACTGGCGCGGTTTCGAGTAATAAGTCTATACGAAATTCAACCTCACGATCCGGAGGTAGACCCGGAAGTTCCTCTGGAAACACATCAACATAATCCCTTACGGTCCGGACATCTCTCACAGCTGCACCCTTAGCTTCCAAAGCACAGACATGCACTACATATGCTTCACAACCCTTCCTAACCATCTTTTCCGCCTTTAAAGCCGAAACCAGATTAGATAGGTAATCTCTCCTTTTACCTATCATCACAACCTCTTCTCCTTCCATGGTCTTTAACACTATGCGCTTAGCCATGCAATCCAGGCTAGCATGATACTTTACTAGCCAATCCATCCTGAGGATTAGGTCAAACTCCCAAAATGGTAGTTCCATCAAGTCAGCCAAGAACACGACCCCTTGGAGTTCTAGGGGTACATTCCTATAGAGTTTACTTACTTCTACAGAGTGACCTAGAGGGCTTAATACAATCATCTTTCTAGAAGTAAGCTTAGAGTGTAAGTGCAGAATTTTCACTACGCTACTAGCAATGTACGAGTGAGTTGAGCCAATATCAATTAAGGTGCTATAGGGTACTCCAAAGATCAAGAACATACCGATTATGACATCCGGTGCGTCGCCCTCCTCCTGACGCCTCGCGGCATAAACCAAACCAGGTTGCCTAGCCTCAGTACCACTGGTACCTCCCCTCGATGCCCCACGACCACTGCCGGCACCATTACCTCCTCTTCCTGCACCACGACCTCTCGGTGGCTGTTGATTATCCCTCCTATTCGGTGCACGATCCTGACCCTCTAACCTCAGCCTAGCTGCCTTTTTCAGACAATCTCTAACTCGATGTTCCATGGACCCACATTCGAAGTATCCCTGATTACCATTCCAACACTCCTCCGTGTGAGACTTCCCACACCGAGCACACCGTGGTGGCCATTGAGGATTAGCAGCAGCAGGCCTAACAGCTTGATCTGATCCACCATACCTCGTCCTCTTCTGCTGATTACCAGAAAACCCTGAAGGTCCAGAGCTCCTCTTATTCCAACTCCTATCCTGATTTCGTCTAATCGACTGTCTTACCCCTTCAGCAACCTTAGACTTCTCCACTAGGACAGCGAACTCCCGTTCCTGCTATGGAGCTATCATCATCCTCAGCTCATCTCTCAGCCCATCCTCGAATCTAACACAGCGTTCATGCTCGGTACCCACAATACCACGAGCATACCGCTCAACCGGAGAAATTCATCCTCATACTCAAATCCTTTGTCTTATTACCTGAACGAGTTCAAGAAAGCCTTCATCTGCGCATCCACGTAGCTAGTTCCAATATACTTCTTTTGGTAGGCAGCCTTAAAGAACTCCCATGTGAGGTCCTCTGCTATCGCTCCATCCCTTACGGTGAGCCGCCACTGATATAACTCATCCCGAAACAGAGAGATTATACCCTTCAACTTCTCCTCACCAGTAAAATCCGGTCAACCATGATCCTCTCGGTTGATTCAACCAATACTCACGCCAGACTGGGTGCCACTCGAAACTCCTCTAAACATTTACGCTCATTAGCTCTGAGTCGTTCAACCCGCAATTCTGGGCTCCTGCACTGCGCTTTGCCTCGAACTCGTTCTAATACTCGTAGTATAACTTGGGATACTACATCATTACCACCGATCGATCTTGAAACTCAATTTTCACTTCTTCGGCGGATCCGGCATCTCATTTTAGACCCATGACCGAGACCTACTGGCTCGACAAAGTCATCCTACCCTACCATGGCCACGCGGACATCCCCCACCTCTTGTACTCATTCTTCTCGTTCACGTTTATCGATTAAGAATTTTATGTATTATTAATCTTTCCTTTGTTTACCCACGAGCAATTTTATGAGAAATAATTTTGAAGTGATTCTTTCAAATCGAATCTACTTATAGCTCCAGGTTTGGACTTATCTCCTAATTCTAAGTACATCCATCACACAAACAACGTTCACAGACCATATCTAACGTGTAGGGGCATTTTCGTCATTTCACTACCGGGGTATTTTCGTAATTTTAACCTCTGAGGGTATTTTGTAATTTTTCAAAAATAGAAGTTCTCGGATGATTTTGTCAAAAAGTATTTTGGAACTTTTAAATTCCCGGGGTATTTTGAAAAATTTTGAAATTTGGGGGTATTTTGGTAATAAACCAGGGTAAATTTGTAAAGTTTGATATTTCCGAGGTATTTCCAAACGTTGCAAAACTTTGAGGGTTTTTTTTTTCCAGAAAAATGTTGTAAAACAATAGTCTCACACACTTAAAAAGAAATTTTAAGAGTTTTTAAAGCTAAGGTTTTTATGAAAATACGGTTAGTTCCCTTTCGGGGGTTTTAATTAGGGTTTAGCCCATGAATAAGTCCTTTCGGTTAGGGTGAACTGAAGCTACGCACCAGGTAGGATTCGAGTGGAGTGGAGGTGAGTCACGCGGACTGCTTAAATACCAAGCTCCCACCGAATACCAATCCTAGACATGCGCACCGTGGTTACCACACCCTAACTCGGTGACTTAGACATAGGTTTGTTTTAATTAAGCAATTAAGTCTTATGAAGTAGTTGGGGTAGACTAGTCCTAGTGTTCAAGTACCTATCAGTCTATTCTACGTTCCCAAGTTACCCTTTTACCCTTATCAAGTATTCACGTAACAATCGAGATACTTACAGGCGAATAGGTGCCGGAGACTCGATGCCATCTTTGTTGACCAAACCATTTCCATAATAATTCACATAGGCCTACAAAAATGTTTTGGGCCATGGGGTTTCACAGTCGAGTTTTGAATCGGGCTCTGATACCAAAAATGTAACACCCCAAACTTGGCCCATGAGCCCTGACCGGATCTGGTATGTCACGGAGTAAAAATGTTTTGAAAGATTTTGATTTTCTGGTGAAAATTTGAAAATACTATTAAGGTTATAAAACAGTGTTTGATAAAACTCGGGAGGGATTATTTTTTTTATAAACATGGTTGTGTTGAAACCCTTTGAAAATATTTGGTCATTTAAAATTTTAAAGTCATCGAGTTATTGTTAGCGGGTGAAATTTTGCTACCGATGGTAACATCTTTGAAAACACAAAAAGTTACTTAATTTGAAAATGTTGCTTTTAACAGATTCACTTAACATTTTATAATTTCATTTGTAATATAGTATAAGTAAAGTAAAACAACTATGTAAACATCCAAAATAATAAACTAGCGGCCTTATTACAACCCACATTAAAATTTAGAAAAATAAATAAACTTGAACTGAATCAAATAAAATTCCAAATCCAAAGAACAAGCATGGCCGCCTCGAGTCCTCTCGGCTCCATCTCCACGATCTACTCATCTCGCAAAATAATATGGGAAGGGTGAGTCACCAAGACTCGATGTATAAATCCCCACCCGAAGTGCAACTCATACACAAATTATTAATAGACATGCAAACATGCAACCCAACTAACCATCCGTACTCCTTTATCTACCCCGTGTGGTCAAAACCACCGTGGTCAAAACCACCGTGATTAGAGTCACAAATCAAGTGATGGGGCCAACCCATCGTGTGGTCAAAACCATGATGACCATAAGTCACAATTATCAATATGTGGTCAAAACCCTTTGGTGGTACCAAACCACTTTGGGACTTAGTTACAATTTATATCAACGGTGTGGTCAAAACCACTTTGGTGACCAAGTCACAATAAATCGATGGGGCCAACCCATCTTGTGGTCAAAACCACTGGTGACGATCCATAGAAAATCCCCTCCTCTCATCAATCCCATTACCAACATGCTCATATCATTCTTAACATGTTATCATAAATCATGCATAATAGTCATGGCATAGCATATTACCCATCATGTCAACCATAATAGATTTTAAATCACAAGTGACTTACCCAGAATCCATGCTCATGTCCACAAGCAAATCACTACCACAATGATTAAAAGGAAACATAATAGCAATGCTAACTAATAAAGTGTGTAAGAGTTTTACACACCTATTTACTCGTGAGACTAGCAAATCCCAAATATACTAGCGAAATCCCGAGAGGTTGTTTCCCCCTACAATCGGCCAACACATAAGCTCTTAGATCTAAAAGCCATTCGGCTAAACTAATAATCCCAAAGGACTAATCGCGCTCATAACCAAAATATGGCCCTAGGTCAATCTTATCATCATTTACCAAAGCAAAATGAAATCCTAGAAGCCTTTGTTTGCCTTGGCCGATTAGCCCCTAAATCCATGAAACATAATCGGTTATACTTTAGATACCAAAAATGGCCTTTGGCCGAATATGACTAACCACTTACCAAACTTGTCGAAATCCCGAAATTGTCACTTGACTTGTCGAGATCCCTACCAAAGCATTTGTTAGAATCGGCCTGCACACTAATCCATAATCAAGGCCTATGGCCGAATGTTACTTACCACCTTATCTTAGGGAATCAAATCCCAAAAGCTTCCTTCAATTGGCTAAAGTCCTTTCCTACAATTGGTTTATTCACTTTATTAGAGAGCTAAAGGTCATTCGGCCATAACATAAATCCCGAAAGAAAAAGTTGCCACACCCTTACCTTAATGATAGATTCGGCTTTGCCCAAAAAAACCTTGATTTCGGTACTTAGAATGGTAAAGAGAAAATCAAGGGAAAAGAGATTGTGAGCCAAGCATTGACCAAGGTTCTTGTTGAAACCGATAGAGAACAATGACTTTTGACTTTTGAAACAAAATAGAAAAGATGGGAAAAATGGGATCAAGATTCGACGAGTTTGAGAGAAAGCAAGATGAGTGTAAGGGTTTGGTTATGGTGATTTGACTTCTAGATTGCAAAAAGAAAAGAGGAAGAGATGAGGTTGCTTTGTGAAGTTTCGGTTGAACAACAAGGAAGAGAAGAGTGTTAGTGAAAATACTCCCTAGGACTCCGTTTTCATTCGGCCATGGCTACCTAAAGTGATAATTCTTATCTTTAATTATCACCCCTTTCAAATAAAAAAAATAAAACAAAGTTTATCTCTATCAAATTAAGAGTCCTTGAGCAGGCCATTAGCTCACTCCCCCTAACGCCAGCATGCATAAAATAAAAAAAACCCATTGTTGCCCATGCTGCTCGAACATGGGACCTCACTGTCGCAGCCCTTTACAACGTCCCAAGCCACTTCACCACATCGACTTTCATGTCCAACCTCACCCACAAAATCTTTTAAAGCCTCCTTAACTTAGCCCCTTCCTTTAATGCCAAAAGCCCAAAATAAAACACATCCCTTGAGCCTACCAAGATTGAACCTCTTCCTTGAAGCTCCCTTTGATGCCACCTTCCAAGCCCTTAAGGTTGCATCCCTTGCCACTCTTCCGCTTGACTTCTTATGTCCAACTTCTCCCAAAATTTTCTCTTAACCCCTATCTCACCTAGCTCCTTCCTTTTAAGCACTAAAAAGAAATTTTCAGCCCTAAATCAGACCTAGCCCGGGGTTATGACTAGACCCTAGAACATGTCAGGTAACCATAGTATTCATTTCTTGTCAAGCAAGCACATGAAAATAATTAATTTGCAAATAACCCCTAATTGAGGATGTTACAGTTTGGGGTCCCCGGAAGGCTTGGGGTTGAGTTGGAGCCTCGGTGAAAATTTCATTTTTGGGTATCTTTAGGGGGGAGCTAGCTGGGACAGGCTTTAAGGATTGTGGCTTGTGTTTGTTAACACAAGGAAAGGAATGGTAAAATGGCAAGGAGGCACCACTTAGGATGCAAGTAAGTGACGCTGCAGAGGGCAGTGAGGGAGCAGGTTCGAGTCTCATAGTCTACCTTTTGGAAGTTTATTTTGGTGTTGGGATGGAGAGGTGGTGGATTCAGTTTGGACCTTGAAGAGTGGGAGTTGAATATGTCAAATATTTTTGAATGGGTGGCCATGAGAGAAAGGTGGAGTTTGAATCATTCAAACCGATTCAAATGATGGGACAAGAGTGAATATAGGAGAAAAATTTGGGATTTGAGGTTGATGGAGTGGTTGAATGATTTTGGGAAGGTTTGGGGGGTGTGTGTTTCGGTCTAGCTTGGTTAGGTAGAGGGGGCCGGATCTTCTTGGTTCTTAGGTAGCTTGGTATGCTTTTCTCAATCACAAAGCTTTTGGAAGCATTTTCTCTCCTTTTGGCTCTTTGTTTCATTTTGTTTCTTTCTCCAAGCATTGATTCATCTCCAACACTCCTACTCCATTCCCTTCTCCTCTCATTTTGGCTCTTTAACCGAGCCTAGTACCCTCAAGTCTTTTACCAGTTGCTACTTGCCTCTTTTGCATAAACAAAACACCATTTGGTTCCATTCTTTCTTCTAGCTTCATTGGTGTTGCCAAATCAACCTTAGGAGCTCTTTCTTTTCTCTCTTGCTTTGGTGAACTTTTGTTTATTTTCTCATCTTCTCAAAGCCGAATCTATCTCCCCTCTTTTGTACTTTTGTTAACTTGAGTCACTACTAAAATCGTAGCACCCATTCGTTTCCCTTCTCTCTTTCTTGCTCCATATTTCCTCCATTTGTTTCTTCATAGCCGAAACCTAATCCTCATTTCTTCTCTTTGAGTTTTGCTTTTAGTTATCACTTTATCCGAATCTCCCTTGTGCGACAACTTCTTTTTGTTCGTTCTTGTTTTAGTAGATTGCCGTCACTCATTCTTCTAACTCTCTCAAATCGGTTTCTTCTTGTTTGGTGGTAAGCGTTCTTCTTCTCTTTCGTTTCTTTCTTTTCCCTTGCTGGTTCTTAAATCGAAGTTGTTAACTTGGTACCTTGGGTGCTTTGGTCGAATGTAGGGGGGCTTCATTTTCGCATTCTTTTCTGTATCTAGCCAATGGTTTGAAGATTATTGGTAAGTGATTGATGGCCGAATGGGTAGTAAGGATACATGTGGTTTTGTTAGGCCGAAAGGTCACTTCTTGTTGTTTCTAATAGGAGAACCGATTCTAATTTGGTGATTGTGTAGGGACTTCATCGATTCCTTAATCCAAGTCTATTAGCTTCTGATTTCTATTGATCTAGGTAAAAACTTCTTTGTTTGGAGCATCTATTTTTCACTTTCATCGTCTTCAATGCCTTAACCCGGATTTTGACCAAGATCTTTTTCATGGACTCGAATATCATCCAAGTAAAGGAGGGGGTTGGACTCTTAGTCCCTATCCCTAAGTTCAAAAAATGTGTGGTATCGACAGTACGAGACTTTCCAACGGGTTGTGGGCTGGCTTCGGATCAAGATAGGCAGATCGCTGTTATATCTGCGAGTGAGGGTGTCAACGAGATTAAAAGTCTAGTTCTTTGCGTTTACAGTTGTGTAATTTCTCACACCTTTTTCTATTGTTTTAAATGTGCAAATGCTTTATTTGAATGTCGAAACTTCGGCATTGACTGTTGTTTTACCCATGGAAGGTAAAGTCAAGACATCAGGTTAGTGACTTCTGACTTTGCTATATATACTATTCTACTGACATGATTATATGTACGCTCTGAGCATCTATATATGTTAAAAATCTATTGCATTCATACACCATGATTCTATGTTTGCACTGGGGATGGGCATATGCTATGAATGGAAGGAGAAGTGTATTTAGTAACTATGTCACATTAATATGGTGGTTTTTGCCACAATTTGATCTGGTGGCTCTACCACACTCTGTTCTGGTGGCCATGCCACACAATCTGGTGACTCTGTCATGGTTTGACGATGAGCAGCTAACTGCAGCGTGACTGCCATCGATGGTGTGTAGCGACGAGGGTCGATTGTAGAAATCCCCACTAGTGTGTGTGGCAGAAATGGGTGGTGTGTAGCGGATAGATAACTAGGTTGGGTTGGGATTTGCATCATATTGCGTTGATTTCTGATTATCTGCTATTCTCTGCTAAATGGGCCAAGGCCTAGTCTGATTCTGTATGGGCTTCGCCCAAAGTGATTTGTAAGGGCAAGGCCAATTCTGGTTAATGAGGAGTAATTGCACACTAGGTCATTTGACTCACCCTTTCTACTTAACATCTTTGCAAGTGATACATAGTGTAGTGGATTTGGGCCAGAGGGGACTACGAGGTGGCCATGCACGGTTTTATTAACTAGAACATCTCTTTTCTTTAATTTTTTTTGGGATTTTGCTATGTAATAAGGCCACTAATATTTTGGTTTAAATTTGGTTTAAACTTTAGGCGTTTTGATTACACAATAATCAACAAGATTTTTTATAAAATGCAAAAGATAGTTTTCTCAAATCTTAATAACGATTTTATAAACGAACTTTTACGACGAACATCTAGTTTAATCTAATGTAAAAACATGTGTTTTCAACGTCATCTAAACACAAAGAATGGGCTAATTAAATGATTATTGAGTTTTCAAACAAACTACTAAACTTGGAGTTTTCAAAAAGGGTCTTGAAAATTTTTTCTAAAGTACGCGAAGTTCTATAAATTCTTCCCAAGTGACATACCAGATCCGGTCTTGGTGTTTGGGTCGGGTTTGGGGTGTTACAATTTTTGTATTAGAGCCATTTTTAATAGCTCGGCTATGTGTTTTTGGTTCAAAATGTTTTTGAAGTTGGTCTAAAAGTGATTTAGAAATATATATATATACATATCAATATATGCAAGTTTTCTAGAAGCATGGCACCCGAGTCTCTGGCACCAAGTCTGTACGGTAAGTTCATCTGACTAAGTTGGGTGAATTGCATGAATTGGATATATTGTGCTATGAAATGTAGAATTAAGAAACTGTACTTTAGAAATGGAAGCCTTCAGGTATATGTGTGTTTTGTGGAAAACTACTTAAAACTATATTCTCATAAAACTACTGGTTAATAAACAGTGAAAAGAAAGGCTAATGCATAAAATTTGTAAACCAAATTAAGATGAAATGGTAGGCATGAGTGCTAGAGGACGTGGGCATGTTGCACACGGCCGTGGTAGAGGCCGGGGTGTTGAGGGTGAGTTCTCGAAAGCAAGGAATGAGCCTGAAGGTGAAGCACCAGCATCACCTGTGGCAGAAGCGGTATCGCAAGATAGAACTGGTGGGGATGATGCCCTGTCTCAAGCAATGCTGCGTGTGTTGGAGTGAGTTGCTGGGGTAAGCACTGGGGCAGTATCTCGAAAGTCTATTCCCGAGCGACTTCGAGCAAACGGAGCCGAAATGTTTAGGGGTATTTTTGGTATGGCCCCAAATGTAACTGAGTATTAACTAGAGGCAATCGAGCGGATTATGGATGATCTAGACTGCACGATGGAGGAGAAACTAAAAGGAGCGGTGTCTCTTCTTCGGGATGAGGCATATCAGTAGTGGCTCATCGTGAGAGAGGGTACTCCAGCGGATCAAATTGACTGGGATTTTTTTAAAATGACATTTTAAGGGAAATACGTTGGGGCATGTTATGTGGATGCTCAGAGGAAAGCATTCTTGAATTTGGTACAAGGGGCAAATTCGTAGTTGAGTATGAGGCAAAATTTCTACGCTTGAGTCGTTACGCCTAAAGAATAGTAGCGACTGGCTATAAGTGTTGCGTGCGGTTTGAAGATGGGCTGCGAGATGAGTTGAGGGTATTGATAGCTCCGCAACGGGAGAGGGACTTTGCCGTGTTGGTTGAGAAAGTTAAAATAGCTGAAAAGGTTAAGCGGACTAAGACTCGAAACAAGGAGAAGGATAAGGGGAAAAAATAAGAGAAGTTTTGGGTCGTTAGGATCGTCTGGAGGTTTCCAAAAGAGGCCTAAGTTTGATGGACCAACTCGAGTTGTGAGGCCTGCAGTGATGGGCCAATCTCGATCATGTGCTCTATGTGGGAAAATACATTCTGGTGAGTGTAGGAGAAAACCGATGGATGTTTCAGGTGCGGATCGATGGATCATATGGTTAAAGATTGTCCACAAATAGATTAGGGGCGGCCAGTTGGATAGGGTTTTGATCAATTCAGGAGGGGTAGTCTGCAACCACCGAGAGGTCGAGGCCCGACTAGAGGAGGAAATGGTTTGATCGGGGGCATGGAACATCGGCAGAGGTGCTGGGAATACAAAGACGAGGCAGCCCTAGTTGGTCTATGCAACTAGACACCGAGAGGAGGGTGATGCACCGGATGTCATAACGGGTACGTTCCTCATTTTTGGTTTACCCTTTACTACATTGATTGATATTGGGTCGACGCATTCCTATGTTGCTAATGTGGTGTCTAGAACTTTAAGCATGAACTCTGAGATTGCTTCTAGGGAGATGACTGTACTTAGCCCTTTAGGACAATCTGTAGTGGTTAACAAACTCTTTAGGAGTGTGCCTCTAGAAGTACAAGGGATGGTTTTCCCAGTGATTTGATGGAACTACCGTTCGGGGAGTTTGATTTGATCTTAGGTATGGATTGGTTGGTGAAATATCGAGCGAATCTAGATTGTGTTGCTAAGCGCATGATGTTAAGGACTCTTGAGGATAATGAAGTCTTAGTGATAGGCGAAAGGAGGAACTACTTGTCTAATGTAGTGTCCACTTTAAAGGCGTAAAGAATGGTGAGAAAAGGATGCAAGGCTTTCTTAACTTTTGTTCGTGCTCTAGAGGCCAATGAGTTGACTGTGGAGGATGTCAGAATAGTGAAGGAGTTTTTTGATGTTTTTCCAGAGGAGCTTCCAGGGTTACCTCTGGATCGCGAGTTGGAATTCGGTATTGATCTTCTTCTAGGAATAGCACCAGTGTCTATCGCCTCATATAGAATGGCGCCGAAGGAGTTAGTGGAACTGAAAGCGCGGATTCAAGAATTGTTGGATCATGGTTTTATCCAACCAAGTGTATCTTCATGGGGAGCGCCGGTATTATTCGTGAAGAAAAAGGATGGGACGATGCATATGTGCGCTAACTACCACCAGTTGAATAAGTTGACGATTAAGAACAAGTACCTGCTGCCGAGGATCGATGATCTGTTTGATCAACTGAAGGGGGCTTCAATCTTTTTGAAGATAGATTTGAGGTCAGGATATCATTAGATTAAGGTCAAGGAAGCAGATATTCACAAGACAGCGTTTCGAACTCGCTATGGTCACAATGAGTTTTTAGTGATGCCATTTGGGTTGACGAATGCACTAGCTGCGTTTATGGATATGATGAACCGAGTATTCCAACCCTATTTGGACCGGTTTGTGGTGGTGTTCATAGATGGTATCCTAGTATATTCCAAGACGAAAGAAGAGCATGATTCGCATCTTCAGGTGGTTCTGCAGATTTTGAGGAGAATCAGCTATACGCCAAATTCAGTAAGTGTGAATTTTGGTTGAAAGAAGTTACCTTTTTGGGTCATGTTGTATCTGCAGAGGGGATTAGGGTTGATCCTCAAAAATTAAAGCTGTGTTGGATTGGAAACCGCCTAAGTCTGTGGCGGAGATTCGAAGTTTCTTGGGATTGGTTGAGTACTATAGAAGGTTTGTTGAGGGATTCTCTTTAATTGCGGCACCCTTAACTAAGTTGTTGCGAAAAGGGGTATCATTTGTTTGGACTGCTAAGCAGCAGGAAAGCTTTGAGAAGCTGAAAAGGATCTTGATGGAAGCTTCGGTTTTGATTCAGCCTGAGGCTGGGAAAGAGTTTGTTGTCTATTGTGATGCTTCAAACACGGGGTTAGGGTGTGTGTTAATACAATATGGGAAGGTAGTTGCGTATGCATCTCGGCAGTTAAGACCGCATGAGATGAACTATCCCACGCATGATTTGTAGTTGGCTGTGGTAGTGTTTGCTCTAAATATCTGGAGATATTACCTGTACGGGGAGAAATCCATCATCTACACGGTTTGAAATATCTCCTTACCTAGAAGGAGTTGAATTTAAGGCAGTGGAGGTGGATTGAACTGTTAAAAGATTACGACTGCTCGATTGAATAACATCCTGGTAAAGCTAACGTGGTGGCAGATGCGTTAAGTCGGAAGTTAATCTCAGATTTGAGGGCGATATTTGCCCATCCCAGTCTGTATAATGATGGAAGTTTGTTAGCTGAACTCCAAGTAAAGCCGACGTGGAGAAGTCGATTAAAGAGAAGCAGTTAGCTGATGATGTCTTGAGTGCTCAACTTCTGCAAGTATAGAATGGTGGGGTAAAGGATTATAGTTTGAACAGTGATGGGGTTTTGTGTTTTCGTGAGAGGGTTTGCATGCCGATGGATGTTGGGTTAAGACAGATGATTTTTTAAGAGGCGCATAGCAGCCCATACGCTATGCATCCTGGTGGGAGTAAGATGTATCAGGATCTGCGTGAACAGTTTTAGTGGCCTGGTTTGAAGCGAGTGATTACTGAGTTTGTGGGAAAGTGCTTGACGTGTCAGCAGGTGAAAGCAGAACATCAGTTGCCTTCGGGGTTATTACATTTAGTGAAGATTCCACAGTGGAAATGAGAGAGGATCACGATAGACTTTGTTAGTGGGCTACCTCTTACGCCTAGTAAGAAAGATTTGGTATGGGTGATTGTTGATCGGTTGACGAAGTCTGCCCATTTCATACCTGTTTGTGTCGACTATTCTCTGTAGAAGCTGGCTAAGCTGTATGTGGCAGAGATTGTGAGGTTGCATGGGGTACCAGTGTCGATCATATCGGATAGGGATCGTAGGTTTACGTCACATTTTTGGAAGGCGCTGTATCAAGCATTGGGTACAAGGCTAGACTTCAGCACAACTTTTCATCCACAGTCTGATGGTCAGTTTGAGAGGGTAATTCAGATCTTGGAAGATATGTTGAGAGGCTGTTTCATTGACTTCAGGGGTAGTGGGGAGGAGTTCCTACCGTTGGTAGAATTCACATATAACAATAGCTACCAGTCTAATATTCAGATGGCACCCTATAAAGCGTTGTATGGACGAAGGTGTCGTACCCTACTGCTGGACGGAGTTGGGTGAGCGTCGGGTGCTGGGCCTGAAATTGGTTTCGAAGATAAAAGAGAAAGTTAAGTTGATTCAAACTCGGTTGAAAGAGGCTTCCAACCGACAGAAATCCTATGTTGATCTGAAGCATAAGGATATAGAGTTTGCAGTGGGTGAGCAGGTGTTCCTGAAAGTTTCACCTTGGAAGAAAGTTTTGAGGTTTGGGCAAAAGGGCAAGCTAAGTCCCAGGTTTATCGGGCCTTATCGGGTATTAAAACATGTGGGACCAGTGGCATATCAGCTTGAGTTACCTTCAGAATTGAAACAAATACATAATGTGTTCCATGTCTCGATGTTGAGGCGCTACCGTTCTGATCCATCTCATATAGTGCTAGTGGAGGAAACTGAGATAAGACCAGACCTGTCCTTTGAAGATGAACCAGTGCAGATCTTGGATTGAGACGTTAAAGTGCTAAGAAGAAAATTAGTCCCTTTGGTCAAAGTTTTGTGGTGGAACCACGGTTCAGAGAAGGCCACGTGGGAGCCAGAGGAAGTTATGCATTAGCAATACCCTCATCTCTTTTGATCAGGTAATTTCGAGGCTGAAATTTCTTTAAGGGGGTAGAACTGTAACATCCGAGAATTAGGGGCTGTGCATTTGTTATGTTTCTATGTGTTTGGTATGCTTTGCCTGTTGTTTGGGTGTGTTTGAGGTCCCCGGGAAGGCTTGGGGTTGAGTTGGAGCCTTGGAGAAACTTTCATTTTTGGGCATCTTTAGGGGAGAGCTAGTTGGGACAGGCTTTAAGATTATGGCTTGTGTTTGTTGACACAAGGAAAGGAGTGGTAAAGTGGCAAGGAGGCGCCACTTAGGATGCAGGTAAGTGACGCCACAGGGGAGTAGTGAGGGAGTAGGTTCGAGTCTCATAGTTTGTCTTTTTGAAAGTTTATTTTGGCGTTGGGATGGAGAGGTGGTGGATTCGGTTTGGACCTTGAAGAATGGGAGTTGAATAAGTCAAATATTTTTGAATGGGTGGCCATGAGAGAAAGGTGGAGTTTGAATCATTCAAACTGATTCAAATAATGGGACATGAGTGAATGTTGGAGGAAAATTTGGGATTTGAGGTTGGTGGAGTGGTTGACCGATTTTGGGAAGGTTTGGGGGGTGTGTGTTTCATCTAGCTTGTTTAGGTAGGGGGCGAATCTTCTTGGTTCTTAGGTAGCTTGGTATGCTTTTCTCGGTCACAAAGTTTTTGGAAGAATTTTCTCTCCTTTTGGCTTTTTGTTTCATTTTGTTTCTTTCTCCAAGCATTGATTCATCTCCAACACTCCTACTCCATTCCTTTTCCTCTCATTTTGGCTCTTCAATCGAACCTAGTACCTTTAAGTTATTTACCATTTGCTACTTGCCTCTTTTGCATAAATGAAACACCATTTGGTTCCATTCTTTCTTCTAGCTTCATTGGTGTTGCCGAATCAACCTTAGGAGCTCTTTCTTTTCTCTCTTGCTTTGGTGAACTTTTGTTTCTTTTCTCATCTTCTCAAAGCCAAATCCATCTCCCCTCTCTTTTGCACTTTTGTTAACTTGAGTCACTACCAAAGCCGTAGCACCCCTCGTTTCCCTTCTCTTTTCTTTCTCCATATTTCCTCCATTTGTTTCTTCATAGCCGAAAACTAATCCTCATTTCTTCTCTTTGAATTTTTCTTTTAGTTATCACTTTAGCCGAATCTCCCTTGTGCGATAGCTTCTTTTTGTTCGTTCTTGTTTCAGTAGATTGCCATCACTCATTCTCCTAACTCTCTCAAATCGGTTTCTTCTTGTTTGGTGGTAAGCGTTCTTTTTCTCTTTCATTTCTTTCTTTTCCCTTGCTAGTTGTTAAACCGAAGGTGTTAACTTGGTACTTTGGGTGCTTTGGCTGAATGTAGGGATGGCTTCATTTTCGCATTCCTTTCTGCATCTAGCCAACGGTTGGAAGATTATTGGTAAGTGATTGATGGCCAAATGGGTAGTAAGGATTCATGCGGTTTTGTTAGGCCGAAAGGTCACTTCTTGTTGTTTATAATAGGAAACCGATTCTAATTTGGTAATTGTGTAGGGACTTCATCGATTCCTTAATCCAAATCTATTAGCTTCTAATTTCTGTTGATCTAGGTAAGAACTTTTTCGTTTGGAGCATCTATTTTTCACTTTCATCATCTTCAATGCCTTAACCCGATCTTCTGACCAAGATCTTTTTCATGGACTTGAATATCAGCCAAGTAAAGGAGGGGGTTGGACTCGTAGTCCCTACCCCTAAGTTTAAAAAAATGTGCTGTATTAGCAGTACGAGACATTCCACCGAGTTGTTGGCTGGCTTTAGATCAGGATAGGCAGATCGCTATTATCCTTGCGAGTGAGGGTGTCAACAAGATTAAAAGTCTAGTTCTTTGCGTTTACAGGTGTGTTATTTCTCACACCTTTTTTTGTTGTTTTAAATGTGCAAATGCTTTATTTGAATGCTGGAACTTGACATTGACTGTTGTTTTACCCATGGAAGGTAAAATCAAGACATCAGGTTAGTGACTTTTGACTTTGCTATATATACGATTCTACTGACATGATTATATGTACACTGTGAGCATCTGATATATGTTAAAAATCGGTTGCATTCATACACCATGATTCTATGTTCACATTAGGGATGGGCATATGCTATGAATGGAAGGGGAAGTGTATTTAGTAACTATATCACATTAATTTGGTGGCTTTTGCCACAATCTGATCTGGTGGCTTTGCCACACCACATTACAGTGGCCATGCCACACATTACAGTGACTCATCACGGTTTGACGATAATGACTAACTGCGGCGTGGCGCCATCGATGGTGTGTAGTGGCGAGGGTCGATTGTAGAAATCTCCACTGGTGTGTTTGGCAAGTATGGGTGGTGTGTAGTGGATGGATAACTAGGTTGGGTTGGGATTTGCATCATATTGCATTGATTTCTTATTATCTGCTATTCTCTGCTAACTGGGCCAAGGCCGAGTCAGATTCTGTATGGTCTTCGCCCAAAGTGATTTGTAAGGGTTAGGGCCAATTATGGTTAATGAGGAGTAATTGCACACTGGGTCATTTCACTCACCCTTTCTGCTTAACATCTTTGCAGGTGATACTGTAACATCCTAAAAAAAAATTAGAATATTATTTTATTATTTGTGTTGGCTTGGGTATGAATTTTGTGTTTAGCATAGTATGGTGTAGGCTTGTTTTATTAATGAAGCTAGAATAATTGTTAGTATTAAAAATTTAGTGAAGTGGATAAAGTGAACTTGACACTTAAGATGATATAAGCATTAAATTCTAGCACATGAGGAGTAAGTGGCAAGGTGGTTATGATGCATGAAGGGTTGCTTGAGGGAAGAGGTTCTAGTAGCATGGATTGCGTTGGAAGACTTTATTTTTATGCACCTTTGCTATAAGTGTCGGCCAAGTTATGCATTTGGTAAGTTGGACTTTAAAATTTTTGGCAAGTTGAATGATAGTTTAGGCAAGCTTGATGTTTGGGAAAGAAATCAATGGTTTTAAGGCTAATGGGAGAACATAAGGCTTGGTTTAAGGTGAGGTTTTTGGAAGCTTTTTAATGGCTATTTGTCCATGAATGTGGATGGGTTCATGGACTAAGGGGGGTTGAATTAAGTTTTGTGAGTGAATAGGAGGAAATAGGGAGAAAATTTGGAGTGTGTTTAATTCAAAATTACATTGAATTATTGGCAAAAGTATAGTTGCCAAATTTTTATTTGTGTAGGGAGGGAAATAGGGTGCCGAAACTTCTTTGTAGTTAGGTGACATTTTTGGCTAGTTTTGTAGGTGTTAGTCTTTGTTTTTTTTTTGTGTCAAGCCGAAATATCCCTTTTGCTTTGTCAATTTCTTCCTAATACTTTTGATTGAAACAAACCCGATAACCCAAGTAGAATTGACAATTTACTCACTTGGTCTTTAAGCAAAATTACATTTGTTTCTTTTCTCTTTTTTTCTTTTTGGGAATCGAAACCATACTCTCCCATATCTTTCTTTTTCTTTGCCATTTCTTTGCTCAAAGCCAAAAGTATCTATCTCCTCTCTTTCATCTCTTTCTTTTCTTCTTTCAAACTCTTAAGCCTAAGCCTTTTCATTTTCTTTCTTAAATTTCTCTCTTCCATTTTACTTTTCTTTTTCTTCCTCTTTTCCACTCTAGTGAATCCTCTCTCTCTCATTTTGATTTTCTTTGCCACTCACGTACTAAATTTCTTTTCTCCACATATCTTTTGCTATCTTCATTCAAAACCATAGCCAAACTTTCCACTCTCTTTTGGTGTTGATTTGGCGAATATCATCAAGGTAGGATTTCATTGGTTTTCTTCAATCGGTTTTGAAGATAGGTAAGTGTTCATGGCGAATTTCCTATTATTTCTTTCTCTTTTCTATGCCATTTTCTTGTGGACAAAGTAGAACTTTTGGGCATTGTTTGCAAGATTCTAACTATTTTAGGAACCGATCATTCTTATAAACTCTTTGGAACTTCGGATGCAATCGATCTAAGCCCATTCCATTAGCAATCGAAGTTGGTAAGTCAAGTGGTAAGGATTCTATATTCTTTAATTTGTTTGAGAAAGCCTAAGGCTATTGGGATTAAGATATGATGTTGGCCGAATGGTCTTGATTAAAGTGTTGTGGTTTGGCCGAATGTAGGACAAAGTGATCTAGTGCGGTAGATCGGATCTTTGGATGTTAGTAATTGCGTTGGTGAAAGGTGTGTATCTTACACACTTTATAATTCGGGTTATATATTTATGTACATATTAACTAAACATGTTATTAAAGTTGGAATCTATGAGATTTTTGATAAGATACCGTGATGGGTATGTGCAAGGATTCGGGTAAGTCCGTTTCAATATGATGTTAATATATGTTGATTGATATCATGATCTATTATTTAAATATGTTATATGATCATATCAAAGTATGATGGCATGATTGATACTCTTAATACATTGGTTTGGGAATATGAGTGGAGGGAAGGATTTGATATCCGTGTCTTTGGACACGGAGGTTTAGCACCTCGGTGATTTGGTATCACATTTGTGTCTTTGGGACACGGAGGTTTGGCACCTCATAGCGACTCGTCCACGTGGTCTAGCATCACCGTGGGTTGGCCCCACTTTTGAGATATGGGATCGTCGCCGGTGATTTGGTATCACACGTGGGTTGGCCCACAACTTGATTATTCGTGACTTTGGTCACGGTGATTTAGTATCACATTATTGGATATCGTGACTTTGGGTCACGGTGGTTTAGCACCACCGGTGGTTTGGTACCACGGGTGTAGAAAAGGAGTTAAGGATGGTTAGGTTGGGTGCATTATATATATTTTTATATGTTGCTTGATTATAAATTGTGTAAGAATGTTGCATTAATTGGGGGAAGGATTTATGCACTGAGTCTTGGTGACTCACCTTCTCCCTTACCATTTCATGTGATTTGTGAGATCGCGGATGAGGAGTCGGATGAGCTCGAGGAGGCCATGCAATAAAATTTGGTTTTACATAAACTTCGATTTGGTACTTTAATTTATTTTAATTTGGTTTTTGTTTAAATTTTGGGTTTGTAATAAGGCCTCTTTAATTATGTTTTTGGATTATTTTTATACTTTGGATATGTTTTAAATATGGCTTATAAATTATTTGGTTAATTTAATAATTGAGCCCAAAGTTTTCTAAAATAATAAAAAGCATAATGGTTTTAAAATCTTAACATCGGGTAATATAAATCGTTTGATAGTAAAAACAAATTAAGTGTTTTCTACAATTTTAATGATTTCCAAATATTAAGTTTCTACATTCAAAATGCAAATGGTTTTCAAAGTAATAATTGAGTTTTCTTAAAATGATATAAATGTTTTCTAACCTATGATTTATCAACTAAGTTTTAAAGTTTTATTTATGAAATTACAAAGTAAATTATCAGTTTAAACTTACTATACACTTGATTTCTACAAATATAGAATGTTCAAAGAGTTTTTCACAAAATTTTAAATTGTTATTCGATTCTGTTCAAAATGTTTTCCTCTGGGACATACCAGTTTCGGTCGTGGCGTATTGACGTGGTTTGGGTTGTTACAAATTGGTATCAGAGCTAAGTTCAAAAGCTCAGCTGTGGGCCCAAGGCCCAGAATGATTTAAAGTATGGTCTTAAAATGTTTTTGTTGAAAATTATGGTTTGAAAGGCATGACAACGAGTTTTAAACCGATCCGCCTGGGTAAGTACTTTAAACTGTTGATTTTGATGATATGATGATGATGGTATGGTTGTATAGTAGTAGGAACTACTCTAGAGACCCAAAACTATAGGTTGGATGTACTCATGAAAACAACTTCTTATTAAAATTATTCATAAAATGTGTTTTAAAGATAGTGGAATGATGTCATAAGCATAAAACTTTTAATTGAGATAAGTCAAGATTTTAGACATGAGCACTTTCGAGGTCGGGTCGTGTTATCGTGGGCGCGATCGTGGTAAGATGGTCGTATACGAGCCGATGAGGTCGGGTCAAGGATCAGAATGAGGTACCACCACCCCACCACCGGTTTGGAGTTGAGTTTTAGGATCAAAGGGGACGACGCAGTGTCTCAAGCAATCTTGAGAGTTCTTGAGAGATGGCTGGAATAGGTGGAGGCGGGAGCTCAAAATCAGTACTGGCGACTCTAGCCAATGGAGTCGAGGTATTTCAGTGTTTGGTGTAGCTCCTAGTTGGTGAATATTGGTTAGAAGCGACGAGCGAATCATGGATGATCTGGATCTGAATGCCGAGGAAAAGCTGAAAGGGATAGTGTCGTTTCTTCGTGATGAGTCATATCAGTGGTGGCTCACGGTGTGGAATGGTGCTGCGGCGGAGGATCTCACTTGGGACTATTTCAAGGCAGCGTATCAGAAGAAATATATTGGGTCTAGTTACATTGATGCACAATGTAAAGCATTTCTAAGTTTGGTCCAAGGGAGTAAGTCCGTATCAGAATATGAAGCAAAATTTTTAAGACTGAGCTGATATGCTAGAGGTATCGTGGCTTCGGAGCATGAGCGATGTGTTTGGTTTGAGGATAGATTGAGAGACGAGCTGAGACTATTGATTGCTCCACATCAGGAGCGAGAATTTTCTGCTAGTTGAAAAGACTAAGATAGCTGAAGGGATAAAAGAATCTATAAAGCAGAATCACGACAGGAACAAACATAAGAGAAGTTTTGGATCATCTGGGTCAGTCGGTAATTCTCAGAAGAGGGCTAGGCAGAATGGGCCGAATCAATTTGGGAGGCCTGTTACTGCTAATCAAGGACCAGCACAGTGTAATCGATGTGGAAAATATCATTAGGGCGAATGTTGGACTGGAGGGAAAGAATGTTTCGAGTGTGGCTGATCTGATGGAACTGCCGTTTGGGGAGTTCGATCTGATTCTTGGGATGGACTGGTTGGTCAAGTACGAGGTAAGTTTGGATTGCGCTGCTAAGCCCATGGTTTTGAAGACAGCTGAGGGAGAAGAGGTGGTTATGATAGGTAATAGAAGAGATTACCTATCCAACGTGGTATCTGCGTTGAAAGCTGTGAAGATGGTCGGGAAGAATTTGGGAGGCATATGTAGTCCATGTGTGTGCGTTGGAAGCTAAGGGATCTCTTGTGGGGAATGTCCAGCGTAAAGGAATATGCTGACGTATTTCTAAAAGAACTTCCGGGACAGCCTCCGGATCGTGAAGTTGAATTCGGTATAGATCTATTACCCGGAACGGCTCCAGTGTCTATAGCTCCGTATTGGATGGTACTGAATGAATTAGTGGAATTGAAGGCTCAGATTTAAGAGTTGTTGGATCGAGGTTTCATTCGACCAAGTGTTTCGCCTTGGGAGCACCGGTACTTTTTGTCAAGAAGAAGGATGATGCGATGCGGATGTGTATAGACTACTGCCAGTTGAATAAGTGACGATAAAAACAAGTATCCTTTCTGAGGATAGATGACTTGTTTGATCGACAAAAGGGCGCGATTTTCTCAAGATTGATTTAAGGTTTGGATATCATCATTAAAGGTAAAAGAGGTGATATCCATAAGACGACATTCGCTTTTCGGTATGGACACTACGAGTTTACGGTAATGCCTTTTGGATTGACTAACATACGGCGACTTTCATGGACATGATGAATCGAGTATTTCGATGGTTTTGGATCGGTTTGTTGTAGTATTTATAGGCGATATTTTGGTATACTCAAAGTCGGAGGAGGAGCATGATGCGCATTTGCGAGTAGTGTTGCGATTACGAGGAAGCGACTATATGCCAAATTTAGTAAGTCTGAATTACGGCTTAGGAGGTGACTTTCTTGGGTCACGTAGTATCGGTGAGGGATTAGAGTGGATCCTCAAAAGATCGAAGAAGCGATAGATTGGAAGCTGCCTAAGTCGTTGGTGAGATTGAGTTTTCTAGGTGCGGCGGGGTATTACCAAGATTTGTCGAGGATTTTCTTTGATAGTAGCACCTATGACCAAGTTATTGAGGAAAGGAGTTCCATTTGTGTGGGTGAGAAGCGACAAGAAAGCTTCGACAAGTTGAAAAAGATTACGGTGAAGCTCGGTTTTGATTCAACTTTGGGCGGGCAAGGAATTCACGGTTTATTGTGATACATCACATCTGGTTTGGGATGTGTCTTGATCAGAAAGGAAGGTAGTGGCTTATGCATCTCGGCAGTTGAGACCACATGAAGTTAATTATCGGCGCATGACTTGGAATTAGGCTGCGAGTGGTTTCGCTGAAGATTTGGAACACTATTTATGCGGAGAAAAGTCGATAGTCTACACGGATCATAAGAGTCTAAAGTATCTTTTGACTCGGAAGGATTTAATTTGAGGCGGTCTGAGATGGATTGAATTATTGAAGGACTACATTTGTTCGATTGAGTATCATTCGGGCAAGGCTAACGTGGTGGCAGACGCGTTGAGTCGTAAGGTTGTATCGGACTTAAGATCAATGTTTGTTCGACTTAGTTTATACGATGATGGGAGTCTCTTGGCAGAACTACAAGTCAAGCCGACTTGGTTAGAGTAGATTAAGAAGAAAACAGTTAGAGGATGATGGTTTGAATGATCGGAGGTTGCGAGTTTCGAATGGTGGTTTAGAAATTATAGTTTATCCGGTGATGGAGTGTTGTATTTTCAAGGGAGAGCTTGTATGCGAAAGATGTTGAGTTGAGGCAAAGGATTCTTCGGGGCACATAGCGACCCATATGCTATGCATCCTAAAGGTAGCAAGATGTATCGGGATTTAAGAGAGCAATTTTGGTGGCAGTGCAAGCGGAGGTAATGGCGAGTTTGTGGGTAAATGTCGACATGTCGCCAGTCAAAGTCGAGCATCGATTCTCGTCTGGATTACTTGACCGGTAAAGATTCCACGATGGAAGTGGGAAAGGATCACTATGGACTTTCTCGGTGGATTACCTCTTCGCCTAGTAAGAAGGACTCGATTGGGTGATTGTGGATTGTCGACTAAGTCACTCATTTATTCGGTGAGGTGAATTACTCACTTCATAAGTTAGCTAAGTTGTATGTGGCGTAGATAGTGAGGTTGCACGGTGTACGATGTCGATCATCTCGAGACGAGATCCTAGATTCGTCAAGGTTTTGGAGAGCGTTACATTAGGCTTTGGAGTGCGCGATTGGATTTTAATCTTGCATTTCATCCACGATCGGCGGGCGATCGAAAAGAGTTATTGATTTTAGAGGATATGTTGAGAGGATGTGTTTTGGACTTGAGGCGGTTGGGAAGAGTTTTTGCCATTAGTGAGTTCGCATACAACAATAGTTATCGAGCAAAGCATTAAGATGGCACCATATGAGGCGTTGTATGGTAGGAGATGTCGCACACCTACATCTTTAGACGAACTTGGGTGGCGTCGGATGTTAGGACGAGTTGGTTCTTGAAATTGAGGATAAGGTTAAGTTGATTCGGGCTCGTCTGAAGGAAGCTTGGATAAGCGAAGTCTTATCCGACCTCAAGCGGAATGATATAGAGTTTCTTTGTGGGTGACAAGGTCTTTCGAAGGTCTCGGCATGGAAGAAAGTGTTAAGATTTGGGAGAAAAGGCAAGTTAAGTCCAAGGTTTATTGGGCGTTTAAGGTGTTGAGACGAGTGGGACGATAGCTTATCGACTTGAATTACCGGTGAAGTGAGTCGATTCACGATGTGTTCCATGTCTCCATGCTTAGACGCTATCGTTCGATCCATCGCATGTTGTGTCAATGGAGGAATTAGAGGTAAGTCAGTTTGATGATGGAAGAAGAACCAGTCTGATTCTAGATCGAGGCGTGAAAGTTTTGCATAAGAAGTCGGTTCCTTTAGTGAAGGTCTTATGGCGGAACCATGGCGTAGAAGAAGCTACGTGGGAACCGGAGGATGTTTTGAGACAGCAGTACCCTAAACTCTTTTGATCAGGTAATTTCGAGGATGAAATTTTCTTAATGGGGTAGAATTGTAACATCCTAAAAAAATTAGAATATTATTTTATTATTTGTGTTGGCTTGGGTATGAATTTTGTGTTTAGCATAGTATGGTGTAGGCTTGTTTTATTAATGAAGCTAGAATAATTGTTAGTATTAAAAATTTAGTGAAGTGGATAAGGTGAATTTGACACTTAAGATGATATAAGCATTAAATTCTAGCACATGAGGAGTAAGTGGCAAGGTGGTTATGATGCATGAAGAGTTGCTTGAGGGAAGAGGTTGTAGTAGCATGGATTACGTTGGAAGACTTTATTTTTATGCACCTTTGCTATAAGTGTCGGCCAAGTTATGCATTTGGTAAGTTGGACTTTAAAATTTTTGGCAAGTTGAATGATAGTTTAGGCAAGCTTGATGTTTGGGAAAGAAATCAATGGTTTTAAGGCTAATGGGAGAACATAAGGCTTGGTTTAAGGTGAGGTTTTGGAAGCTTTTTAATGGCTATTTGTCCATGAATGTCGATGGGTTCATGGACTAAGGGGGGTTGACTTAAGTTTTGTGAGTGAATAGGAGGAAATAGGGAGAAAATTTGGAGTGTGTTTAATTCAAAATTACTTTAAATTATTGGCAAAAGTATGGTTGCTTAAATTTTTATTTGTGTAGGGAGGAAATAGGGTGCAGAAACTTCTTTGTAGTTAGGTGACATTTTGGCTAGTTTTGTAGGTGTTAGTCTTTGTTTTTTTTGTGTCAAGTGAAATATCCCTTTTGCTTTGTCAATTTCTTCCTAATACTTTTGATTGAAACAAACCCGAAACCCAAGTAGAATTGACAATTTACTCACTTGGTCTTTAAGAAAAATTACATTTGTTTCTTTTCTCTTTTTTCTTTTGGGGCACCGAAACCATACTCTCCCATATCTTTCTTTTCTTTGCCATTTCTTTGCTCAAAGCCAAAAGTATCTATCTCCTCTCTTTCATCTCTTTCTTTTCTTCTTTCAAACTCTTGGTAGAAAGCCTTTTCATTTTCTTTCTTTGAATTTCTCTCTTTCATTTTACTTTTCTTTTTCTTCCTCTTTTCCACTCTAGCCGAATCCTCTCTCTCTTATTTTGATTTTCTTTGCCACTCACGTACTACATTTCTTTTTCTCCACATATCTTTTGCTATCTTCATTCAAAACCATAGCCGAAACTTTCCCCTCTCTTTTGGTGTTGATTTGGCCGAATATCATCAAGGGTAGGATTTCATTGGTTTTCTTCAATCGATTTTCGAAGATAGGTAAGTGTTCATGGCTGAATTTCCTATTATTTCTTTCTCTTTTCTATGCCGTTTTCTTGTGGACAAGGCCGAACTTTTGGGCATTGTCTGCAAGATTCTAATTATTTTAGGAACCGATCATTCTTATAGTCTCTTTGGGACTTCGGAAGCAATCGATCTAAGCCCATTCCATTAGCAATTGAAGTTGTTAAGTCAAGTGGTAAGGATTCTATATTCTTTAAGTTGTTTCAGAAAGCCTAAGGCTATTGGGATTAAGATATGATGTTGGCCGAATGTAGGACAAAGTGATCTAGTGCGGTAGATCGGATCTTTGGATGTTAGTAATTGCGTTGGTGAAAGGTGTGTATCTTACACACTTTATAATTCGGGTTATATATTTATGTACATATTAACTAAACATGTTATTAAAGTGGGAATCTATGAGATTTTTGATAAGATACCGTGATGGGTATGTGCAAGGATTCGGGTAAGTCCGTTTCAATATGATGTTAATATATGTTGATTGATATCATGATCTATTATTTAAATATGTTATATGATCATATCAAAGTATGATGGCATGATTGATACTCTTAATACATTGGTTTGGGAATATGAGTGGAGGGAAGGATTTGATATCCGTGTCTTTGGACACGGAGGTTTGGCACCTCCGGTGATTTGGTATCACATTTGTGTCTTTGGGACACTAGAGGTTTGGCACCTCATAGCGACTTATCCACGTGGTCTAGCATCACCGTGGGTTGGCCCCACTTTTGAGATATGGGATCGTCACGGTGATTTGGTATCACCGTGGGTTGGCCCCACAACTTGATTATTCGTGACTTTGGTCACGGTGATTTAGTATCACATTATTGGATATCGTGACTTTGGGTCACCAGTGGTTTAGCACCACCGGTGGTTTGGTACCACAGGGGTAGAAAAGGAGTTAAGGATGGTTAGGTTGGGTGCATTATATATATTTTTATATGTTGCTTGATTATAAATTGTGTAAGAATGTTGCATTAATCGGGAAGGATTTATGCATTTGAGTCTTGGTGACTCACCTTCTCCTTACCATTTCGTGTGATTCGTGAGATCGCGGATGAGAGTCCGATGAACTCGAGGAGGCCATGCAATAAAATTTGGTTTACATAAACTTGATTTGGGTACTTTAATTTATTTTAATTTGGTTTTGTTTAAATTTTGGGTTTGTAATAAGGCCTCTTTAATTATGTTTTGGATTATTTTTATACTTTGGATATGTTTTAAATATGGCTTATAAATTATTTGGTTAATTTAATAATTGAGCCCAAAGTTTTCTAAAATAATAAAAATACAATGGTTTTAAAATCTTACCATCGTGTAATATAAATTGTTTGATAGTAAAATCTGATTAAGTGTTTTTACAATTTTAATGATTTCCAAATATTAAGTTTCTACATTCAAAATGCAAATGGTTTTCAAAGTAATAATTGAGTTTTCTTAAAATGATATAAATGTTTTCTAACCTATGATTTACCAACTAAGTTTTAAAGTTTTATTTATGAAATTACAAAGTAAATTATCAGTTTAAACTTATTATACACTGATTTCTACAAATATAGAATGTTCAAAGAGTTTTTCACAAAATTTTAAATTGTTATTCGATTCTGTTCAAAATGTTTTCCTCAGTGACATACCAGATTCGGTCGTGGCATATTGACCGGGTTTGGGGTGTTACAGATACATAGTGTAGTGGATTTGGGCCAGAGGGGACTACGAGGTGGCCATGCACGGTTTTATTAACTAGAACATTTCTTTTCTTTAATTTTTTTAAGGATTTTGCTATGTTATAAGGCTACTAATATTTTGGTTTAAATTCGGTTTGAACTTTAGGCGTTTTGATTACACAATAATCAATAAGATGTTTTACAAAATGCAAAAAAAGTTTTCTCAAATCTTAATAACGATTTTATAAATGGACTTTTACGAAAAACATCTAGTTTAATCTAATGTAACAAACATGTGTTTTCAACGTCATCTAAACACAAAGAATGGGCTAATTAAGTGATTATTGAGTTTTCAAACGAACTACTAAACTTGGAGTTTTCAAAATGGGTCTTGAAAATTTTTTCTAGAGTACGCGAAGTTCTATAAATGCTTCCCAAGTGACATACCAGATCCGATCGTGGTGTGTGGGTCGAATTTGGGGTGTTACAAAACAATTAACTACATGATTAAATAACCTTGGCTGAACCACAAATTAGATTAAAACCATCATCTATATTTACAAATTAAGCTAATACATGACCGAAAATCACTATCATTAGCATCAAGATCAAGCCATTTTCGCATGGCTAAATATATACAAATTTCAAGACAAACCAAAACAAATGCTAGCCTATACATGCCATAGGTTTGAAGTTCAAGCTTTTAAAATACCAAAATAGCGATCGATAGTCTGACGATTTCCTTGACGATCCCCGAGCTTGTAACTAACTTCGAAAATCTATAAAACATCAATCGAACACACACACAATAAGCTTGGATATCTTAGTAAGTCATAAACAAATAAATCATCAAATGAACATTAGCATTATAATATCAAATTGACTGAATATAAACTATCTCATGTACACATAAATCACTCTTTTAAACATGCATAATTATATCATCATCTCAAGTACTATACTTACCTTATTTTTAAGAACATTTAACTTCATGTAACAACCCAGTTTAGACCCTAGTCATAATAGTAGTTTCGAGACCATAAATTCGAGGTCAAAAAAATATTTTAATATTATTTTTATTGTTTACAATATGTGATTAAGCATGTGTGAAAATTCTGTGTGAAAATTTTATAGTTTGTGTGTCGATTTGTGAAAAAGGACTTAATCGCATAAAATGCAAAAGCTGTGTGCTAATTGTTAAAGTGTTTAATTGTCATGATTTATTAAATATGAAGTCCTTATGTTGCTATTAGACCACATGCTTAATGGATGGACAAAAATGGGTTTAAGTTAATGGAAATTTAAATGAAATTATTAAGGATAATTTGGTAATTCATGAAATAAGTAAATAATAAATAAAACAAGTAAGAAAAAAGAAAGCCATTATCATCTTCTTTAGCTGAAAAATACAAGGAAAAAAAAAGAAAAAGAAAGATAGGGTTCGGCGATTGATAAGCTCAATCAAGGTATGTTTTGAGCTCGATTTTTAGTGATTTTTATGTTTTTGTGATTGTTGCTTAGCATATTATGAAACCCATGCCCTAATTTTTGAATTTGTTGGTGATTTTGTAAGATGTCATTGATGAATTTTAGAGCTTTGTGATAGTTTAATTATGAATTATGTAAGTTTGGTGATTGATATACATGTTTTATAAAGTGGTTTTTGATAAATTTGAGTATTATGGGCTAAATTGTAAAAATGAGAAATTAGAGGACTAAAATGTGAAATAAATGAAATATGTGGACTTGTATGAACAGGAGGAAGATTCAGCTAGGCATGTGTGTGATGAAATTTTGTGAATTTTGTGATTTTATGAAATAAGGACTAAAATGTTAAAGTGTGCAAATATAAGGGCTATTTTGTAAAATGCCCTAAATATGTGTATTTGGATTGAATTGAATGATTTGGTGAATGAATGAGCTAAATTTTAATATGTATAGATCAAGAAAAGATAGATTCGGATCGAGATCGAGGCAAGAATAAAGTGCTCGATTGATCGACTTATATCATGGTAAGATTTCATGTGTTAGGAAATAAATGAATATATGATTGATGAATTAGTATTTCTATATGTGGATTTGAGAGATGTGGGATTAAGTGTACATAAATAGAATTGATACAGTAGTGAACGACACTATGTGTGCGAAGTAAATAAAGCATCGACTATATTAATTGGCATTGTGTGTGTGATACCGAGTTAAATTCGGTTTAATGTAGAGACACTAAGTGTGCAATGATATTAAAGCTTTGACTAATAAACTGGCACTAAGTGTGCGGTAATATTATAGCTTTGGCTAAATACTCGGCACTAAGTGTGCGTGTTCATCAAATGTTTAAAGAGAATTGAATGAGTAATGGCTTGGAGCATTGAATGGTAAATGTTGTTTTTGAATAAGTAATGGTACATGTACGTACATAACCTATGTGGTTGATGAAGTTGTGTCTGAGTTATGTGAATGAATAATGGAATGAGTGAGATTAAGTATCTTGGTAAATGTTTGTACATTGAACATATAGTTGTGGATGAAAGTGAGGAATTGTTATGGATGAGAATTGAGTATTGAGGTAAATTGAATTAGGTGTTGGTAATTTTGTATATTAAATTTGAATTGTTGAGTTAATTGTGTTATATTACGAACTACTAAGCTTTAAAGCTTACTATGTGAAGTTTATCTCTATTTTACAGTGTCATTAAAGCTAGCTCGGATCTGGGGATCGTCAATGACTCAATCACACTATCGGCCATCTATTTTGGTACTTTTGGAAGTTGTAAATTTGGTATATGGCATGTATAGGCTAGTGAATATGGTATGTTTTGAGATGTATAGATCTAGCCATGTGACATGACTTGATAGTTGAATGCTTTTAGTATATGTTGTGGATATGTGAAATTTGTAGTTATAATGTGTATATGTGGTTTATGTGAATTGATGATTATGGTATGAGCTGGAGAAAATAGAAATGGTATGTTTCATGCTTGAATTGATTGATGGAAATGGTGGTCTAAATGTATGTTATGTGATATGGTGATTGAGCATGAAGGTGACCCAAAGTGTGGGTGGCAAATTGGCCTATATTTGCCCACATGGTTGAGTACACGGGCGTGTGGCTCAACAGTGTCTTTTAAGTTTGCAAATCGAAGCAAGTCAGTCTCACACACGGGCTAGACACATGGGCGTGTGACTGGCCGTGTGAAATAAGTCAGCGTCGACCACGGGTTAAGCACATAGGCGTGTCTTCGGCCGTGTGAAAAAGTCAGTATGTATGCCCTGTTTTGCCACGGCTTGCACACACGGGTGTGTCTGAGGCCGTATGAGGCACACTACCTGCACAGGCATGTGACCTCTGTAACTTTGAAAAATATTAAGTTTTTGGAAAAATTTTGTATGAGCTTGGTTTAGTCCCGACCCCCTTTTAATGCATGTTTAAGGTCTCGTAGACCTTATAAAGGGACTTAGTGACGATGACTGATTATGATTTAATGTTGTATGAAATATGAAGGTTAAAGGTTATGATTTGATCGGTAATACCTCATAACCCTAATTCGGTGATGGATGCGGGTTAGGGGTGTTACACTTCACACGTACCTGAACCATTTCTCTCGATTTCACATTCGATCTTAGCTCGACATTGCCCGTTAAACCATTTGGAATCAATAAGGATACTCGGGTAGCTCGAAAAGCTCATACAATGCCAATGTCCCAGACGAGGTCTTACATGTAATCAAATATCGATGCCACTGTCCCAGACATGGTCTTACACGAAATCATATATGATGTCAATGTCCCAAACATGGTCTTACACGTAATCTCAAATTGATGACAACGTCCCAGACATGGTCTTACACGAAATCATATACCGGAATCCTATGTCATGACATATATATCCTAACTATTCCTATGGTTTGTACGGGGCTTTCGGATGCCGTAATTCGATCGATTCATGCTCAAAAAAATCATTTCATGCTAAATTCAATTTGGCAATGTAGTTTTACATATATACAATTCAATTCAGCTATGTACAAAATAAATACATTCAATTTAACATCATTTATTCACTTACGAACTTACCTCGTACGGAGACGAACGAACAAGGACGACTATTCAACAACTTTTGTTTCCCCCCGATCCAAATCTGATTTCCTCTTTTCCTGATCTAAATTAATACAAATTTGACTTGTTTAATCATATACTTATTCAAATTCATCCAAAAACACATAAATGGATAAATTACACTTTAGTCCCTAACATTTCACATTTTTTACAATTTAGTCCCTATTTCACAAAACACAAAATATTCAAAATTTCACCACACCCAAGCATAGCTGAAGTCTACTTAGTTCCCTAGCAACCCAATTCTTTCATTTATTTCACATTTTGGCCCCTAAATTTTCAAAATTTATAATTTAATCCTTAATACACATTTTTACCAAAAAGCACTTAATTAAACATGATAATCTATCAACATATATTTATTTTTCATCATCAAACAAAAAAAAAAACCACAAGATATCAACAATGGAAAATCACAAAATCCACAACCAATTCAAAAATTCAAGCATGGGCTAGCTAGTATTCGAAGCAACGATCTCAAAAACTTAAAAATTATCAAAAATCGAGTAAACACATACCCTAATCAAGCTTGTACAAGGCCGAACCTAGCTTGTTCCTTTTCTTTCTTTTTCTTTTGAAGTTTCAGCCAAAGATGAACACATGCATGGCCATTTTAATTTTTTTTTTGTTTTATTATATTATCATTATTAACTTATATTACTAATTTACAAAACTAACCTTAATGAAATAATATAAAAGCTTTATAATGGTTTTCCACTACCGTCCATGCTATCATTTAATGGCCTAATTTCATTTTAAGGCCTCCACATTAAAAAGAACATAGCAGTATAGCACTTTAATTAATAGCAAGTTATTTTTGCATTTTACGTGATTAAGTCCTTTTATCAAATCGAGCACATAAATAATAAAATTTTCACACATATCACATATCATGCTGTAAACATAGAAAATAATATTAAAATATTTTTTGACTCGGATTTGTGGTCCCAAAACCATTGTTTCGACTAGGGTCTAAACCGGGTTGTTACAACTCTCCCCTTTAGGGATTTTCATCCCCGAAAATCTTATCGGCAAATAGGTTTGGGTATTTCTCTCTCATAGCATCCTCGGGCTCCCACTTGGCTTCTTCAACCCCGTGTCGATGCCATATGACTTTCACTAAAGAAATTTTCTTATTTCTCAATTATTTAACCTCGCGATCTAAAATCCGGATTGGTTCTTCTTCATATGTCATATCAGGCTTAATTTCCATCTTAGAAGGAGAAATCACATGCGCGGGATCAGATCGATATCGTTGAAGCATCGATACATGAAATACGTTATGAATCTTTTCTAACTCAGGTGGCAATAACAATCTGTAAGCAACTGGCCCGATATGCTCAGTAATCTCATACAGCCCAATGAATCTCAGACTTAATTTGTCTTTACGACCGAATCAGAGTATTTTCTTCCACGGAGATACTTTCAAAAACACTTTATCCCCAATCTGAAACTCAATATCTTTCCATTTCAAGTCTGCGTATGATTTTTGATGATCTGACGCTGCTTTCAAACTTTCATGAATCATTTTCACTTTCTATTCAGTCTCTTTGATGACATCAACCCCGTGTATTTTGTTCTCACTAAGCTCAGTCCAATACAAAGGTGTTCGGCATTTGCGACCGTACAAAGCTTCGTAAGGTGCAATTTTTAAACTCGATTGAAAGCTATTATTATACACAAATTCAATCAATGGAAGTATCATTCCCACGTACCTTTAAACTCAAGAATACAACATCTCAACATATCCTCGAGTATCTGAATAATCCGCTAGGATTGACCATCTGTCTACAAATGGAAAGCAATACTGAAGTGTAGCTTCGTACCTAATGCATCTTGCAATTTCTTCCAAAATTGCGATGTGAATATCGAATCATTTCGAAATAATAGAAATAGGTACTCTGTGCAATCTAACAATATGTGAAATGTACAATTCTGCAAGTTTATCAAGTGAATGATCCATACAAACTGAAATTAAATAAGCCAATTTAGTCAGTCTATCAACAACTACCTAGATCGTATCTTTTTTACTCGGTGTCAAAGGCAAACCCGTAACAAAATCCATCATGATTTTGTCCCATTTCCACTCGAAAATCATAATCGGCTGTAGTAACCCAGTCGGTACCTAATGCTTAGCTTTGACTTGCTGGTAGATTAAACATTTTGAAACAAACTCGGAGATATCACGTTTCATACTAGGCCACCAAAAAAGCTGTTTTAGATCGTTATACATTTTCGTACTTCCGGATGTACAGATAACCGACTATTATGAGCTTCATTTAAAATCATCCAAATCAACTCTGAGTTTCTCAAAACATAAATTCGATCTTTGAACCTCAGACAATCATCAACATCAATTCAAAATTCTGAATCAATATTCAAATCACATTGAGCTCGTTTCGCTAACAATTCATTATCAACTTTCTGAGCTTCGCAAATCTGTTGAATAAATAACAGTCTCGCTTTCAACTCAGCTATAATAGAACCATCATCAGATAGGTCCAACTAAGTATTCATTGTATGTAGGGCAAACAAATATTTTTGACTCAAAGCATCAGCGACAACATTTGTAACATCTTGAACTAGGGCCGAATCGGAACAATGGTTTTGAGACCACAAATCTGAAGTAGAAACAATTATTTTATGATTATTATAAGGTCAATGATATGTTTACATGCTTGTGTGAAAATTTCATGAAGAAATTATATGTCTAAGGTGCTCGATTAGACTTTAAGGACTAAATTGAATAAATTACAAAATATGAGTTCTAGAAGTTTTTGGTATGAAATTGAATTGGATTTTTAATTATAGGTCTTAAATATAAAATATACGAAGTTCTAATATTTTGGACAAAAATGGGCTTGGATGGATAAAATTTCAAAGAAAGGCTAAAAGGGCATTTTGGTCATTTAGTCATTAAATGGATTAAAAACAAAATTAAAATGCCAAATTTGTCCATCTTCTTCATATGGATGAAATTTACGAGGAGAATACATGGCTAGCATTTTCTCAACTTCACAAGCTCATGGTAAGTCCGTTCTAGCCCCAGTTTTCAAGTTATTTACGGTTTTGGAGTCTCGGTAGCTTGATTTAGCTTATGCTACCAATAATTCATGCTAGGGTTCATCTTTGGAAAATTACCCATAGGTGAAAAGTGTGTATTTTGATGTTTTATGGTAGAACATGAAGCTTGAAATTATGTTAAAGAACTTTTGCTAAGTGATTTTAAGTGAAAACGAGTAAAACGACATAATCGGTAAAAATACCTAATGTTCATAAGTGTATGTTAGAGTAAGAATTTGATGTTGCCATAGAAGGAAGAAATTACCAGCATGTTATAAAACATAATAGTAAGGGCTGAAGTTTAATTTACGAGCATTGGGGAAAAGGTGCAAATATGTGAAAGTTTAGGGGTCAAAGTGCAATTTGTAAAAAAATATGATTTTTGGAACCATATGAATAATGTGACTAATTAGTAGGCTAAATGTGATATAGATAAAGTAAATCGAGATTCGGGCTTAAATCGAGAAAATACAAGGTTATGGACTAAAATGGTAAATTACTGTTTCTGGATCCGAGGTAAGTTGGTGTGTTAATAAAATGCAATAATGTCATAATGTATGTTTGAAACCTAAATTGTGGTATTAAATTGATTTTTCTGAATTACATGTTTAGTATATTATGTTGGTGAATTGATTTAATAATGTGTTTATGATGAAAGGTGACATAGGTGACATGGAAAATGGGTTGAAATGTTGTGGTTAAAGGTGTTTTCTATGACTATGGTTATTATGTGAAATGGAAAGCTTATATGTAAATAATGCATTTATTTTACTTGTTCAATAATTATTTTGCTAGATATTATGGAAGTCATTGGGTGATAACTATAATATGAAAATGTATGGAATGTGAAATTCTTGATTGAACCTTCGGAAAACTGAGAGATACAGACAATATGTAGCTAGGTCACTCGAGTGATAAGGGACCTTCACCGTATGCACAAGAAAGCTACGAGATGGCAAAATTTGATAGTAGCTAGGCCACTTGGAGGATAAGGTACTTTCACCATGTGTGCAAGAAAGCTAGGGGTTATGAGTAGCTAGGTCGCATGAGTGGTTCCTTGAGTTGACGCCATGTAGACAAGAAAGCTACGGGTTATAAGTAGCTAGGTCACATGAGTGGTTCCTAGTGTTGGACACCATGTAGATAAGAAAGCTACGAGATAGAATGGCTAGGTTACATGGGTGATAAGGGACCTTCACCATGTGTACAATAAAGTAAAATTATGTGTAGGTGGAGCTATGTGCTGAGACCACCGAGTATTAGGCGTTTTCCGAAGAGTTCAACGAGATAACTTACTAATGGTGATTGGCATGATCATGTTATGAATAAGTGCATGTGTGAATGTGACAAATTGAAAAATGTGGCAAATGCATGCGTGAGCGAGTGTTTATGTGAACAAGGGTGCATGTGACCATGTGTGTATGTGCATAATGTGTTTGATATGTGATACATGATTGAAATGGTGGTAAGGCTGATATGGTGTAAGCGCCATTATGAGTACTCATAAATATTGGTGATGATTATTCATTTGTATGGCTAGTATTGAACATGCTTGGTGTTATGTGTGCATATATGAAAATAATATAAAGAAAACATGGGAGAGTAAAATTTTCAGTAAAATAGATTGAAACAGCAGCAGTTACGTGATTTTGACAAATCTCCATAAATAGTCGAAATTAAATTATATTCTGAATGAGAGATGAAATTAAAGCTTATTGAGTCTATTTTCACATAAAAGAAATGGTGTGAGTAAATTAATTTTCTATTGAGACAGAGTCTGAATGGTTTCAGAAATCCTCTGTTCCAAATTTGGAAAATCATTAAAAGTTGTATAAAAATGGTTATGGTGTGTAATTTATATTCTCAGAATCCTTGGGGAGTCTACTTTCGATAGAGACAAACGGGAAAGTTAGCCAAACTCTATATAATGAGGAATGTTAATTGTAGTGAAGAGGTGTTAGAGCTATCAAACAACAAAACATGGGAATCTTTAATGAATAAACTGTATTGATTAGCTAAACCAAAAATTTTGGAAATTTTATGGTGGTAAGACATGTGAGTCTAGTTTTATGGAAAATTAACAGATCTTAATTTGGATTTCCGTAGCTCCAGATATAAATTATTTAATGACTGTGACTCGAGAAAATATCTTAACTGGAATTTGAATAAATAGAAAGAATATGAAAATAGCATGTTATTGCATTGCTTATTATTTTCATGTGAGCTTACAAAGCGTAAAGCTTACTCCCTCCTTTTCATTTCTTTTAGTTTTGTCAGGGCAGCTCAGGGTTGGAGATCGTCGGAGGCAGCATCACACTATCGAGCCATTATCCTTGGAGTATTGGCATGTGTATGTTAACTGTTTTCAAGTGAGTGGCATGTATAGGGACTTAGTTTTTCTATGATGGATGTTGTTGTGATTAGCCAATGTATTGGCTTATATTAATTTGTTGATTACATCTATAAGATGTGGCTTAAAATGATTTTGGCTTGTAAGCCTATTTGTCCATGGTATGTGTTAATGTCTTGTTATGTGGTATAAGTGATTAAATAGATGACAAGGTCAAATGTATGTGTGTGCATGTAAAGATGAAAAAAGGCTTGGAAGTTAATTTAAGTCTTGACCACACAGGTATAGACACGACTGTGTGGAGGACACGACCTCTGGCCATGGACGTTTGCTTTGGTCGTGTGCCTTTAAACGGTTGCTGACGTCACAAATGAAGAGTTACACGGGCTGAGGACACAGGCGTGTCCCAAGCCACAAGGGCATGTGTGACTACATGGCCCAACCCACATGGGCGAGTGACTCTCCAAAGCAAGAAAATTTGGATAAGTTGCCCAAAGATTTTTGAAGTTCTCAGTTTACTCCCGAACCACCCCGATGTATGTTATAGGCTTCGAAGGCCTGTATAAGGGACGTTATGCATGTGTGTGAAAACCTTTAATTTTGGGCAAAATTTGGTAACCCAGTTTTGTTTGATTGTGAATGTTTAAGTCCGATAACGCCTCAAATCCTATCTGGGAGTTGGATATGGGTGAGGGGTGTTACATTTAGTGGTATCAGAGCTATGGTTTAGTTGGTTCTCGGACTAACCTAGCATGAATGAGAGTTTAGCTATACATGCCACCAATCCGTGATAGTGTGATGTCTCCCAACGCAAAGGAGAACCATCTTGTTTGGATAGAGGTACTCTCCAACCGAGCTACACCAACCATGTTAAATGTGATGTTAAGGTATTCGGGTATAGTTATGATAAGCCTAGATTCATAAAATTATGAATAAAAGTTCATGATATACGTGATAACGTGTGAGATGGAAGTTTATGTTGATTTGGTAACCCAGTTTTGTTTGATTGTGAATGTTTAAGTCCGATAACGCCTCAAACCCTATCGAGAGTTGGATATGGGTGAGGGTGTTACATTAGTGGTATCGAGCTATGGTTTAGTCGGTTCTCGGACTAACCTAGCATGAATGAGAGTTTAGCTATACATGCCACCAATCCGTGATAGTGTGATGTCTCCCAGCAAAGGAGAACCATCTTGTTTGGATAGAGGTACTCTCAACCGAGCTACACCAACCATGTTAAATATGATGTTAAGGTATTCGGGTATAGTTATGATAAGCCTGGATTCATAAAATTATGAATAAAAGTTCATGATATACGTGATAACGTGTGAGATGGAAGTTTATGTTGCGTTGAATACCAATACTTGTTTGATGTTCATATGATGTTGTAAACTTGATTTACTTGATTAAATGAATGTGATAAATAGAAATCCACAAAGGTGTGAATAAAGGATTATACTATGATGAGCTTACATATGTTTAAATGAATATTCCATGATGCATATGATTGATTAACTTGAACGAATGCATATGTTTGGGTGACTTATCATAAATATTGATAGAACAAATGTCCATGTTTGCTTGTTTCAATAAGTATGATTGGAAAACTTGCATAGCTTAAATAAATGTGTTAAATTGATTGAACTGAGTTATATGACTATAATGATGAAATAGTGTCACATGTACAAGTGTATGAGAGACGAGTTAGGGATCTTACGACCCCACCCCTTACTAGAGTGGTGTTTTGTGAAGGAATTTAATGAGATTCGTATTGAATAAGTTCACAAGTATGATACCAAAGGGTTCAGCTATAGAGTGATTATGAACATGATCAAAGATTAAATTAGATTGATAAGTAACGACAGGACTAGTAAGGTAAGAAGTTGGGAAATGTATTAACTGAAAATTTCTTCAAAACTGAAATTCTTTAATGAGAAGCATAATGTGATAATTACGATGGCAGAGATAATTGAAGGAATAATTTTGAAAGGTAAGATACCAGATTATGGCAGTCTTTTTTGAGGTATTCTGTATGTTTAACTGTTCTCGAAAATATTTTTTCGGTTACCGCCCCACTGATAAAATCTTTATTTTATGGGAGTGCTTTCTAATCATGATGTATAGACGAAAGTATTGATAGCCCGACTAGTACAAAATCTGTATTGCTCTATGTCTCTTTGGCATTCCATTACATTCCATCTTATGAGACTTATTTACATAATATGCATGATGATATAAATCTATTTCTCCTAATTGATGCTCTATTCAATATACATATATGGGAAGGTATATTATCCTTATTGCATTTAATCCCAGTGGCTTGGATTGATGTATTCTTCTGGACTTCTTTTCTCTGAAGAATTATCAAGATCCTTCATATATTTTTTTTTCTTATGAACATTTTTCTAGGTCTTTCTTTATGATATGGTATCTTGGATTTTTGTACCTTGGATATCTTTATCTTGGATTCCACTGTCTTGGATTTCTTTATTCTAGTTTTCTTATTATCTTTATCTCTTAAATTACCAATGATCGCTTGTATCCAAGGTATGTTTTTCAACTTATGATGACTATGTCAATTATGAATGTGCTTCTGGCTTGATTATAGTAACATGATGAACCCCGTATATGGATTTCTTTAAATCTTTGTGTAAAGAACTGATATCAATAAAGGCATAAATGATGGAATTTTAGTTTCAATTTGTATGGCGGATTCCTTTCCTCGAGTAAGTTAATCAAAGTTAATGTATTCAATTGAAGCATTTTTGTTATCTTGAGCTAATGCAATTGAAATGGATTTTGCTTAGTATGATAAGTGAGTTTTGAACTATTTCATGTCAAATCGTCCTATCAACTGAAAATGAGGATCTCTTAAAATGTCATTTACTGATGAATAATATCGACTCAGTGGTTCAAGTGGTATTGATTATTATTTGAAAGATTAAATAAGGTATTCGTGCCGGGGAACAAGATTCCACCTCTCTTCGGGTAAAAGATAGATAGTCTGAATGAAAAGTGTATATATCTTAGAAGACCTTGATACGATTTGAAGTTGCTCTGAATGATGAAGTTTTCATCTTGTGAAAGTTGAATGGTTTATTACATGTCATTAAAGCTTTGAATTTATGAGAATGTTATTGACCAAAGTTTTTGAACCGATGGGGTATGCGCTGAAAAAAAAAGTTTCTGGGTTTACGCAGAGAGTTTGCAAGAAAAATCACAGGAGTAATACATTAATGATCGAGTTTAGAACTCAACATTTCTGATCTTTGTAATTGAATACATGAAATATTATCAGGACTACTGCTGAACATCGGGTAATATCAAAATGATATCAGTAGTGATATTAGAATGGAAATGAAAACGAGATGATTATGGATTTCTTGTCAGGATTATTCTTATATTTCAAAGAGAAAGGATATATGGATTTCTGGTTAACATATGATGAAATTCGCCAATCGTTTTGGTAAATGTTAAATCTGCCCAACGGGTTAATGGAATCATGTATTTATGAGATTATCAGATTTCTCGGAAAGCTAGTCCTGGTTAATTGGATTGAGATCCGGACTTTTATATATCATAAGTTATTGGGAAAGCTAAATAAGACCCTAGATTTTAATGAAGGCTAAAATAAAATTTCTTTAGCACTATTTATGAGATAGTAAAGATTATGAGGAACTAAACCACTCTTCTGGTAAGATTTTCGAGGATGAAAATCTTTAAAGGGGGAGAAATGTAACATCCCGAACTAGGGCTGAATCGGAAAAATGGTTTTGAGACCACGAATCTGAAGTAGAAACAATTATTTTATGATTATTATAAGGTCAATGATATGTTTACATGCTTGTGTGAAAATTTCATGAAGAAATTATATGTCTAAGGTGCTCGATTAGACGTTAAGGACTAAATTGAATAAATTACAAAATATGAGTTCTAGAAGTTTTTAGTATAAAATTGAATTGGATTTTTAATTAGAGGGTCTTAAATATAAAATTTACCAAGTTCTAAAATTTTGGACAAAAATGGGCTTGGATGGATAAAATTTCAAAGAAAGGCTAAAAGGGCATTTTGGTCATTTAGTCATTAAATGGATTAAAAACAAAATTAAAATGCCAAATTTGTCCATCTTCTTCATGTGGATGAAATTTACCAGGAGAAGACATGGCTAGGGTTTTCTCAACTTCACAAGCTCATGGTAAGTCCGTTCTAGCCCCGATTTTCAAGTTATTTACGATTTTGGAGTCTCGGTAGCTTGATTTAGCTTATGCTACCAATAATTCATGCTAGGGTTCATCTTTGGAAAATTACCCATAGGTGAAAAGTGTGTATTTTGATGTTTTATGGTAGAATATGAAGCTTGAAATTATGTTAAAGAGCTTTTGCTAAGCGATTTTAAGTGAAAACGAGTAAAACGACATAATCGGTAAAAATACCTAATGTTCATAAGTGTATGTTAGAGTAAGAATTTGATGTTGCCATAGAAGGGAAAAATGACTAGCATGTTATAAAACATAATAGTAAGGGCTGAAGTTTAATTTACAAGCATTGGGGAAAAGTGCAAATATGTGAAAGTTTAGGGGTCAAAGTGTAATTTGTAAAAAATATGATTTTTGGACCCATATGAATAATGTGACTAATTAGTAGGCTAAATGTGATATAGATCGAGGAAATCGAGATTTGGGCTTAAATCAGGAAAATACAAGGTTATGGACTAAAATGGTAAATTGCCGTTTTTGGATCCGAGGTAAGTTGGTGTGTTAATAATAATGCAATAATGTCATTATGTATGTTTGAAACCTAAATTGTGGTATTAAATTGATTTTTCTGAATTACATGTTTAGTATATTATGTTGGTGAATTGATTTAATAATATGTTTATGATAAAAGGTGACATAGGTGACATGGAAAATGGGTTGAAATGTTGTGCTTAAAGGTGTTTTCTATGACTATGGTTAATATGTGAAATGGAAAGTTTATATGTAAATAATGCATTTATTTTACTTGTTCAATAATTATTTTGCTAGATATTATGGAAGTCATTGGGTGATAACTATAATATGAAAATGTATGGAATGTGAAATTCTCGATTGAACCTTCGGGAAACCGAGAGATACGAACAATATGTAGCTAGGTCACACGAGTGATAAGGGACCTTCACCATGTGCACAAGAAAGCTACGAGATGGAAAAATTTGATATGTAGCTAGGCCACATGGATGATAAGGGACTTTTACCATGTGTGCAAGAAAGCTAGGGGTTATGAGTAGCTAGATCGCATGAGTGGTTCCTAGAGTTGGAAGCCATGTAGACAAGAAAGCTACGGGTTATGAGTAGCTAGGTCACATGAGTGGTTCTTAGTGTTGGACACCATGTGGATAAGAAATCTACGAGATGGAATGGCTAGGTCACATGGGTGATAAGGGACCTTCACCATGTGTACAAGAAAGCCGAATTATGTGTAGGTGGAGCTATGTGCTGAGACCACCGAATATTGGTTGTTTTCCAAAGGGGTTAAATGAGATAACTTACTAATGGTAATTGGTACGATCATGTTATGAATAAGTGCAGGTGTGAATGTGACCAATTGAAAAATGTGACAAATGTATGTGTGAGCAAGTGTTTATGTGAGCAAGGGTGCATGTGACCATGTGTGTATGTGCATAATGTGTTTGATATGTGATACGTGATTGAAATGGTGGTAAGTCTGATATGGTGTAAGCACCATTATGAGTACTCGTAAATATTGGTGATGATTATTCATTTGTATGGCTAGTATTGAACATGCTTGGTGTTATGTGTGCATATATGAAAGTAATATACAGAAAACATGGGAGAGTAAAATTTTCAGTAAAATAGATTGAAACAGCAACGGTTACGTGATTTTGAAAAATCATCATAAATAGTAGAAATTGAATTATATGCTTAATGAGTGTAACATCCTGAATTAATGGGCCTATGCATTCTATGTGTGTGGTTGTGCTTACTATGCTTGTTAGAATGTTTTAGGGGTCCAGAGTGGGCTCGAAGTTGGGCGGAGGCCTTAATCAAATTTTTGTTTGGACACTCTAGTGGAAAGCCTGATAAGTTAGGGCTTTAAAGAGGTTATCTGTGTTTTAAAATACAAAATGGGCTTGTGGCCCAGTGGCAAAGTGGCACCACTTAGAGAGAGCAGAAAAGTGGCATCAGCTGAGGAGGCCCAAATTCAAGTTGCATTAAGCCCAATTCTTTTTAATTTATTCTAGTTAATTTTTGACAATTAGATGGGTAGAGGGGGACGACAATGATGCTTGAAATTAGGAATTTTTAATGATGATAATGTGCTGATAAAGGAAGGAAGAGGTGGTATTATCCATGACACTAAGGATGAGTGGCAGATAAAGATAATGGAGGAAATTTAGGATTTATCTGCTGGGTCACAATGGTGGTAAATTCCAACACCGAGTGCAAAGGGGAAAGCGCTAGATAGGGCTAAGGGGGTGCGAATTCTCATTATTTTCCTGAAGCATAGCTTTTTGATTTTCTTTCACTTCTTCTTTTCTCCTCTTAAATTTCGGCAACTAAGGGTTCTTCTTTTCCTTTTCTGCCTAAACCGAAACCTCCTAACTCTACTTTCCTCTCCACTTTCATATCATAGCCGATTGATATTGAAAAGCTGAAACCCCTAATCTTATTCTCTCATCTCCACTTTTATGCAAAAGCCAAAATTCCATTGTTTTCTCTACTTTCATCTCCATAGCCGAATACCCTTGTCTATTCTTTTCTCTTTGTCGATTTCTTCATCAAAGCTGAATCTTCATAGATCTCTTGAGATCATCTTTTCTTTCTAATCTTCTCAAAAGCTAAAATTCCCTAGGAGTTGCCGAATTCTCTATGTTAAGGTAAGTGCCAATTTCTTCTGTTCTTTTTCTTCTTTTCTGATTTTTGAGACCATAGTCGAATGGCTAGTTGGTTGTAGGCCATCTTTAGTTTGACATTTTCACTGATCTCGTGTTCTTTTTGGGTGGCATTCCAGGATTTGAAGGAGATCTAATTGCCTAGGTTTCTAAGCCAGAAATCGTTAGCCTTCGAACCACATAACTTTTTCAGGATTTCAAGGTAAGGGTTTCAATTCTCCCTAAGTGTTCAATCGGTTTCTTTTCCTTATTGTGCCTTAACATAATGCCTCATTAAGAAATCATTATAGTATCCTCTGACTAAGGTCATTCATGGACTCGAATGTCAGCAAATCGAAGGAAGGGGTTGGATCTGTAGTCCCAGCCCTAAAGTTTAAGAAAGGCGCAGTGTCAGCAGTACGGGATTGGCACCGGGTTGTGGACCGACTTCAGAACAAAACCTTAGACTGTTAGCAGTCGTAGTGGCTACTGATAGTGTCGACCTAGACAGTATTGTCTTGTCAGTAATCAGGTGTGTAGATCTCTATCACACTACTTAATCTGTATTATATGTATGTTAGGGGCTAAAAGCCGAAAAATGAGGCTGTATGAACAGTCGTATTACCCAGAAAGGGTAGGCAAGGGATGCCAGGTATGTAATCATAGAAAATTCTCTATGTGTATTAAAGTTTGTGAAAGTATGTGATCTGTTTAGGTAGTCTAATGTTCTGATTATTGCATGTATGTATGCATGGGATGGGATTGATATGATGAAGGGGACCAGTCGCATAGCGATCGGTGGCTTTGCCACATAGGTCACATAGTGATCGGTCTTTATGACAGGTAGCACAGCTATCGACACATTATTAAGGTCGCATAGCGATCGGTGGCTTCGCCACATAGGTCACATAGTGATCGGTCTTTGTGACAAGCAGCACAGTTGTTGATATGGTGTGTAGCGGATGAAGGGTTGATTGTAGAAATCCCCACGGTGTGATGGTTGGTACAGGGGTGTGTAGAGGATGGACTTTTAGGTTTGGGATGGGCCATGTTGCATGAAAATAATTTGTTGCCATTGTGTATGGGCCGATGACCATAATGTGTTTGTGGGCCTCAAGGCTTTTATGTGTTTTCGAGATTTGCACACTGAGTCTTGGTGACTCACCCTTTTATTTTTCCCGGCTTTTCAGATGAGCAGTAGATCGTGGACATTGGAGCCGATGCGGACTCGAGGGGCCATCAAGTCTTTTATTTTCATAGTCTATTTTCGGTTTTTCATTGAGTTTTAATTTTGGGATTATTTTTGTAATAAGGCCTCCATAACTTAGGTTATCGATCTATATTTTTTTATGTTACAATTTATAAGCTTATGTTTTCAAAGTCTTAATTATAAGTAAAATGAAAATGGGCTTTTCAAGCACATTCAACATGAATGTTAAGGTTCCTTTCAAAAATGTCACAATTGATGATTAGTCGATTAAAATAAACTATGATTTTCAAAACCCCTTTAAAGCAATGTTTTCAACATTCAACCCGTAGCATACCAGATTCGGTCATGACGTATGGGCCGGGTTTGGCGTGTTACAATGAGAGATGAAATAAAAGCTTATTGAGTGTATTTTCACATAAAAGAAATGGTGTGAGTAAATAAATTTTCTATTATGAGATATTTAAATTTTGGTGAAGAGGTGTTAGAGCTATCGAATAGTGAAATAGGGGAATCTTTAATGAATAAACTGTATTGATTGGCTAAACCAAAAATTGTGGAAATTTTATGGTAAGCATATATGTGAGTCTAATTTTATGGAAAATTAATGGATCTTAATTTGGAGTTCTGTACCTCCTGATATAAATTATTTAATGACAGTGACTCGAGAAAACAACTTTGTAACATCCTGAATTAAGGGGTTATGCATCTTTACTTAATTGAATGTCGTTGCATGCCTAAGTATAATTGAGTGTGTTTTGGGGAGTTTTGCGAACTTCAAATATGTAAGTGAATGCTTAGAGAAATATTAAATTTTTAATAATTAAGATGGACCTAAGTAAGATAGGCTTTAAGAAATATTGACAAGAGGTTTTAAGCATAATAAGTCAATTGGCAAGGTGGTAATGGTGCATGAGTGAATGCATGAGGAGAGAGGTTCGAATCCCCTAGCTAGCAAGTGGAAGAATTTTAATTTTTTTGTTTTCTTTCCTATAGTGTCGACCAAGATTATTCTAGAATGGATGGACATCTTTTTATTTTTGGTTAGTAGACCATAAGTAAAAGGCAAGTTAGAAGTTATGGCATGGAATCATGAAGTTATGGTAAGATAGGGGGACAAAGGGCTTGAAGAGGGGAGGATGTTTTGGAAGCATTTTCATGGTCATTTGACCATGAACCTAGACGGCATAAGGGGCTAAAGGGGGATGGTTTAATTGTGATAGAATCAAGGGATTTGATGGGGAAGAAATGAGGAGGAAAAAGGGACCATGTTGGCATAGGGTGTTGGTCGAATTTTGCTTAGGCATTAGGGGTGATAGTTGGCCAAAAACTCTAACATTTTGTGCATCATTTCTTTTCTCTCCAAAACTTTGTTCTTAGCCAATTGCCTATTACACAAAAGAGAAACCTTTTTCTTTTCTTTTAGTCATTTGCATTTTACCATTTCGATTTTTAGTAGTCCTTTCATTTTCTTTTCTCCAAATTATACTTTCTTTCTTTTCTCTTTGTAACCGAAAGTACCAAAGTTTCAAGACCTTTTTCTTCTCTTTTTTCTCTCATGGCCGAATGCACATAAGCCTCTTAACCCATCTCTTTTCTTTTGATCATCATCATCATCTTCTTCTTCCCTTTCAACCGAAACCATCTTCTACCAAAAATCAAATCATCTCCTTCTTTCAAATTTCTCTTCTTATTTACCTTGCTAAGGCCGAAACTTCCATCTTCTATTTTCATCTTCATCTTCTTTTTTTTTTTGTTGAAAACCCAAAACCATCATGGCCAAAAACACTTTCTTTTCTCTTCTCATTTTGTCCAAACCGAAATCACCATTTCTATTCTTCTAAAACAATAAGGCCGAATCTCCAAGTAGTCGAGTAAGGATTTTCTACAAATCATTCTTTTTATTTTCTTTTGGAATTTTCGATTTTAGAAATCTAACTCTCATATTTTCTTCTTGGCCAAACCTTTGAAGGGGATTTTAAGGATTCTTTTTGGAAACCAACATTTTAGGAGAGATCATTCGGAATCAACCAAGGTAAGGATTATCATTTTCGGTTATATCGTTTCTTTTAAATAGATTACTAATCAACTTTATTTTAGGGGTGATTTTGGGACTAACAAGATAGGTTCGAAAAGAGCGGTAAGGAGTGTTTGGAAGAAGGGAGACTCTATTATACCCTCAAACTTCAAACGAAGGGCTGTATCGGGGATAAGAGATTTTCCACCGGGTTGTGGACCCTCTGCTAACGAAGATCGTTTATTTGAAGTCGTGCGTACAACCGAACCACTTTTCGTTAGTGGGTTGTCATCGGGTTTTGATCCATCTATCAGAGAGAAACCACACATAACGGTTGTTCGAGATTCTGAGGGTAAGGATTTAGATCTCTCATCAATAGTGTAGATTATAAGTATTAGTGTATTCTAATCAAGTGTGATAATTAACTAGGTGTTGACGAAAGGAAGGTATCGTTCTCACTTTGTCATATGGTGTGTAACATTATACTAAAATCTCATAGATCTATATTAAATGTGATTTGTATGAAAATATGTGTAATAATGGTTGCGGGTACCATTCAGTGGTATACGATATTCAGGTATGTTTAACCCCAATATTTTGCTAATTTTGCTATATGCCTAAATGTGAGATAAATATGATTTTGCTATGATTTTGGGGTAAATGGCATGAAAACTAAATAATATGTATGTGCATGGGCATATGGGTGTTATTGATAAAGGGGAAGTATTCTGGTGGTTTTACCACAATATTTGGTGACTTCGGTCACATATTTTAAATCCGGTGACTTTGGTCACATATGTGAATCTGGTGACTTCGGTCACATTTTTGAAATCCAGTGACTTCGGTCACAATTATCTGGTGGCCATGCCACAAAATTATAAGGGCGATGTGCATGTTGATCGACAAGAATCGCTTCGATGGTGTGTAGCGAATGGAGGGTCGATTTAGTAATCCCCACGGTGTGATTGGTTGGTACGGGTGGTGTGTAGCGGATGGATATTTAGGTGGGCCGGGTTTGCATTTCATTATATAAACATCCATGTGACTTCTAAATGATTTGATTTGATTTGCTATAAAAATGGGCTTATGGCTATATGTGCTATTAAATGGGCTTAAAGGCCATGATCAATTGGGCTTTTAGTGTTTTTGTTACACATTGAGTTTTTTACTCACCCCTTTTGTGGGATAATTTTTCAGATAACTCTTAGCACGATGGATCGGATTAGCGAGGACTACGTGGTGGCCAATGCTCTACAAAGTATTTCGAAGTTTCTCCTAATTAAACTTATTAAGTTTATTTTTATTACTTAGAAATTATTATGGGTTTGCTATTTTTGTAATAAGGCCACTATAAACTGTTTTTAATTTTTGCGTTTGGATTTTTATTCGCCATGAACAATATTTAATTAAATAACTAAATGGTTTTCGATAAATAATTTAAACTGCTTTTTGACACTAATATATATATATATGTTTTACAATAATGAGTAAAATTTTTCATAAAATTTGGTTTTCTTTTAACTTATAAATTTCTCTTAAAATAATGTTTTAAGAAGATACAAATTTATTTAAATTTGATTTTAACCTAAATATTAAGCTAATGCATTTTATACAAATTCATCAAGTTTTTCTTAAACAAAACGAGAAATTGCTAAAGTTTTATTTGAGGAACATATCAAATCCGGTCAGGCTTTTTGGGCCGGGTTTGGGGTGTTTCAAACTTAACTGGAATTTGAATAAATAGAAAGAATATGAAAATAGCATGTTATCACATTGCTTATTATTTTCATTTGAGCTTACTAAGCGTAAAGCTTACTCCCTCTTTTTCATTTCTTTTAGTTTTGTCAGGTCAGCTCAGGGTTGGAGATCGTCGGAGGCAGCATCACACTATCGAGACATTATCCTTGGAGTATTGGCATGTGTATGTTAAATGTTTTCAAGTGAATGGCATGTATAGGGACTTAGTTTTTCTATGATGGATGTTGTTGTGATTAGCCAATGTATTGGCTTATATTAATTTGTTGATTACAGTCATGAGATGTGGCTTATAATGATTTTGGCTTGTAATCCTATTTGTCCATGGTATGTGTTAATGTCTTGTTATGTGGTATAAGTGATTAAATAGATGACAAGGTCAAATGTATGTGTGTGCATGTAAAGATGACAAAAAAGGCTTGGAAGTTAATTTAAGTCTTGACCACACGGGTAGAGACATGGCTGTGTGTCTCAACCGTGTGGAGGACACGGCCTCTGGCCATGGACGTGTGCTTTGGCCATGTGCCCTTAAATGATTGCTGACGTCACAAACAGAGAGTTACAGGTGAGGACACAGGCGTGTCCCAAGCCACAAGGGCATGTGTGACTACACGGCCCAACCCACATGGGCGTGCGACTCTCCAAAGTAAAAAATTTGGATAAGTTGCCCAAAGATTTTCAAATTTCTCTATTTAGTCCCGAACCACCCTGAGGTATGTTATAGGCTTCGAAGGCTTGTATAAGGGACGTTATGCATGTTTGAAAATTAATTTTGGGCAAAATTTGGTAACCCGATTTTGTTTTATTGTGAATGTTTAAGTTTGGTAACACCTCGAACCCTATCCCGGAGTTGGATACAGGTGAGGGGTGTTACAACATTGGCTTTCCCTGGATGGTAGTCAATCACTAACTCGTAATCTTTTAACAACTCTAGCCATTTTCGCTATCGTAAATTCAGGTTTTTCTGAGTCATCAAATATTTTAAGCTTTTGTGATCAGAATAGATGTGAAATTTCTCACCGAACAAATAGTGGCACCAAATCATTAATGCAAACACAATAACTGCCAATTCCAAATCGTGTGACGATGCATCACTATAAATGACAAATTCTTTACTCGACTCTGGCTAAGCTAGCACCGGAGCTTCGGTCAACAAAGCTTTCAACTGATCAAAATTTTTGGCACTTTTCTAACCACTCGAACTTTACATCTATAACACCCCTATCCCTTGTCCGTCACTGGATTAGGGTTAAGAGCGTTACCTAACAGATCGAAAACTTAATCAGATAATTCATCAAGTATCTCATCAATTATAAAAATAAAGTCCCCTTTGTAGGTCATCGAGACCTAAAACATACTTAGAAATAGGGTTGGGACTAAACTGAAACACATACAGAAATTCTCAGAAATTTAAAACTTTTCTAAGTTTCCGGGGTTACTTGCCTGTGTGGGCAGGCCGTGTGCTTCCCAAGGCTACTAGACATGCTTATGTGTGTCTCCCGTGGTCGAAAATAACTTAACTCCACGACCACCAAGCATGCTCGTGCACCTTGGCCGTGGTCGATCTTGTTGAAACCACATGGCTATTAGGCACGTCTTTGTGCCAAGGCCGTGTACTCCTAGGCCATATACTAACTTCTTCACACGGCTACTAGACACGCCCATGTATCTTGGCCCTGTGCTCCTAAGCTAGCTACTGACTTAAGCCCCACGATCACTAGGCACGGCCGTGTGCCACAATCGTGTGACATTATAGGCCATTTGCAAGGCCAAAATGCCACCCACTTAAGGTCAAATCTACAAGCCAAACATCAATACAATTTATGCACATTTAACAACCATGAACATACCAAAATAACCATCCAATCTCTACATTCAAAACAAATCTCATTCATATCAAATTCATAAGACTAAAACTTATATAAACACAAGCATTATTCATCAATACTTACCCAAAAACTTGACCATTTCAAATGTCATCTAACCATGCCAAAAACATACATCATTTATCATCTTCATCAAAGTAACATATCAACTTATACCAAAATACTAGCCTATACATGCCATATCTAGCTATATACATTTCCAAAATGTACCAAAACAAGTTGAGTAGTGTGATGACGATCCTCGATGGTACCGAGCCATCAGTAGCTTTGACGATCTATAAAATAGAGAAACACACACACAGAGTAAGCTTTCCAAAAAGCTTAGTAAGTCATATACAAATAAACTTATCATGTAAAGCATATAAGCATATGGAAATATTGGCACAATTCATATTCATAGCAAATTCATCACATTAATGCTTAGATCCATTTTCTTGGCCATATTTACCACATTCATCAATTCATAAATCTTATATACACATAGCTCTTTCATAACCATTCTTGTATCTCATTCACAATCTCATATTCAATCATACATTTCTTCAAATCAAAGTCGCATAAGTACTTACCTTTTATACACACTTAGTGTACATACCAAACGTACCTGAAATGACTATACGTTCACGTAAATGATCATAGCTCTGATTTTCCCGTTGAACCGATAGGAATCTAATAGGATAATCAAAATGCTTAGAATAGTTGTACAATGCCAATGTCCCAGATGAGGTCTTACATGTACTCAGACATCGATGCCACTATCCCAGACAGGGTATTACACGAATCAATATGATGTCGATGTCCCAGACATGGTCTTACACGTAAAGCTCATATTGATGCCAACGTCCCAGACGTGGTCTTACATGAAATCTCAAATCAATGCCGATGTTCTAGACGTGGTCTTACATGATAAAACAAAATAAATACCTATGTCATGACATAGCTAATCCAATCTATTCCTAGGTTTGTACGGGACTTCTCGGACATTGTCACTAAGTAATCCTTATCTCGGAATTCATGTACAGATCATATCATAAGTATTCATTGATAACAATAGTCATAGGAACATACATAATTCAATGTGAATACGTTTATTTTCATAATGACTTACCTCGAATTCGATTTAACAGAAATGGATATGGCTATTCGGTTACTTTCGCTTTCCCGTGATCTAAGTTCGTTTTTCTAAGTTCTTCATCTATACATATTCAAAATTAACTCTTTTATTCACTAACTCATTCAATTCAATCCAAGGACACACATTTAGGGCTATTTTCAATTTAACCCTCACATTTGCATAATTTATCAATTTAGTCCATTTTTCTCAAAACATCAAATTCACAAAATCATCACATATTCATGCTTAGCCGAATGTTCATACATTTCATACAAGACCATATTTTCCATCAAATTTTTAATTTAGTCCCTCAAGTTACTATTTTCTTAATTTAGCCCTAATTAGCTAAATTAATCAAAAATTCTAGAACAAAGTATGTTCATCTAGCTCAAATCTTTCATTTAACAACCAAACTCATTACAAAGCTCAACATATCATCAATGACATACCTCATGAACATCATTAATACAAAAAATTGAGACATGGGCTTGATAGTAAACTAAGCAACAATCTCAAAAACATAAAAATCATCAAAATCCAAAGTTAAAACATACCTTAATTTTGCTTAATGAGTGCCGAATACCCTAGCTTCATTTTTTTTTCTTTTGTTTGATTTTCGGTGGATGAGTGCATGAGAATAATGTCCGTTTTCATGCTTAATCAAATTATAATTCTTTAATAACTAATTTCCAATTTTAACCATATACAATAAAGTTATAAAACATATTTCCCAAGGTTATTATGGACCAAAACCATCCACTATCTATAGTAATGGCTAATTTGCAATATAAATCCTCCATACTTATAAAAACATGGCAAATAGGTACCTTTTCATGAAGCTACTAGTTTTGCATTCAATGCAATTTAATCCTTTGCACAAATTAAACACACAGACGGACAAATTAACTTACGAAACTTTAGCACATGCATAATCACACATCAAAGTCACAGAAAATAGTATTAAAATATTATACGGACTTAGATTTGGGGTCCCGAAACCACTATTCTGACTAGGGTATAAACCAGGCTGTTACAACATCTTTCTGAAGTAGTCTCATCATTGGGGTTGCAATCATAGAGAAACCTTTTACGAATCGTCTGTAATAACCGGTGAATCCTAAAAAGCTTTGAACTTCAGATACATTTCTTGGAGGCTTCCAATCTAGTATAGTCGAAATCTTATTCAGATCAACCCGAATACTCGATGCTGATACAACATGTCCTAGAAAACTGACTTCTCATAACCAAAACTCACATTTACTAAACTTCGCATACAACTGCTTATCACGCAAAGTTTGTAGCACTACTCTCAAATGTTCAGCATGCTCGGATTCATCACGGGAATAGATCACAATTTCATCTACAAACACAACCAAAAATCGATCCAAATATGGTTTGAAAATCCAATTCATTAGATCCATAAAAGAAGTAGGTAAATTTGTTAGTCCGAAAGGCATAACCAAAAACTCATAATGTCCGTACCACATTCGAAAAGTAGTTTTTGACACATCGAAGTCTTTAACTCGCAGCTGATAGTAACCCAAAGTCAAATCTATCTTTGAAAACACTGTAGCCCCTTTTAACTGATCAAACAAATTGTCAATTCGTGGCAGAGGATATTTATTTTTTATGGTCACTTTATTGAGCTGTCGATAGTCGATGGACATTCTCATAGTTTCGTCTTTCTTTTTCACAAACAAAACCTATGCACCTAAGGGGGAAAGCTTAGTTGTGCAAAACCTCTATATGTCAACTCCTGCAACTGAGCTTTCAATTCTTTTAATTCATTCGGTGCCATTCTGTATGGAGCTATCGAAATTGGAGTTGTTCCCGGCACTAATTCAATACCAAACTCTACCTCTCGGATCAGTGATAAACTCGGTAACTCTTCAGGAAACACATTTGAGTATTCACTCACAACTGGTACTAATTCAATCTTCTTTTCGGTCACTTTAGAGTCAAGTACATAGGCAAAGTAAGCATTGTAACCCTTTTTCACATATTTCTAAGCTAACATCAAAGAAATTACTGCTGATAAACCATTCAGATCATTAGAATCAATCTGAATTATCTCTTCATTCTAACATCGTAAATCAATAGTCTTCTGTTTGCAGTTCACAATAGCATCATAAAGCGTTAATCGATCGATACCCATAATTATATCAAATTCATCGGATGGCAACAACATCAAATCAATGGGGAAACGTGAATCTCGAATCATCAACAGACAGTTCTTACATACTTTATCTACCAAAACACACCGGCCTAAGGGGTTCGATACACAAACTCAATAGACTCTACAGGCAAAGTCTTACTAGATACTAACGTCTCACATACATAAGAATGAGTCAATCCAGGATCAATCAAATCAACAACACTAGTATCATAGAGAGTGAAAGTACCGGTAATAACATCTGGAGACGAAGCCTCTTCGCGAGCGCGAATAGCATAAGCTCTGGCAAGTGCGCGAGCCTCAGATCTAACAACTGTGTCCTTAGTAATTCCCTGGCTACCACTTACATTACCCGTGTATCTGGGTGGTCTACCTCTAGCTGTAGTGTTACTCAGCCTCGTATTCTACACTGTATCTTGTTCGGCCAACTCAAGACATTCACCGATAAAATGATCTAATGATCCACATTTGCAACAAGCTCGATCATTCAGTCTACAATTTCTAAGATGTCGTTTACCACAATTCTTGCACTCATGTTGATTTGATCTGACATTTCCAACACTAGTTATAGAAGTGGCTTTCGAACTCATAGGTGGTTTTTCTCGATCTTGTCTGGAATAACCCGCAATAGCTTTTGAACAGCTAAAATCATCTCGAAACTTTTTTAATACGGACTGAAATGACTTATTCGATGATATTTTTCGTGAATCTCTAGCTTCAAAGTCAGCTTTTCTTTTCTCTTTTCTGAGTTCTTCAGCTTTGCTTGCTCGCTCAATGAGTACCACAAATTCTTTGATTTCTAGGATCCCGACTAATAACTTGATGTCTTCATTTAAACCATCCTCGAATCTTTTGCACATAATAGCTTCAGTTGAAGCATATTCCCGGGCATATCTGTTGAGTCTCACGAATTTCCGCTCATATTCTGTCACGGTCATACGATTTTGTTTCAACTCAAGGAATTCTTTGTGTTTCTGATCTATGAATCTTTGACTAGTATATTTCTTTCGTAATTCAATCTAAAAGAACACCCAGGTAACCCGTTCTTTTGGAACCACCGATACCAATGTATTCCACCAGTGATACGCAGTGTCTCGAAGCAAAGATATGACACATTTAATACATTCATCAGGAGTAAAGGATAGCTCATCGAACACTCGAATCATATTATCAAGTAGGAATTCAGCTCTCTCAGCATCATCATCAACAGTATCTTTGAACTCTTCGGCCCCATATTTTTTGATTTTATCAACCGGAGGCTTATTCAATCGCATCGAATTGTTAACTTGAGGTATCACGGGTATTTGAGGAGGATTAGGCGGGGGTGGAGGTTGTTGAATAGCCAGATTTGTCTGGATATACTGTGTGAACCATTCATTCATCATATGGAAGAAGGCTTGTTTAGCCTCTCCTTCGTGACTACATGTAATCGGCCTAGAATCACCGACGCTGCCCCTTGTGCGGGAGCGGGCACATTACTTTCCACATTATTAGCTACAACTTGATCGGGATCCATTACTATACCAAAACACATTTTAATTGTCAGGAATTATCACGCTATCACTTTTTATAATTATGGCATGTATAGCTAGACTCTCACGCGCTACGTTAGTCCTAAAATCTACTAAACCGTAGCTCTGATACCAATCAAATGTAAAACCCTAACCTGTATCTGTCATCGAATTAGGGTTACGAGGCATTACTGGTCATAACACAGTTCATACAGATATTCATTACATCTCACAACTCAAAATTCAATCACATCAAAGCTCGTAACTTAATCAAATATCGAGTCTTAAAATCATAACATTCAAATCATTACATAATTAAAACATAATCCAACATATATCAAAACATATCATAAACAGAACATATAACAAAACAACTATTCCATTAGTTGAATATCAAACCTATTATTATATAGTTTTTGCACATGCACAAATTAAACATCAAACGAACCATATTTCACTACTAAATTTTTCATTCATTTATACGACATTGGTGATATAAAAACATGATCAAACATGCTTTAGCTACTATATACCTTACTAATGTCAAAGCCATATCTAAGCATAATTACTGAATCAATATTAACTTATTCCATTAATTAATTCATGACTATACCAATTCACATGTTATGCACATCAATCAAAGTTAAATTAACCACACAACATACTAGCCATACCTACACATATACTCATTTAAACAAATATCATTTCAAGACCAAATATACTTATTCTCTTGACAAAAGTTTATACGCATATGATCATATTTATTTGAACCATTTTGAGCACAAATAACACTAAAAGTACACCTAATTTGCATGCTTAAAATACATACACATAACCTGTAACAGTCTGGATTTGACCCTAATCGAATGGTGGTTTCAGGACCACGAAATTGAGTCTGAAAAATTTTTAGATATTATTTTCGGTGTTTGTTATATGTGTATTAATGAGTGTGAAAGTTTCGTAAGAAAATTTTATCGTTTGAGTGTTTAATTTGACAAAAAGGACTTAATCGTGTAAAGTGTAAAACTTGCATACTATAGTGAAAAGTGCTAATGTGATAATGGCTTTTTAATATGATGTACTAAAAGGGCACATAGCCCAATTTTTAAGTTAGTGGGTGGTATATGACAATAGTAACCTTAAGTTATATGTTATAAAAATTATAATTAAAAGGTTAATTTAGTAATTGTTAAATAAGTTTAATATATGTTAAAATAACACAAAATAAAGCCACCATCTTTTTGCTTCTCTCCCGGCTGAATATTAGAGAAAGAAGAAAGCTTTGGATTCTTTTGATTTTTGGCATTTCTAGGCTTAATTTCAAGGTATGTTTTCGGTTGGTTTTCGATAATTTTTTCGTTTTTGAGATCGTTGCTTCGAATACTTCAAGACCCATGCTTGAATTTTTGGTTTTGATGTATATTTTGAAATGTACCATTGATGAGCTCATGAGTTTTATGATGATAGTTAATGAATTATGAAAGATATATGTTAGATTAATATGTTTTGTATTAAGATTTTTGGTGAAATTGAGTAATTAGGACTAAATTGAGAAAATATAATTTTGAGGGGCTAAAAAGTAAAATAAATGAAATAAATGGACTTGTATAGTCCCTATGAATATTCGACCCTTAGGTTGTGTAATGAAATTTTCTGTATTTTGTGTTTTGTGCAAATAGGACTAAATTGTAAAAATGTGAAATATTAGGGGCAAAATGGTAATTTTCCTATTTAGGTGTTTTTGGATTAAATTGAGATGAAATTTACTTGAATGAGCTTATTTTAAATATGTTTAGATCAAGAACAAAGAAAATCAGATTTGGATCGGGGAAAAATGAAAGTTTACGAATAGCCTGTCTTCGTCGTCCGTCGATAGTCGAGGTAGGTCTTTAAGCAAATTAATTTCATAAGAATTGATTATAATCTAGCATATATGTTAAATTATGAACTTGTGGAGTTAAACATGTTAAAACTGAATGTGAGGAAGTAATTTAGCAATGTATGTAATCGAACTCATTGAGGTAATATGTGAAAGTGATATTGAATTATATAGGATATATGTGATATTGGTAAGGTGTGAAAGTGATATTGAATTATATGAAATATATGTGATATTGATAGTATGTGATGTGAATGAGATGACCCAATAATATGAATGTTCGAGCTTCAAGCCTAGCAGGCCTTGTGCCTGTGAAAGATTATCAAGCTTATTGCCTAGCAGGCATTGTGCCGGTAAAAGTTTATCAGGCTTATTGCCTAGCAGGCCTCGTGCCGATGATTTATATTGGGCTTTGAGCCTAGCAGGCCTTGTGCCGGTGATCTTTATCGGGCTTAATGCCTAGCAGGCCTTGTGTCGGTGAATTATATCGGGCTTATTGCCTAGTAGGCTAAATGCCGGTGTTCAAACTTTGGACCTTGAGTCTAGCAGATCTAGTGCCAGTATGTGAGATTAGGGCAAATGCCTAGCAGGTTTTATACCGATGAGTTGAAATTCCAAGCTTAGATTATGTACTAGTAAAGCCAATGAAATGAATCAAGTGAGCCTAAGCATTTGAAAATGAATTTGTTAATTCGGCTACAAGGTATGTGCTATTCATATTCATGTATTATACATATATATATGTGATGATAATAAGTAAATGAATTGGTGAAGGAAATGTGATATACAATTGGTAGATGCAAATTGTGTATAAACTATGCCATGAGGAAATTGGTTATATGAAAGCATAAAGTGGTTAAAGGTATTCGTATAAGTATATTGATATGAATGATACTAATTGATCCTGTATATTCAGCCTTATGCTTATGTTTACGTGACATATTGGGATTACTTTGATGCCATGTATACGAATGTATGAAATGTCAAATGGATATATATATGTGAATATATTTCCTTTTATGTGAAATTACTAAGTGTAAAGTATATACTTATTGTATATACATATATATGTGATCCTATTGAATTATGTGTATTGAAAATATGAGTAGTTGGAAAAGAGTATTTAATCTATATGTGAATTATATGATGAGATTATAAATTGAAGTCTAAAGGTAAAATAGTGATGATGGTTAAGCTAAATGAGCCTTAGGATTCGACATTAGTAGATCATTTAAGTACTAAGCTTTGAAATATTGATATTAGATGCTTGGATATATGAGAGTTTAAATGAACATGTGTTTATGTAATTAAAGAGGTAATTCGGATGTACACAGCCCTTTACTTGTTCAAATATTTATGTGAACTTATTGAGTTTCATGCATGTGTATTATGAATATATTATAAAGAAAGGATGTTTTATATTTTGAATTTGAGGCTGAGTTGGTAAGTTGTATACTAATGGTAAGGAAATGATAAGTGTTATGTTAAGTGAGGTAAAAGCATTCGGTTTTGAAGGACTTTCGAGTTAAGTTGTTTTATTCAATGTTATTACTTGATTGTTTTAATATGTTAGAATGTCCAATTGGTATATTATGATTGCTTAAGACTTACTAAGCTAAATTAGCTTACTCCGTGTGTTCATCGTTCTGTTTTATAGATTTTGATCAAGCTAAGAGCTCAGGGGATCGTCATCAAAGTCATCCACACTATCAACCTATTTTGGTACTTTTGAGTTTGGATTTTAAACTAAAGGCATGTATAGGCTAGACTAATTTTTGAGCTATGAATTTGTTCTTGTATATATTAGCCATGCGAAAATGGCTTAACTTGGATCATTAGAATTATACTTGGCTTTATGAGTTCGTGATTGAGTGTTTAATGTGTTTGGTTATATCAATTTGATTATGACTTAATTATATGTAGTATATGATTGCTATATTTCATAAATAATGTGGTGTATGAGTTGATATATGTATATGATGGATATGGCAAGTATGTTCTGATTAGTTGTAATGGATAGTTAAAAGAATATGATATGAAGTTCAGGTATACTAATATGTATATCTGACTTAGGTGTACAATGAGATGTTGTTTGTGTTTTAATGTTTCTTTTAATTTAATGGTTGAATTATGGTATTTTGGTCTTTATTACTTTCGGCCATGGCATTTAAGCACCATGGTAGTGTATTTCATAATGAGATTGTGCGTGTGACAATAGCATGATTGATTTATGTTATACATGTCAGGCATAGGATCAAGTATTTAGCTCACCTTAGAAATATATCTTATTGTATATCACGTGTGTGTTGGATATTCATATGACTTGACCAAAATGTTGAGGTGGTTGACAAATATGGTTCTATTATGCATGTTTGATAAATCATGAATGGAAAGTTCATTATGTAGTAGTTGGTTATATTTATGTAATTTGAAACAATAAGGTTGAAGTTGGGAAATGATTAGTACCATATTCGAATGTTTTTGGATTAATGATTGATGAGGATTTACTGTGAAGTGATTAACTGAAACATGAATTGAGAAGATAGTATTATAACGAAATTTGCATATTCGGTTATGTTCTTATAAATAAATTGAGACGTACTTTACTGAGATGAGTTTATTTAGTTTATTTGAATATGATTGAACAAGATACCATGCAACTATACATATGTATATTTATATTTAGTGATTTCTATTTATTTTTTTAGAAAAGCCATTACAAGCATGTATATATTCGGCTAATGTGGTTTAAAAGATCAAGTGGATAGTATTCATTGTTAATTATATTGATGAGTTATTTGTGAATTTCATTAAAGGGATTAAATTTTTGTATGTTATTATCTAAGCATATTCGTGTTGTTTAATTTGCTTTCGGATGAGACTATGTGAACAGTAATTGTTTATGGCTACTTGTGTTTTGTTCGGTAATGCCTTACAACCCAATCCGGCGACAGACAGGGGTTAAGGGTGTTACATAACCAATCACTTAACTACATATTCGAGCATCCAAGATAACTTCAATACATAATATAAACCATATCACATACTCATTAATATGAGTTTAATACTTTAGCCGAATATACTTATACACATTATTCACCATTTCTAAACCATTTCACCAATACAAATATACATTTCAAATTGACTCAAAGTAACGATATCAAATTGTCAAATATTCATAGTATAACATAGTCCACACAAAATGAATACAACCAATTTTATTATTAACATATAACTAAACAATTAACTACATGATTAAATCACCATTGTCGAACCACAATTTAGATTAAAACCATTATCTATATTTAAAAATTAAGCTAATACATGACCGAAAATCACTATCATTAGCATCAAGATCAAGCCATTTTCGCATGGCTAAATATATACAAATTTCAAGACGAACCAAAACAAATGCTAGCCTATACATGCCATAGGTTCGAAGTTCAAGCTTTTAAAATACCAAAATAGCGATCGATAGTGTGACATATTTCCTTGACGATCCCCAAGCTCGTAACTAGTTTCCAAAATCTATAAACATCAATCGAACACACACACATTAAGCTTGGATAGCTTAGTAAGTCATAAGCAAATAAATCATCAAATGAACATTAGCATTATAATATCAACTTGACCGAAATAAACTATCTCATGTACACGTAAATCACTCTTTTAAACCTGCATAATTATATCATCATCTCAAGTACTATACTTACCTTATTTTCAAGAACATTTAACTTCATACATACCTGAACCATTTCACTTAATTTCACATTCGATCTTAACTCGACATTGCCCGTTAAACCATTTTGAATCAATGAGGATACTTGGGTGGCTCGAAAAGCTCATACAATGCCAATGTCCCAGACGAGGTCTTACATGTAATCAAATATCGATGCCACTATCCCAGACAGGGTCTTACACTAAATCATATACGATGCTAATGTCCCAAACATGGTCTTACACGTAATCTCAAATCGATGGCAACATCCCAGATGCGGTCTTACACGAAATCATATACTGGAATCCGATGTAATGGCATATGTATCCTAACTATTCCTATGGTTTGTACAGGGCTTTTGGACGCCGTAATTCGATCAATTCATGCTCGAAACAAATCATTTCATGCTAAATTCAATTCGGCAATGTAGTTTTACATATATACAATTCAATTCAGCTATGTACAAAATAAATACATTCAACTTAACATCATTTATTCACTTACGAACTTACCTCGTTCGGAGATGAATAAACCGGGACAACTATTCGACAACTTTTGTTTTCCTTCGATCCAAATCCAATTTCCTTTTTTCCTGATCTAAATAAATACAAATTTGACTTGTTTAATCACATATTTATTCAAATTCATCCAAAACACATAAATGGGTAAATTGCACTTTAGCCCCTAACATTTTACATTTTTCACAATTTAGTCCCTATTTCACAAAACACAAAATATTCAAAATTTCACCACACCCAAGCATAACCAGATTTTACTTAGGTCTCTAGTAGCCCAATTCTTTTATTTATTTCACATTTGGACCCCTAAATTTTCAAATTTCACAATTTAATCCTTAATACAAATTTTTACCAAAAATCACTTAATTAAACATGATAATCTATCAACATATATTTATTTTTCATCATCAAACAACAAAAACCACAAGCTATCAACAATGGCAAATCACAAAATCCACAACCAATTCAAAAATTCAAGTATGGGCTAGCTAGTATTCGAAGCAACGATCTCAAAATGTAAAAATTATTAAAAACCGACCTAAACACATACCTTAATCAAGCTTGTACAAGGTGAATGTAATAGCCTGACTTAGGGCCTAGTCGGAATAGTGGTGCAAGACCCCGAATCTAAAGAAGAAATATGTGTTTAAATGATTTTATAAGGCTTATGAGGTATTTGCATGGTTGTGTGAAAATTTCATGAAGGAATTTTATTAATTAGTGAACAAATTGTCCATTAGGACTAAATTGCAAGGATTAGGAAATATGAGATTCTAGAAGGTTTAAGTATGAAATAGAGTTATAAAATTATTAGAGGTCCTTATTTAGCAATTAGACCTTTATATGTTGAGATGGACAAAAATGGACATATAAAGGAAAAATCTCAAGAAATAATCATTAAGGGCATTTTTGTCACTTGGTAAATTACAAAATTAAAAGGGAAAAATAAGCCAAAATCATGTCCATCTTCTTCCTTCTTGGCCGAAAATCACAAGGGAACCATAGCTAGGGTTTATGTTAAAAAATTTGCCCATGTATAACATGTTTGTATTTTGATGTTTTATGGAAGATTATGAAAGTTTTTTGTAGGATAAACATCTTTTCGTAAGTGATTTTCATGAAAAATCCATGTAAGGACCAAATTGAAAAAATTATGAAAATGGTCATACATGAGTAAAATAGTGGAAATTGAATGTTTTTATAGTTGAGAATATGATTCGACTAGGCTTGAAATGCAAGAAAGTTGAATAAAAATCATTTTACGAGCCTAGGAGCAAAAGTGTAATTTTGAGAAAGTTAGGGGCAAAAATGTAATTTTTGCCAAAGTATGATTTATGAGTTGATTTAGTCAATATAATTATTAAACAAGTTAAATTGTTATTATAGATCAAGAAACACGAAGCCTGGACCAAAACTGAGGCAAAAACAAGGTTGAGGACTAAATTGCACAACTCTACACATTTTGAGTACCGAGGTAAGTTTGTATGAATTTAAAGCTACATATTAATTTTACAATTAAATTAATTACTATGTCGTACAATGTACATTATTTTCATGAAGTTGATTGACAATGCCTAATAAGGAAATTAATGAGAATAAGTAAGTGTAAGTCCCGGTTGAAGATTCGGAATAACGAGGATACCTATGTCATAATATAAGACAAGGAAAGCTCGTGTAAGACCATGTCTAGGACATGGCATCGGCATCAAGGAATGTAGGTCCCGTGTAAGACCAAGTTTGGGACATGGCATCGGCACCAAACGTAGATCCTGTGTAACACCCCTTACCCATAATTCCTACCAGAACCGGGCCCGAGGCGTTACTATATTAAAACCACATGGTCGCCACTTAGGCTCATCGTGACTACATTCTTAAGTCACCTCAACAACCTCATTCTCTATTTACGAGGCCTTACTCAAACTCACGAGGGCTCTTGAGGCCTTATTGAAAAATTCTACGATTTTAAAATTTCTCCACCTAAATAGGGACTACACGCCCGTGTAAGGTGAGACACGCCCGTGGAGGTCACCCACGCCTATGCCCTCAACCCGTGCATGAAAACCAAGCATACTGCCAATGCCCCACGGCTAGGGCACACGTCCGTGCTCACCACTCGTGGTGAACACTTATTACCTTACATGGCCTAGAGTCTAGACACATGCCCGTGTGGCTAGCCCGTGGCCTATACTACTTGAAACTGTCAAAGAGACACGGCCAAGGCACACGCCCATGGTCTGGCCATTTGTCACACATGGCCTAGACACATGCCCGTGTGTATATCCACATGAACAATAACAAAGCTATGTGCTAAGCTCTTCTCACCCCTCAAGTTCATACAACATATACTCATTCAACTCATCCATAGACAATTCATATTAAAACATAATCTCACATGGTTATCTACATCTTTTCATATAATTAGATAGCCAATAACCATGGCATTATACAAAATAGATTATCCATCTAAAGGCCAACACATCTTAGCCATTACAACAAAATTCACTAACTTGTCTAGCCCCTATACATGCCATATACAAATCATTGAGTCTAATGTACCAGAGTGTGTTGATAGTGTGGACGATCTTCTGTTTGATCCACGTATTTTGAATCAACCCTTTTTCTCTATAAGACAAGAGAAAAGAAAGGGAGTAAGCTTTGAGCTTAGTAAGTTTACACATAACAATTTAAGCATTCTAGTATAAGCTAAACAACAATTAGCATTGTACTATCAAATAAATTCTCATCATACTATGCTTATTCTTTCTATCCCTTACCACATTTCCAACACATCATGAGTCGCATACTCATAATTATTGACATGCACCCCTGCATTCAATATCACATTTACTCGTAATACATCACATCATTATTTCTCAATAATATATCCACACAGCTAATTTACTCAATAATACATCCACACAGCTAAACCACACCGCTAAATTCTCAGTGGTTTCGCACTTAGCCCACCACAATCAAATTATAGGGTAGTATCACACTTAGCCTACCAACAAAGTAATCATTAGTGGTTCCACACTTAGCCACTAGATAATATACTTAACGTTAGCATCGCACATATCCCAGCTCATTGTCGTTAAGTATTAGGGTGGTATCGCACTTATCCCACCATCAGGTATTATCACTACACATTTACTTGTCTATTTTACAATTCATTCATCCATTCACAATATCTACTACATCCATTCCACTTGAACCGCATCGATTCTCAATCATTCTCAGTCATGCTATACACTAACTAGCATCAACAAATTATAAGTATGAATGCATTATTTACGTATAAACTTACCTTGACACTCAAAAGTATAAAGATGTGCAATTTAGTCCACCACCTTGCTCTTGCCTCGATTTCGATCCGGGCTTTATCTTTCTTGATTTATAATGAATAAATCAACTTATTCAATACACACATTGACTAAATTGGCCATTATCTCATACTTTAGCAAAATTACCATTTTGCCCTAAAACTTTCTCATATTTACACTTTCTCATATTTAAGGACCTCTAATTGATAATTCAAAACTATTTCACACAAATAGCTTCTAGAAGCTTACATTTTGCAACTTTTACAATTTATTCCTTTTGGAAAATTCAACCGTAATTTAATAAAATTGCTTCATGAAACTTTCACACTAACATGCAAACATGGCATAAACCTTAAAAACTCATACATATACCTCAAATTTGTGGTCTCGCACCACTATTCTGACTAGGCCCTAAATCGAGATGTTACATCCTGTGTAAGACCATGTCAAGGACATGGCATCAGCATCGAATAAGGCAAGGATATCATGTAAGTCCATGTCAAGACATGGCATTGATAATTTACTATAAGGCAAGGACCCCATGTAAGACCATGCCAAGGCATGGCATTGGTGATTTCGTAAGGCAATGATACGACGTAAGACCATGTCAAGACATGGCAATGGTAAGTTTCAAAGGAAACATATAAGGAAGATCTCGTATAAGACCATGTATGGGACATGGAATCGACATCAAGTTAAGGAATCCCGTGTAAGACCATATCTGGGATATGACATCGGTATCATAAGGGGATCCCATGTAAGACCATATCTGGGATATGGAATTGGCATCGAGATACATGTTTGACGAGATTGAGTATCCTCCGACATTCTGAGTAATTCAACGGGCAAAAGAGACAAGTATGAAAGAAGTAACAAGAAAGCTAAGTAAGAAAAATAATACAAGTTAAGTTATTCAAGAATGATAAAGAATTCTACTTAAGTTAAGGAAGATAATGATCTGATGTTCATGTTATATTAGCAAAAGTGCTAATCTGTGTGATTAAGTGATACAAGTATCCTAATTTAATTACAGGGATGAAATTATAATGTGGTAAGTGATGAGAAAAAGTAAGTAAGAGTAAGTAAGTTCAAGCGCTTGAGATTTATGTTGCATTAGACTTATGAGGGATGAATTTAATTATAGGCTATTATTGTAGCACCCCAAACCTAGCCCATGAGTCCTGACCGGATCTGGTATGTCACGGAGTAAAATAATTTGAAACATTTTGGGTGTCTGGTGAAAACTTGTTGAAATATGGCTAAGGTACTAAAACGGTGTTTGAAAACTCAGTTGGGATTTTTATAAATATAGTTGGGTTGATAAACCCTTTTGAAAACGGTTGATCATGTAGCATTTTAAAATCGTCAAAGTTATAATTGACTTGGTTTAATTTTTGTTACCCGATGGTAACATCTTTGAAAACCCGTAGACTTATTAAGTTTGAAAAAGTTACTTTTAACCGGTTCACTTAACATTTAAAAACTTCATTTGTAGTATAGCATAAGTGTAACATCCACGAAATTGGGCCTAAGAGAATTGAGCCCAATGGGCCTTAAGCGTAGTAGCGTTTAAATTTTGGAGAATAGAGATGGACTTAAATGCAAGTTAGACCTATTGGATAAGTGATTTTAGAAGGTTAGAGGCTTCTGAAGTCCGGGATCAAATATTGGCTTTGGGGAAATTTTGGTTTTAGGTGAAAAAACCCTAGAAGTTGGCGAGATAGGCCTTAAGAATAAAATATGGAGGAAAATGACACAAGTGGAGTGTGTAGTGTAGTGGCAAAGTGGCGCCACAAGGAAGGAAGGAGGTCCAAGGTTTAAGTCTTGGCTTTTGCATTTGGTTTCTTTTGCTTGGACCTTAGAATTTGGCCCATAGTTTATATTTAGTTGCATGGTTTAGGACACAAGGAGCTAGTTGGTAAAGTGGCTAGCAGTGGATTATGTTATAAGGGAGCACAGGTTGAATCTCAGTGAAGCGAAGGAGTATTTATTTTGCGGATTGACTGACAAGAGTTTGAGGTTGAATTTAAACTCTCTTGTGAAGGATCCCACATCGGAAAGACACAAAGAAGGAAGGTGAAGAGCTAGCTATATAAGGAGCATCCTAGGAGGAGAGTAAACACATCTTGGAGGCATTTGGGCACAAGAGTGGTCGGGCCGGATTAGCCCAGTCCTATCGGTGTGTAACTCTCTCTACTCTAGTTGTAAATAAAGAAATCTTAGAAGTGCCGATCACGGCATTAGTAGCCACACGACGTGCGGCGCGCATGTGGGCTTCACGCGATAGTTGAGGCCATCGATGGTATTCTCACAAGTGGGTTGGTGTGCAAAGTGGCGCCACAAGCTTTAAGTCTGGGCCATTTTGGTCGCTTGGACCTGGGCCCATAGTGGGCCCTCGTGAAAGCGAAGGAGTATTATTTTCTGACGGCCGTTTGGAATTTAAACTCTCTTGTGAAGGGATCCCACACATCGGAAAGACACAAAGAAGGAAGGTGAAGAGCTAGCTATATAAGGAGCATCCTAGGAGGAGAGTAAACACATCTTGGAGGCATTTGGGCACAAGAGTATGAGTAAATTAGCATGATTAGTTAGTATATATTGAACTAGACTAGGTGGAACTTATATCGTGGTCCGCACGACGGAGATGGTGGTGAGTCGCTAGTGGCGACATTAGGCCTAACACTACTTTTCTGGAAATACCCTTGGTGGGTAAATTACGAAAATGCCCTTGGTAGGTAAAATTACGGTTATACCCTTGAGGTTGATTAGCATGATTATGTTGTTTAGTTTTGGCGATTGTAGGGAAGGCTTGATCTTGCATATCTCGGGTTGTGGCTAGTGCTCAAAAGCGTTAAGGAAGGGGGATCTAGTGCGTTAGATCTTGATCTACGGATTTGATAGTCGCATTAGTACCGGTGTGTAAACTAACACACTTACGCTTAGTAATATGATTGATAACACGTGTGATGATTAATGAAAGCGGTGATGATTGATGTGATACCCTAATGGGTATGATTACGGACTCGGTAAGTCGGTATTATTATTATGTGTTTCTTGATGATTTATATGATACCATGGTTGTGGATATATGTATATGGGGTATGAGATTAGACATATTAGCATGATATGCATGATTATATGATATGTATGATTACATGAGTGTGGTAATGGGTGATACTGAGTGGAGGGAGCGGTGATATTTTGTCTTGTGAGCACCGGTGTTTTAGTAACACACTTTGTGACTTTGGGTCACCAGAGGTTTGGCACCTCGGAGGTTTGGTACCTCGGCAACCACCGTGGGTTGGCCCCACTCAATGATTTGTGAACGGTCACATTGTGTCTTTGGGACACGGAGGTTTGGCACCTCATTGCGACTTGTCCTGTGGTTTAACCACGTAAATATGGGATCGTCTCGCTAGTGATTTGGTATCTTCTATATGTCATAGAAAAGGTGATATGGATGGTTAGGATCGGGTTGCATTAATTATGTTGCTTTGTATGATGTGTGTTAGCATGTTGTTCTTGGGAGCGGGATTTACACACCGTACATGGAGCCGGATGGACTCGAGGTGCTCATGCCATCTTGAAATAAAGTTTTGCTCAGGACTTTTAAGAAAGTTGGTACTAGCATAAGTAAAGCAAATTAACTATGTAGCATATCATCAAATTAACTAAATCATCCAAATAAAATTTAGCAACCTTATTACAACCCAAATTAAAAACTTAGAAAAGAAAATAAATAAACTTAACGAAAATAAATTTAAATCCAACGATAAGCATGGCCACCTCGAGTCCTCTCGGCTCCATCTCCATGATCTATTCATCGCAAAATGGTAATGGAAGGGTGAGTCACCAAGACTCGGTGTAAAATCCCCACCGGAAAATACAACTCATACACAATTTATTAATAGACATGCACATGCAACCCAACTAACCATCCATACTCCTTTTCTACCCCGTGTGGTCAAAACCACCGTGGTCAAAACCACCGTGACTAGTGTCACAAAATAAATGATGGGGCCAACCCATCGTGTGGTCAAAACCATCGATGACTATAGGTCACAATTTATCAAGTGTGGTCAAAACCATCGGTGGTACCAAACCACTTGGGACTTAGTCGCAATTTATCAATTGGTGTGGTCAAAACCACTGATGACCATAGGTCACAAATAATCTGATGGGGCCAACCCATCTTGTTGTCAAAACCACTGGCGACAGTCCATAAAAATCATCCCCCTCCACTCATTAATCCCACCATCATCATGCTTACATAATCATATATCATAATCCCATATATTATGCATTCATGTGTAGCATATTATACAACAACATGTGATGGCATACACAACATATATCAAAGATCATGTAATAGGGTACTTACTCGAAATCCATGCTTAAGCCCACAATACCAAATCACTACCACAATGATTAACAAAACAATAATATGGCAAAGTTTACTAATAAAGTGTGTAAGGAGTTTTACACACCTGTTTCTACCAAAATTTCTAGATCCCGAAGAGCCGATCTACGATGCTAGATCCTTGACCCTAAATTCAGCCAATCATCAATCTTAGTACCATAGGCCTATTCGGCCATATTAACTTAATACCAAAGGCTCTTACCTTAAACGGATTTGGTTTCCAAACAACTCCCGAAGCCTTAATTAGCCCCTAAATCCATGGCACACATTAGTTTAGTCATTTAAACAATAAACTTTTATCAAAAGGCCCTTGGCCGAATGATGTATCCCACATTTCATGCTTACCTTAAATCCCGAAAGACCTCTCAATTCTCCTTACGGGCTTCTAGTGAGGGTTACCAATCCAAGACCACGAATAGGTTCGGTTATACATAAAATTGAGGTTAAACCTCATGGTTTCTACTGGCCAAAACAATAATAAAAGAATTACACTTAGAGAGATCCCTTACCACACTCTTGAAATCGGCAGCACCTTGGTTAGGGAGGGGAGATTCGGCTAATCACAAGATGGAATGGCTGGAATTTTGTGAAGAAGAAGAGGTAGGTTCGGCTAAGTAGGAAAAGAGAAGCTAAGATTTTTTTGATGAATTTTGCCTTCTATGGCTAAGGAGAATTCGGCCAGCAACTAAGTGAAAGAAAAGAGAAAACTTGCTAGATGATTTTCGGCCAGCAGCAGTTTGGAGAGGAAGAAAAGAAATTGAAGAATTTTTGGCACTTCTTTGCTACACAAACCGAATATGGATGGCCTCCCAATGGGTCCCATATTCGGCCAACACCTTCTTTTTGGTGATAAATTTCCAGCCTTTAATTATCAAAATTAAACAAGGTTTATCTTTCATCTTTATCTCCTAGCCACTCTTCAACAATTTAAAAGCAAATAAACTACTAACAACTACCCCTTCCAGCCGATTATGTGCAAAAAAAATCAAGCTTTATCTTATCAATTTAAGAGTCCAACATGCAGCCATCACTCCTTTCCATGCACACCAGCTTGCATAAAAAAATAAAACCAAATGCTGCTTCTTTGGTTTGAACCCAGGACCACACTAACGTAGCCCCCCTTACAACGCCCCATGCCATTCCTCCCAATTGACTTTCATGCCATAAAACCATACCATTTATTTATAAAGCCTTCCTAGGCCGATCCCCTCCTTAATGCAAAAGAAAATAAAACTCTTAGGGCGTATACTTGACAGCTTGAACCCAAGCTCCCTCGCTCATCGCCACTTCCAAACTCTTAGTGGCACCCCAAGCCTCTCCACCACATTGTCTTTCATGCTCTTATCTTACCCACAAAATCTGTTAAGGCTTTCCAACTTAGCCGCTTTCTTTAACATCCCAAAAAGCCCAAAAAAATAAAATACTCCCCCTTGTAACTCCCACGACTCGAACCTCCTCCTTGAAGCTCCTTTGGCGCACAAGCCAACACGCCAATTACATCCTTGTGTCCAACTTTTCACAAAATTCTTCTTAACCCCTATCTCCTAGCTCCCTTCTTTTAAATACTTAAAAATAAATTTTTAATTCTAAATCTGACCTAGTTCGGGGTTATGACTAGGCCCTAAAACATGCCAAGAAATCATAGTATTTATTTTTACAAGCATACACATGGGAAATTAATTAAATTACAAATAACCCCTAATTTTGGGTGTTACAGTTCTACCCCCCTTAAAAATAATTTCGTCCTCGAAATTACTTACTAACGAATGGTCGTACATCTTAACTCACCGTACTATGCTTATGCTACGCACTCTAATCTTAATAAAAATATCTTACTTCCTAGGCACAATCTCTAAGTTCACAACCAAGGTTTCAAGCACTTCCCTAGTAAAATAAGAAAACTCTACAATAATTCAAGCAATTAAAGGTATTCCAGAAATAAGGAACGCACCCGTTGTCACAACTGGCACATCTTCCTCCTCGCGACGGCCAACTGCATAAACCAACCTTGGTTGCCTCGCCTCTACACCTTCAGCACCTCGGCCACGCCCGTTACCATTTCCATTACTCCTAGCTGCACCTCGACCCCTCTGTGGTAGCTGGCCATCCCTCCTGAATTGACCACGTCCTTGATCCTCAGCTTGAGTCCTAGCCAACCATGGACAATCCCTTACGGTGCTCCATTGATCCACACTCAAAGAACCCTCTACTTCCACCAAGCATTCTCCGGGTGGGATTTCCGCATCTAGCACACTTGAGGTGGCCATCGAAAGCGAGCTTTGTGGCTCTTCGATTCCCCAAATCTAGCCCTCTTCGCACATTCTTTGCCAGATCCAGACGATCCAAAGCCTCTCTTCATGCTTGTTCCTTTCGTGGTTCTGTCTTACAGACTCCTCGATCCCTTCGGCTACCTTAGCCTTTTCCACTAGGACTGAAAACTCACACTCCTGTTGTGGAGCAATCAGCAACCTCAACTCATCTCTCAGCCCGTCCTCGAATCTAACACAGTGCTCATGCTCGGTACCCACAATACCACGAGCATACCTGCTCAACCGGAGAAATTCAGCCTCATACTCTGCCACCGTCTTATTGCCTTGAACCAGGTTCAAGAAAGCCTTCCGCTGTGCATCCACGTAGCTAGTTCCTATATACTTCTTTTGATAGGCATCTCTGAAGAATTCCCAGGTGAGATTTTCTGCCACCGTTCCATCCCTTACGGTGAGCCACCACTAGTATGACTCATCCCGAAGCAGAGAGAAAATACCCTTTAATTTCTCCTCAGCTGTAAAATCTAGGTCATCCATGATCCTTTCACAGCATCCAACCATTACTCAAGACTTTGGGTGCCACTCCAGAAACTCCTCTAAATACTTCTGCTCCGTTAGCCCGGAGTCATTCAACCATAGATTTGCGGGCTCCTGCACCCGCGCCAGCCTCAGCAACTCATTCCAATACCCGTAATACAGCTTGAGATACTACGTTGTTACCACCCGTCTGATCTTAGAACTCAATTTTTACCGCCGGCAGATCCGGTATCTCATTTTCAGACCCATGTTTGGACCCTGCTGGATCAGACAAGGTCATCCTACCTCTGCCACGGCCACGGGGCGGACATCCACGACCTCTTGAACTCATTCTAACGATTGCATTTATCTGTTTAAGAATTTTATGCATTAGTATTTCACTTGGTTATCCGCGAAGAAATTTTATGATAGGAGTTTTAGAAGTGGTTCTTTCGTAATCATACATGCACACAGTTTTCCATTCATTCATTCAAAGAGACGTTGTAGTTTTCATTGTGATTGTTTTTCCACTACCTAGGGGTATTTTCGTAATTTGTCCTACATGGGTATTTTTGTAATTTTTCAAAAATAAAAATTTTCGGATGATTTTGTCAAAAAGTATTTTGAAACTCTTAATTTCTCAGGGTATTTTGAAAAATTTTGAAATCCGGGGGTATTTCGATAATTTTGAAGTTTAGGGGCATTTTGGTAATTTTTCGCAAATCGGGGTGAATTTGTAAAATTTTAAGAAATCAGGGATATTTTAAAGGTTATAAAACTTTGATGGTTCTTTTTGAGAATTGCATTTTCCAAAATAGTGATGTTGCAAAATTTTGAAAATCAGGGTTATTCTGGTAATTTTGTTGGTTAAGGGCAATTTTGTAATTTTACCACTAAGGGTATTTTAGTAATTTTTTTTCATAACAAGATTTCCAAAATTTGGTTTTAATGTATTTCACAAAAGAAGAATATTTTGAAAATTTTCTATTTGGGAATTTTTCATACGGAGGGTATTTTGGTAATTTTCAAACTAGGGGTATTTTGGTCATTTTTCAAACTGAGGGGTATTTTAGTCATTTTTTAAAAACAAGGTTTTATTACTTCAAAAACAAACGGCTAGTCCTTTCGGTTTTAGTTATCGAGTTTAGCTTTGTGAGTGTGTCATCTCAATAGGATGAGTAGTTACTACGCACTGTGTAGGATTCGAGTGAGTAGGAGGTGAGTCACTAGATCGCTTAAATACTGTGCTCCCACCGAATCCAATCCTAGACATGCGTATAACGATTGCCACATCCCTTGCTCAGTGACAACTCACAGGGTTGTTTAAGGAATTATTAAATCTTATGCATTGTTTGTTGGGGTATGCTAACCTTAGGGTTCAACAGTTTCTATTCTAATGTTCTACGTTCCCAATTTACCCTTTTATCCCTCATCAAATATTCACAAAAATGGATAGAAGTACTTACCTGGGTGGATTGGTGCCAGAGACTCGGTGCCATGCTGTTCAAGCTAAAACAGTTTCAAAACATTCCAAAATATCCCAATAAGGCCTACTAACACAAAAATAAAACGTTTTGGGCCTTGGGCCCCCCACAGCCGAGTTTTGAACTGGGCTCTGATACCCAAAATGTAGCACCCCAAACCCGGCCCATGAGTCCTGACCGGATCTGGTATGTCACGGAGTAAAATAATTTGAAACATTTTGGGTGTCTGGTGAAAACTTGTTGAAATGTGGCTAAGGTACTAAAACGGTGTTTGAAAACTCAGTTGGGCTTTTTATAAATACAATTGGGTTGATAAACCCTTTTGAAAACGGTTGATCATGTAGCATTTTAAAATTGTCAAAATTATAGTTGACTTGGTTTAATTTTGTTACCCGATGGTAACATCTTTGAAAACCCGTAGACTTATTAAGTTTGAAAAAGTTACTTTTAACCGGTTCACTTAACATTTAAAAACTTCATTTGTAGTATAGCATAAGTAAAGCAAATTAACTATGCAATCATCCAAATAAAATTTAGCGGCCTTATTACAACCCAAATTAAAAACTTAGAAAAGAAAATAAATAAACTTAACGAAAATAAATTTAAATCCAACAATAAGCATGGCCACCTCGAGTCCTCTCCGGCTCCATCTCCGCGATCTACTCATCTGCAAAATGGTAATGGAAGGGGGTGAGTCACCAAGACTCAGTGTGTAAATCCCCCACCCGGAAAATACAACTCATACACAATTTATTAATAGACATGCACATGCAACCCAACTAACCATCCATACTCCTTTTCTACCCCGTGTGGTCAAAACCACTGGTGGTCAAAACCACTGGTGACTAGTGTCACAAAATAAATGATGGGGCCAACCCATCGTGTGGTCAAAACAACTGATGACCATAGGTCACAATTTATCAAGTGTGGTCAAAACCACTGGTGGTACATAACCACTGGGACTTAGTCGCAATTTATCAATCGGTGTGGTCAAAACCACCGATGACCATAGGTCACAAATAATCGATGGGGCCAACCCATCTTGTGGTCAAAACCATGGCGATATCCATGAAAATCATCCCCTCCACTCATTAATCCCACCATCATCATGCTTACATAATCATATATCATAATCCCATATATTATGCATTCATGTGTAGCATATTATACAACAACATGTGATGGCATACACAACATATATCAAAGATCATGTAATAGGGACTTACCCAAATCCATGCTTAAGCCCACGCATCAAATCACTACCACAATGATTAACAAAACAATAATATGGCAAAGTTTACTAATAAAGTGTGTAAGGAGTTTTACACACCTATTTCTACCGAAATTCCTAGATCCCGAAGAGCCGATCTACGATGCTAGATCCTTGACCCTAAATCCGGCCAATCATCAATCTTAGTACCATAGGCCTATTCAGCCATATTAACTTAATACCAAAGGCTCTTACCTTAAATGGATTTGGTTTCCAAACAAATCCCGAAGCCTTAATTAGCCCCTAAATCCATGGCACACATTAGTTTCGGCATTTAAACAATAAACTTTTATCAAAAGGCCCTTGGTCGAATGATGTATCCCACATTTCATGCTTACCTTAAATCCCGAAAGACCTCTCAATTCTCCTTAACGTTGGCTTCTAGTGAGGGTTACCAATCCAAGACCCTAAATAGGTTCGATTATACACAAGAATTCAGGGTTAAACCTCATGGTTTCGGCTGGCCAAAACAATAATAAAAGAATTAAACTTAGAGAGATCCCTTACCACACTCTTGAAATCGGCAGCACCTTGGTTAGGGAGGGGAGATTCGGCTAATCACAAGATGGAAGGGCTAGAATTTTGTGAAGAAGAAGAGGTAGGTTCGACTAAGTAGGAGAAGAGAAGCTAAGAATTTTTTGAAGAATTTTGTCTTCTATGGCTAAGTAGAATTCGGCCAGCAACTAAGTGAAAGAAAAGAGAAAACTTGCTGGATGATTTTTGGCCAGCAGCAATTTGGAGAGGAAGAAAAGAAGTTGAAGAATTTTTGGCACTTCTTTGCTATACAAACCGAATATGGATGGCCTCCCAAGGAGTCCCATATTTGGCCAACACCTTCTTTTTGGTGATAAATTTCCAACCTTTAATTATCAAAATTAAACAAGGTTTATCTTTCATCTTTATCTCCTAGCCACTCTTCAACAATTTAAAAGAAAATAAACTACTAACAACTACCCCTTCTAGCCGATTATGTGCAAAAAAAATCAAGCTTTATCTCATCAATTTAAGAGTCCAACATGCAGCCATCACTCCCTTTCCATGCACGCCAGCTTGCATAAAAAAAATAAAACCAAATGCTGCTTCTTTGGTTCGAACCAGACCACACTAATGCATTTTCTTACAACACCCCATGCCATTCCTCCCAATTGACTTTCATGCCATAAAACCACACCATTTATTTATAAAGCCTTCCTAGGCCAATCCCCTCCTTAATGCAAAAGAAAATAAAACTCTTAGGGCACATACTTGGCAGCTCGAACCCAAGCTCCCTCGCTCATCGCCACTTCCAAACTCTTAGTGGCACCCCAAGCCACTCCACCACCTTGTCTTTCATGCTCTTATCTTACCCACAAAATCTGTTAAGGCTTTCCAACTTAGCCCCTTTCTTTAACGTCCCAAAAAGCCCAAAAAATAAAACACTCCCCCTTGTAACTCCCACGACTCGAACCTCCTCCCTTGAAGCTCCCTTTGACGCACCAAGCCAACACGCCAATTACATCCTTGTGTCCAACTTTTCACAAAATTCTTCTTAACCCCTATCTCCTAGCTCCTTCTTTAAATACTTAAAAGAAATTTTTAGTTCTAAATCCGACCTAGTTCGGGGTTATGACTAGGCCCTAAAACATGCCAAGAAATCATAGTATTTATTTCTACAAGCATACACATGGGAAATTAATTAAATTACAAACAACCCCTAATTTAGGGTGTTACAATTATATTGCTTTGTTAGATCCTCATGAAAACTTACTAAGCTATATGCTTACCTCTCTCCTTTCCTTTTTCTATGTAGGTTCACCAAGTTAGCTCGGGGATCATAGACGTCGGAGCTCGGATCACACTATCATCCACTAATTTGGTATAGTAAAGTTAATTAATTTTGAGTATGGCATGTATAGGAGTTTGATCATTTTGGTCATGACATATTGTGAGTTAAAGGCTTGGTTATTAAGATTATACATTCTTTTGTATATGACCATTAGAAGTTGGTCAATATTTGTTAAGTTATATACCCTTTTATGATGATAAGTTTATGCATTTAAGTTTATGCAATGGATGGAATAATTGAATTGTTTAAGATAGTATAAGTGTGTTTATGTTTCAAGGTGGCAATTGGCTTGGAAAATAGCCTAATAATTGTCCACATGGGTAGACACACGGGCGTATGTCTAGGCCGTGTGTGACACAGGGTCAGCCCCATGGGTGTGTTGATAGGCCGTGTGTCCCATGCATTAATTTACGAAAATATGATTTGTCACACGGGTGTGTGTTATGGCCGTGTGCTATTAAAAGTATGATGACATCATAAACAGAGAGCTCCATAGGTAGAGGACACGAGCGTGTCAAGGCCGTGTGAAGGACACGGGTTATAGTCATGGGGGTGTGCTCAACTGTGTGAAATAAGTTAGTGTCGACCATGGGTGTCGAACACGGGCATGTCTTAGAGCACACGGGCGTGTCCCTTGGACAATACGGGCGTGTGGCCTTTGTTTAGGCAAAAGTTTTCAAGGAGTGCCAAAGTTCCCGGATGAATCCCGAAACCTTTCGGATGTACATTTAAGGCCTCAAAGGCTTGTGAAAAGTATGTTATTAGTAAGAAAGAATAGTTTTAAGGTGGAAAGAAATTTTATAGCCCGACAATACATGTCTAAGTAAAGTCAAGTACAGTAATGCCTCGTACCCTGTCCTATCGTCGGACACGGGAAAGGGGTGTTACACCGAACCTAGCTTGTTCTTATCTTTCTTTTTCTTTTGAAGTTTTTGGCCAAAGATGAACACACACATGGCCATTTTAATTTTTTTGTTTTATTATATTATCATTATTAACTTATATTACTAATTTACAAAACTAACCTTAATGAAATAATATAAAAGCTTTATAATGGCTGTCCACTACCGTCCTTGCTATTATTTAATGGCCTAATTTCATTTTAAGGCCTCCACATTAAAAAGAACATAACAATATATCACTTTAATTAATAGCAAGTCATTTTTGCATTTTATACGATTAAGTCCTTTTATCAAATCGAGCACACAAACGATAAAATTTTCACACATATCACATATCATGCTGTAAACACAGAAAATAAAATTAAAATATTTTTTTGACTCAAATTTGTGGTCCCAAAACCACTATTCCGACTAGGGTCTAAACCGGGCTGTTACAAAACTAATATCAGAGCTTGGTTCAGATTCCGCATTCAACCCTTTCAGAGATGGCAATGAGATACAATATCGAAAAGTTTAATGGAATCACAAATTTCAGTTTATGGTAAGTGTAATACCCCAAACCCAGCCCAAAAGTTAGGCCCGAATCTGGTGTGTCACAATGAAAAAAAACATATAAAGGATCTTGTGATTTGTACTAAAATAGGTGTTATTTAATAATTCAAGTTTAAATAGAAACTTTTGATAAAATACTATAAATCTCGAGAGGTTAATTGAAGATTTGATTTTCAAATTCGTGATATTATAAAAAGTCGTGACTTTTAAAAATGACGTTGATAATTTCGAAAGAAACTTGAGTTAAATTATTTATAAATATATTTGTTATAAAATCCATTTGTTAATCAAATCAATTTTGGAAACCGTTATTTAAGATTTAAAAAAAATCCCCATTTAAAATAATTTAAGAAAAATAATAAATACGTCTAAACATAAAGTAAATTAAAGTTTATCCCAAAGGCCTTATTACAACTTTAAAACCCATATAGTAAAATTAATAAAATAAACGGAGAAGAATTTAAAGTTCAAAACACCATTTCTGAAGTATGGCCTTCATCGAGTCATTCATGGCCCAAGTCCACATCACAAAGTATTCCCTACAAGGATTAAGAAAGAAGGGGGTGAGTTACAAGAACTCAGTGTATAACATTCGGGATTTAGGGGCTTTGCATTTAGAATGTTTCTACGTGTTTGGAATGCTCTGTCTATTAATTTGTTATGTTTGGGGGGCCCCGGGAAGGCTTAGGTTTAACTCGAAGCCTTGGCCAAAATTTCTATTTTGGGCACTTTAGGGGAGAGTTAGATGTGGCGGGTTTTAAGTATGATAGCTTGGGGTTTGGTTTCAAGTGAAGTGTTGTATTAAAGTGGCAAAGAGGCACCACTTAGGAGGTAGGTGACTGACACCACAAGGAGTAGGGAAGGAGCAGATACGAGTCGCACAGTTTGCATTTTGGGAATTTATTTTGGGCGTCAGGATGGGTAGTGTTAGATTCGGCTAGGGACCTTGAAGAGTGGGTGTTGAATTGGTCAAATATTTTGAATTGGAGGCCATGGGTGAAAGGTGGGTTTTGACTTGTTCAAGCCAATTCAAATGGAAGGATGAGAATGAAGTTTGGAGGCAAACAAGGGGGGATGAAGGTGGAGGAGTGTGTGGCCAAATTTTTGGGTGTGTTAGGGAAATTCGGTCAAGAGTGGTAGTATTCGGTTTTGGAGATAGTATGTGCTGAAAATTTTGGTGTTTAACAACTTGGTATAGAGAGTTTTTCTTTTCGGCATTTGGTGCTTTTCTTGTTGGTAAATTCTAGTTCTTTTTTTTGATTAGCCGAAACCCCTAAGGTGACTATTGTTCATTCCTCATTTAGCTAAAATTGAAATCATCTTCTCCCCCTCTTTAATATTTTTGGTAATGTAGGTACATTGCTTCACCATCTAAAGCCGAACCCCAACTCTCTTTCCCTCTTTTTCTCTCTTTTTCTTTTATTCATATTTGATTCACATCTCTTAACCCCTCTTAACCGAAACCTCCTACCACCCACTCAATCTCTTTATTTCTTTCTCATTTGTTCTTCTTAGCGAATCATCATTCTTACCCTAAAAATTCATCTTTTGTTCCCTCATTCTTCAAGCAAAAATCCATTCTCTTTTCTTTCTCATTGTGTTGATTCTTATTTGGCCAAATCTTCCTTAGGTGATCATCGTCTTCTTTCATTTTGTTGGCGTTACTCACTTTCTTAATGTTTCCAATCGGTTTCTTCTCAATTGGTGGTGAGTGTTCTTCTTTTCTCTCGAGTTTTTCTCATTCCTTTTGGGTTGTAAAGCAAGGGCATTAACCTTTCATTTTGGATGCTTTGGCTGAATATAGGAAGGGCTTGGTTTTCGTATTTCTTCTGCATTTTGCCAGCATTTGAAGGGTGTAACATCCCGAATTTGGGCCTAGTAGAATTGGGCCAATGGGCCTTGGGCGTAGTAGCGGTTAAAATTTTTGGGAACAAGAGAACGATTTTAATGCAAGTTGGATCTAGTAGGTGAGTGATTTTGAAAGGTTAGGGGGCTTCTATGAAGTCCCGGGTTCAAGTTAGGCCTTAGGAAAAATTTTGGTTTTAGGTGAATAAAACCCTGGGATTTAGTAGGTACGCTTTAAGAATAAAATGTGGAGAAAATGACACACATGTGTGGTGTAGTGGCAAAGTGACGCTACATAAGAGGCAAAGGGGTGACGCCAAAAGGAAGGAAGGAGATCAAAGGTTCAAGGCGTGGCACTTGCATTTCTTTTTGGTATTTTTTCAAAATGGATTTAGACCTTGGCCATAGATTTATATTTAGTTGAGCATGGTTTTAGTCACAAGAGGAGCTAGTGGCTTAGTGGCAAGTGTTGTGAATTGGTTGATGGGAGAGCCTGGGTTTGAATCTCATGGAAAGCAAGGGAGTATTTATTTTGCAGATTGGATGGAAAGAGTTTGAGTTGGATTTAAACTCTACTGACAGAGTGATCCCACATCGAAAAGATACAAAGAAGGAAGGTGAGAAGCTAGCTATATATAGAGCTTTCTAGGAGGAGAGTAGGCATAGCTGGTTGGCATTGGATGTAGGAGTGCTCGGAGCTCGATTTAGTAGCTTCAGACTCCTATCAGGTGTGTATTCTCTCCACTCTAGTTGTAGAGCGGCATATGCCGAAATACCGATGACACAACGATAGTAACCACATGAGCATGGGCGCACACGTGTGGGGCTTCAACGTGATAGTTTAGGCCATCAGTAGTGTTCTTGTGAGTGTGGGCTGTTGGGCCACATGGCTCGAAAGGTGCCAAGTGGGCCTAATGGGCCCGAGGGCCCATATGAGTAAATTGTAAAATTAAGTAGTAGATAGTGAAGTAGACTGTGTGAATCTCAAATATGTGGCTAGGTTTGGGCTGAATGGGCCACATGAGTGTGTGGGCCCACTTGGGCCGAGAATGGGCCTTAGCCTCATTCGCATCATTATTTATATTTAGAATACTTAAGTCGTTCGAGGCGACAATCAACCTTCTGTTGGGTCATTAATACCCTGGTTTATAAAATTATCGAAATACTCATGGTTTGTAAAATTATCAAAACACCCCTGGTTTGCAAAATTACCAAAATACCCCTAGTTTGTGAAATTACTGAAATACCTCGATTTATGAAAGTACTATTTTACCCCTAAATGACAAAATAACTGTTGTACCCTCGTGGCAGTACTAGCGTTTTATGTGTTAATTGTATGATTGATTATGTTTGAGATACACTGCATACAGGAATTAGTTATGAGTAGAATTACCAAACTACCCTTGAAGGTAGGATTACCGGAATACCCTTACAGGGTAAAATGACTAATTTACCCTTGTAGGTAAGGGATTGGCTTATGCTATGATATGACCGGTTTGGCTATGGTTGTATGATTGATATGCTTTTATTACATGTTTAAATGATTGTTACTGAGCATGGCCATTCTGCATACACGTGTAATGATTGAGCATGACATATACGACATATTGCATGGGGTTGGGATATTGATGATCGGGGAAGTATATATCGGTGGCTTTGCCACATTCGATATAATGGCTATATGCCAACTTAAATATGGCTTCGTGCCATCTTGATTATGGCTTTGTGCAATCGTATTTGCCCAAGGCTGTGTGCCGATTATATTACCGTCGCTGATGGTTATGTGCCAAGCATAATACTGTTATTGATGACTCTGTGTCAATCATATTTACCCAGGGCTGTGTGTCGATTATATTATTATTTTGGTGGCTCTGCCACATATATCGGTGGCTCAACCACATTATTTCGATGGCTTGGTGCCACATATATCGGTGACTCTGTCACAATATATCGGCTTTGAGCAGTGTGACTGTCAGCATGTTTGCTAAAGAGGAGTGTAGAGGATGGAGGGTTGATTGTAGAAATCCCCATAGGTGTGTTGAGGATGGACATATGGAGCGGAGTGTAGAGGATGGAATACTAGGTTGGGCTGGGTTGCATTGCATTCACTGTTTATGCCATGTTGTTAGGGCTACGGCCCAGTTCGACTCGTCTAGGCTTCAGCCAATTTCATTACTGTGAGAGCTAAGGCTCAATGTGCTTCTGTGGGCTTAGGCCCATTTATCGTCCGTATAGGGGATTACACATTGAGTTCTCATAACTCACTCTTCTGTTTAATTTTGCAGGAAGTTCCTAGCTTTGCAGATTTGGAGCCGAGATGAACTCTGTGGTGGCCACAAATCGTAGCTTAATAAATTCCATTTTGCGGTACTATAGGTTTTTATATAAATTTGGGTTTTTGTTTTTGTAATAAGGCCATTGGTTTTGGTTTTAGCTTTTAATTTGGTTACTACTTATTAACTTTGAATGCTCAATTTGGGATTTTCTAAAACATTAATAACAATTTTTCTATAATATTAATACACGGTTTACAAACTATAATGGATAAAACTCTAGATTTTCTTAACGTTGATAACTCTTTTCAAAATATCGCATGTCTACAATAATTTAAATGTTGTTTTTCTGAAACTCATTGAGTTGGATTAATTATAAACAAGATTATCGGAAATAGCAACGAAAATGTTTTTGCAAAGAGAACTATAAAACAAATTGGATTTTTCACAAAACCTGATATTTTTAAGAAATGTATGAATCTCATGGAAAGCAAGGGAGTATTTATTTTCCAAAATTCGACTGTGGAATGGCTTCAACAATGTTTTCCAAAATTGGTTTGAAATATGGTTTAAGAAATGTACGTCTTTCTGGGAAGTATGGCACCCAGTCTCCTAAGACCTGAATCAAGTAAGTTCTCTTACCTTATACTCTATTATGTCTTTGAAATGCATGTATTTACAGTATTCATTCGTGATGTGGATGTGATGTATGACTATAGAAATTGTTTGTATGTGTGGTAAAAATCATTTTATACGTTAGATATTTGGTTGTGTGAAGGGTACCAAGATTAAGTTAGAAAGTGTATTAGTGTTATTGGAATCAGAGTGCGCAGCGTGAGCGTAGTATTGTAGGTTAGGATGTACGACTGTTAGTTAGTTGAAAATTTCGAGGACAAAATTTTTTTTAGGGGGTAGATTTGTAACATCCGGAATTTGGGCCTAGTAGAATTGGGCCCAATGGGCCTTGGGCGTAGTAGCGGTTAAAATTTTTGGGAACAAGAGAACGGCGTTAATGCTAGTTGGATCTAGTAGGTGAGTAATTTTTGAAGGTTAGGGGGCTTCTTTGAAGTCCCGGGTTCAAGTTAGGCCTTTGGAAAAATTTTGGTTTTAGGTGAATAAAACCCTGGGAGTTAGTAAGTACGCTTTAAGAATAAAATGTGGAGAAAATGACACCAGTGGAGTGTGTGGTGTAGTGGCAAAGTGACACTACATAAGAGGCAAGAAGGTGACGCCAAAAGGAAGGAAGGAGATCCAAGGTTCAAGGCGTGGCACTTGTATTTCTTTTTGGTATTTTTTTCAAAATGGATTTAGACCTTGGCCATAGCTATATATTTAGTTACGCATGGTTTTAGTCACAATAGGAGTTGGTGGCTTAGTGGCAACTGGCGTGAATTGGCTGATGGGAGAGCCTGGGTTCGAATCCCATGGAAAGTAAGGAGTATTTATTTTATGGATTAGGCGGCAAGAGTTTGAGTTGGATTTAAACTCTCTTGTGGAAGGATCCCATATCGAAAAGATACAAAGAAGGAAGGTGAGAAGCTAGCTATATATAGAGCTATCTAGGAGGAGAGTAGGCATACCTGGTTGGCGTTGGACGTAGGAGTGCTCGGAGCGTGGTTTAGCAGCTTCAGAATCCTATCAGGTGTGTATTCTCTCTACTCTAGCTATAGAGCGGATATGTCTTAAATACCTGGGTGACAGGCGATAGTAACCACACGAGTGTCTGGCGCGTGTGTGGGCTTCAACGCGATAGTTGAGGCCATCGGTAGTGTTCTTGTGGGTGTGGGTGTTGGGCCACGATGGCTGGTGGGCAAGTAGGCCTCAATGGGCCGGGGCCCATATGAGTAAATTGTAAGATTGAGTAGTAGATAGTGAACTAGACTATGTGAATCTCATATATGTGGCTATGTTTGGTGAATGGGCCACACAAGTGTGGGGCCCACTTGGTTAGAATGGGCCTTAGGCCCATTTGCATCATTATCTCTGTTTAGAATACTTGAGTCGTTCGAGGCGATAATGGACCTTCTATTGGTCGTTAATACCCTGATTTGTAAAATTACCAAAATACCCCTGGTTTGCAAAATTATTGAAATACCCCTGGTTTGCAAAATTACCGAAATACCCCTAGTTTACAAAATTACCAAAATACCCCTGGTTTGCAAAATTATCGAAATACCATTGATTTGCAAAATTATTATTTTACCCCTAAACAATAAAATGATCGTTGTACCCTCGTAGTGGTACTAGCGTTTTGTGTTAATTGTATAATTGATTATGTTTGAGATACACTGCATACAGGAATTAGTTATGAGTAGAATTACCAAACTACCCCTGAAGGGTAGGATTACCGGAATACCCTTGCAGGGTAAAATGACTGATTTGCCCCTGTAGGTAAGTGATTGGCTTATGCTATGATATGACCTGTTTGGCTATATATGATTGATATGCTTTTATATGCCAACCTAAAATATTGAGTATCATACCACATATTGCTTGAGATTATGGCTTATATCGTCGCCAATTACGTATAATGGCTATATGCCAACCTAAATATGGTCCGTGCCATCTTGATTATATTTGTGCCAATCGTCAAGGTCAGCCGATGGCTATGTGTCAAGAATAATCTTGTTATTGATGACTCTGTGTCAATCATATTTATCCAGGGCTGTGTGCCGATTATATTATTATTTCAGTGGCTTTGCCACATATATCGGTGGCTTTGCCACATTGTTTCGATGGCTTGGTGCCACATATATTGGTGACTCTGTTATATTATATCGAATTTGAGCAGTGTGACTATCAGCATGACTGCCAAAGACGAGTGTAGAGGATGGAGGGTTGATTGTAGAAATCCCCACAGGTGTGTTGAGGATGGACGTATGGAGTGGAGTGCAGAGGATGGAATACTAGGTTGGGCTGGGTTGCATTGCATTCACTATTTATGCCACGTTGTTAGGGCTATGGCCCAGTTCGACTCGTCTGGGCTTCGGCCAATTTCATTACTGTGAGAGCTAAGGCTCAATGTGCTTCATGGGCTTAGGCCCATTTATCGTCCGTATAGGGGATTACACACAAAGTTCTCGTAACTCACCCCTCTGCTTAATTTTGTAGGTAATTCCTAGCTTTGTGGATTTGGAGCCGAGGTGAACTCTATAGGGCCATATATCATAGCTTAATACATTCCATTTTGCGGTACTATAGATTTTTATTTAAATTTGGGTTTTTGTTTTGTAATAAGGTCATTGGTATTTTGTTTTGGTTTTAGCTTTTAATTTGGTTATTGCTTATTAACTTTGAATGCTCAATTTGTGATTTTCTAAAATATTAATAACGGTTTTTCTAGAATATTAATACACAATTTAGAAACTATAATGGATAAAACTCTAGATTTTCTTAACATTGATAACTCTTTTCAAAATATCGCATGTCTACAATAATTTAGATGTTGTTTTTTTGAAACTCATTGAGTTGGATTAATTATAAACAAGATCATCAGAAATAGCAATGAAAATGTTTTTGCAAAGAGAACTATAAAACAAATTGGATTTTTTAGAAAACTTGATATTTTTAACGAACGCGTAGATTCTTTAACAACCTTTCCATGTGAAATTCCAGATCCGGTTGTAATGTCTAGGCCGGGTTTGGGGTGTTACAAAGGGTCTTTAGGGGACAATCGGATTAGATCAATCAAGGTAAGAGGTTTTATACTATTCATAGGTCGAAGGCCATATTTTCTAACCCATATCTTGGAGGGCCGATTCTAATGTGGAGTTTGTGTAGGGACTTTAGTGATTTATTAAACCAAGTGTAGTAATCTCCAGGATCTGTTGATTTAGGTAAGAATTTCTTCGTCTAGAGTATCTATGTTACTTTCATCTTATTCAATGGCTTAACTCGGTCTTCTGACCAAGATATCTTTTATGGAATCAAATACCAGCCAAGCTAAGGAGGGGATTGGACACGTAGTCCCTACCCCTAAATTCAAGAAGCATGCGGTGTCTGTCGTTCGTGACTTTCCACCGGGTTGTAGGCCAGCGTAGGAGAGGGATAGGCAGATTACTGTGATCCCTGTAAGTGAGGACGTTAGCGAGATCGTTAGTTTAGTTCTTCGGGTTTACAGGTGTGTAATTACCCCACCCCTCCTTAACTGCATAAAAAGTGTATGTGTTATGTTTGAAAGTTGAAACTTTGGGTAATGGCGATTGAGTTACCCACCTTGGGTAAAACCGAAACCCAGGTTAGTGTATTTTGATTAAGCCTTATAACTAATATTGATGGCATGATCGTGTGTGTACACTAAAGATTGCATGTATGACATCATATGATCTATTTATTATACTATGTTGCATGTATATGGTATTCGAGATGTTAATGATATGAATGGGAAGTGTATATCGGTGACATTATCACACTAAATGATGGCTCGGTGCCTCATTATCGTTTTGGTGACTTGGTCACATGGTTATAGGTGGCTAGACCATGTTATATCGACTTTGAGCAGTATGACTGTCAGTATTACTGTCAGTATGACTGCCAAAGATGAGTGTAGAGGATGGAGGGTTGATTGTAGAAATCCCCACAGGTGTATTGAAGATGGACATACGGAGTGGAGTGTAAAGGATGGAATATTAGGCTGGGTTGGGTTACCATATGGTCTATTTTGATATGCTATGATGATTGGGCTTGGCCGATTGTGATATGAGGGCTTAGGCCCATTCGTGGCTTATGTGGACTAATTACACTCTGAGTCGTATGACTCACCCATTTTGTTTATACATTTTCAAGTGACTCTTAATTTAGTGGATTGGGCTGGAATGGACTCGAGGTGGCCATGCATGGGTTTAATCAACTAAACTTTGTTTTATTTATCATTTTACTATTTTTTTGGGATTTTTGATTTGTAATAAGGCCATTACTATTTTGATTTAAATTATGGTTAACTATTAAGACGTTTATATCACAAATATGGTTGACAAGGCATTTTCTTTATGAGATAATGACAAAAAAGGGAGGGGGTTTTCTTCAAAATTAAGTCAATGATCTTATAAAAGTTAAGGGCAACCCTTGTGATTTTGAGAATGTCATATTCTGTGTTTTCAAAATGTCACCTAAACACAAAGAAGGGGCTAATTATAGTTTTACTAAACTTTTAAAGTGCATCACGAAATCGGGGGTTTTAAAAGAGGAATGACTCAACAGTTTTCTAAAGTCCACGTTTTAGTAAATTTCTTCCGAGTGACATGCCAGATTCGATCGTGGTGTTTGGCCCATGTTTGGGGTGTTACAATTTGGTATCAGAGCCAGGTTTAAAAGCTTGGTCTTGGGTTTTGGGTTCAAAACGTTTTCCAAACTTTGGGTTTAAGATGGTTTAGAAAGAGAATACACATGTACATATTTTTTTTTTCTTTCGAAGTGTGGCACTCGAGTCTCCGGCCCAAGTCTGCCAAGTAAGTTTTCTAATTGTTAAGTGATTTGCATGAGGTAGTTATATGACATAGATATATCGTTATGGATGATGGAATTGAGAAACTCTATTGTAGAGATGAAAACCTTTAGATATGCATGTGTCTCGCGAAAATACTACTTATAATTCTATCCTCATAAAACTACCCATTAATAAATAGTGGAAAGAAATACTGACGCATAAAATTTATAATCTGAATAAGACGAAGTGATAGATATGAGTGCTAGAGGGCGTGGACGTGTTGCACGCGGCCGTGGTATAGGCCGGGGTGTTGAGGTTGAATTCTCAGAAGTAAGAAATGAGCCTAAAGGCGAAGCGCCAGCATCACCTGTGGTAGAAGCGGGATCGCAAGACAGGACTGGTGGCGATGATGCCCTGTCTCAAGCAATGATGCATGTGTTGGAGCGAGTGCCTGGGGCAAGCTCTAGAATAGCAACTCGGAAGTCCATCCCTGAGCAACTTCGAGCTAATGGAGATGAGATGTTTAGGGGTATTTTCGGGGTGGCTCCAAATGTGGTTGAGTATTGGCTAGAAGGAATCAAGAGGATTATGGATGATTTGGATTGCATGGTAGAGGAGAAGCTGAAGGGCGCAGTGTCTCTACTTCGGGATGAGGCATTCAGTGGTGGCTCACCGTGAGAGAGGGTACTCCGGTGGATCGAGTTGATTAGGATTTCTTTAAGATGATGTTTGAAGGGAAGTATGTTGGGGCCAGTTATGTGGATGCTCAGAGGAAAGCATTCTTGAATTTGGTACAAGGAGGTAAATCGGTAGCTGAGTATGAGGCAGAGTTTCTGCGGTTGAGCCGGTACGTCCGAGGGATAGTTACGACAGATTATGAGCGTTACGTGCGATTCAAAATGGGCTGCGAGATGAGTTGCGAGTGTTGATAGCTCCACAGTGGGAGAGGGATTTTGCTATCCTAGTGGAAAATGCTAAAATTGCCGAGGAGGTAAAACGAACTGAGAAGCAAAATAGAGACAAGGATAGAGGCAGAGATAAGAGTTATGGACCGTCAGGGTCATTTGGGGTTTTCAAAAAGGCCTAGGGTTGATGGGTAGGGTCGTGTTACAACGCCAGTTACTATTGGGCAATTTTGACAGTGTGCTCAGTGTGAGAGGTCACATGCAGGAGAGTGCTAAGGAAAAGATAGGGTATGTTTTAAGTGTGGGTCAAAGGATCATCTGATTAGGAATTTATGGATGTCTTTCCTGAGGAACTTCTAAGGTTGCCTCCGGATTGTGAAGTGGAGTTTGGAATTGAGCTACTTCTGGGTACAACTCCGGTGTCCATCACCCCTTATAGGATGGCGTCGAAGGAGCTAGTTAAACTTAAAGCTCAAATCTAGGAGCTGTTAGATCGTGGTTTTATTCAACCTAGTGTATCTCCGTAGAGAGGCGGTGCTATTTGTAAAGAAGAAAGATGGGTCCATGCGAATGTGCATTGATTACCACCAGCTGAATAAGTTGACGATTAAGAATAAGTACCCACTGTCGAGGATAGATGACCTGTTCGATCAGCTCAAAGGGGCTTCGGTCTTTTTAAAGATAGATTTGAGGTCGGGATATCATCAGCTTAAGGTCAAGGAAGCGGATATTCATAAGACGAATTTCGAACTCGCTATGGTCACTATGAGTTTTTAGTGATGCTGTTTGGATTGACAAATGCACCAACTGCATTCATGGATATGATGAACCGGTTTGTTAACCCTATCTGGACTGGTTTGTGGTAGTGTTCATAGACGACATTTTAGTTTATTCTAAGACAGAAGATGAGCACGATTCGCATCTTCAGGTGGTTCTGCAGATTTTGAGAGAAAAGAAGCTGTACGCCAAGTTTAGTAAGTGTGAGTTCTGGTTGAAGGAAGTTACTTTTCTAGGTCATGTGGTATCTGCAGAAGGGATTATGGTTGATCCCAGAAAGATTGAAGCGGTGTTAGATTGGAAATCGCCTAAGTCCATGGAGGAGATCCGAAGTTTCTTGGGGCTGGCAGGTTACTACAGAAGGTTTGTTGAGGGATTCTCCTTAATTGCGGCACCCTTAACTAAGTTGTTAAGGAAAAGGGTATCATTTGTTTGGACTGACAAGCAGCAGGAAACTTTGAGAAGCTGAAGAGGATTTTGACAGAGGCTCTGATATTGATTTAGCCTGAGGCTGAAAGAGAGTTCGTGGTTTATTGTGATGCTTCTCACACGGGGCTAGGATGTGTGTTAATGTAGGATGGGAAGGTTGTTGCGTATGCATCTCGGCAGTCAAGACTGCCTGAGGTAAACTATCCCACGCATGATTTGGAGTTGGTTGCGGTAGTTTTCACTCTAAAAATCTAGAGATATTATTTGTATGGAGAGAAGTCCATTATTTACACCGACCACAAGAGTTTGAAACATCTTCTAACTCAGAAGGAGTTGGCAGCGAAGGCGGATTGAGCTGTTGAAGGACTATGACTGCTCGATCGAATATCATCTAGGTAGGGCTAATTTGGTGGCAGATGCATTAAGCTGGAAGGTAATATCAGATTTAAGAGTGATGGCCGCCTATCTCAGTTTATATGATGATGGGAGTTTATTAGCTGAACTTTGAATGAAGCCTTCTTAGGTCAGACAGATTAAAGAGAAGCAGTTATCGGATGATGTCTTGAGGGATCAACTTCTGCAAGTACAGAATGGTAGGGTAGAAGATTATAATTTGAACAGTGATGGGGTTTTGTGTTTCCGTGAGAGGGTTTGCATGCCGAAGGATATTGGGTTGAGGTAGATGAATCTTCAGGAAGAGCATAGTAGCCCTTACGCTATGCACCCTGAAGGGAATAAGATGTACTGGGATCTGCGTGAATAGTTCTAGTGGCTTGGATTGAAGCAAAAGTTACGGAGTTTGTAAGAAAGTGTTTAACGTGTCAGCAGGTAAAAGTCGAGCACCAATTGCCTTCAGGGTTATTACAGCGGTGAAGATTCCACAGTGGAAATGGGAGAGGATCACTATGGACTTTGTTAGTGGGCTACCTCTTACGCCTACTAAGAAAGATTCGATATGGGTGATTATGGATGGATTGACGAAGTCCGCTCATTTCATACCTATTCGTGTCGACTATTCTCTTCAGAGGTTGGCTAAGCTGTATGTTGCAGAAATTATGAGGTTGTATGGGGTACCAGTATCGATCATATCAGATAGAGACCCTAGGTTTACATCGCGATTCTAGAGGGCATTGCATCAAGCATTGGGTACAGGACTGGACTTCAGCACAACTTTTCATCTTCAGACTGATGGTCAGTCTGAGAGAGTAATTCAGATCTTGAAAGATATGTTGAGAGGTTGTGCCATCGACTTTAGAGGTAGTTGGGAAGAGTTCTTACCATTGGCAGAATTTGCATACAACAACAGCTACCAATCTAGTATTCAGATGGCGCCCTATAAAGCGTTATATGGGTGGAGGTGTCATACTCCTACCTGTTGGAAAGAATTGGGTGAGCGTCAGATGTTGGGTCGTAATTGGTTCTGAGACGAGAGGAGAAGGTTAAGTTAATTCGAACTCGCTTGAAGGAAGCGTCGATGAGAAGAATCATATGTAGATCTGAAACGAAAGGAGATAGAGTTTGCAGTGGGTGATCGGGTTTTCTTGAGGGCTTCACCATGGAAAAAGGTGATGAGGTTTGGACGGAAGGGCAAGCTAAGTCCTAGATTTATTGGGCCTTATTAGATTTTGAAACGTGTCGGACCAGTGGCGTATCAACTGGAGTTACCTTTAAAATTGAAACAAATACATGACGTGCTCTATGTTTCAATGTTAAGACGCTACCATTCAGATCTGTATCACGTTGTGCCAGTGGAGGAAATTGAAGTAAGGCCACATCTGTCTTTGGAGGAGGAACCAGTCCAAATCTTAGAACGAGACGTCAGGGTGCTAAGAAGAAAATTGGTTCTGTTAGTCCAAGTCTTGTGGCAAAATCATGGTATGGAAGAGGCGATGGGAGCTGAGGATGTTATACATCAGCAGTACCCTCATCTCTTTTGACCAGGTAATTTTGAGGCCAAAATTTATTTAAGGGGGTAGAACTGTAACATCCGGTATTTAGGGGCTTTGCATTTAGAATGTTTCTACGTGTTCGGAATGCTCTGTCTATTAATTTGTTATGTTTAGAGGCCCCGAAAAGGCTCGGGGTTAAGTCAAAGCCTTGGACAAAATTTCTATTTCGGGCACTTTAGGGGAGAGTTAGATGTGGCGGGTTTTAAGTATGATAGTTTGGGGTTTGGTGTCAAGTAAAGTGTTGTAGTAAAGTGGCAAAGAGGCGCCACTTAGGAGGTAGGTGGTGACACCACAAGGAGCAGGGAAGGAGCAGGTTCGAGTCGCACAGTTTGCATTTTGGAAATTTATTTTAGGCATTAGGATGGGTAGTGTTGGATTCAGCTAGGGACCTTGAAGAGTGGGTGTTAAATTGGTCAAATATTTTGAATTGGAGGCTATGAGTGAAAGGTGGGTTTTGACTTGTTCAAACCAATTCAAATGGGAGGATGAGAGTGAAGTTAGGAGGCAATCAAGGGGTGATGAAGGTGGATGAGTGTGTGGCTAAATTTTTGGTTGTGTTAGGGGGAAATTTAGTCAAGAGTGGTAGTATTCGGTTTTGGAAATGGGAGGTGCCAAAAAGTTTGGTGTTTAGCAACTTGGTATAGAGGGCTTTTTCTTTTTGGCATTTGGTGCTTTTCTTGTTGGCAAATTCTAGTTCTTTTCTTTGATTAGCCGAAACCCCTAAGGTCACTATTGTTTATTCCTCATTTAGCTAAAAACCAAAATCATCTTCTCCCCTTTTTTAGTATTTTTGGTAACGTAGGTATATTGTTTCACCATCTAAAGCCGAACCCCAACTCTCTTTCCCTCTTTTTCTCTCTTTTTCTTTTGTTCATATTTGATTCAAATCTCTTAACCCCTCTTAACTGAAACCTCCTACCACCCACTCCATCTCATTATTTCTTTCTCATTTTTTTTCTTAGCTGGATCTTCATTCCTTACCCTAAAAATTCATCTTTTGCTCCCTCGTTCTCTCAAGCCGAAATCCATTCTCTTTTCTTTCCCATTGTGTTGATTCTTATTTGGCCGAATCTTCCTTATGTGATCATCGTCTTCTTTCGTTTTGTTGTCGTTACTCACTTTTTTAATTTTTCCAATCGGTTTCTTCTCAATTGGTGGTGAGTGTTCTTCTTTTCTCTTGAGTTTTTCTTATTCCTTGTTGGTTGTAAACCGAGGGCATTAACCTTGCATTTTGGATGCTTTGGCCAAATATAAGAAGGGATTGGTTTTCGTATTTCTTCTGTATTTTTCCAGCATTTGAAGGGTCTTTAGGGGACAATCGAATTCGATCAATCAAGGTAAGAGGTTTTATACCATTCATAGGCCGAAGGCCATTTGTTCTAACCTATATCTTGGAGGCCGATTCTAATGTGGAGTTGGTGTAGGGACTTCAGTGGTTTATTAATCCCATTGTAGTGATCTCCAGGTTCTGTCGATTTAGGTAAGAATTTCTTCATCTAGAGTGTCTATTTTGCTTTCATCTTATTCAATGTCTTAACTCGGTCTTCTGACCAAGATATCTTTTATGGAATCAAATACCAGCCAAGCTAAGGAGGGGATTGGACACGTAGCCTCTACCCCTAAATTCAAGAAGCATGCGGTGTCTGCCGTTCGTGACTTTCCACCGGGTTGTGGGCCGGCGTCGAAGAGGGATAGGCAGATCACAGTGATCCCTACGAGTGAGGACGTTAGCGAGATCGTTAGTTTAGTTCTTCGGGTTTATAGGTTTGTAATTACCCCATCCCTCCTTAACTGTATAAAATGTGTATGTGTTATGTTTGAAAGCCAAAATTATCGGCAATGGCGATTGAGTTACCCACTTGGGTAAAACCAAAACCCAGGTTAGTGTATTTTGATTAAGCCTTATAACTAATGTTGATAGCATGATCGTGTGTGTACACTAAAGATTGCATGTATGACATCATATGGTCTGTTTATTATACTATGTTGCATGTGCATGGGATTCTGGATGTTAATGATATGAAGGGGAAGTGTATATCGGTGACATTGTCACACTAAATGATGGCTCGGTGCCTCATTATCATTTCAGTGACTTGGTCACATGGTTATGGGTGGCTAAACCATGTTATATTGACTTTGAGCAGTGTGACTGTCAGCATGACTGCCAAAGAGGAGTGTAGAGGATAGAGGGTTGACTGTAGAAATCCCCACAGGTGTGTTGAGGATGGACATGCGGAGTGAAATGTAAAGGATGGAATATTAGGCTGGGTTGGGTTTCCATATGGCCTATTTTGATATGCTATGTATGAGGGCTTAGGTCCATTCGTGGTTTATGTGGACTAATTGCACCCTGAGTCGTATGACTCACCCATTTTTTTTTTTATACATTTTCAGCTAACTCTTAGTTCAGTGGATTGGGCTGGAATGGGCTCAAGGTGGCCATGCACGGGTTTAATCAACTAAAACTTTGCTTTATTTATCGTTTTACTATTTTTTGGGATTTTTGATTTGTAATAAGGCCATTACTGTTTTGATTTAAATTATGGTTAACTATTAAGACGTTTGTATCACAAATATGATTGACAAGGCGTTTTCTTTATGAGATAATAACAAAAAAGGGAGGGGGTTTTCCTCAAAATTAAGTCAACGATCTTATAAAAGTGAAGGGCAACCCTTGTGATTTCTAGAATGTCATATTCTGTGTTTTCAAAACGTCACCTAAACACAAAGAAGGGGCTAATTATAGTTTTACTAAACTTTTCAAGTGCATCACCAAATTGGGGGTTTTAAAAGAGGAATGACTCAACAGTTTTCTAAAGTCCACATTTTAGTAAATTTCTTCCGAGTGACATGCCAGATCCGGCCGTGGTGTTTGGCCCATGTTTTGGGTGTTACATAGTGTATAATCCCCTTACCGGTCATTAACTGGGCCAAAACCTATAGAGAAACTACTAGGCCGAAGCCTATATAGCATAATCTTGGGCCAAAGCCCATTTACATAACAGAATATATATATATATGCAATGTATGCAACCCAACCCATCCTAGTAATCCATCCGCTACACCACCCGTACCATCCCATCACACCTGTGGGGATCAAGTCAACCCACCCCCCCAAACACACCAATCGCAGGCAAGTTGACATTTATAATATATTTGTGGCTGAGCCACTTGAGTCACAAGCACATTAATGAACAAATTGTGGCAATGCCACCAGGCTACACTTCCTTCATTCAATTTGTCCCAACCCATGCGATATGTAAAATGCAACATACATAATAAAGCATAATATCCATATATATGTACAACAATCATTAATCCAATAATTTATTACAAAGGCTCGGCCCATTTAAGCAATAATAAATTGGCCTGCTTAAGGCATTCTAGCAAATCGACCCTTTAGGGGCATTTTCGTAATTTGGCCCATTAGGGGCATTTTCGTAATTCGGCCCAATAGAGGCATTCTTGTAATTCTCACAGTTTTAAAATGCTGATTTTGACAAATCTATCGAAACAATGTAATTTAAGCCAGTCTTCCCGATTTATACCATATTACGATTTTAATCATAAAAGCGATAACGATCTATTTCCAATATGATATCAAATCTTAAAATCTACGGAATAACAGTGTGAGATTACACACCTGATTAAGGTAAGTACTAGGCCTTCTTGATCGTCAACACCTATGATATCATAACACTCTATTAATCTAACGGATGAGATTTTTATTAATCCAAAACTAAACCAAGCGATTTATAATACTTACTCTCAAAATCGTGAATGACCACGATTTGTCGATTCTCACTGGATGATGGTCCACAACCCGGTGGAAAATTTCGGACCGTCGATACCGCCCTTCATTTGAATTTAGGAGTAGGAATCATAAATCCACTCCTTTTGAGTTCTCTACTCGCCTTTCCTTTCGAATCAGCACCACAAGCCTCCATTGGTTTAAAACTTAGTCAGAACGATATTACGATATAAATATAGATTGTCTAATGAAAAAGGGTTCGGCTTACCACTAAATAAGGAGAGAATATCGAATGATTTCGCCCCTACCAACATAATCAATTAGCCAACCTTCAATCCGATTAACACAATAACCAAATAGAGATATCAAATGGACTATGAAAGAACTCCTTACCTTAATCGATGATAATCCCGATTCCTACAATTGTCTTATGACTAGAGATGATTAGACGATGATGTGGTATTCGGCCACCCTCTATAACACTATGAAAAAGATATTGATCACAACATGAGAGTGATGGGGAGAGATGTTTTGATAGAGAAACAAGATAGAATAACCAAATAATGATGAACACATATGTTCGACTAGGAAGAAAAATGAAAATAAAATGAAATGAAAAGAGGGATATAAGGTCACTTACCGATTCAGTCAAGAAGAGATTGTCCAAGACCAGAAGAAAAGAAAAAGTGAAGAGATGGGATGATAATAGATTCGGTTTTAGAGGAAAATCAAACAAGAAAAAGTGATCTCAAAGTGATGTCGATTTTAGAGAAAAGAAAAGATTGATGAAATGGTCAAAAGAAAAGAATGAATGGATGGAGGATTGCTAGATTGTTCGGCTATCAAAGGGAAGGTGGGCAAAAGATGAGTGTTTCAGCCAAATAAAAGAAAAAGAATGCACAAATGTGCTAGGAGGTTTTAGCCAAAGCAAAGCAAAGAAAATGTTCACTTTGGAATTGGAATTTTCGACAAAGAGGAAAGAGATTGGAAAAATTAAAAGATCACCCAAAATGCTAAGAAGAAAAATAATCACTTAAGTACCAAAATTCACCAAAATGCTAAAGAATTTCGACACTCCCCTATTACCTCTCAAAACAAAGTGTGCACTAAACCAAAAGGGTCAAAATTGACCATAAAACATTCAAAACATTTCCCATGAAAAGGCCAACATGCTCCCTATCTTGCCTTTTTCTTTTGATTCTTTCTTCAATATCCCTTATCTTCCTCCTTACCATAAACCTTAGCCACCTTTCCATAATTTAAAAAGTCCACCTTGCCTAAAATACCATCATGGCCGACACTCTCAATGAATAGCACAAAAAAAATAATCAAAATTTGTACCAAATAGGATTCGAACCTCAAACCATTAGTACACTCCACACACCACTTTCCACCTTTACCAATAGACTCATTGTGCTAGCAAAATGCACACTTATTTCCTTAAGTCTTGATGCCCCTTACCTTCTCCCCCTTAAGTGCATAAACACAAAAAATTACCTATAGCCTAACTTAAACCCAGAACTTCCTAGAAGCCTCGTAACTTTCCAAAACCACCTTCCTAATAAGTCTAACTTGAAATAATGTTGTTCTCTTGTTCTCAAAAATTTTAAATGCTCTCAAGCCCAAGGCCCAATGGGCCCAATTTTGGGATGTTACAATTCTACCCTCCTTAAAGAAATTTCGTCCTCAAAATTTCCAACCAACTACTAAACACACCACTCAAGTTACACCACTATGCTTTCGCTGCGCACTCTGATCTTAATAACACTAATTTGCTTTCTATCTTAATCTTGAAAACTCTTCACATCATCAAATATCTAGTCCTCAGAAGCAAACAGGTATTTATCACTCATTCATAAAATTTTCTACATTCAACCAAAACATACCCGTCTTAATGATGATGAAATAATCCCGAGCCCTATGCTTCTTAGACCCGCATCTCAAACATGCTCTTGACCTCCTCTAGCACTCACCCGGATGATGCCTTCTGCAATAATCTCAAGCCAGAAAGTTTGGACGTGCCTTGACACGCTTCACAGAATGAGATTGCGACCCTGAAGAACCGCGATCCCTTTTCTTCTTATAGTCTACGCACCTAACCCGAAGTGCTTCACCGATTCCTTTAACCTCCTCCAATACCTCCTTAACTAACTGAGTCAGCTCATCAATTCCAGTTCGATCATGAGATCCTGTCTTAGCCATTGGCGATACTGACGCCTCCCTTTCGAGCACATGCCTCGGTGCTGAAGATCTAGCTCTAGCACCTCGGCCTCTACCACAGCTATGTCCACCGCGTCCACATCCTCTAGCACTCATGTTCACTAAATCGAATTAATCTTATTAAGAGTCTTATGGATCAGTATACTATTCAATGTTTATTAAATAATGTTTTATGGAGTATAGAAAGTAAAGTCGTTTTCGCAAAACATATCCTAAAGTCTCAATCTATATAATTTCAACTCCTAAAACTAAAAATTTTAGAGTATTTCTACAGTCATACCACAATAATTTCTAAAATGTAAACATAAACTTTCTTGACCTGGTGCGGGATACCCGTGGTGCCATACTTCCTTTAGAACATGCATGTATAAATAAAAATTTTAAACAGCTTTGGAAAAACGCTTTTGAACCCAAACCACAACTGAGTTTTGCAATCGGGCTCTGATATCATAAAATATAACACCCTAAACCCGACCCAGAAGTTAGGCTCGAATCTGGTGTGTCACAATGAAAAAAACGTATAAAGGATCTTGTGATTCGTACTAAAATAGGTGTTATTTAAGAATTAAAGTTTAAATAGAAACTTTCGATAAAATACTATAAATCACGAGAGGTTAATTGAAGATTTGATATTCAAATTCGTGATATTTTAAAAAGCCGTGACTTTTAAAAATGACGTTGATAATTTTGAAAGAAACTCCAAGTTAAATTATTTGTAAATATATTTGTTATAAAATCCATTTGTTAATCAAATCAATTTTGGAAACCGTTATTTAAGATATTAGAAAATCTCCATTTAAAATAATTTAAGAAAAATAATAAATACATCTAAACATAAAGCAAATTAAAGTTTATTCCAGAGGCCTTATTACAACTTTAAAACCCATATAGTAAAAGTAATAAAATAAACAGAGAAGAATTTAAAGTTCAAAACACCATTTCTGAAGTATGGCCTCCACCGAGTCATCCATGGCCCAAGTCCACATCACTGAGTATTACCTACAAGGATTAAGAAAGAAAGGGGTGAGTTACAAGAACTCAGTGTATAATCCCCTTACCGGTCAATAACTGGGCTAAAACCCATATAGAAACAACTAGGTCGAAGTCCATATAGCATAATTTGGGTCGAAGCCCACTTACATAACATAATATATATATGCAATGTATGCAACCCAGCCCGTCCTAGTAATCCATCCGCTACACACCACCCGTACCATCCCATCACACCTGTGGAGATCAAGTCAACCTGTAACACCCCAAACCCAATCAACACACCACAACTGAATCTGGCATGCCACATAGTGAAAACATTTCGTAAGGAAACAAGTCACCGGTTTATTTTTAGCGAAAAGCTTCTTTGTTTTTGTGTTTACAGAAACACGGTGCATGTATAGTTGAAACCGTTAAATTGCTTTGAAATCCTGAAAGGCTTTTTAAAACTCGTTTATCATTCATAAAGTTAAAATCTATTGGAACCCGAGTGAATTCTTGCTTAGTTAATTTAAAACCGTTTGATTTTGAGCATGAAAAACTTAAACTTTGAAAATCATTTGAGTTAACCTTGTTATTCTCTTGAAAATATTGTTACCCGGTGGTAAGATTTAGAAAGCCCGCTGTGTAGTATAATTTTCGAAACTCTGGTTATCAAGTTATTTAAAACATGTTAAACAGTTTACTTAGAGGCATTTAAAAAATTTAAGCAGATATAATAAAACCCAAAATAAAAATACTAATGGCCTTATTACAAACCCAAATAAAATCAAAATTTAAAATAAAGGTACCCAAACCAAAAATCCAAGTAAAATCGATAATAAATGTCGATGGCCACCTCGAGTCCACGGCTCCTCATCCGCGATCTACGAGTCACACGAAAGATAAGGAGAAGGTGAGTCACCAAGACTCGATGCATAATCCCCCTCCGATTATAGCAACATACTTACACAAGTCATAATCAAGCAAACATATCATGCACCCAAACCTAGCCATCCACAACTCCTTTTCCTATCCCGTGTGGTACCAAACCACTGGTGGTGCCAAACCACTGGTGACCCAAAGTCACGAATAATCCATATGTGGGCCAACCCACGTTGTGATACCAAATCACTGGCAACAATCCCGTTTTATCAAATGTGGGGCCAACCCACTATGGTACGAAGCCACTGGGACGAGTCGCTATGAGGTGCAAAACCTTTGGTGACCTAAAGTCACAAATATCAACTGTGGTACCAAACCACTGCTGGTGCCAAACCATTGGTGACCCAAAGTCACAGATATCATTCTCCCCCCTCCTCTCATGTCACCCACATTAATGCTCATGCACATACAAATCATGCCATCATGCTTAATCATTAATCATATATCAACATAACATAGATAATATCATCAAAATCATGTGCCATAATCACAACCAAAACGGACGTACTCGAAATCCTTGCTCATACCCATAAGGGTACCATATCGAAATCTACACAGTTTTCGGCTTTTAACGTGTGTAGGTTATTAGCAAGTTTACAATGATTATGAAGTGTGTAAGATACACACCTGGTTACTAACACGACTATCGAATCCCGAAAATCAAGATCTAACGCACTAGATTCCCCCTCCTACATTCGGCCAATGGCAATTGTTAGGAAAAAGCCATTTGGCTACACTTGTAAATCCCGAAAAGTTAACGCATCGAATAACAATCCTTACCTTAACGCTTTTAAATCACAGTCACAACTCGAGATCTACGAGATAGAGCCTTCCCCTACAATCGGCCAACACTAAACACTTAATCTTAATAGCCTTCAGCTTTGCAAATCACTAAAAGAAAGATTGAGTCTGCATGAAACCTTACCACTGGCTTACTAAGACTGATTGACAGAGAATAGGTGATCACAATCCACTGCTTCAAATCTCGAGACCCTAGAAAAAACCAATTTCATAGATGAATGAGAACCAAGACAAATGCCAAAATTCAACTTTTGTTCTATGTATGCCGACAGAAAGAAAAGAAAAAGATAACAAAGATTCGACCAAGAGAACTTACCCCTTCCAAAACCGATTAGAGAAGAAGACCAAAGAGATCTACCCTTTCTTAATATTCGGCCAAAGTGTAGAAAAAGAAGAGGGGAGTAAAGAAGAGATCTTCAATGGTTGAGAGGGATTTCGACAATGGTGGTGGAACAATCAAAAGGGGTTTCGGCTATGGCTATTGAAAGAAGAGAAAAAGAGATTCGGCTTTGAAAAGAATCAAGAAAAGAATGATGGACTTGCGGCACAAAAGAAGATGAAGAGAAGAAGAGATGTTAACGGGGTTTTGAAACAAATATGGGAGAAGAGAAAAGAAAAGAATGGGGAGAGGAGATTCGGCTACATGCTTAAGAGGGAATTCGGCCATAGCCTAGAAAAACCTTAGGCTTTTGATTCTAGTGGTACACTAAGGGAAGAAATCGGCAAGGCTAAAGGGGGTTTCGACTTAGCTCTCAACCGAATGTACCAAGGCCCTGACTAGCCAAAAATGTCACTAAGGAATTTCAGCACTCCCCCCAGTCTTCCAACCGATTACTCTTCCTCACACAAGAGTTCAAATTTTGGCAAACTCCCCAAATCACTCCTGGCCAACCATTCAAATCTGTTGACTCTATCCACATCCTCCCAAGAGAGTCCTTCCTAAGTCCAACTCCTCCTTGCTTCTAGCGTCAAAAATAATTAGCATCAAGGGATTTCTGCAGCTCGAACCCAAGTTCTCTTTCCCTTGCTTGTGGCGTCACCACCCTTGTACCTTAGTGGCGCCTCCCTTGCCACTTTACCACTAGGTTATTTGCATCAAGACACACCAACAACTCCTTTTAACCCCTAACTTCCCTAACTACCCCTTCCAAACACCTAAAATAGAAAATTTAGCCATGACTCAGGCCTAACCCGAGGTCATGCCTGGACCCTAAGACACCTTGATTAACAACAATATCAAGCCATTCACATGCCATTATGCAAACATAATAGCCCCTAATTAAGGATGTTACAGTTCTACCCCCTTAAAAATAATTTCGACCTCGAAATTACCTGGTCAAAAGAGTTGAGGGTATTGCTGCCTCATCACATCCTCTAGTTCCCACGTAACTTCTTCCACGCCATGATTTCGCCATAATACCCTCACCAATGGAACTGATTTCTTGCGTAAAACCTTCACATCCCGATATAGAATCTATACTGGTTCCTCTTTCATGGTCAAATCTGGGCTCACCTCAATTTCCTCCATCGATACAACATGCGATGGATCTGAACGGTAGCGCCTCAGCATGGAAACGTGGAATACATCATGTATTTGACTCAATTCTGCTGGCAACTCGAGCTGATAAGCTACTGGTCCCACTCGTCTCAACACCTTATATGGGCTAATAAACCTCGGGCTTAGCTTGTCTTTTCTTCCAAATATCAGTACTTTCTTCCATGGCAAGACCTTCAGAAAAACCCTGTCACCCACTGCAAACTCAATATCTCTCCGCTTAAGATCGGCATATGACTTTTGCCTGTCCGAAGCTTCCTTTAGACTAGCCTGAATCAACTTGACCTTATCCTCGGTCTCAGCAACCAACTCCAGTCCCAACATCTGCTGCTCACCCAACTGGCAGTAGTCTATGCACATCCGCATTGTACTATCCTTCTTCTTAACAAAGAGCACTGGAGCTCCCCAAGGCGAAACACTTGGCCGGATAAAACCCGGTCCAATAACTCCTGAATCTGAGCCTTCAGCTCCACCAATTCCTTTGGCGCCATTCTATACGGGGCAATAGACACTGGTGTAGTTCCGAGTAACAGATCTATATCGAATTCAACTTCCTGATCTGGAGGCAGACCCTGAAGTTCTTCTGGAAATACGTCAGTAAATTCCTTCACTGTTTGGACATTCTCTACGGCTGACTCTTTGGACTCCAAGGCGCACACATAAACCATAAACGCCTCACAACCCTTCCTTACCATCTTCTCATCTTCCAAAGCAGACACCACGTTGGATAGATAATCTCTTCTATTACCTATCATCACCATTTCTTCACCCTCAACCGTTTTCAAAACGATGCGCTTAGCCGCGCAATCCAAACTTGCTTGGTACTTCACCAGCCAGTCTATCCCAAGGATCAGATCGAACTCCCCAAACGGCAGTTCCATCAGATCAGCCACAAATACTACCCCTTGGAGTTCTAGGGGTACATCCCTATACAGCTTATTTACTTTTATAGAGTGACCTAAAGGGCTAATTACTGTCATCTCCCTAGAAGTAGTCTCACAGTCTAGGTTCATGGTCTCTACTATGTTACTGGCAACATACGAATGTGTCGAACCCACATCTATCAAAAGCAGTATATGGTAATCCAAAGATTAAGAACGTACCAGTTATGACGTCCGGTGCGTCGCCTTCCTCTCGACGCCTCGTTGCATATACCAGTCCAGGCTGTCTTGCCTCAGTGTTGCCTGTACCTTTGCCCGTTGTTCCCCGGCCCCGACCAAAACTATTACCTCCTCTACCAGAACCACGACCCCTCTGCGGTTGCGGTCCCTCGTTCCTAAACTAAGCACGACCCTAACCCTCAGACTGAATCCTGGCTAACTTCCGTGGACAGTCCCTCACACGATGATCCAGCGACCCACACTCAAAACATCCTTTGCCACCGATCCAACATCCTCCCCAATGAGATTTTCCACACCGATTACACTGTGCTGGTCCTTGATTAGCAGCAACAGGTCTCCCAGACTGATTCGGCCCACCATGCCTAGCCCTTTTCTGAGAGTTTACGGCTGATCCAGATGATCCAAAACCTCTCTTTTGTCTATTCCTATTTGCATTCTGTCTCACAGATTCCTTGACCCCTTCGGCTACCTTAGCCTTTTCTACCAACACAGCAAACTCCTGCTCCTACTGTGGAGCAATCAGCAATCTCAGCTCATCCCCCAGTCCGTCCTCGAACTTGACACATTGCTCATGCTCCGTAGCCACAATACCTTGAGCATACCGGCTCAACCTTAAAAATTCTGCCTCGTACTCTGCTACGGACTTACTCCCCTAAACCAGCCTTAGAAATGCCTTCCTCTGCGCATCAATATAACTGGTCCCAACATACTTCTTCTGATAAGCCGCCTTGAAATAATCTCAAGTGAGATCATCCACTGCAGCACTATCCCGAACCGTGAGCCACCACTGGTATGACTCATCTCGGAGAAGCGACACTACCCCTTTCAATTTTTCCTCAGCCATCAGATCCAAATCGTCCATGATTCGCTCCGTCGCCTCCAACCAATACTCAGCCGTATTGGGCGCCACACCAGATACACCTCGGAATACCTCAGCTCCATTGGTTTGGAATCGCTCAGATACAGATTTTCGAGCTCACATACCTCCACCTGCTCCAGCCACCCTCTCAAGAACTTGTTGCATCGCCTGCGACACTGCATCATCCCCCGTCTGATCATAGTACTCAACACCAGTAGTCGGTGGTGGTGGCATCTCATTCTCGGACCCTTGACCAGACCTAACTGGTTCCGATACGGTCATTCTGCCTCTACCACGCCCATGCACATTATGACCACGTCCCCTAGAACTCATGTCTATATTCGTGACTTAATCTGCTTTAAAAAATTTTATGCATTAGCTTCTGTTCCACTGATTACCCACGAACAAGTTTTATGTAAAGAAGTTTAGCAGTAGTTCTTTCGATCATTACAAAGTTTTCTTTTCAAGTCTTCTACCCTAATTAAGTGAATCACATTCATTCATCAATAACATCCTCTACACACACTCCACTTGTAGGGGTATTCTCGTCATTTCACTACCTGGGGGTATTTTTGTAATTTATCCTATCGGAGTATTTTAGTAATAAATTAGGGTTAATTTAGAAATCTTTACAAATCATAGGTATTTCAAAAATTCTAGAAATCGGGGTATTTTGGTAATTTCATAAACTAAGGGTATTTTCATAATTTTTTAGAATATGGTTCCAGGTGATTTTATGAAATAAGGGTATTTTGGAAATTTTTAATTCGGGGGTACTTCGGTAATTTTACAAGTCAGGGGTAATTTGGTCAATTTGCAAATCAGGGGTATTTTGGTTATTTTTCAAGTTAAAAATTTTTTTTACGAATCAAGTGTACTTTAGTAATTTCAAAACCAAGGTTTACTTTAGGGTTATACAAAACTAGGTGGCTGGTCCCTTTCGGGTTTTAGTTATTGAATTTAGCCTGTGAATAAGTCCTCTTGGTTAGGGTGAACCATCACTACGCACCAGGTAGGATTCGAGCGAAGAGGAAGTGAGTGACTAGGACTGATTAAATACCAAGCTCCCTCTGAATCCATTCCTAGACATGCGCACAACTGTTGCCACACCCTTAACTCGGCGACGTACTCACAAGTTTATTTGTTTGGTCTTTAAGTCTTATGTAATTTTGTGTTGGGGTAAGCTAACCCTAGGGTTCAATAGCTCCTAATCTACTAATCTACGATCCTGTAATACCTACTTCTTCCACGTACAAATCACACAATGATTAGGGGTACTTACCTGGGTGGATTGGTGCAGGAGACTCGGTGCCATGCTGTTCAAACCCATGTATATTTTCCACAAAACTTTTGAAACCCTCCTTTCAAACATTTTGGGCCTCGAGCCCACAGCCGAGCTTTTGAACTTGGCACTGATACCAAAAATGTAACACCCCAAGCCCAGTCAACACACCACGACCGAATCTGGCATGCCACATAGTGAAAACATTTCGAAGGAAACAAGTCACCGGTTTATTTTTAGCGAAAAGCTTCTTAGTTTTTGTGTTTGCAGAAACCCGATGCATGTATAGTTGAAACCGTTAAGTTGCTTTGAAATCCCAAAAGGCTTTTTAAAACTCATTTATCATTCATAAAGTTAAAATCTATTGGAACCCGAGTGAATTCTTACTTAGTTAATTTAAAACCGTTTGATTTTGAGCATGAAAAACTTAAACTTTGAAAATCATTTGAGTTAACCTTGTTATCCTCTTGAAAATATTGTTACCCGGTGGTAAGATTTAGAAAACCCGTTGTGTAGTATAATTTTTGAAACTCTGGTTATCAGGTTATTTAAAACATGTTAAACAGTTTACTTAGCGACATTTAAAAAAATTTAAGCAGATATAATAAAACCCAAAATAAAAATACTAATGGCCTTATTACAAACCCAAATAAAATCAAATTTAAAATGAAGGTACCCAAACTAAAAATCCAAATAAAAATCGATAATAAATGTCGCATGGCCACCTCAAGTCCACCCGGCTCCTCATCCACGATCTACGAGTCACATGAAAAGATAAGAGAGAAGGTGAGTCACCAAGACTCAGTACATAATCCCCCTCCCGATTACAGCAACATATTACACAAGTCATAATCAAGCAAACATATCATGCACCCAAACCTAGCCATCTACAACTCCTTTTCCTACCCCATGTGGTACCAAACTACTGGTGGTGCCAAACCACTGGTGACCCAAAGTCACTGATATCAATAATAATGTGGTGCCAAACCACTGGTGACCAAAAGTCACGAATAATCCATATTTGGGGCCAACCCACGTTGTGATACCAAATCACTGGCGATAATCCCGTTTTATCAAATGTGGGGCCAACCCACTGTGGTACGAAGCCACTGGGACGAGTCGCTATGAGGTGCCAAACCTCTGGTGAACCAAAGTCACAAATATCAACTGTGGTACCAAACCACTGGTGGTGCCAAACCACTGGTGACCCAAAGTCACAGATATCATTCTCCCCCCTCCTCTCATGTCACCCACATTAATGCTCATGCACATACAAATCATGCCATCATGCTTAATTGTTAATCATATATCAACATAACATAGATAATATCATCAGAAATCATGTGCCATAATCACAACAAAAACGGACTTACCCGAAATCCTTGCTCATACCCATAAGGGTACCATATCGAAATCTATACAGTTTTCAATTTTTAACGTGTTTAGGTTATTAACAAGTTTACAACGATTATGAAGTGTGTAAGATACACACCTGGATACTAACACGACTATCGAATCCCACAAATCAAGATCTAATGCACTAGATTCCCCCTCCTACATTTGGCCAATGACAATTGTTAGTAAAAAGCCATTTGGCTACACTTGTAAATCCCGAAAAGTTAACGCATCGAATAACATTCCTTACCTTAACGCTTTTAAATCACAGTCACAACTCGAGATCTACAAGATAGAACCTTCCCCTACAATCGGCCAACACTAAACACTTAATCTTAATAGCCTTCGGCTTTGCAAATCACTAAAAGAAAAATTGAGTCTGCATGACACCTTACCACTGGCTTACTAAGACCGATTGACAGAGAATAGGTGATCACAATCCACTGCTTCAAATCCCGGAGACCCTAGAAGAAACCAATTTCACAGATGAATAAGAACCAAGACAAATGCCGAAATTCAGCTTTTGTTCTATGTATGCCGACAGAAAGAAAAGAAAAAGACAACAGAGATTCAGCCAAGAGCACTTACCCCTTCCAAATTCGATTAGAGAAGAAGACTAAAGAGATCTACCCTTTCTTAATATTCGGCCAAAGTGTAGAAAAAGAAGAGGAGAGTAAAGAAGAGATCTTTAATGGTTGAGAGGGATTTTGGCAATGGTGGTGGAACAATCAAAAGGGGTTTCGGCTATGGCTTTTGAAAGAAGAGCAAAAGAGATTCAGATTTGAAAAGAATCAAGAAAAGAGTGATGAACTTGCGGCACAAAAAAGATGAGGAGAAGAAGAGATGTTGACGGGGTTTTGAAACAAATATGGGAGAAAAGAAAAGAAAAGAATGGGGGAGAGGAGATTCAACTACATGCTTAAGAGGGAATTCGGCCATAGCCTAGAAAAACCTTAGGCCTTTGATTTCAGTGGTGCACTAAGGGAAGAAATTGGCAAGGCTAAAGAGGGTTTCAGCTTAGCTCTCAACCGAATGTACCAAGGCCCTGACTAGCCAAAAATGTCACTAAGGAATTTTGGTACTCCCCCAGTCTTCCAACCGATTACTCTTCCTCACACAATAGTTTAAATTTTGGCAAACTCCCCAAATCACTCTTGGCCAACCATTCAAATCTGTTGACTCTATCCATATCCTCCCAAGAGAGTCTTTCCTAAGTCCAACTCCTCCTTGCTTCTGGCGTCAAAAATAATTAGCAGTAAGGATTTTGCAGCTCGAACCCAAGCTCTCCTTCCCTTGCTTGTGGTGTCACCACCCTTGTACCTTAGTGGCGCCTCCCTTGCCACTTTACCACTAGGTTATTTGCATCAAGACACACCAACAACTCCTTTTAACCCCTAACTCCCTAACTCCCCCTTCCAAACACCTAAAACAAAAAATTTAGCCAAGACTCAGGCCTAACCCGAGGTCATGCCTGGACCCCAAGGCACCTTGATTAACAACAATATCAAGCCATTCACATGCCATTAATGCAAACATAATAGCCCCTAATTAAGGATGTTACACAACCACCCCACTAAACACACCAATCGCAGGCAAGTTGCCATTTATAATATATTTCTTGCGGAGCCACCAGAAACGCTGCAGTAAAACTTCTTTTTATAATATTTTGGGTGAGCCACTAGAGTCGTAAGCACATTAATGAACAAGTTGTGGCAATGCCACCAGGCTACACTTCTCTTCATTCAATTTGTCCCAACCCATGCGATATGTAAAATGCAACATACATAATAAAGCATAATATCCACATATATGTACAACAATCATTAATCAAGTAATTTATTACAAAGTCTCAGCCCGTTTAAGCAATAATAAATCAGCTCATTTAAGGCATTCTAGCAAATTGGTCCTTTAGGGGCAATTTTGTAATTCGGCCCATTAGGGGCATTTTCGTAATTCGACCCATTAGGGGCATTTTCATAATTTGGCCCATTAGGGGCATTTTCGTAATTCTCGCAGTTTAAAATGCTAATTTTGACAAATCTATCGAAACAATGTAATTTAAGCCAATCTTCCCGATTTATACCATATTACAATTTTAATCATAATAGCGATTATGATCTATTTCTAATATGATATCAAATCTTAAAATCTACGGAATAACGGTGTGAGATTATGCCCCTGATTACGGTAAGTACTAGGCCTTCTTGATCGTCAACACCTATGATATCATAACACATGGTATAATAACAACATAAGGAATCCTATTTTAATAAGCCATGCCAAATAGGAATTTTAACAATCAGCACACAGCTTTTGCACTTTATGCGATTAAGTCATTTTTCTTAATTCGACACTCAATCGATAAAATTTCCACACCAAAATTTTCACACGTGCTCAATCACATATTATAAACACCAAAAATAATATTAAAATATTTTTCTGACCTCAAATTTGTGGTCTCAAAACCACTACTCTACTATGGTCTAAACCGGGCTGTTACAACTGTCCCCCCTTAGGGATTTTCGTCCCCGAAAATCTTACCAGTAAATAGGTGTGGATATTGCTCTTTTATAACGTTCTCAGGCTCCCACGTAGCCTCTTCAACTCTGTGTTTATGCCACAACACTTTCACTAAGGAAATTCTTTTGTTTATCAACTTTTTGATTTCACGTGCCAAAATTCAGATCGATTCTTCACTATACGACAAGTCGACTAAATATCAACCTTAGTAGGAGCAATCACATGAGATGGATCAGATCGGTACCGTCAAAGCATCAACACATGAAATACGTTATGAATCTTTTCTAACTCAGATGGCAACAATAATCTATAAGCAACCAGTCCAATTCTTTCGATGATTTCATACGGTCCAATGAACCTCGGACTCATCTTACCTTTCTGGCCAAATTGAAATATTTTCTTCCACGGAGACACTTTCAAAAACACTTTGTCACCAACTTCGAATTTAATATCTTTTCGTTTCAAGTCTGCATAAGACTTCTGACGATCTGAGGCCGCTTTCAAACTATCACGAATCACCTTTACTTTCTGCTCAGTCTCTTTTATCAAATCAACCCCGTGAATCTTATTCTCACTTAGTTCAGTCCAATACAATGGGGTTCGGCATTTTCTACCATAAAAAGACTCATACGGTGCCATTTTAATACTAGATTGAAAACTGTTATTGTATGCGAATTCAATCAATGGTAAAATCTTTTCCCACGTAACTTTAAACTCAAGAATACAATATCTCAACATACCTTCGAGAACCTGAATGATTCATTCGGATTGTCCATCCGTTTGTGGATGAAAAGCAGTACTGAAATGCAACTTTGTGCCTAAAGCTTCTTGCAATTTCTTCTAAAACCGCAAGGTAAATCTCAGGTCTCTGTCAGACATAATAGATAGTGGCACCCCATGCAATTTCATAACTTCTGCAATATACAATCCAGCTAACTTATTAAGTGAATAATCTATTCTCACCGAACAAAATGGGCTGATTTCCTCAATCTATCAACTATCACCCAGATCGCATCTTTCTTTCCCAGAGATAAAAGTAATCCCGACACAAAATACATCGTGATCCTCTCCCATTTCCACTCAGGAATCATTATCGGCTGTAACAAACTGGATGGAACCTGATGTTCAGCTTTAACCTACTGGCATATTAAACATTTCGACACAAAGTCAGAGATGCCCTATTTCATACCATGCCACCAATAAAACTGTTTCAAAGCATTATACATTTTTGTACTCCCCAGATGCACAGTCAAACGGATATTGTGAGCTTCATTCAAAATCATCTGAATCAACTCTGAATTCTTTGGAACACAAATCCAATCTCTAAATCTCAAACAATCATCACTATCAACTCAAAATTTTGAATCAACATTCAATTCACACTGATCTCGTTTGACCATCATTTCAATGTCACTTTTCAGGGCATCGCAAATCTAATTTACGAACAACGGCTTCACCTTCAACTCGGCCAAAACTAAATCATCACACAGATCTATCTGAGCATTCATTGTTTGTAAAGTACATATAGACTTTCGACTTAAAGCATCAACAACAACATTAGCTTTACCCGGATGATAATCAATCACAAGTTTGTAGTCTTTCAACAATTCTAACCATCTTCTCTGTCGCAAATTCAATTCTTTATGAGTCATCAAATATTTTAAACTCTTGTGATCGATATAAATATGACATTTCTCACCAAATAGGTAGTGATGCCAAATCTTCAATGCAAACATAATTGCGGATAATTCAAGGTCGTGCGTCGGATAGTTCTTTTCGTGCGGCTTTAACTGCCTCAAAGCACAAGTGATAGATTGCCTTCTTGCATCAGGACACAGCCCAAACCATTCAACAATGCATTACTGTAAACTATGAATTCTGTGCTCGATTCAGGCTAAACTAACACTGGCCCTTCTGTCAACAATGCTTTTAACTGAGCAAAACTCTGTTGGCACTTGTTCGACCACTCAAATTTAACATCTTTCTGTAGTAGCTTCGTCAACGGAGTCACAATCATCGAGAAACCTTTCACAAACCGTCTATAGTATCCCGTTAGTCCCAGAAAACTACAGACTTCAGACACATTTCTTGGAGGATTCCATTCTAAAATGGCTGAAATTTTACTCGGATCAACTCGTATTCCCGCAGCTGATATAACATGCCCCAGGAATCCAACCTCACTCAACCAAAACTCACATTTGCTAAACTTAGCATACAATTGTTTCTCGCGTAGAGTCTGTAACACAACTCTCAAATGCTCGGCATGCTGCGTCTCATCACATGAGTAAATCAAAATATCATCAATGAAAACCACAACAAAATGATCCAAATATGGTCTGAATATCCGGTTCATCAAGTCAATAAACACTGCAGGAGCATTCGTTAATCTAAAAGGCATAACTAAAAATTCATAGTGTTCGTACCTTGTTTTGAAAGCAATCTTCGGTACATCTGACTCTTTTACTCATAGTTGATAATAGCCCAATCTCAAATCTATCTTAGAAAATACTGTAGCTCCTTTCAGCTGATTAAACAAATCATCAATACGAGGCAACATATATTTATTCTTTATCATCACTTTGTTCAATTGTCTATAGTCGATGCACATCTTCATAGTGCGATCTTTCTTTTTCACAAACAACATAGGAGAACCCCAGGGAGAGAAACTCGGTCGTGTAAATCCTCGATTTGTCAACTCTTGCAACTGAGAATTTAACTATTTCAATTCTGTCGGTGCCATTCTATACGTAGCTATCAAGATAGGAGTTATCCTCGGTACCAATTCAATACCAAACTTAATTTCTCGGATCGGAGGTAATCCCGGTAACTCTTCAGGAAACACATCAGGAAATTCAAAAACCATAGGCACATATTCAACTTTCTTTTTTGTCACTTTTGTATCAATCACATGTGCCAGATAAGCTTCGCAACCCTTCCTCACATAGTTCAGAGCTTTCATCGCAAATACAATGACTGGTAACCCATTCAAATCATTAGATTCAATTCAAACTATCTTACCATTCTAACTTTTTAAATCAATACTCTTTCTTTTACAATTCACAATAGTATTATGTAAAGTGAGCCAATCCATACTTAGAATTATATCAAATTCATCAAATGGTAGCAACATCAAATTAGCCAGAAAATAAACATCCCGAAACATCAATGGACAGTTCTTGCATACTTTATCCACCAAGACACAATTGCCTAAGGGGTTTGATACTCTAATCACAAATTCAGTAGACTCAATAGGTAGAGTTTTACTTGATACTAGGTTCACACACACATAGGAATGAGTAGAACCTGGATCTATCAATGCAATCACATTAATATTAAATACAGTGAAAGTACCAATGATGATGTTTGGAGATGACACTTCCTCTCTACGCGTATAGCATAGGCTCGGGTAGATGCTCTCGCCTTGGATCTCATAGTTGTATCGGTAGTCCCTCTTTGGCTTCCACTTACATTTTCGGTGTTTCTGGGTAGTCTACCCCTAGCCGTCATATTACTCGATCTCGCACTCTCAACATTTTCTTCCCCAGCTAACTTTGGGCAATCTCATATGAAATGATCTCGTGATCCATATTTGTAGCAAGTTTTATTATTGTACTTTCCCCAGCATTTCTCCCACATGTCATCTTCCACACTGTCTACACTCAGGTTTGTTCTTTTGACACTTCCAACACTTGATTCAGTCGAGATTTGAGTTCTTGAACCAACATTTCGTCTTGCACGGTCTTTACTCGAATGTCCAATTGAAGCATTTGATTGATTGCTTGCATCTCTAAATCTTTTCATCGAAGGTTGAGAAAACTTACTCATCGATCTTTTCTTTCATCTCTAGCCTCAGAATCGGCTTTCTTTTTTTCTTTATTGAGCTTCTCGGCTTTATAGGTTCTTTCAACTAACATAACAAATTCGTTTATGCCAAGTATTCCAACCAACAATTTAATATATTCATTCAGCCCTTCAATGAAACATTTGCACATAGTAGCTTCGGTCGAAACATATTCCCATACATATTGGCTCAGTCTCACAAATTCTCGCTCGTACTCAGTAACAGACATGTGACCTTGTTTCAACTCGAGGAATCCTTTACATTTTTGATCAATGAATCCTTGACTGATATACTTCTTTCTGAATTTAGCTTAAAAGAAATCCCAAGTGATTCTCTCTTTTTAAACCACAGAAATCAATGTTTTCCACTAGTTATAAGCCGTATCTCTCAATAAAGCAATTGAACACTTTATACATTTATTAGGAATCAACGATATCTCGTCAAACACTCGAATAGTATTCTCCAACCAAAACTTAGCTCGCTCAGCATCATCTTCAGTGGTGGCCCTAAAATCTTTGGCCCCATACTTTTAATCCTATCCATAAGAGGTTTATTCAATCGAATCGGATCTGTAACTTGTGGCACGATAGGCACTTGTGGGGGTAGATGTAACATCCTAGAACTAGGGGCTCTGCATTATTATGTGTTGCTGTGTGTTGGCATGTTTTGTTTGTTATTTTAGTGTGTTTGGGGGTCTTGGGAAGGCTCGGGGTTAAGCTTGAGCCTTGGTGAAAATTTTGTTTTTAGGCACTTTAGGGGGGAGCTAGAAGAGACAGGTCTTAAGTATGAATATTTACTTTTGTTGACACAAGAAAAGCAGTGGTAGAGTGGCAATGAGACGCCACTTAGCATGTATAGAAGTGGCGTCACAAGGGAGTTGCAGTAGGGAGGAGGTTCGAATCCCACAAGCCTCACTTTAGAAGATTTATTTTTGCGCCTAGGGAGCTAGAGTGGTGGAGTCGGCAAGGGTTCTTCAAGGAGGGTTGTTCACGAAGTCAAACCATTTGAATGGATGGCCATGAGGGATTTGGGGAGTTTGAACTGGTCAAACAATTTGAATAAGTGATGGGGAGAATTCGATGGTGGAAATCAAAGAGGTAAGTGGGTGTTTGAGTGTTGGCTGAAAGTTGGAGAAGGAGGGGAGCATAATTACGGCTATGTGGTGCATGGGGTTAGTGAATTTTTGCATTATAGGAGTGATAGCAAAATTGAGAGCCTTAGTGTGTGGAGTGTCGACTTTTTGGCAAGTTTTCTTAAGCTATCCTTATGTTTTTCTTCTTTCTTTTCATTGGTTATCCTATCTTTTTCTCCTAAGCTGAAATCATCCCCTTTCTTTTTACATTTCGGTAACTTTGGTACATTCTTCTTCACCAAAACTATAACTCTCTTTCTCGCATTACTATTTCTCTTCATCCTTTCTCTTCAACTGAAATTCTCACCCTATTTCTTTGCTTCATCTTTCTTTTGGCTCTTATGGGTGCTAGCCAAAAATCAACCTTCATTCTCCTTATTCAGTCGATAGATCATTCTTAACTATAGCTTCTCATGTGCTGAACCTTTTTAGGTGCCAATTGATTTCTCTATTGAGGTAGCCAAATCTTCACCTTTCCATTAGGTTTGCTATTAGCTGAATATAGAGCCTCTTCAATCGGCATACTTTTGTTCTTCGGTAAGGAACCTTCCTCTCTTGTGTATTCTATTCGTTCTTTTTCTCTTTTTTCTCTTTGGTGTGGCTAATCGAAGGTTTTGATTTGTATCTTTGGGCATTGGTCATTGGTAGAGGGATGTATTTTCATCATCTTCCCTTCGTGCGGCTTGCTTTAGAGAGAATCTTGGTAAGTGGGTGTTGGCTGACTGTGTAGTGAGGGGGGTTCTTATCGGGTTGTTTGGCCGAAAGGCCACTTCTTTTGCTTACTTTGAAAATTGATTCTAATATTGGTGTTATCTAGGGATTCAATCGGTTTCATAGGCCAACTTTCTAAAAAGTTCGGTGTTCGTGGTCGAAGTAAGAGGCTTCCTTTTGTTTGACACGTATTCTTTCTTTTTCTCTCGTTGCGTTAACCTAGTTTCCTAATTAAAGACCTTTACCATGGATGTGAGTGTGGGTCAAGCTAGAGAACGGAGCGAACCCATAGTTTCGGCTCTTAAATTCAAAAGGTAAGCTGTGTAGCTGAATCTCCCTAGCCCATTTCTTCTAAATTCTTCATAGTCGAAACACATTCTGGTTTTATTTCTTTCTTTCTTCTTCTTCATTTCATATCTTAGTAGAAGCCAAAAATCCCTTTTTCTTCAAGAGGAGATATTCTTCCTGTCGTGTTACTAAGTAGCTGATTATAGTCTCTCCACTCATCAACCTGTTGGTTCGGTAAGGAGTTTCTTCCCTTCTCTTTTCATTTCATCATCCGTATTCTTCTTGTTTGATTAAATCAGATCACTGACTTCAATTTGGGACTATAACCGATTGTAAAGGACTAGTAGCTTCAACATCTCTTTTCGTGTGACAAGTTGTGAAGAGGGCCTTGGTAAGTGGTGTTTGGCCGAAAGGTCACTCCTTTTAGTTTATTTGTTAGAATCAATTTTGATTTGGGTCTATATAGGGACTCAATCGATTTCTTAAGCCAGGTCTGCTAGCTTTCAACTTCTGTTGTTTAAGGTAAGGAATTCCATCCCTTTGAGTTCTCATTATTTCTATTATCTTTCAAAGCCTTAACCAAGTTTCCTAATCAAGACCTTGTCATGGATTCAAATGCTAGCCAAGTAAGGGAGAGGGTTGGACCCGTAGTCCCAGCCCTTAAGTTTAACGACGTGTAGTATCGATAGTATGAGACAGGCTACTGGGTTATGGATCGGCTTTAAAGCTGGATAGACAGATTACAGTCGTTCTCTCTTCCGAAAGTTTTGATAGTATTGAGAGCTTAGTTCTCCTCGTATTCAAGTGTGTAATATTCACACCTTTTCACTATTACTTTTAAATATATTTATGCTCTAGTTAATGCTAAAACTTCGGCATTAGCTGTTCTTTTACACTTGGTGAGTAAAAGCAGACATCAGGTTAGTGACCTTTATTTGTGCTAAATATGAAATTTTACTGACATGATTATTAGAACACTTTGAGCCTGTGATTCATGTTGATATCTGTTGCATGCATACATCATGATTTTATGTTTCACAAGGGGATATGCCATGATTAAGAGGGGAAGTGTTCTGGTGGCTTTTGCTATTTCAACCTGGTGACTTTGTTACAACTATGATGATCTGGTGGCTTTTTACATTTCAGCGTGGTGACTTTGTCACAACTATGATGATTTGGTGGCTCTGGCACACTCTGTTCTGGTGGCTTTTTCCATTTCAGCCTGGTGACTCTGTCACAACTTTGACGATGAGCAGCTAACTGCAGCATGACTGCCATCGATGGTGTGTACCAAAGAGGGTCGATTGTAGAAATCCCTATTGGTGTGATTGGCAGGTACGAGTGGTGTGTAGCGGATGGACATTTAGGCTGGGTTTGGGTTTTGCATCATTTTACATATGCTATCTGACATACTATGTTATAGGGCTAAGGCCCAATCTGATTTCGAGTGGGCATCGCCCAATATGACTATGCAAGGGACAAGGCCCAAATGGTATATGGAAGGGCTTGGGCCCAGGGTTAGTGTTTGATAATTGCACACTGAGTCAATTAGACTCACCCCTTTCTACTTAACATTCTACAGGTGATAGGTAGAATAATGGATTGGGCCGGAGGGGACTACGAGGTGGCCATGCACGATTTTGTTAATAAGAACTTTATTTTCTTTAAATTTTTAGGATTTGGATTTGTAATAAGGCCACTTATAATTTGGCTAAATTTTGATTTTAAGCTTTGAACGTATTAAACACAAACTATGCTATAAAACTTTTTTATAAAAATGAAAATGAAAGTTTTCATTACAACTCGTTTAACAAACTCCTAGATCAATCTAATAAACAATAAGTGTTTTCAAATGTCACCTAAACACAAGAAATAAGCTAAGTAATTTTCTTCTTCCTTATTCGATTAACAATTTTTCAAATGTATTACGAAATCGAAATTCTTAAATGGGACTTAAATAAAAGTTTTTTAAGAAAAATTTTACGATGTACTATAAAGTCTTTCCAAGTGACACGCCAAATTTGGTCATGGTGTTTGGGTCGGGTTTGGGGTGTTACAATTTTGATATCAGAGCCAAGTTTTAAGGCTCGACCATGGGTTTTGGGTTCAAAATGTTTTTAGAAATTTGGGACAGAAATGGTTTAGAAAGAAAATACATATATATGTTTTCGAGAAGCATGGCACCTGAGTCTCCGGCACCAAGTCTATACGGTAAGATTTTCTGACTATATTGGGTGAATTGCATGAATTAGATATATTGTGCTTTAGAACTAAGAAACTTTACTTTAGAAATGGAAACCTTTAGGAATATGTGTGTTTTGCGGGGAACTACCTAAAACTCCATTCTCATAAAACTTCTCATTAATCAACAGTGAAAAAAATGCTAATGCATAAAATTTGTAAATCAGATTAAGACAGAATGATAAACATGAGTGCTAGGAGACGTGGACGTGTTGCACGTGGCCGTGGTAGAGGTCGGAGTGTTGAGGCTGAGTTCTCGGAGGTATGACATGAGCCTGAAAATGAAGCGCTAGCATCACCTGAGGTAGATGCAGGATTTCAAGATAGAACTGGAGGGGTTAAGGCCCTATCTCAAGTGATGCTGCGAGTGTTGGAGCGAGTTGCTGGGGCAGGTACTGGGGTAGTATCTCAAAAGTCTATTCCTAAGTGACTTCGAGCAAACGGAGCCGAGATGTTTAAGGGTATTTTTGGTGTGGCCTCAATGTAGCTGGATATTGGCTTGAGGTAGTTGAGTTGATTATGGATGATCTAGATTGCACGACAGAGGAGAAACTGAAAGGAGCGGTGTCTCTTCTTCGGGATGAGGCATATTAGTGGTGGCTCACCGTAAGAGAGGGTACTCCAGCGGATCAAATCGACTGGGATTTGTTTAAGACGACGTTTCAAGGGAAATATATTGGGGCTAGTTATGTGGATGCTCAGAGGAAAGCATTCCTAAATTTGGTTCAAGGGGGCAAATTCGTAGCTGAGTGTGAGGTAAAATTTTTGCGCTCGGGGGATAGTGGCAACTGATTATGAGCATTGCGTGCGGTTCAAAGATGGACTACGGGATGAGTTGAGAGTGTTGATAGCTCCATAGCGGGAGAGAGATTTTGCCACTCTGGTTGAAAAAGATAAAATAGCTGAAAAGGTGAAGCGGACTGAGATTCAAAATAGGGAAAAGAATAAGGGTAAGAGCAAGAGAAGTTTTGGGTCGTCAGGGTCATCGAGAGGTTTCCAAAAGAGGCCTAGGTTTGATGGGCCAACTCGGGTGGTGAGGCTTGCAACGATGGGTCAGTTTTGATCATGTGCTTTGTGTGGGAGAAGGCATTCTGGTGAGTGTAGAAGGAAAAGCAGTGGATGTTTCAGGTGTGGATCTATAGATCATATGATTAAGGATTTTCCACAAGTAGATCAGGTGCGGCTAGTTGGACAGAGTTTTGATCAGTTCAAGAGAGGAAGACAGCAACCACAGAGGGGTCATGGTCCAATTAGAGGGGAAATGGTTTTAGTCGGGGGTGTGGAGCACTGGGCAGAGTTGCTGGGAACGCAAAGGCAAGACAACCTGGGTTAGTTTATGCAGCCAGACGTCGAGAAGAGGGGGATGCACCGGATGTCATAACGTGTACGTTCCTCATTTTCGGTGTGCCCTTTACTGCATTAATTAATATTGGGTCGACACATTCCTATGTTGCTAGTGTGATGTCTATAACTTTAAACATGAACTCTGAAACTGCTTCTACGGAGATGACTATACTTAGCCCTTTAGGAAAATCTGTAGTGGTAAACAAACTCTTTAGAAGTGTACCTCTAGAAGTACAAGGGTTGGTTTTCCCGACTGATCTGATGGAACTGTCGTTCGGGGAGTTCGATTTGATCTTAGGTATGGATTGGTTGGTAAGATATCGAGCAAACTTGGATTGTGCTACTAAGCGCATGGTGTTGAGGACTCTTGAGGATAATGAAGTTTTGGTGATAGGCGAAAGGAGAGACTACTTGTCCAATGTAGTGTCTGCTTTAAAGGCAGAAAGAATGGTGAGGAAGGGATGCGAGGCTTTCTTAACTTTTATTTGTGCTTTGGAAGCCAAGGAGTTGACTGTTGGGGATGTCAGGACAGTGAAGGAGTTCTCTGATATTTTTCCAAATGAACTTCCAAGGTTACCTCCGGATCGCGAGGTGGAATTCGACATTGATCTTCTTCCGGGAACAGCGCCAATGTCTATGGCTCAATATAGAATGGCGCCGAAAGAGTTAGTGGAACTGAAAGCACAGATTCAAGAGTTGTTGGATTGTGGTTTTATCCGACCAAGTGTATCTCCGTGAGGAGCGTCGGTATATTACGTGAAGAAAAAGGACGGGATGACGCGTATGTACACAGACTATCGCCAGTTGAATAAGTTGACGATTAAGAACAAATACCCACTACCGAGGATTGATGATTTGTTCAATCAAATTAAGGGGGCTTCAGTCTTTTCGAAGATAAATTTAAGGTCAGGATATCATCAGCTTAAGGTCAAGGAAGCAGATATTCATAAGACGGCGTTTCGAACTTGCTACGGTCACTATGAGTTTTTAGTGATGCCGTTTGGGTTGACGAATGCACCAGCCACGTTCATGGATATGATGAATCGGGTATTTCAAACTTATTTGGAGCGATTTGTGGTGGTGTTCATAGACGAAATTCTAGTATATTACAAGATGGAAGGAGAGCATGATTCACATCTTCGAGTGATTCTACAAATTTTAAGGGAAAAGCAGTTGTACGCCAAATTTAGTAAGTGTGAATTTTGGTTGAAAGAAGTTACCTTTTTGGGTCATGTGGTATCTGCAGAGGGAATTAGGTTTGATCCCCAAAACATTGAAGCTGTGTTGGACTGAAAACTGCCTAAGTCTGTAGTAGAGATTCGAAGTTTCTTAGGTTTGGTCGGGTATTATAAAAGGTTTGTTGAGGGGTTCTCTTTGGTTGAGGCACCCTTAACTAAGTTATTGCGGAAAGGGGTATCATTTGTTTGGACTACTAAGCAAGAGGAAAGCTTCGAGAAGCTAAAAAGGATTCTGACTGAAGCTCCGGTGTTGATTCAGCCTGAGGCAGGGAAAGAGTTCGTTACTTATTGTGATGTTTCACACATGGGGTTAGGGTGTGTGGTAATGCAAGACGGGAAGGTAGGGTATATGCATCTCGGCAATTAAGACCTCATGAGGTGAACTATCCCACACATGATCTGGAGTTGGCCGCGGTAGTGCTCGCTTTGAAGATCTGGAGACATTACCTGTACGGGGAAAAGTCCATTATGTACACCGACCACAAGAGTTTAAAATATCTCCTTACCTAGAAGGAGTTAAATTTAAGACAGTGGAGGTGGATTGAATTGTTAAAGGATTACGACTGCCCGATCGAGTATCATCCGGGACAAGCTAACGTGGTGGCAGATGCGTTAAGTTGAAAAGAGATATCAGATTTGAGGGCAATATTTGCTCATTTTAGTCTGTATGATGATAGAAGTTTGTTAGCTGAACTTCAGGTGAAACCGACGTGGGTAAATCAGATTAAAGAGAAGTAGTTATCGGATGATGACTTGAGTGCTCGACTTCTGCAAGTACAGAATGGTGGGGTAGAGGATTATAGTTTGAACAGTGATGGGGTTCTGTGCTTCTGTGGAAGGGCCTGTGTGCCAAAGGATGTTGAGTTGAGACAGATGATTCTTCAGGAGGCGCATAGTAGCCCTTACGCTATGCATCCTGGTGGGAATAAGATGTATCGGGATCTGTGTGAATAGTTCTTGTGGCCTGGATTGAAGCGGGAAATTATCGAGTTTGTGGGCAAGTGTTTAATGCGTCAGCAAGTGAAAGCAGAACATCAGATGCCTTCGGGGTTATTACAGCTGGTGAAGATTCCACAGTGGAAATGGGAGAGGATCACAATGGACTTTGTTAGTGGGCTACCACTTACGTCTACTAAGAAAGATTTGGTATGGGTGATTGTTGATCGGTTGATGAAGTCCACCCATTTCATACCTGTTCGTGTTGACTATTCTCTGCAGAAGTTGGCTAAGCTGTACTGGCAGAGATGTCGATTATATCAGACAGAGACCCTAGGTTTACGTCACATTTTTGGAAGGTGCTGCATCAGGCATTGGGTACAAGACTAGACTTCAGTACAACATTTCATCCACAGACTAATGGTCAGTCTGAGAGGGTAATCCAGATCTTGGAAGATATGTTGAGAGGTTGTGTCATTGACTTCAAGGGTAGTTGGGAGGAGTTTCTACCGTTGGCAGAATTCGCGTACAACAACAGCTACCAGTCTAGTATTCAGATGGCGCCCTATGAAGCATTGTATGGGCGAAGGTGTCGTACTCCTACTTGCTAGTCAGAATTGGGTGAGCGTCAGATGTTGGGTTTGAAATTAGTTTCGGAGACAGAAGAGAAAGTTAAGTTGGTTCGAACTCGATTGAAGGAAGTGTCCGACATGCAGAAATCCTATGCTGATCTAAAGCGTAAGGATATATAATTTGTAGTGGGTGAGCAAGTTTTCCTGAAAGTTTCACCGTGGAAGAAGGTAATGAGGTCTGGACGAAAGGGCAAGCAAAGTCCCAGGTTTATCGGGTATTGAAACGTGTGGGACCAGTAGCGTATCAGCTTGAGTTGCCTTCAGAATTGAAGTAGATACATGATGTGTTCCATGTCTCAATTTTGAGGTGTTACCATTCTGATCCATCTCACATTGTGCTGGTGGAGGAAATTGAGAGAAGACTAGACCTATCCTTTGAGGAGGAACCAGTGCAGATCTTAGATCGAAATGTTAAAGTGCTTAGAAGGAAAACAGTCCCTTTGGTCAAAGTTTGGTGGCGGAACCACGGTTCAGAGGAGGCTACGTGGGAGCCAGAGGATGTTATGCGTTAGCAATACCTCAGCTCTTTTGACCAGGTAAATTTTGAGGCTGAAATTTCTTTAAGGGGGTAGAATTTTAACATCCAGAATTTGGGGCTTTGTGTTTGTTGTGTTTTGTGTCTTTGGTATACTTTACTTGTTATTTGGGTATGTTTGGGGACCCCAGAAAGGCTCGAGGTTAAATTGAAGCCTTGGTGAAGATTTCATTTTTGGGCTTCTTAGGGAAAGATGACTGGGGTAGGACTTAAGGATTTTTTCTTGTGGTTGTTGATACAAGTAAGGAAGTGGTAAAGTGGCAAAGAGGCGCCACTTGGGAGGCAGGTAAGTGACGCCTCAGGGGAGAAGTGAGGGAGCAAGTTCAAGTCACATGGATTGTTTTTTTTGGAGTTATTTTGACATCAAGAAGGGAGATAGTGGAGTTCGGCTAGGACACTTCAAAGAGGAGTGTTGAAAGGGACAAACAATTTGAATGTGTGGCCATGAGAGAAGGTGGGAGTTTGGATTTTTTAAACTGATTCAAGTGTGGGGAGGAGAATGATTGTAGGAGGCAATCAAGGGATTTGGTGGCTTGTTGGGGAGTGGTTGGCCAAATGTGGCTTGGTTGAATGGGTTGTTTGATTTTGGGGTGATGGGAGGAGGGTGTGCCGAAAGTGGTCTTAGGAATTCTTTCATCTTTGGTGCATTTTAGGTTCTTAGGGGTATGTGTGTGCCGATCTTGGTTTTCCATAAGTCACTTGAGTAGAGTGTTAGTAAATGAAGTTAGAAACCTTTTGTCCCTTTTGGCATTTGTGAGCAATTATTTTCCTTCTCTCATTTACTAAAACCGAACCTTCAACCCTTCTTGACATTCTCTTTTCTTTTGATTCTTTTTCTTTCATCTTTTCTCTTTTCAACCAAACCGTATGCCTCATTTATCTTATCATCATTTGTGACTTGCATTTTCTTCTTAACCAAAACTTTTTCTGCTTCTTTTTCTTCTTGTTCTGTTGACCATAGTCGAATCTCCCTAGCCCATTTCTTCTAAATTCTTCATAGCTGAAACACATTTTGGTTTTATTTATTTCTTTCTTCTTCTTCATTTCATATCTTAGTAGAAGCCAAAAGTCCCTTTTTCTTCAAGAGGAGATATTCTTCCTGTCGTGTTACTAAGTAGCTAATTATAGTCTCTCCACTCGTCAACCTGTTGGTTCGGTAAGGAGTTTCTTCCCTTCTCTTTTCATTTCATCATCCGTATTCTTCTAGTCCGATTAAATCGAGTTCTGACTTGCACTTTGGGGCTATAACTGATTTTAGAGGGCAGTAGCTTCAACATCTCTTTTCATGTGATAAGTTGTGAAGAAGTCCTTGGTAAGTGGTGTTTGGTCAAAAGGTCACTCCTTTTAGTTTATTTGTGAGAACCGATTCTAATTTGGGTTTATGTAGGGACTCAATCGGTTTCTTAAGCCAGGTCTGCTAGCTTTCAACTTCTGTTGTTTAAGGTAAGGAATTCCATCCCTCTGAGTTCTCATTCTTTCTGTTATCTTTCAAAGCCTTAACCATGTTTCCTGATCAAGACCTTGTCATGGATTCAAATGCCAGCCAAGTAAGGGAGGGGGTTCGACCCGTAGCCCAGCCCCTAAGTTTAAACGACATGCGGTATCGACAGTACAAGACTGGCCACTGGGTTGTGGACTGGCTTTAGAGCTGGATAGGCAGATTATAGTCGTTCCCTCTTCTGACAGTGTTGATAGTATTAAGAGCTTAGTTCTCCTCGTATTCAGGTGTGTAATATTCACACCTTTTCACTATTACTTTTAAATATGTTTATGCTCTGTTTAATGCCGAAACTTCAGCATTAGCTATTCTTTTACACTTGGTGAGTAAAAGCAGGACATCAGGTTAGTGACCTTTATCTGTGCTAAATATGAAATTTTATTGACATAATTATTAGCACACTTTGAGCCTCTGATACATGTTGATATCTGTTGCATGCATACATCATGATTTTATGTTGCACAAGGGGATATGCCATGATTAAGAGGGGAAGTGTTTTGGTGGCTTTTTCCATTTTAGCCTGGTGACTTTTTTAGAACTATGATGATCTAGTGGCCTTTGCCATTTTAGCCTGGTGACTTTGTCACAACTATGTTGATCTGGTGGCTCGCCACACTCTGTTCTAGTGGCTTTTGCCATTTCAGCCTGGTGACTCTGTCATAACTTTGACGATGAGCAGCTAACTGCAGCATGACTGCCATCAATGGTGTGTAGCGGAGAGGGTCAATTGTAGAAATCCCCATTGGTGTGATTGGCAAGTACGGGTGATGTGTAGCGGATGGACATTTAGGCTGGGTTTGGGTTTTGCATCATTTTGCATATGCTATCTAACATACTGTGTTATAGGGCTAAGACCCAATCTGATTTTGAGTGGGCATCGCCCAATATGACTATGCAAGGGGCCAAGGCCCAAATGGTATATGGAAGGGCTTGGGCCCAGGGTTGGTGTTTGATAATTGCACACTTAGTCAATTAGACTCACCCCTTTCTACTTTAACATTCTGCATGTGATAGGTAGAACAATGGATTGGGCCGGAGGGGACTACGAGGTGGCCATGCACTGTTTTGTTAATCGAAACTTTATTTTCTTTAAATTTTTGGGATTTGGATTTGTAATAAGGCCACTTATAATTTGGTTAAATTTCAGTTTTAAACTTTGAACGTATTAAACACAAACTATGCTATAAAACATTTTATAAAAATGCAAATGAAGTTTTCATTACAACTCGTTTAACAAACTCTTAGATCAATCTAATAAACAATAAGTGTTTTCAAATGTCACCTAAACACAAGAAATAAGGAAATACTTATAATTACTCTAACCTTAGAGTATTCAGTTGTTCTGCTTGCGCACGAGTCAATTAAGGAAAGCTTGAACCAAAGGTTGTAAAATGCATCTTTTTGGGTTTTGCTATTAAAAGGCTATAAATTTTGGTTCTCATAACTTGTAAGATCATTATCAATAGATTAGTTATATTTGATGAAACAACAATAATTCTTTCAAAACGAGGGGTCACTGGGCCAAAACAACATAGAAAAACTGAGTGTTTCAAGCAAGGTGGCGTTTCACACCCATATTTCTTTTAAAGACTAGAATTTAAAGGAAATTTGGGAGCTAATTGAGCAAATTAGTGAGTTGGTAGATCTATTGGGAATTTTGGAAAATATTATGGCTGTCTGGCAAATAATTAGGTTTCAATCTTGGTTTGGTTAGGTTGGAATTGGCTGGTTTCGTAGTGGGGGGCAAAATAGTTAGCAATGGATGGCTAAGATAGACTATGGAGACTGTGCTAAATTAAAATATATGTGTGTATGTGTGTGGTGGGGGAGAAAGGAGTTCTCCTCAATCAGTTTATAACTTTCTTCTTCCTTGCATCATCTTCTTCTTGTTTTTTTAAGTAATTTGAGGAAAGTTCAAGTAGGTAGATTTGAGAAACTAGTAAGCTTTTTTTATCTTTCTATTTTAGACCCTAGTCGGAACAATGGTTTCGGGACGGTAAATTTGAGGTTAAAAAATATTTTAAGATTATTTTAGATGTTTATAATATTTGATTGAGCATGTATGAAAATTTGGTGTGAAAATTTTATCGTTTGTGTGTCGAATTATGAAAAAAGACTTAATCGCATAAAATGCAAAAGCTGTGTGCTAATTGTTAAAGTGCTTAATTGGCATGACTTATTAAATGAGAAGTCCTTATGCTGATAATAAACCATTACAAGAATGGATGGACAAAAATGGGCTAAGTTAGTGGAAATTTAAATGAATTAACAAAATGACATTTTAGTAAATGATGAAATATTATGTATTAATTAAAATAAAAACATGAATGAGTGGCATTCTCTTGTTCATCTTGCCAAAAGTGAGAATAGAAATTAGGGATAGGAGCTTTGAACATTTTGGCACTTATCAAGCTTGATTCAAGGTTAGTTTTTGCTCGGTTTTTGATAATTTCTATGTTTTTGTGATCGTTGCTTCATGTTCTTTCAAACCCATGCTTAAATTTTAGAAATTGATGGTGATTTTGAGATATGTCATTGATGAATGTTTGAGCTTTGTTTTATTTGTTGATGAAATATGAAAGGTATGTGAAAGATTAACATGTTTTGTCTTTGAATTTTTGGTGAAATTGAGTAATTTGGACTAAATTGTGAAAATAATATTTTAAGGGACTAAAATGTAAAATAAATGAAATGTGTGGACTTGTATGAGAGTAAGGAAACTTCGGCCTAAGCATGGTGTAGTAAAATTTTGTGTATTTTGTGATTTTGTGAATTAGGGACTAAAGTGTTGAAATGTGAAAATGTGAGGGCTATTTTGTAAAATGCCCTAAATATGTGTGTTTGGAATAAATTAAATGAATTGGTGATTAAATGAGCTAAACTTGAATATGTATAGACCAAGAAAAGAGAGATTTCGATTGAGACCGAGGCAAATACAAAGTACTCGATTGATCGACCAGTTTTGGTATTTCGACGTTCGAGGTGAGTTCGAATATAGTACAAGTTGTTAAATTTATATCTATGTGATGCGAAATGAATAAATGTATAGTTATTGAATTAGAAATGTTATATATGAGATTGAGAAATGTGTCACTAAGTGTGCGTAATTGAAATCGAGACAAAGTTGAATAGCACCGTGTGTGCGAAGTAATGAAAGCTTCGACTTTACTTATTGGCACTGTGTGTACGTTACCGAATTGACTTCGGTTTTATATTGAGGCACTAAGTGTGTGATGACAATTATGCTTCGGCTACAAAATTGGCACTAAGTGTGCGATTAAATCAAATGAATAACAAAGGTTGATTGAAATGTGTTATCGAGCATTGAGTAGCATGGATGGTAAATAACTATGTATTGGCTAAGGTATGTATTGAACCTTTGTGGTTGATGATATGGTACATAGAATTAAGAATGGTTGAGTGAGTATATTAGCTATGGATGAAATTGTGTGAATAATTGAAAGTTGATCTATGTGATGAATTATCTTTGTATATTGTATTTGATTTATTAAGTTGAATGTATTATATTAAGAACTTACTAAGCCCTTAAGCTTACTGTGTGAATTGTTTTTCTGTTTTATGGTGTCAGTAAAGTTAGCTCGGATCTGAGGATTATCAGTGATTCAATCACACTATCGGCTATCAATTTTGATACTTTTGAAAGATGTACATATTTGGTTTATGGCATGTATAGGCTAGAAAATATGGTGTATTTTGAGATGTTAGACCTTGCCATGTGACATGTCTTGGAAGTTAGATGATTTTGGTTATTATGTGTGAGCTATGTAAATGATGAATAAAGTATGAAATAGTGAGGTTGGAAATGGTATAATTCATGCTTGAATTGGTTGATGAGATTGGTATTTTAAATGTGAATTTGTGGTATGACTAGATGATGTTTAGTTTATATAATTTGAGTTGTGAAAATGAAGTTTTGGATGGATTTATTTGAGTAGGGATTGAGTATGAAACTAAATGATGTAGTAGTTGATTAGTTTGTACTTGTATTGGTATATTTTAATTGCATTTGAGGCATGAATTGGTATTGGTTTGATGCTTATAGGTGATTTCAAAGTGTGGATGGTAATTTGGCCTTGAAAATGGCCTATAATTTCCCACGCGGTTGAGCACACGGGCGTGTGGCTCGACCGTGTCTTTCGAGGATGTGTTTTAAAACAAGTTAGGCTCGACCATGGGCGTGTGACTGGTCGTGTGGTGCTAGTCAGTGTCGACCACGGGTGAGGCACATGGGCATGTCTCAGGCCGTGTGAACAAGTTAGTATGTATGCCCTATTTTGACACGACCTACCCACATGGGCGTGTGACCTCTGTAACTTAGAAAAATGTTAAAATTTTTAGAAATTTTCGTATGAGTTCGGTTTAGTCCCGACCTCTTTCTAACACGTATTTAAGGTCTCGCAGACCTCATTAAGGGACTATATATTGTGAATTATTTTATTTGATTGACTTTGTGTTGAAAATGATATGGAATGTTCAGAAATGATTAGTAATGCCTTTTAACCCAAGTCTGGCGACGGTTACAGGTTAGGGGTGTTACAAAGGATTTCCTACTAGGTTTCTATAAAATGGGTTCTTGGTTTTAAGGTTTGAATGACTTTGATTTAACCGATATATGCTTAGCTGCCAGGATGAAGGAGGCTTTGGTGTTTCAACAAGATAAGTTTACGAGGATAAGGGAAGTAAGGTGAGTTTCTATAACCCATCTTTGGGTGATCAATAACATTGATCTGTTGGAATGATATGTGTTTTTGTGTTTTTGTCTGTTCTGCATTGTCTAAATAGTTGTGTATGAACATGGTGACTGAGTACGCATGCATGCATGTATGTTGGATATTAATTAGTTATAAATTGAAGTATTAATGGTTGGCGTACTATATGCTATAGGAATAAATACAATTAATTACATGGAATGCTTGTCTGTATATGATTTGAAGTAAGGAGGGATATACCTTGACAGGGTAGATAAAGATAGAAAAAATTGGCATAATAGAGAAATGGGTGAATTGAAATGGGATTCAAGGGAGTTAGGCGACGTCGGGGAATGGAATCAACTGGCTCACTAGAGCAAGACCTTGATGACGGTCTATCGACTTTACAGAGCGACACTACGATGGCAGTTATCAATAAGCCCTTTTAGATGATACCTTAGAAGAGGTTTAGTGATTCATTAGAATTAGGAGTCTGTCAGGATAGTTAATATGGGATCATAATTTGTAAGACCATAGCTAGGCTATGGAAACAAATGGGGTTTTGCCAGGAAATTAAACATGGGTTAATAATGTGTAAGACCATAGCTAGGCTATGATAACATATGGAATCGGTTAGGACATTAAACATGGGTTCGTACTATGTAAGACCATAGCTAGGCTATGAAAAAAGAAAAGTCTACTAGGATGGTAAACAAAGAAGCTGACAGGGCAAGAAAAGAGAGATCATTGTATGGGTCGAATGAGAAGTAGCATTATCAGATAAATATGGTGCATCTGAGAACACCGGTAAACAAAAAGTAAGAGAAATCACCAAACTATGAAGATAAAAAAAACTGGTGTAAAAGTGTTTAAGAATGCGGGTAATCATGCAAATGAGGGAGTCTGGAAAATTGTTACAGAGAAAGGAATTGATATATGTGATCTTAACAAGGAAAATGAAATATAAGGGATACCCTCTTCAAGGTATGAAGTATCCACCATTTTGAGTTCACTAGTGGTTGATGAGTAAACTAGCATTGGTTGTAGTAAAGTATGTCGATGAAGCAGATTCTGGGACAAACGGTCTGGTTGATAAAGTCTGCTAGAGATCTACAGAGAAAAAGGATGTTAGGATAGGATTCCTTGGCACAGGAGAATCAGCGGGGGCCATCGAATGAGAAAGTCCACTATCTTGGATGAAAAGTTAACCGGAAAGCAGTGGAAGAAACAAAAGTCCATCAAGGCCATATACCATTGGAAAAACTATGTAAGAATACCAAAGGGTGGAAATGATCCAAGGATACTTGGGATGGAGATAGTCTGCTGGAAACTATTCATTTATTTTGAGTGTCATAAAAGATTAGACTAAAGTGCACAAGTATTTTTGGATTCCATAGTGACATGTGTCCACCACAAAAAATAGGGTGTTGTTTAGTCATCCACGCACCATATTTAGGTCAGCAAAAAAGGATATTAGGGAGAGACTTTATTAAGGAAAGAAATCAAGGTAAGGATATGCAATTATGGCGAATATTGGATAAACACTAATAGTTGTTGCCATGCTGCAATAGCTAATATGGGTATTGGTAATGAGGCATATCAAGAAGGTCTGGAACAACAGTCAATAGGGTCAAGACCTCTAAGAGAATAATTTTAAATGGACCATGGTTATGATCAGATTGGTGGTTACGTCTGCCAAAAGTTGACTCAGATAGAAGAAGGCACTCGCTAAGCTATAAAATTTGTGAATTCTCCAACGAAATCCAGTAAGTTCTAATATTGCATAAAATCTCATATTCTTCAATTTCTTTTATGAAATTTTTAATGGTTACCTATGTACATATCTCACTAGGCTATTTTGAACTTACAATCTTTGCTACGTGAATGCAAGGTAAACGAAGAGTCAGGAATCAAGTGGAGGGACCAAGTCAGACACCGCTAGATTTAAAAGATGGGCGCGGTAGCTATGATCTTATATATAGAGGGGTACCCTTAGAGGCCACGCCACAAGGTTAAAGTTGTTTATATTTGTATTAAAGTCTATATTTAAACTGTAAATAAATGCTAAGTCTAATATGGCAGTAATCTTGTAAGAATTTTAATTTTCACATAATATGAGTTGTAGTAAGGGTTACATTATGAAATTTGATATTGTCTAGGCGGTTGAATAAATTAGTTAAAATGCTATTAAATAACTCGAGTTTTTCTTGTGACACTTGGTACCCAGACGCAACGGTCGGGTCGGGTAGAGGGTGTTACAAGTTTAATAGTATTAGAGCTTCGATTTACCTAATCCTATGGACATTGAAAGTGATGGAATAACCTCTATATAAATGTTACGTTAGGTTTGGCTTAGTTCCTAAGTTAACATATGGTTAATGTGAATTAGGAAAATTTGATTCAGTTGGCGGAACGTTATAAGCTGGAACTAGCCATATTAAAATAGTAAAAGGGAATGAATAAGGTAAATATGAAAGACAAATAAAGAACGAAAGAGAAAAATCTTATTAAGAGAATAGTTGCAAGAAAGTATAAATTTACAACATGATAAACGTCAAGACTCCTCTAAGGCGGGAAAGGTGGCGGCGCCACCGAGGGTTTCATCCTTTAAGGCGGTACCATTCAAAGAATTAGAGTCCATACATATCAAAATCCTAGTCATAGATGAGCTCACCGGGTTCCCTCTATTTCTTTTGAAATTCTTTTCATACAACCTTTTGGGATTTAGGACATCAAGCCAAGATTAGTCTTGGTGAGATGTCAAATGCATTTGAAGTTCAAGTAGCACAAATCAAAGGGACCCATAATGACTTGAGTATGCAACATCATGTTGGACCTTAAGATGGGCAGATGTGCCTTAATACCCTTGTTGGTATTCACCACAAATTTTTCAAGGCCTCGTTGCTCTATCTTTGTATTTGCTATTTTTCAATGAGATGGTGTTTCTCGAGGGCTTCCAACTGAGGAACCCTCTCTTTTAACTTTTTTTCTCGAGCTGTCGAGGCATGGTACTTGCTCATCTAAGAGGAGGAAGATTGTGAGAGGTCATGATTTTGGTGGCTAAGAGTTTCATTTGATTGGAGAAGTTGGGCCATCGATTGGTTGCCAGAGAGAATGATTCTCTTAGATTTCACCCACCTGGCCTTAATCTCTTCACAAGCCCATTGGATAGCCCAACTCATAAGTCCCCATTCTGTGACTATCATAAAAAAAGAACCCGCCAACATTGAAAATGTAGGTTTTGAACACTCTAGGAAGAAGAGGAAAGGTAAGCACATTCTTTCAACTTTGGGGGTAAATCCCTATCCTATTTCTACTGGATAAGAAAGGGGAAGAAAGGATACTGACCCTCACTAATGTGATTCCTCCAAGAGAAGAAGGTATGCACCTCACCAATAGGAGGAGTAAAGTAGAGAGCGCCAATTGGGGATGTAGATCTGATAGGACGAGCGACGTCCAAGTTTGGCATCCGGGGGAGAGATGTTGAAATAAGTGTAAAAGAGTCCATAATATTGGCAAACTTGGTTGGAGGTACAACAGTAGGTTGGGGAGGAATATAAGGCACACTCTTTGAAACTAAGGGTTCCTTACCTGATCGGTGGTGAACTAACCTAGTCTTGCTATTTGTACTCGAGTACTCTCTGTCCAACTTTTTCCTCTTACGACTACCATTTCCCACTAGTTCCATTGCATCAGCTACCTCTACAGCCTTTTGTGTGCTCTCTATGAAGGTATTCACATCCATGTGTGATGGATTGTGGGAAGACATAAGGGAAGAAAGAGAACTTGAGTGATAGAAGGTCAGCTATAATGCCAGCAAGGGTTCTATCAGGTGAGGTACCCCTACAACCAGGTGCTGAGGGAGACAAGCCTGGAAGAGGTATATTATAGTCTAGGTAAAGGAGGTTAGAGGGCTCCCTTCTCCTGCTCACCAATGATCGGGCCAATTCATTAGTGGCTCCATAAGGCCATGCTTCATTGCCATGTTTTACTCTTTGGTGATCCACAACAAACAATTGATCCGTTGATCTAAAGCCATTGGGGCTTTGCTCTTCTAAACAGCAACGAAAGATGCTCTTTACTATTAGCTATTTTATAGTTTTAGGGATATCCCAACCTTAAGTGGTTATATTGTTCATTCGAGAGATCAGAAATGATTGCTTATTGCTGGAGACAAGCGACCTTGTGAGGGATGAACCACCTGTGGGGAAAGCCAAATCCACCATCAAGTTTCCTTCTCACCTATATGAACTTTTGGCAGTCCAAGTGGAAGATTGAAGAGGAACTCTAAATAATGGACTCGTCGCCTTCATCAGTGCAGAAGTGTACCATCTCAGCTAAGACCCTTGAGTGATGACCTTCAATTGGTAAAACTGTTGAAATACGCCAAGGAATGGTGGCTCGCACTATTTACTGCAATCGAGGAAGTAAGCTACTAGCATCCACCAAGAGTGTAACACCTCTAACCCGTAACTATCACCGGTCTAGGGTTAAAGGCATTACCGGACGAATCAAAACTTTTACAAACATTTCATATTATAATTAATCAACTTATAATCAAAGTGTCCCTTAAATAGGTCTACGAGACCTTAAACATGCTTTAGAAAGAGGTTGGGACTAAACCGAACACGTACAAAAATTTAAAAATTTTTCTAAGTTACAGAGGTCACACGCCCGTGTGGTCAAGCCGTGTGCCTCACATGGTCTCAGACACGCCTGTGTGTCTAAGCCGTGTCAAAACAGGGCATACATACTGATTTGTCCACTCACCCGTGGTCGCTACTAACTTGATTCACACGGCCAATCACAAGTCCGTGTGTCTAGCCCGTGGTCGCCACTGACTTGATTCACATGGCCAGTCACACGCCCGTGTGTCTAGCCTATGGTCGAGTCTGACTTGTTTTGAAACACAACCACGAAGGACACAGTAGATCCACACGCCCGTGTGCTCAACCGTGTGGGCAATTATTGGCCATTTTCAAGGCCAAAATGCCACCCACACATGGGCTAACCCTACAAGCACATTCAATCATCATTTCAAACACTTATGGCAACCAAAACATACCAAATTGCCTATCTATTCTACTCATTCAAGAAAATTTCAATCACAATATCTTATGTGCTATTTAGCTCAACTAGATCACAAGCATTTTCTAAGCAAGATTCATCCACAATCTTACCAATACAATATAACATCATCTCATCAATAAGATACCAACTTAGCATAACAAATCATATCACAATTTTGATCATCACATTAGCCATCAAACTTTACCAAAATATGCATCATATATCATGAACTACTTATTCACATTATGACATTATCGAGCCATATCACATGGCTAATTATACATCTTTCGAAACATAACCATATCAACTAGACTATACATGCCATACTTAACTATGTACACATTCAAAAGGTACCAAAATAGAGTTTGATAGTGTGGTGATGATCCTCGATAATCTCCGAGCCTTTCGTAGCTTTGATAATCTATAAAACAAAGCAAACACACACAGAGTAAGCTTTCATAAGCTTAGAAAGCCATATACAAAGTAAACACACACAGAGTAAGCTTTCATAAGCTTAGTAAGCCATATACAAATAAACTTAACATAAAACGCACATAATCATATTAATACAAGATCTTTAATGTTCCTTAATTGCAAATTCATAACATTTTCTTTGGCTCATTTGTTTAGCCATAGCTTACCAACATATTATATCTCAAAACATCTCTTTTGCTCATATCATAATCATAAATATATCACATTTTACCACCTTGCACCTATGCACATATTTGTCTTTTACAAGTCCATAAATACTCATCTTTCATGCTTAAACAAAGCATACACATCAAACGTACCTAAAATGATTACATCATTCATATAGTCTTTCATTTCTCAAATTTGCCCATTGAACCATTTGGAATCAAATAGGATACTCGGAATACCCATAATAGTCGTACAATGCCAACGTCCCAGACGTGGTCTTACATGTACTCAAATATTGATGCCCCTGTCCTGAACAAGGTCTTACATGAAATTAGATGTAATGTCAATATCCCAGACATGGTCTTACACATAAATATCCAATCAATGCAAACGTCCCAGATGTGGTCTTACACGATATCACATATTGGAAACATATGTCATGACATATGTAATCCTATCTATTCCTAGGTTCGTACGGGACTTTTTAGATTTTGACACATTGTCGATACTTTCTCAGATTTCATGTACATATCATCTCGGACACATTCATCACAATCTAAATTTCACAGGTACATAAATAAACCAATTCAAATACATTTATTTGTATATAGACTTACCTCGTACAGAAAGAATGGAAACGAACGGCTATTCAACTACTTTCGACTTCCCTCAGTTTAAATCCATTTTCTTCGATTCTTGATCTATACATGTTCAAATTTAACTTATTTATTCACCAAATCATTCAATTTAATCCAAAAACACATATTTAGGGTAATTTACAAATTAGCCCTCATATTTTCACATTTTGACATTTAAGTCCCTATTTCATAAAATCACAAAATATACAAAATTTGCGCACATCATGCTTAGGCCGAATACATTTCATTTATTTCACATTTTAGTCCCTCAAAATATTATTTTCTCAATTTAGTCCAAACTACTCAAATTCACCAAGAATCCAAAGACAAAACATGTTAATCTAACACATATATTTCATATTTCATCAACAACCATCACAAAGCTCATGAATTCACCAATGGCACTTTTCAAAATATATATCAATTCACAAAATTAAGGCATGGGTTTGAAAGAACACGAAGCAACGATTACAAAAACATAGAAATTATCAAAAACCAAAGCAAAACATACCTTAATCTAAGCTTAGATAATGGCTGAAACCTAGCTTGCTCAACAATGGTGTTTTTCCCTTTAACTTTCGGCAATAGTCATTAAAATGATGAACAAAATATTGTTTTGTTTTAATTTAATGACATTATTTACAATTTACCAAATTACCATTAATGAAAACATTTAAAATTCATGTAATATATGGTCATTTATGTCCATTATCATCAACTCACTTATGCAATGGTTTAATTGCCTCATAAGGCCATTACATTCAAAAGCCAACTCAATTTAACACATTAACATATATGATATCACTTTTACGTTTTATGCGATTTAGTTCTTTTCTCAAATTAAGCACACAAATGATCAAATTAAATCACAGAAATTTCACACTTACTAATTCACATACTGAAGACTCAAAAATAATATTAAAATATTTTTCTAATACGGATCTGTGGTCCTGAAACCACTATTTTGACTAGGGTGTAAACCGAACTATTACAAAGAGGGACCAATAAGTTGTTCGGTTGTAATCCTATAGTTTTTAAAACAATACAAAAGAAATGATGCAAAGGGAGATGGAAGCATGCCTCTAATATGTATAGCGATAGGATAAATCCATCGTTAGAGTCACTCAAGTGACATTCTCCTTCTACTATTTTGAAACCATAGGCAAAATTGGGCAATCTGATTCCTCCAGCTGATAAATGTTTGAACATTTCCTCCTAAGCAATCGTACATTTGTAAAATAGCGATTTTACTGACGTTCTAGCTCTACTGTTTAATGGCCTATAGCCACTTATTGTAATGGACCTGTTACTACCCTAACCCCTTCTATTCCCACCACATAATCCTTTCTCCTCATTCCCAACATTAGCCTGATTCGGGGAATGATGAGTGACTGCCTATAAACGATCTATCGTTTATCGTAAAATATAACACAAAAATAATATAAGAATTAAAAAGGCGGTGTCCGCAAGTGAACAACTGATAAACCATAAAATTAACATATTTTAATCCCACATTTAGCATGCTTTTGGATGATTTATTCCCTGAATTATGTAAAAAAAAGGTGCTCTTAATCCTTTCTTTTCATGTCTTATACTGAGGAAAGCACCTAGGGATGAAAAGAACAAGAAACAGGCCTAAAAGGAACCAAATTGGGCCAAAGATGAAATGGACAAGGCCTGGGCCCAAGACCACATGGTCGTGCCTCCCTAATTTACTCTAACATGGCTTGGACCCTAAAACACACAAGCATGTCTCTTCAGTAGACTCAACCTTGATTCACATAGGCGTGTGCCATGGCCGTGTCCCTACCACGGCCAAGAGGAGTTTTACTCGAAATAGGATACTTGAGGGCAAAGAAACACATTCCAAAGCCTATTCAAATACCCTAGTATAAATTCTACTTGAAGACATGTAGGGGCCAAGTAAGGCATCTCAAAGTCTATATAAACACCCTAGGGGGCAACTTAAGCAGGGAGTTCGGCAGAAGCCTTTTGCCAGGGCTTTTAACATTCGGGGGCGGTTAGCTAGGCCAAGGAGCCAAGCTAGAAAGGCCAAATTTGTGGGAATCACTCGAAGATAGCCAGTTGATCCATCTCAAGAAGCCAGAATTATACTCAAGACGGCGGATCTCTCCTTCAATTCCTTCAGGGGGTTTTAGGGATTTCTTATGTTTTGTTTTATCTTTTCTTCTAAGATGTTTTCTTTTATTGTTATGAACTAAACCCTTCAGATACTTGAAGGGGATGAAACCTAAGATGGATCTTGTTATTGTTTTTTTGAACTATAAGATAAATATTTGATTTGTTCTTAATTATGTGAGCTTAGTTCTTGTGTTAATATTTCTGGGATATTGATTCAAGTTGCATGTGCTTAGGTGGTGGAGCAAAAGTCCCTGCCTAAGAGTAGATCTAGCATAATTAAGCGGAGTTGATCGCGCCTAGAGATAGGGTGACGAGATTTTGTCGGATTAGGGTGAAACCTAATATGAGAGTCCATAGATCGAGTTAATTCAATTCTAGGGGTTTTAATTAGAAAAAGATTTCAATTAATCAACCTAGGGTTAGACGTTATTCACCTCGAGAGAGGGTTTAATATAAATTAGGGAATCCTATGGATCAAGTCAAGTGAATAAATCGTCTGGTTCAGTGTTAGATAAAAAGTGAAGTCTAGGTGGATTCTTCCTAAGGGTATCGTCTTAGTCAACTGAGCTTTCCTAAAGTTATTTCTTCAACTCATTCTTTTTGTCTTTGAATCTTAGCTTAGTAATCAGTTAGTTTTAGATTAAACAACCAATCACTTAATATTTAGGCTAAACAATAGAAAGAAAGTTAGTATTAGTACTTTTAGTTCCTTTGGGTTCGACAATCCGGCCTTGCCTAAGCTATACTACTGTTCGATAGGTGCACTTGCCTTAAGTCATTGTCAGAGTTAGTTTCCAGGTTCGATCATTCTCTTTGTAAATTTTAAAACTCAACAAAACAACGATCAACAAGTCAAATTGTAATATAGTTTAGTACAACGAAATACTTCGAAGTATTCCATGGATTGTACCCAAGGAAGGATGGAATAAATTATGAAAACGTTTTTACAATAAAATGTAACACCCCAAACTCGGCCTAGAAGTTAGGCCCAAATCTGGTGTGTCACAATGAAGAAAACGTATAAAGGATCTTGTGATTCGTACTAAAATAGGTGTAATTGAAGAAAACAGGTTTGTTTAGAAATATTTGATAAAAATACTACTAATCTTTGAAAAGCTGATTGAAGAATCGATATTTGAACTAGTGATCTTTTAAAACCTAACTTTTGAAAATGTCGTTGATAATTTGAAAGAAAGTCCGAGTTAAATCATTTGTAAAAGTTTATTTATAAAATCCGCTTATTAATCAATTTGGAAAATCGTTGATTATGCTTTTAGAAAATTCCCATTTAAAATAAACCAAACAAAATAATAAATACGTTAAGCATAAAACCAAATAAAATAATCCACAGGCCTTATTACAACATAAAAACCCAAATAGTAAAAATAACGAAATAGAGTAGAAAAGTAATTTACTGAAGTTTGAAACATTTATTTCCGAAGTATGACCTCCATCGAGTCATCCATGGGCCCAAGTCCTCGTCACTGAGATTTACCTACAATGATTAAGAAAGAAGGGGGGTTACAAGAACTCAGTGTATAACCCCTTACCGTCATCCACTGGGCTTGAGCCCGTTTAGCAATATATTGGGCTTGAACCCATTTACATAATCTTGGGCCTAAGCCCACTTTCATGTAATAAATAAATGATATGAATGCAACCCATACCATCCAGCCAATCTCTCCACCCATACCAACCAATCTCTCTTGTGGGGATCAAGTCAACCCACCCCGCCAGTCTCTCCACCCGTACCAACCAATCTCTCTTGTGGGGATCAAGTCAACCCACCCCGCCAGTCTCTCCAATTTGTAGTCAAGCTGCCATTTATAATATTAGTGGCTGAGCCACCAGAATCATATACGGTAATATAATCGGCAAACAGCCTTAATCACGATGGCACAAAGCCATATTTAAATTGGCACATAGCCATTATCAGAATTTGTGGCAATGCCACCAGTCTACTCTTCTCTTCATTCAAGTTTCTCATCCCATACAATATGTAAATAAGCAACATACATAGCAAATCATGATATTTACAAATATAACAACGATAACTATTTCATATAAAAGTTCAGCCCATTAACACTTTCCAATTCGGCACATTAAGGAAATTTATCAACTCGGCCCATTAAGCCAATATATCAAATCGGCCCATTAAGTAATTTATCAAATTGGCCCATTAAGGCAATATATCAAATTGGCCCATTAAGCAATATATCAAATTGGCCCATTAAGGTAGTATATCAAATTGGCCCATTAAGGCATTTTAACAAATAAGCCCATAAGGGCATTTTCGTAATTTGGCCCATAAAGGCATTTTAGTAAATTTCACAATCCAAAGGTATTTCTGTAAATTTTACCCATCGAGGGTATTTTGGTAATTTCGCAACCCCAGACTTAACTACTAATTTGGGGCGTAAAAATTGAAACTGTCCATTCGCATCATATTAACTAAATTGACTATAAATTGAGTTAGGAAACTCGAAATTTAGATCTGTAAATTTTCCTTAAATCTAGACTCATATGTCTTATTACTACAAATTTTCCAGAATTTTTCACTTAGCCATTTAGTACAGTTTATTCATTAAATATTCCACTGTTTCACTGACCAACAGTTCTGACCTCTCTTAACCTTAAATTCAAATATATCCTTGTACAATTTTCATATGTTGCTCCCACTTGTTCCTATTGAAACTAGATTCACTAAGGAATCTTTACATATAAATTATAACTCATAATTCGCACTATACAATTTTGAATGATTTTTCCAAGACAGAATAGGGAACCACGAAGTCCTTCAGAACCAATCTCACTAAAATTTATAAATCTCAAAATATACTAATCCTTTGCTTGCTCTATTTCTTTTATAAGAAAATAGACTTAGTTAGCTTTCAATCCATATATCCTTCACTTTCTAATTCTCTTTCTCTTATTTTTTGTGATTTTTATAAATCACATCACTATTGCTAACCAGAAACTATTTCATCGCAAAATATGGTTTCCACTGCAAACATACGCACACCCGAGTGATCACCGATGCCGGTTTCTGATTTCCTTCAGTATTTCGACTGAATCACAGAACACTTCATACAATTATTTAGAGAGATGTGAGATTACCTACCAATTCAAACATGTATTCGGAAGGGTACGGATTACACACCTTATTCGGAATCCGTAACACGATACTCTCCGCGGCACCCAAAGGTTCAATCGGTCAACAATTAATCCAAAGTCCAATTTACAACTTCAACCAAGTATTGAGATATTGAACCTTGAAGAAATCCCTTACCTTGACAATAATAGATCCACTTCTTTCGATTGGGTGCAAGACTAGAAATGATTCGGCTAAGATGTGGTATTCGTCCACTCCACTAAAATACTACAAATAGAGAATTATCAAAATATGAGGGAGTGTAGAAAAAACACCATTTCGGTTTAGAAACAATATGAAACAACCAAATAATGAGGGACACTCATTCGGCTAAGGAGAAATAGAATGAAAAGATTTGAATAAAAACACTTACCCGGTTTAATCAAGAAAGAAAAGTCCAACTTGTAAGATGAAGAAGAGGATGATCAAATATTCGATTATGAAAATGTGGATTAAATAAGAAGGAAGAAAGGTTAAAGAATTTTGTGAAAAGAAATGAAAAGATGGAGAAAGGGAGCTTAATAGTAAAGAAGAATGATGAATAAATGGCCTAGGAGGTTCGGCCAAAGCAAGGGAAATTGGTGTACAATATTGGCTTAGAGTTTCGGCAAGGAAAAGAAGAAATTGAAAGAGAGAAACCTCAAAATGCTAAAAGAACTAGCCTCTCAAGCACTAAAATTGCCAAAAACTCCTAGCAAAATTCGGCTATCCTCCCCCTATGCCAAAACTGTCCATGCCTTGGCAAAAAGATCAAAATTTGCCAACCAAAATGTTCAATAACACTCTCCTCTCTTTGTGCCAACATGTTCCCTATGCTTTCCCCTTTCATTTGATTTCTTTCCCTACCTTCATCCTTTCCTAATTTCCTTAGCCACCTTACCAAAATTAAAAGTCCACCTTGCCTTATTTACAAGCTTGGCCGACACTTAGGGAAAGAAGGCAAAAATAATAGTCAAAATTTGCACATTATGGGATTTGAACCTTCTCCCTCAAAGTCCATCATGTGGCACCATATCCTTTTTACCAATTTCTCATTTATGCAAGCACATTACTTATTTATTTCTACAAGCCTTGAAGCTACTTACCATCTCTCCTTAATAGGCTTAAACACAAAAATTTTCCTATGGCCTAACTTGAACCCGAAACTTCCTAGAAACCTCGTAACTTTCCAAAATCACCTTCCTAATAAATCCAACTTGAAATAATGCCGTTCTCTTGTTCTCAAAAATTTTAAACGCTTCCGTGCTCAAGGCCCAATGGGTCCAATCCTACTAGACCCAATTTCGGGATGTTACAATTCTACCCCCTTAAAGAAATTTCATCCTCGAAATTTCCAACCAACTACTAAATGTATCGCTCAAGTCACACCACTATGCTTTTGCTACGCACTCTGACACTAAAACACTAATTCACTTTCAATCTTAATCTTGGACACTCTTCACATAATCAAATATCAAACCTTCAAAAGAAAACATGTATTTATCACTTATTCATAAAATTTTCTACATTCAATCAAAACATACCCGTCTTAATGGTGATGGAACAATCTCGAGCCCTATGCTCCTTAGACCCGCATCTCAAACATGCTGCTGACCTCCTCCAGCACTCACTCGGATGACGCCTTCCGTAATAATCGCAAGCCAGAAAGTTTGGATGTGCCTTGACACGCTTCACAGAACGAGATTGCGACCTTGAAGAACCGCGATCCTTTTTCTTCTTACTTTCTACGCACTCCTGTCGAAGTGCCTCACCGATTCCTTTAACCTCCTCCAATACCTCCTTAACTAACTGAGGCAGCTCATCAACCCCAACTCGATCATGAGATCCCATCTCAGCCACTGACGATGCCGACACCTCCCTTTCGGGCACATGCCTCGGTGCTGAAGATCAAGCTCTAGCACCTCAGCATCTACCACGGCCATGTCTACCGCGTTCACGTCCTCTAGTGCTCATGTTTGCTAAGTCGATTTAATCTACTTACAAGTCTTATGAATCAGTATAATATTCAATGTTCATTAAACAATGATTTATGGAGTGCAAGAAGTAAAGTTGTTTTCGCAAATCGTATCCTAGAGTCTCAATCTCTATAGTTTCAGCTCCTAAAACCAAAAGTTCTAGAGTGTTTTTACAGTTATACCATAATAATCATAATCATAAAACATGTACTTACTTGACTTGGTGACGGATACACGTGCTGCCATACTTCCTTCAGAACATACATGTATAAATTAAAATTTTGAACGGCTTTGAAAATGTTTTTGAACCCAAACCACAGCCGAGTTTTGAAACTGGACTCTGATACTATAAAATGTAACACCCCAAACTCGGCCTAGATGTTAGGCCCGAATCTGGTGTGTCACAATGAAGAAAATGTATAAAGAACCTCGTGATTCGTACTAAAATAGGTGTAATTGAAGAAAACAAGTTAGTTTAAAAATACATGATAAAAATACCACTAATCTTTGAAAAGTTGATTGAAGAATCGATATTTGAACTAGTGATCCTTTAAAACCGTAACTTTTGAAAATGTCGTTGATAATTTGAAAGAAAGTCCGAGTTAAATCATTTGTAAAAGTTTATTTATAAAATCCACTTATTAATCAATTTGGAAAATCGTTGATTATGCTTTTAGAAAATTCCCATTTAAAATAAACCAAACAAAATAATAAATACGTCAATTATAAAACAAAATAAAATAATCCAGAGGCCTTATTACAACATAAAAACCCAAATAGTAAAAATAACAAAATAGAGCAGAAAAGTAATTTACTAAAGTTTGAAACATTTATTTCCGAAGTATGGCCTCCACCGAGTCATCCATGGGCCCAGGTCCTCGTCACTGAGATTTACATACAAGGATTAAGAAAGAAGGGGGTGGGTTACAAGAACTTAGTGTATAACCCCTTACCGTCATCCACTGGGCCTGAACCCATTTAACAATATCTTGGGCTTGAAACCATTTAAATAATCTTGGTCCTAAGCCCACTTTCATGTAATAAATAAATGATATGAATGCAACCCATCCCATCCAACCATTCTCTCCACCCGTACCAACCAATCACTCCTGTGGGGATCGAGTCAACCCACCCCGCCAGTCTCTCCACCCGTACCAACCCATCTCTCTTGTGGGGATCAAGTCAACCCACCCCGCCGGTCTCTCCAATTTACAGTCAAGCTTCCATTTATAATATTTGTGGCTGAGCCACCAGAATTATATACGGTAATATAATCGACACACAACCTTAATCACGATGGCACAAAGCCATATTTAAATTGGCACATAGCCATTATCAGAATTTGTGGCAATGCCACCGGTCTACTCTTCTCTTCATTCAAGTTTCCCATCCCATGCAATATGTAAATATGCAACATACATAGCAAATCATGATATCTACAAATATAACAACGATAACTATTTCATGCAAAAGTTCAGCCCATTAACACTTTGCGATTAGGCACATTAAGGTAATTTATCAAATCAGCCCATTAAGGCAATATATCAAATCGGCCCATTAAGAAATATATAAAATTGGCCCATTAAGGGAATATATCAAATTGGCCCATTAAGCAATATATCAAATTGGCCCATTAAGGTAATATATCAAATTGGCCCATTAAGCAATATATCAAATTGGCCCATTAAGGCAATATATCAAATTGGCCCATTAAGGCATTTTAACAAATAAGCCCATAAGGGCATTTTCGTAATTCGGCCCATAAAGGCATTTTAGTAAATTTCACAACCCAAAGGTATTTCTATAAATTTTACCCATCGAGGGTATTTTTGTAATTTCGTAACCCCAAACTTAACTACTAATTTGGGGCGTAAAAATTGTAACTATCCATTCGCGTCATATTCACTAAATTGACTATAACTCGAGCTAGGAAACTCAAAATTTAGATCTATAAATTTTCCTTAAATCTAGACTCATATCTTCTTACTATAATTTTTCCAGAATTTTTGACTTAGCCATTTAGTATAGTTTATTCATTAAAGATTCCCCTGTTTCACTATCCAACAGTTCTGACTTCTCTTACCTTAAATTCAAATATCTCCTTGTACAATTTTCATATGTTGCTCCCACTTGTTCCTATTGAAACTAGATTCACTAAGGAATCTGTACATTTAAATTATAACTCATAATTCGCATTGTACAATTTTGAATGATTTTTCCAAGATAGAACAGGGAACCACGAAGTCCTTCAGAACAAGTCTCACTAAAATTTATAAATCTCAAAATATAATAATCCTTCGCTTGCTCTGTTTCTTTTATAAGAAAACAGACTCAATTAGCTTTCAATCCATATCTCTTTCACTTTCTAATTCCCTTTCTCTTATTTTTCGTGATTTTTCTAAATCACATCACTGCTGCTAATTGAAACTGTTTCATCTCAAAAATGGTTTCCACTGAACACATACGCACACCCGAGTGATCACCGTTGCGGTTTGATTTCCTTCGGTATTTCGACCAAATCACATAACACTTTATACAATTATTTAGAGAGATGTGAGATTACCTACCAATTCAAACATGTATTTGGAAGGGTACGGGATTACACACCTTATTCGAATCCGTAACACGATACTCTCCGCGGCACCTAAAGGTTCAATCGGTCAACAATTAATCCAAAGCCCAATTTACAATTTCAACCAAGTATTGAGATATTGAACCTTGAAGAAATCCCTTACCTTGACAATAATAGATCCACTTCTTTCGATTGGGCGCAAGACTAGAAATGATTCGGCTAAGATGTGGTATTCGTCCAATCCACTAAAATACTACAAATAGAGAATTATCAAAATATGATGGAGTGCAGAAAAAACACCATTTCGGTTTAGAAACAATATGAAACAACCAAATAATGAGGGACACTCATTCGGCTAAGGAGAAATAGAATGAAAAGATTTGAATAAAAACACTTACCCGGTTTAATCAAGAAAGAAAAGTCCAACTTGTAAGATGAAGAAGAGGATGATCAAAAATTCGGTTATGAAAATGTCGATCAAAGATGAAGGAAGAAAGGTTAAAGAATTTTGTGAAAAGAAATGAAAAGATGGAGAAAGGGAGCTTAATAGTAAAGGAGAAAGATGAATAAATGGCCTAGGAAATTCGGCCAAAGCAAGGGAAATTGGTGGACAATATTGGCTTAGAGTTTCGGCAAGGGAAAAAAGAAATTGGAAGAGAGAAACCTCAAAATGCTAAAAGAACTAGCCTCTCAAGCACTAAAATTGCCAAGAACTCCTAGTAAAATTCGGCTATCCTCCCCCTATGCAAAACCGTCCATGCCTTGGCAAAAAGATCAAAATTTGCCAACCAAAACTTTCTATAACACTCTTCTCTCTTTGTGCCAACATGTTCCCTATACTTTCCCCTTTCATTTGATTTCTTTCCCTACCTTCATCCTTTCCTAATTTCCTTATCCACCTTACCAAAATTAAAAAGTCCACCTTGCCTTATTTACAAGCTTGGCCGACACTTAGGGAAAGAAGGCAAAAATAATAGTCAAAATTTGCACATTATGGGAGTTGAACCTCCTCCCTCAAAGTCCATCATGTGGCACCATATCCTTTTTACCAATTGCTCATTTATGCAAGCACATTACTCATTTATTTCTATAAGCCTTGAAGCTACTTACCATCTCTCCTTAATAAGCTTAAACACAAAAATTTTCCTATGACCTAACTTGAACCCGAAACTTCCTATAAACCTCGTAACTTTCCAAAATCACCTTCCTAATAAATCCAACTTGAAATAATGTCGTTCTCTTGTTCTAAAAAAATTTAAACGCTTCCGTGCTCAAGGCCCAATGGGTCCAATCCTACTAGGCCCAATTTCGAGATGTCACATAATAAGTCTAAGTAGTAGTAATTAATTCCTATATTATGATGAACCATAAAATATATTAATAAAGATAAAAATAAACAAAGAAAATAAACAAATAAGAAAAATAAACAAACGATAAAAATCAAGAAACTGATCAGGAATATTTACTCGCTTCAGTGTTTGTAACTAACATCAGATTATGGTTTAAGATGGATTAACTATAATTTAACCAATTATTACCTTCCGTTCTCTAATTAACTAATTGATTGGTTGATACTCACTTATATCTCGACCTCTTTTAGCCTATAATAACTTCCTAGGGTTGTCAATCCTAGTTGTTTAAGAATACGTAACTCATACTAACTAATCCCTCTCAAGAAACCCTAAATCCTCTGTTAATCACTTCCTCATCCGCTCGTTAATCTCCCCATTCATAATCTCTATCTTAATTGAACAAATCATGTAAAGAATGTAACACCCTGTACCCGGTCTGATCGTCGATCCCGAGAACAAGATGCTCACCACCGTATCACATCATATAAAACATAAGTCGACTCATTATTAAACATACATCTTTTTGTTTCCTTTATTATTATGGCATTCATACGAATTGTAGGCATACGTACTCTAGGGTGTATAAAAAGTGCTAACATACATTGTACAATCATAAAATAAGCACCAAACAAGCATTAGGATCACTTAGCAAAATATCCCAAAACAATTACGTAGGTATCGATACTGGTACAGTGGTATCGATAATTCTCTCAAGTGGTATCGATACCAAATTAACTTACTATTTCTCATCTTAAAAACCCAACTTCTAGAAAATATCGGTACCACTAAAAAAGAAGCGATAGTTTTACCCTAAATATCGATACTCGTGGCAAAATATCGACGCTAACTAGCGAAACTATCTTCCCGCACTTCAAAAATTCCAGAGCTATCGTTTTTAAAACCCGAATATCGATACCTCTATTCTAGACCTTAAAAACATAAATCATCACATAGACCATTCCAACTAGTTCAAAACATCATGCATCAAATACCACATAAATTTAGCACCAAAATGCCCCAAATATCAGTCCTCACATCATATTTGAGGTCCACAATTTCCAAGTATAATAGGCATGCAAACAACTAAAAATCATAGCAAAACCAACTTAACAATTAAGACATTGCCTTTTATTCCCAAAACAAAAATAAACAAGTAACACCTACTAATAACAAATAAAGTATTTGGATTGGATCACCCCTTAAGACCACATCGCTCACACCGACACTACTTATATGCAAAGGTTAAAAATGAGTGGGTGAGCTTAACAAGCTCAGTGAATACTCAGAACAACCACTATGCAAACAAGTCATTATGCATCGATTAAGCATACATGTCACATATTCATAACATATTTAACTCTAATATCATATTTCACACGTGTATTCATCTTCCATTTATTCTATTTCACATTTATCACATTAATCACATGATTATTTAAGCATATATCACAACACAAATAAATCATATTTATTCGCATTCAATCATAATTTATGATAGTTTGGCTCTAAAGGTTATGAAACATAAAGTGGACTCTATCACCACACATCGGATACACGGATCCCCAACACACCAAAATGACTCATAGAGTTGAACATATCCCATAAGTGAAGCTGATGTGTCTAAAACTAACTATGATCACAATAAAGGCAAGCTCACCTATCGTTCACTAGTATAGTTATGGTAAGACTAGTAATATCGTATCCACAAGGACTAAGAGTACTAGTAATTACTATCCTTTTATTATCTAGCCTAAGAATTGGAGTGGTTTCTTTTAAACTAAAACTAATTAAACACGACAACGAAAAAACTAGGAAAATACTTTTAGACAACTTATATGAGATAGGCAATACCTAAGGAGGAATCTACCTAGACTTCACTTATTACTTTTGATTCATACGATTTATTCACTTGACTTAATCCGTAGAAATCCCTAATTTGTGTTAATATCTCTTTCAAAACTAAAAACAACTGACTCTAGTTGATTAATTGAAATATCTTTCTAATTAAAACCCCTATTGTCGCATTAACTCGATCTATGTATTCCCTTATTAGATTTAACTCTAATCTGGTAGATTTTCGTCGCCCTATTTCTAGGGTTGCAATCAACTCCGCTTAATTGTGTTGATCTACTCTTAAACAAGGACTTTTGCTCCATTGAATAAGCACATTCGACTTGAATCAATAACCTGAATTATCAAAAAAAGAATAAGAACCCACAATTAAGAATAAGAATAAGTATATATCTTATAAATAAAATAGTAATAAGATCTGTCTTAGGTTTAATCCTCTCTAGGTATTTAGGGAGTTTAGTTCATATTGATAGAGGGAAACATCTTAAAATAAGGAAAATAGCAAAACATAAGAAAACCCAAAAACTTCAAGAGAAATTGATAGGAGATCTTCAATCGTGATGGAGATCCTTCTCTTAAGCTGCTCCCGATGGTTGTTTTTGAGTATTTTCTACCTTCTACTCGGCGTCCCCTTTTAGGTTGCCCCCTAGGGTGTTTTTATAGGCTTTGGAACGCATTTCTTGGCCCACAAGTATCCTATTCTAAATAGAATTAAACTTTGGCACGGCAGGGACACACCCGTGTGACACGCCCGTGTTTGATAGCTATAGGTTGTGCTTGATTCTGTCCGCCTTACACGTCTGTGTTATCTTGCCGTGTATGTTGATCCATGCCGTGTTTGATCCTGCTCGCAACACACTGCCGTGTTCGATGGTCCAGGCCATGTTGATTTCCTAGGTAGGCCCATTTTGCCCCTTTTTGGCCCGTTTATCGTTCTTTTTGGCTCCCTAAGCTCTCCTGAGTGTAAAACATGTAATTAAAGGATTAGGAGCATCGAATTCATCAAATCTAATGAAATTTCATCCAAAAATAAGCCAAGAATGGGGTCAAAATATGTATAAATTATGGTTTATCAAATATCCCTACACTTAAGCATTTGCTTGTTCTCAAGCGAAATCCTCAACTCACAATTAAAATTAACTTCCTTAATTCATAATCCACATCAACAATGTTTCATCATAATTCATAGATAATTCATACATTGATAATTTAACTAAAAGAGTCTTAAAGATTCAAACAATCTAAGTCATAAGTTTTTATAGCACGAAACATAGGTGTTTCCCCTTATCTAAATAATTACCTTTGATCCAAAATCGACAAGAATTGACATCCTCATAAAAGATTCACTCAAATCACTCAAAGTGTTTTAAGGTTTAACTTAAGCACTCAAAAGTCAAACATGAAAAGTTAATCCCATATGCATGCATGAAAATCAAATCTCCACCACTATAAAATTAGATGATACACAAATCAAAGGGTCTTAAAAAGGGTTGTAATGGGGCTTGGGTTAAAGGTGTGGACACAGGTTGAATTAGAGGGTTAGAATCGAGATTGAATTGACCATTTACCTAACTAGAAAAATAACTAATACTGAATAATTATGTTGATTGAAAACTTCTCACTAATAATAAGAGCTTCTTCTAATGATGTGAAATTAATCGTTTAAGCTCACTTAAAAAAGAACCAATAATGAATATATTTCCAACTTCTTCTTTTTTTTAAGAATAAGAAAAATTACATGATATAAGATGAATTTAACCTCTGAAATAAAGAAAATAGATAGGCAACTAATCAAATCAAATTTCAATAAAAGGGGAGTCAATAAAGTAGGGGAAGTAAAAATTTGGTTTTGGATTAATATAAATGGGTGAGTCAAGAAACAATTTATTTGGCTCAAAATGGGTTCACTAGGGGTTAATTATGAATGTGGCCTTTTTGGTGGAATAAGTGGGTTAAAACCTAGGTGCCTTTATCATTTCAGTATATCAAATCAAGGGTGTGGTCTCGACATGTATAATCGAAGCAAGTTCTAGAATAACAAATCAATGTTGACACAATCATAATCAATAAAGTGAGCAAGAAAAGAGTATGCTCTAAAAGGCTCAAAATCTCACAAAAATTATTTTTTTTTATGTAAACCTTGCAAATTTCAAACTTCAAAGTAATATTTAAATTTAGGGAAACAACCTAATAAAATTTTTAATTCTAAAAATAGACTTATCATGCTTGATTCTCTAATATCTTAAAGTTTAAACCATCAATGCACAATTATCTATGACTTACTCCAAAACATATCAACAAAAATCATAAATCAATAGAAGTTCATTCTAATAGTAATATGAGAAAGTTACTTAAGAATAAGGCATAATTCAGTATTGTTGACACATCCCCACACTTAAGGTGTACATTGTCCTCAATTTACAAAAATAGATATCGAGAATATAGAAAATCATAACATAGGGAGAGAGTGAACTTCCTAAATTTTGGATGGAGTCAAGGAAAAGAAATAATAAAGTTAGGCAGAGGTGAAGGTGGAGGTGGATACTCTGGTGGAGGTGTGGTCGTTCCTTAATAAAAAATAACCAGAGATAAAAAGAAATCAAAATATACTAATATAAATTAATGATAAGAAAGATAAAGGAAAAGACTTTAAAAATGAAAATAAAAGAAAAAGAAAAAATATATGGACTCAAAGGTCCTTGACTTGTCAAGTAAATGAAGCGGCCGGCATGAACTTATGTAGGGTTGTCGCGTACGGGGATATTGTACTAGAACCCTTTCTCTTTTTCGACGTGGGGATGGTGGTCTTAGTTTTGCTTTTAGCCATGGTGGCAAGGATGGTGAAAAAGGGGGAAAAACTATGGTGGCTAGGTGTAACAGCCTAAACTCGGCCTAGAAGTTAGGCCCGAATTTGGCGTGTCACATTGAAGGAAGTTGAAAAGCTAAGCAATTGTTTAGAAAAGTTTTATCAGATTTTTGAACTTTGAGTTCGTTGTTTGTTTGAGAAAAACACAATTTTCTAAATGACTGTTTAAAAGTTGTTATTATTTTAAAAAACTATTTTGTTATGAAAGTTGAACTTGCATCGTTGCGTAAACATGATATTTTAGAAAACGATTACTAATGTTTTAAGAAAACCCCATATTTATAAGTTTAAAAGTTATAAATGAAAACTTAGAAAAATAAACCAATGGCCTTATTACAAAATATTAACCCAAAATAAATAATCTTAAAATAAGGTAAAAATCGAAATTACTAAAGTTCACGAGTAGTATCTCTGATGTATAGCCACCCTCGAGTCCTCCACGGCTCCCAATCCTCTATCATTGAAATTACCCAAACATTTAATAAAAAGAGGGGTGAGTTTACGAAAACTCGAGTGTACAACCCTCATCGGTAAGAACATGCATCATAACAATGGGTAGAAGCCCATTACAATGAATGATGGTAATCGGGCCTTAGCCCAAAATAGCCTCGGTTGAGCCTTAACCCATATCATATGTCACAGCAGATAATGTATGCAATGTGATGCAAACCTAGCCCAACCTAATTTTCCATCCTCCACACGCCACCCGTACCAGCCCAACACACCGTGAGGATTTCTACAATCAACCATCTATCCGTTACACGCTATATATGTGGCACCAAGCCACTGGTGATAGAGTCACAACTTATAACACGTGGGGCCAGTCCACTTGTGGTACCAAACCACTGGTGACAATCCCTGATAATCATGTATGTGGGGCCAACCGACTGTGGTACCAAACCATTGGGACGAGTCATAGAATTAACACGTATGTATATGGTACCAAACCACTGAGACTTAGTCACTAATCAATATGTGTGGGGTCAATCCACGGTGGTACCAAACCATTGTGACAGTATTTAATAGCACTTCCTCTTTTCATCATAAACCAACCCATGCATAACATACATATCAAATGAATGCAACATGCTATCAAGTAAAGTAACAGATTTCAACATACATTTATATACTCATAAATAGAACGTTAATGTCACTTACCTAGTATCCCCAACTATACTCACAAGGGTATTGCGACTGCCTTTCCAGTCACTTCAGCTTTTCAGCCAAAACAGTTATTACACAAACTAATAACAGTGTAAAATTTACACACAATCACGCTAATCAACCTCTAAGGGTATAATGGTAATTTTACCCATTGAGGGTATTTCAGTAATTTACCTACCAAAGGTAATTCGATAATTTTGCAAAATAGGGGTATTTCTGTAATTTTACAAACTAGGGGTATTTTGGTAATTTTGCAAACCAGGGGTATTTTGGTAATTTTACAAACCAGAGGTATTTCGGTAATTTTACAAACCAAGGGTATTTTGGTAATTTCACAAATTAAGGTATTTCGGTAATTTTGTAAACCAGGAGTATTTTGGTAATTTTACAACCCAGGCGTAATTCGGTAATTTTGCAAACTAGGGGTAATTTGGTAATTTTGCAAACCAGGGTAATTCGATAATTTTGCAAACCAGGGGTATTTCGGTAATTTTACAAACTAAGGGTATTTTGGTAATTTCACAAACTAGGGGTATTTTGGTAATTTTACAACCTAGGGGTATTTTAGTAATTTCATAAATTAGGGTATTTCGATAATTTTGCAAACCAGGAGTATTTTAATAATTTTACAAACTAGGGGTATTTTGGTAATTTCACAAACCAAGGGTATTTTGGTAATTTTACAACCCAAGGGTATTTAAGTTTCACAAACTAGGGTATTTCGATAATTTTGCAAACCAGGGGTATTTTGGTAATTTCACAAACCAGGGGTATTTTGGTAATTTTACAACCCGGGGTATTTCGATAATTTCACAAATTAGGGTATTTTGGTAATTTTGTAAACCAGGGGTATTTTGGTAATTTTACAAACCAGGGTGTTAACGACCCAACAGAAGGTCCACTGCCGCCTTGAACGACTCAAGTATTCTAAACAGAGATAATGATGCGAATGGGCCTAAGGCCCATTCTCGACCAAGTGGGCCCACACACTCGTGTGGCCCATTTAGCCCAAACCTAGCCACATATATGAGATTCACATAGTCTAGTTCACTATCTACTACTCAATCATACAATTTACTCATATATGGGCCCATTTGGCCCCTTTCGGACCATTATAGCCCAACAGCCCACACCCACAAGAATACTTATGATGGCCTCGACTATCGCGTCGAAGCTTCCACACGTGCGCTCGCACGCTCGTGTGGCTACCATCGTCGTGTGACCGGCATTTCGGTATTTGCCGCTCTATAGCTAGAGTAGAGAGAAGTACACACCTGATAGGAATCTGAAGCTACTAAACTGTTCTCCGACCACTCCTATGCCCAACGCCAACCAGGTATGCTCCTTCTCCTCCTAGGCAGCTCTATATATAGCTAGCTTCTCACCTTCCTTCTTTGTATCTTTTCGATATGGGATCCCTCCGTCAGTAGAGTTTAAATCCAACTCAAACTCTTCCCGTCCAATCCGCAAAATAAATACTCCATTGCTTGTCATGAGATTCGAACTCAAGCTCCCCTATAACTTAATCCATGCCGCTAGCCACTTAGTCACAAGCTACTCTTGTGTCTAAAATCATGTGCAACTAAATATAAACCTATGGCCAAATTCTAAAGTCCATATAAAAAAAAAAACCAAAATGCAAGAGCCAAGACTTGAACCTTGGACCTCATTCCTTCCTTTTTGGCGTCAACCCCTTGTCTCTTATGTGGTGTCACTTTGCCACTACACCACACACTCCACTTGTGTCATTTTCTCCATATTTATTCTTAAAGCCTACCTACTAACTCCTAGGGTTTTAGTCACCTAAAACCAAAATTTTTTCTAAGGCCTAACTTGAACCCGGGGCTTCATAGAAGCCCCCTAACCTTCCAAAATCACTCATCTACTAGATCCAACTTGCATTAAAGCCATTCTCTTATTCTCAAAAATTATAACCACTACTACGCCCAAGGCCCATTGGGCCCAATCCTATTAGGCCCAACTTTGGGATGTTACACTAGGGTTGGGAGGGAAGGGATATGAGGAAGAAAGTGAGAAGAACAAATAGGGTTTAAATAGAAATTAGCTATCCACGCCTGTGTACCCTAGGCGTGTTAGGTCACACGGCCGTATCCACGGCCATGTGGTGCCTCGTTCGTTTCTCCCACGCCTGTGTAGAAGTTTCCATACCCATGTTGCTTATTCAGTGTCGACCACGGCCTAGGGACACGGGCATGTCGCACACCCGTGTTACTTTCTTAAGGTCAACCATGGCCGTGGCATTTTATCGTAGCCCGTGTTTTGGGGAAATTTTTTGTCCTTGGTTCGTATAATCTTTGCCACGTCGATGTGCCTATTCGTAGTGTCCACACGGCCACGGCCACGCCCGTGTACAAGGCCATGTGGTAGGGAGGCCTGCGCTTTATTAATTTGGTTAATTTTTAGTTAGGTGCTAAAAATCAAAAATATAAAAATTAATAGGGTTAGTGCTCGGGTTGCCTCCTGAGAAGCGTTCATTTAAAGTCTTAAGCTAGACTTACCTTTCATTCGTATAATCATGGTGGTTTGAGGAGTTGAAACTCCTCATTCTTGCTATCAATTGTATTAAAATACGATTTTAGATAAGTACGATTTACCTTAAAGGTGCCAAATTGAGAATGAGTTACCTCGACTGTACTGTATGGGAAAGTATTAAGTACCGTGAAAGGAGTTATTCCATTAGGTTCAGAAGTGGCAACACGAGGATTTGTATTATCCATTAAAATTTGGTCTCCAAACTTAAAATAGTTTGCTTCATCTTTAAGTTCGTTATGGAGTTGCCTTGGTTTTGCTTCATGTGTTCTTGATTTCTCCTTGACATGTTTCTACCACTCGTCTAGTTCATCGATTTGAAGCCTTCGCTCCTCATGAGTTATTTCTTTGTTGGCACAAGGTCTAGGATATGGCTCAGTTGTGTAATTTCATGGTGCTTCTTGAAAAGAGGGTTGAACCAAATGGTTATTAATAGAATTTATGTTCTCACCTTTATTACTTGATGTTCTAGCCGAGTCAAGAGCTTGGAGAGTGATCATTTCATCGCCTACACAAAGTGTGAGTTCACCTGTACCAACATCAATTCTAGTTTTAGCAGTTGCTAAAAAGAGTCTTCCTAAAATTAAAGGAACATTATTGTCCTCATCCATGTCTAAAACAACAAAGTCTACTGGGAATATAAATTTATCAATTTTTACTAGTACATCTTCGATTATACCCCTAGGAACTCTAATAGTTTTATCAGCCAATTGAATGATCATCCTAGTTTGTTTGGGTTTCCCTAAACCTAGCTGTTTAAACATTTTATAAGGCATAACATTAATGCTTACCCCTAAATCTGCTAAAGCATTATTAACAAATAAAACACCAATTAAGCAAGGAATTATAAAACTCCTGGATATTTTAACTTTGTGGTAGTCTATTTTGTAAGATTGCTGAGCACACTGCATTTTGCTCCACATGCGACACCTCGTCTAGCTTCCGTTTGTTTTCAAAAGATCTTTTAATTTTTTTTTTTGAATTGGGCATATGCGAAAGAGCTTCAATAAATGGTAAGTTAATGTGTAATTTTTTTAAGAGTTTAAGAAATTTATCGAATTGTTTATCTGTGCGGTCTTTCTTTGTCGCATTGGGATATGGCACACGAGGTTGGTATTCTGTACTTACTAGTTTTGGTTTTTCTTGTCTTATCTCAACCTTACCTTCTTTTACAACATTCTTTTACCTCAATTTTGGTTCATCTAACCCTTTACTATCGTGATAAATAATGGCATGAATTTGCTTCTCTAGGTTAGTTTCAAAGTTGCTTGGCAAGCTGCCTTTTGTCGTTTAGATTTGAGCTTAGCAAGTTGTCCTAATTGGTTCTCGAGCCCTTGAATCGATGTTTGCTGATTTTTGAGTGTTGTTTCGGTGTTTTGGAAATGATTTTCTGACACCGCAATGAATTTTGTTAGCATTTCCTCAAGGTTAGGCTTTTTCTTTTGTGGGTAAGTTTGCTGTTGAAAGCTTGGAGGCAGTTGTTGTCTCTGATTTCCTTGGCCACCCCATGAGAAGTTTGGGTGATTCCTCCAACCTGGATTGTAAGTGTTACTATAAGGGTTATTTTGAGGTCTAGAATTGTTACCCATATAGTTCATCTGTTTGTTTTCTATTCCAGGGTTGTAAGGTGGGTATTTTGTATTGTTCGTGCCTCCTCCATTTGTATCGCACCGCATCACTGGATGTACCTGCGAAGAAACATACTAACCATCAATCTTTTTATTTAATAGTTCTACCTGGTTTGATAGCATGGTAACTGCGTCGAGGTTGAAAACACTGGCGACTTTGTTGGCTTTATCCTCATAACTTGCCACTGATAGTTATTCAGTGCCATCTCTTCTATAAACTCATAAGCCGCTTCAGCGGTTTTGGTATTTAGGGTTCCACCGGCGGCTGAATCAATCAACTGCCTAGTTGAGGGGTTCACACCATTGTAAAATGTTAGATCCTATAGCCACAAAGGTAACCCATGGTTAGGGAACCTTCTTAGTAAATCCTTATATCTCTCCCATGCATTGTAAAGTGTCTCTAAATCCATCTGCACAAAAGAAGAGATATCATTCCTCAACTTAGCCGTTTTAGCCGGCGGAAAATATTTAAGTAAAAAAATTTCAGTCATTTGGTCTCATGTAGTGATTGATCCTCATTGTAACAAGTTCAACTACTTTTTATCTTTGTTTCTCAACGAGAAGGGAAACAACCGAAGACAAATGGCATCATCAGAAACATCATTAATCTTAAAAGTGTCGCAGAATTCTAGAAAATTTGCCAAGTGATTGTTTGGATCATTATCCTGCAAACCATTAAATTGAACAAATTGCTGAATCATCTGTATAGTGTTATGTTTCAGTTCAAAATTATTTGCAGCAATAGCACGTCTAACAATACTTGATTTTGTTCCTATTAAATTAGGTTTAGCACAATCATACATAGTACGAGGAGCAGGATTTTGATTCACCGGATTTGCGGCAATCACAGGAGGTAGCGGATTATTATCAGCCATCTCTACGGTAGTATTCATTTCGTCTTCTTGCTCTTCTTCTATATATTGTAAGCTTCGCCTTATTTCTCTTGGTTTCTGCGAGCGATATGTTCTATTTCACTGTCAAAAATCAAAGGTCCTGACGGGTTTCTTCTAGTCATAAACTAAAATTACCTGCCATAAGCAAATAAAAGAAGAATTAGCAAAGTTAAAATAAAATAAAATAAACTACAAACAAATAAATAAAATGGCTAAAGTAATAAAAATTTAGTGGTCCTAATATCTTAGATCATCGGCAACGGCGCCAAAAACTTGATGTGTCTAAAACTAGCTATGATCACAATAAAGGCAAGTGCACCTATCGTTTACTAGTATAGTAATGGTAAGACCAGTAATATCGTATCCACAAGGACCAAGAGTACTAGTAATTACTATCTTTTTATTATCTAGCCTAAATTATTGGATTGGTTTCTTTTAAACAAAAACTAATTAAACACGAAAATGAAAGAATTAGGAAAATACTTTTAGAAAACTTATACGAGATAGGCAATACCTAAGGAAGAATCCACCTAGACTTCACTTAGTACTTTTGATTCATACGATTTATTCACTTGACTTAACCCGTAGAAATCCCTGATTTATGTTAATATCTCTTTCAAGACAAACAACAACTGACTCTAGGTTGATTAATTGAAATCTCTTTCTAATTAAAATCCCTATTATCGCATTAACTCGATATATGGATTCCCTTATTAGATTTGACTCTAATCCGGTAGATTTTCGGCTCCCTATTTCTAGGGTTGCAATCAACTCTTCTTAACTGTGTTGATATACTCTTAAACAGGGACTTTTGATCTACTAAATAAGCACATTCGACTTGAATCAATAACCTGAATTATCAAAACAAGAATAAGAACCCACAATTAAGAATAAGAACAAGTATTTATCTTATAAATCAAATAGTAATAAGATCCATCTTAGGTTTGATCCTCCCTAGGTATTTAGGGAGTTTAGTTCATACTGATAGAGGGAAACATCTTAAAATAAGGAAAACAACAAAACATAAGAAAACCCAAAAACTTCAAGAGAAATTGATAGGAGATCTTCAATCTTGACGGAGATTCTTCTCCTAAGCTGCTCTCGATGGCTGTCTTCGAGTATTTCTGCCTTTTACTCGGCGTCCCCTTTTAGGTTGCCCACCTAGGGTGTTTTTATAGGCTTTTGTAACACCCCAAACCCGGCCTAGAAATTAGGTCCGAATATGGCATGTCACATTGAGGTGTTTTTTTTCCAAAACTGCATTTTCATTGAAAACCCCTCTTGATATTTAAAAACTAAAGTTCCAGTTTGCGATTGTTATTATTAATCGACATTTATTAAGAAGACACTGCCTTCAAAACCTTGTTCGTTGCAGAAGCTTAATTTAAAACAACTGACTTATAAAATGTGATATTTACAACTTGATTGTGAAAACATAGTGTTTTGAAAACAAATATTGTTTTGGAAAACTGTGATTCAATGTTGAGCAGATTTAAAACATAATAAACTAAAAATCCCAAACTATACCAGAATTTAAGAGAGACCTTATTACAACCCAATAAAAATGGTTTAATAAAGTAAAGTAGAATACTAAAATCCAAAACTGCTTGTAGTGTGGCCACCGCTCAGTCCTCCAATACGTCGAACCGCCTACTGAAGGTTACCTGGAAAAACTAAAAAAAGGGGACGAGTTTTCGAAAACTTAGTGTGTACAACCCTCATCAGTAAAAACATGCATCAAAACAATTCGAGCTGACGCCCATTACAATAACGGTGGCAATTGGGCCTTAGCCCAAAATAGCCTCGGTTGGGCCTTAACCCATATCATATGTCACATATCACAAATACCTGGGCCTAAGCCCATCTCAATATTAAAATCCATATATGCAATGCATTAATGCCCATACCAACCCTGCACTCCATCTCCTGTCCAACCGTGCACTCCTGTGGGGATTTAATCTACCCACCCATCCGTACATTCTTTATGTAGCACCGGTTGTGGCACAAATTTGTTAGTGCAGCATGGCTGCTTGGTGGCTAAAAAGCCTTCGGTGGATCCACAATCGTCAAGCGACCATGCGATCCTATTAGCACTTCCTCCGTATTAATAAATCCATCCCCATGCAGCATAATAGCACATGAATGCATCATATAATAATAAACATACCATAATAATCACAAATCACATACAATAATAACAATATAACATATAGGGGAGTTTCCGTCATCTTACCCTTTAAGGGCATATCTGTCATTTTACTCATCGAGGTTACTTTTATAATTTCACATTTACAAGCCTTTCCAAAGGCCTGCTGCCACCCCGAGCGACTTAGATAACACAAATGGTCAAAACTGTATAAATGGGCTCGAGGCCCCTCATTCGGCCCACGTGGGCCCATACGCTTGTGTGGCCTACTTAGCCCAAATCTAGCCACAGGTATGAGATTCCCATAGTCCAGTTCACTATCTACGACACAATCATACAATTTATTCATATGGGCCTATAGGCCCATTGGGCCTACTTGGCCCCTTTCAGCCATCGTGGCCCAAACAGCCTAAACACACAAGAACACTCAAGCTGGCCTCAACTATCGCGTCGAAGCTCCCACACGTGCACTTCACACGCTCGTGTGGCTACCATCACCATGTAACCGACATTTTGGCATTTGCCACTCTATAGCTAGAGTAGAGAGAATACACACCTGATAGGAGTCTAAAGCTAATCCGAGCTCCAAATGCTCCTATGCCCAAACGCCCACCATGGTATGCTTCCTCTCTTCATAGACAGCTCCATTTATAGCCAGCTTCCCACCTTCCCTCATGCTATCTTTTTGATGTGGGATCCCTTTGTCAGCAGAGTTTAAATCCAACTCAAACTCTGGACGATCCAATCCGCAAAATAAATACTCTCCTTCTTGTCATGAGATTCAACTCAGGCTCCCTTGCACCCTTAATGACGCCTTGCCACTAGACAACTCACTTCCTTGTGTCTAACTTCATGCGCAAATAAATATAAATCTAAGGGCCAAAGCCTTAGTTTACTTAAAAATAAATCAAAATGAAATGCCAACGCCAAGGCTTGAACCTTGGACCCATTGCTTCATTGTATGGCGTCACTCCCTTGTCTCCTATGTGGCGTCACTTTCCCACTACACCACAAGCTCTTCTTATGTCATTTCTACCCACATTTTATTCTTAAAGCCTACTTACTAACTCTCAAGGTTTTATTCACCTAAAACCAAAATTTTCCTAAAGCCCAATTTTGATCCCGGGACATCATAACCTTCCAAAATCACTCAGCTAATAGGTACAACTTGAAATAATGCCATTCTTATAATCCCAAAAAATTTCAAAATGCTCCCATGGCTAAGGCCCAATAGGCCCAATCCTAGTAGGCCCAAATTCAGGGTGTTACAAATCTACCCTCTTGAAGAAATTTTGTCCTCGAAATTTCTAGCTATCTAATAGTGGTGTAACATAGGCTACTCTACCACACTAATGCTACGCACTCTAATCCTAATTATAGCCTAAGTAAATATCACATTATAGATAAAGTATGTACCAGTATCTACCTACAGTATAACAGTTTAAAACAGATAGGAGAACTTACTTGGTCCGGACAATGGAGACTCGGTGTGCCACACAAAAAATCCTCCAAAATCACTTTAAAATCATTTGTAAACATATTTAAAATAGAAACTAAAGCCCATTTCACAGTTTAAGTTTTGCAACCGAGATCTGATACCATAAAATATAACACCCCAAACCCGGCCTAGAAGTTAGGCCCGAATCTGACGTGTCACATTGAGGTGTTTTTTCAAAAATCACATTTTCATTGAAAATCCATCTTGATATTTAAAAACTAAAGTCCCAGTTTGCGATTGTTATTATTAATCACATTTATTAAGAAGTCATTACCTTTAAAACCTTGTTCGTTGCAGAAGCTTAATTTAAAACAACTGACTTATAAAATGTGATATTTACAACTTGGTTGCGAAAACGTAGTGTTTTGAAAACAGATATTATTTTGGAAAACTGCGATTCAATGTTGAGCAGATTTAAAACATAATAAACTAAAAATCCTAAACTATACCAGAATTTAAGAGAGGCCTTATTACAACCCAATAAAAATGATTTAATAAAGCAAAGTAGAATACTAAAATCCAAAACTGCTCGTAGTATGGCCACCTCTGAGTCCTCCAATATGTCGAACTGCAAACTGAGGGTTACCTGAGAAAACTAAAAAGAGGGGATGAGTTTTCGAAAACTCTGAGTGTACAACCGTTATCAGTAAAAGCATGCATCACAACAATCCAGTGATGCCCATTACAATAACGGTGGCAATTGGGCCTTAGCCCAAAATAACCTCATTTGGGCCTTAACCCAAATCATATGTCACATATAATAAATACTTGGGCCTAAGCCCATCTCAATATTAAAATCGATATATGCAATGCATTAATGCCCATAATAACCCTGCACTCCGTCTCCTATCCAACCGTACACTCTGTGGGGATTTAATCGACCCACCCATCCAGTACATTCTTTATGTAGCACCGGTTGTGGCACAACTTATTAGTGCAAACATGGTCTTTCGGTGGCTAAAAAGCCTTCGGTGGATCCACAATTATCAAGCGACCAAGCCTTCCTATTAGCATTTCCTCCGTATTAATAAACCCATCCCCATGCAGAATAATAACACATGAATGCATAATACGATAATAAACATACCATAATAATCACAAATTGCATACAATAATAACCATATAACATGTAGGGGCGTTTCCATCATCTTTCCCTTATGGGGCATATCGATCATTTTACCCATCGAGGGTACTTTGTTAATTTCACATTTAATAGCCTTTCCAAAGGCCTGCTGCCGCCTCGAGCGACTCAAATAACATAAATGGTCATAAAGGTGTAAATGGGCCCGATGCCCCTTATTCGGCCTACTTAGCCTAAATCTAACCACAGGTACGAGATTTCCATCGTCCAGTTCACTATCTACTACTTAATAATACAATTTATTCATATGGGCCACGGGCCCATTGGACCCACTTGGCCCCTTTCGGGCCATTGTGGCCCAAACAGCCTAAACGCACAAGAACACTCAAGCTGGCCTCAACTATCACGTCGAAGCTCCCATACGTGCGCTCGCACGCTCGTGTGGCTACCATCGTCGTGTGACCGACATTTTGGTATTTGCCACTCTACAGCTAGAGTAGAGAGAATACACACCTGATAGGAGTCTGAAGCTAATCTGCGCTACGAATGCTCCTATGCCCAAACGTCCACCAAGGTATGCTTCCTCTCTTCATAGACAACTCCATTTATAGCCAGCTTCTCACATTCCCTATTGCTATCTTTCCAATGTGGGATCCCTCCGTCAGCAGAGTTTAAATCCAACTCAAACTCTAGTCATCCAATCTGCAAAATAAATACTCCCTTGCTTGTCATGAGATTTGAACCCAGGCTCCCTTCCACCCTTAACGACACCTTGCCACTAGACCACTCACTTCATTGTGTCTAACTTCATGCACAACTAAATATAAATCTATGGGCCAAAGTCCAAGTTCACTTAAAAATAAATCAAAATGAAATGCCAGCGCCAAGGCTTGAACCTTGGACCCCTTGCTTCCTTGTATGGCGTCACTCCCTTGTCTCCTATGTGGCGTCACTTTTCCACTACACCACAAGCTCTTCTTGTGTCATTTCTTCCCACATTTTATTCTTAAAGCCTACTTACTAACTCTCAGGGTTTTATTCACCTAAAACCAAAATTTTCCTAAAGCCCAAGTTTGATCTCGGGACCTCATAGAAGCCCCCTAACCTTCAAAAATCACTCACATAATAGTTACAACTTGAAATAATGCTATTCTTATAATCCAAAAAATTTTAAAATGCTCCCATTTCCAAGGCCCAATAGGTTAATTCCTACTATGCCCAAATTCAGGGTGTTACAAATCTACCCCCTTAAAGAAATTTCGTCCTCAAAATTTCTAGTTATCTAACAGTAGTGTAACACAAGCTACTCTACCACGCTGCAGCTGACGCACTCTAATCCTAATTGCATCCTAAGTAAATATCACATTACAGAAAAAGTACATACCAATATCTACCTACAGTATAACGGTTTAAAATAGATAGGAGAACTTGCTTGGTTCGACGATGGAGACACGGTGTGCCACACAAAAAATCCTCTAAAACCACTTTAAAATCATTTGTAAACATATTTAAAATAGAAACTAAAGCCCATTTCACAGCCCGAGTTTTGCAACCGAGCTCTGATACCACAAAATGTAACACCCCAAACCCAGCCTAGAAGTTAAGCCCGAATCTGGCGTGTCACATTGATGTGTTTTTTTTTTTTTTGAAAATAGCGTTTTCATTGAAAACCCCTCTTGATATTTAAAAACTAAAGTCCAAGTTTGCGATTGTTATTATTAATCGACATTTATTAAGAATTCATTACCTTCAAACCCTTGTTCATTGCGGAAGCTTAATTTAAAACAACTTACTCACAAAACGTGAAATTGACAACTTGGTTGTGAAAACGTAGTGTTTTGAAAACAGATATTGTTTTGGAAAATCACGATTCAATGTTGAGCAGATTTAAAACATAATAAACTAAAATCCCAAACTATACCAAAATTTAAGAGAGGCCTTGTTACAACCCAATAAAAATAGTTTAATAAAGTAAAGTAGAATACTAAAATCCAAAACTGCTCGTAGTGTGGCCACCTCTGAGTCCTCTAATACGTCGAACCGCCTACTGAGGGATACATGGAAAAACTAAAAAGAGGGGGTGAGTTTTCAAAAACTTAGTGTGTACAACCCTCATCAGTAAAAACATGCATCACAACAATCCGGGTCGACGCCCATTACAATAACGGTGGCAGTTGGGCCTTAGCCCAAAATAGCCTCGGTTGGGCCTTAACCCATATCATATGTCACATATCATAAATATCTGGGCCTAAGCCCATCTCAATATTAAAATCTATATATGCAATGCATTAAGGCCCATACCAACCCTGCACTCCGTCTCCTGTCCAATCGTGCACTCCTGTGGGGATTTAATCGACCCACCCATCCGTACGCTCTTTATGTAGCACCAGTTGTGGCGCTAACTTATCGGTGTAGCATGGCTGCTCGGTGGCTAAGAAGCCTTCGGTGGAACCACAGTTGACAAGCGACCATGCGATCCTATTAGTACTTCCTCCGTATTAATAAACCCATCCCCATGCAGTATAATAGCACATGAATGCATCATACGATAATAAACATACCATAATAATCACAAATCGCATAAAATAATAACCATATAACATATAGGGGTGTTTCCATCATCTTGCCCTTCAGGGGCATATCGGTCATTTTACCCATCGAGGGTACTTTAGTAATTTCACATTTAACAGCCTTTCCAAAGTACTGCTGCCACCTCGAGCGACTCAAATAACATAAATGGCCATTACAATGTAAATGGGCCCGAGGCCCCTTATTTGGCCCACGTGGGCCCACACGCTCATGTGGCCCACTTAGCCCAAATCTAGCCGTAGATACGAGATTCCCATAGTCCAGTTCACTATCTACTACACAATCATAAAATTTATTCATATGGGCCCACGGGCCCATTGGGCCTACTTGGCCCCTTTCGGCCATCGGGGCCCAAACAGCCTAAACGCACAAGAACACTAATGCTGGCCTCAACTATCATGTTGAAGCTCCCACACGTGCACTTGCACGCTCGTGTGGCTACCAGCGTCGTGTGACCGGTATTTCGGCATTTGCCGCTCTACAGCTAGAGTAGAGAGAATACACACCTGATAGGAGTTTGAAGCTAATCCGCGCTCCGAATACTTCTATGCCCAAACGCCCACCAAGGTATGCTTCCTCTCTTCATAAACAGCTCCATTTATAGCCAGCTTCTTACCTTCCCTCATGCTATCTTTCTGACGTGGGATCCCTCCGTCAGTAGAGTTTAAATCCAACTCAAACTCTGGCCGTCCAATCCACAAAATAAATACTCCCCTACTTGTCATGAGATTTGAACCCAGGCTCCCTTGCACCCTTAATGATGCCTTGCCACTAGACAACTCACTTCCTTGTGTCTAACTTCATGCGCAACTAAATATAAATCTATGGGCCAAAGTCCAAGTTCACTTAAAAATAAACCAAAATGAAATGCCAGCGCCAAGGCTTGAACCTTGGACCCCTTGCTTCTTTGTATGGCGTCACTACCTTGTCTCCTATGTGGCGTCACTTTGCCACTACACTACAAGATCTTCTTATGTTATTTCTTCCCACATTTTATTCTGAAAGCCTACTTACTAACTCTCAGGGTTTTATTCACCTAAAACCAAAATTTTTCTAAAGCCCAAGTTTGATCTCGGGACTTGATAGAAGCCCCCTAACCTTTCAAAATCACTCACCTAATGGGTATAACTTGAAATAATTTCGTTCTCATAATTGCAAAAAAATTTTAAAACGCCCCCATGGCCACTGCCCAATAGGCCCAATCCTAGTAGGCCCAAATTCAGGGTGTTACAAATCTACCCCCTTAAAGAAATTTCATCCTTGAAATTTCCATCTACCTAACAGTGGTGTAACACAGGGTACTCTACCATGCTGCCACTGTGCACTCTAATCGTAATTGTAGCCTAAGTAAATAGCACATTACAGATAAAGTATGTACCAGTATCTACCTACAGTATAACAGTTTAAAACATATAGGAGAACTTACTTGGTCCGACGATGGAGACTCGGTGTGCCACACAAAAAATCCTCTAAAACCACTTTAAAATCATTTGTAAACATATTTAAAATAGAAACTAAAGCTCATTTTAGAGCAGAGTTTTACAACCGAAGCTCGATACCTAAAATGTAACACCCCAAACTCCAAAGTTAGGCCCAAATTTGGCGTGTCACATTGAGGTGTTTTTCGAAAATCTCATTTTCATTGAAAACCCTCCTACTATTTAAAAACTAAAGTCCCGGTTTGCATTGTTACTATTAATCGACATTTATGAAGATGTCATTACCTTCAAAACCTTTTTATGTTGCGAGCTTAATTTAAAACAAGCGACTTATCAAGCGTGATATTTACAACTTGGTTGTGAAAATGTAGTGTTTTGTAAATAGATATTGTTTTGGAAAATCGTGATTCAATGTTGAGCGATTTAAAACATAATAAACTAAAATCCCAAACTATACCAAAATTTAAGAGAGGCCTTATTACAACCCAATAAAATGGTTTAATAAAGTAAAGTAGAATACTAAAATCCAAAACTGCTCGTTGTGTGGCCACTTCTGAGTCCTCCAATACGTCGAATTGCCTATTGAGGGTTACGGAAAAACTAAAAGAGGGATGAGTTTTCAAAAACTTAGTGTGTACAACCCTCATTAGTAAAATATGCATCACAATAATCTAGGCCGCGCCCATTACAATACTTGGGCAATTGGGCCTTAGCCCAAAATAGCCTCGGTTGGGCCGTAACCCATATCATATGTCATATACCATAAATACATGGGCCTAAGCCCATCACAATATTAAAATCCATATATGCAATGCATTAATGGCCATACCAACCACGCACTGCTCTGTCCAACCATGCACTCCTGTGGGGATTTAATCGACCCACCCATCCGTACGCTCTTTATGTAGCACCAGTTGTGGCGCTAGCTTATCGGTGTAGCATGGCTGCTCGGTGGCTAAGAAGCCTTCGGTGGAACCACAGTTGTCAAGCGACCATGCGATCCTATTAGTACTTCCTCCGTATTAATAAACCCATCCCCATGCAGTATAATAGCACATGAATGCATCATACGATAATAAACATACCATAATAATCACAAATCGCACAAAATAATAACCATATAACATGTAGGGGTGTTTCCGTCATCTTGCCCTTCAGGGGCATATCGGTCATTTTACCCATCGAGGGTACTTTAGTAATTTCACATTTAACAGCCTTTCCAAAGTACTGCTGCCACCTCGAGCGACTCAAATAACATAAATGGTCATAACAGTGTAAATGGGCCCGAGGCCCCTTATTCGGCCCACGTGGGCCCACACGTTCATGTGGCCCACTTAGCCCAAATCTAGCCGTAGATACGAGATTCCCATAGTCCAGTTCACTATCTACTACACAATCATAAAATTTATTCATATGGGCCCACGGGCCCATTGAGCCTACTTGGCCCCTTTCTACCATCGGGCCCAAACGACCTAAACGCACAAGAACACTAATGTCGGCCTCAACTATCATGTTGAAGCTCCCACACGTCGCGCTTGCGCTCGTGTGCCTACCGATGTCGTGTGACCTGAAGCATTTCGGCATTTTGTCATTCTACTAGAGTAGAGAGAATACACACCTGATAGGAGTTTGAAGCTAATCCGCGCTCCGAATACTTCTATGCCCAAACGCCCACCAAGGTATGCTTCCTCTCTTTATAAACAGCTCTATTTATAGCCAGCTTCTCACCTTCCCTCATGCTATCTTTCTGACGTGGGATCCCTCCGTCGGTGAGTTTAAATCAACTCAAACTCGGTAGTCCAATCCACAAAATAAATACTCCCCTACTTGTCATGAGATTTGAACCCAGGCTCCTTTGCACCCTTAATGATGCCTTGCCACTAGACAACTCACTTCCTTGTGTCTAACTTCATGCGCAACTAAATATAAATCTATGGGCCAAAGTCCAAGTTCACTTAAAAATAAACCAAAATGAAATGCCAGCGCCAAGGCTTGAACCTTGGACCCCTTGCTTCTTTGTATGGCGTCACTACCTTGTCTCCTATGTGGCGTCACTTTGCCACTACACTACAAGATCTTCTTATGTCATTTCTTCCCACATTTTATTAAAAGCCTACTTACTAACTCTCAGGGTTTTATTCACCTAAAACCAAAATTTTTCTAAAGCCCAAGTTTGATCCCGGGACTTGATAGAAGCCCCCTAACCTTTCAAAATCACTCACCTAATGGGTACAACTTGAAATAATTTCGTTCTCATAATCGTAAAAAATTTAAAACGCCCCCATGGCCACTGCCCAATAGGCCCAATCCTAGTAGGCCCAAATTGTGGTGTTACAAATCTACCCCTTAAAGAAATTTCATCCTCGAAATTTCCATCTACCTAACAATGGTGTAACACGGTACTCTACCATGTTTGCCATCAGCACTCTAATCGTAATTGTAGCCTAAGTAAATAGCACATTCTGAGATAAAGTATGTACCGAGATATCTACCTACAAGATATGATTTAAAACATATAGGAGAACTTACTTGGTCCGATGATGGAGACTCAAATTGTGCCACACAAAAAATCCTCTAAAACCACTTTAAAATCATTTGTAAACATATTTAAAATAGAAACTAAAGCTCATTTTAGAGCCCGAGTTTTACAATCGGGCTCTGATACCACAAAATGTAACACCCCAAACCTGGCCTAGAAGTTAGGCCCAAATTTGGCGTGTCACATTGAGGTGTTTTTTCAAAAATCTCATTTTCATTGAAAACCCCTCCTACTATTTAAAAACTAAAGTCCCAATTTGCGATTGTTACTATTAATCGACATTTATGAAGATGTCATTACCTTCAAAACCTTTTTCGTTGCGGAGCTTAATTTAAAACAACTGACTTATCAAACGTGATATTTACAACTTGGTTGTGAAAATGTAGTGTTTTGAAAATAGATATTGTTTTGGAAAATCGTGATTCAATGTTGAGCAGATTTAAAACATAATAAACTAAAAATCCCAAACTATACCAAAATTTAAGAGAGGCCTTATTACAACCCAATAAAAATGGTTTAATAAAGTAAAGTAGAATACTAAAATCCAAAACTGCTCGTTGTGTGGCCACTTCTGAGTCCTCCAATACGTCGAATTACCTACTGAGGGTTACCTGGAAAAACTAAAAAGAGGGGATGAGTTGTCAAAAACTCAGTGTGTACAACCCTCATTAGTAAAAATATGCATCACAATAATCTAGGCCGACGCCCATAACAATAACGGTGGCAATTGGGCCTTAGCCCAAAATAGCCTCGGTTGGGCCGTAACCCATATCATATGTCATATACCATAAATACCTGGGCCTAAGCCCATCACAATATTAAAATCCATATATTCAATGCATTAATGGCCATACCAACCCTGCACTCCGTCTCCTGTCCAACCGTGCAATCCTGTGGGGATTTAATCGACCCACCCATCCGTACACTCCTTATGTAGCACTGGTTGCGACACTAACTTATCGGTGCAACATGGTAGCTTAGTGGCTAAAAAGCCTTCTGTGGATCCACAGACGTCAAGCGACTATGCGATCATATTAGCACTTCCTCCGTATTAATAGACCCATCCCCATGCAGCATAATAACACATGAATGCATCAAATGATAATAAAAATACCACAATAATCACAAAATGCATACAATAATAACCATATAACATGTAGGGCTGTTTCCGTCATCTTGCCCTTCAAGGGCATATCGGTGATTTTACCCATCGACGGTACTTTGGTAATTTCACATTTAACAGCCTTTCCAAAGGCCTACTACCGCCCCGAGCGACTCAGATAACATAAATGGTCATAATGGTGTAAATGGGCCCGAGGCCCCTTATTCTGTCCATGTGGGCACACACGCTCGTGTGGCCCACTTAGCCTAAATCTAGCCACAGATACGAGATTCCCATAGTCCAGTTCACTATCTCTACACAATCATACAATTTATTCATATAGGCCCACGGCCCATTGGGCCCACTTAGCCCTTTTTAGCCCATCGTGGCCCAAACAGGCTAAACGCACAAGAACACTAAAGCTGGCCTCAACTATCGCATCAAAGCTCTTACACGTGCGCTCATACGCTCATGTGGCTACCATCGCCGTGTGATCGACATTTCGGCATTTTTTGCTCTATAGCTAGAGTAGAGAGAATACACACCTGATAGGAGTCTGAAGCTAATCCGTGCTCCAAATGCTCCTATGCCCAAACGCCCACCAAGGTATGCTTCCTCTCTTCATAGACAGCTCCATTTATAGCTAGCTTCTCACCTTCCTTTATGCTATCTTTTCGATGTGGGATCCCTCCGTCAGCAGAGTTTAAATCCAACTCAAATTTTGGCCGTCCAATCCGCAAAATAAATACTCCCTTGCTTGTCATGAGATCCGAACCCAGGCTCCCTTGCACCCTTAATGATGCCTTGCCACTAGACCACTTACTTCCTTGTGTCTAACTTCATGCGCAACTAATATAAATCTATGGGTGAAAGTCCAAGTTTACTTAAAAATAAATCAAAATGAAATGCTAGTGCCAAGGCTTGAACCTTGAACCCCTTGCTTTCTTGTATGGCGTCACTTCCTTGTCTCCTATGTGGCGTCAGTTTGTCACTACACCACAAGCTCTTCTTGTGTCATTTCTTCCCATATTTTATTCTTAAAGCCTACTTACTAACTCTCAGGGTTTTATTCACCTAAAACCAATATTTTCCTAAAGCCCAAGTTTGATCTCGGGACCTCATAGAAGCCCCCTAACCTTTCAAAATTACTCACTTAATGGGTACAAGTTGAAATAATTTCGTTCCCATAATTGCAAAAAAAAAATTAAAACGCTGCATAGCCAAGGCCCAATAGGTCCAATCCTACTAGGCCAAAATTTAGGGTGTTATAGCTTTGGAACACCTTTCTTGGCCTACAAGTATCCTATTCAGAATAGAATTAAACTTAGGCACGGCAGGGACACGCCCGTGTTCAATAGCTTTAGGCCGTGCTTGATTCTTCTCGCCTCTCACAGCCATGTTATCTTGCCGTGTACATTGATCCAGGCTGTGTTTGATCCTGCTCACAACACACGGCTGTGTTCGATGGTCCAGGCTGTATTGATTTCCTTGGTAGGCCCATTTTTTCTCTTTTTATCCCGTTTATCGTTCTTTTTGCCCCTAAGCTCTCCTGAGTGTAAAACATGAAATTAAAGGACTAGGAGCATCAAATTCATCAAATCTAATGAGATTTCATCCAAAAATAAGCCAAGCATGGGGTCAAAATATGTATAAATTATGGTTTATCAGAAGCATATAGCTAATACTATCCAACACACCAAACACGCATATCTCGATCAATGGAGCTTAACTCACATTCTCTTATCTCTCTGAAAACTATCCCTAGGCCTCCACGCACCAAAAATCATATCACAAAGGTGAGTACTCACAATCCTATGGCATGCCAACTATATCCAACGATCTCATAAGATCACAAGGCCAAATTATCCACATTATTATCACATATTTACTTACTAATTTTTCATACATATTCACTACATATTCACATCATTAGCACATTATAATCATTTTCACATGGTATAGAAACATACTAATATATTTACTGTCACCTGACATGAATAACATACCCACGTATTCTCTTTAACTATAGTCATCACAAGCTTATGGCACATGTTATAGCATCTCATATATGTTCATGTTTTCATAATTGCACACACACACATATCACATTTAGTCATAGGCGAGAGAACACTTACACTCAAATTTAGAGGTGAGGTTTAGGCTACCTCTAAATTCCCAATTACACAATGAATCATCTACAAGCAGTGATTCCAAAACACTCACCAAAATATGCTTTCGCCGAAAAGCCAAAAGCTCAGACAAGCTTTTCTTTGCCTTTGTCCTTACTCATTGAAGGACCTATTGAATTCGACACTTCAACAAGACAAACCACACAAACATGCAATCAACAATCAGTCATTAACTCACCTTAAATAGTCAAAGACAATAGTCTAAGCTACGTTCTCTTTTAATCAAAACCTTCGACATAGAAACTTTAAATTCATATATCTCAGCCTACACTTAATCTTTTCACACGAAACAAATTCTATTCATTTAAATAATCATCTATGATTAATTACCAACCTTTAAACTGCACAAAACTATTCAGTTCTTGGTATCAACATTTTTTTGACAAAGTTTAGCCATTATGACGAAAATTCATTAGAACTCGAGAAATTCCTAACAAAACTTCAAAGTAGCTTTAGAAACCTTCTAATCATGTTAAAACAAGTTGAAAAAGACTTTTAAACCACATTTTAATACACAACCTCGAAATCCATCATTATTAACCAATTTTTTTACTTTAATTTAAAACATGCATTTTAATGGCTAATAATTCAATTTAAAGAACTAAATAACATTTAAAACTATTTAGAAGTTGAACAATTACCTTTTATGGGAGAATAAATGAGTTTTTGATGCAAACATAAGAAACCCATAAGTGCAGAAAAAGAAGAAATTTATGAGGTTTTTGGGTGTTTTTCTTGATTTCAATGGAGGTTTATGATTCAAAGAATGTTCAAAATCAAGAGGGATTAGGATTTGGATGAAAAATTGATTGAGAGATATTGTGAAAACAAGCTAGAGAAGGGGGTTTTTTTAGGTTGAATATAAAATTCTAGGTAAATTGCTTCATAGAAACTCTCAGTTTTGACTATTTTATAAACAGTCCTATTTTCAAAATTAAGGGTATTTAAAACTCATTTTTAGAAATTGACTTAATTTCCTAATAGCCACTATCGTAAACATTATCGAGATACCATAACAAAAAGTTTCGAACACTCTAAGGCTAAAATTCCCAAAATACCCTCAAAACTTATAGGCTCAATTTTGGGGTGTTATAGAGAACACAATTGATTCAAAAGACAAAAGAGATTTGAATAATCGTGGATTTGATATCAAATGGAGGACGAAATAGCAAAATGATTGATTGAAATAAAGAAATAAATCAAATGCAAGAACAAGTAAACTAAAATACTTTGATAAAATAAATAAACTCTTAGATCAAAACTGATTCCAAGGGGAAAAATAACTAGTTATTGAAAAGTCAAAAGAAAATTAATCTACTCTTACTCCTAAACTACTAGGGTTTTTGAGTGTGTCTTGGATGACTTAGTTACATCAAACCCTTAATGTATTATATATAGAAGTGTTGATAGCCCAAATTAGGTATTTGGCATGTCCTTGGTCTTCATATAAATTTGATTGTGTGGACGAAAATAACCTCGACATACTTGGGTAGAAAGTCAACCTATGTCGCACCACACAATGTCTATGGCGTGACACGATATGTAAAATACAACTTATGTCATTCGTTTCATGCTTTGACAGCTCAAAAACTTATGCATCACTTGTCCCTTGCTTCCATGTCAATTGGGCCTATGAATCTTCATCCTACACATTCAATTAAGCAAATTAGTACTACCTAAGGCTCGTGGTGGCCTATTGGTCACAACACTTATAAAATGTATTAAAAAACACTTATTTTACTAATATTTAATCTTAAAGCCTAAATACTGAAAACATAATATAAAATAATAAATTACATAGAAAACAAGCTCCTTAAGTGCGGAATTGACCCGAATTAACCACTACATTTGACGACAGGCCAATGAGATTACATTATGTTACTAAAAAGGAAAGAATGAAGAAAGAGTTACTTGGAAGCTGGGTAATGTCTAAGGAGTGATGAACTCCGGTGACTCAAGCTAAGGATTTTGAAGAAAACATAATTGGTAATAAAACTTTTAGAAGAAAATATTATATCTGATGAAAGAAATTCATTTTCCCTCTCTTGATTTAAATAGCAAAACATCAATGATAAGTTAAGCTTCAAATGGCGAGAACAGTTCAAAATTTCAAATCTATATTTGACACCTGTTGGAGACGGAGATTGTTTCTTTTAAACCCCTCAATAACTAGAAAAATGGGAATGTCTGCTAGAGTTAGTCATTTATCGGGTACCATCAAGTGGCACACTTTAATTTAGGAATCGTCCGCTAGCATCATGCTAAGCGAATGTCCATATCAAGCTATAAGACAAGAATCCATTAAGATAATTATGAGATTATCATTGTGCAACTATTCACCTTATATGAAGTAAGGATAGACTAGCCGTATGAGAGGAATAGGTTTAGAATAAATCTATAAATGAGAGGTTAGTGCTAAGGAATTGGGAATATTAGAGGTGCGTACCTCTATTTTATGAAGAAAATTATTAAAGGAAAGGGAAGCTTGTTCGGAGTCCACCTCATAGTTTAGGCATGAGAAGAAATTTTAAGGATAAAATTTTCTTTAAAGGTGGGGGATTTGTCACACCTAGATTTCTTTTAAGCACTTGAATTTAAAGCTACTTTGGAAGATAATTGAGCAAATTAGTGATTTGGTGGACTCTATTGGGAATTTTTGAAAATATTATGGTTGTCAGGCAAATAGTTAGGTTTCAATCCTAGTTTGGTTAGGTTTGAACAGGATGGTTCCTTAGTGGGGGCAAAATAATTTGTGATGGATGGCTAAGATGGGCTATGAAGACTATGCTAAATTAAGATATATATATATATTTGTGTGAGGGAGAAATGAATTCTCCTCAATTAGTTCAAAACTTTCTTCTTCCTTGCATCGTGTTCTTTGGTTGTTCCGAGGAAAAGGAAAGTTTACGAGAAACCTACATGGAGCAATGGTTGTGAGAATCAAAGTCTAGAAGTAGAGAAATTGAGAAAGTGGTAAGCTTTTCTTAATTGTTTATACTCATTGATTTGAGGAATGGTGTGAGTAATGATTTCCTACTAGGTTTTTGTAAAGTCAGTTTTGGGCTTTAAGGTTTGGATGACTTTGATTTAACCGATATATGGTTGCCATGCTTCTTTGCCAGGATGAAGGCAACTCTTGTGCTTGGACAAGTTAAGCTGATGAGGGTAAAAGAAGTAAAGTGAGTTTCTATGATCCATCTTTGGGTGATTGATGACATTGCTCTACTGGAATGATATGTGTTTGTGTCTATTTTGTGTTTTCTAACACCATAATTGTATATAAGCATGGTGATTGAGTATGCTTGCATGCATGTATGTTGGATGTTAATTAGTTATGAATTAAAGTATTAATGGGTGGCGTACTGTATGCTATCGAAATAAATACAATTAATTATGTGAAATTCTTGTATGTATATGATGTGAAGTAAGAAGGGACATACCTTGATGGGGTAGATAAAGATAAGAAAAATTGGCGTAATGGAGAAATGGGTAGATTGAAATGGGATTTAAAGGAGTTAGCCACATTGTGGAATAATGTCGATTGGCTCGCTAGAGTAGCACTGTGAAAACAGTCTATCAACTCTATGGAGTGACACCGCAATGACGGTTATCGATAAGTCCTTTCGGTTGGCACGTCAGAAGATGTTTAGTGATTCCTCAGAATCAAGAGTCTGCCTGGATAGTAAACATTAGATCATAATGTTTAATACCTTAGCTAGGCTATGGTAGCAAATAGAGTCCGTCAGGACATTAAACATGGCTTACTAATTTGTAAGACCATAGCTAGGCTATGACAACATATGGAGTCTGCCAGGGCATTAAACATGGGTTCATACTGTGTAAGACTATAGTTGGGCTATGACAATAGAAAACGTCTACCAAGATGGTGAACCAAGAAACAGAGAAGTCAAGGAAAAGGAGATCATCGTATGACTCTTACGGCGAGTAGCATGATTGAATGAATGCGTCGCATTTGAGAACGTAAGTAAATGGGAAAGTAAGAGAAAATGCCAAATTTCAAAGATAAGAAAAACTAGTAAAAGTGTCTGAGAATGTGGGTAATCCTACAAATTAGGGAGTCTGCCAAATTGTTACAGGGAAAGGAGTTGGTATATGTGATCTTAACAAGGCAAATGAAATAGAAGGGAGTCCCTCTTTGAGGTATAAAGTATCTGCCATTTTGAGTTCGCCACTGGTTGACGATTAAACTAGTATTGGGTGTAATAAAGTGAGCCGATGAAATAGATTCTGGGCCTAACGATCTAACTGGTAAAATCCACTAGAGATCTGCAGAGAAAAATAAGGTTCAAATAGGATTGCATGGTGTAGAAGCATCCTCGAGGGCCATCAAATGCGGAGGTCCACTATCTTGGATGAAAATTTAGCCGAAAAGTAGTGGAACAAAGAGTGAAAATCGGTCCAACGATACTTGGGATGGAGATAGTTCGCTAGAAACTATCCATTTATTTGAGTGTCTTAAAAGATTGGACTAAAGTGAACAAGTATTTTTGGGTTCCACCATGACATGTGTCCACAGAGAACAAAAGGGTGTTGTGCAGTCAGACAAGCACGATATTTAAGTTTGTGAAAGAGGATATTAGGAAGAGACATTTTTTAGGTAAGAGATCAAGGTAAGGATACACAATTTTGGTGAATACTTGGTTAAATGCCAATAGTTGTTGCCATGTTGCAATGGCGAATATGGGTATTGGTAATGAGTCATATCAGGAAGGTCTAGAACAACGATAAATAAGGTCAAGACCCTTAAAGAATAATTCTAAATAGACCATGGTTATGATCAAACTTGTGGTTATGTTTGTCAAACATCGCCAGATTTAAGAGATGGGGGCGGTAGCTGTGTCCTTGTATATAGAGGGGCACCTTTAGAGGCCAAGCCTCTGGGTTAAAGTTTTTTATATTCGTATTAAATTCTATATTTAAACTATAAATAAATGCTAAGTCTAAGAAGGTACCAATCTTGTAAGAATTTTAATTCTCACATAATATGAGTTGTAGTAAGGGTTACATTATGAAATTGAATATTTTCTAAGCGCTTGAATAAATCAGTTAAAATACTATTAAATAACATGGGTTTTTCTTGTGAAAATTGGTACCTAGACCTAATGATTGGGTCAGGTAGAAGGGTATTACATGGAGTCAAAAACAAAAACAGATGGTGATGTTACGATGCTCAACATCGCAACGACACGATAAACAGGGGTGACATCCTGACAAGGAGAATTGCCATGTCTAGACATAATAACGAAATCATGAATTCGATGTATCTTCAAGTCAAGAAAAGGTTTTCGAAGACACTCTATCCTAATGGGAGACCCCTACATCTCAACTTCAAAATTATAAGTTAGCCTAGGATAGAAAAACGGTGAGAGATCAAACCACCGTAAAAATATTGTGAAGGAAATGTAGTGGCATATGCTCTATGTGTTGTAGAGAGCATTGATTCAACTGACCTTTCAAATTATTCAGAGGTAGTTTCAGATTTTGATTCTAAAAAATGGCTTGTTTCTATGGAAGAAGAGATGGAGTCCCTTCATAAGAACGAGGCTTGGCAACTCGTTAAACCACCCACCGAAAAGAAAATAGTTAATTGCAATTAGGTGTTCAAAAAGAAAAAAGGATTGGATTAAGATGACACTATGTCTAAGGCAAGGTTGGTCACAAAGGCTACAACCAAGTGGAGGAAGTTGATTTCCATGATATTTTCTCTCCTTTTGTTAAGCATATGTCCATTCGGAATTAGAGCAACTAGATATAAAGACTGCATTCCTAAACAAGGATTTGGTTAAGAATATTTATATGCAACAACCTGAAGGCTTCAGGGCTAAAGAAAAGGAATATCATGTTTCTCTTCTTCAGAAATCATTATACGACCTAAAGTAGTCTCCTCGGCAGTGTTATAAGAAGTTCGATTCCTCCATGTTAAGTATTGGTTTCGTTCGAACAAGTATGACATTTGCGTGTATTTACAACATTTAGATAATGGATCAATTATATAATTGCTTTTTATGTTGATGATATGTTAATTGCGGCTAAGGATCCATAAAAAATAAATCGACTTAAAACCATGCTTAACTCTAAGTTTGAGATGAAGGAGCTTGGTGCAGCCAAGAAAATTTTTGGGATGGAAAATTTGAGAGATAGAGAAAGCTATTTTTGTCACAACAGATATACATCGAAAGAATGCTCAAGCGGTTTGGAATGCAAGATTATAAACCAATTAGTACTTCCTTAGTTGCACACTTTATACTTTCGGCTTCAGAATAACCACAAATCGAAGATGAAGAAAGGTACATGTCTTTGATTCCTTATTCTAGTGAAGTCAGAAGTTTAATGTATCCAATGGTTTGTATTTTTCCTGACATTTCACATGTTGTTAATGTAGTAAGTAGATACATGGTCAAACTTGACAAATTGCACTAGGCAAGATGTTAACTGGATTGTTAGATATTTGAAGGGGACATCTAATACTTGTATGGAATTCAGAAGATGTTCAGAAGGCCTAGTCGACTATGTAAACTTGGATTATGCAAGAGATTTAGACAAAAGAAGATAGCTCATAGGTTATCTGTTCACTTTCGACGATTGCACTATTAGCTGGAAAGCCACCCTATAGGTCATTGTTGAAATATCAACTATAGAGGCAGAATATATGGTTGTCACAGAGGCTGTGAAAGAGCCCATTTGATTGAGAGGTCTATTCGAGGAGCTGGTTGATAAAAAAAAGACTATTGTATATTATAATAGTCATAGTGTCATACATCTCACTAAATATCATATGCATCACAAAAAAACAAAGCACATAGCTATTCGATATCAGTTTGTTCGAGAGGTGGTTGTTCAAGGAGATGTTCGGATTCAAAAATTAACACAAAAAATAATTCAGCCGATATGATAACCAAAATCCTTCCAGTTTCCATGTTCAAACATTGTTTGCACTTGGTCAACATTCGACAAAGATAGAGCTGGGCTCTAGATAGGGCTCAACAAAGAAGGCGTTGTGGAAATACGAGTCAAGGTAGAGAATTTTGAAGTGTGCCTCGTATTTTGGAAAAAATGGATTCAACGTCGTGACGACAATGAGCCAAAGTCCTAACGACGTGACACATGATGTCCCGAAAAGAAGAACTCGACGTCCTAAAAACACGACATTTGCGTCCTGACAAGTCGATGGTGCCGTCACGACGTGGTGATGTGTTACCTACTAAATCAGGTTTCTTCTCCTAGTTAAACTATGCTAGCTTATCTCAATCGAACGATAATAACTCAAGGATATTTGAATCATATTAGCCCACAAATTTTAATCTATAAATAGGGCTTTTAGCTACAATAGATGTAATAGTCCGGTTTGACCCTAGTTAGAATAGTAGTTTTAGGACCACAAATTCGAGTCTGAATAAAATTTTAATATTATTTTTTGTGCCTTTGATACGTGACTAAGCATGTGTGAAATCCTCGTATAAAAAATTGATCATTTGTGTGTTTAATTTAATAAAATGATTAAATTGCATTGAAGGAAAAATTTGCATGCTTTATGAAAAGACACTTATTTGATGTGGTCTTTGAATGAGAAAGCCTTGAGAGGCAATTATGCCAATATTTAGATAGTATATGTTTAAAAGACACTAGTGACCTTATGTATATATGTTATTAATGTTTATTAAAAGGGTTAATATGGTAAAATGTATATTAATATGTTTGTAATAAAATAAACAAATGAAACGATAAATGTTATCATCTTATTTGAATGCCGAAGTTTGAAGAAAAAGAAAGAAAATATACAAGTTAGGGTTCGGCCATATCTAAGCTCAAATTAAGGTATGTTTTGACTTTGGTTTTTGATGATTTATATGTTTTTGAGATTGTTGCTTAGTCTACTACCAAGTCCATGTTGTAATTTAAAGAATTGATGATTTTTATGAGATATGCCATTGATGAAATGGTGAGCTTTGTGATAAGTTTAGGTGTTAAATGAAAGATATGTGTTAAATGAACATGTTTTGTTCTTGAATCTTTGATGAATTTAGCTAATTAGGGCTAAATTGTGATAATAGTATTTTAAGGGATTAAATTATAAATTTGATGAAATTTTTGGACTTATATGAGATACATGAGCATTCGGCTAGGCATGGATATATGGTGATCTTGTATATTTGATATTTTTTGAAAAATGGACTAAATTGATAAAATATGCAAATGTGAGGGTTAAGTTGCAAATAGCCCTAAATGTATGTTTTTGGATTTAATTGAATAAGTTGATGAATGAATGTGTTAAATTTTAATATGTATAGATCAAGAACCGAAGAAAACGGACTTAGATCGCGGGAAAGTGAAGGTAATAGAATAATCGAGTCCGAACGAATATCCGAATCCGAGGTAAGTCTATATACAAATAAATGTATTTGTATTAAATTATGTATATTCATATGAGATTATATTGTGATGAATGTGTATGAAATGATGAATATATGGATTTCGAGAAAGTATCGAGAGATTGTCAATATCCGAGAAGTCTTGTACGAACCTAGGAATAGATAGGATTAACTGTCATGACATAGGTGTCTGTTATGTGATATCATGTAAGACTATGTCTGGGACGTTGGCATTGATTCTAGATTTTGTGTAAGACCACGTCTGGGACGTTGGCATCGATATGAGATTCGTGTAAGACCCTGTCTAGGACAGTGGCATCAATAATTGGTTACGTGTAAGAACATGTCTGGGACATTGGCATCTTATTGATTCGTGTAAGACCCTGTCTGGGATAGTGGCATCGATATTTGATTACATGTAAGACCACATCTGGGATGTTGGCATTGTACGACTATTTCGAGCGTTCTAAATATCTTATTAGATTCTGAACGGTTCAACGGGCAAATTCGAGAAATGAACGACTATGTGATTTGTATATCTGTTTCAGGTACGTTTGAAGGTACACTATGTGTGTATGAAAGGTAAGTATCTAGCCGAACTTACTAAGATGAATATGTGTATTGAAATGAGGAGATGATATATGAATATATGCTTGAACGAACTATGTGAATATGTGAAATTGAGTTGAAGAATGTGCTAAGATATGGCTAAGCATATGAGCCAAAGAATATGAGAACTATAAATGCCATTGTATTAATTTGATTATGTGCATTTTATACTAAGTTTATTTGTATATGGCTTATTAAGCTTTTGAAAGCTTACTCTGTGTGTCTTTGCTCTGTTTTATAGATCGTCAAAGCTACTGAAGGCTTGGGGACCGTCGAGGATCGTCATCACACTACTCAAATTCATTTTGGTAATTTTGAAATGTGTATATAGCTAAATATGGCATGTATAGGCTAGTTGTTTTGGATTATGGTTGAAATGTGTATAAATAACCATGAGATGTGGCTAGATAAATATTGATGATATGCATGAGTGATTATGATATATGATCCTTGATTTGGTATGACTTGATAACAAATGAAATGGTCAAGTTTATAGTAAGCATATGAAAGCATTATGAGTGTGTATGTTTAAGCAAAGGGATGATTATATGAAAGGTAAGATGTGAATGTATTATTCTTGATGTATATGTGTTTTAGTTGTACAATTTAGTATGTTTGGAATTTAGATTGGATACAAAGCTTTGTTGAATAACTTGATATGTTTTTGGATGTTAATTGTGCATGAAATGAATTGGTGTGTAGCTGGAAGAGATAGCTCTAGTGTGGGTGGTATTTTGACCTTGCAAGTGGTTTGTTTTGCCTACACGGCCGTGGCACACGGGCGTGCCTGGTGACCGTGGGTATAAATAAGTAGCTAGCCTAACTTTAGACGGCCATGGTACACTGGCATACCTGGTAACCGTGTGGTTAAGTCAGTAGCTAGCCTAACTTTACACGGCCATGGCATACGGGCGTGCTTGGTGGCCGTGTGGATAAGTCAGTATACATGCTTTGATTTGGCACGGCCAGGGCACATGGGTGCATCTAGTAGCTGTGGGAGGCACACGACGTACCCACACGGGCGTGTGGCCTCTATAATTGATAAAAGTTTTTAAAATTTTGAGAAATATTATATACATTCGGTTTAGTCCCGACCCTATTCTAAAGCATGATTAAGGTCTTGTTGACCTATAAAAGGGACACTTTGATTGTGATTGATGAACTGTGATATGAAATGTCTGTAAAAGTTTTTGATCTGTCTGGTAAAGCCTTTAACCCTAATTCAGTGACGGATACGGGTTAGGGGTGTTACATTTGCTTGGTATCAGAGCTACGATTTAGTCGATTCTCGGACTGTGATAGTTTGATGAATCCTGACATGTAAAATGTGATTTTCGTATAGTGATGGATCCCGAAAGAGCCGTAGCTGACGATGTAGAAAGCAATGCACCTGCTTCACTCAAGGGATAGCGCCCTCTGATTCGAGACCAGCTACGAGCGATTAAGAGGGAGAAGCTAAACAAGCTTTCTTCCAAATGATGAGTGAGTGGTTTACTCAATTTGTGAGAAATAATCTGACTGTTTCACAACCTCCACCCCCGCTTAATCCCCCTTAGACATCTGTTATGCCTCTAACTATGAATTTGAATCTATTGAACAAGCCTCTGATTGAAAAAATCCGTAAGTATGGGGCTAAAAGTTCAGGGTCACCAGTGATGATGATGCCCAAAATACTGAGTTCTGGATAGAAAACACCATCCGAGTATTGATGAGATGTCATTGACTCTAGAAGAATGTATTAAGTGCGTTGTTTCACTGCTACGATATGCGGCCTATCAATGGTGGAAAATTTTAATTTCTATTGTTCTGAAAGAGCGTGTCACGTGGGACTTCTTTCAGATTGAATTCTGAAACAAATACATCAGTGAGAGATTCATTGATTAGAAACAGAAAGAATTTTTGGAATTAAAGTAGGGCTGCATGTCTATTACGGAATACGAATGAGAGTTCATGAGGCTAAGTCAGTATGCTCAAGAATGTGTATCATCTGAAGTAATAATGTGTAAGAGATTTGAAGATGGCCTTAATGAAGATATCCGCTTGCTAGTTGAGATTTTAGATATAAAAGAGTTTGTTGTGCTTGTTGATCGAGCGTGCAAATCTGAGGCACTCGAGAAAGACAAAAGAAAAGCTGAGTTTGAAGCTAGAGACGTGAGAAAAAGATTTTCGAGTAAATCATTTCAGTCTACTTCAAAGAAATTCAAAGATGAACAAAGTCATTCGAGAGTTAATGTGGGACATTCTAGTAGAGATTGAGCTAGATCACAGTTGAGCTCTAAAGCTCCAGTAACTTCAATAGCAAGTGTTGGAAATGTCTGATCTGAGAGACCTGGTTTAAGTATTGTGGAAAAAGGCATCCGAAAGTTGTAGATTAAATGATCGAGCCTGTTTCAGATGTGGATCATTAGATTATTTCATCCATGACTGCCTAGAGTCTATTGAACCAGAGGCTGTCCAGAATTCGAGATCTGATAATGCTCTAGTGAGAGGTATACCTTCTTGAAATGTAAGAAATGTAAGTGGTAGTCAAAGAACTTCGAGAGATACTGTTGTGAGATCTAAAGTTAGAGCACCTGCTAGAGCATATGCTATACGAGCTCGTGAGGAAGCTTCATCTCCAGATGTTATAACGGGTACTTTTACACTTTATAATACTTTTGTGATTGCATTGATAGACCCTGGTTCTACTCATTCGTATATATGCATGAACATAGTATCCATTAAGACTTTGCTTGTAGAGTCTACTGAGTTTGTTATAAAAGTATCGAACCCCTTAGGTAAAAGTGTCCTGGTTGAAAAAGTATGCAAGAACTGTCTGTTAATGTTTTGAGATATCTGTTTCCCTACTGATTTGATGCTTTTTCCATTTGATGAGTTTGATATCATTCAGGTATGGTGCATCGACATTACATGATGCTGTTGTGAATTTTAAAAGAAAGACTATTGATTTGAGATGTCCGAATGATGAAATAGTTAGGGTTAAGTCTAATGATTTGAATGGATTTCCTGCTGTAATATCTGTGTTAAAAGCTCAGAGTTATGTGAAAAAGGGATAAGAAACTTATTTTTCTTATGTGATTGATTCTAAAGTGTTTGAAAAGAAAGTTGAATCAGTGCCAGTTGATTGTGAGTTTTCTGATGTATTCCCTGAAGAATTGTTGGATTACCTCCAATACGTGAAGTTGAATTTGGTATTGATTTGTTGCCTAGTACTACATCTGTTTCGATAGCTCCGTATAGAATGGCACCAACAAAGTTGAAAGCGTTAAAGTCATAGCTACAAGAGTTGACTGACAGAGGGTTCGCTAGACTGAGTTTCTCACCTGGGGTGCTCCCGTTCTATTTGTGAAAAAGAAAGATGGCTCGATGAGAATTTGCATTGATTATCATCAGTTGAATAAAGTAACCATAAAGAACAAGATTGATGATTTGTTTGATCAGCTAAAAGAAGCCACTGTGTTTTCAAAGATAGCTCTGAGATCGGGTTAATACCAATTGAGGGTAAAAGACTCAGACATTCCGAAAACTACTTTCAGAATGAGGTACGGGCATTATGAGTTTTTAGTTATGCCTTTCGTATTAAAGAATGCTCCTGCTATTTTTATGGGTCTGATGAACAAAATTTTTAGACCGTACCTAGATTGATTTATGGTTGTTTTCATTAATGACATTTTGATTTATTCACGGGATGAGACTGAGCATGCTAAGCATCTGAAGATTATGTTGCAAACTCTAGGAGAAAAGCAATTGTATGCTAAATTCAGTAAATGTGGATTCTGATTGCGTGAAGTTAGTTTTCTGGGACATATTGTATCGGCCTTAGGTATACGAGTTGATCTGAGCAAGACTTCTTCTATTCTGAATTTGAAACCCCCAAAAAATATATCTAAAATCCATAGTTTTCTGGGACTTACTGGTTATTATCATCGATTTGTAAAAGGCTTTTCGATGATAGCAACTCCGTTGACTAGATTACTTTAAAAACATGTAAATGGTCCGATAAATGTCAGAAAAGTTTTGATTAGTTAAAAACTCTATTGACTAAAGCTACAGTTTTAGTACAGCCAGAATCGAGTAAAGAATTTGTAATATACAGTGATGAATCATTAAATGGTCTGGGATGCGTATTGATGCAAGAAGGCAAAGTCCTAGCTTATGCCTCGAGACAATTGAAACCGCATGAAAAAAATTATCCGACACACGACTTTGAGCTAGCTGCGATTGTGTTCGTATTAAAGATTTGGCTACATTATCTACTCGATGAGAAATGTCACGTATTTTTAGATCATAAAAGTATGACATATCTGATGACTTAGAACGACTTGAATCTACGGCAGAGAAGATGGTTAGAGCTATTAAAAGATTATGAACTTGTAATAGATTATCATCCGGGTAAAGCTAATGTTGTTGCCGTTGCATTGAGTCAAAATCACTATTTGCACTATGAGCTTTGAATGCTCAATTAGATCTATCTAATGATAGTTCAGTGATAGCTGAATTGAAAGCAAATCCATTGTTTTTATAGCAGATATGTAATGCTCAGAAAGTTGATAATGAAATATTAGCGAAACGAGCTCAGTGTGATTTGAACTCTAAATCTGAACTTCGAGTTGATGATGATGATTGTTTAAGATTCCAAGATCGATTATGTGTTCTGAGAAACCCAGAATTGATTCAGTTGATTTTGAATGAAGCACATAACAGTTGTTTATCTGTTCATCTGGGTAGTATGAAGATGTATCATGATCTGAAGCAACACTATTGGTGGTCTGGAATGAAACGAGATATCTCTGACTTTGTGTCGAAATGTTTAATCTGTCAGCAAGTTAAAGTTGAACATCAGGTTTCGTCTGGGTTGTTACAACCAATTCTGATTTTTGAGTGGAAATGGGATAGAGTGACAATGGATTTTGTTTCGAGATTGCCTCTGACTCTGAGAAAGAAATATGCAATTTGGGTTGTAGTTAATCGATTGATGAAATTCGCCCATTTTATTTCGGTGAGATATGATTACTCACTTGATAAGTTATCTGAGCTTTACATTTTTTATATTGTGAGATTACACGGGGTGCCACTATCCATTGTGTCTGAAAGAGATTCGAGGTTTACATCACGGTTCTGGAAGAAATTACAAGAAGCTTTGGGTACAAAATTGCATTTCAATACTGCTTTTCACCCGCAAACAGATGGTTAGTCTGAACGGATTATTCAGATTCTCGAGGATATGTTGAGATGCTGCATTCTTAAGTTTAATGGTATGTGGGAGCAGTACCTGTCATTGATTGAATTTACGTATAATAATAGTTTTCAGTCGAGTATCAAAATGGCACCTTATAAAGCTTTGTATGAACGCAAATGTTGAACACCTTTGTATTAGACTGAGCTTAGTGAAAGTAAGTTACACGGGGTTGATTTGATAAAAGATACATAATAGAAAGTGAAAGTGATACAAGATAGTCTAAAAGCAGCACCTGATCGTCAGAAGTCTTATGCGGACTTGAAACAGAAAGAGATTGAATTTGAGATCGGTGACAAAGTGTTTCTGAAAGTGTCTCCGTGGAAGAAAGTACTCGATTTGGACGTAAAGGCGAATTGAGTCTGAGGTTCATCGGACCGTATGAAATCATCGAGCGTGTTGGACCTGTTGCGTACAAATTATTGTTGCCATCTGAGCTTGAAATGATACACAATGTATTCCATGTTTCGATGCTCCGTAGATACCAATTTGACCCGTCACATGTGATAACCCTGTCTGAGATTGAAATATGATCTGATATGACATACGAGGAAGAACCGGTTCGTATTCTAGCTCGTGAAGTGAAAGAGGTGAGAAATAAGCAAATTTCATTAGTAAAAGTGTTATGGCATAGACACGGAGTGGAAGAGGCTACGTAGGAGCCTAAAGATTCAATGAGACAGCAATATCCGAATCAGTTTAACGGCAAGATTTTTGGGGAAGAAAATCCCTAAAGGGGGAGAATTGTAACAGTTTGATTTTGAACGTAGTCAAAACAGTAGTTTCGGGACCACAAATCCAAGTCTGAATAATATTTTAATATTGTTTTTTGTGCCTTTGATATGTGACTAAGCATGTGTGAAAGCCTCGTATAAAAATTTGATCATTTGTGTGTTTAATTTAATTAAAGGATTAAATTGCATTGAAGGCAAAATTTTCATGCTTTATGAAAAGACACTTATTTAATGTGGTTTTTGAATGAGAAGGCCTTGAGAGGTAATTATGCCAATATTTATATAGTATATGTTTAAAACACACTAGTGACCTTATGTATATATGTTATTAATGTTTATTAAAAGGGTTAATATGGTAAAATGCATATTAATATGTTTGTAATAAAACAAACAAATGAAAAGATGAATGGTATCATCTTATTTGAGTGCTGAAGTTTAAAGAAAAAGAAAGAAAATATACAAGTTAGGGTTCGGCCATATTTAAGCTCAAATTAAGGTATGTTTTGACTTTGGTTTTTGATAATTTTTATGTTTTTAAGATTGTTGCTTAGTCTACTATCAAGCCCATGTTGTAATTTGAAGAATTGATGATGTTTATGAGATATGCCATTGATGAAATGGTGAGCTTTGTGATGAGTTTATGTGTTAAATGAAAGATATGTGTTAAATGAACATGTTTTGTTCTTGAATCTTTGATGAATTTAGCTAATTAGGGCTAAATTGTGAAAATAGTATTTTGAGGGATTAAATTCTGAATTTGATGAAATGTTTGGGCTTATATGAGATACATGAGCATTCGGCTAAGCATGGATATATGGTGATCTTGTATATTTAATGTTTTGTGAAAAATGGACTAAATTGATAAAATGTGCAAATGTGAGGGTTAAGTTGCAAATAGCCCTAAATGTATGTTTTTGGATTTAATTGTATAAGTTGATGAATGAAAGCTTTAAATTTGGATATGTATAGATCAAGAACCGAAGAAAATGGACTTAGATCGCAGGAAAGCGAAGGTAGTAGAATAACCGAGTCCGAACGAATATCCGAATCCGAGGTAAGTCTATATACAAATAAATGTATTTGTATTAAATTATGTATATTCATATGAGATTATATTGTGATGAATGTGTATGAAATGATGAATATATGGATTCTGAGAAAGTATCGAGAGATAGTCAATATCCGAGAAGTCCCGTATGAACCTAGGAATAGATATGATTAACTATGTCATGACAAAGGTGTCTGTTATGTGATATCATGTAAGACCACGTCTGGGACGTTGGCATTGATTCGAGATTTTGTGTAAGACCACGTCTGGGACGTTGGCATTGATATGAGATTCGTGTAAGACCCTGTCTGGGACAGTGGCATCAATATTTGGTTACGTGTAGGACCATGTTTAGGACATTGGCATCGTATTGATTCGTGTAAGACCCTATTTGGGACAGTGGCATCGATATCTGATTACATGTAAGACCAAGTCTGGGACATTGGCATTGTACAACTATTCCGAGCGTTCTGAATATCCTATTAGATTCCGAATGGTTCAACGGGAAAATTCAAGAAATGAACGACTATGTGATTTGTATATCTATTTCAGGTACGTTTGAAAGTACACTATGTGTGTATGAAAGGTAAGTATCTAGTCGAACTTACTAAGATGAATATGTGTATTGAAATGAGGAGATGATATATGAAGATATGCTTGAACGAACTATGTGAATATGTGATATTTGAGTTGAAGAATGTGCTAAGATATGGCTAAGCATATGAGCCAAAGAATATGAGAACTATAAATGCCATTGTATTAATTTGATTATGTGCATTTTATACTAAGTTTATTTGTATATGGCTTACTAAGCTTTTGAAAGCTTACTCTGTGTGTGTTTGCTTTGTTTTATAGATCACAAAGCTATTGAAGGCTCGAGGACCGTCGAGGATCATCATCACACTACTCAAATTCATTTTGGTACTTTTGAAATGTGTATATAGCTAAATATGGCATGTATAGGCTAGTTTTTTTGGATTATGGTTGAAATGTGTATAAATAGCCATGAGATGTGGCTAAATAAATATTGATGATATGCATGAGAGATTATGATATATGATGCTTGATTTGGTATGGCTTGATAACAAATGAAATGGTCAAGTTTATAGTAAGCATATGAAAGCATTATGAGTGTGTATGTTTAAGCAAAGGGATGGCTATATGAAAGGTAAGATGTGAATGTATTATACTTAGATGTATATGTGTTTTAGTTGTACAATTTAGTATGTTTGGAATTTAGATTGGACACAAAGCTTTGTTGAATAACTTGATATGTTTTTGGACGTTAATTGTGCATGAAATGAACTGGTGTGTAGCTAGGAGAGATGACCCTAATGTGGGTGGCATTTTGACCTTGCAAGTGGTCTGTTTTGCCTATACAGGTGTGCCTAGTGGCCGTGGGTATAAGTCAGTAGCTAGCCTAACTTTACACGGCCATGGTACAAGGGTGTGCCTGGTAGCCATGTGGTTACGTCAGTAGCTAGCCTAACTTTACACGACAATGGCACACGTGCGTGCTTGGTGGCCGTGTGGATAAGTCAGTATACATGCTCTGATTTGGCACGGCTAGGACACATGGGTGCATCTAGTAGCCGTGCGAGGCACACGGCCTGCCCACATGGGTGTGTGGCCTCTATAACTTAGAAAAGTTTTTAAATTTTCGAGAAATCTTATCTGCGTTCAGTTTAGTCCCTACCCTATTCTAAAGCATGATTAAGATCTTGTTGACTTATAAAAGGGACACTTTAATTGCGATTGATGAACAGTGATGTAACATCCTGATAATTAAGGGCTATGCATTTTACTTAATTGAATGATGTTGCATGCTTAATTATTGTTAAGTGTATTTTTGGAAGTTATTTGAGCTTCATTAATTAAGTGAATGCTTAGTAAAACTTTTAATTCCTATTAATTAAAGAGAACTAAGCAAGTTAGGCCTTAAGAATTAATGATAAGAGGTTTTAGCATAAGTTGAGTAATTGGCAAGGTGGTTAAGATGCATGGATGTGTGCTTGAGGAGTGAGGTTCGAATCTCTAGCTAGCATAAGGGAGGATTTTATTTTTTGTTTTCTTCCCTATAAGTGTCGGCCAAGAATGTTCTAGAGTGGATGAGTGTTCTCTTAATTTTGGCTATTTGACCAAGTGAAAAGGAAGCTAAGAACTTATGGTATGGAATCATAAGTTGATGATAAGATGAGGGGACAAAAGGCATAAGTTTGGGCATTGTTTTGGGAGTGTGTTCATGGTCATTTGACCATGAACTTAGACAACATGAAGGGTTAAGGAGTGGTTTAATTGTGTAGTAAATTTTGGATATGATGGGGAAGAAACAAGGAGGAAAAAGGGGGATGATGTTGGCTAGGTTGACCGAAAATTAGTGTAGCCATTAGGGTGCTAGTTGGCCAAAAATCCTAGCAAAATTGTCTATCTTTTCTCATTTCTCCAAACATTCTCCTCTTAGCCGAATCTTGATTTGGGAATTAGGCAAAACTTCTCTTTGTTTTGGTTCACATTTTGACCATTTGGTTAAAATTCCTCTCTCTCAAAATTCTTGTTAAAAGCCTCAAAAGTTGGAAAGCCTTTCATCTTTTCTTCCTTTTCTCTCATTCTTAGAATGTACCAAAAGATTCAAGCATCATCTTTTCTTCTTCATTTCTCCCTTTTGGCCGAATGCATCTAAGCCCCAAAACCAATCTCCTTTCTCTTTGATCATTTCTCCTTTTCTTTTTCTTTTCATTTTATTTCTCTCTTTTCTTTCCCTCTTTCTTAGAATCTACAAAGGATCAAGAACCATTTTCTTCAATTTTTACCTCTTTGGCCGAATGTGCATAGGTCTCTAAACCTATCCTTTTCTTTTCTTTAACATCATCTTTTCTTTCTTTTCTCTCTTCTATCATTTCCATTATCTTTCTTTTTTCCCTCAAAACTGAAACCATCATATTGAAACCAACATTTCTCTTCTCTTTTTGTTAAGGACGAATCATCATATTCTTTTCTTCTTATTCAAGGCCGAATCTTGAAGAACTCAAAGCCGAATCATTTGAAAAAGATTTTTCAAAGATCTTTATTGAAGACATAAGTGACCATTCAAAATCATCAAGGGGTGATTTAAGATCAACAAGATAGGTAAGAAAAGAGCCGTACGGAGTGTTTGGAAGAGAGGAGGTATTCCTTTACCATCGAACTACAAACGAAGGGCTGTATCGGCGGTTAGAGACTTTCTACCGGGTTGTAGACCCTCTGCTAACGAGGATCGGTTATTCGAAGTAGTACGTACAAACGAACCACTTTACGTTGGTGGAATTTCGGTGGGTTTTAATCCATCTAGTGGAGAAAAACCACAAATAACTTTCGTTCGAGAATCCGAGGGTGTTGACGAGCGAGAGGGTATTGTTCTCACGGTCACAAGGTGTGTAACCTTACATTAAAATTTCCATAGATCTATATTTTAAAAAGTGATTATATGACAATATGTTTGTTTGTGGATACCAATCATTGGTATACAAAATTCGAGTATGTTTACCCCAATATTCCTTTTATTTTGCTATATGCATAAATATGAAATGAGTATGATTATATTATGTTTTGTGGGGTAAATAGCATGAAAATCGATTTGATATGTATGTGCATGGGCATATGGGTATTATTGATAAAGGAGGAAGTATTCTGGTGGTTTTACCACATTTGGTGACTTCGGTCACATATTTGACTCCGGTGACTTGGTCACATATTTGGCTCCGGTGACTTCGGTCACATATTTGAACTCGGTGACTTGGTCACATATGTGAATCTGGTGACTTGAGCACGTATTTGAAATTTGGACTTGATCGGTGACTTGGTCACATCTATTTTGGTGGCTTTGCCACAACATTATAAGGCGATGTCCATGTTGGCTGACAAGCGCCTTCGATGGTGTGTAGCGGATAGAGGTCGATTTAGTAATCCCACGTGTGTTGGTTGGTGCGAATTGGTGTGTAGCGGATGGATATTTAGGTGGGCGGGCTTGCATTTCATTTCATGTACATAACCATGTAATATTGAATGATTATTATTTGATATGCTATGATATGGGCCTTTAGGCTAAATATGAACTAAATGGGCCTTTGGGCTAAATATGAGCTAAATGGGCCTTTGGACTAAATATGAGTTAAATGGGCGTATGGCCATATGTGAAATTTTTTGGACTTAAAGCATATGATAAAATGGACTTTTTAGTGTATGTGTTATACATTGAGTTTATGACTCACCCTTTTGTGGGATAAACTTTTGAGATAATTCATAGTGCGATGGATCGAATTGACAATGATTTGAGGTGGCGATGCTCGTATCAAGTATTGTGGAGATTTCCCAACTTAAACTTAATAATTTAAATTTTATTACTTAGACTTTATTTTGGGTTTGCTATTTTTGTAATAAGGCCACTATAAACTACTTTTAGATCTTGTGTTTGGATTTATTTTAAATTACCATGAACAATTATCAATTAAATAACTAAATGGTTTTGATAAATAATTTAAAAAGGTTTTTGTCGATAATATATATATATATATGTTTTAAGAAAATACAAATCTATTTTTCAACTAAGCCTAACTTGATCTTTAAGTTAATCCGTTTTACTTAAAATCATCAAGTTTTCTTGAACAAAACGATATTTCGCTAAAGTTTTACTCGAGGAACATACAAAATTCGGTTAGGCTTTTTGGTAGGGTTTGGGGTGTTTCAACTTGGTATCGAGCCCAATTTTAAACTCTCGGCCTTAGGTTTTGAAGCATAGCGTTTTCAAAAGTTGGCCCAAATGACTTTTTGAAAGTTTTCTTAAGTTAAGTGATTTTATAAGAGCATGGCACTCGAGTTCTCGGCCCATATTCATCAGGTATGTACTTTATCGATATGTGATATGTATGATAGTTTAAGCTTAAACTATACTTTAGAGACATGGACCCTAGGTGTATGTGTGCTACTACGGAAAAACTCTGAATATTTGTTTCATAAAGCTTTCCTTTAATAAGAAGTGAAAAGACTCTAATACATAAGACTTTTTAGTAAAAGCAGATAAGATACGTAGTAGACATGAGCTCTAGGGGCGTGGTCGTCGTGGACATGGAAGAGGAAGGATGATGTTTGAGAACCATTCGATCTGGTCAAGGTTAGAAATGAAGCTCATACCACCGGCTGTTGGGGTGGACTTTCAAGAACAAAATGAAGGAGGTGACCTTGATATCACAAAGGCATCTTTGCGAGTTTTGGAGCAGTAGCGAAGCTAGTTAAAAATGGGTCTCGAAAGTTAGTAGTGAGAGACTTAGATCAAATGGAGCCGAGGTTTTCGGAGGAGTATCTGGAGTAGCTCTAATGTAGCTGAATATTGGTTGGAGGCGATCGAGAGGATCATGGATGATATAGACGCTTGATGAAGAGAAATTGAAAGGTGCTATTTCACTTCTCCGTGATGAAGCCTACCGGTGGTGGCTCACTATCAAGGAGAGTACCCTATAGATCGTCTGGATTGGGGGTATTTTAAGATTAAATTCGAAGGAAAATATGTTGGAGCTAGCTACATCGACTCCCGAGAGGAAGACATTTCGAATTTGGTCCAAGGAACAAGTCGATAGTGAATATGAAGCGAAATTTTGCGACTTAGCCGTTATGCGGAGGATAGTGGCTACGGAATATGAACGGTGTATCAGTTTGAAGATGGACTTAGAGATGAGCTAAGAGTGATGATTGCTCCACCTTGTGAAAGAGATTTTGCAATCTTAGTGGAAAGGGCAAGAATTACAGAAGAGGCTAAGCGGATGAGAGGCAGAGCAGAGACGAGAGGCGGAGCAAGAATAAGAGAAGCTTTGGGTCCTCAGGGTAGTTCGGGAATTTTCAGAAGAAATCAAAAAGTGATGGTCCGCGAAATCAACAGACTACTACGGGTGGACAAAATCGTACTTGTTCTCAATGTGGGAAAATACACTCGGGAGAATGTTGGAAAAAGATCGGCGGATGTTTCAAGTGCGGTTCGAAGGATCATATGATCAAGGATTGCCCGATGAACTCAGAAAAGAACCGTCCAGCAAGTCAGGGTGCTAATCGGTGTGACGAATGACGGACCACCGATAAGAGGCCGTGGTCCAAATGGAAGGGCAATGGTTCCATGAAGTCGCGGAACTTGAGTGAGAGGCGATGGTAGCTATGAGCGAGACAACGAGTTTGGTGTATGCGGTTCATCATGAGAGAAGACGATGGCCTTTTGATGTTATCACGGGTATGTTTACGATTTACAGGTTGCCCTTTATTGCTTTGATAGATATAGGGTCAACTCATTCCTATATCGCTAGTGAAGTATCTGGGACTTTGCATGTGACTTACGAAGCTGTACCTAGGAAGATGGTATGTTAATCCTTTAGAATGAGACGATGGTTGTGAACAAACTTTTAAGGAAGTGCCTTTAGAAGTTCAAGGGATCGATTTTGGTGATTTAATGGAGTTGCCATTTGTAGAATTTGACCTAATATTAGGCATGGGCGGCTTGTGAAGTACCATGCAAATGTGGATTGTCTTTGCTAAGCGAATGTCCTAAGAACTTTTGATGACAAGGAAGTTGTAGTGTTGGGCGAGAGCGGAACTACTTATCTAATGTAGTATCTGCTCTTAAGGCGGAAAAGATGGTTAGAAAGGGATGTGAAGCCTTCACGATGTTAGTGAGTGCTTTGGAGGCTAAGGAAGCAAGCGCTAATGAAGTCGGGGTGTGAATGAATTTGTCGATGTTTTTAGGAAGAACTTCGGGTTTGCCTACGGATCGTGAGGTAGAATTCGGGATTGATTTATTGCTTGGAGCAGCGCGGTTCTATTGCTCCATATAGAATGGCACTTAGAAGGAATTAGTTGAGCTTAAGGCTCGATTAGGGAGTTGCTTGATGGTGGATTCATCCGACCTAGTGTGTCTCCATGGGGAGCACCGGTCTATTCGTGAAGAAGAAGGGCGGATCGATGAGGATGTGTATAGATTACGGTAGTTAAATAAGTGACCATCAAGAATAAGTATCCTTTGCCAAGGATCGATGACTTTCGATCGACAAAGGGGCTATGATATTCTCAAAGATTGATCTAAGGTCGGGGTATCATCGACTTAAAGTGAAAGAAGCGGATATCCATAAGGCGACTTTTGAACTAGATATGGGCATTATGAATTTCTGGTAATGCCATTCGGATTGACGAATGCCCCAGCTGTATTCATGGATATGATGAACTGAATTTTCTAGCCCTACTTGGATCAGTTCGTCGTGGTATTCATAGACGACATCCTGGTGTATTCTAAGTCAGAAGTAGAACATGATGAGCATCTCGGATTGTGTTGCGAGTCTTAAGGGAGAAAAAGCATGCCAAATTCACAAGTGTGAATTTTGGTGAAAGAAGTTGCATTTTAGTCCATGTGGTGTCGGCGAGAAGGGATAAGGGTGGATCCTCGAAAGATTGAGGTTGTGCTAGATTGAAACCACCTAAGTCAAATGGCGAGGTTAGCGGTTTCTTAGGTTTAGCCGGATACTACTGAAGATTCGTTGAAGGATTTTCATCGATAGTTGTACCTTTAACGAAATTCTTGAGAAAGGAAGTACCTTTCGTGTGGGGTGATAAGTAGCAAGAGAGTTTTGAGAAGCTCAAGAAAGTTTTGTTGAAGCTCGATTTTGATCCACTGAGGCGGAAAGGATTTCTCCGTGTATTGTGATGCTTCTCACCGGATTAGGATGTGTTACGATGCAAAGCGAAAAGGTAGTTGCATATCGTCTCGGCGATTAAGGCCTTACGAGGTCAATTACGACGCATGACTTGGAGTTAGCGGTATGTAGTCTTTGCTCTTAAGGTTTGGAGACATTACTTATCTGAGGAGAAGTCGGTGATATACACGGACCACAAAAGTCTAAAATATCTCTTGACTCGAAAGAAGCTGAATTTGAGGCAACGAAGGTGGATAGAGTTGTTGAAAGACTACATTGTTCCATCAGTACCTCCGGGCAAAGCGAATGTGGTGGCGGGGCGCTCTAAGTAGAAAAGTGGTGTCGATTTGAGGCGATGTTTGCATCTTAGTCTTTACGATGTGGAAGCTTGTTGGCGAGAACTTCAAGTTAAGCCGACATGGTTAAGTCAAGTGAAAGAAGGCGATTAGTAGATGAAGATCTGAGTGAAAAGCTTCGACAGGCGGTGAGTGGGAAATTGGAAGATTTTGGTATTAACAGTGACGGAATATTGTGTTTTAAAGGTAAAGTCTGTATGCCGAAGGATCAGGAGTTGAGGCAAAAGATACTTCAGGAATCGCATGGTAGCCCCTATGCTATGCATCCTGGAGGAAGTAAATTATACCGAGATTTGCGAGGTCAATTTTAGTGGCTGGACTTAAGCGAGAAGTTATGGAGTTTGTAGGAAAGTGCTTGGCGTGTCGACAAGTCAAAATTTGAACATCAAGTACCATCGGGATTGCTTCAACCGATAAAGATTCCATGATGGAAGTGGGAGAGAATCACCATGGACTTTGTTAGTGGGCTTCCTCTTACGCCTACTAAGAAAGACTCTGTATGGGTGATAGTGGACCGATTAATGAAATCTGCACATTTTATTCGATTCGATTGATTACTCTTTGCGAAATTGGCGAAGCTATATGTGTGAGATTGTGAGATTGCATGGAGTGCCATTGTCGATTATTTGGATAGAGATCCGAGATTTACATCGCAATTTTGGAAAGCATTGCATCGAGGCTTTGGGCACAGTTGGATTCGATATAGCATTTCATCCTCAATCGGACGGTCGATCGAAAGAGTAATCAAATCTTAGAAGATATGTTAAGGGATGTGTGATAGATTTCAAGGGAAGTTGGGAGGAATTCTTACCGTTGGCGAATTTGCATTACAACAATTTCCAATCGATATCGGATGGCACCATATGAAGCACTATATGGACGAAAGTGTTGCACTCCTCGTAGGGAACGTCGAATTTTGGGTCGAGTTAGTGGTGAATCCAAAGAAAAGGTTAAGATAATCCGGGCTCGGTTAAAGGAAGCATTTGTGACACAAAAATCGTACGCAGATCTAAAGCGGAAATAAATAGAGTATGTAGTGGGAGACCAAGTTTTCCTAAAGTTTCACCTTGGAAAAAGGTGATGAGATTTGGACGCAAAGGAAAACTAAGTCCCAGGTTCATTAGACCTTATCGGATTGTGAAGCGGGTCGGATCTGTGGCATATCAGTTAGATTTGCTTTTGGAATTGAAGCAAATGCATGATGTGTTCCATGTTTCAATGTTACGCCGTTACCGGTCAGATCTATCTCATGTAGTGCCGTTGAGGAGGTGGAATTAAGATCGGACTTGTCATATGAAGAGGAGCCAATTCAAATTACAGGCGAGATGTAAAGGTTTTACGGAGAAAGTCGGTTCCTCTTGTCAAGGTATTATGGCATAATCATGGATCGGAAGAAGCTTCGTGGGAACAGGAGGAAGCGATCGATAGCAATACCCTCACTTATTCGGCCGAGGTAATTTCGAGGGGCGAAATTATTTTAAGGGGTAGAAGCGTAACATCCACGATAATTAGGGGCTATGCATTTTACTTAATTGAATGATGTTGCATGCTTAATTATTGTTAAGTGTATTTTTGGAAGTTATTTGAGCTTCATTAATTAAGTGAATGCTTAGTAAAACTTTTAATTCCTATTAATTAGAGAGAACTAAGCAAGTTAGGCCTTAAGAATTAATGATAAGAGGTTTTAGCATAAGTTGAGTAATTGGCAAGGTGGTTAAGATGCATGGATGTGTGCTTGAGGAGTAAGGTTCGAATCTCTAGCTAGTATAAGGGAGGATTTTATTTTTTGTTTTCTTCCCTATAAGTGTCGGCCAAGAATGTTCTAGAGTGGATGAGTGTTCTCTTAATTTTGGCTATTTGACCAAGTGAAAAGGAAGCTAAGAACTTATGGTATGGAATCATAAGTTGATGATAAGATGAGGGGACAAAAGGCATAAGTTTGGGCATTGTTTTGGGAGTGTGTTCATGGTCATTTGACCATGAACCTAGACAACATGAAGGGTTAAGGAGTGGTTTAATTGTGTAGTAAATTTTGGATATGATGGGGAAGAAACAAGGAGGAAAAGGGGGATGATGTTGGCTAGGTTGACCAAAAATTAGTGTAGCCATTAGGGTGCTAGTTGGCCAAAATCCTAGCAAAATTGTCTATCTTTTCTCATTTCTCCAAACATTCTCCTCTTAGCCAAATCTTGCTTTGGGAATTAGGCAAAACTTCTCTTTGTTTTGGTTCACATTTTGACCATTTGGTTAAAATTTCTCTCTCTCAATATTCTTGTCAAAAGCCTCAAAAGTTGGAAAGCCTTTCTTCTTTTCTTCCTTTTCTCTCATTGCCGAATGTACCAAAAGATTCAAGCATCATCTTTTCTTCTTCATTTCTCCCTTTTGGCCAAATGCATCTAAGCCCCAAAACCAATCTCCTTTCTCTTTGATCATTTCTCCTTTTCTTTTTCTTTTCATTTTATTTCTCTCTTTTTTTCCCTCTTTCTTAGAATCTACAAAGGATCAAGAACCATTTTCTTCAATTTTTACCTCTTTGGTAGAATGTGCATAGGTCTCTAAACCTATCCCTTTTTCTTTTCTTTAACATCATCTTTTCTTTCTTTTCTCTCTTCTATCATTTCCATTATCTTTCTTTTTTCCCTCAAAACTGAAACCATCATATTGAAACCAACATTTCTCTTCTGTTTTTGTTAAGGCCGAATCATCATATTCTTTTCTTCTTATTCAAGGCCGAATCTTGAAGAACTCAAAGCCAAATCATTTGAAAAGGATTTTTCAAAGATCTTTGTTGAAGACAACCTTTAAGTGACCATTCGAAATCATCAAGGGGTGATTTAAGATCAACAAGATAGGTAAGAAAAGAGCCGTACGGAGTGTTTGGAAGAGAGGAGGTATTCCTTTACCATCGAACTACAAGCGAAGGGTCAGATCGGCGATTAGAGACTTTCCACGGGTTGTGGACCCTCTGCTAATGAGGATCGATTATTCAAGTAGTGCGTACAAACGAACCACTTTAAGTTGGTGGAATTTCTATGGGTTTTGATCCATCTAGTGGAGAAAAACCACAAATAACTGTCGTTCGAGAATCCGAGGGTGTTGACGAGCGAGAGGGTATTGTTCTCACGGTCACAAGGTGTGTAACCTTACATTAAAATTTCCATAGATCTATATTTTAAAAAGTGATTATATGACAATATGTTTGTTTGTGGATACCAATCATTGGTATACAAAATTCAGGTATGTTTACCCCAATATTCCGTTTATTTTTGCTATATGCATAAATATGAAATGAGTATGATTATATTATGTTTTGTGGGGTAAATAGCATGAAAATCTGATTTGATATGTATGTGCATGGGCATATGGGTATTGTTGATAAAGGAGGAAGTATTCTGGTGGTTTTACCACATTTCCGGTGACTTCGGTCACATATTTGACTCGGTGACTTGGTCACATATTTGGCTCCGGTGACTTGGTCACATATTTGAACTCCGGTGACTTGGTCACATATGTGAATCTGGTGACTTGGTCACGTATTTGAAATTGGACTTGATCGGTGACTTTGGTCACATCTATTTTGGTGGCTTTGCCACAACATTATAAGGCGATGTGCATGTTGATCGCGACAAGCGCCTTCGATGGTGTGTAGCGGATGGAGGGTCGATTTAGTAATCCCACGGTGTGTTGGTTGGTGCAATTGGTGTGTAGCGGATGGATATTTAGGTGGGCGGGCTTGCATTTCATTTCATGTACATAACCATGTAATATTGAATGATTATTATTTGATATGCTATGATATGGGCCTTTAGGCTAAATATGAACTAAATGGGCCTTTGGGCTAAATATGAGCTAAATGGGCCTTTGGGCTAAATATGAGTTAAATGGGCCTATGGCCATATGTGAAATTTTTTTTGGACTTAAAGCATATGATAAAATGGACTTTTTAGTGTATGTGTTATACATTGAGTTTATGACTCACCCCTTTTGTGGGATAAACTTTTCAGATAATTCATAGTGCGATGGATCGAATACACAAGGATTTCGAGGTGGCGATGCTCGTATCAAGTATTGTGGAGATTTCCCAACTTAAACTTAATAATTTAAATTTTATTACTTAGACTTTATTTTGGGTTTGCTATTTTTGTAATAAGGCAACTATAAACTACTTTTAGATCTTGTGTTTGGATTTATTTTAAATTTTGCCATGAACAATTATCAATTAAATAACTAAATGGTTTTGATAAATAATTTAAAAGGTTTTTGTCAAGAATATATATATATATATATATATATATATATATTTTAAGAAAATACAAATCTATTTTTCAACTAAGCCCAACTTGATCTTTAAGTTAATCCGTTTTACTTAAAATCATCAAGTTTTCTTGAACAAAATGATATTCCGCTAAAGTTTTACTCGAGGAACATACCAAATCCGGTTAGGCTTTTTGGGCCGGGTTTGGGGTGTTTCATGTGATATGAAATGTCTATAAAAGTTTCTGATCTATCTGGTAATGCCTTTAACCCTAATCTGGTGACGGATACGGGTTAGGGGTGTTACACTAGAAAGTTGGATTCAACAATATAATTAAAAGAGAGTTTTGAGGAAATTTCGAGAGAATTTTGTATTTTGGGTTTTAATTAAAGAATTTTTGGACTATTTTATTTTGCAAGATTCAATTCTTGTTTTTATTCAGAACATTTTTTTTACTTAATATTGTTCAAGATTTTGAGGGAAGTTCTTCAAACCCCGAGTTCCTAAGAACTCATTCTTAGGGGTGACTTTGATTGAATTGAGTGAAAATACTTTCGAGTTGATGAGTCCTATTTTATCATCCTAACTCAATTTAATTTCTTTTCGAATCGGGCCGACTCAAATCGAGTGGAATTGTTCGAGTTGAATTTAAAAAGTTAAACATGTAAATTAAAATCTTGATACCGTATAACTAATTCCATGTTAGAGTACATAAACTTGAAAGCATATATATTTAAAAACTTTTTCAAAGCAAAATAACAATAAAAAAATAGACTTTAGTATGATAAACTTGAATCATTAATAACTTATTTAGGTCCCAACATTATTACTTTAGAATTATTTTTAAAATTTTAAATTTCTTTATATATATTTTAGAATTTTTTAGAATTTTTATGTTTTTTTAAAATAATTTTGAATTTTTAATATTATTTTAATTTTTTTTGTAATTTTTGTTGAGAAAGACAAATTTTCTCATTTTCAAAATTGAAAAGGACCAAAGGGATATTTATACCAATCTATTATTCGAATTTTTTAAATTATTCGAATTATTAAAATTCAACTCTACTCGAACTTGAACCCAAACTCGAAATTTGGATAACTCGATTCAATTAACTCGAAAATCAAATTTTTTTTAAATTTTTCAATTCGAATCGAGTTTTGCTCATCCCTACTCATTCTTGATGAGTTTATTAGAGACATTTATTGAGTTTGTTGGACAATCTTTCTCAAAAGGTTCAATTGGGCACTTATCATTGTCATTATATCCATCGATTTATCTTTTTGTCTTTCCATCAATTTCGCTTTTCTTATTTTCTAAATTACCAAGTTTATTTTTTCTTGAAATTTTCTAACTTTGACTGTCAAATTTCAAATTCAAGAAAGCACCTCTAAGCACTCAAATGACCTTAGGAAACCATCAAAGATCTATTCGAACTCCATCTTTTCCCCCTAAGTCAATTCTTTCATTTCTTATTTTTAAATTTTCCATCATTTCGCTATTTGATTTCCATTGTTTAGTTTTCTTTCTTTATTTTTCCTATCTTTTTCAGGTCTACCATTGTTTCTTGCTACCCAAGTCATTCTCCAAAGCATAATTAAGATCAATTTAGAGCTTTCATACTCTATTCAATTTATTTCTTCCCATCGAAGCAACTCCGTATACTTTTGGGAGTTTGTGGATGCTACCCCTTTGTCATCGACTAAATAACATCTTGTAGCCCAACAACTATTTTGCAAGTTTATACAACCTAATTTTTTTTGAACATTTCAACTTTGAATTTTAGAACTGAATTATTTCTTAATTTGGTTTTAGATTTAAGATTAAAGGTTTAAATTTAATATATGGGCTAAACCAAATTTTTTTTCCAAATTTTGAGAATAAACTTAGTGTTTGATTGTAATATCCTTTACCCGACTCGATGGTAGAGTTCGAGGTATAGGATGGTAAATTTGTTGTTGGAGCAAATACAATCAATTATACATCATACAATCATTTAAACATGCAGTTAAGTATAATTGATATTTATACAGTGCTACATAATCATTTTCGAGTCCCATAAGAGCTTACAAAAGCTCTTTTACAAACCCAAAGCCAAATTAGGACCAGATTGTAAAGTTCTCAAAATCTTAGGTAAATGTCGTGACATCATCAACTCAGTGAGTTACGCCCAGACTTTAAGCATCTCAACGTCGTGATGTCACTCATTGTGGGACTATGATGTGATGTCGGGGACTTATGGTCGACGACGTTGTCCCTATTTTTGGCAAAAATCACATTTGGTACTTATTCATTTGTTTCCAGTCAAAACATTTTATTTCACTTAATCACATACCAATTCACCTATATCAAAACATGTCAATTCATTCTAAATCACCAGTATGACATACAATACATAATTATCATTTAGTTTGAGCTAAGCCTTTTGTCTACCTAACTAGGTCAAACTATATCATTCAAGTCCAACACATAGATACCTATACAATTTATGGATTAAGAACTTAAATAACCTTGGCATGAACCAAAAAAAAACATATACTAATTATATTTCAAGCATGAGATTCAATCATGCCATTCTTAAACCATTCATCAAGTTACCTACCTTAATTACCTCATTTGTAACCTTTAACATGCCAAACCATACAAGATTATAAGCATCACTCATACTAACATTAGACATGACCAATATCATGCATCAACCAAGTAACAAGGTAACCTTTTTACACAAGATCAACCATGCTCCATTTCCATAAAAGGCCATTTGAACACTGAGGTTCCCATATATACATGGCATAGTATTTGGACTCAAAATGAACATAATTTTAACACCCAACTTTGGGTGGGTTCTGATTTGGCACGTAAATTGAAAGTAACCTAAGTGGCATAGTGTTATCTACCTAATTGTTGTTTTGGCGTATAGATTGGACGCATAGTATGTATTAGATTATTAAGCGAGGGTTGTTCCTAAAATGTATTAAGTTATAAAGAAGAAGAGATTTGGTAAGAGTGTTGAGAGCATTATAAGTAAGGGATTACTACCAAAGGTAGTGTACGCCGATTTTAGTAAGTTGTGGTGCTAGTCTGTAGGCTCAATAGAAACCTCATCTGTTTGAGGATGACCTTCAGGATTTTGCTCCGCATCTGCTAAGCTTCCCTGGTTATCTTCAGCTCTTAGCGTATTGGGAATAGAAAAGACAAATTATAGTACCCATTCACTCTGAAAGGCTTTCCACTCCTCGTGTTCAAGATGGTAGACATCAAAGTTGAGTGACTCTATAGAGATATCCTTTAGATAACCAAAGTCTACTTTGCTAAGATCAAGAGTTCCAGAGGCCACTTGGGCTTGCAGAATCATATTTGTAACCCCTCTTACCCATATTCACTGCTGGAATAGGGTACGAGGCATTACCAGACTTACAACACAAGCATTCACACAATTTCGAGTCATAAATTTGCGTCCAAATTAAAACCATTCATATTCGATCATGAAGTCCCTATTACGAGCCTACGAGGCCTAAAAACATACTTTAGAAGTGGTTCAGGACTAAACCAAGAACTCTTTTTACAAAACTTAGAAAATTTTTGCTAGAAGCAGGGCTCACACGCCCGTGTGGTCAAGGGTCATGCCCGTGTGACCCTTGGACATGCCTGTGCTTCAGACAGTGTTCAAATTAGGGTGCTCTCTAACTTGTGCCACACAGCCAAGACACATGTTTGTTTGTTAGGTATGTGGTTAATTAATTTAATTCAAATTAGGTGTAAGTTTCACACGGCCAAGACACACGCTCGTGTTCTAGGCCGTGTAGCACACACGGCTGAGACACACGCCTGTGTGTCTACCTGTGTGGACAAAAATAATGCTATTTACCAGGCCATTTGCCACTATCATTTACAGCTACAGTTACACCAATTCAATGACACAATTGATAGCATACTTAGGCAAACAAAACATCCACAACCAAGGTATTAACATCACATCCATACGCCAACATCTAGCACGCTTTCACATCATAATTTATCAACACAATTCATACAAATTTCCATAATCATTAATGGTATCAACATATGAATATACTTGAAACACCCCAAACTCGGCCCACAAGCCCTGACCGGATCTGGCATGCTTCTAGGAAAAACCATTCGAATCTTACTTGAAACTTTGCTAAAATCTTTCGTGTTTTTGAAAATAGTTGATTTGGGTTGGGCTCGAATTTTTAAAACCCGTGTTGATTCGGTGATAAAACATTTAATATTTATACTTAAGAAAAATAGACTTTAACTTTGGATTAATAACAATCGTGTCATACTTAAATAATTAATAATGCATGCATACTAGTTCAAACTATGGCCTTATTACATCAAATCAAAACCTAAATTAAATCCAAAATACAAAAAAATAAGATATTCTCTGAGTTGAGCATGGCCACCACTTGAGCTCCTACCGACCCTGCCCATTACTAAGTGTCACCTGAAAAATAATCCCACAAAGGGTGAGTCAAGCAGACTCGGTGTGTACAACCAACATAAGTCTCAATTAACTTGGGCATATCAAATCATACATAATAACATATATAATTAATGATGCAAACCCGAACCCAAACCTAAATAACCATCCGCTACACATCACCGTACCAACCATCACACCGTGGGGACTACTAAGTCAAACCTCCATCCGCTACACACCATCGAAGGCGTCATTGCGGTCGGCGTGCTCATCGCCTATATAAAATTAGTGGCATAGCCACCAGATAATTATTTTGTGACATAAGTCACCACATTTAGATTTCATGACATAAGTCACCACATTCAAATTACGTGACATAAGTCACCACATTCAGATATTGGGGTATAAAATCACCAATTCACTTCCCCTTTACATATCACCCATATGCCCCATGTCAAACAAATCATGCAATATCATGCCTTATTTCACATTCTTATCACTATTGACATATGTGCCATCATAGATCATATCATACTCATTGTAGGAGTGGGTAAACGTACCTGAGTACTTTGTACCATTGCAAGATACTTTTAGCCACATCTTAACATATTCTTAGTAACATATTTATCAAAACATAGTCGTAAATTAATTAAGGCTTAGTGTGGGGTACACACCTGATTTACTTAACGAGTTTACTAAAATCTTGAGGATCTCGATCTAACGCTTTAGATCTTAGTTCCTATATTTGGCCATTATTAGGCATATTAGCAAAACCCTATTCGGCTATATAACCCAATTCCAAAGGATTATCACAACTTAAATTCTTACCTTGCTGTCGATTTGATTACTAATCAAATCCCGAAACTCCACGATATCTCTTCCTTGCAATCGGCCCACACTAGATCACTTAACAGGTTAGCTTTCGGCTTTTGAATAATTAAGAAATAGATTTGAACCACCAAATATAGCCTTGGCTGATTACATATGTCCACTTACCTTGTGATTCTTAAATCTCGAATTTGATCCTTGCTTCTTTAGTGATGCCGAGATTCCTATAGGCACATGCTAGATCCAATCTAACATTAAAACATAATAAATGGCCCTTGGCCAAATGACCTACCTTAGATCTTTAAAAGTCCCGAAAGATCCTTCCTTGTAGTCAACAATAGGCAAATCCCAAAAACCTTTTCCATAGTTTCGGCCAAAGCACATATATGGCATTAGAATCTTTGATTTTGGCTTAAAGAAAAGAAATAAAATGATAACAATAGATCCTTACCCTTACTACTATTGTTGACGGCACCCTTGCTTTGATCTACGAGTATTCTTGGCTATGGCTAGATGTTGTTCACTTAAGTTTGACTTTTGATCAAGTGAAGGAATCGACTTTAACAAGAAAAGGAAAGAAAAGTATAGGACTTAGGGAAAATCGGCAAGACTAGAGGATCCTATTTCCGGCTTTTGGAGAATTGAAAAGAAAAGAGAATGGTTTGTAGAGAGAATTCGGTGAGGCTCAACTTGGAAAGAAAAGAAAGTAAATGGCCTTGCTCCTTCCTTGGCCAAAATATCATCTAAAAGAGTCCCTAATCGCCAACTCTCCTTCCCCTATCTCATCCCTTCCTTTGCTCCTATTTTCTCTTCTTTTGGCCTATCAAAATAATTTAAAATAAACCCCATTTATCTACTACTTTAGCCAATTTTTAAAAGAATGAACCCAGCCTTATCTCATCCTTTTGGAAGTCCACATGCCGTCCACTGCTGTTCCACTATACAGCAAAATAAAATCTCCCTTTATTTGCTTCCCTTGTGACTCGAACCTAGGCCTTGCACCCATGCTTGTGGCGTCACTTACTAAGGCCCTAAGTGGAGCCTCCAAGCCACTCAAACAAGCCCAATTTTGTGTTATATTTCACCTACAAATTTTCTTTAAGGCCTCTTAGGCTTAGCTTCCTCTTTTAAATTAAAAAAAATCGAATAATTTCTAAGGCATTTACTACACTTTAAAGTTTCCAAAATTTATGCCACACAATTCGGAACACATAAACATGCTTTCACACATACTTAAGCAAAAATGCATAGGCCATAAATCCCGGATATTACAATACTCATAACCAACATTAGCCAACTTACATGGCCATATACAAAATGAAATCATTAACCAATATAAGCTAATACATTTGGCCACATTACCAATGACACATATAACAAAATGACCAAGTCCCTATACATGCCATACATTCAAAATGCTAAAAACATTAATACCCAAAATGAGAGTTTGATAGCGTAATCCAAATCTCCGACGATCTCCGATTCTGAGTTAGCTTAGCGACACTAAAAAAATGGAAAATAAACGGAGTAAGTTATATAGCTTAGTAAGCTCGTATGCAAGAAATAAGCAACCCTACCATGTATATAACATTCAATTATTATAACATAATTAAATGTAGGCTTACTATGGTCTCATGATCATAATCTATTCCATCATAAAAAAGCTAACCTCATATTCATCATTTCGCATATTTATTAAACATGAGATTTATGTACATACCTTAGCCATCTCAAAATGAACTTACACATATTCTCATCTTTGATATACCCGTGAACCACTAGGAATAACAATGTCGAATACTCGGGAAAATTTGCACACTAATTGCCACATATGTAGCCAAATCTACCTAAGTCTTATATCACATAATTGCTTGCTATCAAGCCATTGACGGTCCTGCTCACACAAGTCGTCAAAGCGTAGCTACATGGTGCTACTCACACAAGTTGTCAAGTATCCGCAACATATGTCGGTATACTCAGCCACCGATAGGACGTATGAGACCAGCACTCGGATCACATAATCACATAACACATAATGACCCTAGTGACATGTCACTTGTATCCTAACCTATTCCTAAGGTTCAAACGGGATTTCTTGCTTGTCGATTCATCTTCGGACTCATTCGTAGGATTGCATTCATTCACAAAATCAAACATACAATTCATGCAATATTAAAGCATTTAAATACAATTATTCTAAACCTTATTTTTAACATATGAACTTACCTTGGTACAAAATGAATAATTGTTCGATTTAGTCCACAATCTTGTTCATCCCTTGCTCTAGGTCAAGACCTCGCCTTTCTTGATAATTGAGCTTGGAAGCTTGGCCAAAAACCCTAGCTATGGTGACTTTTCAAATTCGGCAAGGGGACTACATTGGAGAAGATGACATTTTTTTATTAGTTTTATTTGTCTTTATTTATAATTTACCCAAATGCCCTTAATGCCAAACTTTGAAATTTCACCTAGCCATGTCCATTTTTGTCCATACTAAAGTATAATGGTCTAATTACCATTTAAGGACCTCCAATTTAAAATTTCATAGCAATTAGACACCTCTAGCTTCTAGAACACACATTTTGCACCTTTTTTTAATTTAGTCCTTTTAACTAAATTAAGTCCACAAACTTCAAATTTTTGAACAAAATTTTCATGAAATCATTCCATAAAACTGTAGACCATAAAAATATGATAAAAATAAATTTTACTGCATCGGATTTGTGATCCTAAAACCACTGTTCCGACTAGACTCAAAATCGGGTTGTTACAACTCTCCCCCCTTTAGGGATTTTCGTCCCAAAAACCTTTCCAGAAAAAGGGTTTGTAACACCCCAAACCTAACCCAGACATTATGGCTGAATCTAGCGATATCACCTTGAAGTGTTAACATAGTTTCTTTGGAAAATCCATGCTTATTATTAAATCTCATTTATGAATCTTAACAGAAATTTAGGGTATCTTGTTCTTTTAAAACTCAAGTTGTTTTTAGCAAAACGTTGATCATATCAGTTGTTACTATACTTTAAAATAATGTTTGATGTGAAAGCTTTTATAGTATGTTACGAAAACGTGGTGTTTTGAAAAGCATTCATCTTTTGAAAATCTGTGTCCTACCACTATCAGTAAGAATTTAAATAATTAAAACCCCAAAATAAAATTTAAAAATTTAAAGAGGCCTTAGTACAAAAACAAATACCAAAATTAAATTATTATAAATAAAAATCCAATATAGAAGCAGGTGCAGTTGTGTGGCCACCTCCGAATCCCTTGTAGCACCGATCCACCTAAGATTGGGGATTACTTGTACAGATAAACAGAGGGGTGAGTTTACGAAAACTCAATGTGTAACCCCATATAAGAAATTAGCCAATCAATTACAGTCTAGGCCTAATCCCAAATAAAAAATAGTTCAGTTCAATTGGGCCTTAGCCCATTACAATATCAGTATCAGTGTGGGCCTTAGCCATTATAGTGACAATATCAGTTCAATCATGAAAAACAGAAATCCTACCCAACCAGCCTCTACACTCCACTCCGTCCAACCCTGCACTCCATGTGGGGATAAAACCAACCCACCTATCCCTACACTCTAAAAATTAGCACCGGTTGCAGCACTAAACAGTATTTGTAACAGAGCTGCCAGTATAGTACACTTCATCCAATCATCATAATCACATCCCCATGCAACATATCACACATGGATGCAACATATATATATATATATATATCATGGCATGCTCATATACAGTCATACATAACATAAGGCATAATAGTCATTTTATATCATATGGGCATAATAGTCATTTTATTAGTTCAGGGTCTAGGTATACTTACCGACCCATCAGTAGGTCCACATCGTCTCGGGTGACCCATGCAACCTTTAACAATCAAACAGTGAAAATGGGCCAAAGGCCCGTAATGCGGGCTCATGTGGGCCCACACGCTCATATGGCCCACATAGTCTAGAATTGGTCTTGGCCATGTAAATTGCACAACTTGACCCAATATTCTCCTCACTTTCGTGTGGTTTACCCATGTAGGGCCCATAACTAGTTGGGCCCACACGGCCCATTTCGACCCCACGTGGCCCAAAATAGCCTAAGACCATGAAATCGCTCATGGTGGCCTCGATAGCCTAACGCCCACATTTTATGCATTCAAATTACCACACGAGCAAGTGCACACACTGTAACATCAATTGACATATTTTTTGACTTATGCCGATTCATGATTTGGGCAGTGTTTACACACCTGCTTGCGAAAACGTGCGAACAACTCGTGAGCACCAAACTTGCCTTGGTTGGGAAACTTTGGCTTAGCCTTCTTAGATCACTGACGAAGGTTGATTACCACCTCCTTGATGGTTATCTATGTTGCAAGAGGATTCTATTAACCAGAGTTGTTTATACATGGCTTAAATCCATACGTAATAACTTATAGCATCACAGAACCCCAAAAGTAGGGGAAGGAGCATTTGGCCTTTACCCACAATGCAAGACAAAATAGTTACCTTTGATCGAGTGATGAAAGAAGGGTTTTGGACACTTCACTACCACTTTTGACTCCTTTACTCCTCTAGAAGTTCTAAGAAAACTGAAAGCAACATAAGAGTATTCAGCTTTAACAGTGTGAGAAAGGAGTACTTGATACGAATAAAAAGAAAGCAAAAAGGAGTCGAGTGCTCTTATCAATTTTTCAGATAATAATTGCTAAGCCAAAGACAAAATAGTGATTGAATCAGCTTGGGTACTAACCAGAGAGGAATAATAAGGGGAAACGATTTAGGGAGAAGAGAGAAGAGAAATCAAAGGAGGCAAATAAGGTATATTCGGCCAACACAGTTTCAAATAGGAAGAGGAAATATTTGGCCAACACAAAGAAAGAAGAGAAGAGGAGAGGAAAAGAAAAGAAAAGGTGTATTTGGCCAAAGAGAAAGGTTTTCAAAAAGTGAAACAGAAGAATGCTCGAAGACCCCTAACACATTCGGCCTTCAAGCAAAATGAGAGCAAGCCAAAATTGAAAATGAGGAGTATCCCCTATGGCTGAATTCTTGAGTGCCCCAAAGTCCAATTTCAGCACCACTTCTACCTCTCCCCTCACTTCCCTTGATTTTCTCCTAAAGTCCCTCCTCAAATCTCTCTACCTAATCACACCTCCCCTCAACCACTTAATTTGAATTCTTCTCAACCATTTCAGTGTCTCAGTCAAACTACAGCACCTCTCACGGCACAGCAGCAAAATAAATACTCCCTTGCCTCCACCAAGATTCGAACCTCAATCCACTGGCATAGGTAACGCGCCACTTACCCCCTAGATCGACAAGCTTTTTATGTCTTGCTTTTACCCACAATAATTTAAAAGCCTACTAACTATAGGCAAGGGTTTATTCCTAAAAAAAAAAAAACTTTTTTGCACAAGTCTAGGCTTGAACCTAGGACTTCTCAGACACTCCCAAACACACCCAAATCATTTAACCACTGAGGCAATTAGGTATTTGTGTTAAAAACATGCAAAAATAAATATTTAGATTTTTGGGGCGTTACAAGGTTTGGGTACTATTTTCTCATAGCTTACTTAGGTTCCCACGTATTTAAGTGTATTTGGGGATTCGAAGGAGGCTTGGGTTCAAGTTTAAGCCTTGGAAAAATTTTGGTTTTGACCCTAAAGTGAAGAGGGTTGGCAGTTGTAGGACTTAAATATATTTGTGTGCATTTAGAAGTCACAAGATGAGCACGTGGCTTAGTGGTGTGGCGTCAATGGGAGAACAAGGAAAGGAGGGGTTCGAATCCTACAGATTGCAATTAGAGTCTTTTATTTTGTGACTTGAGAGTGGAGGAAGCAGAGTTCGAATCAAACTCTTCAAGGGGAGTTAGAGACTTGGTCAAAAGTTTGAAATGGATGGAGGGGGAGCAATAGTAGGAGATTTCGGTGGAGGAAATCAATGAAGTGAGGTGTGTGAAAGTGTTGGCCAAATTTGGGAGTGTGGCTGAGTGATGAATTCAGCTAGAGGGATGGCATTGGGAGCATTTTCAGAAACTTGAGTGTGAAGGCAAACCGAAATTCCTTTGCATTTTGCTACTTCTCCTTTTTGTTCATTTCGGGTCTTTTTTGAAAGTGACGTCTGAAACAATTTTGTTACCATTCGGGTTTGTTTCATTCATTCATTATTCCCTCAATTGCTACCCATTTCCCTACCTAAAAGTCTTTCTTTTCTCCTTTGCTTCCTTACCTTTTTGCTTTGTGGGCAAGTTCGTTCTTCCTATTCTTGACAACATCTTGGCCAAATCCAATCTTCTGTCTTCCTCTCGTATTCTTTCTATACCCTTCAAGATAGCCGAACCTATCTCCTTTATTATCTTCAATGTTTTCATTGTCCTTTAAGTTGAACAAACTGAGATCAATATCTTCATACCTTTCTTTTACAGTCACATCTCTAGGGCCGTGCTCAAGGAACCTATCTGGCCAAATTTAAGGGGTAAGTATTTTGGCTTTCATTCAATTATTTTTGTGGGGGTATCATTTGTGTCTCTAGTGCCGAATCTTCCCCATCTTCTGTGGTTTGATATTGGTTGGTCTGTAGGTTCACTTGAGGTGTAGGAGGGGACAAGCGTTTAGAAGCAGTCGATACGTACTCATAGCCTTAATCTAGTAGGTATACTCACTTTGTTCTTGTCAAGGGTGGACTCAAACTATTTGTTTACTCTATCTCTTTTAATAAGAAGTGGATTGTATCATAGAGTCCATTCAAGGATCCTTAATCGTCACTGGAGTTCGGTAAAGCTTAGCAAAATCGGTGAAACAAGGTAGGTATTAAGGGGTTTCAGTTTTGTTGTGTAGAAGGAGGATGAACCTCGTAATCATTTGACTAACTGTTAATCATTTCTATCATAGGATCAGAGCTGAGGGATTGGTGGCACACTCGTAATCAAGGTGTGTAATCCTACACCCTTGCTTGCTTTGTAAATGCGATGATCTGTGAATTGGCCAGAAGCCAAAATACCAAATAGTCGAATATCAACAATCAAGATCACTTGAGTGTGCAAGCGCTCGTAGTGATAAATTGAGCCATAAGTGTTGGCAATTGACCTTTGGGAGTGCCACAAACCCTCTCGTGGGAACTAGGTTGTAATAGGCCTTGTTGGGCCGAGGTGGGCCAAGTGGGCCCAATGGGCTAATGGGCTCACAAGGGTGAAATGCATGGCGAGTGCTAAATAATAGAGGTGGCTGCGTAGTTCGTAGAACCGTGGCCGAAGATGGGCTGAATGGGCAGCACGAGCGTATGGGCCCAATCGGGCCAAAATTGGGCTTTAGGCCTAATTGTACCGTTTTGATCAGAAAGGGAATTTGTATCGCTCGAGGCGACAGTAGGCCTCCAAAAAGGCCGTTAGATGACTAAATTACCAAAATACCCTCGAAGGGTAAATTATTGAAATACCCTCGAAAGGTAAATTATCAAAATATCCTCGAAGGGTAAATTACTAAAATACCCTCAAAAGGTAAATTGTCGAAATACCCTTGATGGGAAAATTATTGAAATACCCTCATTGGGTGAAGTTACTGAACTACCCTCGATAGGTAAAATTATTGGAATGCCCCTGAGAGGTGAATTACTATTTTTAAACCCAACTGACCAAATGATCGTTATAGACTTAGTGGTAGAATCATTGATGTATGAGTATTAATTGTATGACTGATTTTGATTGTGATGCACTGCATACATGAATTAATTATGACATGACATACTGCATTGGATTGGGTTATGGATTTTGGAGGAAGCACTGTACTGGTGGCTCTACCACGTTATACTAATTTAGTGGCTTTTGCCACGTATATTGATTCTGGTGGTCAGCCACGTATACTATTATTAGCAGCTCAGCTGCATTCTTAGTGTGTAGGGCTGGGTTGGTCGACTTGGTCCCCACATGGTATGTAGGGTTGGTACGGGTGGTGTGATGGTTGGAGTGGGTTGGGTTACATGTCTGTTTTGCATACCGTAGGGCTTAGGTCTAGACTGTTACTGAATAGGGCTTAGGCCTAGACTATTACTAAATAGGGCTTAGACCCAGACTATTCCCGAATAGGGCTTAGGCCTAGACTGTGACTGTATTAGGGGATTACACACTGAGTTCTCGTAACTCACCCTTTTATTCGACTGTGCAGGTAATCCCTAGCCTTAGAGGATTTGGAGCTGTGAGGGACTCGGAGGTGGCCACACATCCGATAAGCTTTAAAGTTAAATTTAGCGACTTTATTTTATTTTACTTTATTTTTTTGGGTTAATAAATATGTAATAAGGCCTTTGGGTTTCTTTTAAATTTTTATATGGTGTTTCTTTAATTACAACCTGCTAGTCAATTAAACATGGCTTTTTAAAACAATAACTACTGCTTTCAAAACATCACGTTTACACAACTGTGTGAATTAAACTTCCGTAACAAATGAGGTTTTAAAAATATTAAAGTTTTGCAGGAGAATGACTTTGTAACATCCTAAAATTTAGAATTTTATGTGTTGCATTATTTCTTACGTTAAGCTAGTTAAAAATATTAATTGTGCATGTTTATGGGTTATGAGAAGGCTTGGGATTTATTTGGGCCCTAGTAAAAATTTTGTGTTTAATTCTATTAAGGAGAGATGGTAAGTAGCTTCAAGGCTTATATAAATAAATGAGTAATGTGCTTGCATAAATGAGCAATTGGTAAAAAGGATATGGCGCCACATGATGGACTTTGAGGGAGGAGGTTCAAATCCCATAATGTACAAATATTGACTATTATTTTTGCCTTCTTTCCCTAAGTGTCGGCCAAGCTAGTAAATAAGGCAAGGTGGACTTTTAATTTTGGAAAGGTGGCTAAGGAAATAAGGAAAGATTAAGGGTAAGGAAAGAAATCAAAAGAAAAGGCAAGTATAGGGAACATGTTGGCCATCTTCAAGGGTGATGTTTTGGAAAGTTTTGATTGGAAAATTTTGACCTATTGACCAAGGCATGGACGGTTTTGGCATAGAGAGGGCATAGCCGAATTTGCTTTGTTTTTCTTTGTTAAAAACTTTGGTGCTTGTTTTGGCCAAAATTCCTATTTGCAACCTTTTGTGTCATTTTCTCCAAATTGCTACTCTCATTGCCGAATCCTAAAAACATTAGTGAGTTTTATTATTTTCTTCTTTTCTTTCTTCTTTGCCGAAACCTCCTAGCACATTTGTGCATTTCTTCTCTTTTGTTTGGTCGAAACATTCATCTCTTGTTCACTTTCCCTTGATAGCTGAATCATCTAGCATCCATCCATCCTTCCATTCTTTTCTTTTAACCATTTCTTCAATCCTTCCTCTTCTCAAAAATCGACATCACTTTAAGATCACATTTTCTTGTTTGATTTTCCTCCAAAGTCGAATCTAGTATCATCCCATCTATTCACTTTTTCTTTTCTTTTTGTTGTGGACAATCTCTTTTTGACCGAGTTGGTAAGTGACTTATTATCCCTCTTTTCATTTCATTGTTATTTTCTTACTAGTCGAATATATGAGTTCATCATCATTCGATTATTCTACTTTGTTTCTCTATCAAAATATCTCTCTCCATCACTCTCATGTTGTGGTCAATATTTTTCTTCGTAGTGATATAGAGGGAGGCCGAATACCACAACATTGCCTAATCATCTCTAGTCTTAGTACAATTGTGAGAAATGTGATTATCATATATTAATGTAAGGAAGTTCCTTCATAGTCCATTCGATATCTCCATTTGGTTTTTGTGTTAATCGGATTGAAGGTTGGCTAATTGATATTTTTGGTAGGGTCTAAATCAATCAATCGATCGACTTGTTGATCATACAATTATAGTGGTAAGCTGAATCCTTTGTCATTAGACAAACCATATTTTTTTTAACGAAATATCATTTTGACTAAAACCTTATTCAATGGAGGCAAGCGATATCAAATCGAAAGGGGTAGCAATTAGAGATTGAAAAAGGAGCGAATTTACAATCCCTACTCCTAAATTCAGACGAAGGGCGGTATCGACGGTTTGGGATTTTCCACTGGGTTGTTGACCATCATCCACGGAGAATCGTCAAATCGTGGTTATTCACGATTCTGAGGGTAAACACTTTAGATCATTTATTTTAGAGTTTGATTATTAAAATCACGTATGTCAATTAATCGAGTGTTACGATATCTTAGGTGTCGACGAGCAAGAAGGCTTAGTACTTATCGTAATCAGGTGTGTAATCTCACACTGTTATCCATGGATTTTAAGATTGATATCATATTGGAAATAAGTCGCTATGACTAAAAACGTAATAGGGCGTAAACCAAAAAAATTGGCCTAAGATACACTATTTTGATAAAATTGACAAAGTTGGTAATATCATTGTGCGAATAACGAAAATACCCTTAAAGGGCCAAATTATGAAATTGCCTTAATGGGCTGAATTGATATATTGCTTATGGGCCGAATTGATATATTGCTTATGGGCTGATTTGATACATTGCTTAATGGGCCGATTTGATAAATTACTTAATGGGCCGAATTGATATATTGCCTAATGGGCCGAATTGATATATTGCTTAATGGGCCGATTTGATAAATTGCCTTAATGGGCCAATTTGTAAAGTGTTAATGGGTCAAACTTTTGTCTGAATTAATTATTGTTGATATATTTGTAAATATCATGATTTGCTATGTGTGATGCATTTACATGACTTTGCATGGGATGGGAAAATGCTGAAGAGAACTAATTCTGGTGGCACTGCCACAAATATGTTTTGTAATTTGATTCACTATGATTCTGGTGGCTTGTCCATAATTTGAATATATTATAAATGGCTAAATGTCTGCGATTGGTGTGTTTGGCGGGGTGGGTTGACTTGATCCCTACAGGTGTGATGGATGGTACGGGTGGTGTGTAGCAGATGGATTATTAGGTTGGTTTGGGATTGCATTACATTCATATGATATATAATTGATACATTATTTTGTAAAAAGGGGCTTAGGCCCAGGATATTGCTAAATGGGTTTTAGGCCCAATGGACAACGGTAAGGGGGTTATGCACTGAGTTATAGTAACTCACCCCGTTTTCCTTATCCCTTTCAGGTAATACTTAGTGACGTGAACTTAGGCCATGGATGACTCGGTGGAGGCCATACTTCAGAAATGGTTTATTTGGACTTTAGACATCTTCCACATTTATTTTGTTGGGTTAAATGTTGTAATAAGGCCTCTGGTTTATTTTATATTGCTTTATGTTTGACGTATTTATATTTTTCTCAAATTACTTTAAATGGGATTTTTTTAAAAACTCAATAAAGATTTTTAAAATGGATTTACAAACATTTCATAATAAACTTACATCAATATTTTTAACTTGGAAATTTTTCTCAAATTTTCATCAATGTTTTCAAAAGTTACGATTTATAAAATCATTAGTTCAAATTTGTTGATTTATCAATCTATCTTCGAAGTTAGTAACATTTTGTCAAATAATTAAAACAAATTGTTTTTCTTGATTTTTAACAAATCAATATTTGTTTACGTACGAACGAAAAGGGTTTAAAAATATTTTCTCATGTGACATGTCAGATCGAACCTTAATGCATGGGCCGAGTTTGGGTGTTACATTTTATGGTATCAAAGCCCGGTTGCAAAACTTGGATGTGGTTTGGGTTCAAAAATGTTTTCCAAATCAGTTTGAATTTTAAGAATACATGTTTTTAAAAGAAGTATGGCATCACAAGTATTAGCATCAAGTCAAGTAAGTATATGTTACCATTGTATAATTATGATTATTGTGAAATGACGGTAGGAACACTCTAGAACTTTTAGTTTTAGGTGTTGAAACTATAGAGATTGAGACTATAGGATGCGCTTGCGAAAACGACTTTACTTCTTATATTTCATAAAATATTGTTTAATAAACATAGAAATAGTATACTGATTCATAAGACTCTTAATTAGGTTAAATCAAATTAGTCAATATGAGCGCTAGAGGACGTGGACGTGGTAGACGTGGCCATGGTAGAGGCCGAGGTGCTAAAGTTGTGTCTGAGGCATCAGGACATATGTCGAAAATGGACGAACCTGCGTCACATGTACTGAAGCTAGGTCACATGATCATATGAGGGAGGATGACACTCTATACCAAGCAATGTTGTGAGTCTTGGAAAGGGTTGCTGGGGTAAGAATTGGGCCAGCAGCTTGTGGTTCAATTTCAAAATGACTCAGATCAAATGGTGCTAAGGTTTTTGGGGTATCTCGTGTGTGGCCCCAAATGTAATGGAGTACTGGCTCGAAGCTGTGGAGCGAATCATGGACGATCTGGATTACACCACCGAGTAGAAACTAAAATGAGCTGTGTCATTATTGAGAGACGAGGCGTATCAATGGCGGATCACGGTTCGGAATGGCAGTCAGGCCGATCGTTTCACCTGGGATTTCTTTAAGACGGCATTCCAAGGAAAGTATGTCGGGGCTAGCTATGTGGATGCCCGAAGGAAGGAATTCCTAAATTTGGTCAAAGGAGGAAAGTCTATGGCAGCATACGAGGCAAAATTTCTGCGTTTGAGTCGTTATGCTTGGGAAATAGTGCTGACCGACTATGAACACTATGTGTGTTTTGAGGACAGGTTGCGTGATGAGTTGCGGGTATTGATAGCCCTACAAAAGGAGAGAAATTTTGCTACACTGGTGGAGAAAGCCAAGATAGTTGAAGAGGCTAAGCACTCGGAGTGGCAAAACTGAGACAAGGATAAGGGCAGGAGCAAGAGAGACTTTAGGGATTCAGGTCCTGCTAGAGGGTTTCAAAAGAGGCCCAGGAATGAGGAGCCAGCTCGAGCTAGAGTACCAGCTACTACCAATCAGTTACATCCATGTGCGGATTACGAAAATGACACTCGGGTGAATGTTGGAAGAGAATCAGTGGTTGTTTTAAATGTGGTTCCAAAGACCATCAGCTTAGAGATTGCCCTCCATAGGTTGCATAGGCTCAAGATGTTCATAACTATGATGCACGGCCAACTAGAGACGCTCAGCAGCCACCGAGAGGCCGTGGGTCAGGTCGAGGTGGTAATGGCATAGGACGAGGTCAGGGTGCACCAGGTAGAGGTACTGGTAATAAAGGTAATGCGGAGGCAGACAGCCAGGTTTGGTCTATACGGTCAGACATTGAGAGGATGGCGATGCACCTGATGTAATAACTGGTACGTTCTTCATATCTGATGTACCTGTTACTGCTTTGATAGATATCGGATCCACCCATTCATATATTGCTTGTACTGTATTTGGAAATCTAAACATTAGATCTGAGATTACTGCTAGAGAAACAACTGTAATTAGTCCTTTAGGACAGTCAGTGTTAGTGAATAAATTGTTCAGAGATGTGCCCTTAGAAATTCAGGGGGAAATATTTTTGGCGGATTTGATGGAACTGTCATTCGGCGAGTTCGACCTTGTTTTGGGCATGGACTGGTTGGTGAAACACCGTGCAAACTTGGATTGTACTGCAAAGCAGATGGTGCTAAGAACTTCGGAGGATAAGGAAGTGATGATGATAGGTGAAAGAAGAAATTATTTGTCTAATGTGGTATCTGCTTTAAAGGTAAAAAAGTTGGTACGAAAGGGGTGTGGAGCATTCATAGCCTTCATTAGTGCTTTGGATGCCAAGGAATTGTCAGTGGAAAGTGTTAGAACGGTGAAAGAGTTTTTAGACATCTTTCCCGAGGAACTTCCAAGATTGCCTCCGGATCGGGAGGTAGAGTTTGGTATTGAGCTGTTGCCAGGAACAGCTCCGGTGTTCATTGCTCCTTATAGAATGGCGCCGAAGGAGTTAGCGGAGCTTAAGGCTAAAATTTAGGAGTTCTTGGATCGGGGATTCATTCAACCAAGTGTGTCATCATAGGAATCATCGATCTTGTTCGTCAAGAAGAAGGATGGGTCAATGTGTATGTGCATCGATTATAGACAGTTGAATAAGTTGACGATCAAGAACAGGTATCTATTGCCAAGAATCGACGATCTGTTCGATCAACTGCGAGGAGCTTTGGTTTTCTCAAAGATCAATTTGAGATCGGGTTATCACCAACTTAAGGTCAAGGAGGCAGATATTCATAAGACTGCGTTTCAAACTCACTATGGGCATTACAAGTTCTTGGTGATACCATTTGGGTTGACTAATGCACCAGCTGCATTTATGGACATGATGAACCGGTCTTTCAACCCTATTTAGATCGGTTTGTGGTGGTGCTCATAGATGACATATTGGTGTACTCGAAGAATGAAGAAGAGCATGATTCGCATCTGCGGGTAGTGTTGCAGATATTAAGGGAGTACCAACTTTATGCCAAATTCAGTAAGTGTGAATTTTGGCTGAAGGAAGTGACCTTTTTGGGGCATGTTGTGTCGGCCGAAGGAATTATAGTTGATCCCTCTAAGGTCGAGGTCAGGTTGGATTGGAAACCACCAAGTCGATGGATGAAATTCGAGTTTCCTAGGTTGACCGGTTACTACTGCATTTCGTTGAGGGTTCTCGTTGATTGCTGCACCCCTAACTAAGCTGCTGCGCAAGGGAGTATCATTTGTATGGTCAGATCAACAGTAAGAGAGCTTTGAGAAATTGAAGAAGATTCTGACAGAAGCGCCAGTATTGATTCAACCTGAGGTTGGAAAAGAGTTTACCGTTTACTGTGATGTGTCACACACGGGCTTAGGATGTGTGTTGATGCAAGGAGGTAAAGTGGTGGCTTATGCATCTCGTCAGCTAAGGCCGCACGAAGTGAACTATCCCACTCATGATTTGGAGTTAGCTGCAGTGATGTTTGCTTTGAAGATTTAGAGACACTATTTATACGATGAGAAGTTGATTATTTGTACAGATCATAAGAGTCTAACGTGGAACTTAAGACAGCGAAGGTGGATAGAACTGTTGAAAGATTATGACTTCTCAATCGAGTATCATCCCGTAAAGGCTAACGTGGTGGCAGATGTGTTGAGTCATAAGGTGATATCAGATTTGAGAGTAATGTTCGCTCATCTCAGCCTGTATGAAGATGGTAGTCTGCTAGCTGAACTTCAGGTGAAGCCTGCGTGGGTAAGCCAGATTAAGGAAAAGCAGTTATCAGACGAAAGGTTGGGTTTCTTGCTTCAACAAGTGGAAGGTGGTGTGATAGGGGATTTTGGACTGAATAGGGATTGAGTATTGTGTTTCCGCGAAAGAATTTGTATGCCCAATGATTCAGAATTGAGACAAATGATTCTGCGTAAGGCACATAGTAGCCCATATGCTATGTATCTCGGAGAAAATAAAATGTATCGAGACCTTCGTGAGCAGTATTGATGGCCAGGGTTGAAACAGAGATTACTGATTTCATGAGTAGGTGCTTAACGTGTCAGCAGGTGAAGGCAGAACATCAATTACCGTCGTGGTTATTACAACCGGTGAAAATTCCATTATGGAAATGGGAAAGGATAGCGTTTAATGAAGAATGCTCATTTCCTACCTACTAAGAAAGATTTCGTTTGGGTAATAGTGGATCGGTTAACGAAGACTGCTCATTTCCTACCTGTTCGTACAGATTACTCATTGCAGAAGTTGGCCAAGTTGTATGTAGCAGAGATCATGAGGTTACATGGGGTACCAGTGTCTATTATATCGGATAGGGACCCTAGGTCTACATCACGATTTTGGAAAGCGTTACATAAAGCTTTATGAACAAAGTTAAATTTTAGCACGACATTTCATCCTCAGATAGATGGGCAGTCGGAGAGAGTAATCCAAATTCTGGAAGACATGTTAAGGGGCAGTGTGATCGACTTCAGGGGTAATTGGGAGGATTGCCTACCGTTGGCAGAGTTTGCATACAACAACAACTATCAATCCAGCATCAAGATGGCACCCTACGAGGCATTGTATGGTCGTAGGTGTTGTAGTCCTACTTGTTAGACTGAGTTAGGGGAGTGTCAGTTATTGGGTCCTGAGCTGATATCAGAGACGGAGGAAAAAGTAAAGGTAATTCGGGCACGGTTAAAAGAAGCTTCAGATAGACAAAAATCATACGCGGATTTGAAGCGTAAGGATATTGAGTTTGCGGTGGGAGATCAGGTCTTTCTAACGGTCTCAACTTGGAAGATTTGGATGGAAGGGCAAGTTGAGCCCTAGGTTCATCGGACCGTACCGTGTATTGAAATGTGTTAGGCTAGTGGCTTATCAGCTTAAGCTACCTATAGAGCTGAGTTAGATACATAGTGTATTTCATGTCTCAATGTTAAGGCATTATCAATCGGATCCGTCTTATAAAGTACCAGTAGAGGAAGTTGAGATATGACCTGACTTGTCTTTTGAAAAGGATCCAGTACAGATTTTAGATCGGGACGTTAAGGTGTTGAGAGGGAAGTCGGTACCATTAGTCAAAGTATTATGATGTAATCACGGATCGGAGGAAGTTACATGGGAGCCTGACGATGCGATTCGGCAGCAATATCCTTACCTCTTTTAATCAGGTAAATTTCGAGGACGAAATTTTCTTTAAGGAGGTAAATTGTAACATCCTAAAATTTAGAATTTTATGTGTTGCATTATTTCTTGAGTTAAGCTAGTTAAAAATATTAATTGTGCATGTTTAGGGGTTATGAGAAGGCTCGGGATTTATTTGGGCCCTAGTAAAAATTTTGTGTTTAAGTCTATTAAGGAGAGATGGTAAGTAGCTTCAAGGCTTATAGAAATAAATGAGTAATGTGCTTGCATAAATGAGCAATTGGTAAAAAGGATATGGCGCCACATGATGGACTTTGAGGGAGGAGGTTCAAATCCCATAATGTACAAATTTTGACTATTATTTTTGCATTCTTTCCCTAAGTGTCGGCCAAGCTAGTAAATAAGGCAAAGTGGACTTTTTAATTTTGGCAAGGTGGCTAAGGAAATAAGGAAAGATTGAGGGTAGGGAAAGAAATCAAAAGAAAAGGCAAGTATAGGGAACATGTTGGCCATCTTCAAGGGTGATGTTTTGGAAAGTTTTGATTGGCAAATGTTAACCTATTGGCCAAGGCATGGACGGTTTTGGAATAGAGAGGGCATAGCCAAATTTACTTTGTTTTTCTTTGGTAAAAACTTTGGTGCTTGTTTTGGCCAAAATTCCTATTTGCAACCTTTTGTGTCATTTTCTCCAAATTGCTACTCTCATTGCTGAACCCTAAAACCATTAGTGAATTTTATTATTTTCTTCTTTTCTTTCTTCTTTGCCGAAACCTCCTGGCACATTTGTGTATTTATTCTCTTTTGTTTGGTTGAAACATTCATCTCTTGTTCACTTTCCCTTAATAGCTGAATCATCTAGCATCCATCCATCCTTCCATTCTTTTCTTTTAACCATTTCTTCAATCCTTCATTTTCTCAAAAATCGACATCACTTTAAGATCACATTTTCTTGTTTGATTTTCCTCCAAAGTCAAATCTAGTATCATCCCATCTCTTCACTTTTTCTTTTCTTTTTGTTGTGGACAATCTCTTTTTGACCGAATTGGTAAGTGACTTATTATCCCTCTTTTCGTTTCATTGTTATTTTCTTACTAGCCGAATATATGAGTTCATCATCATTCAATTATTCTACTTTGTTTCTCTATTGAAATATCTCTCTCCATCACTCTCATGTTGTGATCAATATTTTTGTTCGTAGTGATATAGAGGGAGGCCGAATACCACAACATCACCTAATCATCTCTAGTCATAGGACAATTGTGAGAAATGGGATTATCATCGATTAAGGTAAGGAAGTTCCTTCATAGTCCATTCGATATCTCCATTTGGCTTTTGTGTTAATCGGATTGAAGGTTGGCTAATTGATATTGTTGGTAGGGTCTAAATCGATCGATCCATCGACTTGTTGATCATACAATTATAGTGGTAAGACGAATCCTTTGTCATTAGACAATCCAAATTTTTTTTTAACAAAATATCATTTTGACTAAAATCTTATTCAATGGAGGCAAGCGATATCAAATCGAAAGGGGTAGCGATTGAGATCAAAAAAAAGAGTGGATTTACAATCCCTACTCCTAAATTCAAACGAAGGGCGATATCGACGGTTCGAGATTTTCCACCGGGTTGTGGACCATCATCCGAGGAGAATCGTCAAATCGTGGTTGTTCATGATTTCGTGGGTAAACACTTTAGATCATTTATTTTAGAGTTTGATTATTAAAATCACGTATGTCGATTAATCGAGTGTTACGATATCTTAGGTGTCGACGAGCAAGAAGGCTTAGTGCTTACCGTAATTAGGTGTGTAATCTCACACCGTTATCCATGGATTTTAAGATTGATATCATATTCAAAATAAATCGCTATGACTAAAAACGTAATAGGGCATAAACCAAAATAATTGGCCTAAGATATACTATTTTTATAAAATTGGCAAAATCGGTAATATTATTGTACGATTAACGAAAATACCCTTAAAGGGCCAAATTACAAAATTGCCTTAATGGGTCGAATTGATATATTTCTTAGGGGCCGAATTGATATATTGCTTATGGGCTGATTTGATACATTGCTTAATGGGCCGATTTGATAAATTGCTTAATGGGCCGAATTGATATATTGCCTAATGGGCCGAATTGATATATTGCTTAATGGGCCAATTTGATAAATTGCCTTAATGGGCCGATTTTCAAAGTGTCAATGGGTCAACTTTTATCTGGATTAATTATTGTTGATATATTTGTAAATATCATGATTTGCTATGTGTGATGCATTGTACATGACTTTGCATGGGATGGGAAAAGGTTGAAGAGAATTGATTCTGGTGGCACTGCTACAAATATGTTTGATAATTTGATTCACTATGATTCTAGTGGCTTGTCCACAATTTGAATATATTATAAATGGCTAAATGCCTACAATTGGTGTGTTTGGCGGGGTGGGTTGACTTGATCCCCATAGGTGTGATGGATGGTACTGGTGGTGTGTAGCGGATGGATTATTAGGTTGGTTTGGGATTGCATTACATTCATATGATATATAATTGATACATTATTTTGTAAAAAGGGGCTTAGGCCCAAGATATTGCTAAATGGGTTTCAGGCCTAGTGGACAACGGTAAGAGGGTTATGCACTAAGTTCTAGTAACTCACCCTGTTTTCCTTATCCCTTTCAGGTAATACTCAGTGACGTGAGCTTGGGCCATGGATGACTCGGTGGAGGCCATACTTCAGAAATGGTTTATTTGGACTTTAGACTTCTTCCTCGTTTATTTTATTACTTTACTATTTTAGGTTAAATGCTGTAATAAGGCCTCTGGTTTATTTTACATTGCTTTATGTTTGACGTATTTATATTTTGCTCAAATTACTTTAAATGGGATTTTTCTAAAAATTCAAATAAAGATTTTCTAAAATGGATTTACAAATGGATTTCATAATAAACTTACATCAATATTTTTAACTCGGAATTTTTTCTCAAATTTTCATCAATGTTTTCAAAAGTTATGGTTTATAAAATCATTAGTTCAAATTTGTTGATTTATCAATCTATCTTCGAAGTTAGTAACATTTTGTCAAATAATTAAGACAAATTGTTTTTCTTGATTTTTAACAAATCAATATCTATTTACGTACGAACGAAAAAAAGTTTAAAAATACTTTCTCATGTGACATGTCAGATCTGGCCTTAACGCATGGGTCGAGTTTGGGGCGTTACAGAATTTGAGTAAATCGTGTTTTGATAATTCACAATGAAAACTAGGGTTTCAATGGGTAGAAAGATTTGAATTCTAGAGAGGTTTCCAATGAACGTATAGTTTTCAAACAATACTTTGATGTGACACACTAGATTCGGTCATAACGTCTAGGCTAGGTTTGGGTGTTAATTTAGTGGTATTAGAGCCAGGTTGCAGAACTCTAGTGTGGAATGCGTTTTGAGAATTTTTCCTTAACTGTTAAAAATTTTGATTGGAAAGTGTTAGTGTTATGAAAGTGTGGCACACTGAGTCTCCAGTACCAAATCCGTAAGTTTCCTGACACTATACTCTGCTATATGCTGAAATGACTGTACTAAGAGACTACTAGGGATAGTAGTAGCATACTGAACTCCTTAGTTATAGAAACTAATACTATAGGAGACTGAAACTATAGTAAACTCGATCTGCGAGAACAACCCTAATTGCTACTTTTTATAAAATATTTGTTAGTAATTATGAGAACTATAAGCTGATTCATAAAACTCTCTAATAAGATAAATACACTACATTGATATGAGCACAAGAGGTCGTGGAAGGGGTACCCGGGGCCGTGGTAGAGGCCGAGGTGCTAGGGCTAGGTCCTCAGCATCAGGACATATGCCTGAAAGGGAAGCGCCGGCATCACCAGTGACTGAAACGAGGTCTCATGACCGAGCCATCGGGGATGATGCCCTGTCCCAAGCAATGTTACGGGTTCTTGAGAGGGTTGTTGGAGCGAGTACTGGGTCAGTGGGCCGAGGGTCAATTTCTGAACGACTCCGGTCGAACGAGGCAAAAATATTCAGAGGCATCTCTGGTGTAGCCCTGAATGTAGCAAAATATTGGTTGAAGGCTGTAAAGCGTGTAACACCCCTAACCCGTATCTATCATCGATTAGGGTTACAAGCATTACTTATCCGACCACAAGTCAATGCACCTTATAAAAACTAATTCATTAATAGATGCGTACCAATCTATACTTTCACGATTAAACATGCACATCCCTTCTAATATCAAAACATGAACGAACATATCACAAATGATATCATTAACATCAATTAAAACTAATTACATTCAATTAGCAAAACACTATTCATTTACTCATTTTGAATAGCATAGCCGAATATATATTTATTTATCTTTAGTTAACCTTATTCATTCATATCTCGTCTTGTAAGTGCATGTAAAAATATAAGCAAAATTTATCCATTATCCACAAAGTATGATATACCTTATTTAAACCAAAGTCAAACACTCAAGTATTACGCATAACCTAATATGAAATAACTTCCAAGTTAAACTTATAGTCACGCATGGCATTCTTATTTGAACATAAAGATAATATCCCTTACATAATTTCATGAAACACATACATACCAAACAAGTTTATACTATGACCGAATATGCACAAGCATATAAGACATCTCAAATATATTCAACCAACTCAAGCATAGAAAATAAAGCCATTTTTGCATGGCATATATATATATATATATATACACATATACATCATTTGAGTCAAAATAAAAGTAGTTTATACTATACATGCCATAGACTTAAAGTTCATTCACAAAAGAGGTACCAAAAGTATTGACGATAGGGTGATAAGCTTCAACGATGATCTCTAAGCACGATATGAACCCCTAAAAGAGATCTACAATGCGAAAACAACCAAGAACAAGTAAGCTTTCACAGCTTAGTAAGTTTTAAGCAATTACATCACATATAAGTTTTATCATGATTTAGTAAATAAATTCAATTATAACCTCGTTGCCGAATAGTCAAATATACAAAAGTAGATTTCATAGCAACCATTATATGCATATATATATCCATATACTACCTTCACATGATAAAATAAACAGCATGTACATCTATTACTTACCGAACCTCTACTTATATTTCAAGCTCCCATCAAACACAAGTTGATATACATATATACATATAAATCATATTTCTAGTTGATTCACCGCTCCAAACTTTACCATTCGTGCATAACATATAGTTGTATACCCGATCCCTTTACAATACTTAACGGTATTAATAGTAGGCATCTTTTACAGAGCATCACACCTGCACACTTATTATTAAGATTCAGTAGCATATCGCACACTTAGTACCGTTACATTGACATTTCACACACTTAGTGCAAATTTTCTGTAACGTATCGTACACTTAGTGCCGTTACTTTTATAGCTTGCACACTTAGTGCCATGTGATGATTTCGGACACTTAGTGCTCGGTGATAACTTCGCACACTTAGTGCATTTCGTAAACTTGTTATTCATTTAAATGTACACTTATACATATAAGATCAAATCCACAACTTCACATATAAGCACATATATATATAACTTTATTATTTCATACCCAATTCTATATCACATTGGGCCAAAACATTAGCATGTAACTAACAATTCCTTTGGTTATGTTCATACCCTAATTTAATATCTCCCACATCTATTTACATCATTACCATATAGGTATACATTTACTCAATTCGATCCAACTTCCAATCAACCTAACATTCGGCTAACCCACATTAAACACATCTAATTATATTAATTAAATATGATACAATATAGATAAAGTTTGATTCAACCCAATTGCATTAAAACTTACCTCAGAAATTAACGGATTAGGGTTTCTCGGCTATTCGTTCAACTTCGCCTTTCCCCGATCCAATCCCGATTCTTTTTGTTCTTGACCTAAATAATTCCAAATTAAGCTCATTCAAATATATTTTCATTCAATTTAATCCAAAAACACATAATTATGCAAATTACCATTTTACCCCTAACTTTTACAAATTTTACAATTTAGTCCCTATTGCACAAAACACAAAATACACAAAATTTGAACTCACTCCTTTGGGCGAATGTTAAGCATGTTCATACAAGTCCATACAATCCATTTATTTTACATTTTGACCCTTCAATTTGCAAATTTCACAATTTAGTCCTATTTACTCAAAACCATCAATATCTTCAATATATAACATGTCAATCTAAAACATATCTTTAATATAAAATCATCAAACTTCACAAAACACAAGCTTTCATCATTGGCTGAACATCACATATGCATCAAAATTAGAAATTCTAACATGGGTCGGATAGTATTCGAAGCAACAATCTAAAAACGTAAAAATTATTAAAAATCGAGCTAGTTACATACCTCAATTTAAGCATGCAAGGGCCGAATAGTTGAAAGCTTTAGTTCTTTCTTTCTTATTTTAGTTTCGGTGAAGAAGAAATGAAAATGATGATGATTAAAATGTTTCTTTATTATAATAATATTAACATATATTATAACTTAACATTTTAACTTTAAAAATTATGTTTATAAAACACTTTAATATAAAATTAAAGCCAATACTGTCCACTAACATGCAAAAAGGTAAATTTTCAACTTAAATACTCATACAAAGGAAGACAAATCAATTTAGCCACTTAATTTAATAGATGGCTATTTTTACCACTTACGCGATTTAATCCTTTTCTTTAAATTAAACACACAAACGGTCAAATTAATTCACGAAATTTTTACACATGCACACTCATAAATCATAGACACCAAACATAATATATAAATATTCTATCGACTTAGATTTGTGGTCCCAAAACCACTGTTTCCGATTAGGGTCAAAATCAGGCTATTTCAGAGCGAATAATGGATGATCTCGACTGCATGGTGGAGCAAAAACTGAAAGGAGCAGTGTCTTTACTGCGAGATGAGGCATATCAATGGTGGCTTATCGTGAGGGAAGGGACGCGGGCCGACCGTGTAACATGGGACTTCTTTAAGGCGGCCTGCCAAGGGAAATATGTTGGGGCGAGTTGTAATGTCCCAAAAATTATGGGTTGTAATTTTTGCTTAATTTCATGTTGTGCTAGCTCAGCTGGCTATTTGAATGTATTTAGGAATTCCAAGGAGGCTTGGGTTCAAGTCTGAGCCTTGGAAAAATTTTGGTTTTTGACCCTAAAGTGAAGAGGGTTGGCAGTTGTAGGACTTCAATATATTTGTGTGCATTTAGGAGTCACAAGATGAGCATGTGGCTTAGTGGTGTGGCGTCAATGGGAGAACAAGGAAGGGAGGGGTTTGAATCCCACAGATTGTAATTGGAGGCTTTTATTTTGTGACTTGAGAGTGGAGGAAGCAAAGTTCGGATCAAACTCTTCAAGGGGAGTTGGAGACTTGGTCAAAAGTTTCAAATGGATGGAGGGAATCAATAGTAGGAGATATTGGTGGAGGAAATCAAGGAAGTGAGGAGTGTGGGAGTGTTGAACGAATTTGGGAGTGTGGCTAAGTGAGGAATTCGGCTAGAGGGGTGGAATTGGGAGCATTTTCAGCAACTTGAGTGTGAGGGCAAACCGAAATTCCTCTGTGTTTTGCTACTTCTCCTTTTTGATCATTTCGGGCCTTTTTTGAAAGTGACGTCTGAAGAAATTTTGTTATCATTCGGGTTTGTTTCATTCATTCATTATTTCCTCAACTGCTGCCCATTTCCCTACCTACAAGTCTTTCTTTTCTCCTTTGCTTCCTTGCATTTTTGCTTTGTGGGCAAGTTCGTTCTTCCTATTCTTGATAACATCTTGGCCGAATCTAATCTTCTCTCTTCCTCTCGTATTCTTTATGTACCCTTTAAGATAGTCGAACCTATCTCCTTTATTGTCTTCAAAATTTTTATTGTTCTTTAAGTTGAATAAATCGAGATCAATATTTTCTTACCTTTCTTTTACAGTCACATCTCTGGGGCTGTGCTTAAGGAACCTGTTTGGCCGAATTTAAGGGGTAAGTATTTTGGCTTTCATTCAATTATTTTTGTGGGGGGTATCATTTGTGTCTCTAGTGCTAAATCTTCCCCATCTTCTGTGGTTTGATTTGGTTGGTATGTAGGTTCACTCGAGGTGTAGGAAGGGATAAGCGTTTGGAAGAAGTCGATACGTATTCATAGCCTTAATCCTATAGGTATACTTGCTTTGTTCTTGTCAAGGGTGGACTCGAACTATATGTTTACTCTATCTCTTTTAATAAGAAGTGGATTGTATCGCAGAGTCCATTCAAGGATCCTTAATCGTCACTGGAATTCAGTAGAGCCTAGCAAAATCGAAGAAATAAGGTAGGTGTTAAGAGGGTTTCGATTTTATTGTGTGGAAGAAGAATGACCCTCGTAATCATTTGACCAACTATTAATCTTGTCTATCTTAGGATTGGTGTTGAGGGATTGGCGGCACACTCGTAATTAAGGTGTTTAATCCTACACCCCTACTTGCTCTGTTAATGCGATGATCTATGAATTGGCTAGAAGCTGAAATACAAAATACCCAGAATTTTGGCAACCAATATCATTCGAGTGTGCAAGCAGTCGTAGTGATAAACTGAGCCATAAGTGTTGGCAATTGAACTTTAGAGTGCCACGAACCCTCTCATGGGAACTAGGCTGTAATGGGCCTTATTGGGCCAAGGTGGGCAAGTGGGCCCAATGGGCTAATAGGCTCACAAGGGCAAAATACATGGTGAGTGCCAAAAAATAGAGGTGGCTGTATAGTTTGTAGAACCGTGACCGAAGATGGGCTGAATGGGCCACACGAGCGTGTGGGCCCGATCGGGCCAAAATTGGGCTTTAGGCCCAATTGTGCCGTTTTGATCAGAAAGGGAACCTGTGTCGCTCGAGGCAACAGTAGGCCTCCGAAAAGGCCTTTAGATGACTAAATTACCAAAATGCCCTCGAAGGGTAAATTATCGAAATATCCTCAACGGGTAAATTATCGAAATACCCTTGATGGGAAAATTATCGAAATACCCTCAATGGGTGAAATTATTGAACTACCCTCGATGGGTAAAATTTCTAGAATACCCCTGAGAGGTGAATTATTATTTTTAACCCTAACCAAACAAATGACCGTTATACCCTTAATGGTAGAATCATTGATGTATGAGTATTAATTTTATGACTGATTTTTGATTGTAATGCACTGCATACATGAATTAATTATGACATGACATACTGTATAGGGTTGGGTTATGGATTTTGGAGGAAGCACTGTACTAGTGGCTCTGCCACGTTATACTAATTTTGTGGCTTTTCCTACGTATACTAATTCTGGTGGCTCGGCTATGTATACTGTTATTAGTAGCTCGACTGCGTTCTTGGTGTGTAGGGTTGGTACGGGTGGTGTGATGGTTGGACTAGGTTGGGTTACATATCTGTTTTGCATACCGTAGGGCTTAGGTCTAGACTGTTACTAAATAGGGCTTAGGTCCAGACTGTTACTGAATAGGGTGTAGGCCCAGACTGTTCCCAAATAGGGCTTAGACCCAGATTGATATCAAATGGTCTTGGGCCCAGACTGTGACTGTATTAGGGGATTACACACTGAGTTCTCGTAACTTACCCTTTTATTTGAATGTGCAGGTAATCCCCAGCCTTAGAGGATTTGGAGCTATGAGGGACTCGGAGGTGGCTATACGTTCGATAAGCTTTAAAGTTAAATTTAGCGACTTTATTTTATTTTACTTTAGTTTGTTGGGTTAATAAATATGTAATAACGCCTTTGGGTTTCTTTTTTAATTTTTTATATGGTGTTTCTTTAATTACAACCTACTAGTCAATTAAACATGGGTTTTTAAAACAATAACTACTACTTTCAAAACATCATGTTTACGTAACTGTTTGAATTAAACTTCCGTAACAAACAAGGTTTTAAAAATATTAAAGGTTTGAAGGAGAATGACTTTGAGTAAATCGTGTTTTGATAATTCGCAACAAAAACTAGGGTTTCAATGGGTAGAAAGATTTGAATTCTTGAAAGGTTTTCCAATGAACGCATAGTTTTCAAACAACACTTTGATGTGAAATGCTGGATCCGGTCATAATGTCTAGGCCGGGTTTAGGGTGTTACAGAAACACGGACTCAACTTGCCTTTACGACCAAATCTCAGAATTTCCTTCCACAGAGATAATTTCAAAAATACTTTATCACTATAACACCCCAAGCCAGGCCCATATGTCATGACCGGATCTGGTATGCTATGGGTTGAATGTTGAAAACTTTGCTTTGAAGGGTTTTAAAAATCTCAGTTTATTGTTAATCATTAATTGTGACATTTTTGAAGAAACTTTAACATTTGCATTGAACATGCTGGAAAAACCCATTTTCCTTTCACTTGTAATTAAGACTTTAAAAACATAAGTTTATAAGATGTAACATAAAAAAATATAGCTCAATCACCTAAGTTATGGAGGCCTTATTACAAAAATAATCCCAAAATTGAAACGTAAAGAAAAACCGAAAATAGTCTATGAAGATAAAAGACTTGATGGCCCTCGAGTCCGCCTCGGCCCCATGTCCACGATCTATCACGATCCAAAAGTTGGGAAAAGTAAAGGGTGAGTCACCAAGACTCAATGTGCAAATCCAAAACACATAAAAGCCTTGAGGCCCACAAACACATTATGGTCCTTAGCCCTTACACAATGGCAATGAATATTTACATGTAACATGTCCCATCCCAAACCTAAGAGTCCATCCTCTACACACCAAATTGCACTCAACCATCACACCGTGGGGATTTCTACAATCAACCCTCCATCTGCTACACACCATATCGACAGCTGTGCTGCCTGTCATAAAGACCGATCACTATGTGACCTATGTGGCAAAGCCATCGATGGCTATGAGGCCTTAATAATATATCGACAGCTGAGCTGCCTGTCATAAAGACCGATCACTATGTGACCTATGTGGCAAAGCCACCAATCACTATGCGACCTGCTCCCATTCATCATATCAATCCCATCCCATGCATACATAGATGCAAGAATCAGAACGTTAAACTATCTAAACAGATCACATACTTTCACATACTTCAATACACATAGAGAAGTTTCTATGATTACGTACCTGGCATCCCTTGCCTACCCTTTTTGGGTAATACGACTGTTCATACAGCCTCTCTTTCCAGCTTTTAGCCCATAACATACATATAATACAGATTAACTAGTGTAATAGAGATATACACACCGACATCGACAAGATGATACCGCTAACTCGACACTATCAAGAGCATTCCACGATCGCTAATGCCTAAGGTTTTGTTCTAAACCCCGCCCACAACCCGTGGCCAATCTGAATCACGACACCACTCGCTTCTTAAACTTAATGGTTGGTTTAACAGATCCAGTCCCCTCCTTCGCCTGATCGATATTTGATTCCATCAAAAGACCTTATCAGTTGCTACCATCATAACATATGGTTAAGATCACAATTACGATAGTAAATCTAACGAAAATCTAAAGAGAACCCCTTACCTTGAAATCCCAAAAGGGAGATATGAAGTTCAGAGACTAACAGTTCCAGGTTTTAGATCTACACGATCTACTTCACTTCTCGAATGTCGCCCAACATGTAGACACAAGAAACCAACAATCCATTAGCCTTTCGGCTTTGTCTTCTAAAAATCGAAAGAGAAAGAAAAAAGAAAAAAAATAGATCAGAAGAAATTGGCACCTACCTTTACAGAGAATTCGACAACCCCTTGAAGATTTTGGCTTAATGGAGAAATCGACACAAGAGGAAAAAGAATGAAGAAGAGAGTGAAATAAGAGCTTTCAGCTTCTGAAGAAATCAAAACAAAAGATTGCAGAGATTGACTGGGTTTCGGCTTTAGAAGAGAACAGAGAATGAGAGAAAAGGTTAAGGTAATGGGGTTCAAATGCCGAAATTGAAGAGATATCCCCCTAATTAAAGAAAATTTTTGACACCTACCTCTCGAAAGCCAAAATGCCCCTTCATCGAACTAAAAACTAATCAATTAATGAGGGAAATTTCGGCACCACTCTGACATATTGACACCGATTTTTTTCTCCTCCAAGAGATGGAAATTCAACCACCACTGGCTGTTCAGCAGAAAACTCCTATTCTTTCTCCCTTATCTTTATCCATCCACACCTCCAAAAGAGGCCTAAATAACACCACCTTTTCCTTCCTTTATCAGCACATTATCCAAGTCATTTAATCCCTCCTAATTTTAAGCCTTATTGTCGTCCCACTTGCTCCTCATTTAAGTGCCGAAAATGGCCCAAATACATGGGCTCCAAGCGGCCATAACTTGGGCCTCTTCACCTACTAATGATGCCACCTTATAGCTCCTTTGCAGTGACCCTTTACTCTCGGGCCACAAGCCCATTTTGTAATTTAAACCACGATACCATCTTTTCAACCTTATAGTGTCCAAACAGTAAAATTTAACCAAGGCCTCGACCTATCCCGAGTCCAACTGACCCTTAACACTCTAATTAACACATTACACATAACCACACATTAAACGATAGGCCCATTAATTCGGGATGTTACGCTTCTACCCCTTAAAGAAATTTTGGCCTCGAAATTACCTGATCAGAATAGGTGCGGGTACTTCTGACCGTATCGTCTCCTCTGGTTCCCATGTAGCCTCCTCAGAATTGTGATTCTGCCATAGAACCTTAACCAACAGAACTGTCTTCCTTCGCAATACTTTGACATCATGATCCAGGATTTCCACTGGTTCCTCTTCAAAGGATAGGTCAGGTCTTACCTCGATTTCCTCCACAGAAACCACATGAGATAGATCTGAACGATATCATCTCAACATAGATATAAGGAATACATTCTTAATTTGGCTTAACTCTGAAGGTAGCTCTAGCTGATAGGTTACCGTCCCTATTCGTTTCAACACCCGATAAGGCCCGATAAATCTGGGACTTAATTTACCCTTCCTTCCAAACCTTAGTACTTTCTTCCAAGGTGATAGCTTCAAGAACACCTTGTCACCCACTGCAAACTCTATGTCCTTACGCTGTCGGTCCGACACTTCCTTTAGTCAAGCTCGAATGAACTCAACCTTCTCCGCTGTCTTGGTAACCAACTCTGGACCCAAAATCTGACGTTCCCCTAATTCTGTCACATAGGTAGGAGTATGAAACTTTCACCCGTACAATGCTTCATAGGGCACCATCTGAATACTAGACTGGTAGCGGTTGTTGTAAGCAAACTCCGCCAACGGTAAAAACTCTTCCTAACTACCTCCGAAATCAATGACACATCCCCTCAACATGTCCTCCAAGATCTGAATTACCCGCTCAGACTATCCATCTGTCTGAGGATGAAACGCTGTACTGAAATCCAAATTCATACCCAACGCTTGATGCAACACCTTCCAAAATTGCGACATGAACCTTGGGTCCTTGTTCGATATGATTGATACTAGTACCCCATGCAACCTTACTACCTCCGTTATATATAACCTAGCTAGCTTCTGCAGAGAGTAATCGACCCGTACTGGTATGAAATGAGTAAATTTCATCAAGCGATCAACAATCACCCAGACTGAATCTTTCTTAGTAGGCGTGAGGGGTAGCCCATTAACAAAGCCCATTGTGATCCTTTACCACTTCCATTATGGAATCTTCACTGGCTGTAATAATCTTGATGGTAACTGATGCTCCGCCTTTACCTGCTGACAGGTCAAACACTTACTCACAAGTTCAGTTACCTCTTGCTTCAAGCCCGGCCACCAGAACTGATCCCGTAAATCCCGGTACATCTTACTCTCTCGGGGATGCATAGCATATGAACTTCCATGCACTTCTTGCAAAATCCTATGCCTCAATTCCGGATCTTTTGGAATGCAAACTCTCCCTTGAAAACATAACAGTCCTTCCTCATTCATACTGAAGTCCGTCGATCCATCACTTGATCCTACATGAAACTTTTCCTTTAGCAACTCATCGGTCTGCTGCTTCTCCTTAACTTGACTGACCCAAGAGGGTTTCACTTGAAGTTCAGCCAATAAGCTCCCATCATCATACAAACTAAGGTGAGCAAACATTGCCCTCAAGTCAAAGATTACTTTACGACTTAAGGCGTCCGCCACCACATTAGCTTTACCCAGATGGTACTCGATCGAGCAATCATAATCCTTTAACAACTCGATTCACCTCATCTACCTTAGATTCAACTCCTTTTGGGTCAAAAGGTATTTTAGGCTTTTGTGATCGGTGTAAATAACAAGTTTCTCCCTGTACAGATAATGTCTCTAAATCTATAAAGTAAAAACCACCGCTAAAATCCAAATCATGGGTGGGATAATTTACTTCTTGCGGCCTTAATTGTCGAGATACATACACAACAACCTTTCCATCCTTCATCAACACGCATCCTAGTCCCGTGTGTGACACATCACAGTAAATTACGAATTCCTTTCTAGCATCCGGCTGAATCAATATCGAGCCTTTATCAAAATCCTTTTCAACTTCTCGAAACTCTCTTGCTACTTAATGGACCAAATAAACGGAACTCCTTTCCGTAATAACTTAGTCAATGGTAATGCTATTGAAGAAAATCCTTCAACAAACCTTCGATAATACCTAGCCAGTCCAAGAAAACTCTGAATTCTGCCACAGACTTAGGCGACTTCCAATCCAATGCCGCTTCAATTTTTTGAGGGTCAACCCTAATCCTCTCTGCTGACACAATGTCGCCTAGAAAAGTAACTTCACTTAGCCAAAATTTGCACTTACTGAATTTGGCATACAACTGCTTCTCCCTCAGAATATGCAAAACCACTCGTAGATGGGAGTCATGTTCCTCCTCCAATCTTGAATAAACCAGGATATCACATATGAATACCACGACAAACCGATCCAAGTAGGGTTGGAATATTCGGTTCATCATATCCATAAATGCTGCTGGCGCATTGGTCAAACCGAATGGCATTACCATAAACTCGTAATGACCATAACGAGTCCTAAAAGCCATCTTATGAACATCTACCTCCTTGACCTTAAGCTGATGGTATCCTGACCTTAGATCTATCTTAGCCTTCTCTACAAGCACAGCAAATTCCATCTCCCGCTGTAGAGCTATCAAAACACGTAAATCATCCTTCAGGCTATCTTCAAATTGAACACACCGCTTATGTTCTGTGGCCACTATCCTCGAAGCATAACGGCTAAGGCGTAAGAATTTCGCTTCACACGCCGCCACCGACCTACTTCCTTGAATCAAATTCAGAAATGCTCTACGTTGCGCATCCACATAACTCGTTCCAATGTACTTACTCTGGAACGTCATTCTAAAGTAATCCTAGGGGATACGGTCACCCACTGTACCATCCTTAACCGTAAGCCACCATTGATAAGCTTCGTCTCGAAGAAGGGACACTACTCCTTTCAGCTTCTCTTCTTCCGTGAAATCTAGAACATTCATTATGCGTTCGACCACCTCCAACCAATACTCAGCTGTACTCGGGGCTATACCAGAAATTCCCCTAAACACTTCTGCCCTATTAGCTCTAAGTCACTCTGACACAGATTTTCAAGCTCCTATGCCCATGCCTGCCCCAGTAACCTTCTCTAACACCTTCAACATCGCCTGAGACACCGCATCATCTCCGGCCGTCTAATCCTGAAATTTTGCCTCTACAGCTGGTGGCACTGGTGCCTCATTCCCTGACTCGTGACCAAACCCTACCGATTCTGACACAGCAATCCTGCCTCTACCTCGGCCACGCATACCACGTCCTCTAGTACTCACTCTACCGATTCGCGTTTATCTGATTAGGAATTTTATGAATTATTAATTTCTTCCACTAATTAATAACAAATAATCTTATAGAAAGTAGTTTTAACAGTAATTCTTTCGAATTCGAACTCTATCTATAAGGTTCAGTTCTCAGGTCTGTATTTCCTAGCTCTAGAATCCACATACATTCAACCATCACACATCAACATACAAGTAGCATCCATGAACACACATTCATCACATAAGGGTATTTTTGTCATTACACTACCCAGGGGTACTTTCGTAATTTTATTCGATAGGGGTATTTTTGTAATTTTCCAAAATAGGGTATCTTGGTGATTTTACAAAATAGGGGTATTTTGGTAATTTTACAATCCGGGGGTATTTCGATAATTTTGCAAATTTTTGGTAATTTTACAAATCCAGGGTATTTTGGGAAGTTTTCACAAATCAAGGGTATTTCAAAATTTTACTAAACTAAGGATATAAGTAATTTTACAAAGATAGGGTGGCTGGTCCCTATCGGGTTTTAGTTATAAGTTTTGGCCCGTTAACAAGCCCTCTCGGTTAGAGTGAACAAACACTACGCACCAGGTAGGATTCCAACAAAGAGGAGGTGAGCCGCTAGGAATACTTAAATACCAAACTCTCCCTGGATCCAATCCTAGACATGCGTATGCTTGTTACCACACCCTAACCCTGTGACTTGTTCACAGACATGTTTAATTAGAAATTAAGTCTTATGGGATTTGAAGAATTGTTTATACTAAACCTAAAGTCCATAAACTCTAGCACACTAGCCTACGTCCATATAGAGCCAATCAAGCCCAACATGCATATCACATAATGAGTTTACAATACTTACCTGCGTGGATCGGTTGCCGATAGACTCGAAGGCCATATCTTAACTGACCTTTTCTCAAACTTACATCACTTTTACAAATCACTACTGGACCCATTTTACAGCCCGAGTTTTGAATTGGGCTCTCATACCAAAAATGTAACACCCCAAACTCGGCCCAAACGTCATGACCGGATCTGGTATGCTACGGGTTGAATGTTGAAAACTTTGCTTTGAAGGGTTTTGAAAATCTCAGTTTATTTTAACCGGTTAATCATTAATTGTGACATTTTTGAAGAAACTTTAACATTTGCATTGAACATGCTAGAAAAACCCATTTTCCTTTCACTTATAGTTAAGACTTTGAAAACATAAGTTTATAAGACATAACATAAAAAAATATAGTTCGATCACCTAAGTAATGGAGGCCTTATTACAAAAATAATCCCAAAATTGAAACATAAAGAGAAACCGAAAATAGTCTATGAAAATAAAAGACTTGATGGCCCCTCGAGTCCGCCTCGGCTCCCATTTCCACGATCTACTGCTCATCTGAAAAGTTGGGAAAAATAAAAGGGTGAGTCATCAAGACTCAGTGTGCAAATCCTGAAAACACATAAAAGCCTTGAGGCCCACAAACACATTATGGTCCTTGGCCCATACAAAATGGCAACAGAATATTTACATGCAACATGTCCCATCCCAAACCTAAGAGTCCATCCTCTACACACCAGCCCTACCAACCATCACACTGTGGGGATTTCTACAATCAACCCTCATCCGCTACACACCATATCGACAGTGTGCTACCTGTCATAAAGACCAATCACTATGTGACCTATGTGGCAAAGCCACCGATCGCTATGCGACCTTAATAATATATCGACAGCTGAGCTACCTGTCATAAAGACCGATCACTATGTGAACTATGTGGCAAAGCCACCGATCGCTATGCGACCTGCTCCCTTTCATCATATCAATCCCATCCCATGCATACATAGATGTAAGAATCAGAACATTAAACTATCTAAATAGATCATATACTTTCACATACTTCGATGCACAAAGAGAAGTTTCTATGATTACGTACCTGGCATCCCTTGCCTACCCTTTTTGGGTAATACGACTGTTCATACAGCCTCTCTTTCTGGCTTTTAGCCCATAACATACATATAATACAGATTAACTAGTGTGATAGAGATCTACACACCTGATTACTGACAAGACGATACAGTCTAAGTCAACACTATTAGTAGCCGCTACGACTTCTAACAGTCTAAGGTTTTGTTCTGAAGCCGTTCCACAACCCGGTGGCCAATCCCGAACTGCTGACACCGCTCGCCTTTTAAACATAGGGATTGGTTTAACAGATCCAATCCCCTCCTTTGCCTGATCGATATTTGATTCCATCAAAAGACCTTATCAGTTGCTACCATCATAACATATGGTTAAGATCACAATTACGATAGCGAATCTAACAGAAATCTAAAGAGAACCCCTTACCTTAAAATCCCAAAAAGAGAGATATGAGGTTCAGAGACTAATAATTTTGGCTTTTAGATCTACACGATCTACTTCACTTCTCGAATGTCGCCCAACACGTAGACACAAGTAACCAACAATCTATTAGCCTTTCGGCTTTGTCTTTTAAAAATCGAAAGAGAAAGAAAAAAAAAAAAATAGATCAGAAGAAATCGGCACCTACCTTTACGGAGAATTTGGCAACCCCTTGAAGATTTCAGCTTAATGGAGAAATCGGCACAAGAGGAAAAAGAATGAAGAAGAGAGTGAAATAAGGGGTTTTAGTTTCTGAAGAAATCAAATGAAAATATTGCATAGATTGACTGGGGTTTTGGCTTGTAGAAGAGAATAGAGAATGAGTGAAAAGATTAAGAGAATGGGGTTCAAATGCCGAAATTGAAGAGATATCCCCCCTAATTGAAGAGAATTTTCGGCACCTACCTCTCAAAAGCCAAAAATGCCCCATCCTCAAACTAAAAACTAATCAATTAATGAAGGAAATTTCGGCACCCCTATGGCATATTGAAACTGATTTCTTCCCCTCCAAGAGATGAAAATTTGGCCACCACTGGCTGTTCAGGAAAAAACTCCTATTCTTTCTCCCTTCTCTTTATCCATTCACACCTTCAAAAGAGGCCTAAATAACACCACCTATTCCTTCCTTTATCAGCACATTATCCATATTATCCAAGTCATTTAATCCCTCCTAATTTTAAGCCTTATTGGCATCCTACTTGCTCCTCTTTTAAGTGCCGGAAATGGCCCAAATACATGGGCTCCAAGTGGCCATAACTTGGGCCTCTTCACCTGCTAATGACGCCACCTTATAGCTCCTTTGTAGTGCCCCTTGCTACTAGGCCACAACCCCATTTTGTAATTTAAACCACAGATGTCATCTTTTCAACCCTATAGTGTCCAAATAGAAAATTTAACCAAGGCCTCGGCCCTATCCTGAGCCTAATCTGGACCCCTAACACTCTAATTAACACATTACACATAACCACACATTAAACGCATAGGCCCATTAATTCAGGATGTCACAATCACCAACTTGAAACTCAATCTCTTTTCTTTTCAAATCCGCATACGATTTCTGTCGATCTGAAGCTGCTTTCAAATAGTCACGAATTACTTTCACTTTTTCTTTGGTCTCTCTAACTAAATCAACCCCGTGAATTTGTTTTAAGCTGAGCTTGGTCCAGTATAACGAAGTTCGACACTACGACCATAAAATGTCTCTTACGCCGTAATCTTTATACTTGACCAAAATTATTGTTATAAGCAAATTCAACTAAAGGTAGATACTTTTCCCAACTACCTTCGAACTCTAATACTCAATAGCGATATCTTCGAGTATGTAAATCGTTCTCTCAGATTGATCGTCAGGTTACGGATGAAATACGGTGCTAAAATTCAAATTTGTACCCAAAGCTTCTTGCAACTTTGTCCAAAATTGAGATGTAAATCACGAATCCCTATCCGAAATAATAGAAATAGGCACTCCGTGCAATCTAGCAATTTCAGCAACATCCAATTCAGCTAGCTTATCAAGTGAATAGCCAGTACGTACCAGAATAATATGAGCCAATTTTTTTAGTCTATCAACAACGACCCAAACGACATCTTTCTTTTTCGGAGTCAAAGGCAAACCCGTTACGAAATCCATCGTAATTCTGTCCCATTTCAACTCGAGTACCATTACTGGCTGAAGTAAACCTGAAGGTACTTGGTGTTTGACTTTTACTTATTGAAAAATCAAACATTTATATACAAATTCAGAAATATCTCATTTTATTCCTGAACACCAATATAGTTTCTTCAAATCATTATACATCTTCATACTTCCCGGATGAACACTAGACTACCTAAACAGATCACATACTTTCACATACTTCGATACACATAAAGAAGTTTCTACGATTACGTACCTGGCATCCCTTGCCTACCCTTTCTGGGTAATACGACTGTTCATACAATCTCATTTTCCAACTTTTAGCCCCTAACATACATATAATACAGATTAACTAGTGTGATAGAGATCTACACACTTGATTACTGATAAGACGATAATGTCTAAGTCGACACTATCAGTAGCCACTACGACTGCTAACAGTCTAAGGTTTTGTTCTGAAGCCAGTCCACAACCCGACGACCAATCCCGTATTGCTGACACTGCGCGTTTCTTGAACTTTGGGGCTGGGACTACAGATCCAACCCCTTCTTTCAATTTGCTGACATTCGAGTCCATGAATGACATTAGCCAGAGGATACTATAATGCTTGCTTAACGAGGCATTAGGTTAAGGCACAATAAGGAAAAGAAATCGATTGAACACTTAGGAGAATCGAAACCCTTACCTTGAAATCCTGAAAAAGTGATGTGGTTCGAAGGATAATGATTTCTGGCTTAGAAACCTAGGCGATTAGATCTCCTTTAAATCCCGGAATGCCGCCCAAAAAAAACACGAGATCAATGAAAATGTCAAACTAAAGATGGCCTAACAACTAACTAGCCATTCGGCTATGGTCTCAAAAATCGAAAGAGAAGAAAAAGAACAGAAGAAATCAGCATTTACTTTAACACAGAGAATTCGACAACTCCTAGGGAATTTTAGCTTTTAAGAAGATCAAAGAAAAGATGATCTCAAGAGATCTATGAAGATTCTTTGATGAAGAAAACGGCAAGGAGAAAAGAATAGACATAGCTTGGAGATGAAAGTAGAAAACAATGGAATTTCAACTTTTGCATAAAAGTGGAGATGAGAGAATAAGATTAGGGTTTTAGCTTTTCAATATCAATCAGCTATGGTATGAAAGTGGAGAGGAAAGTAGAGTTAGAAGTTTTTGGTTTAGGCTAAAAGGAGAAGAAGAACCCTTTTTTAAGAGGAGATAAGAAGAAGTGAAAGAAAATCAAAAGCTATGCTTTGCACCCTATCTAGCCCTTTTTTCCCCTTTGCACTCAGTGTTGGAATTTTGGCCACCACTTTGACCAGCAGATAAATCATAAATTTCCTCCCTTATCTTTATCTGCCACTCATCCTCAGTGTCATGGATAACACCACCTCTTCCTTCCTTTATTAGCACATTATCATCATTAAAAATTCCTAATTTCAAGCATCATTGCCATCCCCCTCTACCCATCTAATTGCCAAAAATTAACTAGATTATATTAAAAATAATTGGGCTTAATGCAACTTGAATTTGGGCCTCCTCAATTGACGCCACTTCTCTGCTCTCTCTAAGTGGCGCCACTTTGCCACTGGGCCACAAGCCCATTTTGTATTTTAAAACACAGATAACCTCTTTTAAGCCCTAACTTATCAAGCTTTCCACGAGAGTGTCCAAACAAAAATTTGATTAAGGCCTCGGCCCAACTTTGAGCCCACTCTGGACCCTTAAAACATTCTAACAAGCATAGTAAGCACAACCACACATATAGAACGCATAGGCCCATTAATTTAGGATGTTATAGTTCTACCCCCTTAAATAAATTTCAGCCTCGAAATTACCTGATCAGAATAAATGTGGGTATTGCTACCGCATCGCTTCATCGGGCTCTCAAGTAGCCTCCTCAGAATCGTGATTCTGCCATAGAACCTTACCCAGCGAACCATTCTCCTTCATAACACTTTGACATCACGATCTAGGATTTCCACTGGTTCCTCTTCAAAGGATAAATCGGGTCTTACTTCGATTTCCTCCACAGGCACTATATGAGACGGATCTGAATGATATCGTCTCAACATAGAAATATGGAATACATTCTGAATCTGGCTTAGCTGAGAAGGTAGCTCTAGCTGATAGGCTACCGACCCCACTCGTTTGAACACCTGATAAGGTCCATTAAATCTAGGACTTAATTTACCCTTCCGTCCAAACCTCAGCATTTTCTTCCATGGCGACACCTTCAAGAACACCTTGTCACCCACTGCAAACTCTATGTCCTTACGCTTCAAGTCTGCATAGGACTTCTGTCAGTCCGACGCTTCCTTTGGTCAAGCTCAAATTAACTCAACCTTCTCCTCTGTCTCGGTAACCAACTCCGATCCCAAAATCCGATGTTCTCCTAATTTTGTCCAACAGGTAGGAGTACCACACTTCCTCCCGTACAATGCTTCATAGGGCGCCATCTAAATACTAGACTGGTAGCTGTTGTTGTAAGAAAACTCCACCAACGGTAAAAATTCTTCCCAACTACCTCCAAAATCGATGAGACATCCCCTTAACATGTCCTCCAAGATTTGAATTACCCACTCAGACTGTCCATCTGTCTGAGGATGAAACGCTGTACTGAAATCCAACTTCGTACCCAATGCTTGATGCAAAGCCTTCCAGAATCGCGACGTGAACCTCGAGTCTCTGTCCGATATGTTTGATACTGGTACCCCATACAACCTCACTACCTCCATTATATATAACCTAGCTAGCTTCTGCAGAGAGTAATCGACCCGTACTGGTATGAAATGAGCAGATTTCATCAAGCAATCAGCAATCACCTAGACGGAATCTTTCTTAGTAGGCGTGAGGGGTAGCCCACTAACAAAGTCCATTGTGATCCTTTCCAACTTCCATTGTGGAATCTTCACTAGCTGCAACAACCCTGATGGTAACTGATGCTCCGCCTTTACCTACTGATAGGTCAAACACTTGCTCACCAATTCAGTTACCTTACGCTTCAAGCCCGGCCACCAGAACTGATCCTATAAATCCCGATATATTTTACTCCCTCCGGTGCATAGCGTATGAACTTCCATGCGCTTCTTGCAAAATCCTATGCCTCAATTCTGGATCTTTTGGCATGCAAACTCTCCCATGAAAACATAACAGTCCTTCTTCACTCATACTGAAGTCTGTCGATCCATCACTTGATCCTACATGAAACTTCTCCTTTAGCAACTTATCGATTTGCTGCTTCTCCTTAACCTAACTGACCCAAGAGTGTTTCACTTGAAGTTCAGCCAATAAGCTCCTATCATCATACAAACTAAGGTCAGCAAACATCACCAGGAAGTTAGAGATTACTTTATGACTTAAGGTATCCGCCACCATATTAGCTTTATCCGGATGGTACTCGATCGAGCAATCATAATCCTTTAACAACTTGATCCACCTCCTCTTCCTTAAATTCAACTCCTTCTGGGTCAAAAGGTATTTTAGGCTTCTATGATTTGTATAAATAATAGATTTCTCCCCGTACAGATAATGTCTCCAAATCTTTAAAGCAAAAACCACCGCCGCCAACTCCAAATCATGGGTGGGATAATTTGCTTCGTGTGGTCTTAACTGCTGAGATGCATACACAACAACCTTTCCATCTTGCATCAACACGAATCCTAGTCTCGTGTGTGATGCATAACAGTAAATTACGAATTCCTTTCCAGCCTCTGGCTGAATCAATACTAGAACCTCCGTCAAAATCCTTTTCAACTTCTCAAAACTCTCTTGCTGCTTACTAGACCAAATAAACGAAACTCCTTTCCGTAATAACTTAGTCAATGGTGCCACGATTGAAGAAAATCCTTCAGCAAACCTTCGATAGTACCTTGCCAGACCAAGAAAACTCCGAATTTCTGCCACAGACCTAGGCGGCTTCCAATCCAACACCGCTTCAATTTTTTGAGGGTCAACCCTAATCCCCTCTGCCGACACAACATGGCCTAAAAAAGTAACTTCACTTAACCAAAATTTAAACTTACTAAATTTGGCATACAACTACTTCTCCCTCAGAATCTTCAAAACCACTCGCAGATGTGAATTATGCTCCTCTTCCGATCTTGAGTAAACCAAGATATCATCTATAAATACCACGACAAATCGATCCAAGTAGTGTTGGAACACTCGGTTCATCAAATCCATAAACACTGCTGGTGCGTTAGTCAACCTAAATGGCATTACCAAAAATTCGTAATGGCCATAACGGGTCCTAAAACCGTCTTATGAATATCCGATTCTTTGACCTTAAGCTGATGGTATCCTGATCTCAAATCTATCTTTGAGAACACTGACGCCCCTTTTAGTTGATCGAACAAGTCATCAATCATTGGTAATGGATACTTGTTCTTGATAGTCAACTTGTTCAACTGAAAATAGTCAATGCACATACGCATTGATCCATCCTTCTTCTGAACAAAAAACACAGGCGCTCCCCAAGGTGACACAATTGGTCAAATAAATCTTTTATCTAACAACTCTTGTATTTGTGCTTTCAACTCTACCAACTCATTTGGCACCATCCTATATGAAGCGATAGACACTGGTGCTATTCCTGGAAGAAGATCGATACCAAACTCCACTTCACGATCCGAGGTAATCTCGAAGCTCTTCTGGGAAAACATCAGGAAATTCCTTCACCATCCTAATGTCCCTAATAGTTAGGTCCTTAGCTTTCAAAGCCCAAACAAACATTAATACCGCCTTACATCCTTTTCTCACCATCCTTTCTGCTCTTAGGGCAGTCACTACATTCGACAGACAGTTCCCCCTTTCTCCTATCACCAACACTTCACCACCCTCGGGGGTTTTCAACACCATACACTTGGCTGCACAATCTAAATTAGCTTGTTACTTCACCAGCCAGTCCATGCCTAATATTAAGTCGAACTCTCTGAACGGTAATTCCATCAGATCCGTCCGAAAAACTATTCGCTGAACTTCTAAGGGTACCTTCCGATAAACTTTATCTACTACCACAGATTATCCTAATGGGCTAATTACAATCATTGCCCTAAGGGTAACCTTAGAATTTAAACTTAAAGTTCCAAATACACTACTAGCAACATATGAATGTGTCGACCCAATGTCAATCAATGCAGTGTAAGGCAAACCAAATATTAAAAACGTACTAGTTATAACATCCGGTGCATCAGCCTCCTCACGACGTCTGGCAGCATAGACTAACCCCGGCTGTCTCGCCTCAGTGTTTTCTGCCCCTCGGCCTGGTGCTCCACGGCCCCGACCAAAACCATTACCACCTCAAGCTAGACCACGACCCCTCTGCGGCTGCTGACCTCCTCTACTTGGCTGAGCATTTCCCTACCCTACGGGTCCTACATCGCTCTGTGGCTGTGGACAGTCCCTAATCTGATGGTCCAAAGACCCACACCTAAAGCACTTTCCACTGTCTGCCCAACACTCACCTATATGGAATTTACCACAGCGAACACACCTCCGTGTCTAGTTAGCAGCAAGTCTCTTCACCTGGTTCGGCCCATCCGACCTGGGTCTTTTTGAGTACGCCCAGCTGCTCTTGATGATCCAAAATTCCTCCTACTTCCACTTCTATCTTTATCCCAATTCAACTTTTCCCTTTACTTTTCCTCTTCAGCTATCTTAGCCTTCTCCACAAGCACAGCAAATTCCTTCTCCCGCTGTGGAGCTATCAAAACATGTAAATCATCCTTCAGGCCATCTTCAAATCGAACACATCGTTCATCTTCTGTGGCCACTATCCCTCAAGCATAACGGCTCAAGCGTAAGAATTTTGCTTTATATGCCGCCACCAACCTACTTCCCTGAACCAGATTCAGAAATGCTCTACGCTGCGTGTCCACATAACTCGTTCCAATGTACTTACTCTGGAACATTGTTCTGAAGTAATCCCAGGTGATACGGTCAGCCACTGTACCATCCTTAACCGTAAGCCACCATTGATAAGCTTCGTCCCGGAGAAGGGACACTCCTCCTTTTAGCTTCTCTTCTTCCGTGAAATCCAGATCATCCATTATGCGTTTGATCGCCTCCAACCAATACTCAGCAGTACTCGAGGCATTACAAGAAATTCCCCTAAACACTTCTGCCCCATTAGCTCTAAGTCGTTTTGACACAGATTTTCGAGCTTCTGCGCCCATGCCTGCCCCAACAACCCTCTCTAACACCATCAACATCACCTAAGATACCGCATCATCTCCAGCCGCCTGATCTTGAAATTTTGCCTCTACAGCTGGTGGCATTGGTACCATATTCCCTGACTCGTAACCAGACCCTACTGGTTCTGACACAGCAATCATGCCTCTACCTCGGCCACGCACACCACGTCCTCTAGTGCTCATTCTACCGATTCGTGTTTATCTGATTAGGAATTTTATGAATTATTAATTTCTTCCATTGATTAATAACGAACAATCTTATGAAAAGTAGTTTTAATAGTAGTTCTTTCCGGATTCGAACTCTATCTACAAGGTTCAATTCTCAGGTCTGTATTCCCTATCTCTAGAATCCACATACATTCATCCATCACACATTAACATACAAGTAGCATCCATGCACTCACATTCATCACATAAGGGTATTTTTATCATTCCACTACCCAGGGGTATTTTTGTAATTTTATCCTATAAGGGTATTTTGTAATTTTCCAAAATAGGGTATCTTGGTGATTTTACAAAATAGGGGTATTTTGGTAATTTTACAATTCAGGGGTATTTTGGTTATTTTCCAATCGGGGGATTTTGGTAATTTTTACAAATTTTGGTAATTTTTACAAATCCAGGGTATTTCAACAATTTTACAAAACTAGGAATATAAGTAATTTTACAAAAAATAGGGTGGCTGGTCCTTTTCGGGTTTAATTATAAATTTTGGCCCGTCAACAAGCCCTCTCGGTTAGAGTGAACAAACACTACGCACCAGGTAGGATTCTAATGAAGAGGAGGTGAGCCGCTAGGGCCGCTTAAATACCAAGCTCTCCCTAGATCGAATCCTAGACATGCGTGCACTGTTACCACACCCCGACCACGTGACTTGTTCACGACATAGAAATTAAGTCTTATAATAATTGTTTATACTAAACCTAAAGTCCATAAACTCTAGCATACTAGTCTACGTCCCTAGAGAGTCCATCAAGCCCAACATGCATATTACCTAATGAGTTTAGAATACTTACCTGCATGGATCGGGTGTCGGTAGACTCGAAGGCCATATCTCAACCAAACTTTTCTCAAACTTACATCACTTTTACAAATCACTACTGGACCCATTTCACAGCGCGAGTTTTGAATTGGGTTCTAATACCAAAATGTAACACCCCAAAGCAAGCCCATACGTCATGACCGAATCTAGTATGCTATGGGTTGAATGTTGAAAACTTTGCTTTAAAGGGGTTTTGAAAATCTTAGTTTATTTTAACTGACTAATCATTAGTTGTGACATTTTTGAAAGGAACCTTAACATTCACTGTGAATGTGCTTGAAATGACCGTTTTCATTTTACTTATAATTAAAACATTGAAAACATAAGCTTATAAATTGTAACATAAAAAAATATAGATCGATAACCTAAGTTATGGAGGCCTTATTACAAAAATAATCCCAAAATTAAAACTCAATGAAAAATCGAAAACAGTCTATGAAAATAAAAGACTTGATGGCCCCTCGAGTCCGCCTCGGCTCCCATGTCCACGATCTACTGCTCATCTGAAAAGTTTGGAAAAATAAAAGGGTGAGTCACCAAGACTCAGTGTGCAAATCCCGCAAACACATAAAAGCCTTGAGGCCCACAAACACATTATGGTCCTCGGCCCATACACAATGGCAACAGATTATTTTCATGCAACATGGCCCATCCCAAACCTAAAAGTCCATCCTCTACACACCCCCGTACCAACCGTCACACCTTGGGGATTTCTACAATCAACCCTCCATCCGCTATACACCATATTGATAACTGTGCTGCCTGTCATAAAAATCGATCACTATGTGACCTATGTGGCGAAGCCACCGATCGCTACGCGACCTTAATAATGTATCGACAGCTGTGCTGCCTGTCATAAAGATCGATCACTATGTGACCTATGTGGCAAAGCCACCAATCGCTATGCGACCTACCCCCCTTCATCATATCAATCCCATCCCATGCATACATACATGCAAGAATCAAAACATTAGACTACCTAAACAAATCACATACTTTCACATACTTCGATACACATAGAGAAATTTCTATGATTACATACCTAGCATCCCTTGCCTACCTTTTCTGGGTAATATGACTGTTCATACAGCCTCATTTTCCAGCTTTTTGCCCCTAACATACATATACTACAGATTAACTAGTGTGATAGAGATCTACACACCTGATTACTGACAAGACGATACTGTCTAAGTTGACACTATCAGTAGCCCCTACGGTTGCTAACAGCCTAAGGTTTTGTTCTGAAGTCGGTCCACAACTCGGTGTCCAATCTCGTACTGTTGACACTGCGCGTTTCTTGAGCTTTGGGTCTGGGACTACAGATCCAACCCCTTCCTTCGATTTGCTGACATTCAAGTCCATGAATGACCTTAGTCAGAGGGTACTATAATGATTGCTTGATGAGGCATTAGGTTAAGGCACAATAAGGAAAAGAAACCGATTGAACACTTAGGGAGAATCGAAACCCTTACCTTGAAATCCCGAAAAAGTGATGTGGTTCGAAGGCTAATGATTTTTGGCTTAGAAACCTAGGTGATTAGATCTCCTTCAAATCTCGAAATGCCGCCCAAAAAAAACACGAGATCAGTGAAAATGTTAAACTAAAGATGGCCTAACAACCAACTAGCTATTCGGCTATGGTCTCAAAAACCGAAAGAGAAGAAAAAGAACAGAAGAAATCGGCACTTACCTTAACACAGAGAATTCGGCAACTCTAGGGAATTTTAGCTTTTGAGAAGATCAGAAAGAAAAGATGATCTCAAGAGATCTATGAAGATTTGACTTTGATGAAGAAATCGACAAATAGAAAGGAATAGACAAGAGTATTCGGCTATGGAAATGAAAGCAGAGAAATAATGGAATTTCGACTTTTGCATAAAAGTGGAGATGAGAGAATAAGATTAGGGGTTTCGGCTTTTCAATATCAATTGGCTATGGTATGAAAGTGGAGAGTAAAATAGAGTTAGGAGTTTTCGGTTTAGGCAGAAAAGGAGAAGAAGACCCCTTAGTTGCCAAAATTTAGGAGGAGAAAAGAAGAAGTGAAATAAAATCAAAAAGCTATGCTTTAGGAAAATAATGAGAATTCAACACCCCCCTTAGCCCTATTTAGCCGTTTTTCCCCCTTTGCACTCAGTGTTGGAATTTCGGCCACCACTTTGACCAGCAAATAAGTCCTAAATTTCCTCCATTATCTTTATTTGCCACTCATCCTCAGTGTCATGGATAACACTCCCTCTTCCTTCCTTTATCAGCACATTTTCATCATTAAAAACTCCTAATTTCAAGCATCATTGTCGTCCCCCTCTACCCATCTAATTGCCAAAAATTAACTAGATTAAATTAAAAAGAATTGGGCTTAATGTAACTTGAATTTGGGCCTCCTCAACTGACGCCACTTCTCTGCTCTCTCTAAGTGGCGCCACTTTGCCACTGGGCCACAAGCCCATTTTGTATTTTAAAACACAGATAACCTCTTTTAAGCCCTAACTTATCAGGCTTTCCACTAGAGTGTCCAAACAGAAAATTTGATTAAGGCCTCGGCCCAAGTTCGAGCCCACTCTGGACCCCTAAAACATTCTAACAAGCATAATAAGCACAACCACACACATAGAACGCATAGGCCCATTAATTCAGGGTGTTACATTTCAACTTAAGTGCCTAGCCAATATGCTCTCATTGGCAGCACAATTCAAACATAAACTTTAACCATCCAAACTAAAACATAGCTAACTTATAATGTTTATATATTCATCTTCTAAACCACAAGTAACATGTGCTAAAATCATCCATATCAAATGTCCCCTTTCATATATATATATATATATATATATATCCATAAACCATTTCATATAACCATTATAATTTACTCATTTTTCACTCGATAAACCAAAATAAAATAACGTTGGATACGCAGGAACAATGCTCACACAAGTTGTAATTGTAAATGCTCACACGCGCTGTGAAATGGGCTTGCTCACATGAGCTATGAAGAATCCACAACAAATACAGGATCTTAGAAATCGGTAGGACATCTAAGACCAGCACCCAAATAATAATAACCCTAATGACATGTCATTTGTATCCTAAGCATTCACAAGGTTCATATGGACCATTTTTCATAACTATATCATTTAATGATATACACATTAATTCCTCATAATAATTTATCCATGTAGTTTCCCATTTTCAAACATGACTTTTAATTTAATTAACATTGCAACTTAATTCATTTAATCACTTACCATTTATCAAGAAAATAAACTCAATCACAACATACATACATAGGTATTAAATAACAAGAACATCAATTAATTAGTTTAACCAATTTATGAACTTACCAAAACACAGTAGTTATCAGCACCTCGGTGATGACTACTCAATGACTTTTCCTTTCCTGTGATTATCAATCGACTAATCCATTTCTTGATCATGCAAAAGAAACAACCTTTGGTTTCTCAACAATGGTTTTTGGTTGAAGAAGGTGAGAATAAAATGGCCACCTTATTCTTATTTTTATTTTATTAACTTTTAACTTTATTAAATGATAATAAAACATATAATTTTTATACCTAAACCATTCATTAACTGGCCGAATTAAGTAAATACAACATATTTTCCAATTAAAACCATCCAACGACTAATTTAAACCCATTTAGCCCTTATAAACCAATAGTGATTAATTTTTGTAGCTTTTACGATTTAATCCTTTTTCCTTAATTAACTATCCAAACGTCAAAATTTCTGGACCAAATTTCAATACACTTATATACTCACTTAGGAAAATATTTAATAAAAATATTTATAGGATCGGTTCACAAAAATGAGATCCCATGACCTCATTTTTGAAACAACTTAACTTTAGGAACAAACCACTTGTACATAACTATTCATTCAATTAGAAAATTTTATCATATTAAAAATTCAATATAATACTATATTTGACTTATAAATATTAAATAATAATATCTACAAACCCACTTGTTAGATTTGTGGTTCCAAAACCACTATTTTTGACATAACTAAAAAACGAGTTGTTATAACTCTCCCCTCTAGAAAATTTTATCCTCGAAATTTCTCACTTGAAATATAATTTTGGTTACTGTGTTATCATAGACTCTTCAGTTTTCCAAGTTAAATTTGTCCCAACTAACTTGTTCTCACTCAATTCTGTTTGTAAAAAGTTTCAAACGGTACCATTTTAATACAAAACTGATAGTTGTTATTATAAACGAATTCAACCAATAGTAAATATTTTCCCAGTTACCCTTTAACTCAATGATACAACACTATAATATGTCTTCCAGAATCTGAATTACCTATTTCGACTATCCATATGATTGTGCCATAGCTTCGTGAAGTTTACTCCAGAATCTAGAGGTGAATCTTGGATACATATAACTCAACTAGCTTTTCAAGCGAGTAATCCATTCTGGACGAAATAAAATGAACCAATTTCATTAGTCTGATAGTAATAATTCAGATCAATTCTTTCTTTCATGACGTCAAAGGTAGTCCAGGTACTAAATTCATAGTGACTCGATCTCATTTCCATTTGGAAAACATAACAAGCCATAATAACTTAGATAGGACTTGATAGTCAACTTTGACCTATTGACATACCAGTCATCTTAGTACAAACTCTAAAATTTCACGTTTTATTCCTGACCACTGGTAACCCTGTTTCAAGTCATTACACATTTTTCGTTGCCTAGTTTAAATCAAATGGATGTTGCTATGAACCTTGAGTAAGATGTCTCGTATAATATCAGAATTTTTTAGTACACGTATTCAATTTTAGAAATATAAACTATATGCACAATCCATACTAAAATTAGTGATCTGATCATTCTGAATATGTTCCTGTTTAGATAACAAATTCGAATATTTTCTTTTCATATCACAAATTCTCTAAATAATTAATGATTTAACTCTCAACTCTGTAATAATCAAACTATCATAATTCAAGATCATCTGAGTGAAACATTACTATAAACAATTAATTCATTCATGGATTTAACCTGATCAGTACCAGAGCTTCTGTCAATAAAGTTTTCAAATGGTCAAAACTCTGTTGGCACTTACCTGGCCAAACAAATTCAATGTTTTCCTATAATAGCTTTATCATCTGCAAAGCAATTATCAAGAAATCCTTAATAAATTGTCTATAATACAAATTTTAAATGTAGAGCACGCTCTTAATCAGTTTTATAACAAATCAATATATAATCAATAAAAACAACAACGAACCTATCGAGATGTGGCTGAAAAACCCCATTCATCATATCCATAAATGTTGCGGAGCATTAGTCAATCTGAAAGGTATAACTAGAAACTCGTAATGTCCGTAACGGGTTTTGAATGTTGTTTTCGGTACATCTATGTCTTTAGCTCACAACTGGTAGTAACCAGATTGGAGATCTATCTTCAAGAATAGTATAACACCTTTCAACGAATAAATCATCAATAAAAAGCAACGAATATTTACTTTTTATCATGAATTTATTCAATTTCCAATAATCTATATACAATCTTACTGACCTGTATTTCTTTTACACAAATAGAACAGGTGCACCCTAATGTGATACACTCAGTTCGATAAAACCTCTGTCTATCAATTCTTGCAATTGAACTTTTAATTCTTTTAATTTAGTTGGAGCCATTTTGTACGGAGAAATCGAGATCAGAGTAATCCATGTCACTAATTCTATAGAAAATTGACTTTTCGTCCTAGTTGTACCCAACAATTCCTCAGGAAAAATATCTAGAAACTCGCAAACTGTCAGTACCTAATTAACTTTCATTCAGATACTCTAAAATCCAAGATATAAGCTAAAACATATTACAGCCTTTTTTAATTAATTATGTGCGAATATTGTTGAAATCATATTTAAAACACTATCAAACTTAACATATTCAACAGAAATTACTTCACCATTCTGACATCTCAAAACAATTTTTTTTTTACAATTCACTCAAGATCATATACAATTAGCCAATCCATTCCTCGAATAATTTCAAATTCATTAAAAGATAGTAATATCAAATCAGCAGGAAAGTCATAACCCTGAATTTTTAGTGGACATTGTTTGCAAACCAGATCGACTATGACATTTTGACCTAAAGAGTTTGGTACTTTAACAAATTCAGTTGACTCAACTGATAAAATCTTTTCTGTTACAACAATAACATCAAGAGTTGAGGCCTCCTCTCATGTACGAATCACATAAGCTCTAACGAGAGCTCGAGCTTTAGGTCAAACTATTGTATCTGTGGTCCCACTTCTATTAACTCCAGCGGTGCCACTATTTCATGGCCATCTACCTCTAGTGGAAGTAACAACAGGTTTTGCATTCTGATCTCTATTTAGTTCAGCTCAATTCAGGCAATCTTTCATAAAATGATTGGAAAATCCACAAATAAATCAGGACCCATTTTTCAATCCACACACTCTAGAGTGATTTCAGCCATAATGGTTGCATTCAAGTCTATTTACATTTCAAACACTATCCACACTGACTACTGAAGGTATCAGTGATCTCATACTATTCTGTTTAATTCGATCTCTACTTGAAAACCCTAATGGCACTGAAAAATGGTTATTCGATTCTTTCATTTTCTTTTGCGAGAAAGAAAAAAATGTTTTGGGTGTGATACATTTATCGAAGTCATGAGCTTTTGTTTTAATTCTATTTCTTGTGGTTGTAAACTTCTTCTATTTTTCGAGCTCGGTCAGACAAAACTACGAACTATCAAATTTTCATCTCACCAACCAGTAGATTGATCTCGCAGTTTAATCCATCTTCAAAATGTATACACATTTCTTCCTTTGTAGATACAATTTCACGGGCATATTTACTAAGCTGAGCAAACTCGTGCTCATAATTCATAATTGATCTATTTCCCATTTTTAATTCAAGGAATTCCTTCTACTTCTTATTAAGGTATAATTTACCGACATGTTTCTTTCAAAATTCAGTTTTAAAGAATTTTCAATTAACATGTTCTTTCAGCACAACCGCAATTAAAGTCGACCACTAGTAAAAAGCCTCATCTTTTAATAGTGACATGGCACATCTCAGAAAATTTTCCAGAGAACATAACATTTCATCCAGAACTCTCTGTATGTTTTTTAACTAGTATTCGGCATTGGCTAGATCATCACCCACCTTATTACGAAACTATTCAACTCTGCATTTTCGAACTTTATCAATAGAAATCTGATGAATATTTTATTGTATAGGGCTTTAAGGACAAGGGGGTAGAGGTTGTTGAGTTGTGGAATTGGCTCTAATATATTCATCATACGGAAAAAGGCACTATTAGCCTCTAATAACTCTTGAAAAGAGTTATAATTCATACTTTTACACTTAGTTAACTGCTTGTACTTAAGTAAAATTAGTTTCATTTTAGGTAATTGCATGATTATTTTTAGTTAATCGAGAATTGCAGGTAAAGACTTGGAATGGTGTTTACTTTAATGCATCTGTACTTTTAATTGTTGGTGGAAAGGTTTTTTGGTGGTTGAATGATAAGTTTGAGGAAGAAAGATAGCAAAGGATGGAGATCTGTCGAGGCATTATGAGAGATTGCCATGGCAATGCTGAGGAAGAAAAAAAATACAAAATCATCAATTAGAGCATTTAGTAGTTGCCCTCCCCTCACATGCACGTGTAATGGAAAATATCCACCTCCAAATTAGGGGAAAAATAATCATTGGCTGATAGTCTTTACCCTAAATAAGGATCCAAGTATAAAAGAAAAATGGAGGATTGATAGACAAAAAGAGAGGTCTGCCATTAATGAGAGTTGAAGGTACGACTGATTGCAAATACGGAGCTTTGAAAATGGTTTTTTTTTTTGTGTGTGACAAGGAGGGTAATTTGAGCTATTAGAAACTTAGGTGAAGGCGTGCACCAGACGCCAAGTTGGGGTAATCGTGGTCTAAACCCATATTTCTTCCTTTGCAATTGTTATTTTGGAATGTTGATGATATTAAAATACTTGAATTTGGATAGGCCAGTCATAAACTAAATTAGCACAGCTTGGGATTACTTTTGATGATGTTTTAACTCTGATGAATATTTATGGATGAATATGATTCAATTTATCATTTTACCCAATGTTTATTTCTATTTATATGCTTATTAGGGTATTGATAAATGCTTGATAATTCTATAAGTAGCTTAATATTGATAGAGTTAGGTTGCTTGGACCAAAATTAGGTAATATAAGAGAACATTGAGTGAAATGCTCGTGTAAACTATAGAAATAGAGCTTTACCTTATACGATTTATAGGATTGTGCTTCACCATGGTTTCAAATTCTTAGCCTATAGATGTATAGTATCTTAGGAGTGAGTAGCTTTAGGTCTTGTTTTTGACAGAGGTAGACCATATTAGTACCCAATCGAGTAGTAGGTTATCATATTTTTTCCATGGCATTGTTCCTGGGTTATTATTAATTCATTAGTAATCCCAGCCTTTTCAATTAATATTCCAATCTTTCTAGAATCCTTAGTGGTTTTATTCAATTTTTTTTCAATTGCAATCTATGATAGTACATTTTGTTACTTTCATTTTAGTGTATTAATTGATTTGTTATTTCTAAAAATATCATTTGATTCATTTATCTTTTCTACTCAATTGTGATAATTTAGACAGAGAATACTAATCCAATCCTTATGGGAATGATACTCACTTATCACTTTATTACTTGATTTGACATGTATACTTGCACAATTTGCACATCATATTAACATGTGACAAGTTTTTGGTGCTATTGCTGGGAATTGATAGCGATTAGCAACTTTAGTTTTTGTTATTGCAATTTTTATATTTTTAGGTGTTAATTTGTTTATTTCATGATCACAACATGTTTGTTACTAGTTGCATGCGTAAAGGCATTCCTGTTGATGAACTCTATCCCTTAGATCCAGAAATTGAAAGGACCTTGCAAAGAAGGAGAAGAGAACATAGAGCAATTAATCAATGTGGTAACAATCAACCTAGTTTGAATGAGCTACTTAATTTGGGACCTGGCAATGGTAATCCTCAGGTTGCTCAGATGTTTGATGATTGGGATAGACCAGTTCGAGATCACGTAGTTCCTATCTTAGATGACCTAAATCCTAGAGTAGTCAGACCACAAATTCAAACCCCCCACTTTGAGCTGAAACCTATAATGTTTCAGATGCTTCAACCAATTGGTCAGTTTGGTGGTTTGCCAATTGAAGACCCTAGATTGCACTTAAGGCATTTCTTGGAGGTCTACAATTCTTTCAGACAGTAGAATGTACCTGAAAATGCCTTAAAACTCAATCTATTTCCCTATTCTTTAAGAGATCGTGCTAGAAAATGGCTCTACACTTTTCCATCTAGAAGAGTAGAATCATGAAATGATATCTGTCAAAGATTCTTGCTGCGATACAACCCACCCAATATGAATGATAAAATGAGAAATGACATAACATCTTTTAGGCAACTAGAGGATGAAACACTGTATGAACCATGAGAAAGGTTCAAAAATCTACTTAGGAAATGTCCTATGCATGGATTTCAACATTGGACCCAAATGGAGATGTTCTATAATGGTTTGAATGCACATACATGGATGGTGGTTGACGCCTCAGCTAATGGAACTCTGTTGGAAAGTCTTACAATGAAGCATATGAGATTTTGGAGAGAATTACCAATAATGATTATCAATACCCCATAACAAGAGTTCGAACTAGTAGGACAGTAGTTGGATCATTTGAACTGGATTCAATTACATCGCTTACTGCTCAGGTATCTTCTTTAAACAATATGATAAAGACCATGAAGAAGCCTAGCGAGGTGAAAGAGCTGAAAGCAACTGGGTTATCTTGTGTTTACTATAGTGAGGATCATGTGTTTGAAGAGTATCCTTCGAACCCAACATCTGTCTACTATATGGGCAACTTTAATACGAACAAAAACCTTTATTCCAACAAGTATAACCCGGTTAAAAGCAACACCCAAATTTTAGGTGGAACAATCAAGGAGCTAGAAATTCAAACACAGCTGCCAGACCTAATATCTGAATGTCCCACCTGGTTTCCATCAATCTATACTGCCTCAAAAATGAGTTCAACAAGGGAAGACATCATCTTCTTCCTCATCTATTGAATCTATACTGAAGGAGTATATGTCCAAGAACAATGTTGTGATCCAAAGCCAAGTGTCATCTTTATGAGCTTTAGAGAACCAAGTAGGACAATAACTAGTGCTTTGAACTCAAGAACACAAGGAAATTTGCCTAGTGATATCGAGAATGTAAGACCACATGGGGAAGAACAGTGTTGGCAAGAGAATTATTGTTGAAACAGTGAATTCAGAATCTGATGAAAGAAAAACTTTTGAACAACACAAGAAGAGCACCACAAATGAAAAAACTAGACCTGGCGAAGCCAAAGCAAACTAAAATACCATTGTTGAACACAATGCTAGAGCAACACAATCACCGCAACCTGAACTTCACCTACCCCCACCATTTCCCCAATAATTTTAGAATCACAGACAAGACCAACAATTAAGGCAATTCTTGGATGTACTTAAGCAACTTCACATCTATATACCTTTGGCAAAAGCTTTGGTGAAAACTCCAACCTATGTCAAGTTTATGAATGACATACTTTCAAGGAAGAGATGATTGGGAGAATTTAAAATAGTCACACTCACTGAAGGGTGCACTGTTATGCTGACAAATAAATTGCCTTCAAAGTTAAAGGACCCAGAAAGCTTTATAATACATTGATCAATTGGTAACCAATATGTTAGGTAGGCCTTGTGTGATTTAGAAGTGAGTATAAACCTTATGCCCATGTCTATGTTTAAAAAGCTGGGAGTTGGTGAAGCAAGACATACCACTGTGACCATACAATTAGCAAATTGATCATATGCACACCCACAAGGTAAAATCAAAAATGTCCTGGTAAGGGTGGATAAATTCATTTACCCTGCTGATTTCATTGTTTTACACCGTGAAGTTGACAAAGTTAGGCCTATTATTCTGGGTAGACCTTTTCTTGCAACAGCTAGGAGTGTGATTGATGTTCAAAAGGGTAAATTAACTATGAGGGTGAACGATTAACAAATCACTAATGTTTTCTAGGCTCTGAAATGTGCTGATGATATAAAAAAGTGTCGTGCTATCAATTTGTTAGACTCTATTGTGGAAGAGGAATTTAAAAAAAATACCATGACAAAGAGCACAATGAATTTGGATTTAGTTGATATTGATGATAAAGGGCCATTAGGACACCACAAGCAGTTGCGTACATTCAAACAAATTTTTGATAGACCTGGAAAGAGGTTTGACACATTAGATTTATCTGATCGAACCTTCAGCCTTGCTAAACTATCCATAGAAGAACCTTCCACGCTAGAGTTGGAACCCCTACCTGCATAATTAAAGTACGCTTATTTGGGGAAGGATAACACACTGCCTATGGTTGTATTTGCTAAGCTGACTTATGAGCAAGAGGTTTAATTGTTAGTTGTACTTAGGAAATTGAAAAAAGCATTAGGATGAACAATTACAGATATTAAAGGAATCAGCCCCACAATCTGCATGCATAAAATTTTTCTGAAAAATTGCCATGGCAGTTCTATTGAGTAACAAAGGAGGTTGAACCCCATTATGAATGAGATGGTGAAAAAGAGATAATCAAATGGTTGGATGTTGGCATTATCTAAACAATCTCAAATAACTTTTAGATGAGTCCAGTCCAATGTGTGCCAAAGAAGGGAGATGTCATCGTGGTCAGTAACGATAATAATGAACTTATACCTACACAAACTATCACGGGATGGTAAGTCTGCGTGGACTAGTGCAAGCTCAACAAAGCCACAAGGAAAGACCATTTTCCACTATCTTTAATTGATCAAATGTTAGATTGATTAGCTATTGCTTCTTAGATGGATATTCTGGGCATAATTAGATTGCAATTGCACTAAAGGATCAAGAAAAAATAACATTCACCTCTCTATATGGTACATTTGCCTTCAGAAGAATGTCATTTGGTCTATCTAATACACTGGCAACATTTCAACGGTACATGATGTTAATATTCTCAGATATGGTTGAGAAGTTCCTTGAAGTGTTTATGGATGATTTCTCTGTATTTGGGAATAATTTTGAAGGTTGTTTGCACAACATAGAACTGGTACTTCAACATTGTGAGAAGACTAACCTTGTTTTAAATTGGGAAAAGTGTCATTTCATGGTACAAGAAGGCATTGTCCTAGGGCATAAGGTCTCTCATAAAGGAATCAAAGTTGACAAGGAAAAAATCAAAGTGATTGAGAAGATGCAACCTCCAACGAGTGTTAAGGGAATTAAGAGCTTCTTAGGGCATGATGGATTCTATAGGAGATTTATCAAAGACTTCTTTAAGATCTCTAAGCCCTTGTGTACCTTGTTGGAACAAAATAAACCTTTCCTTTTTATGATGCTTGCCTGTCTACTTTTGAGGAGTTGAAGAAGTGACTGGTGGTTGCTCCAATAGTAATGGCCTAAGATTGGTCACCACCATTTGAGCTCATCTACGAAACAATTGATTTTGCTGTTGGACCAGTGCTTGGGAAACGAACTGGTAAGATTTTTCATACTATTTACTATGCCAGTCGTACTCTAACAGAAGCACAGCTAAATTACACTACCACTGAGAAGGAATTATTGGTTGTTTTGTTTGCATTTGATAGTTTTAGATCATATCTAGTAGGCACTTGGGTCATACTGTATACCGATCACTCTGCAATTGAATACTTAGTAGCTAAGAGAGACACAAAGTCGAGACTGATCAGGTGGACTTTTGCTAAAGAATTTAATCTATAAATTTGAGACAAAAAGAAACAGAGAATCGAGTAGCAAACCATATATTTAGGTTAGAAGCTGGAAATGAAGATGTAAATGTCAAGCTTATTAAGGAAGACTTCTCAGACGAGCAACTATTGGCTACCACAACATTATCTTAGTATGTTGATATAGTGAACTTCTTAATAAATAGTCTGTTGTAACCTAATCTTAACAACCAAACAAAAACAAAATTCCTTCATGATAAAAGATGTTATTACTCGGATGAACCCTTCTTATTCAAATAGTGTGCTAATCAGATAATTAAAAGTTGTGTCCTTGATGATGAAATACACGACATTTTGCAACATTGCCATTTAGCCCTTTATAGAGGACATTTTGGAGGAATGAGAACTCCTGCTAAAGTACTTCAATTAGTATTTTATTGGTCAAGTCTATTCAAGGATGCCCACAACTTTTATAAAGCATGTGATTGATGTCAAATAATTGGTAATATTTCAAGAAGACATGAAATGTCATTGCAAAACATTCTAGAGGTTGAGTTGTTTGATGTATGGAGAACAAACTTTATGGGTCTATTTCCACTCTCATTTGGCAACCTATACTTACTAATAGCAGTCGACTAGGTCTCCAAGTGGGTAGAATTTGTAGCCTTTCCTACCAATGGTGCCAAGCCAGTGATGAAGTTCTGGCACAAAAACATCCTCATAAGATTTGGTATGCTTCTATCCATCATCAGCAATGAGGGGTTTCATTTTGATTGCAAACTCATCGCTAATGCTTTGCACAGGTATGGGGTGAAGCACAAACTTGCCACAACATATCACCCATGGACAAGCTAAGATTTCTAACAAGAAGATTAAGCAAATTCTAGAAAAGGTGGTGAAACCAACTCGAAAGGATTGATCCTTGAGATTGGATGAAGCCTTGTGGGCTTATCGTACTACCTTCAAAACACCGTTAGGAACATTGCCTTTTAAGCTTGTTCATAGTAAGCCATTTCAACTGCCTGTTGAGTTAGAGCATAAGGTATTTTGTGTAACACCCCTAACCTGTGTCCATCATTGGAACAAGGTTACAAAGCATTATCGAGCTTTCAGAACATTTACAAATAATTCACATCAATTATTATCCATTTACCGAGATTATTTACAGCATCCCTTAAATGGACCCTCGAGGCCCAATATGAGTATTAGAATCGAGTCGGGACTAAATCAAGAACTTATAGGATTTTTTGTGAAATTTCAAAAAATTTCTAAGATGCAGGGTACATACGCTTGTATGGTCAGGGCACACTCCCGTGTGATCATATGACACATCCGTGTCACAGGCTGTGTCCAACCCTGTGTAACTTTTTGACTTGCACCACACGACCAGCCACACGCTTGTATGCTAAGCCGTATAGCACACACGATTGAGACACACGCCCGTGTCTCTGCCCTTATGTTCAATTCTAAGCACTCTATTTCTCAAATTTAAGATGCAAGGGACACACGGCCTAGTCATACACCCATGTACCAGTTCGTGTGTCACACACAGGCAAGACACATGCCCATGTGGACAAAATAAAGTCATTTCTAGCTTCATTTCTCATCCAAAACTTTTCCATGAACCTACATCAAAACTTGCATTTAAATACCAACCAATTCAAGTACTGAATTCAATCAAATTCTAACATTTAATATGTTATATCATTGCATACATATATGTTTATAATCTTACCTTGATTTAATCTATACATTAAACATTATTTAATCAACCATACTTAATACATATGTGTTTATCATGATATAATGCCTTAAAGATATACCAAAATAAACCATTACTAGTCATTCCAATGGCTAGATTACAAACAACATATTCAAGCCAACAATGGCGAAGTTAACCTATACATGCCATTACACCGAAATAAGTTTACTATTTATACCTAAATAAGATTGTAGATAGTTTGATGATGTAACACCCCTTACCCGTATTCAACGTCGGAATCGGATACGAGGCATTACTGAACTTAACTTGCTCAAACTTATAACATCGGGCCATAAAATTTCGTTTCAACTAAAAACTTTTTCATTCATATTCATAACGTCCCTATTATGGGTCTACGAGACCGTAAACATTCATATCAAATGGTTCGAGCTTGAACCGAAAGGTTTTGTACACTTAGAAATTTTTTACTTAAAACAGGGCCACACGCCCATGTGGGCAAGCCATGTGGTCACACACGCCGATGTTCCTAACCCGTGTGGATTTTATTTTTCCTTTCAAACCTTTAAGGGTTTTCACACGGCCTGGCACATGCCCATGTATAAGGTTTGTGTCCTTCACACGGCCAAGACACGCCTGCGTGCCCTCACTCGTGTGTGAAAACCTTGGTATTCTATTTATGACGCCAGCAATCACTTAGGGGCACACGCCCGTGTGACAAACTGAATTTTTGAAATTTTGATGCAAGGGACACACGACCTATCAACACACCCATTGGGATGACCGTGTGTCACACAAGGCCTAGACACGCGCCCGTGTGTCTATCTGTGTGGACAATTATAAGGCTATTTACCAAGCCAACTGCCATCCTAAAAAGCAAACACACTTATACCATCATAAGCAATACATAATATAACAATAATACACAACGAATAACCATTAATTCATCATGCATACACTTCATATTTCACTCAATCAATTGCATGAACTTTCACTTCATGAATCTCATTATAATTGACCATATGAAACTTAATAAGTATTGACCAATTCCCAATGGACATTTACAAAATGATTGAGTAACCATAATAGCCAACACTTTGGCTAACAAATATGACATAACAAAATGACCAAGTTCCTATACATGCCATACCCAAAATAAATCAACCTTACTATACCAAAAGAATAGTTGATAGTGTGATCCGAACTCCAATATCCTATGATCCTCGAGCTAGCTTGGCAATACTACAAGGAAAAGGGAAATGAGATGGGTAAGCATAAAGCTTAGTAAGTTTGCATGAAATAATTAGCAACATTAAGACTTTTAATAGCATTCATTCATTTCATTGAATCATATACAAGTTCTCAATCACATCAACATAACTTACTCATGCATACCCTTACCAAATTACATATCACATTTTGCATTCATTTCTCGTAAGTCATTCATAGGAACCTGTATCACTTCATCACATAACTTTAGCACCTTTATACTCTTTAAACATAGACATATCTTTTTGTTATCTATACATAAACTTAGCTCTTTGCCCGTTGAACTACTTAGAATATCGAAGCATACTCAATCTCATCATACATGTATCATGATGCCAATGCCATAACCAAGATATGGTCTTACATGGGATCACACATAAACTTAGCTCTTTGCCCGTTGAACTACTCAGAATATCGAAGGATACTCAATCTCATCATACATGTATCACGATGCTAATGCCATATCCCAAATATGGTCTTACATGGGATCACATCTTGATGCCGATGCCATATCTTAGATATGGTCTTACATGGGGTCTCATATCTCGATGTTGATGCCATATCCCAGATATGGTCTTATACGAGATCATATATAGATGTCGATGCCATGTCCTAGACATGGTCTTACATGAGATCTTTCTTTGGTGCCAAGGCCATGTCCCAGACATGGTCTATACGGGACCTTCCTTATTTGGTGACGATGCCATGTCCCAGATATGGTCTTATACGGGACCTACATGCGATGCCAATGCCATGTCCCAGACTTGGTCTTATACAAGACCTTCCTTCATTTGGTGCTAATGCCATGTCCCAAACATGGTCTTACACGGGACCTTCCTTATCTCATGTTATGACATTAGTATCCTTGCTATTCCAAAAGTTCAACCGAGACTTCAACTTTACATGATCTCATTATAATTTCATTGAGGCATCATTAAATAACTTCATGGAAATAATATACATTTCTCGTAATATAAAGTAATTAAAAGATAATAACATTATGTAGCTTTAATTTCACACAAACTTACCTCGGCACTCAAAATACTTATAGTTGTTTGATTTAGTCCACAACCTTGTTCTTGCCTCGATTTTGATTCGAGCTTCGTGTTTCTTAATCCATAATAACATTTTCACTTATTTAATACTCACATTGACTAAATTGACCCATGAATCAAACTTCGTAAAAATTATGATTTTGCCCTTAAAATTTTACATAATTACACTTTTTCCCCTACTCGTAAAATGATCTTCATTCAATTTTTTGCATTTTAAGCCTAACCGAATCATTTTCTTAACTATAGAAGTCCCCACTTTCCACTAATTCACTCATGTATGACCATTTTCATGACTTTTACAATTTAGTCTTTTTTATTAATTTCTCATGAAAATCACTTAGAAAAAGATGTTTATCATGCATCAAACTTTCATATTCTTCCATAAATCATCAAATACATGCATGTCATACATGGGTAAATTTTTGAACATAAACTCTAGCTCAAAATATAGCTAGAAATAGCTAAATCGAGCTACAAGAATCTTAAAAATATGAAGAACATTAAAAATGAGGCTAGGAGGTACTTACAATAAAGCTTGAAAGATGAAGAAACGCTAACTATGGAGAGCTTGTAAATTTTGGCTAGCATGAAGAAGATGGACATGAATTTTGACTTATTATTCCCTTTTAATTCATTAATTGTAATAGTCTGGTTTAGACCCTAGTCAGAATAGTGGTTTCAGGACCACAAATTCGAGGTCAAAAAAATATTTTAATATTATTTTTGGTATTTATAATATGTGATTGAGAATGTATGAAATTTCTGTGTGAAAATTTTATCGTTTGTGTGTTGAATTTTGAAAAAGGACTTAATCGAATAAAATGAAAAAGTTGTGTACTGATTGTTGAAATGCTTAATTATTTTTTTTATAATTTGGAGGTTTAATTATGCAATTATCCACTATTAAGGTTAGTGGGTGGCAATGGAAAAAATAACCTTAGTGTATAAATGTTTTATATGTTTAATAAAAGGGGTAAATTAGTAAATGAAGAAATAATGTATATTAAATAAAACAAATGAGAAAAAGAAAGCTATATCCATCTTTTCTTCCACCGAATATTGAAGAAAGAATAAGGGTTTAAAGCTTTTGTACTTTCGGCACCTATCAAGCTTGATTCAAGGTTAGTTTTTGCTTAGTTTTTAATAATTTCTACGTTTTTTTAATCGTTGCTTTGTGCTCTACAAAACCCATGCTTAAATTTTGTGAATTGATGATGAATTTGAAATGTTCCATGGATGAATTCATGAGTTTTGTGAAGTTTGGTGATGAATTATGAAAGATATGTGTTAGATTAACATATTTTATCTTTGAATTTTTAGTGAAACTAAGTAATTTGGGCTTAATTGTAAAAATAAGAAATTGGAGGACTAAAATGAGAAATAAATTAAATTTGTGGTCTTGTATAGATATAAGGAGAATTCAGTTAGGCATGGGTGAAATGAGATTATGAAATTTTGTGTATTTGATGATTTTATGAAATAGGGACTAAAGTGTCAAAATGTGAAAATGTGAGGGCTATTTTGTAAAATACCCTAAATATTTGTGTGTGGACTAATTTGAAAGAATTGGTGATTGAATAAATTAAATTAGAATATTTATGACCAAGAAAGAAGATATTCGGATCAAGATCGAGGTAAAGGCAAACTACTCGATTGATCGGCAATTCTCGGTATTTTGACATTCGAGGTAAGTTTGGATATAATACGTGTACTTAAATATGTTTAAATGTTATGAAATGAATAGTTATGAGATTATTGAATTATAAATGCTATGTGAGGAATTGAGTTATATGGGACTAAGTGTATGAATTTAAAAACGAGACAGAGAAGATTAACACTGTGTGTGCGAAACAATAAAAGCTTCAGCTTATTGATTTGGCATTGTATGTGTGATATCGAATTAAGTTTGGTTTTACACTGAGGCACTAAGTGTGCAATGTTATTTAAGTTTCGGTTATAATGTAGGCACTAAGTGTGTGATTAAACCTAATGAAAGACAAAGGTTGATTGAAATGCAATATCGGGCATGAATTAGCATGGATGGTGAGTAACTATGTGTTGACTAAGGTATGTATTGAAGCTTTGAGGGTGATGAGATTGTGTATGAATTTATGAATGGTTGAGTGAGCATACTAGCTATGGATGATATGGTGTAGACATTTGAGAGTTAATCTATGTTATGGATTCATTTTTATGCATTGTAATTGAGTTATTAAACTAAATGTATTATGTAGGAACTTACTAAGCTTTCAAAGCTTACTGTGTGATGTGTTTCTCTATTTTACAGTGTTAATAAAGCCAGCTCAAATTCGGGAATCGTCAGCGACTCAATCACACTATCGGCCATCTATTTTGGTACTTTTAAATGATGTACATATTTGGTATATGGTATGTATAGGCTAGTTGATGTGGTGTATTTTGAGATGTTGGACTTTGCCATGTGACATGGCTTAAAGGTTGAATGATGTAGTAAATATATGTGTGGGATAAGTGTATGATAACTATGTTTTGTTCATGCTTAAGTAGTTGATGTAATTGTGGTTTAAATGTGAATTGTGGTAATGGTTATATGATGATTTGCCTATATGTATTGTAATGTGAAATTAAGTGTCTTGGATGGACTTATTTGAGTAGAAATTGAGTATAAGAATAGATGGTTTTGTTGATGAATAATTTGTGCTTGAAATGGTATGTTTTGGTTGCATTTGAGGTATGAATTGGTGTTTATTTATTGCATATAGGTGATTCTAAAGTGTGGATGGTAATTTGGCCTTGAAAATGGCCTATAATTACCCACACGATTGAGCATATGGGATTGTGGCTCAACCGTGTCCTTCGTGGTTGTGTAATTTAAGCAAGTTAGGCTCAACCACGGGCTAGGCACATGGGCGTGTGACTAGCCGTGTGGTGCAAGTCAGTGTCGACCACGGGTGAGGCACACGGGCGTGTCTCAGGCTGTGTGGACAAGTTAGAAGGTATGCCCTGTTTTGCCACGTCTTGGACACATGGGCGTGTCCGAGGCCGTGTGAGGCACACGGCCTACCCACACAAATGTGTGACCTTTTTAACTTAGAAAAATGTTAAAATTTCAAAAATTTTCGTATGAGTTCGGTTTAGTCTCAGCTCTATTCGAAAGAATGATTAAGGTCTCGTAAACCTCATTAAGGGACTCTTGGAATGTGAATTACTATATTTGGATGTCAAATGATATGAAATGTTTGGGTGTGATTAGTAATACCTTTTAACCCTAGTCCGAGCAATGGTTATGGGATAGGGGTGTTACATTTGATTGGTATCAGAGCTACGATTTAGTCGATTCTAGGACTAACGTTGCGCTTGTGAGTCTAGCTATACATGCCATATATATAATTACTATAGTGTGATGAATCCTGACAGTTAAAAATGTGTTTTTATATTGCAAATGGATCCCGATCGAGTTGTTGTTGATGATGTAGAAAGTAATGCGCCTGCTCTCGCTCAAGCGACAATGCCGGCCACATCTAGGCCAAATGATAGTAGCCAAGAGGGAGAGGTTAAGCAAGCTTTTTTTCGAATGATGAGTGCTCAACAACCTCCACCTCCATAAGTACTGATTGTGCCACAAGTTGATGATCCGATCCAATTGTATAAACCTCCGGTATGGGGCCGAAGAGTTTAGGGCCATAGCTGATGATGATGCCGAGCAAGCTGAATTTTGGCTCGAGAATACCATTCAAGTATTTGATGAGATGTCATTGACACTTGATGAATGTATCAAATGTGCTATTTCGTTGTTGAGGGATACTACGTATAATTGGTAAAAACATTGATTTTAGTGGTTTTGAGAGAGAGGGTTACCTAGGATTTTTTCAAGTTGAATTTCGAAAGAAGTATACCAGTCAGTGATTCATAGATCAGAAACGTAAAGGATTTCTTGAGCTGAAACAAAGCCGCATGTCTGTTACTGAGTACGAGCAGAAATTTCTGAGATTGAATCAATATGCACGGGAATGTGTTTCGACCGAAGCTACTATGTGTAAACGTTTCATTGAAGGACTAAATGAAGACATCAAATTTTTGGTCTGAATACTTGACATAAATGAATTTCCTGTGTTAGTTGAAAGAGCTTGCAAAGCTGAGCAGCTTAGCAAAGAAAAGAAGAAAGCCGATTCTGAGGCTAGAGATGAAAGAAAACGATTGATGAGCAAGTCATCTAAAACTTCATCGAAGAGATTTAAAGATGCGAACAATCGTTCAAATGCTTCGTTTGGACATTCCAGTTGAGATCATGCAAGACAAAGTGTTGGGCCAAGAACTCAAGCTCCAATTGAATCAAGTGTTGGTAGTGTTAAAAGCAACAAGCCTGAGTGTAGACAGTGCGGAAGTGACACGTTGGAGAATGTTAGGGCAAGTATAATAATTGAACTTGTTACAAGTTTGGCTCACGAGATCATTTTATTCGAGATTTCTCAGAGTTAGCCGAGAAAGACAATGTTCAGAGTGCAAGACCGAGCAAAACGACGGCTAGGGGTAGACCACCCAAAAACATCAGAAATGTGAGTGGAAGCCAAAGAGATACTACGGATACAGCTGTGAGATCTGAGGCAAGAGCACTTTCCTGAGCCTTTGCTATACATGCACGAGAAGAAGTGTCATCTCCAGACGTTATTACTGGTACTTTTACTCTATTTGATACTGATGTGATTGCATTGAAAGATCTAGGTTCTACACATTCCTATGTGTGTGCGAATCTAGCATCAAGTAAGACTCTACCTATTGAGTCTACTGAATTATGATTAAAGTATCGAACCTCTTAGGCAAATGTGTTTTTATGGATAAAGTGTGCAATAATTGTCCATTGATATTTTGGGATGTTTGTTTTTCGGCTAATTTGATGTTGCTACCTTTTGATGAATTTGATATCATTCTGGGTATGGATTGGCTCACATTACATCATGCTATTGTGAATTTCAAACAAAAGATTATTAATTCGAGAAGTTAGAATGGTGAGATAGTTCGAATTGAATCCAGCAAATTAAATGGGTTGCCAGTTGTTATATCATCAATGAAAGTTCTGAATTATGTGAAAAAGGGTTGTGAAGCTTACCTCACGTATGTGATAGATACAAAAGTAACTGAAAAGAAAATTAAACATGTGCCTGCAGTTTACGAGTTTCCAGATGTGTTTCCTGAAGAACTACCGGGATTACCTCCTATACGAGAAGTTGAGTTTGGTATTGAATTGGTACCAGGGACGACTCCTATCTCAATAGCTCAGTATAGAATGATACCAACAGAACTGAAAGAGTTGAAGTCTCAATTGCATGAATTAATAGATAGAGGGTTTACACGACTGAGTTTCTCACCTTGGGGTGCTCCTGTGTTGTTTGTGAAAAAGAAAGATGGAACAATGAGAATATGTATTGACTACCGAAAGTTGAACAAAGTGACAATAAAGAATAAATATTTGTTACCTCGTATTGATGATTTGTTTGATCAGTTAAAAGGAGCTACAGTGTTTTCAAAAATAGATTTGAGATCGGGCTATTATCAGTTGGGAGTTAAAGAATCAGATGTATCGAAGGCTACTTTTATAATGAGGTACGGACATTATGAATTCTTAGTTATACATTTTGGACTAACGAATGCTCCTGCAGTGTTTATGTATTTGATGAACCGGATGTTCAGACTGTACTTAGATCACTTTGTTGTAGTGTTCATTGATGATATTTTGATTTATTCTTGTGATGAGAAGCAACATGCCGAGCATTTGAGAATTGTGTTGCAGACTCTGCGTGGAAGAAATTGTATGCGAAATTTAGCAAATGTGAGTTCTGGTTGCATGAGGTTGGTTTTTTGGGGTATATTGTATCAGCTGCGGGAATACGAGTTGATCCGAGTAAGATCTCAGCCATTTTAAAATGGAAGCCTCTGAGAAATGTATCCGAAGTCCGTAGTTTTTTGGGACTAGCAAGATATTATAGACGGTTTGTAAAAGGATTTTCGATGATTGCGACTTCATTGACGAAGTTGCTACAGAAAGATGTTAAATTTGAGTGGTCAGAAAAATGTCAGTAGAGTTTTGAACAGTTGAAGCATTGTTGACAGAGGCACCTGTGTTAGTTCAACCTAAATTGGGTAAAGTTTCATAGTTTACAATGATGCACCGTTGAATGGTTTGGGCTGTGTGTTGATGCAAGAAGACAATCATCGGTTAGGCTTCGAGGCAGTTAAAGCCGCATGAAAATAACTATCCGATGCATGATCTTGAATTAGCTGCGGTTGTATTTGCATTGACGATTTGGCGTCACTACCTATTTGGTGAGAAATGTCATATTTATATGGATCACAAGAGCTTGAAATATCTGATGACACAGAAAGAATTGAATTTGCGACAGAGGAGATGGTTAGAATTGTTGAAAGACTACGAGCTTGTGATATATTATCATCCGAGTAAAGCTAATGTTGTTGCTGATGCTTTGAGCCGAAAGTCTATATGTGCTTTATGAGAAATGTGTACTCAGATAGATTTGTGTGATGATAATTTGATTTTGGCTGAGTTGAAAGTTAGGCAAATGTTTATACGTCAGATTTGTGCTGCCCAGAAAAGTGATGACGAGATGATAGCAAAACGAGCTCAATATAATTTGAAACTTGATTCAGAATTTTGAGTTGATAATGATGATTGTTTGAAATTCAGAGATTGAATTTGTGTTTCGAGGAATTCAGAGTTGATTCAAATGATTTTGAACGAAGCTCACTATAGTCGTTTGATTGTTCATCCGGGGAGTACAAAAATGTAGAACGATCTAAAACAATTTTATTGGTGGCATGGTATGAAAAGAGATATTTCTGACTTTGTGTCAAAATGTTTAATATGCCAGCAAGTTAAAGCTGAACATCAAGTTCCATCTGGTTTGTTACAACCGATTATGATTCTTTATTGGAAATAGGAGAGAATCATGATGTACTTTGTGTTGAGATTGCCTTTGTCTCCGGGCAAGAAAGATGCAATCTGGGTGATAGTTGATAGATTGACAAAATCAGCTCATTTCGTTCTAATGAGAACAAATTATTCACTTGATAAGTTAGTTGAATTGTATATTGCTGAGATAGTGAGATTGCACGGGGTGCCATTATCTATTGTATCTGATAGAGATTCGAGATTTACCTCGCAGCTTTGGAAGAAATTGCAGGAGGCTTTAGGCACAAAGTTACATTTTAATATTGCATTTCATCTGGAAATGGATGGACAATCTAAATGGGTCATTCAAGTTCTTGAGGGTATGTTGAGATGTTGCATTCTTGAGTTTGAAAGTACGTGGGGAAAGCATTTACCTTTGATTGAATTGGCATATAATAATAGTTTTCAATCTAGTATCAAAATGGCACCATATGAGGCTCTTTATGGTAGAAAATGTCAAATGCCATTGTATTGGACTAAGCTGAGTGAGAATAAGATTCACGGGATTGATTTGATAAAAGAGACTAAGCAAAAAGTAAAAGTGATTCGTGAAAGTTTGAAAGTGGCTTCAGATCGTCAAAAATCCTATTCAGATTTGAAACAGAAAGATATCATATTTGAGATTGGTGACAAAGTGTTTTTAAAAGTGTCTCTGTGGAAAAAGATACTTCGATTTGGCCGAAAAGGCATGTTGAGTCCGAGGTTCATAGGGCAGTATGAGATCATCGAAAGAATTGGGCCAGTTGCTTATAAATTGTTGTTGCCACCTGAATTAGAGAAAATTCATAATGTATTTCATGTATCGATGCTTCGACGATATAGACTTGATCTGTCACATGTAATTGCTCCTTCTGAGGTTGAGATTCAGTCAGATTTATCATATAGTGAAGAACCAATTCAAATTCTGGCACGGGAGATCAAAGAGTTGAGAAACAAAAGAATACCGTTGGTGAAAGTGTTGAAGCACAAACACGGAATTGAAGAGGCTACGTGAGAGCCTGAAGATGTTATGAGAGATCAATATCCAAACCCATTCACTGGTAAGATTTTCGGGATGAAAATTCCTAAGAGGGGAGAGTTGTAACAGCCCGTTTTAGACCCTAGTTAGAATAGTATTTTTGAGACCACAAATTCAAGGTCGAAAAAGTATTATTTATAACATGAGATTGAGCATGTGTGAAATTTTTGTGTGAAAATTTTATCGTTTGTGTGTCGAATTATGAAAAAGGACTTAATCGCATAAAATGCAAAAGTTGTGTGTGATTGTTAAAGTGCTTAATTTTTTTGTTTGTATAATTTGGAGGTTTAATGATGCAATTAGCCACTATTAAGGTTAGTGGGTGGCAATGGGCAAAATAACCTTAGTGTATAAATGTTTTATATGTTTAATAAAATGGGTAAATTAGTAAATGAAGAAATAATGTATATTATATAAAACAAATGAGAAAAAAGAAAGCTATATTCATCTTTTCTTCCACTGAATATTGAAGAAAGAATAAGGGTTTAAAGCTTTTGTATTTTCGGCACCTACCAAGCTTGATGCAAAGTTAGCTTTTGCTCGGTTTTTGATAATTTCTACGTTTTTATAATCGTTACTTTGTGCTCTGCAAAACCCATGTTTAAATTTTGTGAATTGATGATGAATTTGAAATGTGCTATGGATGAATTCATGAGCTTTGTGAAGTTTGGTGATGAATTGTGAAAGATATGTGTTAGATTAACATATTTTTCTTTGAATTTTTAGTGAAATTGAGTAATTTGGGCTTAATTATGAAAATAAGAAATTGAAGGACTAAAATGTGAAATAAATGAAATGTGTGGTCTTGTATATATATAAGGAGAATTTAGTTAGGCATGGGTGAAATGAAATTTTGTGTATTTGATGATTTTATGAAATAGGGACTAAAGTGTCGAAATGTAAAAATATGAGGGCTATTTTTTAAAATGCTGTAAATATGTGTGTGGACTAAATTGACTGAATTGGTGATTGAATAAGTTAAATTAGAATATGTATAGACTAAGAAAGGAGAGATTTAGATCGAGATCAAGGTAAAGACAAAGTACTCGATTGATCGGCAATTCTCGGTATTTTGACCTTCGAGTTAAGTTCGGATATAATACGTATACTCAACTATGTTTAAATGTTATGAAATGAATAGTTATGAGATTATTGAATTATAAATTCTATGTGAGGAATTTAGTTATATGGCATTAAGTGTATGAATTTAGAAATGAGACAGAGATGATTAACATTGCGTGTGCGAAACAATAGAAGCTTCGGCTTATTGATTTGGCACTGTGTGTGCGATACCGAATTAAGTTCAGTTTTACACTGAGGCACTAAGTGTGCAATGTTATTTAAGATTCGATTATAATATGGGCTCTAAGTGTGCGATTAAACCTAGTGAAAGACAAAGGTTGATCTAAATGCAATATCGGCATGAATCAGCATGGATGGTGAGTAACTATGTGTTGACTAATGTATGGATTGAACATTTGAGGTTGATGAGATTATATATGAATTTATGAATGGTTGAGTGAGCATACTAGCTATGGATGATATGGTGTAGACATTCGAGAGTTAATCTATGTGATGGATTCATTTTAATTCATTGTAATTGAGTTATTAAACTGAATGTATTATGTACGAACTTACTAAGCTTTGAAAGCTTACTGTGTGATGTGTTTTTCTGTTTTACAGTGTCAGTAAAGCCAGCTTGGATTCAAGAATCGTTAGCGGCTCAATCACACAATCGGCAATCTATTTTGGTACTTTTTAATGATGTACATATTTGGTATATGGTATGTATAGGCTAGTTGATGTGGTGTATTTTGAGATGTTGGACTTTGCCATGTGACATGGCTTAAAGGTTGAATGATGTAGTAAATATATGTGTGGGATAAGTGTATGATAAATATGTTTTGTTCATGCTTAAGTAGTTGATGTAAATTGTGGTTTAAATGTGAATTGTGGTAATGGTTATATGATGATTGGCCTATATGTATTGTGATGTGAAATTAAGTGTCTTGGATGGACTTATTTGAGTAGAAATTGAGTATAAGAATAGATGGTTTTGTTTATGAATAATTTGTGCTTGAAATGGTATGTTTTGGTTGCATTTGAGGTATGAATTGGTATTGATTTATTGCATATAGGTGATTCTAAAGTGTGGATGGTAATTTGGCCTTGAAAATGGCATATAATTACCCACGCGGTTGAGCACACGAGCGTGTGGCTTGACCTTGTCCTTCATGGTTGTGTAATTGAAGCAAGTCAGGCTCGACCACGGCTGGACACAAGGTGTGTGACTAGCCGTGTGGTACAAGTCAGTGTCGACCACGGGTGAGGCACATGGGCGTGTCTCAAGCCGTGTGGACAAGTCAGAAGGTGTGCCCTATTTTTGCCACGGCTTGGACACATGGGCGTGTACAAGGCCATGTGCCTACCCACACGGGCGTGTGACCTCTGTAACTTATAAAAATGTTAGAATTTCAAAAATTTTCGTATGAGTTTGGTTTAGTCCCAGCCCTATTCTATTGCATGATTAAGGTCTCGTAGACCTCATTAAGGGACTCTTCGAATGTGAATTACTATGTTTGGATGTGGAATGATACGAAATGTTCGGGTGTGATTGGTAATACCTCTTAATCCTAGTTCGGCAACGGTTACGGGTTAGGAGTGTTACATTAATTAACCAAACGACAAAAATGATCTTAAGGACCTTTCTTGAGATTTTTCCTTCCCATGTCTATGTTTGTCCATCTTATAATGGTCTAATTACTAATAAGGACTTCTAGTAATTTTTCTAATGCTATTTCATACTTAAATCTTCTAAAATCTCATATTTTCCAATCTTTACAATTTAGTCCTAATGGACAAATTGATCACTAATTAATAAAATTTCCTCATGAAATTTTCACATAATCATGCAAACATATCATAAGCCTCATAAAAATCATAAAACACATATTTCTACTTTGGATTTATGGTCTCGCAACCACTATTCCGACTGGGCCCTAAATTGAGCTGTTACAATTCTCCCTCATTAGGGATTTTCGTCCCCGAAAATCTTACCAGTACAAAGGTTGGGGTATTGGTTTCTCATAGCCTCATCGGGCTCCCATGTAGCCTCTTCTATCCCATGTCTTTGCCATAGTACATTCACAAGAGCTATACTTTTGTTTCTTCATTATTTGACTTCTCGTGTCAAAATCTTAATCGGTTCTTCACCATAAGTCATGTCAGGTTGAATTTCAACCTCTGTCGGTGTAATCACATGCGAAGGATCTATTCGGTAACGACGTAGCATAGACACGTGGAATACATCATTTATATTTTCCAACTCAGATGGCAAAGCCAGTCGATAAGCTATAGGTCCTATCCTCTCGGTAATCTTATATGGTTTGATAAAACACGGACTCAATTTGCCTTTCCGGCCAAATCTGAGAACTTTCTTCTATGGCGACACTTCATAGAATACCTTATCACCAACTTGAAACTCAATCTCTTTTTGTTTCAATTCCGAGTAGGATTTTTGTCTATCCGAAGTAGCTTTTAAACAATCTCGAAGTATTTTTACCTTCTCTTCGATTTCTCTAACCAGATCGACCCCGTGAATCTAATTTTCGTTGAGTTCGGTCCAATATAAAGGCGTTCGACACCTCCGCCCATACAATTCCTCATAAGGCACCATTTTCAAACTCGACTGAAAATTGATTTTGTATGCAAACTCTACCAACGGTAAGTACCTTTCCCAGCTGCCCTGAAACTCAAGAACACAACACCGGAGCATATCCTCAAGTATCTATATTAATCTCTCCAACTGTCCGTAGGTTTGTGGATGGAAAGATGTACTAAAACTCAGCTTTGTGCCCAAAGCTTCTTGCAACTTTTTCCAAAATTGGGATGTGAATCTTGGATCTCTATCTGATATAATCGACAAAGGCAGTCTATATAATCTTACAATCTTTGAAACATACAAGTCTGCCAACTTATCAAGTGAATAATCAACGTGTACATGTATGAAATGGGCTAACTTCTTAAGTCTATCTACCACAACCCATACGGCATCTTTCTTGCTCGGTGTCAACGGTAAACCTGTTACAAAGTCCATAGTAACACGGTCCCATTTCCACTCGAGAACCATAATAGGTTGAAGTAAACCTGAAGGTACTTGGTGTCCAACCTTCATTTACTGACAAATCAAGCATTTTGATACAAATTCAGAAACATCTTTCTTCATACTCGGCCACCAATACCATTTCTTCAAGTCATTATACATTTTTGTGCTGCCCAGATATACAGATAAACATCCACTATGTGCTTTGTATAAAATTTTCCGAATGAGCTCGTCATCTCTTGGTACACAGACTCTACCTTAGAACATCAAACATCCATCAGAATTAATTTGAAAATCTGATTCAACACCCGACTCAAACTGAACTCTTTTGGCTTGCAAGTCGCTATCACCTTTTTGAGCTTCAAAAATCTTTTGGAGAAACGTCGGTCTAGCTCTCAATTCAGCTAGGATAGAACCATCATCTGGCAAAGTCATCCGTGTATTCATGGCTCTCAATGCAAACAAGGATTTTCTACTCAAAGCGTTGGTGATTACATTCGCCTTTCCCGGGTGGTAGTGAATTACTAACTCATAATCCTTTATCAACTCTAACCATCTTCGTTGCCTAAAGTTCACTTCCTTTTAAGTCATCAAATACTTTAGGCTTTTATGATCGGTGAATATCCGACATTTTTCACCATACAAATGGTGTCTCCATATCTTCAATTGAAACACAATGGCAGCCAGCTCTAAGTCATGTGTCAGGTAATTCTTCTTATGCGGATTTAACTATTTGGAAGCATATGCTATCACCTTGCCCTCTTGCATAAGCACACATCCCAATCCATTCAAGGATGCATCACTATATACCACAAATTCTTTTCCCGGTTCAGGTTGCACTAGAACTGGAGCCTCTGTCAATAATGCCTTTAGTTTCTCGAAACTCTGTTGGCACTTCTCTATCCATTCAAACTTTACATCTTTTGTAATAGCCTCGTCATTGGAGTAGCTATCATAGAAAACCTCTTGACAAACCGTCTGTAATAGTCAGCTAGGCCTAGAAAACTTCTAACCTCTGATACATTTCTCGGTGGTTTCTAATCAACAATAGCTAAAATCTTGCTCGGGTCAACTCGAATTCCATCTCCCAAGACAATGTACCCCAAAACCCCAACTTCTTTAAGCCAAAATTCACTTTTACTAAACTTGGCATATAACTGATTATCTCACAAAATTTTCAAAACTGTCCTCAAGAGCTCAGCGTGCTCATTCTCATCAAAAGAATAAATCAGTATATCATCAATAAAAACCACAACAAATTTATCCAAATATGGCCAAAGATGTGGTTCATTAAGTCCATAAACACAGTAGGGGCATTTGTTAAACCGAAAGGCATGACTAAAAATTCATAGTGCCCATACCTTGTCTGAAATGCGATTTTCAGCACATCTGAGTCTTTGACCCTCAATTGGTAATAACCGGACCTTAAGTCTATCTTGGAAAACACAGTGGCTCCCTTCAATTGTTCAAACAAATCGTCGATCCTTGGTAATGGGTACTTGTTCTTCACAGTTTCCTTAATAAGCTGCTGATAATCAATACATAATCTCATGGAACCATCTTTCTTTTTCACAAATAATACTAGGGAACCCCAAGGAGAATAACTAGGTTGTGCAAAGCCTTTGTCCGACAAATCTTATAACTGTGCCTTCAATTCTTTCAACTCAGTTGGAGCCATTCTATATGGAGAAATCGATATAGGTGCAATACCAAGGGCTAACTCAATGCCAAATTCAATCTCTCTAACTGGAGGCAGCCCTGACAATTCCTCTGGTCTGGATACTCACATACTATCGGCACTGATTTAATTCTTAACTCAGTTTCTTTGGCATTCATCACAAAAGTGAGATAAGCTTCGTATCCCTTTCTTACATATTTCTGAGCAGACATATGAGAAATCACTACAGGCGATCTATCTTGTTCATCTGATTCAACACGAAGAGTGTCCCCGTTTTCTCATCTCAATTCAATGTATTTCTTTCCACAATTTACTGTCACTTAATGAGCAGTTAACCAGTCCATACCAAGAATTATATCGAATTCATCAAATGGAAATAGCATGAGATTCACCTTAAAATAATGACCTCTAATCATTAATGGGCAATCTTTGCATACTTTATCAACTAATACCCATTTACCTAAGGGATTGGACACTTTTATCACAAACTTTGTAGACTCTACAGGCATACTCATACTAGATACTAATTTCATGCAAATATATGAGTGGGTGGATCCTGGATCAATTAAAGCAACAACATTAGTATCATAGAGAGAAAATGTACCTGTAATTATATCAGGGGATGATGTCTCTTCGCGAGCATGAATAGCATAAGTCCTCGCAGGTGCTCTACCTTCAGATCTTGTAGTCTGCTCTCGGGGTGTACTATTACTACTCGTTCCACTTCCTGGGTTTCTCTAGTGTCTCCCTCTAGTAGTACTTCCCTATCTTGTACTCTGAATTTTCTATTTTTCAACCATCTTGAGGCACTCTCTAATAAAATGATCTTGGGAACCACACTTAAAACAAGTTCTCTCATGTGCTCGGCACTCACTAGGGTGACTTCTGCCACACTATGGACATTCCGATCTATTAGGTCGAGCGTTCCCAACACTAGCAACTGAAGTGGCCTGAGGTTTAGACCCTGAGTACTATTTACCCTTACTTCTATTTGAAAACCCAGCTGAAGTAGCTGATCGAGTAGGGAAGTCTCTTGACTTCATGGATGAAGATTCAACTGGCTTATTCAGTTGTCTCTTTCTTGAGTCACGAGACTCAATTTGAGCTTTTCTTTTCTCTTTAACCAACTCCTCGGCTTTACAAGCCCTGTCCACTAGCACAACAAATTCCTTCAATTCTAGGACACCAACAAATAATCAGATATCTTCATTTAATCAGTCCTCAAACCTTTTACACATGATGGCTTCAGTGGATACACACTCTCGAGCGTATTTGCTGAGCCTCAAAACTCACGCTCATACTCAGTTACTGTCATTCTACCATGTTTTAGTTCAAGGAATTCCTTTCTTTTCTGATCAATAAATCTTTGGTTAATGTACTTCTTCCAAAATTCTTTTTGGAAAAACTCTTAATTAACTCTCTCCCTTGGTACAACCGACACAAGGGTGTTCCACCACTGATAAGCGGAATCTCTTAATAAGGACACCACACATTTCATGCACTCAACAGGTGTGCAGGATAACTCATCAAATACCCTAATGGCATTTTCAAGCCAAAATTCTGCTCTTTCTAGATCATCATCTTTACTAGCTTAAAATTCCTCGGCTCCTTATTTCTAGATTCTATCAATTGGAGGCTTTTCTCTCCTTACCACTTCTACCACTTGGGGAGCTACAGTGGTAGGCTGAGGAATAGATGGGGTGGTAGGGGTTGCGCATTCGGGTTATAAGAACGAACTCCGCATACCATGCATTCATCATGTGGAGAAAGGCTTCTCTAGCCTCTTCTCCTCCTCTCTAACTTACAGTTCTAGTTTCTTCTCATTCTCAGTCGGCACCGTCCCTTGGACGGGGGCCGGCGCGTTACTTTCTACATCATCCGCTCTAACTCTAACAGGATCCATTTACTACATAACAACACAATTTAAATCGTCAAGAGTCATCACACTATCATTATGTAAATACTCATATGTATGGCATTTATAGCTAGACTCATGCATACGCTATGTTAGTTCGAGAATCGACTAAACCGCAGATCTAATACTACTAAATGTAACATCCCTTACCCATATTCAACGCCAAAATCAGATACGAGGAATTACCGAACTTAACTTGCTCAAACTTATAACATCGGGCCATAAAATTTTGTTTCAACTTAAGACTTTTTCATTCATATTCATAATGTCCCTATTATGGGTCTACGAGACCCTAAACATACATACGAAATGGTTTGGGACTGAACCGAAAGCTTTTATACACTTTGAAAATTTTTACTTAAAATAGTGCCACACGCTCGTGTGGGCAAGTCGTATGGTCACACACACCGATGTTCCTAGCCCGTGTGGATTTTATTTTTCATTTCGAACCTATAGGGGTTTTCACACGGCCTGGCACATGCCCGTGTCTAAGGCCCATGTCCTTTAGAAGGCCAAGACACACCCATGCCCTCACCCATGTGTGAAAACCTTGGTATTCTATTTATGACATCAGCAATCACTTAGGGGCACACGGCCTAGTCACACACCCATGTACTGGCCCTTGTGACGAACTAATTTTGAAATTTTGATGCAGGGGACACACGTCCTATCAACACACCTATGAGGTTGACCGTGTGTCACACAAGGCCTAGACACACGCCCCGTGTGTCTACCCGTGTGGACAATTATAAAGCTATTTATCAAGCCAATTGCCACCCTGAAAAGCAAACACACTTATACCATCAGAAGAAACACATAACATAACAATAATACACTATGAATAACCATTAATTCATCATGCATACATTTCACATTTCACTCAATCAATTGCATGAACTTGCACTTCGTGAATCTCATCATAATTGAATATATGAAACTTAACAAGTATTGACCAATTTCCAATGGCCATTTACAAAATGAATGAGTAACCATAATAGCCAACACTTTGGCTAACAAATATGACATAACAAAATGACCAAATTCCTATACATGCCATACCCAAAATAAATCAACCTTGCTATACCAAAAGAATAGTTGATAGTGTGATCCAAACTCCGACGTCCTACGATCCCCAAGCTAGCTTGGTGATACTACAAGGAAAAGGGAAATGAGATGGGTTATCATAAAGCTTAGTAAGTTTGCATGAAATAATTAGCAACATTAAGACTTGTAATAGCATCCATTCATTCCATTGAATCATATACAAGTTCTCAAACACATCAACATAACTTACTTATGCATACTCTTACCAAATTACACATCACATTTTGCATTCATTTCTCGTAAGTTATTCATGGGTACATGTATCACTTCATCACAAAACTTTAGCACTTTTATACTCTTTAAACAGGCTTAGCTTATTGTCATCTTTACATAAACTTAGCTCTTTGCCCGTTGAACTACTCGGAATATCGAAGGATACTCAATCTCATCATACATGTATCATGATGCCAATGCCATATCCCAGATATGGTCTTACATGGGATCACATCTTGATGCCAATGCCATATCCCAGATATGGTCTTATACGAGATCATATATAGATGTCGATGCCATGTCCTAGACATGGTCTTACACGAGATATTTCTTTGGTGCCAAGGCCATGTTCCAGAGATGGTCTTATATGGGACCTTCCTTCATTTGGTGCCGATGGCATGTCCCAGACATGGTCTTACACGGGACCTTCCTTATCTCATGTTGTGACATTAGTATCCTTGCTATTTCGAAAGGTCAACCGGGACTTCAACTTAACATGATCTCATTATAATTTCATCGAGGCATCATTAATCAACTTCATGGAAATAATATACATTTCTCGTAATATAAAGTAATTAAAAACATAATAACATTATGTAGCTTTAATTTCACACAAACTTACCTCGGTACTCAAAATACATATAGTTTTTCGATTTAGTCCAAAACCTTGTTCTTACCTCGATTTCAGTCCTGGCTTCAAGTTTCTTAATCTATAATAACAATTTCACTTATTTAATACTCACATTGATTAAATTGGCCCATGAATCATACTTTGGCAAAATTAAAATTTTGCCCCTAAACTTTTACATAATTACATTTTTGCCCCTAGGCTCGTAAAATGATTTTCATTCAATTTCTTTGCATTTTAATCCTAGTTGAATCATTTTCTTAACTATAGCAGCCCCCAATTTCCACTAATTCACTATTGTATGACCATTTTCATGACTTTTACAATTTAGTCCTTTTTATGAATTTCTCATGAAAATCACTTAGAAAAAGATGTTTATCATGCATCAAACTTTCATATTCTTCCATAAATCATCAAAATACATGCATGTCATACATGGGTAAATTTTTGCACATAAACCCTAGCTCAAAATATAGCTAGAAAAGGCTAAATTAAGCTACGAGAATCTTAAAAATACGAAGAACATTAAAAACGGGGTTAGGAGGTACTTACAATCAAGCTTGAAAGAGAAGAAACCCTAGCTATAGAGAGCTTGTAAATTTTGGCTAGCATGAAGAAGATGGACATGAATTTTGACTTTTTCCCCCTTTTAATTCATTAATTAACCAAATGACAAAAATGCCCTTAAGGCCCTTTCTTGAGATTTTTCCTTCCCATATATATTTCTGTCCATCTTAATGGTCTAATTGCTAAATAAGGACCTCTAGTAATTTTTCTAATGTTATCTCATACTTAAATATTCTAGAATCTCATATTTTCCAATCTTTCCAATTTAGTCCTAATGGACAAATTGATCACAAATTAATAAAATTTCCTCATAAAATTTTCACATAATCATGCAAACATATCATAAGCCTCATAAAAATCATAAAACACATATTTCTACTTTGGATTTGTGGTCTCACAATGACTATTCTGACTAGGCCCTAAATCGAGCTATTACAGATGATGATCCAACCGATCACCAACCATCACGAGCTTTCGAGTATTATAAAACAGAGGAAATAAAACCTAGTAAGCATTATATGCTTAGTAAGTTTGTATATTAGGAATAAAATTTACCAATCTCATTTATTAAATTTAAACATACAATAACATGTTTCCATCAACTTGTCAAATTGCCTAAACACATGCACTCAATCAAACAAGTTAGTTAATATGTCTCATGTATATCAAATAAACATGGATGAGCTCATCATGCTATATTCTTTCAAGACATTATTCATTTCATCTCATAATTCTCATATCATGTCAAGTGTTTTATCCGTTGAATCATTGAAATTCCTATGGATATTCAGATAGGACACTCAAGATGTACAATTTCAATAACCCGTCAATTCATATTTAGAAGTACCCATTAGGGCACTTAATCAGAAAGCACACTCTTGAGCCACATATCATATAATAGGATTACTTGTCCAAGCTAAATCTTGTTTCCAGCGTATGCTCACAAGAGCTTAATCAGGATGACCCGTCCGGATAAATCCTATCTGTAACATATGCTCAAGATGACTTATATTAGGATTACCAGTCCAGGCTACATCCTTCCTTTAATGAGGTTAATAGGATTACTCGTCCGAGCTAAATCTTCTCAACAACAAATGCAGGACCTCATTCAATAAGGGAAATCACATTATTCATCGAAATCCAATATTCAAACGAAACTTAACCCTTTTCAAACAATTTCAAGCATGTATTCATTTTTTTATCTTGTAATGTCCAAATAATTCATATAAATATAAATCACATTTTATACGAATACAATATATTTACATGCTCAATGAAGTTTTACGAACTTACCTCGATAATAGTTCGTACAAGAAAATGTACTAATCTGAAACTTTCTCTTTCCTCAATCTAGCTTCAAATTTGAGTTATCCGGATCTATATAAATGAATTTAATCATAAATTTCTCACATTTCATATTCATTTGAACTTAATTTACATCTTAGGCAAGATTACCATTTTCCCCCTAAACTTTCCATAAATTCTAATTTCGTTCCTAGGCTTGAAAAAAGAAATTCATGCAATTTATTCCTTATTCGAAGCCTAACCGAAATTTCAATATAAAATTTACAGCACATGTATTCTATAAATTTCAAAATTTTTCTTAAATTTTAACAACTTTACAAACTAATCCCTAAATCATGTTTTCATCAAAATTCATTTTGTAAAAGTTGTTTATCTATCAACAACCTTTCATTTTCTACCATAAATTTTAAATTTTCAACATATTCATCCATGAAATAATTTCTTTACTTTTATAACTTTTCAAATTAATCCCCAAATAGATAGATTAGATGCATCGATTTCAAAAATATAAAAATTACTAAAAATAAGACTTGAATACTTACCAATTTAAGCCAAGAAAGCTTGTTTTCTCTTTCCTAGGGCTTCCATGGAATATTTGGGAAAGAAGATGATATAAAATGATTTTAATTCTATTTTAATTATTTATCATCTTTTAATTATTTCTATTTCCAATTTAGTCATTAACCTTTTCTAATTTTTCCATGGATTATTCATCAAAAATATCTACTAACTTTTGATTAATAGCCTAATTACCATATAAGGACCTCAAGTTTTGAATTCCATAGCTATTTAATCCTTCTAGCTACTAGAATTTAACTTTTGCATTTTATGCAATTTGGTCATCCTCGTAATTAAACACCTAATAGATAAAATTTTCTTATCAGAATTCTCATATGACATTCATATCACAATGCAAATCATGCAATAATGTTAAAATAAATTTTCCTTCTGACCCAGATTTGTGGTACCGAAACCACTATTCTGATTTCACTGAAATTGGGTTGTTACAACTCTCACCCTTAATAATTTTCTTCCTCGAAAATCTTACCAATAAAGAGGTTTGGGTATTGTTTTCTCATGGTATCCTCCAGTTCCCAAGTAGCTTCATCAATACCTTGTCGTTGCCATAGAACTTTTACTAATGCCATTGATCGCTGAAATCAGAGCTTTAAAATTTATAAATAGAATGATCAAACCTAGAAACTAACTCTGACAACGACTTAAAGGCAAGTGTACCTATCGAACAGTGGTATAGCTTAGGCAAGACCGGATTATCGAACCCAAAGGAACTAAAAGTACTAATACTCACTTTCTTTTTATTATTTAGCCTAAAATATGGAGTGATTGGTTGCTTTAACTAATTTACGACTACTAAGCGAAAGACACAAAGAAAAAAGAACGAATTGGGAAATAACTTGAAGAAACTCAATTGATTACGACTATACTCTTAGGAAGAATCCATCTAGACTTCACTTGTTACTTCATATGATTTCCTTACTTAGCTTGATTCATAGGACTCCCTAACCTCTCTTAAACCCTCTCTCGAGGCAAATGATGTCTAACCCTAGGTTAATTAGTGGGACTCTTGTTCGATTATAATAACCCCCTAGAATAGTAGTAAATCGATCAATGGATTCCCATATTAGGTTTCACCCTAATTCGAAAAAATCTCGTAACACTATCCCTAGGCGTTCGATCAACTCCGCTTAATTATGCTAGATCTACTCTTAAGCAGGGTCTATTCCTCCTCCACCTAAGCACATCAGATTTAGATTAAGCATGCATAATTAAAAACAAACTAAGTATTATAATTCAAAAAATAATAACAAAATTCATCTAGGTTTCATCCCCTTCAGGTATCTGAAGGATTTAGTTCATAATAAATAAAGAAAACATCTCAAAAGAAAAGATAAAACAAAACATAAGAAATCCCTAAAACCCTCTAGAGGAATTAAAGGAGAAATCCACTGTCTTGAGTAGAACTCCTGCTTCTTGAGATGGATCCACTGGCTATCTTCGAATGATTCCCACAAATGTGATCATTCTGGCTCGGCTCCTTGGCCTAGCTAACCACCCCCTCCTCAGGATGCACTTAGGGTGTTTATATAGGCTTTTAGAATCCTTTACTTGGTCCCTAAGTGTCCTAAATTAAGTCTGATTCCTACTCGGTGTTTGAATAAGCTTTTGAAAGTGTTTCTTTGGCTCTAAGTATCCAAATTTGATTGAAATTGCTCTCTCCCGTAATAGGGGCATGGCCATGGCACACGCCGTGTAAATTGTGGTTGGGCTGTGTCTCGATTCTATCGATTAGGGCACAGCCATGTAAATCGTGGCATGATCGTATCTTAGTTAATTATTGAGGCACGGCCGTGTGGCTTGAAGTCCAAGCCATGTTGATTTCTTCTTTGGCCCAAATTGGCCCGTTTTAAGCTCATTTCTTGTTCTTTTCATCCTCGGGTGCTTTCCTGAGTATCAATATGAAAAAAAAGGATTAAAAGCACCTTTTTACATAAATCAGGGCTAAATCATTCTAAAAGCATACTAAATATAGGGTTAAAATATGTTACTTTTATGGTTTATCAAATACCCCCACACTTCAGCTTTTGCTTGTCCTCAAGCAAAATTCTCAACTTACAATTAAAATGAACTTTCCGTAATTCACAATTCCTATCAACAATGCTTCATCATAATTCACAGACAATTTATACATGGACAATTTAACTCAAAGAGTCTTAAAGATTCAAACAATATAAGTCATGAATTTTGTAGTACCAAAACATAGGTGTCTCCCCTTATCTAAATGATTACCTTTTAATTTGAAATCGATAAGGATTGACATCCTCACTAAGGATTCACTCAAAACACTCGAAGTGTTCAAGGATTAAGAAAAAGCACTCATAAGTCAAACCTGAAAAGTTAGTCCCATAGGCTTGCCTGAAAATCAAATCTCCACCATTGTAATATGAGATGATACACAAATCAAAAGGTCTTTGATGGGGTTGTAACAGGGCTTGGGTTAAAGGTGTGGATAAAGGTTGAATTAGAAGGTTTAGAGCCGAGATTGACCTGACCAATTACTTAACTAAAAATAATAAATGATTACATCAATTGAAAATTTGAAACTAATAATACTACTATTGATAATACTTTTGATATGAGCTGTTCTTCAACAATTGGAATTTAAATGTATAAGCTCCTTTACTCATATACTAATACTTGAATGTACTTGGGTTTTTTTAAGAAAAAACTAAGTATATAATTAAATAAATAAAGAACTTTATCAAATAAACTAATTCGGTAACTTGATCAATTCAATTCTCGATAGAAGGGTGGTCAAAAGAATGGTGATAACAAATACAAAGGGTTTTAGGTTAATATTAAGCGGGTAATTCAATAAATGGGTTGTTGGGAACAAATGGGTTCACTAAGGGTTAATTATGTAGGTAAGCTTTTTAGTGGAGTGAATGGGTTAAAACCTAGGTGCCTTTATCATCTCAGTATATCAAATCATTAATGTGGTCTCGACATGTATAATCGAGGCAAGTTCTAGAATAACAATTCAGTGTTGACACACTCATAATTAATAAAGTGAGCATGAAAAAGAATATATGCTCTATAAGGCTCAAATCTCACAAAAATTATGGGTATTTGACATCAATCCTGTAGATTTCAAACTTCAAGGTAATATTCAAATTTAGTTCAACACCCTAGACAATTTTTTGAAAAATAGACTTATCATGCTTGATTCTCTAATATTCTTCCAGTATAAATCAATGCACAATTATCAATGGCTTACTCAAAAACATGTCAATAACAATCATAAATCATTAGAGATTTCACCTTAATTAATAATATGAGAAACTTACTTAGGGTCAAGATTAAAATTCAGGATTTTAGAATAATGCAAAAAGTTAGGTACTTTTACCCCCCACACTTAAGATGTACATTGCCCTCAATGTACAAAGATAGATAAATAATTATGTGATAAAATAATCAAAAGAGAAGGGGAGAAGTAACACTTCCTGAATTTTGGATGACTCCGGGAGTTGGCGTCTTTGGTAGTAGAAAGTAGGTGGAGGAGGTGGTGGTGGCATTTTCTATGGGCCTCGTGGGGTGTCTACTGATGATCTTTGTGCTAGATAAAGAAATTGGGTAGCCTGCAAAGATATAGCCAAGAAATTTAAATAAACATTAATAATATACTAATACTATAATTAAAGACAAAGGAAATAAAGAGAAGGAGACTAAGAAGAAAACTAAAATTGAAAGAAAAGACTAATGGATTAAGGAGTCCTTATTGTTGGATGGTTCGCAAGGTGGTATGACCTCTAAGGCTGTGGTGCGTGATTCCCAAGCAGCCTTTAGAACCTAAAACCAAGAAACTAAAAGAGTTTAAAATATATTAAACAGAAGAGAATTATAGATAAGTAGGATAAATAGGAAAATAAACATAAAGAAGAATTTAAATGGTCTAAAAGACCCTTAGCTTGGTGTTTGGATGAAGAGGCCGGCATGAACTTATTTGTTGAGGTCTCCTTTGAGTAGACAATGCTTGCCTTCTTACACTTCTTCGGCATGATTTTAGTGTAGCTCAAGAGTCTGACTACCTATTCTAAGAAAAGAAATAGAGATAAGAAGGAAAAGTATAAGGTAAGAGAATGGGGATAAGGGGAAGGGCTGTAGGGTTTAAATAGAGTTTTTGCCCTCTGTCGATGTACCATGCCCGTGTATGGATTGTGTGGTTGTTTACACGGCTGTGGTCAGGTTACCATGCCCGTGGTCGATAAGTCAGTGTCTTCATACGGTCAACTCGCATGGTCGTATGCTAGGCATGTTTGGTATGCCACGCCCATTCCTCTGATGCCACGCCTATTTCTCTAATGGCAGTGTTGACCCACGACCACCTCGGAAGGCCGTAATGGGGTAGGTGAGCCCGTGACTTGCGATGGGTTGGGGCGGGATTCGTCACCTACGCCATGTCGATTACATTGATTCGGGTACCCACACGGCCCTTTGCCACTAGTGTGCTAGGCCGTGTGGTCTGGGAATCTGCACTTTCAGTTTATTAAAAATTCTAAAAGAGAAAGTATAAATATAAATAAACTAAGACTACAGAATAAAAATTAATGTTAGTATTCAGGTTGCCTCCCGAAAAGTGCTCGTTTATAGTCTTAAGCTAGACTTTTCTCGGATTAGAAAAATTAGGGAGGTTTAAAGGTTTGAATATCTTCCCTCTTGCTTAAAGTTTTATTTTCTTGATGAGGTTCAAGTCGAGAAATGTTTACCTTAAAGGTGTCGAATGTTGGATTGCTTACCTCAATTGTTCCATGGGGGAAGGTATCGTGTACCTTAAGAAGTATTTCTCCCTTTGTCTTCAGGTCTATTGTGGTGTTGTGTGGAACTACTTTGTCTATTAGTACCTGATCTCCTATTTTGTAGTGGTTTGATGTTCCTACGAGCTCTTTTTGTGATTCCTCTATTTTTACTTCGTGCGGTTCTTCTTTGACCTGTGTCTTCTGCTCTTCAAACTTGTCAATCCTAAGGTCTTGTCCCTTGTAGGATTCTTCTTTGTTATTTTGGGACTTATGAGTCGGCTCAGGGTTGTCGTTATGTGGTGTTTCCTGTGATGTAAGTTGAATAATTTGATTATCATTTGTATTTACTTTCTCACCTTCATCGATTATTATTCTGGATGGGTCAAGAGCTTGAAGACTGATTGATTCGTTTCCTACAAAAAGTATGAGTTCTCCTGTGGCAACATCAATTTTAATCTCTGCAGTTGCTAGAAAAGGTCTTCCTAAAATTAAGAGGATAGTATTATCCTCATCCATATCTAAAACAACAAAATCTACTGGGAAAACAAATTTATCTATTTTGACAAGAACATCTTCAATAATGCCCCTAAGAATTCTAACAGTTTTATCAGCTAATTGCATATTCATCCTAGTTTGTTTGGGCTTCCCTAGACCTAGTCGTTTAAACAATGAATAAGGCATGACATTTATGCTTGCTCCTAAATCAGCTAACGCATTATTAATAGTTAGACTACCAATTAAACATGGAATTGTAAAACTCGCTGGAACTTTTAGCTTTCATGGTAGTCTATTTTGTAACATTCCTAAGCATGTTGCGTTTAATTCCACGTGGTGCTCTTCATCTAATTTGCGTTTGAGAGTCATGAGCTATCTTAAGAATTTCCTCGCGTCTGGCATCTAAAAAAGAGCTTCAAGAAGAGGTAAGTTAATATGTATTTTCTCTAAGAGTTTAAGAAATTTACCGAACTGTTCCTCTGAATCGTCTCTTTTTATCACTTCGGGATAAGGTATGTGAGGTTGGTACTCCTTGATTACCGGTTTTGGCTTTTCTTGTGTTACCTCTATCTTACCTTCGTCTACCTTGTTTTCTTGTATTGATTTTGGTTCATCTAACTCCTTACTGTCTTGAGCTAAGATGGCTTGAATTTTCTCCTTTGGGTTGATCTCGGTGTTACTTGGTGACGTCCTAGCGGTCGTTCTGATATTAGCTTTGCGAGTTGTTCGACTGCATTCGTAGCTTCCCTTACTAACTTTGCAAGTTCCCCCATTAGATTCTTGTTGCTCTTAATTGTTTTCTCAGTTTCTTGGAAGCGTTTTTCTGTGTCTGACGTAAATTTTGTCAGCATCTCTTCGAGGGTTGGCTTCTTTTCTTGCGGATATGGCTGATTTTGGAAATTTGAAGGAGGTTGTTGTTTTTGATTTCCTTGAATTCCTTGGCCTTTCTATGAAAAATTTGGGTGGTTTCTCCAACCTGTATTATAAGTATTACTATAAGGATTATTATTGGATCTGAATTTGTTACCTATATAGTTCATCTGTTCGTTCCCTGCTTCCGGTTAGTAAGGTGGGTACTCAGGATTCGCCACGGTTCCACTTGCATTGCATTGCATGACTGGGTGTACCTACGAAGAACATAAACTGTCAAGCTTTTTATTCATCATCTCTACCTGATTTGATAGCATGGTTACTGCATCAATACTATAGACTCTGGCTGATTTTGTCGATTTTGTCCTTGTAACCTGCCACTGATAATTATTCAATGACATCTCTTCAATGAATTCGTAGGCTGCTTCAGGAGTTTTATTATTCAAGGATCCACCGACGGCTGAATCTATTAGTTGTCTCATTGAGGGATTTACACCATTATAGAAGGTTTGGACTTGAAGCCATAATGGTAATCCGTGGTGTGGACATCTCCTCAAGAGATATTTGTATCTCTCCCATGCATCGTATAATGTCTCTAAATCCATCTGCACAAAAGAAGAAATATCATTCCGTAACTTAGCCGTTTTGGCTGGTGGAAAATATTTTAATAAAAAATTTTCGGTCATTTGTTCCCATGTAGCGATTGACCCTCGTGGTAACGAGTTCAACCACTGCTTGGCTTTATTCCTTAATGAAAAGGGAAATAACTGAAGACGAATGGCATCATCAGAAATGCCATTTATTTTGAAAGTATCACAGAACTCTAAAAAATTTGCTAAATGAGTGTTCGGGTCTTTGTCCTGCAAACCATCAAATTGAACAAATTGTTGAATCATTTGTATTGTATTAGGCTTCAATTCAAAATTATTAGCAGCTATAGCAGGCCTAACAATACTAGATTCTGCTCCTGTTAAATTGGGTTTACCATAATCATACATAGTGCGCAGAGCATCCGCCACATCTCGTGGTGGATTATTCTCGTCCATCCCTTTAGTAGGATTGGATTTGTCTTCTCGCTTTTCTTCTGTGCAATTTAGAACTCGCTTGATTTCTCTGCGATTTCTCTGAGCGGTAGCTTAATTTCACTATCGTATACTAGAGGTCCTATCGGGTTCCATCTAGTCATAAACTAGAGGTACCTGCTAGGAAAAAAAGAAAAAATAATGGAATAAAATAAATTGCAAAATAAAATAATGGCTAAAGTAATAAAAATAGAGTTTTCTTAATATTTTAGTTCCTCGGCAACGGCGCCAAAAGCTTGATCGCTGAAATTAGAGCTTTAAAATTTATAAATAGAATGATCAAACCTGGAAACTAACCCTGACAACGACTTAAATGCAAGTGTACCTATCGAACAGTAGTATAGCTTAGGCAAGATCGGATTATCAAACCCAAAGGAACTAAATGTGCTAATTCTCACTTTCTTTTTATTATTTAGCCTAAAATATAGAGTGATTGGTTGCTTTAACTAATTTACGACTACTAAGCGAAAGATACAAAGGCAAAAAGAACGAATTGGCAAATAACTTGAAGAAACTCAATTAATTACGATGATACCCTCAGGAAGAATCCACCTAGACTTCACTTGTTACTTATTACTGAATCATATGATTTCCTTCCTTACCTTGATCCGTAGGACTCCCTAACCTATATTAAACCTTCTCTCGAGGCGAATAACGTCTAACCCTAGGTTAATTAGTGGAACTCTCATTCGCTTATAATAACCCCCTAGAATAGCAGTAAATCGATCAATGGATTCCCATATTAGGTTTCACCCTAATCTGGCAAAATCTCGTAACCCTATCTTTAGGCGTTCGATCAACTCCGCTTAATTATGCTAGATTTACTCTTAAGCAGGGTCTATTCCTCCTCCACCTAAGCACATCATATTTAGATTAAGCATGCATAATTAAGAACAAACTAAGTATTATAATTCAAAAAATAATAACAAAATTCATCTAGGTTTCATCCCCTTCAGGTATCTGAAGGATTTAGCTCATAATAAATAAAGAAAACATCTCAAAAGAAAGGATAAAACAAAACATAAGAAATCCCTAAGACCCCTAGAGGAATTGAAGGAGAAATCCGCCGTCTTGAGTATAACTCCAGCTTTTTGAGATGGATCCACTGACTATCTTCGAATGATTCCCACAAATGTAATCTTTCTGGCTCGACTCCTTGGCCTAGCTAACCGCCCCCTCCTCAGGATGCACTTAAGGTGTTTATATAGGCTTTTAGAATCCTTTACTTGGTCCCTAAGTGTCCTAAATTAAGTCTGCTTCCTACTCGGTGTTTGAATAAGCTTTGGAAAGTGTTTCTTTGGCTCTAAGTATCCAAATCTGAGTGAAATTGCTCTCTCCCGTAATAGGGGCACGGCCATGGGACACACCCGTGTAAATCGTGGTTGGGCTATGTCTCGATTCTATCAATTGGGGCACGGCCATGTAAATCGTGGCATGGCCGTGTCTTAGTTAATTTTTGAGGCACGACCATGTGGCTTGAAGTCCAGGCCATGTCGATTTCTTCTTTGGCCCAAATTGGCCTGTTTTAAGCTTGTTTCTTATTCTTTTCGTCCTCGGGTGCTTTCCTAAGTATAAATATGAAAAGAAAGGATTAAAAGCACCTTTTTACATAAATCAGGGCTAAATCATTCTAAAAGCATACTAAATATGGGGCTAAAATATGTTACTTTTACGGTTTATCAGCCACCTTTTTATTTATTAACTCTTTTGTTTCACGTGCCAGAATTTTGATTGGCTCTTCACTATAAGTCATATCAGGCTGAATCTCTACCTCTTACGGAGAAATAACATGTGAAGGATCCGATCGATATTATCGTAACATAGACACATGAAAAACATTATGAATCCGATCAAGTTCTGGTGGTAAGGCTAACCGATATGCAACAGGCCCAATTCTTTCTATAATTTAATATGGCCCAATGAACCGTGGACTCAATTTTCCCTTACGACCAAACCAAAGAAGTTTCTTCCAAGGTGATACTTTCAAGAATACCTTGTCACCAATCTAAAATTCTATTTCTTTTTGTTTAAGATCAACATAGGACTTTTGATGATCAGAGGCTGCTTTCAAACTATCCCGAATTACTTTCACCTTTTTTCGATTTCACGGAATAAGTCAACTCCATGTAACTTTTTCTGACTGAGTACTGTCTAATACAATGGAGTTTTACATTTGCGACCATACAGTGCTTCATACAGTGCCATTTTGATACTAGACTGATAACTATTATTGTAAGCAAATTCAACTAAAGGCAGATATTTTTCCCAATTACCTTCAAATTCAAGCACACAACATTGAAGCATATCTTCCAAAATTTTATTACTTATTCAGATTGACCATCTGTCTGGGGATGGAATATAGTGCTGAAATGTAACTGTGTACCCAAAGCTTCTTGCAATTTGCTCTAGAATCGGGATGTAAATCGAGGATCTTTATCTGAAATAATGGAGATAGGTACTCCATGCAATCTGACAATCTCAGAGACATATAATTCAGCCAATCTATCCAAGGAAAAATCCATACGTGCCAGAATAAAGTGTGCAGACTTTATCAATTGATCAACAATTACCCAAATGGCATCTTTCTTATTTGGAGACAGGGGTAATCCCGATACAAAGTCCATGGTAATTATTTCCCATTTCCATTCTGGTATCGTAACTGGCTATAATAATCTCGAAGGCAACTGATATTCAGCTTTTACTTGTTGACATATCAAGCACTTAGATACAAACTCAGAAATATCCTTTTTCATCCCTGGCCACCAGTACATCTTTTTCAGATCATTGTACATTTTATTCCTACCAAGATGAATAGACATGTTACCATCATGTGCTTCATTCAAAATCTTCTGTACTAGTTATAAATTCTTCGATATACATATTCTTCCTCTGAATAACAAGCAACCATTAGTCCCAACCTTAAATTCTGAATCAGGAGTCTGTTCATATGGTATCTGTTTGCTTGTAACTTACTATCATCTTTCTGAGCTTTAGAATTCTATTGCAAAAACATCGATCTAGCTTTTAACTCAGCTATAATTGAACCATCATCAGATAACATCAATCAAGTATTCATTGCTCGCAAAGCAAACAGGGATTTTCTGCTCAGAGCATCTTCAACCACATTGGCTTTTCCCAGATGGTAGTCAATAACATGATCATAATATTTCAATAACTCAAGCCACCTACGCTGTCTCAAATTCAAATCTTTCTGTGACATCAAATACTTTAAACTTTTTTGATCAATGAATATATTCACCAAACAAATAATGTTTCCATATTTTCAGTGCAAAGACAATTGCTACAAATTCAAGAGCATGTATCGAGTAATTTCTTTCATGTGGTTTTAGCTGTCTTGAAGCATAGGCTATTACTTTACCTTCTTGCATCAAAATACAGCCTAAACCATTTAACGATGCATCACTATAAATTACAAATTCCTTACCCGATTCAGGCTGAACTGACACAAGTGCTTCTGTTAATAAAGCTTTCAACCTATCAAAACTCTGCTGACATTTATCAGACCACTCAAATTTCACATCTTTTTGAGACAAACGAGCCATCGGAGAAGCTATCATTGAAAATCCTTTTACAAACCTCTAATAATATCTAGCAAGTCTCAGAAAACTTTAGACTTCAGACACATTCTTCGGTGGTTTCGAATTGACAATAGCTAAAATTTTACTTGGATCTACTCGAATGCCCTCTGCAGATACAATATGTCGAAGAAAACCAACTTCCCGTAACCAAAATTCACACTTACTGAATTTAGCATACAACTATTTTTCACGCAGTGTTTGTAACACAATTCTTAAAAGATCAGTATGATCATTTTCATCTCGACAATAAACCAAAATATCATCAATGAATACCACCACAAACCTGTCTAAATAAGGTCTGAAGATTTTGTTCATCAGATCCATAAGCACTGCAAGTGCTTTTTTCAAACCGAATGGCATCACAAGAAACTCATAGTGTCCATACTTGGTTCTAAAAGTTGTCTGTGGCACATCTGAATCTTTTACTTGTAACTGATAGCAACTAGAATGAAGATCAATCATCGAAAATACAGTGGAACCCTTCAATTGATCAAACAAATCATCAATATGAGGCAATGGACACTTGTTCTTTATTGTAACCTTGTTAAGCTATTTGTAATCAATGCACAGCCTCAACGATCCATCTTTCTTCTTTACAAACAGAACCAGTGCACCTCAAGGTGAAAAACTGGGTCGATCAAAGCCTCTATCAATCAACTCTTGTAACCGTGCTTTCAGCTCTTTTAATTCTGTAAGGTGCTATGGATATGGGTGTTGTCCTCGGAATAACATCTATGGAAAATTCCACTTCTCTAACCGGCTGTAAACAAGGAAATTCTTCAGGAAATACATCAAGAAATTCACATACAACCGGCACTGACTGAATCTTTGGCTCAAATACTTTAGTGTCCAACACATATGCAAGATAAACATCATAACCAATTCTGACATATTTTCGTGCAGATATTACTGAAATTACATTTGATAACCCATCTAATGTATCAGATTCAACATGGAGTAACTCACCATTTTGACATTTCAACACAATATATTTCTGTTTACAATTCACCACGATATCATGTTGGATTAACCATTCCATTCCCAAAATCACATCAAATTCATCAAATGGCAATAACATCAAATCGGCCGAAAAACAATAACCCTTTACCATCAACGGACAATTTTTACAGACCTTATCCACCATAACACAATATCTCAGAGAGTTTGACACTTTAACCACAAATTTAGTAAATTCAACAGGTAAATTTTTAACAGACACTAAATTTGTGCATATGTATGAATATGTGGAACCAGGATCAATCAAAGCAGTAATATTAATATCAAGTAGAGAAAATGTACCAGTAATGGCGTTTGGTGCGGAAGCATATTCTCTAGCACGAATAACGTATGTCCTTGCTAGTGCTCATGCCTCAGATTTAACTATTGTATCCCTTGTAGTGCCTCGACTACCATTGATATTGTCGGGGTGATGAGGTGGTCTGCCTCTCGAAACAGGACTACTCGGCTTTGGAGCCTGTTCAATTTCTTTTTCAACCCTTTCTAGACAATGTTTAAGAAAATGATCAAGGGATCTACATCGGTAACAAGCTCCACTTCTAAACCGACATTCCCTATAATGAAATTTGTTACAATGTTTACATTTCAATTTGGGATTACTGACACTACCAACACTAGTTACAGATGGAGATGAAGGCCTCGGGTTAGAGCGTTGAGAGCCTCGCTCTTTTCCAGAATATCCCGTAGAGGTGGTAACATGATCATAATAGTTCTTCAATTTCTTAGAAGTAGATGATTGTAACTTACTCATAATTCTTTTACTAGAAACCCGAGCTTCTCTTTTAGGTTGTTTCTTTTCTTTACTCATTTCTTCAGATTTATGTGCCCGATCAGCTAGTACCACAAATTCCTGTAATTCAAGAATTCTAATAAACAATTTGATATCTTCATTTAAACCCTCTTCAAATCGTTTGCACATATCAGCCTCGGTCGGAACCCATTCTCAGGCATACTTGCTCAATCGACCAAATTCTCGCTCATATTCAGATACAATCATATTTCCCTATTTGAGCTCTAAAAATTCTTTCTTTTTCTGATCCAGAAATCTCTGACTAACATACTTCTTTCTAAATTCAGTTTGGAAGAATTCCCATGTAATGTTCTCTTTAGGTACCACTAAAGTTATGGTATTCCACTAATGATAAGCTATGTCTTTCAGTAAAGATACTGCACATTTCAAACATTCTGTTGGTGTACAAGATAATTCATCTAAAACCCGAATGGTATTTTCCAACCAAAATTTAGCCCTTTCTGGACCATCATCTGCTGTAGCTCTAAATTTCTCTACCCCATACTTACGGATTTTATCTAACGGCGGCTTACCAGTTTTAACAGGTTCAGCACATTGTGGTATATCAAGAACCGGTGGAGGAGCAGGAGGAAAGGTTGTTGTACAGCAGGATGTGGATGAGTTCTCAAATACTCAGTAAACCATTCATTCATCATTTGAAAGAAGGCTTGTTTTGCCTCCTCACTCCGGCCCTCAGATTCAAGCCTTCTACTACTAGATCCAGCTCTTTGAACTGAAGCTGAAGCATTTCTCTCAGCTTCGTCGAATTCATCTCTAGCTTGGTTTGATGACATTACTGTGTGAAAAACACATTTAAAATGGTTAAGAGATATCATACTATCACAAATTATATAATGGAATGTATAGCTAAACTCATACTTGCTACATTCAATCCGAGAATTGGCTAAATCGTAGCTCAGATACCAATAAATGTAACACCCCTAACACGTGTCTGTCGTCGGAACAAGGTTACAAAGCATTATCGAGCTTTCAGAACATTTACAAATAATTCAAATCAATTACTATTCATTTACCTAGGTTATTCACAACGTCCCTTAAATAGACCTTTGAGGCCCAATATGAGTATTAGAATCGAGTCGGGATTAAATCAAGAGCTCATAGAATTTTCCATGAAATTTCAAAAAATTTCCAAGATGCAGGGCACACACACCCATGTGTCAGGGCACACGCCTGTGTGATCATATGACATGCCCGTGTCAAAGGCCATGTCTGACCCCATGTAACTCTCTGACTTGCACCACACGACCAGCCACACGTCGGTGTGCTAATCCGTATAGCACACACGGTTGAGACACACGCTCATGTCTCTACCCGTGTGCTCAATTCTGAGCATTCTATTTCTCAAATTTAAGATGTAGGGGACACACGGCCTAGTCATACGCCCATGTACCAGGCCGTGTGTCACACACGGTTAAGACACACGCCCGTGTGTCTACCCACGTGGACAAAATAAAGCCATTTCTAGCTTCCTTTCTCATCCAAAACTTTGCCATGAACCTACATCAAAACTTACATTCAAATACCAACCAATTCAAGTATTGAATTCAAGCAAATTCTAACATTTAATATGTTATATCATTGCATACATATATGTTTATAATCTTACCTTGATTTAATCTATACATTAAACATCATTTAATCAACCATACTTAACACATATGTGTTTATCATGATATAATGCCTTATAAATATACCAAAATTAACCATTACTAGTCATTCCAATGGCTAGATTACAAACAACATATTCAAGCCAACAATGGCCAAGATAACCTATACATGCCATTATACCAAAATAAGATTGTAGATAGTCTGATGATGCTCCAACCAATCACCAACCTTCACGAGCTTCCAAGTATTATAAAATAGAGGAAATAAAACCTAGTAAACATTATATGCTTAGTAAGTTCGTATAACAGGAATAAAATTTCCCAATCTCATTTATTAAATTTAAACATACAATAACATGTTTCCATCAACTTGTCAAATTGCCTAAACACATGCACTCAATCAAACAAGTTAGTTACATATTTCTCATGTATACAAATAAACATAGATGAGCTCATCATTCTAAATTCTTTCAAGACATTATGCATTTCTTCTCATAATTCTCATATCATGTCAAGTGTTTTATCCGTTGAATCATTGAAATTCCGATGGATATTCAGATAGTACACTCAAGATGTACAATTTCAATAGCCCGTCAATTCATATTCAGAAGTACCCATTAGGGAACTTAATCAGAAAGCACACTTTTGAGCCACATAGCATATAATAGGATTACTAGTCCAAGCTAAATCTTGTTTCCAACATATGCTCGCAAGAGCTTAAACAGGATTACATGTCCGGGTTAAATCATATATGTAACATATGCTCAAGAGGACTTATATCAGGATTACCAGTCCAGGCTAAATTCTTCCTGTAATAAGGTCAATAGGATTACTCGTCCGAGCTAAATCCTATCAGCAACAAATGCAGGACCTCATTCAATAAGGGAAATCACATTATCCATCGAAATCCAATATTCAAACGGAACTTAACCCTTTTCAAACAATTTCAAGCATGTATTCATTTTTTTTTATATTGTAACATCCAAATAATTCATATAAATTTAAATCACATTCTGTAAAAATACAACATATTTACATGCTCAAATAAGTTAACAAAACTTACCTCGATAATTGTTCGTACAAGAAAATGTACTAATCCAAAACGTTCTCTTTTCCTCGATCTAGCTTCAAATTTGAGTTATCCGAATCTATATAAATGAACTTAATCATCAATTTCTCACATTTTATATTCATTTGAACTCAATTTACATCTTAGGAAAAATTATCATTTTGCCCCTAAACTTCCATAAATTTTAATTTCGTCCCTAGTCTCGAAAAATGAAATTCATGCAGTTTACTCCTTATTCCAAGCCTAACTAAAATTTCAATATAAAACTTATAGCACATGTATTTTATAAATTTCAAAAAATTTCTTAAATTTTCACAACTTTACAAACTAGTCCCTAAATCATGTTTTCATCAAAATTCACTTTATAAAAGTTGTTTATCTATCAACAACCGTTCATTTTGTACCATAAATTTTAAATTTTCAGCATATTCACCCATGACATAATTTTTATACTTTGATAACTTTTCAAATTAATCCCCCAAATAGATAGATTAGACTATCCCAATTTCAAAAATATAAAAATTACTAAAAAATGAGACTTGAATACTTACCAATTTAAGCCAAGAAAGCTTGTTTTCTCTCTCATAGGGTTTCCATGAAATATTTGGGGAAGAAGATGATATAAAATGATTTTAATTCTATTTTAATTATTTATCATCTTTTAATTATTTCTATTTCCAATTTAGTCCTTAACCTTTTCTAATTTTTCCATGGATGATTCATCAAAAATATCTACTAACTTTTGATTAATCGTCTAATTACCATATAAGGACATCAAGTTTTGAATTCCATAACTATTTAATCCTTCTATCTACTAGAATTCAACTTTTGCATTTTATACAATTTGGTCGTTCCCGTAATTAAACACCTAATCGATAAAATTTTCTTGTCAAAATTTTCATGACATTCATATCACAAGGCAAATCATACAATAATATTAAAATAAATTTTCCTTTCGACCCCTATTTGTGGTCTTGAAATCACTATTCTGATTTCACTAAAATTAGGCTGTTACATTTTAAGCCATTAAAAAGTTAATATGGATTGGATAACTGCCAGACATAAAAGATTGTTCGAGTTTAATGAAATTAAAGAATTTAGATCCTAAGCTTATGAGAATGCTAAGTTGTATAAGGAAAAGACCATGCGATGGCATGACAAGAGGATCTTTCCAATATAATTTGAACAGGGGCAACAAGTGTTGCTATTTAACTCAAGATTGAATCTGTTCCCTGGTAATTTGAAATCACGATGGTTAGGGCCTTTTGTTTTGATCAAGGCCTATCTTCATGGTGCAATGGACATCAAAGATAACAAGACCAGGGTAATTTTTAAAGTCAATGGTTAATTTTTAAAGTACTACTAGGGTGCTCATATGGATCAAGACAAACAATCCATTGACCTTCGAGATGTTTCAGCTCAAAATATTTTCTATCTTTATTTCTTTAGTTGCTTTACTTTAATTTCCTTTTTTTATAGTTTTTCTCTTTAAATAATTAATGTTATTTTCATTTTTGGTTATATTTTTTTATAAATGTACAGCTTTAGCAAGAATTCCAGGGAAAGAATAAAGGTGCAAGCTTGTTAGATGTAGTACCAAGGGGTGTTTGCCCCAACATTTTGGAAAAGAATTATGCCATGACAAACTGGGGTATTGGATATTGAAGCAAGAGAAAATGAGGGTTGACAAGAAAGAAAGGTTCAAGGAAGAGATTTTGGACAACTAGTCCCATTTTGCTAATTAGGTAGCCCATGAAGAAAATGCCAAATGTGTTGTTTTAGGGCTATATCATTCTAGGGTTCCCTCCAAAACATTTTTATGTTTCCTCTTTCATTCCACAAAACTTACTCTGCAAGCTTTTCTAAACTATCAACACCATTACCCCCATTTACTTCTCTTTAACCACCCACGCCTCTTTCATTTTTCACAATTCCTTTGCATTTATCGTTTCTTTTCTCGAAACCTCCCCCGCCTCTCCTCTTGCACTTTCAACTTCCTTTAACTTCTCTTGATTAGTGTTATTTTCCTATCTAACCTAGACCACATTCTCAAATATTTGTCAACATTCTTCAATGGCAAGAGTATAACACACTTCCAAAGGTGCTGAATCTTTACAAGTAGGTACTACCCAACCTAAAACCTTCTTTAACAATGCTACTGCTGCGTAGTACAATAACAACATCTCCAAGCGACCATTTTGCTTCAAATAAGGTTTTTTGTTCAAAGATGAGCCTTATATGGGATATGATGAGTTAGTTTCCTCTATTGTTGAGAATCATAGATGGCAAATTTTTTACTTACATCTGGATGATGTTTTAGGGAAAGTCATTCGCGAGTTCTATGCTCACATCACTTCTCTTAATAATCCTTTTATATATGTTCACGGAACCTCAATCCCATTTGATGAAGACCGTATTATTGCCCAATTTGGGTTAACTGATGTTTAAGAAGAACATAGTCCATTTACCAAAACCATCACTACCAACAACTTTAATCAGGTATTAGATAATTTTTGTATTACAGGCACTCGATGGACCATCTCTAGCCAAGAATGCCATATAATCGAGAGGGCTTTAGGAAAGTTTGATACCACCTCCTCAAAAGTAGACTAATGCCATCCACCTACAGCACCACAGTGTCAAAGAAACGAATGATATTGTTGCATTCAATCATTGTGGGTGCTGAGTCACTTTCCATGAAATGCATCCTCAATTTCCTTTCCCTCGTCATTTCTCTTTGTAGAATAGCTCAAGTACCTTTAAATGCCAATAAGTACGTCACATCAAACAAGGGAGGAATTTCCAAGGCTATGTTTGCCAAATTCCAATGAGTGGACACATCAAAATAACCTCCGCACAGTAAGGAACCCACCTCATCTACCAAGCAATTACCCACAAGAAGCCTCACCATCTTATAGTTCCTTTGAAAAACAAGTGTTGCAATCATTAGAGCAACTGGAGCAGAGAATGTCCCTATTTGAGATTCAAAAATTTCAACTTGCTGAAGAGATGAAAAAGGCCTAGGAACAGTAGGCATGCTACTAGTCCTATGTGAAGGACGAAGATGTGGCTCTAAAACGGTCTTTGCAGAAGAACTTCACCAAGCCTATGCTTGACTTCCCTAATTTCCCCGAACCTTTGCTACCATTTACCAAGGTTGAGGACGAACCAGTTCAAATCCATTCTGACAAGGTTGAATCTACAAACATGAGAGCTACTCAGTTGAGGAGGAGCCTAAGAAAATAAAATCTCTGAATATTGAGAGAGAAAAAGATGAGCAAAATGAACCTACACCTGCAGCTAAAGCCACCGAGATGGGCAAAGAAATTGTTCCACCCACACCACCTGAAGCCATGACTACCCAAGATCGCGAAATTGATCGCATTATTTATGAGATCACTAAGTATGATAAAGAAGAGGAAGATGTGCCACTCCATTCAATGAAAAGGAAGTTGCGTTAAGCATAGTGCATGTAAATCCAACTACAGACAATGAAGAAATAATCACCAACATCCAAGTTAGGGGACTTCTCTTCCCCTTATATATTCATGCATTCATAATTTTTACTATGACATTTTTTGTATATATATTGTAACAGCCCGATTTTGGGTCTAGTCAGAACAGTGATTTTGGGACCACAAATCTGACATAGTAAAATTTATTTTTATTATATTTTTATGGTCTAAAGTTTTACAGAATGATTTTTAAAAATTTCGTTCGAAAATTTTGACGTTTGGGCACTAAATTTAGTTAAAAGGACTGAACTGCAAAAGGTGCAAAATGTTTGTTCTAGAACCTAGAGGTGTCTAATAGCTATGAAATTTTAAATTGGAGGTCCTTAGATGATAATTAGACCATTATGCTTTAGTATGGAAAAAATGGACATGGTTAGTGAAAACTTTCAAAGTTTAAGTAAAGGCATTTTGGTAATCTAGCAAATAAAGCCAAATTAACTAAATAAAAGTCTTCATCTTCATCAATTTAGTTCTCCATGGCTGAAATTCACAAAAGGAGTCTATATCTAGGGTTTGTTCATCTTCCAAGCTTGATTGTAAGTACGTTCTAGCCTGTTTTTAATGAATTTTATGTTTTTGAGATCCTTGCAACCTAATCTAGCTATTTCAAGGACTGATTTGAAAGAAAATCAAACTCTAAAATTTTAATCATGTTGGATATTTGTGTATTGTGATGTCTAAAGTTAGATTATGTATGTTTGAGTATAAAATACCAATAAGGACCTATTTGTAAAAGTTGTAAAATATGTAGTAAAAGTGTCATTTAATGAAAAATGTGGGCTTTTATAAGTGTGTAAATGGTTTAGCTAGGCTTGGGTTTTAATGAAATTGACCATATTTCATTTTATGAGCCTAGGGACTAAAGTGTAAAATGTTGAAAAGTTAGGATTTTTTCCATAATCTGAATTTTGGGCTAAATTGAATAATGTGAGTATTAAATGAGTTAAATTTGTTATTATAGATCAAGAAAAATGAGGTTCGTACCTAGATTAGGGGGAAAACAAAGTGTTTAACGATTAGGTCCAATTCTACTATTTTTGTACAGAGGTAAGTTCATATGTAAATAATGCATTGTTATATTTATGTTTTAAATGCTTTGATATTGTATAAATTATGATTGACTCTTTGGATGTATTCGAAAAAGTTTCGACAAACGAGAAATCCCGGTTGAACCTTAGGAATAGAATAGGATACAAGTGACATATCACTAGGGACCCATGTGTATATGCAATTAAGTGATTCGGGTGCTGGTCTTGTACATCTTACCAATGGCTGGGTAGTCCGACATGTGTTGCGGATACCTAATAGCTTGTGTGAGCAGCACTGTGTAGCTACGTCCTAACTAACAACTTGTGTGAGCAGGCCCGTTAATAGCTCAAAAGTGAGCCTATATGTGTTATGAGATATGAGGTAGCTTTAGGTACATATATGGAACTTATATGCAAGATTTTTGAGTATCCATTAATATTCCGAGTGTTCAATGGGAATGTCAAAGTTGTGAAAGGATATGGTTATAATGCGAGTTGGTACAAGTATGAACGTAAAACTTATAAGTAATGAGCTTGATATGTTATGAACTCTTGGTTAGGTGGTGATTGAGTGAGTTATGATCATAAGATTATTATAATATTCATGCTAATTTTTATTATGTAAATTGTATGTTAAATGTGTGGTTATAATGCATATTACTTGCATAGGAACTTACTAAGCTATATACTTAGTCCCTTTCCTTTCCTTGTCTTATAGTGAGCTAGCTCAGGGTTCGGAGATCGTCGGAGATCCATACACACTATCAACGATTATTTTGGTATCAATGAATTCAACATTTTGAGTTATGGCATGTATAGGGGACTTGTTCATTTTGTTATGTGTCATAATTGATTTGGCCAAATGTATTGGCTTATGTGGTTAGAAATTCATTTTGTATAAGGCCATTTGAAATTGGCTAATATTGGTATAAGTATATTCATATGATGATGCCTTTCATGAATGAGGAAACTTGCATGATTTGAGTTGATAAGTTATGTGATGTTTATGTATGTTAGATGTTAGCATGTGAATGATGTGTTGATGTCTTGGTTGTGGATGATTTGGTTGTATGTATAAGCTTGAATTGGTGCTATGTTATGTTTTGTAGCTGTGTGCATTAAAGGGGTGGCAAATGGATTGGTAAATAGCCTTCTTTTTGTCCACATGGGTAGACACACGAGCGTGTGTCTAGACCATGTGTGACACATAGTTTGCCCCACGGGTATGTAGTTCAGTCGTGTGTCCCCTGCACCTTAATTGTTGCAAAACATAATGTCCAGAATTGAGCATACGGACAGAGACACGGGCGTGTGTCTCAGCCGTGTGTGCTACATGGCCTTGAACACGGGCATGTGCCCCTGCCGTGTGAAGTCTACACCTAATTTATGAAAATATTATGAAAATTAAATTGACCACACGGCCTAGCACACACTGTGTGGCACAAGTCAGAGAGAACCCTAAATCGAACACGGTCTGAAGCACGGGCATGTTCCAGGGTCACACGGGAATGTCCCTTGGACCACACGAGCGCGTGAGATCAGCAGTTAGCAAAATTTTTCTAAGTTTTGTAAAAATTTCTTGAGTTCTCTGTTTAGTCTTGAACCACTTCCGATGCATGTTCTGGGCCTCGTAGGCTCGTATTAGGGACTTTATGATTAATTGAAAATGGTTTTAATTTGGACACAAATTTATGACTCGGATTTGTATGATAGCTTGTGATGTAAGTCCGGTAATGCCTCGTACCCTATTCCGGCATTGAATACGGGTAAGGGGTGTGACATATATATTCCTGCATTCATGTTACATAGATGTTCATGCATTGAGGACAATGCATCCCTTAGGTTTGGGGGTGTATCGAGCATTTAAGTTGCATCATGTATTTAGTAAGCATGCTCATTTTAGTATAGGCATGCTCACAATTTTTACTTGTGATGTTCGATGTATCACCCCAAACCCGGACAATACACCATGACCGAATCTGGTATGTTACGGGGAAAACGCATTTGAGAGGTTAGGTTTCCGGATAATGGTTTGATGAAAACTCTTTGCCGTATTTGTACTTTGTAAAAATCTTGGGTATGATTGTTTTAAAACCGATAGTGCATTTTACTAACCCGGAAGTTTTGAAAACTTAGTTGAATTTAATAGTAAAACCAATTTATATCATTTGGAAATTGAGTTATTCCTTTTAGTTGCTTAAAAACATTTTGAACTTAGTTTAAGTTTGGAAAACATTTGAGTCGCATTCATTTTAAATTACAACGTGATACCCGATGGTAAAGTTTAAAACATATCGCTTTGTAGTTTTGAAAACCTTATCTTTCAAGTTTTATCCAATATTAACCCAATAATTTGTTAAGGCATATTTGAAATCAAATTTAAACATATAAATAACCAAAGTGTAATTTAAAAAGGCCTTTTACAATCCCAACAAAATCAAATGAAATTAAATAAGGTAAGGTACCAAGTTTGTAAATCAGTGCAAGTCCGAATTTATTTTTGGCATGGTCACCTCGAGTCCACCCGGCTCCATGTTCGCGATCTAAGTGTCACTGAAATGATAAGGAGAAGGTGAGTCACAAGACTCGATGCATAAATCCCCTCCGATGAATGCAACATACTAACACACATCATAACAAAGCAATACAATTAATGCACCCAATCCTAACCATCCATAACACCTTTTCTACCCCGTGTGGTACCAAACCACTGGTGGTGCCAAACCACTGGTGACCCAAAGTCACGATATCCATCAATGTGGTGCCAAACCACTGGTGACCCGAAGTCACGAATAATCCATCTGTGGGGCCAACCCACGTGTGATACCAAATCACTGGCGACGATCACGTATCTCAATAGTGGGGCCAACCCACGGTGGTACTAAGCCATAGGGACGAGTCGCTATGAGGTGCCAAACCTCTGGTGTCCCAAAGACACAAATGTGATACCAAATCACTGGTGACCGAAGTCACGAATAGTCAAGTTGTGGGGCCAACCCACGTGTGATACCAAATCACTGGCGACAATCCCGTAATATCAACTGTGGGGCCAACCCACTGTGGTACTAAGCCACTGGGACAAGTCGCTATGAGGTGTCAAACCTCTGGTGACCCAAAGTCACAATAAATCGATCTATGGTACCAAACCACTGGAGGTGCCAAACCTCTGGTGTCCCAAAGACACGGATATCATATTCCCCCTCCTCTCATATCACCCATAGACATGTCATACCGACTCATGTAAAGTATGCCAAACATGCAAATCATGCTAACATGTTAATATTGAATCTAACAACACATACATCATAGATCATGATATCATATAACAATAACGAAACTCGTAATGAAACGGACTTACCGAATCAATGCGCATACCCCATAGGGTATCATATCAATCAACCATCTTTTTTTGGCTTTATTAAACAATCGGGTTATTAAGCATATTACTAAGTAAAGAGTGTGCTAGTTTACACACCTGTTAAAACGCAAGCCTTAATCCCAAAGAACCGATCTAAGATCCTCGATTACCTTGCTCCTATAATTGGCCAAACATGGACATCAGGACCAAGGCCATTCGGCCAACCCAAATAAACCCAAAGGGTTAACGTTTGAACCCTTACCTTGCAAACGATTTGGTTTCCTACCAAATCCCGAACCAACTGATGGTTCCTCTGACAATCGGCCACACCCTATTAAGAAGAACAGTTAATCCTTTGAAGGCTTTGGCTTAACTAAACTAAGAGAATAGACTAATAAAACCAACCCTTACCACCACTTACCAACCGTTCACTCACAAGTGGAGGCTTCGCTTGACTGCTTCAAAATCCCGGAGACCCTATAACAAAATGGTTCCAAAACAATCTATTAACACACTTCCAATCAAATGCTGAATCAACTCTTACCTTGCAAAAGTCGACAGAGAACAGAGAGGGGAAGAAATAGGCATTCGGCCTAGCACTAACCTTCCTCTAAAAACCCGATTGGAGAAAAAGAGAAGAGACCACCCTTGCTTGAGACTTTCGGCCAACATTAAACAAAAGAAAGAAGAGGGCCCGGCTAGAGCCTTGAAGGGTTGAAACAAAAGAAATGTGATTCAAAAGAAAAGAAGAAATCGGCAATGGGAGATTTAGAAGTGAGAGGAAGGTTTGGCTAAAGAGGCAAAGTAAGTTTCGGCACAAGATTTTTTAAGAAAGCAAGACAAAGTATGAGAGGAAGAAGATGGTTATTTTGGCTTAACACAAATGAAAAAGAAAAAAAGAGATAGGAGGGTATATGGTTCACCAAAGATAAAAAAAAAAGAGAATAAAGCAAAAAGAAATAAAAGTTTGAGAATTCAAAGAGCATTCGGCTGCCAATGAAAATGAAGGAAGAAAACAAAGCAAGTTTCGGCAAGGTATATGTTGCTTGGGGATTTTCGGTTTCCAGAAAGAAAATGAGAGGCTCACTTGCAAATTCGACTAGCTATTAACAAAAGAAAATACTTGGCTTTGACACAAGCTAACCGAAAAAAAAATCCAAAATGCTTAAGAGAATTGGCACTTCCCACCTACCTACCAAAACCGGCCACTCCCCCATGAAGACTCCAAGATTCGGCCACCTCCTAAGCTCACTCATGGCCACTAATTCAAACTGATTTGAATTAGTCAAATCCCTTAATTTCCTCCCAACCCACCATTTGAAATATTTGACTTGGTCCATGGCAGAGTTTGAACTGCACACTACTTCTCCTCCTCCATGCTGTCAAAATGGAAGCAAAATGTGAGGCTTCTTCAGCTCGAACACAGGACCTCCTCCCTTGCAAGTGGCATCACACAAGCTCTAAGTGGCGCCTCCTTGCCACTCAACTAGCTCAATTCTTGTGCTAAAATTCACCTAAAAAACCTATAACCCTTAGCTCCTTCAGCTCCATTCACTTAAAGCTTAAAAACTAAAAATTTTCCCTACCACTCAGGCTTAAACCAGGCTTACAACTAAGCCCCAAGACATCAAAACAACCACACCGTAGATCAAACACATGCAAACAATGCAATAACAAAATAGCCCCTATTCCAGGATATTACATTCGATGATGAGCTTAATTCTTCAATAAACCTAAAACATATGACAATGGGTGGATTAGGTGAATTTAATTTAGGTTAGGTTGCTTGAGACTCAAATCCTAAAACTGGAATATCCTAACCTCCATTACCATTGGACTATATCGAGTTTCTTTTAATGAATTTAGAGATTCTTGAAGCTAAACTTAGTAAAATTGCCAAAGCATTACTTAAAGAATTACCAGTAGACACTCCAATGCTTAGAATTGCCAAATAGGTCAGCAACTCTTTGTTTGCTCCATTGTGCTGTTGGCTAGAAAAATAGCTTAAGCAAGAGTGTGTAATAAAGAAAAAGGATAATTAGAGGCACTCCACTGTAGTAATAGGCTGAGTAGCTAAAGATGTAATGCCCCTAATTTTTGGGCCTAGTAGTATTGGGCCTATTGGGCCTTAGCCATGGGAGCATTTAAAATTTTTGAGAACAAAAGAACGACACTAATGCAAGTTAGACCTATTAGGTGAGTAATTTTGGAAGGTTAGGAGGCTTCCATGAAGTCTCGGGTTCAAACCTGGGCTTTCGAAAAAAATTGGTTTTAGTTGAATAAAACCTTGGGAGCAAGTATGAAGGCTTTAAGAATAAAATGTGGGGAAAAAATGACACAAAGAAGTGAGTGGTCTAGTGGCGAGGCGTCATTAAGGTTGCAAGGGAGCCTGGGTTCAAGTCTTGGCATTTGCAATTCATTTTGATTCCCTTTTAAATGAACTTAGACTTTGGCCTATAGATTTATATTTAGTTGTGCTTGTTTTGTTACACAAGGAGCTAGTTGGTAAGGTGGCTAGCGATGTGGATTAAGTTACAGGGGAGCCTAAGTTTGAAACCCCTTGCATGCGAAAGGTTGTTCTTGTGGGTTTAAGCTGTTTGGACCACGATGGGCCGAAAGGGGTCATGTGGGGCTAATGGGCCCATGGGCCCAATCGGATAAGTTGTATGATTGTGTAATAGATATTGGAATGGTCTATGTGAATCTCATATCTGTGGCTAGATTTGGGCTAAATGGGCCACATGAGCATGTGGGCCCACTTGGGCCAAGAATGGGTCTTAGGCCCATCCGCATCATTATCTCTGTTTAGAATACATTGGTTTACAAAATTACTGAAATACCCTTGGTTTACAAAATTATTGAAATACCCTCAGTTTGCAAAATTATCGAAGTACCCTAGTTTGTATAATTACCGAAATACCCTCGATATGCAAAATTATCAAAATTCCCTCGATTTGTGAAATTACCAAAATACCTTTGGTTTGCAAATTTATGGAAATACCCCCAATTTGCAAAATTATCGAAATACCCTTGGTTTGCAAAATTATCGAAATACCCTCAGTTTGTGAAATTACTGAAATACCCCCAATTTGTAAATTTACAAAAATACCCCCAGTTTGTAAAATTACCGAAATACCCCTAATTTGTAAAATTATCAAAATACCCCCAGTTTTTAAAATTATCGAAATACCCTTAGTTTGTTAAATTACTAAAATACCCTTGATTTGCAAAATTACCAAAATACCCCCAGTTTGCAAAATTATCAAAATGCCCCTGTAGAGTAGAATTACCGAAATACCTCTAAACGGTAGGATTACCGAAATACCCTTATAGGGTAAATGATTATTTTGCCCTTGTGGGTAAATGACTGACTTATGCTTATGATTTGACTATGATCGTATGACTGTGTTTTAACTGGCTTAACTGTGGGCGTGTGACTGATATGCTGTTAATATGTGTTGAAATGATTGTTACTAAGCATGGTCATTTTGCATACACGTGTAATGATTGAGCATGACATACACGACATATTGCATGGGGTTAGGACATTGATATGGAACAAGTTCTGATAGGGTCGCACGGGTTGCATAATGACTGTGGATCCAATATTGATCTGATAGGGTTGCACGGGTCGCATGATGACTGTGGATCCAGTATTGATCTGATAGGGTCGCACGGGTCGCCTGACGACTGTGGATCCAGTATTGATCTGATAGGGTCGCACGGGTCGCATGACGACTGTGGATCCAGTATTGATCTGATAAGTTCGCACGGGTCGCATGACGACTGTGGACCAATAGACGGCTTAAAGCCGTGTAATCTAATTATAACTCTGTGCAAACCTAAGTATGGCTCTGTGCCATCTTGATTATGGCTTTCTGCCAATCGTATTTACACGTGGCTATGTGCCTAACATATATATATTGATGACTCTGTGTTGATCATAATTATACGTGGCTGTGTGTCGGTTCTATTACCTCACTGATGAATATGTGCCAAATTTAGATGATGGCTCTGTGCCATCCTAATTATGGTTTATAACCATTCTGTTTATAGCTCTTAGTCGTTCTGCTAACTGGTAGCGTTGCTGCGATATTTATGGCTTTTAACCATTCTGTTTATAGTACCGAGCCGTTCTATTGACTTAGTGTCGCAACCGGTGCTAAGATTGGTGTGCTGGCTGGGTGGGTCGACTTGGTCCCCACATGGCGTGTTGGTTGGTATGGGTGGTGTATTGGTTGGATCGGGTTGGGATGCATCCTCATACCATTGCATATCTACTATGAGATCTGTCACTATATTGGGCTAGGCCCACTTGTTCTGTTATTGGTTTGGCCTAGGCCCAAATGATTCTGTTATGGGCTGTGACCCGAATGATATTGTAGTGGGTTTTGGCCCACGTAAGCTCTGAACTGGATTGTACTATTACTCTTAAAAGGGCTTTGGCCCAGACTATTTTTGTTTATGTTTTGTATACTAACTGATGCTCTGATAAGGGGATTACACACTGAGTTCTTGTAACTCACCCCATTTTTAACTGTGCAGGTAATCCCCAGCGTTAGGAGGATCGGTGCTGCGAGGGACTCGGAGATGGCCACACATTCCATTAAGTTATTTATAAGTACTTTGTTTTGGTATGGTTTGCAATAAGGCCTCTTAAAGTTTTTGGATTTTAACTTGGGGTTTTTATTTACTTTGAATTATATCCTTTAGAATTAAATCGCGGTTTTCCAAAATGTTAACTGTTTTCAAAACACTGCTACGTTTTCGCAACATTTTCAGAATGGTTTTGCGACTTAATCTTTTTCGTAAATTAATTACCTTCAAAATTAGCTTCCGCAACTGAAAAGATGTTTTGGGAATAAAATTAATAATTTTTAATAATACACTAACGTAACTGGGATTTTATTTAAGCTTTTTAGCAAGAAGGGTTTTCAGTGAAAACATGGTTTTCGAAAAACACTTCAATGTGACACACCAGATTATGGCCTAAATTCTAAGCCGGGTTTGGGGTGTTACAAGGAGGTAGTTGTTTGCTCCATCCATCTTCTAAGTTTAAAGCCTTAGCTTCATGAGTAAATTCTATTCAAATCATAACATGATTGAGTACCCAGTAATTCAGTGTATGCTCCATTGTTATTGTCGAGTCAAAGAATTGTTTGACGAGCTAAGCCCTTATTACTGCTTTACAAAAATGAGTTTAGATAAAAGACAAACTAAATAAATTTGGAGATACTAGCTATAGCCAAAATGCACACATGAGTACCTAGGATTTTTGTTTTTAGGGTGAGATTCTCTGCACTACCTTTGTAAAGCAATCCTTTGAAACTAGAACAAGTTTTTAGACATAGAAAATTACTAAAACTGATGTATAAATTGTTCTTTGAGTAAACTGGCAGTACAAGGTGGTTATGTGCAATGGCAATTTTTGCATTCATACATTCATGCATATTTTCTTGACGGCAAGCAATGATTTAGGTTTGGGGGTGTGATAACTCTCGAAAAGAGGTATAATTCATACTTTTAGACTTAGCTAACTGCTTGTACTTAAGTAAAATTAGTTTCATTTTAGGTAATTGCATAATTATTTTTAGTTAATCGAGCATTGCATGTAAAGGCTTGGGATGCTAATTAATTTAGTGCATCTATACTTTTAATTGTTGGTGGAAAAGCTTTGTGGTGGTTGAATAACAGGTTTGAGGAAGAAAGATCATAAAGGATGGAGATTTGCTGAGGCATTATGAGAGATTGCCATGGCAATGCTGAGGAAGAAAATGACAAATACCTAGTCATCAATTAGAGCATTCAGTAGTTCCCCCTAACATATACGTGTAATAGAAAGTATCCACCTCAAAATTAGGGAAAAAGAAATCATTGGCTGACGGATTTTACCCTAGAGAATGACCCAAGTATAAAATAAAAGAGGGGATTGAAGGATGAAAATAGAGATCTTCTATTAATGAGAGCTGAAGGTACGACTGATTGCAAATATGGAGCTTCAAAAGAGGTCTTTTTGTGACAATGAGGGTAATTTGAGCTACTGGGAGCTTAGGTGAAGACGCACACCAGATGCCAAGTTAGGGGAATTTGTGTTCTAAACCCAGATTTCTTTCTTTGCACTTTGTTCTAAATATGTTGATTTAAACTGTTATTTTGGATGTTGATGATACTAAAATACTTGAATTTGCGTAAACCAGTCATGAACTAACTTAGCACAAATGGTGATTACTTTTAATGATGTTTTAACTCTGATGAATGTTTATGGATGAATATGATTCAGTTTACTACTTTACCCAATGTTTATTTCTATTTATATGCTTATTAAGGTATTGATAAATGCTTGATAAGTTTGAAAGTAGCTTAATATCAACAGAGTTAGGTTGCTTGGACCAAAATTGGGTAATATAAGAGAACATTGAGTGAAATGCTCGTGTAAACTCTAGAAATAGAGCTTTACCTTATACGATTTACAGGATTGTGCTTCATTATGGTTGTTAATTCTTAGCCTATAGATGTATAGTTTCTTAGAAATGAGCAACTTTAGGTCTTGTTTTTTATAGAGGTAGACCACGTTAGTACCCAATTGAGCAGTAGTTTATCATATTTTTGCCATGGCATTATTCCTGGGTTATAACTAATCCATTAGTAATCCCAACCTTTACAATCAATATTCCAAACTCGCTAGAATCCTTAGTGTTTTTATTCAATTTTTTGCAATTGCAATCTATGTTAGTACATTTTATTACTTTGATTTTTAGTGTATTAATTGCATTGTTATTTCTCAAAATATCATTTGATTCATTTATCTTTTCTACTCAATTGTGATAATTTAGACAAAGAATACTAATCCAATCCTCGTAGGAACCATACTCACTCATCACTTTATTACTTGATTCAATGTGTATACTTGCACAATTCACACATCATATTAACACGCGACAGCCTTTTCCTTAGGCCCTCGATACTATGGCATATTATGAGAAACCCCTTGATCGGTGTCTAGAACATAACTATGTACTCCGCTAGAATCTACTCGATTGGTTTCAGTTGACATCTTTGATCTATAAGAAACAAGTCAAACTGATTAGGAGTTGTCACATTATCACAAGTTATAAAGTGGCATGTATTTCTAGATTCAATAGATGTTATGTTCAGTCCTATATTCGACTAAGCTATAGCTCTGATACCATAAAATCTAACACCCTATACCCAGTCCGGTCACCCGGTCTAAGCTATAAGGTATTACAATTGTACAACGCTAACATTGCTCACTAACTAGACATAAATATCTAAATATCATTTCATAATTACAATCATTTCCATACTAATCAATCATATTCAGACTTAAATTAAGCATACGAAGTATTTAAAACAAATCAAAAACAATTCTAGACTAAACTAAAACTTTTACAACAATTTAGGCAAAAAGTGAAAACAAGGGTCACACGGCCATGTGATCAGGTCGTTTGACAGAACTTGGCCTGTGTAGTTTCCTATTTTCAATTGCAACTTGATCAATTTCACCACTTACCATTTATCAAGAAAATAAACTAAACCATAACATACATAAATATGTAATAAATCACAAAAACAAAAATTAATTAGTTCAACAAATTTACGAACTTAACAAAACACAATAGTTACCGACACTTAGACGACGACTACTCGATCACTATTCCTTTCTCATGATTATCAATCGACTAATCTGTAACACCCTGAATTTGGGCCTAGTAGAATTGGACCCATTGGGCCTTGGGCATGGGAGCGATTAAAATTTTTTAGAACAAGAGAATGGCACTAATGCAAGTTAGATCTATTAGGTGAGTGATTTTGGAAGGCTAGGGGGCTTCCATGAAGTCCCGGGATCAAACCTAGGCTTTAGGAAAAATTTTGGTTTTAGGTGAATAAAACCCTGGGAGTTAGTAAGTAGGCTTTAAGAATAAAATGTGGAGAAAATTTATACAAAAGGAGTTGTGGTCTAGTGGCAAATGACGCCACATGGGAGACAAGGAGGTGACGCCATAGAGGAAGCAAGGGGTCCAAGGTTCAAGTCTTGGCGCTTACAATTCATTTTGTTTTCTTTTTAAATGAATTTAAACTTTGGCCCATAGGTTTATATTTAGTTGCGCATGTTTTAAGTCACAAAAGGAGCTTATGTTGTGGTGGCATGTAGCGTCTGGAGCGTAGGAGAGGGAAAGGGTTCGAATCCCATTGCAAGTAAAAAAGGGATATTTATTTTGCAAAGTTGGGGTGACAGGTGGTTGTGATGGAATTAAACTCTGCTGAAAGAGGGATCCCACAATAAGAAGCTAGCATGAGGGAAGGTAAGAAGCTGGCTTTAAATAGAGCAATCTATGAGGAGAGTAAGCATACCTTGGTTTGCGTTTGGGCATAGGAGTGTTCGGAGCGCGGATTAGCTTTAAGTTCCTATTAGGTGTGTATTTCGCACTACTCTAGCTGTAGAGCAGCAAATGCCAAAATGCCAGTCACACGGCGATAGTAGCCACACAAGCCTGTGAGCGCACGTGTGGGAGCTTCAACGCGATAGTTGAGGCCATCATGAGTGTTCTTGTGGGTTTAGGCTGTTTGGGCCAAGTGGGCCCATATGAATAAATTGTATGATTGTGTAGTAGATATTGGACTGGTCTATGTGAATCTCATATCTGTAGTTAGATTTGGGCTAAATCGGCCACAATAGCGTGTGGGTCTATTTGGGCCGAGAATGGGCCCTAGGCCCATTCGCATCATTATCTCTGTTTAGAATACTTTGGTTTAACTGATTTGACTGTGGTCGTGTGACTGTCATGTTTTAATGTGTGTGTAAATGATTATTACTGAGCATGGCCATTTTGCATACACGTGTAATGATTGAGCATGACATACATAACATATTACATTGGGTTGGGTTTGCTGATTGGAGGAAGTACCATTTTAGTGGTATCGCCACATACCGTTCTAGTGGCATCACCACATACCGTTATAATGGCATCGTCACGTAATTTGGTTATGGCTCTATGCCAACCTAAACATGGCTCTGTGCCATCTTAATTATAGCTTTGTGCCAATCGTATTTATCGGTGGCTATGTGCCTAACATATATATTGATGGCTCTATGTCGATCATATTTACCCAAGGTCTGTGCCAAATATATTACCGTCACTGATGGCTATGTGCCAAACATAATATAGTTACTAATGGCTTTGTGCCAATTATAATACCGCTATTGCAGGCTTAGAGTCGTATATATATATTAGCAGCTTTGCTGAGTTGTTATTAGTAGCTTGGCTGTATTATTGGAGAGTTTTGGCTGGGTGGGTCGACATGGTCCCCACATGGTGTGTTGGTTGGTACGGGTGGAGAGTTAGTTGGCTGGATAGGATCGGGGTGGGTACATATCCATTGCATTGTTATGACTTGGGGCTTAGGCCCAAATTGTTACTGAATAGGGCTTAGGCCCAGATTATTATCGAATAGGGCTTAGGCCCAGACTAATACCGTATGGGCTTAGGCCCAGTCTGTGACCGTATCAGGGGATTACACACTGAGTTCTCGTAACTCACCCCTTTCTTTTAATCTTGCAGGTAATCCCCAGCCTTAGAGGATTTGAAGCTGTGGAGGACTCGAAGGTGGCCACACGTCGGATATGGTTTAAAGACTAAACTTAGCGATTTTAGTTTAATTTAGTTATTTTAAATTATTGGGTTAATAATTTTTGTAATAAGGCCATTGAGTTTTTCTTTTAAAATTTTATTTGGTATTTCTTTAAATTACAAACTACTGGTCTGTTAAACATGGGTTTTTAAAACTATAACCACTGTTTTCAAAATATCACGTATTCACAAATGTTTGAATCAAACTGTAATATCCTAGATTATGGCTTATGCATTTTTGTTGAATAATATGAAATAGCATTCTTTGTGTGTTAAGAATGTGTTGTATGAATTTTTGGAACTTTAGAAAATAAGAGAGTGCCTTAGGAAATATTAGATTTTTAAATCTAAAAAGGGGAAGCTAGGCTGAGGAGGCCTTAAGGAAAACTGTAGGAGATTTTGGACGTGAAATTGGGCTTGGTAGAGTGGCTTGGAGGCACCACTTAGGGCCTTGGTATGTAACGCCTCAGGAAAGGGAGAAGGGAGGAGGTTCGAATCATGTTGGCAGCATAAAGTGTGACTTTATTTTTGCATGTTGGCGTCAAGAGAGAGGGGGAGTGTTGGACAGCAATTGGACTCTCAAATGGATGAGGATTAAGCTTGTTTTTCCTTTTAAATTTCGGCTAAGTGGTGGATAAATGGGTGATCTATTTTAGATTATTTTTAAGGGATAAAAGAGAAAAAAAATAAGAGTAAGAAAAGGGATAGGATTTGAGAAGAGGTAGTGGCCGAATGTGGGGCTCTTGGTGGTGGTTGATTTCGGTCATATAGAGGAGTTAAGTGCCGAATTTTAGTGTTCATCTTTTGCCGAAATTGGGAGAGAAGAGAATTCTTTCTTTTCTCATCTATTTTGCTAAAATCGAAACTCCATCATCACTCACCATTGCCGAATTTCTTCTCACTTCCTCTCCCATTCTCCTTTGTTTTCTTATCACCTCAACTCCATACTTACCCTTTTGAAAGCCGGAAATAGAATCCTTTAGTCTTGCCGAATCTCCCTTAGTCCTATACTTTTCTCTTCTTATCTTGTTGAAACCGATTTCTCAATAAGCCTCAAAAGTCGAAACCTTCTGTGGTGTTAGGCGTAGGTGCTGCTAACTATAGCAGTAAAGGTAAGATCAACCGCTATTTGATTTTCAATCCCTCTTTTAGCCGAAATATAGGGATCTAACCCTTTAGAATTCCTTGGCCGAAGTCTTGAAGGGTCATCTTGGATTTCGGTAGTGTCGACTACAAGGAGGGAGATCATTCGGAATCTCAAGATCTATGCCAAGTGACTATTTTCGGGATTTCAATATCCTAGGTAGGTGAATATAAGATTCGGCCATAGGCCATTCTATTGTGTTTTAAATGTTAGAAATCAATCTAACATGTGTTTATGGGGATTTTGATAGATACTAAGACAAGGGATACTTTCGGGATTCGATTCTTTCGAGGTAAGCTAAGGTAGTATTCGGCCATAGGCCACTTTTTTGTGACTTAAAGTTAGAATTAAATCTAACCAATGCCTATAGGTATTTCGACATCTCCTCAAGACAAGTGACAAGTTTTCGGGATTTCAAATCACAAGGTAAGCACATAGGTACATTCGGCCAAGGTCTATTAGTGATTTAAGATCTAATTCTTATTTACTTAAAAGCCAAAAACTAACCAAGTCGAATGATCTAGCATTGGCCGATTGAAGGAAGGAATAACACAAAGTTTTTCGGATTTGATTAGTAGTGAAATCGGAACCAAGGTAAGAATTTGATTACAGTAATCCTATTAGGATTTGGTTTTATAGCCGAATGGCTTTTACTAATAAGATTGGGGTTGGTAGATATAGGCGAGAAAGATCTAAAGCGAGATTGGATTTTCGGATTTGGAGTGAATTTGCTAAGTAAATCGGATGTGCACTCCACACTATCTCTTAATAGATGTAAGGCAATATTTAATATATATGTTATAATAATGTGAATATGGCTAAGTTACCATACGATGGTACAAAGTACTCAGGTATGTTTTTCCTACTCCTACTAGGAATATAATACGATCTATTATGGCACATAAGTGCAACTATAAGAATGTGAATAAAGCATAAGGCATAATTTTTGCATGTTTTGCATCACATGGGGCATATGGGTGATTTGTAAAGGGGAAGTAAATTGGTGGTTTTATACCCTAATATGTGAATGTGGTGACTTATGTCACAATATCCGAATGTGGTGACTTATCTCACAATATATGAATGTGGTGACTTATGTCACGAATATATATATGGTGGCTATGCCATGAAATTATAAGGGCGATGAGCACGTCGACTGCAGCGACTGCCTTCGATGGTGTGTAGCGGATGGAGGGTTGACTTAGTAGTCCCCACGGTGTGATGGTTGGTATGGGTGATGTGTAGCGGATGGTTATATAGGCTTGGGTTCGGGAATTGCATCATTCTATATAAATGCTATGTGAATATGTATGATGTGACATGCCTGAATCTGTTTGAGACTTAGTGTTGATTGTACATATTGAGTCTGTTTTACTCACCCCTTGTTGGACTATTTTTCAGGTGACATGCAGTAATGGACCGGGTCGGCAAGAGCTCAGTGGAGGCCATGCAAAGCTCAAAGATTGTCTTATTTTTATTTATATTTAAGTTTTAAATTACTACGGGTTTTTATTTGATGTAATAAGGCCAAAGTGTTAAATTGTTTATGCATGCTTTCAAATTACTTAGTATGATACGATTATTATCCAATTAAAGTTAAAAGTAAATTTCTCTTAAATATTAGAGTTGAATGTATTAACATCTAAACAACACGGTTTTTAGAAAGTTTTGTTTTTTTTTTAAATTTAAGCCCAACCCAAATCAACTGTTTTCAAAAATCACATAAGTTTTTGGCAAAGCCCAAATAGAATTTGAAAGGTTTTTCTTTAGAAGCATACCAGATCCGGTCAGGGCTTGTGGGCGAGTTTGGGGTGTTTCAGCTTGATATCAGAGCCCAGTTTTAAACTCTCGGCCTTAGGTTTAAGGCCCAAAACATTTTCAAAATTAAGCCCAAAAGAATTTTGTGAAAAATTTTAAGAAATAAGCAGGTTTTCTGGCATGGCACCTGAGTCTCCGGCCTGAAGTCCACCAGGTAAGTACCCCTAACTTTTCTGTGAATTGTATGTGGGAATTGATAGGGACGTAGATTAGTATATTAAGTCATTAAACCCTAGGACTAGGTTACCCCAACAATTACATAAAATTTTAAGTGCCTAATTAAACAAACTTGTGGTTATGTCGCCGAGTTAGGGTGTGGCAACCATTTTGCGCATGTCTAGGATTGGTTTCGGTGGGAGCTTGGTACTTAAGCAGTCCACGTGACTCACCTCCTCTCCAATCGAATCTTACCTGGTGCGTAGCTTCGGTTCACCCTAACCAGGAGGACTTATTCACGGGCTAAACTCAATAATTAAAACCCGAAAGGGACTAGCCACATTTTTATGGAAACCCTAGTTTTAAAAGTCAACAAACTGCCCTTTTGAATTGTGAAAATTATTATTTTGAAAAAAAAACTTTCTAAAAATTTTTAATTTACAAATTACCTAAATACCCCTAATGGTAAAAATTACTAAAATGCCATTGGTTCTAAAATTTCCATATTACCCTTGATTTCAATAAAATTTCCCTACTTTGCAAGAATATCCAAAACCTTTACAAAATATCAAGACACCCTGATTTGGAAAATTTACAAACTTACCCCTGATTTGCAAAATGACCAAATTACCCCTAACATGTACAAATGACCAAAATACCCTCAGTAAGGAAAATCAACGAAGTACCCTCAAATTAAAAACCCTTAAAAACACCCTTGTTTTGAAAAGTAACCAGGAACCATATTTTGCGAAAAATTTCCGAAAAGACCCTAGCTTAAAAAATTACAAAAATACCCCTAGTGTATAAAATTATCATTTCACCTTTGAAATTTTTTTTCCTAAGTATTTTAATTTTGCAAAACATCAACAATCTCTATTTTGCAACATATTCAAATACCCTAATTTGAAAATTACCAAAATACCCCTGTGGGAAAAAATTACGAAAATACCCCTAGGTAGTGGAAAACAACAAACAACGACAATTACAACATTTCTCTGTAATGGACGCAAGTTCATGTGTGTGACTAAATGGATGATGTGAGACTGTATGTGTATGAATTGAAAGAACTACCTTTCTAGAACTATTTAACATAAAACTATTTGTGTTAAATCAGTGGAACAAAACCAATACATAAAATTCTTTAATCAGATAAACGCTAAGTGAAAGTATGAATTCAAGGGGACATGGTCGTAAGCGCGCGCGTGGCATGGAAGAGGCCGAATGATCGTATCGAACCCGTTAGATCGGGTCAAGGTTCTAGAATGAAATGCCACCACCACCACCAACCGTGATGTGGAATATCGGGATCAAGCGGGGATGACGCAGATGTCACAGAGCGATCTTCGCGGGTTTTGGAAAGGGTGGCTGGAGCAAGTGGAGGCATGGGAGCTCAAAAGTCGATACCTGAATGACTTCGAGCCAACGGAGCTGAGGTGTTCCGTGGAATATCAGGTGTGGCACCTAGTACCGCTGAGTATTGGTTGGAAGCGGCTGAGCGGATTATGGATGAGCTCGACTTAACTGACGAGGAGAAGTTGAAAGGGTTGGTGTCGCTTCTCCGCGATGAGTCATATCAATGGTGGCTCACGGTTCGGGATGGTGTTACAGTTGAGAAACTCACTTGGGACTATGCTAAGGTGGTATACCAGAAGAAATATGTTTGTACCCATTACATTGATGCACAGAGGAAGGCATTTCTGGGGCTGGTTCAAGGAACAAGTCCGTAGCGAGTACTGTTGAATTCCTAAAATTGAGCCGTTATGCTCGAGGGATAGTGGCTACTGAGCGTGAACGGTGTGTCCGGTTTGAAAACAGACTAAGGGATGACCTGAGGTTATTGATAGCCCCGCAACAGGAGCAGGAGTTTGCTGTGTTGGTGGAAAAGGCTAAGGTAGCCGAGGGTATCAAAGATTTCGTAAGGCAGAACTCCGATCGGAATAGGCAGAAGAGAGGCTTTGGATCATCAAGGCCGACTAGGAATGAGCAAAAGAGGCCTAGAGTAGAGGGGCCGCGAGGTCAGCAGGCTACTATTGGAGGGTAATATCGTACCTGTGATCAATGTGGGAAAAAGCACTTAGGCGAATGCTGGAAGAAGACAGGGGGATGTTTCAAGTGTGGGTCAGAGGACCATATGATTAAGGACTATCCGATGAGACCAGATGGGAATCGACCCGTAGCTCAGAATGTTAATCGGCCGGTAGAGGTGGACAGCAGCCTCAGCGGGGTCGTGGTCCGAATAATAGAGGAAATGGTGCTGGTAGAAGACGTGGAACACCGGGCCAAGGTGTTGCTACCACTGAGGCAAGGCAGTCGAGTTTGGTTTATGCGGTTCACCGTAGGGAGGACGGAGACGCACTGGACATCATAACCGGTACGTTCCTTATTTATGGCAAGCCTTATTTTGCTTTGATCGATGTGGGCTCGACCCATTCTTATGTTGCATGTAGTGTAGTTGAAACACTAGGCATAGCCTCTGAACTTTCTAATAGGGAGATGACTGTAGTAAGCCCACTAGGTAAAACAGTAGTGGTAAGCAAGATATTTGAATGTGCCTTTGGAGCTTCAGGGAGTAGTATTCCCTGCTAACTTAATGGAATTACCCTTCGAGGAATTCGATCTGATACTTGGCATGGATTGGCTAGTGGAGCATCGGGCTGTATTGGATTGTGCAGCTAAATGAATGGAGTTAAGGACCCCAGAGGATGAGGTGATGGTTATGATAGGCGAAAGGAGGAACTATTTGTCTAACGTAGTTTCGGCATTGAAGGCAGATAAGATGGTTCAGAAGGGGTGTAAGGCATTTTTGGCCTTAATTTGTGCTTTGGATACAAACGGAGGGGGAGTTAATGGAGTTAGAACTGTAAGGGAGTTTGTGGATGTCTTTCCGGAGGAATTACCCAAAATACCCCCGGACAGGGAGGTGGAGTTTGGAATTGACTTACTGTCGGGTACAACTCCTGTGTCCATTGCCCCATACAGAATGGCACCAAAAGAGTTGGTTGAGCTTAAGGCTCAGATTCAGGAATTGCTTGACCATGGTTTCATCCGACTCAGTGTGTCTCCATAGGGAGCACCGGTCTTATTTGTGAAGAAGAAGGACGAAACTATGCGCATGTGCATAGATTATCGTCAGTTGAATAAGCTGACTATCAAGAACAAGTATCCTTTGCCAAGGATTGACGACTTGTTCGATCAGCTTAAGGGGGCCGCGGTTTTCTCAAAGATAGATCTGAGGTCCGGATATCATCAGCTTAAGGTGAAAGAAGTGGATATCCATAAGACGGCTTTCTGAACAAGGTACGGGCATTATGAGTTCTTGGTAATGCCATTTGGTTTGACTAATGGCCCAGCCGTATTTATGGACATGATGAACCGGGTTTTCCAACCCTATCTGGACCAGTTCGTTGTTGTGTTCATAGATGACATATTGGTGTCTTCAAAGTCAGAGAAAGAGCATGATGAGCACCTCCGAATTGTGTTACAAGTGTTGAGGGAGAAGAAGCTCTACGCCAAATTCAGCAAGTGTGAATTTTGGCTTAAGGAGGTGACGTTTCTAGGACATGTCGATCTCACTGCTTTGAAGGGATAAGGGTGGATCCTCGGAAGATTGAGGCGCTTTTGGATTGAAACCCCTAGGTGCATGGCGGAAGTTCGAGTTTCTTAGGATTGGCAGGCTATTATAGAAGGTTTGTAGAAGGGTTCTCGTCGATAGCCGCGCCTTTAACAAAGTTATTAAGGAAGGAAGTGCCTTTTATATGGACCAATAAGCAACAGGAGAGCTTCGAGAAGCTTAAGAAGGTTTTGATCGAAGCTCCAGTTTTGATTCAGCCAGAGGCAGGGAAGGATTTTGTAGTATACTATGATGCTTCCCATACAGGATTAAGAGGTGTCCTTATGCAAGATGGGAAAGTAGTAGCTTATGCATCTCGACAACTAAGGCCACACGAGGTTAACTACTCGACGCACGACTTAGAGTTGGCGGTAGTGGTCTTTGCCCTTAAGGTGTGGAGGCACTATCTATATGGAGAGAAGTCGGTGATCTACACAGACCACAAGAGTCTTAAGTACTTGTTGACTCAGAAGGAGTTGAACTTAAGATAGCGAAGGTGGGTGGAACTATTGAAGGACTACGATTGTTCCATAGAATATCACCCGAGCAAGGTGAATGTAGTGGCGAATGCCCTAAGTCGGAAGGTTGTGTCGGATCTGAGGGTGATGTTCGCACATCTAAGCTTGTATGATGATGGAAGTCTGTTGGCAGAGCTGCAAGTTAAGCCAACGTGGTTGAATGAAGTGAAAGAGAGACAGTTGGTTGATGAGGATCTAAGTGTTAAGTTGCGGCAAGTGCAGAATAGAGAGTTAGAGGGTTATGGTGTTAATGACGAGGATTATTATGCTTCAAGGGTAAGATTTGTATGCCGAAGGACGAGGAGCTTAGGCAAAGAATTCTTCGGGAATCGCATAGTAGCCCTTATGCTATGCATCCCGGAGGTAGTAAAATGTACAGAGATTTAAGGGAATAGTTTTGGTGGCCTGGTCTGAAGAGGGAAGGTACAAAATTTGTCGGCAAATGCTTAACGTGTCAGCAAGTTAAGGCTGAACACCAAGTTTCGTCAAGGTTGCTTCAGCCAATACAAATTCCGCAGTGGAAGTGGGAGAGAATTACCATGGACTTCGTTAGTGGGCTTCCCCTTACGCCTACTAAGAAGGACTCAGTATGGGTGATAGTGGATCGGCTGACAAAGTCCGCGCATTTTATTCCAGTGCGGGTTGACTACTCCCTACAAAAGTTAGCGAGGTTGTATGTAGTGGAGATTGTGAGGTTGTATGGAGTGTCGATGTCAATTATCTCGGATAGGGATCCGAGGTTCACGTCTCGGTTTTGGAAAGCTCTACATCAGGGCTTGTGGGCCGGGTTTGGGGTGTTTCACAAACTTCTGCAACAAACAAGGTTTTGAAAGTAATAATGTTTTTTGCAAGAGAATGACTTTTAATAAACTAAGTTTTGAAGATAAGCAAACAAAATATGAGGTTTTACAAGGCAGAAAGTTTTAAATTCTTTAAGAAGGGTTTCTAATGAAAGCATGGTTTTCGAAAAACTCTTCAGTGTGACACGCCAGATTTGGACCTAATTTCTAGGCTAGGTTTGGGGTGTTACATAATCTGTTTCTTGGTTGTGTAAAAGAAACAATCTTTGATCGAAGATTTGGTTTCTCAACAATGGTTTTCGATTGAAGAAAGGCTAAAGAAGGTGAGAATAAAATCGCCACCTTTTTCTTATTTTTTATTTTATTAACTTTTAACTTTATTAAATGATAATGAAACATATAATTTTTATACTTAAACCATTTATTAACTGGCCAACTTAAGTGCATATGGCATATTTTCCAATTAAACCCATCCAACAATTAATTTAAACCCATTTAGCCCTTATAGACCAATAGCGATTAACTTTTATAATTTTTACAATTTAGTCCTTTTTTCCCTAATTAATTATCCAAACGTCAAAATTTCTAGAACAAATTTCAATACACCTATACAATCACTCCGTAAATATTTAATAAAAATATTTACGAGCTCGATTTATAGCAACGAGGTTCTGATACCTTATTTTTCAAAACCACTTACTTTAGGGACAAATTACTTATATGTAACTATTCATTGAATTAGCAAACTTTATCATATTAAAAATTCAATATAAAATTATATTTGACTCTTAGATATTAAATAATAATATCTACGGACTCACTCATTGGATTTGTGGTTCTGAAACCACTATTTTCAACATCATTGAAAACGGGTTATTATAGTTGTTGTGCTAGTTACATTCTAACGAGGTAGTTGGAAAGGAACAAAGGGACGAACCAAGAAATATAAAAATATTGGATTTCTATTTACAGCTATAAACCATTTATAAAATTATCTTTGAAAGTGTGTGACACGTGGTAGGTTCTAATAAGAGCTCGGGTTCTATATATAAGAATTTAAGTCTAAAATGAGGGAATTTTATTGTTCCTTTTCAGAAATATTTCTTTCCAGATCTAAAAGAACTCAAACTATTGCTTTCTCACTCTTGAGCTAAAGATGAAGATTTGGATCTTTACCAGTGATTACACTACGGCAAGGTAAGATTTAAGACTCCGTATACTGTGTTGCGAAGAGTAAATCTGTTGACTAGGTAGATCAGTAAAATAGAGGATAAAAGGGGCCCTCCTTGAGGATTTTTATTGTTAAAAATGATGGAAAAATAGGGTATATGAATATATCTTGATAAGCTTTTTTATTTTGTAGTAGCAGATTCTACTAATTGCACGATTGAAGTCTGAATATGAAGCTTTGAATTGAAATAGGAGAGAATTAGGTGAGTCTCTATGCTGACTCTTGTTTATAAGATGATAGTACTTGTAGATCTATAAGAGAGTGGTTGAAAGATGATGTTGTGATCTTTAAGGTTACAATTTGTTATGTGTGTGACATTGTGTGTGATTATTGAAGTATGTTTATGACTGTGCTAATGTTTGATAAGAATGATATGCATATTTGGTATAGATTTATTGAGTTCAAGTATGTCGATGTGAAGTATGGTTGCACTGGATGTATGGATTGTGTGAATACGTCTTAGTTGTATGCAATATGATATGTTCTAATAAGAGTGGGAGCATGATGAGTCTATGTCTATCTCTACGGAGTCATCTAAAGGGGTCCATTGGGACTTTACACTCAATATCTTAAAGGAAAAGTCCATGGCCATGACACCATATTATGTAAGACCATAGTTGGGCTTTGGCATCATATGGAAAAGAACTAAGGAATGTGATTACCCAAAAGGGTTCTCTCTGTGACCCAGGATGATGAGGAGCAAACCTCACGAAATTTGAGTCTAGGTGAATCCCTATCGTGAATATGCCAAAAAAAGAAGCCTTTGTGGCGATCTATGAAAAGGAAGCCTTTATGGCGATCTATGAAAAAGAAGCCTTTATGGCAACCTATCAAAACGAAGCTTTTGTGGTGATCCATGAAAAGGAAGACTTTATGGTGATCCATGAAAGGAAGCTTTTGTTGCGATCCATGAAAAGGAAGCCTCTGTGGCAATCTATAAAAAGGATTTTTTTTTGTGGCAATCTATAAAGAATGGCCCTTTTTCCATCCATCTGAAGGAAACGCCTCTGTGGCGTACCTTGAGAGTAATAAATGGTATTCACAGCAAACTCTAAAGGAATGATAGTTGTAATGAACTTAAAAGGACAAGCCCCTGTGGTGTATCATGTTACACCTTCGATGGGATATTCTAATGAACTTCCCTTGTGGCGAGCTTCTTATGAAATGTTATAGCGTATCCTACATAACCTGAAGACAAGAATGGAGAAATTGGAATGTGCTAGAGCATGCAGCGAATTCTAAGAATGTGTTAATTAGACTTGAAGAACAAATCTGAGTAAGTGTTATGTCTGGTAAATTGAATAATGTTATATGTTTGTAATTATTAGAAGAAAAAGGGAATTCTCTATAAAGGATCAAATCTTATAATTAAATAATGTATCTTCTATCTAAGTATGAAATCATTCATGAATTTCGAAGAAACGGTGGCTTAAAGTATGTATGCAAGAATAACAATATTTTATCTGTATGGGCCTCTAGAATGGATATGGTTAAGGAATCACAAAAATATAAAGTAAAGAACGTGAGTACCGTATCAAAGATACGGAAAGTATGGCATGACTTCAGAGTCAGGGGTGATAACTATGGTACGAAGAATAGCATTTTGAGAAGGAAATCGCAAAAGACAAGTTGAGGAACAAAGAACAATGAGATGGCGAATTGAATTACTAGATGTGAAATACAAAAATGATTCAAGTAAATTGGTGTTTATCTCACTAAATTCTCATGAACTTACATGGATTGTGTTTTTTATTTTAGTTTGAATGTGAGGTTGGGCCAGGGGGACATAATGCCAGGACTATGCCCAAAGAACGACGTATCAAATTATTATGCATACAAAGTAAGCTTTGATGGCGTGATCGAGTCTGTTTGGCTCATAGAAACCTTTGAATCAAAACAATTATGTTAGACCAGGACATCATATTAGTGATACTTATAATCAAATTCCATATGTATTATCTACGAAATTCATCAATGTTTATACTTATGTATTGTATTAAGAAGTATGGTAATTAAGTAGTTGAAGTCGATTGTAATTTGTATAAGTAGAGTTAAGTTATATATGTATTAGTGTGCTAACACCCAAGATTAGGATCCAATTCATCTGATCAAGTTTGGGGTGTTACAACAATTCTATCATCTTTTGCTAATGTGTGCTTCACACTAATTCGGCTCGGCAAATTTCGCAAGGTGATGATCTAAAAGTAGAGAAACAACAAGAGTAAACATACAACTGCATAGAAAGTTCAAATGGAAATACTATACTTACCTTGATCACTTAAAAGTATGATAACTACCAAACATTTTGGCATAAACTTTGGTTATCCTTGGCACATAATGTCATAACTAGTCACATGCCAACATTAACATCCGAATAGGTTAGACACATTTTTATATCATAAATAACATTACCTAATACCGAAGTACTTACATACCACTTATCAAGTTATAAGCATATACCATTTCAATTTGAAACACAATTCATGATAACATATCAATGTCACTTTCCATATTCAATCTATAACGTCACACCATTTGTGAGATATCCATTTCAATACATTTTCAAGCTTCCATTTTCAATTATAATGTTTTGTCTGATGGAACATTAGTAAAACGAACTCAGATACACATGAAAACTAAATTGCTCGTCCTAGCTAAAATTACATCAAGTTATCCATTCGAGCTAAACCTATATCATATATTACCCGAGAATCCATAATAATTGCTAGATCTCATTATATTACTCGAGGATCTACAACAAATGTTTAATCTCGTTATAATATGTAATTATCTATGTATAAGCGCGCATATTACCTTATTGTCATGTCAACCATATCCTAACATTTTTCTAAGTTCACATGGGCATAAATTACATATATTTCATTATAATCCTTATAATCAATCCTTTTCATACATTTATACCCTGTAGTTGTTCATATGTTTCAATTCAATCCTTTCTAGCCATATGTGCCAAATTAGTAGTATATCAATTTATTCTCAAACATACATATACATTTATATAACAAATTAAATACTAGTACGCATGCCACATAAGATGAGTTAGTAAGTTCCATATGAACTTAACTATTCAAAACACCAAAATAAGTGGATTCTTCAAGGACTAATCCGTAATTTTAGCCTTTCCCTTATTAGCTTCACTTTGATCCAAATTTTGATCCATACAATTGTTTTCTATAACCATTTAAACCAAACATTTTCATAGTATGCCATGATATGCATGTTCCTATATAATTCTACTTTTTTATTCCTCTCATATTTTACATTTTATTCAATTTAGTCCCTAAAGCCGGGATAACATAACTTTCAATTTCTAGCTTGAGTTAAAATCATATTTCCTATATTCTCATTAGAGACATTATATTTTATATCTCTAACATAATTTCATAAAAATTTTGCATTTATTCAATTTTGTCCCTAATATAACAAATTTAACAAACTAGCTAAATTAATTTTACAATCTAGTCATTTTCATAATTTAAGCTTAAAATCTATCAATTCCAAGCCTAATTCTTCAAATAATCAAAAATGGAAAATTTTTAAAAATATAGCAATTTATCAAATTGGTACATGTGCTAGCTAAATCAAACTCTCATTACCCCAAATCTATTAAAAAAATACAAGAAAATGACTTAATGACTTAATGTCATACATTAGAGATTTTCCAATATGTTATTCTCTGTAATTGGCTCTTTCTTTTGACCAAACCGATGTTAGACTAGAGCTCCGAACCCAAAAGATTAGTGGTGTTTCTTTTACTATTTTTTGAATACCGACTTTTCTCTTTTTGGAGGTGCGGTTCAAATGAAGCTCTTCCTTCTTTTCGATTTTGTAGGTTTCGATTCAAGTCTCTTTCTCTTTTGTTTTTTTTTGAAATTTGTGGTTGGGTTTTCTATTGGTCTTTGTTCGTATGCTGTTGAGTTTTTGATTTATGGTTTGGGGAGCTAGGCTTGGTGTTAAATTATGATGATGGATAGGTAAGGTGTTGTAAGAGGGCTATGGAAATGGTGGAGTTAGGAGATTTGAGGAGGCTGCTATTTAAAGATTGTAATGGTTAATTGAGGGAGAGAAACTAGTGTATAGATGAGGGAAGATGTTGAATGATGAAGGCAATGGGTGCATGATTGGTGTTGGTAATGGGGGTTTTGTCTTCTGGGTTAGCTCAGACAAACCAAGAATCTTGTTGTGCTATTATTGTCTTCTTTTTTTATGAAAATGTTGCTAACCTCCACTTCTTCTTGTTGCAGTGTGCTTATAACAAAGCATTGGTTTGGGACTTTGGTGAAGTTGGTGTGCGCAGTACGGTGCTTGATGGGATTTACTGGCAAAGGGTATGGTGGTGGCAGCTTAGGGGTGATAGGGCAAGGAATGTAATCAGTTGATGAGATGATAACTGTGTGAGGATCGAGATCCATAATTTGTGAAAGTAAAAAGGCTTTTTATATATGCATACCAATGAATTAAAGCCCAAAACTTTTAAAACATGACTCAAATAGTGAAAATGGCTCAAATTTAAATTAATGCAATAAAAATTCTTCTAATCTAAATAATTAGTAGATTGGATAAAATACTTGGGTATCTATACTAGGCGTTGATGGTTTGGACTTGAAATTTTAAATCACTTTTCAATAGCAAATATTTCTATCAACGTGATAGAAGTTTTATTTATTTTTCTTGATGAATATTCTAGAGCGAAAGAAAAAAGAAGAAAAGATTAAGATTTAAGGGGAGGAGGGGATGTTGATGGCAACTGATATGAATGAATAAGAAAACACATAAAAAATAAAATATTCACAATGTACTTTTTAATAACCCAAATTGATCTTCATAGTCATTAGTGTTCCCTTTAGGATTCTCATCAAATCTTGCTATCCTGAATTGTTTTAGCTCAACTCCCTATGCCTCTCCTATAAGTGCTAAATCAGTCAATATCCTCCCTATTGTGGGTGACATCTTGAACCCATTACCTGAAAACCCACCTCCAATCACCACATCCTTTCCGAACTCCCCTCCTAAAATATCGATCATGAAATCCTCATCAGGTGTCATCGAGTACACACACAATTGAATTGTAACAGCCCAATTTTAGCTAAATCAAAACAGTAGTTTTGAAACCACAAATCCGACGTCAAAAAATTATTTTAATATTATTTTTGGTATTTACAGCATGTTTTTTGATATGTGTGAAAGTTTCTAAGCTAATTTTATCGATTGGTTGGTTAATTTGATAAAAAGGATTAAATTGCGTAAAATGAAAAAGTTGCATTCTACTTGTTAAAGGTGTTTAATTGCTATGATTTAATAAATCAAAGGTCCTTATAATGTTATTAGTCGATGATTAGTGTAAGTGGACAATTATGGCCATCCATTATATGTTTTTATATGTTTATAACAAAGGTTATTATGGTAAATTAGTAATTAAGTTATAATTAAAATAAAACAAAAACCAAATTAGCTTACATTTATCTTCCTAGCCAAAAATTAGGGCTTAGAAAAGCCATAAATTTTTTTTGAAGGTTCAGCACACTCCTAGATTGATTAAGGTATGGTTTCAGCTCGGTTTTTTATGATTTCTATGTTTCTATAATCATTGCATAGCTAGCCCGTACCTTTAATTTCGAAACTGTTAAAGATTTTAAGAGTTTGACATCTTCATTCAACCCATTTTCAAATCTCTTGCATAAGATAGCTTCCATGGACACATATTCTTGTGCGTACTTACTGAGACGAACAAATTCACGCTCATATTTCGCCACAGTCATTTTTCCTTGCTTCAACTCAAGGAATTCCTTCCGCTTCTGGTCTACAAACCATTGACTTATATAATTTTTTCGGAACTCTTCCAAAAAGAAGTCCCACGTTACCCTCTCCTTAGGAACCACTGAGGTCAACGTTTTCCACCAATGGTACGCCGAGTCCCTTAACAAAGACACAGCGCACTTTAAGCTTTCCTCAAGTGTACAGGAGAGTTAATCAAAAACCCTCATTGAGTTCTCAAGCCAGAACTCCGTCCGTTCATGGTCATCATCTACATTAGCTCGAAAATCTTCAGCCCCTTGTTTCTGAATATTGTCTATCGGGGGCTTAGTTGTCCTCACTGTATCAATACCGGGAGCCCAGGAACTAGCTGAGGTATAGGAGGAAGTGGAGAAGGTTGGGCATTAGGGTTTGCTCGTACATACTCAGTGTACCAGTTACTCATCATTTGGATAAAGGCTTCCCGAGCCTCTTCTCCTTGACCCTTAGTCTCGGGTTCACTCTTGCAGACAGCGCATCCCTCACAGAGAGCCAGTAGATTATTACTAGTGATCATCAAGAATCAATGATCAGGATCCATATACTACATAGAACAAGTTTAAAATCATCAGAAACCACCACACTATCATTATACACTTATGGCATGTATAGCTAGACTACCATACACACTACGGTAGTCTTAGAACCGAATAAACCATAGCTCTGATACTATTAAATGTAACACCCCTTACCCATAATCCTTGCCGAAATCAAGGACGAGGCATTACCGTACAAAACTACTTGATCGCCACATAGGCTCAACACGACTACTCTCCTTAAGTCACTACAACAACCTCATTTTCGACTTACTAGACCTCACTCGTACCTACGAGGGCTCTCGAGACTATATCTGGAACTCTTACGATTCGTAAAATTTCTTTCCCATCTAAACATGGACTACACGCCCGTGTTAGGTGACACACACGCCTGTTTATGGTCACCCACGCCCATGTGCTCAAACCGTGCCTAAGAACCCTAGCATTCTACCAAAGTCCCACGGCTAGGGCACACGCCCATATAGAATGGAACACGCCCGTATACCCTAAAGACATGCCCGTGTTATCCACCCGTGGACGACACTGATGGCCTGGGCATGCCCGTGTGGATAGTCCGTGGTCTATTCTGACTTAAAATGTTAACATGCAGGGGACACATGGCCAAGTTACACGCCCGTGGGCTGACTGTGTGTCACACATGGCCTAGACACACTCCCGTGTGTCTATCCACATGGACAAGAACAAAGCGATATGACAAGTTCTATTCACTTTACTAGCATAAGACACATGCACGAATACAACACATCCATAATCAACTCATATTGGAATGCAATCACACATGGGTAACTACATCTTTTTATTTATTAAAATAGCCAACAACTATGGAAAATTTACAAAATAATTATCTTCATAAGAGCCAATACACTTATAGCCAAAATAACAAAATAATCTAACTAGTCTAGCCCCTATACATGCCATACACAAAATCACTAAGTCTAAATATATTGAAGTGAGCAGATAGTGTGGGCGGTCTCTTGATTTTTAGCCTATCCCCGCTCGGCTCTTAAGCTCTATAAAACAAGGGAAAGAAAGAGGAGTAAGCTTTAAGCTTAGTAAGTTTACATGTAAACAATATAACATTTTAACATGTATTCAACAATTTCATAGCTTTATATACTAAACAAGAAACAATCTACATTCATGATCGTGCTTACTTATTTCCTCCATTCACACATTCCAACCATATCACTAGCATAATGCATACATTCATTAACAGGTTCCCATGCACTTAGCATCAAAATGTTACAATATACAACACCTCACAATCTCTTAGTCTATTACTCAGAGTCAATTTACTTGATGGTTCCACACTTAGCCCACCATTAGTTTTTATTGGGGTGGTAACGCACTTAGCCTACCAAAAAGGTTGGTTATGGTGGTATCGCACATAGCCCACCAAATGATAAGTAGACGATGGTATCGCACAAAGCCCATCGTAAATAAGCAATAAGGTGGTATCATACTTAGCCCACCAAAAAAATAAATAGACAATGGTATCGCACAAAGCCCATCGTAATTAAGCAATAAGGTGGTATCGTACTTAGCCTACCATCAAGTGTTGTCTTTACACTTTTATACGACTATTTCTTCATTCATACAATAATTATTCAATTACTACCACATTCAATCCACTTGAATCATATATGTTCTCAATCATGTCATAAGCCAATTAGCAGCACAATGTATATGAGTAAATTGTATTGTTTACACGTAAACTTACCTCGATGCAAAACTTGTTAACTGGCGATTTACTCAATCACCTTGCCTTTCAAACGATCAAGGTTGATTCCATGCTCTTCTTGATCTATAACAATGAAATTCATTCATTTAGATTATTCTATGATCATAATACATCAATTTCTACGCTTGGGCAAAAATGACCATTTTGCCCTTATACATTGGCAAATTTAAGATTTTTCCTCTAGGCTCGTAATTTATTTTTCAACACATTTTCTCATTAAACATGCCTAGCTGAACATTTATTTCTCTTACAACTACTCAAAATTCCAACTATTCAATGCATTTATGACACAATCTCACTCTTTTCATTTAAGTCTACTTAGGTGTTTTCATGCAAACATCTTTCACAAAAGTTGTTTCTTATCTCCCTAACTTTTATTTTCTTCCATAAAAACTCAGTTAACATCATAAATAATCCCATGTCAAGTCCCTAGACTTTCAACCATATTGCAAATTGGTCCCCTCATTAGCTAGCTTAAGCTTTGAGGATTCCAAAAATACAAAAATCATCAATTAAAACCACCTAAATCACTTACTAGTAAGGAGATAGCTTGGCTAAAAGTTTGAACCCCCAAAAGCTCTATTTTCTCTTCAATTTTCTGTGGGAAGAAGGAGGGTGAATAGTGAAAGATGATAACATCTTTTACTCTTCTTATTTTATTTATTAGCCACCTTACATCATCAAATTTGACCAAAATTTAATACACTTGTCCCCCTAGCTTATATGGCCGGCCAACACACATCTAATGGCCTAATTTCACTTTAAAATCCTCCAAATTACATTCTATAGCTATTAAGTACTCCTACCTTGAAAAATAGAATTTTCGTACTTTATGCGATTTAGTCCTTTCTCACAATTAAGCATGCTATTGTTAAAATTAAAGCGCCAAAATTTCTATATAACCATATATTAATACCATAACACATAAAGTAATACTAAAATAATTTTCTTCAACCTCATATTAGTGGTCCCGAGACCACTGTTCTGACTAGTCTTAAAATTGGGCTGTTACAGTAGCTCCCTTCAGTTGATCAAATAGATCATCTATCCTTGGTAAAGAATACTTATTTTTCACCGTCGCCTTGTTGAGTTGTCTGTAGTCTATGTACAATCTCATCGACCTATCTTTCTTCTTCACAAATAGTACTAGAGCACCCCATAGTGAATAGCTCGGCCTTGCAAAACCCTTATCTGTCAACTCTTGCAACTGAACCTTCAGTTCTTTCAACTCTAATGGTGTCATCCTATACGAAGCAACCGAAATTGGTGCCGTTCCTGAAACTAACTAAATCCCAAACTCGACCTCTCTAACTGGAGGCAATCCGGGAAACTCTTCCAGGAATACATCTGGATACTCACATACAACTGGCACTGTTTCAATCTTTACTGTAACACCCCTTACCTGAATCCTACGCTGGGATCGGATATAAGGCATTATTGTACTTAATCTTACTTAATCTCATATTTAGGGGCCATAAAATTTTGTTACATCTTAAAAACTTTTCTTTTCAATCATAATGTGTATATAATGGGCCTACAGAGCCCTAATTGTATGTTCGGAGGGATTTGGAATTCATCTGGGAACATAAAAGCTCCTAACAACTTTTTTTCCTAAACAGGGGCGACACGCCCATGAGGTCCAAGAGACACGCCCGTGTTCAACACCCGTGGTCGACACTGACTTATTTCACACGGCTGATCACACACCTGTCTATAACTCGTGTCCTTCACACGCCAAGACACACGGGTCTCTCACCCGTGGAGGTCTCTGTTTGTGACGTCATCAAACCCTTAACAGCACATGACCAAGGCACACACATGTGTGATAGCCCGTGTGACAAATCACATTCTTGTGGGTTGATGCAGGGGACACACGGCCTATTTACATGCCAATGAGGCTGACCGTGTGTCACACACAGCCTAGACACATGCCCGTGTGTCTACCCATGTGGACAATTGTAGGCTATTTTCCAAGCTAATTGCCACCCTAAAACATAAACACCCTTGATTCATTTCGAGTATCTCAATTATTCCATCCATTACATAAACTTAAATGCATAACCTCATCATCATAAAAGGTATAAAACTTATCAAATATCGACCAATTTCTAATGGCCATATACAAAAGAAAGCACAAACTTGATAACTAACCATTTTTCTTCAATATGACATAACTAAAAATGGTCAAACTCCTATACATGCCATACTCAAAATAAATTGACTTTGCTATACCCAATTAGTGGTTGATAGTGTGATTCGAGTTCTAACTTCTTCGATTCCCAAACTAGCTTGGCGAAACTACAAGGAAAGAGGGAAAAGAGAGGAGTAAGCATATAGCTAGTAAGTTTGCATAAAAATCTATTTAACATCATAAATATTCAAAACATTTTATCCTTCTCATAATCCATGAACAACATCAATAACAAGTATTAGAACGTACTTACTCATTCTTACTCTTACAATATGATTTCATACTTTGCATTTTATTTACGGTACCTATATCACTCAGTCACATAATTTAGCACTTTTGCTAAAATAAACATAAATTCAAATCTTTAACTTCCTTAACTTAATTAAAAACTCTTCATCTTCCTTGAATAACTTAGCTCATTACTTATCTCTAATAACTTATCTCTTTTATTACTTCTTTCACATTTGGCTCTTTTGCCTATTGAGTTTCCCAGAATAACAAAGGATACTCAATCTCAGCAAACATGTACCTCATTACCAAAGCCATATCCCAGATAAGGTCTTACATGCAATAGCCTTGTGATGCCAATAACATATCCCAGATATGGTCTTACACAGGATTCCTTAACTTGATGTCGATGCCATGTCCCAGACATGGTCTTACACGAGACCTTCCTGATTCGATGCTGAAGCCATGTCCCAGACATGGTCTTACACAAGATCTACGTTCGGTGCCAATTCCATGTCCCAGACATGGTCTTATACGGGCTTTCCTTGTCTCATGTTATGACATAGGTATCCTCGTTATTCCAAGACTTCACTCGGGACTTCCATTTGCTTGTACTCATAGATTTTCTTATCAAGGCATTATTATTCTTTTTCAAGAAAATAATGTATATTAAGTAACATAATAAGTAATTTAATAGAAATACATATAAAACCATAATTTCATACAAACTTCCCTCGATTCTCAAAATATGTATTGTTGTGTAATTTAGTCCTCAACTTTGTTTTTGCCTCCATTTTGATCCGAGCTTTGCGTTTCTTGATCTATAATGACAATTTAACTTGTCTAATATTCACATTAACTAAATTGACTCATAATTCATACTTTGAAAAAATTATAATTTTGCCCCTAAACTTTCTCATAATTATACTTTTACCCCTAGGTTCGTAAAATGATTTTCATTCAACTTTCTTATATTTCAAGCCTAGCCAATTCATATTCATAACTATATCAGCCTTCAATTTCTACTATTTCACCCATTTATGACCATTTTCATTACTTTTGCAATTTGGTCCTTACATGCATTTTTCATGAAATTCACTTAGAAAAATATGTTTATCCTACATCCAACTTTCATAATCTTCCATAAAACATCAAAATACATGCATGTCATACATGGGTAAATTTTTAAACAAAAAACCTAGCTCAAAATATAGCTGAAAATAGCTAAACCGAGCTACGAGGATGTCAAAAATACGAAGAACATTAAAAACGGGGCTAGGATTCACTTACTATCAAGCTTGGAAGTTGAACAAAACCCTAGCTATGGCTCCTTGAAATTTCGGCACTTAGAGGAAGAAGATGGACAAGATTTTGACTTGTTTTCCCTTTTTAATTCATTAATTAACCAAATGACGAAAATGTCCTTAATGCTCTTTCTTGAGATTTTTCCTTCCTATGTCCATTTTTGTCCATCTTATTATATAATGGTCTAATTGCTAAATATGGACCTCTACAAATTTTTATGATGCTATTTCATACTTAAATCTTCTAGAATCTCATATTTCCTAATCTTTGCAATTTAGTCCTAATTGACAATTTGTTCACTAATTAATAAAATTCTTTCATGAAATTTTCACACCACCATGCAAATACCTCATAAACCTTATAAAATCATTTAAACATATATTTCTTCTTCGAATTTGTGGTTTCACACCACTATTCTGACTAGGCCCTAAGCCAGGTTGTTACATTTACTTCAGGCTCTTGAGTATTCAGTACAAAAGCGAGATAGGACTCGCACCCTTTTCTCAAATATTTCTTAGCCACCAAGGAAGAGATCATCACCAATAAACTATCTGACCCACCTGTTTCAACCCGAATAACATCTCCATTTTCACATTTCAATTCAATAAATTTGCTACCACAGTTCACTAAAACACTATGGGTAGTCAACAAATCCATACCAAGAATCAAATCAAATTCATCAAACGGCAACAACATAAGGTTTGCCGGAAAACAATGACCCCAAATTGTCAAAGGACAACTCCTACACACCTTGTCAAAACACATGTTTACCTAACGGGTTTGAGACCTTTATCATAAATTTCATAGACTCAACAATCATACTCAAACTCGATGCCAATCTCATACAAATATAAGAATAGGTAGACCCCGGATCAATCAAAGCAATAACAAAGGCGTCATGAAGAGAAAAAGTACCAGTTATTACATCTGGAGATGATGCCTCTTCGCGAGCTCGAATGGCATAAGTCCTTGCAGGTGCCCGACCTTCCGGCCTCACAGCAGAGTCTCGTGACGCACCTCTACCACTAGTCCCACCTTCTGAGTTCTTTTGTGGCCTACCCTTAGAAGATACATTGCTTGATCTTATCTTTTGCTTCCTCTCCTTGTCATCCCTTTCAGGGTAATTTCAGATGAAATGGTCGAGGGAACCACACTTATAACAATTCCAGTTTTTCCCCCAACACTCCTCTGCGTGATGTCTGCCACAACTTGGGCACTCTAGTTTGGACTTTGGATTGCCCACACTTGCCATCGAGGTGGCTTGAACTCTTGAACCCGAGTACGTGTTACCTCACTCTCTTTATGAAAATCCCACTGATGTAGTCGTCTGAGGGTTCGCTTCCTTAGACTTCTTCGATTGAACTTGATAGGATTTACTCATCGGCCTTTTTCTTGCATCTCGGGCCTCACTCACGGCCTTCCTCTTTTCCTTACTCAATTCTTTGGCCTTACTGGCTCTATCCACTAATACCACAAATTCTTTTAGTTCTAAAATTCAGACTAAAAGTCTGACATCCTCATTCAGCCCATCTTCAAACCTCTTGCATAAGATAGCTTTTGTTGACATATATCCTTGCGCGTACTTACTGAGCCTAATAAATTCGCGCTCATATTCTGCCACAGTCCTTTTTCTTGCTTTAACTCAAAGAATTCCTTTTTTTTTTAACAAATCACTGACTTATATACTTCTTTTGGAACTCTTCCAAAAAGAAGTCCCACGTTACTCTCTCTTTAGGAACCACTAATGTCAACGTTTTCCACCAATGGTATGCCGAGTCCCTCAGCAAAGACACGGTGCATTTTAAGCTCTCCTCAAGTGTACAGGAGAGTTCATCAAATACTCTCATTGAGTTCTCAAGCCAGAACTCTGCCCTCTCGGGGTTATCATCTATATTAGCTCTAAACTCCTCAGCCTTTTGCTTCCGAATCTTGTCTACCAGGGGCTTCGTTATCCTCACTAAATTTATACCTTGAGGAGCCAATGGAATTGGCTGAGGTATAGGAGGGGGTGGAGGACGTTGAGCATTGGGGTTTGCTCGTACATACTCCATGTACTAGTTACTCATCATTTGGAGAAAGGCTTCTCGAGCCTCTTCTCCTTGACCTCTAGTCTCGGGTCCACTCTGCATAAGCGCGGTCCCTTGCTCGGGAGTCAGTGCATTACTAGCTGCATCATCAGTAGTTGTTTGCTTAGGATCCATTTACTATATAAAAACAAAGTTTAGAATTGTCAAAAGCTACCACACTATCAATATACACTTATAGCATGTATAGCTAAACCCTAACACACGCTACGGTAGTCCTAGAATTGACAAATCATAGCTCTGATACCACTAAATGTAACATCCATTACCCGTGTTTTATGCCGGAATCGGATACAAGGTGTTACAGTTTTGGGCTATCCAATTTCCATTTCAAATTAAAAACTTTTCTATACACACCTCTAATATCCTTATAATGGACCTACAAGGCCCTAAACATGCTTCCGAAAGGTTTCGGAGATGATTCGAAATTTTACGCACTTAGAAAAATTTTACCTAAATAGGGGTCACATGCCCGTATGGAGGGAATGACACATCCATGTGTCATCTCACACGCCCGTGTTCGACACCCGTGGTCGACACTGACTTGTATCACACGACCTATCACATGCTCATATGGCTGGCCCGTGGTCGCCCCTAACTTAATCCACATGGCCTGTCACACGCCCGTGTGCTTCAACCGTGTGGTGATTTAAATTCCAAATTCAAGGTGCAGACTTCACACGGCCTAGGCACACGCCTATGTCCGTTGTAACACCCCAAACGAGGCCTAGACATTATGACCGGATCTAGCGTGTCACATAAAAGGGTTGTTAAAACTACGCGATCGTTGAAAATGTTTGCATCACTTTTGAAAACTCCATGTTGCGTTGGTTGTTTATAAAAGTCCATTTTACTCAGTGTTCATTTTATAACAGTTATAATTAGCTTGGAAACTACCTTTGTTATGAAAATCGAATTTGAAGATTCGCTAAAAACATGATATTTTGGAAACCAATTGATAAAGCTTTAGAAAAACCACCAAATTAAACAAGTGATAATAATAATTATAGTAGAAATAAGAATTTAAAAGAAATTTAACTCCAGAGGCCTTATTACAAAATATTAAACCCACATGATAGTAAAAATAATCTTATGAAATAAAACAAAAAAGAAATTTACTAAGTTTCTCAAGCGATGCTCCTAAAGTATGGCCTCCACCGAGTCATCCAAAGCTCCAAGTCCCTACCGCTGAGTATTACCTGCGAGGGTAAAGAAAGAGGGGTGAGTTGCAAGAACTCAGTATGAAATCCCCTTACCGTCACCAACTGGGCCCGAGCCCAAATGACATCAAATTGGGCCTAAGCCCTAAAAACATAGTAGTGCAGATGAGTTAATGCAGCCCAACCCAATCCAACGAACACACCCCCGACCAGCTAATCACACCTGTGGGGATTATGTCAACCCATCCCGCCGCTCACGCCAATAATGCAGTCAAGCTGCTAAACATGGAATATTTGTGGCTGAGCCACCCGAGTCATGGTTACGAACACATATATATATATAAAATTATGGCTATGCCACCAGGCTACACTGCTCTTCCGTCAAATTCCCGCCCCATGTAACATGGTAAAATGCAACATACATATCAATATATATATATATATATATCAAGGTATTATGTAACACACAATCGGCCCAATGAGGGCATTTCGATAATTTAGCCCAATAAGGGCATTTTGGTAATTCGACCCACTAAGGGCATTTTGGTAAATCGACCTACTGAGGGCATTTTGGTAATTCAGTCGGCAAACCTCGATTTTAGTGAATCATAGAGCTAAAGTTGTTTAAGAGAGTTATTCAATTCCATGCAATGTCTAATTTATTAAACTTACAAGTATCGACGGTTCGATTTACCAAAATTGTAGTGTATTACGAAACTACAAAATTACTGTGTAAGATTACACACCTGACTACGTAGAGAACTATACCCTCTTGATTGTCGTCACCTATGCCAACATATCACACAATTAACTAACGAAAAGGGGAATCTTAAATTCATATCTAAATTAAACGATTTACAAAGCTGACCCTCACCTTCACGAACAACCATGATTTGCCGATTCGCATCGGATGTTGGCTCCCTTCCACAACCCGACGAGAAATCTCGAACTGCTGACATCGCCCTACATTTGAACTTGGGACAAGGGTTATGAGACTATTCCCCTTAGTTTCCCTTAGTGATACCCCCTTCGACTGATCATCACTTGCACCCATGAGGAAAACCCGATAAGTAAAGTACCATAATGAAAACGGCACAAAGGGTTTCAACTCTTACCACTACTTCCTGAAGTCTAAACGATTAGAAAATAGAGAAGGGAGTTGCTTGTTCCAAAGCACAATCGGCCTTGATTAAAAGAGAGTCGAGCACAGATAGATTCGGCTATGGCATGTTGAGAGAAACAGAGAAGAGATTAGTGGTGAACGAAGAGAAAGTGAAAAAAACACTTCGGCTATAGAAGACATAAGAACGAATCGAAAAGAAAAACGAGAACGAACCACCTTACCTTGATTACAAACAAGTCAACTGAGAAAAAGAGATTCGGCCAACTCCGTTAAGTAACTACAAGATGATGTCACCAAGAGAAAGAATAAAGGAAGTGGAATTTCGATTAGAGATGAAATGAAACGAACAAATGGTGAGGGTTATATATTCAGCCATAAAGAAGAGAAAATGAAAGGAAGGAAAAGAACCTACTTACCAAATTTGGCCAAGGGAGATGGTGCTAAACACGCAGAGGAAGAGGAGATGAAGTGTTGAAGAGATTCGACTATTTGGAGAAAAAGGGACTAGAGAAGGATTCGGCCACTAAGTGTTTGTCAACTATCAAAGAGGAGAGAATGACTAAAGAAAAGATGAAAAGAAAACAAAGAGGAGAGGTCACTCAATGGTCAAGGTTTCGACAAGAAAAATGCACAAAATGGCAAAAAGAAAAGAAGCTTCTAACGCACAAAAACTTCTACAAAAAAAAACTTAAGAATTTCGGCACCTCCCACCCTACCAAAACTGAATGCCCTATTAACCCAAAAGACCCCTCTTGACTAAAATTCTCCCCCTATGCACTTCCTCAAAGTCAGCCACTACTCCCTCTCACCACACTCCACGATTTTCTCCTTAAACTTCTCCCCATCACTCATTCAAATTCATTTGACTGAGTCTTCAACTCCTCCTGCAGAGTCCAAGCTGAACTCTACCACCCTCACCTGCTTAGCACAAAAATAAATTACATGAGTTGCAGCAAGTGGGATTCGAACCCAAGCTCTCCCCTCTGCCAATTCACACCATAACCACCTTGCTAAAGCTTAACTTGTGCTAACAATTTACCACCCTTTTCCCTTATGCCTTGCCGCCCACAGCCTTCTCCCCTTATGTGCCCAAAACCAAAATTTTACCAGGGCCCAGACTCGACCCCAGGCCTTCCTAGGGGCCCCGAACATACCCAAATAACAAGCATAGCTAGCCTAACGCATGAAATAGTGGAAAATGCAAAACCCCCAAATTTTAAGATGTTACATCCGTGGTCGTGTCTTCCATACGGCTGAGACTCACAGCCGTGTCTTTGCCCGTGTGCTTACTACAAAACTTAGTGACTTGTAAAACTAACATGCAAGGGACACACGACCTGGTCACACACCCATGGCACTGATCGTGTGTCACACACGGCCTAGACACATGCCCTGTGCCTACCCATGTGGATAGGAGCAAGGCTATTTGCTAAGCTCTTTTGTCACCTTATTCCACATAATAAGATCTCATACAACAAATTATTAAGAGAATCAATTTGTGCAACAACCATTTTCTTGAATAACCTTATATTTCATAATTAACCATAATGAGCCATCAACTATGGCAATATACAAAAAGGTTCATCCACCAGGGAGCCAATACACACTTTGCCAAAATAACAAAATAATTCACCTATTCTAGCCCCTATACATGCCATACTAAAAAAAAACTAAGTCTAGATATACCAAGATGAGCTGATAGAGTGGGTGAATCTTCTAATTATCTTCATATCCCGACCCGGCTCTTTAACATAATAAAACAAGGGAAAAGGAAGGGGAGTAAGCTTTAAGCTTAGTAAGTTTACATATAACAAATGACATCATAACATATGACATTCAATATTTAGCATACAAACTAAGTAAGAGCAATTCACATATCATAGTCATGCTTACTCGTCTCACCTCTTACCACATTTCAACCATGTCACAAGCATAGTTCTCACATTTATTATCATACAACCCTGCACTTATCACCACGTAACCACATGAAACAACACATCATAATAATACCTACCACTCGTTGGTTTCGCACTTAGCCCACCATCAATTTTAACAGGGTGGTATCGCACATAGCCTACCAACGGGATAATTACGGTGGTATCGTACATAGCCCACCAATTGATGTTACAAATGATGGTATCGCACACAGCCCATCATAATTAAGTAACAAGGTGGTATCGCACACAGCCCACCGACAAGTATAAACAATGTGGTATCCCACACCGCCCACCAATAATTACTACGGAAATTAGTCCACAATTACATGTCTATTTCAACGTTCATATAAGAATTATTCATTAACTATCGAATTCAATCCACTTAAATCATAATTGTTCTCAATCATACATTGCACCAAGAAGCATCAACATGAATATATATTTAAGATGTATTGTTCATACATAAACTTAACTCAGTGCAAAACGTATTGATCAAGGGTCTATTCCGTAACCTTGCCTTTTTCTCGGTCAAGGTGAACTCTGCACTCTTCTTGGTCTATAATAACAAAATTCACTCATGTACAACATTGTACAATCATAATACATCACAACCTCTACTTAGGCAAAAATGATCATTTTGCCCTTGCACTATGGCAAAATTATGATTTTGCCCCTAGGCTCGTAAATCATTTTTCAACATATTTTCTTATTAAACAAGCCTACATTAACATTTATTTCTCTTAAAACTACTCACAAATCCAACCATTTCATGCATTTATGACCCAAATTCAATCTTTGCATTTAAGTCCTAATAAGGTGTTTTCATGCTAACACCTTTCACAAAAGTTGTTTCTCATCTCCCTAACATTAATTTTCTTTCATAAAAACTCAGCTAACAACATAAACATTCTCATGGAAAGTCCCTATACTTTCAACCATATCACAAATTAGTCCTCTTATTAGCTAGCTTAAGCTTTGGGGACTCCAAAAATACAAAAATCATCAATTAAAACCACCTAAATCACTTACTTGAATGAGAATTGAGTGGCTGAAAGTTTGAACCTCAAAGACCTCTATTTTCTCTTCAATTTTTGGTGGAAAGAGATGAGTGAATAGTGAAAGATGATAGTTTTTCTTTTTACCATTTTTTTTAATTCATCCTTTCTCACCTAATTCACCCAATTTTGACCAAAAATTAAATGCTCTTGTCCCCCTATGTCATATGGCCGGCCAACTCTCTTCTATTGGCCTAATTACACTTTAAAGACCTCCAATTAACATTCTATAGCTATTTGGTACCTCCACCTTGTAAAATGGAACTTTTCACTTTATGCGATTTAGTCCTTTTTCACAATTAAGCATGCTATTGTTCAAATTAAAGCACCAAAATTTACACATAGTCATATATTTATACCATAACACATAAAATAACATCAAAATAATTTTTCCCAATCTCGGATTAGCAATCTCGAAACCACTATTCTGATCAACCCCAAAATCGGGTTGTTACATGAATTATGGTAAATGTGAAACACCCCAAACCCGGCCCAAAAGCCTAACTGGATTTGATATGTTCCTCGAGTAAAAATTTAATTAAATCTCGTTCTATTTATTAAGAAAATATGATGGTTTCGTATAAAACAGATTAACTAAATGATCGCGTTGAAATCGTATTGTTAACTAAATTTGTATCTTCTTAAAACGTTATTTTTAAGAGAAAATTATAAGTTAAAAGAAAACCAAATTTAATGAAAAACTTATTATTATTGTAAAAACCATAGATGTTTAGGTGTCAAAAACAGTTTAAGTTATTTTTCAAAAATCATTTAGTTATTTAGTAAATATTGTTCATGGCAGATTAAAAATCTAACACGTAAAATTTAAACAGTTCATAGCGGCCTTATTACATAAATAACATAACCCAAAATAAATCCTAAGTAATAAAAATAAACTTAATAGGTTTAATTAAGAGAAACTCCAAAATACTTTGTTGAACATTGGCCACCACGTAGTCCTCACGACCGATCCATCGCGCTAAGAGTCACCAGAAATATATCCCATAAAAGGGTGAGTCATAGACTCAATGTGTAACAAAACACTAAAAGCCCAATTGATCATGGCCATTAAGCCCATTTAAAACATATTTAGCCATAAGCCCATTTTATAGCAAATCAAATAAAATCATTTAAAAATCACATGGATATATAAAATGAAATGCAATCCCAAGCCCACCTAAATATCCATCCGCTACACACCACCGTACCTACCAATCACACCGTGGGATTACTAAATTGACCCTCCATCCGCTACACACCATCGAAGGCGCTTCTGCAGCCAACATGCACATCGCCTTATAATTTTGTGGCATGGCCACTAGACAGCCAGACCAAGTCACGGATTCAAAATATGTGACCAAGTCACCGATTCAAAATATGTGACCAAAGTCACCGGATTCATATATGTGACCGAAGTCACCGGATAATGTGGTAAAACCACCGGAACACTTCCCCTTTATCAATAACACCCATATGCCCATGCACATACATATTATTCAGTTTTCATGCCATTTACCCCAAAATCATAACAGAGTCATACTTATTTCATATTTATGCATATAGCAATATTAACAAAATATTAGGGTTAAACATACCTGAATATGGTGTACCACTGAATGGTACCTGCAACCATTATAATACATATTTTCATACAAATCATATTTGTTTTAGATCTATGAGAAATTTAGTATAATGTTACACACCTTATAACAGTGAGAACGATACCTTCCCGCTCGTCGACACCTAATTATTTATCACACTTGATTAGAATACACTATCACTTATAAATCTACACTATTGATGAAAGATCTAATTCCTTACCCTCAGAATCACGGACAACTGTTATATGTGGTTTCTCTCCGATTGATGGATCAAAACCCGATGACAACCCACGAACAAAAAGTGGCTCGGGTGTACGTACGACTTCAAATAAACGATCTTCGTTAGCAGAGGGTCCACAACCCGGTGGAAAATCTCGAATCCCGACATGACCTTCGCTTGAAGTTTGAGGGTATAATGAACCACCCTCTTCCAAACACTCCTTACCTCTCTTTTCAACCTATTTTGTTAGTCCCAAAATTTTACGCTTACGAGAATTGTCCGAGCGATAGAGTCCCTAAAATGAAGTCGATTAGTAACCTTTCTAAAAAATTGATATAACCAATAATATGACAATCCTTACCTTGAATGATTCCGAATGATCTCTCCTTAATCGATGGCTATAAAAAGAATCCTTAAAATCCCCTTCAAAGATTCGGCCAAGGAGAAAATAAGAGAATTAGATTTCTAAAATCGGCTATTCTAAAAGAAAATAAAGAGAACGATTGATAGAAAAATCTTTACTCGTAATACAGAGATTGATTCACCCTTACTTGAACTATAGAGGGATTCGGCCTTAGTAATTAAAAAGAAAAGAAATGGTGATTTCGGTTTGGACAAAAAGAGAAGAGAAAAGATAGTGTTTTTGGCTATGGTGGTTTTGGTTTTTAATAAAAGAAAAGAAAGAAGAAGATGAAAATGGAGGATGGTTCAGTTTTAACAAAAGAGAAGAAAGAAATAGATGATGATTTCGGTTATGGTGGAAGATGGTTTCGGTTAAGAGCAAGAAGAAGAAAAGAGAAAGAGGAAGAGAAAGAGAAAGAAAAAGAGAAAGAAAAAGAAAAGATGAGAAATGCCCTTGATGATTTCGGCACAAGAGAGGAAGAAAAGAAAAGAGAATTGTCTTCTAAAATTCTTTGGTGTTTTCAGCAATGAGGGAAAAAGAGAAATGTAATTCAAACTTTTTGGTGCTTTTGGCTATAGAGGACAAGAACTTGAGAGAATAGGCACTTAAACCAAAATGGTCAAAAATGAAAGCCAAAACAAAGCAAAACTTTTACCTAATGTCATTAACAAATTCGGCTAAGAAGAAAGCTTTTGGAGAAAAATGAAAAGATGCACAAAATGTTAGAATTTTGGCCAACTATCACCCCCTAATCTCTTTGCCAAATTCGGCCAACACACATGCCAACATAATCCCCCTTTTTCCTCCTCATTTCTTCCCTATCATCCCTTAATTCCTATCACAATTAAACCAATCCCCCTTAGCCCCTTATGCCATCTAGGTTCATGGTCAAATGACCATGGAAAAGCTTCCAAAACATCATCCACACTTCAAGCCCTTTGGCCCCTAATCCTTCCATAACCTCATGATTCCATACCATAACTTCTAACTTGCCTTTTCCCTTGGTCTACTATCCAAAAATAAAAGAAAGTCCATCCATTCTAGATAAGGCTTGACCGACACTATAGGAAAGAAAGCAAAATTAAAATCCTTCCAATTGCTAGCTAGAGATTCAACCTCTCCCTCATGCATTCACCCATGTGCCAACACCACCTTGCCAAATGACTTGTTATGCTTAAAACCTCATGCAAAATTTTCTTAAAGCCTATCTTGCTTAGTTCCATCTTAAGTCTTAAAATTTAATATTTCTCTAAGGCATTCTCTTACATATCAAGTTCCTAAAACTTCCAAAGTACACTCAACTACACATAGGCATGCAACAACATACAATTAAATTAAAATGCATAGCCCCAAATTACGGATGTTACGGTTCTACCCCCTTAAAATAATTTCAACCCCGAAATTACCTGGCTAGAACAAGTGAGGGTATTACTGTCGCATCGTTTTGTCCAGCTCCCACGAAGGTTCTTCCGATCCATGATTACGCCATAACACTTTGACGAGAGGAACTGATTTTCTCCGTAACACCTTTACATCCCGCTCTAGGATTTGAATTGGCTCCTCTTCGTAAGACAAATCTGGTCTTAATTCCACCTCTTCAACTGGCACTACATGAGATGGATCCGACCGGTAACGACGTAACATTGAAACATGGAACACATCGTGCATTTGCTTCAACTCCGAAGGCAATTCTAACTGATATGCCATAGGTTCGACCCGCTTCAAAACCCGATAAGGTCCTATGAACCTGGGACTTAACTTTCCTTTGTGACCAAATCTCATCACCTTTTTCCAAGGTGAAACCTTTAGAAATACTTGATCCCCCATAGCAAACTCTATTTCTTTTCGCTTAAGATCTGCGTACGACTTCTGCCTGTCAGATGCTTCTTTTAATCGAGCCTAGATTACCTTAACCTTTTCTTCGGAATCAGCCACTATTTCTGGACCCAAAATATGACGTTCCCCTAGTTCTATCCAACACGTAGGAGTGCGACACTTTCGTCCATATAGTGCTTCATATGGTGCCATTCGAAAACTGGCTTGGTAACTATTGTTGTACGCAAATTCTGCTAACGGTAAGAACTCCTCCCAGCTTCCTCTGAAATCTATCACACATCCTCTTAACATATCTTCTAAAATTTGGATTACTCGCTCAGACTGGCCGTCCGATTGTGGATGAAATATTGTACTAAAGTCCAATCTGGTGCCCAAAGTCTAATGCAATGCTTTCCAAAATCGAGACGTAAACCTCGGATCCCTATCCAAAATAATCGACACCAGTACTTCATGCAATCTCACAATCTCAGCCACATATAACTTCGCCAATTTTTGCAAAGAGTAATCAACCCGAACTGGGATAAAATGTGCAGATTTCGTCAATCGATCCACTATTACCCATACCGAGTCTTTCTTAGTAGGCGAGGAGGAAGCCCACTAACAAAGTCCATGGTGATTCTCTCACACTTCCATCAAGGAATCTTTATCTACCAAGCAATCCCAAAGGTACTTGATGTTCAAATTTGACTTGTCGACACGTTAAGCACTTTCCTCTAATTCAGAATCTTCCGCTTAAGACCGGGCCAGCAAAACTGATTTCGTAAATCTCGGTGTAACTTACTTCCTCCAAGATGCATAACATAAGGGCTACCATGCGACTCCTGAAGAATCTTTTGCCTTAACTCCTGATCCCTCGGCATACAGATTTTACCTTTGAAATACAACACCCCATCATTATTAATACTAAAATCTTCTAATTCCCCATTCTGTACCCACCGTAGCTTAGCACTCAAATCATCATCTACCAACTGTCTCTCTTTCACTTGACTTAACCACGCCAGCTTTACTTGTAATTCTACCAGCAAGCTCCCATCGTCATAAAGACTAAGATGTGCAGACATCGCCCTTAGATCTAACACCACTTTTCGACTTAGAGCGTCTGCCACCATATTCGCTTTGCGGGTGATACTCAATAGAACAAATCGTAGTCTTTCAACAACTCTATCCACCTTCATTGCCTCAAATTCGCCTCCTTCCGAGTCGAGATATTTCAGCTCTTGTGGTCCATGTATATCACCGACTTTTCCCCAGATAAATGATGTCTCCAAACTTTAAGAGCAAAGACTATCGCGCTAACTCCAAATCATCGTCGGGTAATTAACCTCGTGTGGTCTCAATCGCCGAGACGACACGCAACTACCTTTTCGCCTTGCATCGTAACATATCCTAATCTCGTGAGAAGCGCCACAAGACACCACGAAATCCTTCCCTGCCTCAGGCTGAATCAAAACTGGAGCTTCAGTCAAAGCCCTCTTAAGCTTCTCAAAGCTCTCTTGCTACTTATCTGCCCATACGAAAGGTACCTCCTTTCGTAACAATTTCGTTAAAGGTGCAGCTATTGATAAAAATCCTTCGACGAATCTTTTGTAGTAGCCTGCTAATCCCAAGAAACTGTGAACCTTAGATACGGACTTAGGTGGTTTCCAATCTAGTACTGCTTCAATCTTCCGAGGATCCACCCTTATTCCTTCTGCCGACACCACATGGCCTAAGAACGCAACTTCTTTCAGCCAAAATTCACACTTACTGAATTTGGCATATAGCTTCTTCTCCATTAACACTTGTAACACTATCCGGAGATGCTCATCATGCTCTATCTCGGACTTGAATACACTAGGATGTCGCCTATGAACACCACGATTTAATCGATCCAAGTAGGGTTGGAAAACCCGATTCATCATATCCATGAACGCAATGGGCGTTTCGTTAATCCAAACGGCATTACCAAAACTCATAATGCCTATATCTTGTTCGAAAGTCGCCTTATGGATATCCGCTTCTTTCACTTTAAGTCGATGATACCCCGACCTTAGATCTATCTTTGAGAATACCGCAGCCTCCTTAAGTCGATCGAACAAGTCGTCGATCCTCAGAAGGATACTTGTTCTTGATGGTCACTTATTCAACCGCCAGAATCTATAAACATCCTCATCGTTCGTCTTTCTTTTTCACGAATAGGACCGGTGCTCCCCATGGAGACACATTGGGTTGGATAAATCCACAATCAAGCAACTCCTTCGGTGCCATTCTATACGGAGCAATAGAAACTGGCGCTGTTCCAAGCAATAAATCAATCCCAAATTCTACCTCTCGATCCGGAGGCAATCCTGGAAGTTCTTCCGGAAAAACATCTACAAATTCTCTTATAGTTCTGACCTCTTCAACAGTTGCTTCCTTAGCCTCCAAGGCACTAACCAACATCAGAAAGGCTACACATCCCTTTCTAACCATCTTTTTGCCTTAAGGGCGGATACTACATTTGATAAGTAATTTCGTCTCTCGCCCATCACCACAACTTCTTTGTCATCAATAGATTTTAAGGACATCCCTTAGCAGCACAATCCACATTTGCACGATATTTCACTAGCCATTCCATGCCTAAGATCAGGTCGAATTCCCCGAATGGCAACTCCATTAAATCAGCCGAAAATTGCGTCCCTTGAACTTCTAAAGGCACTTCCTTAAAGAGTTTATCTATTACTCCGCTCATCCTAAAGGACTAAGTACACCATCTTCTTAGGTATGCGCCTCGTAAGTCATATGCGAGTTCCAGATACTTCACTAGCGATGAATGAATGAGTTGACCCTATATCTATCAAAGCAATAAAGGGCAACCCAAATCGAAACGCATGCGTGATAACATCAAAAGGCCACTATCTTCTCTCATGATGAACGCATATACCGCACTGGCCGTCTCGCCTCGCATACTACCACGCGCCTCGCCTAGAGTCCCGCGACCTCTACCAGAACCATTACTTCTTCCATTTGGACCACGACCCCTTATCGGTTGTTGTCCACCTCTGCCAGCCTGATTAACACCCTGACCTGCTGGGCAATTCTTATCTGTATTCATCGGACAATCTTTAAGCATATGATCTTTAGACCCGCACTTGAAACATCCCCCGGTCTTTTTCCAACATTCTCCCGGGTGCATCTTCCCACATTGAGCACAAGTACAATGTTGTTCTCCCATAGTAACCTGCTGACCTCGTAGCCCATCAACTCTTGGTTTCTTTTGAAAATTCCCGGATGACCCTGAAGACCCAAAACTCCTCTTATTCTTATTTTGGCCTCTGTCCCGATTCTGTCTCTCAGTCTGCTTAACTTCTTTAGCTATCCTTGCCTTATCCACTAAGACTGCAAAGTCTCTTTCCTAGTGCGGAGCAATCAACACTCGCAGTTTATCTCTCAATCCATCCTCGAATCTGACACACCGCTTATATTCAGTAGCTACTATCCCTCTGGCATATTGATAAGTCGTAAGAACTCTGCTTCATACTCAGCTATCAACTTATTTCCTTGCACTAAATTCAAAAAAGCCTTTCTTTGAGAGTCGATGTAGCTAGCTCCAATGTATTTCCCTTCAAATTTAACTTTAAAATACCCCCAATCCACTCGATCCACAGGGGTACTCTCCTTGACAAAGGAGCCACCACCGGTAGGCCTCATCACGAAGTAGTGAAATAGCACCTTTAACTTTTCTTCAAAGAAGTAGTCCAAATCATCCATGATCCTCTCGATCGCCTCTAACCAAGATTCGCCACATTCAGAGCTACTCCAGATACTCCCTAAAATCTCAAATCCATTTGATCTAAGTCTCTCACCATCGACTTTCGAGACCCATTTCCATACTAGCTCCTCGCTACTGCTCCAAAACTCGCAAAGACAACTTGTGATCTCACGTCATCTCCTCCATTTTGCTCTTGAAATTCCACCCCAACAAATGGGCGGAGCTTCATTTTGGAACCTTGACCAGATCTAATCGGTTCCGACACGACCATTCTTCCTCTACTACATCCACGATTTACCACGCCCCTAGAACTCATGTCTACTACGCGTCTTATCTATTTTTACGAAAAGTCTTATGCATTAGAGTCTTTTCACTTCTTATTAAAAGAAAGTTTTATGCAATGATATTTATTCAGTGGTTTTTCCGTAGTAGTACACATACGCCTAGGGTCCATGTCTCTAAAGTATAGTTTCCTTAGGCTTATCACTTTAAAATATCATACATTCACATCACTTTATCAATAAAGTACTTACATGATGGACCTGGGCCGAGTGCCATCCTTCTATAAAACCATTTTAACTTAAGAAAACTTTCGAAAAGTCATTTGGGCCAAATTTTGAAAACGTTGTGGGCTTCAAAACCCAAGGCCGAAAGTTTAAAATTGGCTCGATACCAAGTTGAAACACCCCAAACCCAAATTTCAAAAGCCTAACCGGATTTGATATGTTCCTCAAGTAAAACTTTAATTAAATCTAGTTACATTATTAAGAAAATATGATGGTTTCAGATAAAATGATTAACTAAATGATCGCGTTGAAATCGTATTGTTAACTAAATTTGTATCTTCTTAAAACGTTATTTTTAAGAGAAAATTGTAAGTTAAAAGAAAACCAAATTTAATGAAAACTTATTATTATTGTAAAAACCATAGATGTTTAGGTGTCAAAAAGCAGTTTAAGTTATTTTTGAAAATCATTTAGTTATTTAGTAAATATTATTCGTAGTGATTAAAAATCTAAAACGTAAAATTTAAATAGCCATAGCGGCCTTATTACATAAATAACATAACCCAAAATAAATCCTAAGTAATAAAAATAAACTTAATAGGTTTAATTAAGAGAAACTCAAATACTTTGTTGAGCATTGGCCACCACGTAGTCCTCACGACCCGATCCGTAGCGCTAAGAGTCACCAAATATATCCCATAAAAGGGTGAGTCATAGACTCAATGTGTAACAAAACACTAAAAGGCCAATTGATCATGGCCATTAAGCCTATTTAAAACATATTTAGCCATAAGCCCATTTTACAGCAAATCAAATAAAATCACTTAATAATCACATGGATATATAAAATGAAATGCAATCCCAAGCCCACCTAAATATCCATCCGCTACACACCACCCGTACCTACCAATCACACCGTAGGGATTACTAAACCGACCTTCCATCCGCTACACACCATCGAAGGCGCTTGTTGCAGTCAACATGCACATCGCCTTATAATTTTGTGGCATGGCCACTGACAATTAGACCAAGTCACCGGATTCAAAATATGTGACCAAGTCACCGAATTCAAAATATGTGATCAAGTCACCGATTCATATATGTGACCAAGTCACTGGATAATGTGGTAAAACCACCTAACACTTCCCTTTATTAATAACACCCATATGCCCATGCACATACATATTATTCAGTTTTCATGCCATTTACCCCAAAATCATAACAGAGTCATACTTATTTCATATTTATGCATATAGCAATATTAACAAAATATTGGGGTTAAACATACCTGAATATCGTACCACTGAATGGTACCCGCAACCATTATAATACATATTTTCATACAAATCATATTTATTTTAGATCTATGAGAAATTTAGTATAATGTTACACACCTTATAACAAAGGAGAACGATACCTTCCCGCTTCATCGACACCTAATTATTTATCACACTTGATTAGAATACACTATTACTTATAAATCTACACTATTGATGAAAGATCTAATTCCTTACCCTCAGAATCACGGACAACTGTTATATGTGGTTTCTCTCCGATTGATGGATCAAAACCCGATGACAACCCACGAACAAAATGTGGCTTAGGTGTACGTACGACTTCAAATAAACGATCTTCGTTAGCAGAGGGTCCACAACCCGGTGGAAAATCTTGGATCCCGATCTGACCTTCGCTTGAAGTTTGAGGGTATAATAGAACCACCCCTCTTCCAAACACTCCTTACCGCTCTTTTTGAACCTATTTTGTTAGTCCCAAAATTTTACGTTTATGGGAATTGTCCGAGCGATAGAGTCCCCTAAAATGAAGTCGATTAGTAACCTTTCTAAAAAAATGATATAACCAATAATATGACAATCCTTACCTTGAATGATTCCGAATGATCTCTCCTTAATCGATGGCTATAAAAAGAATCCTTAAAATCCCCTTCAAAGATTCGGCCAAAGAGAAAATAAGAGAATTAGATTTCTAAAATCGGCTATTCTAAAAGAAAATAAAGAGAACGATTGATAGAAAAATCCTTACTCGTAATACGGAGATTAATTCACCCTTACTTGAACTATAGAGGGATTCGGCCTTAGCAATTAAAAAGAAAAGAAATGGTGATTTCGGTTTGGACAAGAAGAGAAGAGAAAAGATAGTGTTTTTGGCTATGGTGGTTTCGATTTTTAATAAAAGAAAAGAAAGAAGAAGATGAAAATGGAGGATGGTTCAGTTTTAACAAAAGAGAAGAAAGAAATAGATGGTGATTTCGGTTATGGTGGAAGATGGTTTCGGTTAAGAACAAGAAGAAGAAAAGAGAAAGAGGAAGAGAAAGAGAAAGAAAAAGAGAAAGAAAAAGAAAAGATGAGAAATGCCCTTGATGATTTCGGCACAAGAGAGGAAGAAAAGAAAAGAGAATTGTCTTCTAAAATTCTTTGGTGTTTTTGGCAATGAGGGAAAAAGAGAAATGTAATTCAAACTTTTTGGTGCTTTTGTCTATAGAGGACAAGAACTTGAGAGAATAGGCACTTAAACCAAAATGGTCAAAAATGAAAGCCAAAACAAAGCAAAACTTTTACCTAATGTCATTAAAAAATTCGACTAAGAAGAAAGCTTTTGGAGAAAAATGAAAAGATGCACAAAATGTTAGAATTTTGGCCAACTATCACCCCCTAATCTCTTTGCCAAATTCGGCCAACACACATGCCAACATAATCCCCCTTTTTCCTCCTCATTTCTTCCCTATCATCCCCTTAATTCCTATCACAATTAAACCAATCCCCCTTAACCCCTTATGCCGTCTAGATTCATAGTCAAATGACCATGGAAAAGCTTCCAAAACATCATCCACACTTCAAGCCCTTTGTCCCCTAATCCTTCCATAACCTCATGATTCCATACCATAACTTCTAACTTGCCTTTTCCCCTTGGTCTACTATCCAAAAATAAAAGAAAGTCCATCCATTCTAGATAAGGCTTGACCGACACTATGGGAAAGAAAGCAAAAATTAAAATCCTTCCAATTGCTAGCTAGGAGATTCGAACCTCTCCCCTCATGCATTCACCCATGTGCCAACACCACCTTGCCAAATGACTTGTTATGCTTAAAACCTCATGCCAAATTTTCTTAAAGCCTATCTTGCTTAGTTCCATCTTAAGTCTTAAAATTTTAATATTTCTCTAAGGCATTCTCTTACATACTGAAGTTCCTAAAACTTCCAAAGTACACTCAACTACACATAGGCATGCAACAACATACAATTAAATTAAAATTGTATAGCCCCCAAATTCTGGATGTTACAAAATGAACCATATTGTTTGATATTGTTTTGGCATGTATTTGGATAAGTAAATGGTAGTGACTTGAGAATTGGAATAAATGAAATGATAATTGTATGAATTGTGCATTTGATTGATGATTTTGGCTGCCTAATTGTTTGATGAAATGGTACCATTTTGTTTTATGTAGGTACATTGACGTTGGGGTGGCAAATTGGCCTTGCAAATGGCCTATTTTTGTCCACACGAGCAAAGACACGGGCGTGTGTCTCAGCTGTGTGTGACACATGGTCATGTTACACGGCCGTGTGTCCCCTAGTGTTGAAATTGAATTAAAGTCAGTATGCTCCACACGGTCTCACACACGGTCGTGTGACTTGGTTGTGTTGCATAAGTCAGTATACCTTACAGGTTTGGCACAGCCTAGCACACGGCCTAGCACTTGGGCGTGTGTGGCCGCTTTGAAGAGAACATGGGCTAGACACATGAGCGTGTGGTTAATCGTGTGACCCAAGTTAGTATGTATGTTCTGTTTCACACTACCGAGACACGGCGTGTCTCAGAGCCATGTGAGGCAGACAATTGCTCACACGCACGCAGTGACCTCGTATGGTTGAAATTTTTCTAAGTTTCCAAAAATTTTCTTATGTTATTGGTTTAGTCCCGAACCACTTCTAAAGCATGTTTAAGGCCTCGTAGGCCCTTATAAGGGACAATGTAATTGTGTTGAATGATTTATGAGAATGTATGCTATATGTTTTGAATTGATAGGTAATACCTCGTAACCCTACTCTGACGACGGATACGGGCTAGGGGTGTTACATGAATCATGATCGGTTTGCTCTAATTGACTTTCCCTTTGAATCTTTGCTTGACCCATTGCTTTAATGAGTCGGGCACAAGTTCTGGTCCCTATGGTCTTTTGTCTGGGTTACATTGATATCCTCCATATACCACTACTTTAATCAATATCGGGTACTCTAATGAAGATGTGCCAGAAATGTACGAATGTCCGTATCTAGTGAACATCGAAAAATCATTCCCAATTGCATACTCGACCTCGTGTCCATCCTTAATCCGCCAATAACATACATTGGCTTCCAATGGTTGGATAGGAAGTTCAATGTCGCACACCATTTTAACCAAATTTCTTATCCAATCGCCCACTGCACCACATATTTTTTACCCCAAAAATTTTCACCATTGCTTGCAGCTACCTTCAATCCTCAGTCACTATCTTTGTTTATGCTAACCACTGCGATATTGTCCTTAAGGCATGCACCATTCTTGAAAGCCAGTATTTGGAGCATTAACACTACATTGATGGGCTTGATGATGCAATCAAGCTTGCACAACACGCCAATCTAGACCTCCAGTATATCGATCTATCTCGAAAATCTCTCAGCGACTTGTCGGTGATCGAGGACTTGGTGCGGGATGGTGTTCTTTCTACAAGTAGCGATCACAAGAAAGAGACTCTTGGCATTGGATGGGCCCATGTCAAAGTGTTGGGCCTTGAAGTAAACCTTGAACGCAATTTTAGATTAAGCCTACTCCCACAATCGATAGGACTCATCGACTAAACCGAAGTAGTAATCTTCAGGGTATTGCTCGTATGGTGCATGACTCACTGTGAGAGAACTTTGATGGTGCAGAAAGTCAAACTACTCGAGGAGTAGCATTTTCTGGCCTCTTTTGGCCTATTTTGGTTAGCTAGTATACCGTGGAGCTCCCCATGATGCCCACCCCTACGACAATTACGTCAAATTCATTTTCAGAATATCCCATATTCGTCACACTATTACAATGACAAATTTAAGGTTTAGCTATTCCTTTCAACTTGGCTTAGTTATTACTTCACATAGTGTGGCATATATAATAGTACTAGCCAATAGCACTAGGTATCTAAATGATATTTTAATGTAAAAAAAGGCCCACATTTGAGAGGTAATTTCATAATTGCCATATGTTGTTTCTTCCTGATTTGACTAAAGATGCTAAATTCCGTAAAACATACGGAAAGTTCGTAAGCAATATATTTGGAACGTTTCATGTTCTAATTATTCTCCCAATTCATGTATTTTTTTCACATTTGAAATTCAGTCCTTTTTTAATTCTATAAAATCCTCAATTCTGTTCAATTAATAATTAAATTTTAATTAATAAAATCATTAAAATATTTATATTAAAGTGTGTTGTAAGCATTTTTGTTCGAGTCAAAATCGAATTAAGCTTGATTTGCACAATAAAAAGATTCAAGCATTTTGAATTTTATGATTATTTTTACCCATGATTATTGCTATTAACAAGAAAATATCTCGTGTTTTCTTAATAAAACCCAATATTTTTAAAGTAAAATTTTTTTATATTTTCTCAAATTCATAAATTTATTTTTGTTTAAAATTGATTGTGACGCAATGAATTATGTGATATTTTTAAATTAATACAATAAAAGCCATGAAAAAAGTATGAATAATCTTGCAACATCATATTTAATGTTTTATTTGCTTATTTAACCTCTCACAAATATAATATTAACCAAACAAATTTTTAAAAAACAAATCACATAATTTAATTTAATAAAAAATCATGAACTGAATCATCTATTTTTTTTTTTGTCACACTCGTCAATTAAACTTTAATTATTAAGGTTGAAATGAAGTCTTATTAATGATGAAATAGGACTTTATTGAAAAAAAGAAAGGAAAAGGGACTTTATCATTAAAATAAAGAGTTGATAATGAGAATCTTTTGGAAAGCCAATCCCTTTGTCATATTAGGGAGCTTTATTTGTGCAACAACCCTCATTTTTTGTCACCATCCATTTATCCCTTTCTGTTTTTTAATTATCTTTTGCTTTCTATGATGGCCCATTTTAGTATTATTATTTGATACATTTAATAGTTATAAGCTCAGTGTATTTATGCATGTATGCTGAGAAATTAATAACATGGTGTTTGTTTTAAGCAGGTTCCAAAAATGGAGGGTCTTGGATTACCTAATGCAATCACAATTGAAATGATTTTGTTTATTCAGTAGGTTCTGCAACATACAGTCTGGCATTGTAGCATCAATCTATCATAACGACAAATTGAATATGAAATGGCTGACTCATCAATGACTAAACATTTGACCCACTAACAATAACATATTCACTCATCATCCTTATTGTACTCCGAAATTAGAACTTGTTGCAACTAGAAAATGATTTAAGCCTAGTATTTTATATTTGAATTTGATTTTGATATTTAATTGGATATTAAAGTTTTGTTTATCTTAATTTGATATTTGAGTTTGATTTTAATATTTAATTTTAACACCTAGACTGATACATAAGCAGATGGGTTGACATTCTTTAAATTTAGTTTACTGAAGCTGCCAATTTTAAATTCTAGAGAATCAATTAACTTGCAACGCATTTTTGATTAAAGCCTAGACATTTTTTAGTCAAGATGTCTTCTGAACATTGATGAAAGATCGATCTCTTATATTCAAAATTCACTTTGAATCACCTTATTTCGAGTTCAATAACTCGAGGTCTGACCATTTCAATGAAAACTGCACGAGCAAAATTTTTAGGACGAGATTATTATAGAAATTATGAGTTTTTAGCTCTTATTCGTGTTTAAAATATATTGAGTTTGGTTTTAAGGCTTAATTTGATTATATATAATCCGATATTTTATTAATTAAGTTTAATATTTTAAATTTATTTATTTCGAATATTGGGATATTTTTTAAATATTATAGGTTGCTTAGAAGTTTTATATTTCTTAGTTGGCAAGAAGATTTAGTTCAACTAGAATTACTTATTGTTTAGCCAAATTAGAAGTTTATTTAAATTAGGAGTTTGTTTTTCATTAAGTTTTTTGTGGAGTGTGCCTCTCATTTTTTGCCAAAATGGATTCGACGTCATGACGATGAAGAGCTAACGTCTCAACGACGCGACACACAACGTCCTGACGACGTGACATGTAAGTCCCAATGAATAGATAGTGATGTCACGACGTGGCGACATGTTCCTTACTAAATCGGGTTTCCTCTCCTAGTTAAATTCTTCTATCTTTTCTCAGAAGAACTCTAATAACTCTAAGAATATTTTAATCAAATTAGCCCACAAATTTTAGTTTATAAATATGGCTTTTAACAACCCTAGAGAGTTAGATTCAACAACACAACTAAGAGAGTTTTGTTAGAATTTTGTGAGAACTTTGTATCTTGGGTTCGAGTTTATTTTGTTTCTCCATCTCGTACTCATTATTGATTATTTGTCGTTTTAGTTAAATTTTCTTTACTCGTGGCTTTTTTATTCTCCTAAGAGGAGTTTTTCTACGTAAATATTTGTGTTCAATTTTCTCTATTTGTTCGTGTTTGTTGCTTAATTTGGGTTTATCCCCTAATAAACTAGTATCAGAGCTTGGTTCGTATTCCGCGTTCAACCCATTCAGAGATGGCAATAAGATATGATATCGAGAAGTTTAATGGAATCACAAATTTTAGTTTATGGTAAGTTTAGATTACAACAATTTTAGTTCAAAATGGTTTGAAAAAGGTCATTGTAGGACATAAGCCCGCAGATGTTAATCAGATGGAATGAGAGGATATTAATAAAAAGGCTCTATCAACATTTCAATTGTGCCTCACGAACAATCTATTGCAGGAGGGGTTTACAGAGAAAATGACAGCGGCCTTATAAAGAAAGTTAGAAGCCCTTCACATGACAAAGTCTCTCGCAAATTGCTTAGTATTGAAATAACGATTATACACGTTCCATATGGTCGAACATGAGTCTATTAGGACTCACATTAGTGAATTTGTTACTCTCCTGAATGACCTGAAAAATGTCAAGGCCAACATAGAAGATGAAGATCAAACTATGTTATTGTTGTGTTCTTTTCCTTCCTCATATAAAACTTTCAATGAAAACATGATTTATAGTAGAGAGAGACTCTCATTTAAAGACATGAAGGGAAACTTATTGAATAAGGATAAACTTGACAACGACATTTGAAAAACAAGTCAAATGGGCAAGTCTCAATTTTAGTTGCAAGAAGGAAGCAAGAATCTAGAAAATCATATCAAAAGCCTAGGGCGAGATCTAAATCAAGAAACCAAGACAATAAATGTGGCTACTACAAAAAGATGGGTCACATAAAAAATAAAATGCTATAAATTTCATACTAAAAATAAGAGGGCTACCGAAAATGATAAGGAAAGGAAGTAGAAAGCTAGTGTAGCCGAGGACAGAGGTGATGATTTATTGTTGTTGTCAATGATTGAAAGGTCTAAGTTTACATCCAAGTGGATCTTGGATTCAGGTTGTTCCTACCATATGTGTCCAACAAGGACTGGTTCTCCACATGCAGTTATGTTGAAGGTGGATTTGTGTTTTTGGGAAATAATTCACCCTGCAAAATAACTGGCATTGGTACAATTCAAATTAGGAAGCATGATGGGATAATCAGAACATTATCAAATGCCAGGCATATGCCTGATTTAGAGAAGAATCTTGTCTCTTTGGGTATTCTAGACTCGAATAGTTGCAGGATCATCATTGAGTCAAACGGTTTGAAAATATCTTGTGGAGCTATTGTCTTGATGAAAAGGTAAAAAGTTGGTAGCCTATACATTCTACAAGGTTTAATGGTGACCAGTTCGGCAAAAATTATGAAAACATAGACAAATCATCACCATGTTGCAACAAGGACTCCCATGATGTCGTGACACGATAAAAATTCTCTTTTTTATGAATTCATATCAACTTAGTCGTGGCACATACGACTCAGTAATACGAGTGAAAAAGGTATGACCGCTTTAAATAGAAGAGGTCTTCCAATAGACACCAAAGTTGTAAAGTTAGATTTCTGCGAGCATTACATTTATAGGAAGTAGACTTGAGTCAACTTCGATTTGGCAGTACACAGGACAAAAAGGGACCTTAACTACATTCATTCCGACTTATGGGGTCCAACTCTAGTCGTCTCCAAATGAGGTAACTAATATCTTTTAACGTTTATTGACAACCACTATAGGAAAGTTTGGGTTTATTTCCTAAAGCACAAGAATAAAGTTATCAGGATCTTTAAACAGTGGAAGACCTTACTAGAAAAATAGATTGGAAGTCCATAAAGTGGTTAAGAATGAATAATGGTCTTGAGTTCTGTTCAGTTGAGTTTAACATTACTGCAAACGAGAAGGAATCAAAAGACACCGCACAGTTGTTACCCCACAACAGAATGGTGTTGCTGAAAGGATGAACAAAACCTTACTTGAGAAATATTGATGTATGCTTTCAAACACAGGTTTAGAAAAGGAGTTTTAGGCCGAAGCAGTTAGCCTGGAAAATTATTGTTGGAAAAAATGAGTTTGGAAAACACGGCGGAAAATAAGTTTAAGGGAAAAACTAGAGTTTTAATTTTTTTCCAAAAATAAGAACTTGATTGTGATATCTAAAGAAATAAACACTTAATCAAAATTGTATCTTTTCGATTCATCTAAGATAAACGCTTCGACCGAGTAGTCTTCTCTGTTATCCTCAAGCTCACGTCTGCCGAGTGTGGGTTCACTTCTAATCAGAAAATTTTTCACAAAATTACTAGTAGGGCAATTTCGTAATTTCTCTAAACTTTGCAGTTAAGTTGTAAATAAGAAAAATATCTTTAGAAATCTTTTGAAATAATTTCTTCAAAAAATTCTCTCTACAACTTTCACTTGAAATAATTTCATAATTTCTTATTGTCCTCCAAAATTAGAGCTTGTTGCAACTTGTAAGCTGAGAATGATTTAAGCTTATTGTAGTATTTGATATTTGAGTTTGGTTTTAATATTTAATTGGATGTTTAAGTTTTTTTATCTCAATTTGATACTTTAGTTTGGTTTGAATGTTCAATTTTAGTACCTAGACTGATACATGTGTAGATGGGATGGCATTCTTTAAATTTAGTTCACTAAAGCCGGTAATTTTTAATTCTAAAGAATCAGTTAACTTGCAATGCATTTTTGAATGAAATCTAGACATTTTTTAGTCAAGATTTCTTCTGATTGATGAAAGATCAATCTCTTATATTCAAAACACACTTTGAATCACCTTATTTTGAGTTCGGTAGCTCAAGCTATGACCATTTTAGTGAAGACTACACGAGTAGAATTTTCTAGATGAGATTGTTATGGGAATTATGAGTTTTGGGATCTTATTCGTGTTTAAATCATATTGAGTTTGGTTTTAAGGCTTAATTTTGATTATATATAATCTTCGATATTTTATTTGTTAAGTTTTATGTTTTTTTTGTATTTATTTATTTCGAATATTAGGATATTTTTAAATATTTTAGGTTGTTTAGAAGTTTTATTTTTCTTAGTTGACAAGAAGATTTAGTTCAACTAGAATTACTTATTGTTTAGCCAAATTAGAAGTTTATTTGAATTAGGAGTCTGTTTTTCGTTAAGGTTTTTTATGGAGTGTGCCTCGCACTTTGGCTGAAATGTATTCGACGCCATGGTGACAAAGAGCCGATGATGCGACACACAATGTCCTAACGAGAAGAACTTGAAGTCCTGAAGACACGACATGTGACGTCCTGACGAGCCAATAGTGACGTCACGACGTGGCGATGTGTTCCCTACTAAACCGGGTTTCTTCTCCTAGTTAAACTCTGTTATCTTTTCTTAGTTGAACTCTAATAACTCTAAGGATATTGTAATCAGATTAGCCAACAAATTTTAGTTTATAAATAGGGCTTTTAGCAACCCTAGAGAGTTAGATTCAACAATATAATTAAAAGGGAGTTTTGTGGGAATTTCAGGAGAACTTTGTATCTTGGGTTCGGGTTTATTTTTGTTTCTCCATCTTGTACTCCTTATCTATTATTTTTCATTTTAGTGAAATTTTCTTTGTCCGTGATTTTTTTATCCTCTTAAAAGGAGTTTTTCTATGTAAATATTTGTGTTTAATTTTCTCTATTCATTCATATTTGTTGATTAATTCGGGTTTATCCCAACAAATAGGATTAAAGCCTGGTTTAGATTTCATATTCAACTCGTTTAAAGATGGAAATGAGATACGATATTGAGAAGTTCGATGGAATCACAAATTTTAATCTATAGTAAATTCGAATGACAACAATTCTTGTTCAAAACAATTTAAAAAAGGTCACTACAGGGAAAAGGCCCGTGGATGTGAATCAAACAAAATGAGAGGATATTGACGAGAAGGCTCTATCAATAATTCAATTGTGCCTCACGAACAATGTATTGCAGGAGGTGCTTACATAGAAAAGGACAGAAGCCTTATGGAGAAAATTAGAAGCCCTTCACTTGACAAAGTCTTTCGCAAACCGCTTGGTATTGAAATAATGATTATACATGTTCTGTATGGCCGAATGCGAGTCTATTAAGGCTCACATTAGTGAATTTGTTTCTCTCTTGAATGACCTGGAGAATGTCGAGGCCAACATAGAAGATGAAGATCAGACGATGTTATTGTAGTGTTCTTTGCCCCATTCATATAAAACTTTCATTGAAACCCTAATTTATAGTAGAGAAAGATTATCATTTGAATACATGAAGGGAAACTTATTGAGAAAGGATAAACTTGACAAGGAGTTCAGTTCAAAGAATAAGTCAGATGGGCAAGCCTCAATTTTGGTTGCATGAGTCAAGCAACAATCTAGAAAATCATATCAGAACAAGCCTAGGGCAAGATCAGAATCAAGAAGTTGAGATAAGCAATGTGGCTACTATAAAAAGATGGGTCACATCAAAACAGAATACAATAAAATTCAGATTAAAAAAAAAAGTGGGATACTAAAAATGATAAGAAAGGGAAGCAAAAAACTTATGTAGCAGGTGCTAGTGTAGTTGAGGACAGATGTGATGATTTATTGCTGGTGCCAATGAATGAAAGGTCTAAGTTCACATTCAAGTGGATCTTGGATTTAGGGTGTTCTGACCATATGTGTCCCAACAAGGACTGGTTCTCCACATATAGTTCGATTAAAGGTGGAGTTGTGCTTTTGAAAATAACTCACCCTACAAAATAACTGGCATTGGTACCATTCACATTAGGATGCATGACGAGATAATTAGAACATTATTAAATGTCAGAAATATGTCTGCTTTAAAGAAGAATCTCGCCTCTTTCGTATTATAGACTTGAATGGTTGCAGGATCGTCACTAAGTCAAACGGTTTGAAAATATCTCATGGAGATCTTGTCTTGATGAAAGGGCAGAAAGTCAGTAACCTATACATTCTACAAGGTTTAACGGTGATTAGTTCAGAAAAAATTACAAAAACAGAGAAGAAATCGTCGCCATGTCACAACAAGGACTCCAATGATGTCGCGATGAAGGGACAAAAGTCCCTCTTTATGGATTCTGAATCAACTTAGTCATGGCACTTGTGATTTGGTCATATGAGCGAAAAAGGTATGCCCACTTTAAATAAAATAGGTATTTCAACAAGCACTAGAGTAGGAAAGTTAGATTTCTGCAAGCATTGTGTTTATGGGAAACAGACTCGAGTCGGCTTCGATTTGGCAGTGCACAAGACAAAATGGACCGTTGACTACATTCATTCCGACTTATGGGGTTCGACTCTAGTAGTGTCCAAATGAGGTAGTAGATATCTTTTAACTTTTATTGATGACTACTCTAGGAAAGTTTAGGTTTATTTCCTGAAGAACAAGAATAAAGTCTAATAGATCTTTAAACAGTGGAAGACCTTGCTTGAAAAGCAGGCTGGGAAGTCCGAAAAGCGGTTAAAAATGGGTAATGGTCTCAATTTCTGCTCAGCTGAGTTTAACGATTACTACAAATGAGAAAGAACCGAAAGACATCGCACAGTTGTTACCCCGCAGCAGAATGGTGTTACTGAAAGGATGAACAAAACTTTACTTACGGATCCCAATGTATGCTTTTAAACACAGGTTTAGAGAAGGAGTTTTAGGCCGAAGAAATTAACCTGGTAAATTATTGTTGGAAAAAAATGCAGCAAAAAATAAGTTTAAGGGAAAAACTAGAGTTTTAAATTGTTTTTTCAAAAACAAGAACTAGGTTTTGATATCTAAAGTAATAAACAGTTAATCAAAATTTTACCTTTTTGATTCTCTATGATGAACACTTCGATCGAGTAGTCTTCTCTGACATCCTCAAGCTTACGTCTACCGAGTGTGGGTTTGCTTTGAATTAGAAAATATTCTTCAAAATTACTATTAGGGCAATTTCACAATTTCTCTAAACTTTGGGGTTAAGTTGTAAATAAGAAAAATATCTCCAGAAATCTTCTGAAATAATTTCTTCACAGAATTTTCTCTCAACAACTTTCTCTTGAAATAATTTCACAATTTCTTATTGTCCTCTAAAATTAGAACTTGTTGCAACTTGCAAGCTGAGAATGATTTAAGCCTAATGCAGTATTTGATATTTGAGTTTGGCTTTAATATTTAATTGGATATTTAAGTTTTTTTTTATCTCAATTTGATACTTGAGTTTGACTTCAATGTTCAATTTTAGTACTTAGATTAATACATACACAGATAGGTTGACATTTTTAAATTTAGTTCATTGAAGCTGCCAATTTTAAATTCTAAAAAATCAGTTAATCTGCAATGCATTTTTTGAATGAAAGCACTTATTGGAGTATTTTATTTTACAATATCCAATTGTTGTTTTTATTCAGAAGATTTTTTTTTTGCTAAATATTGTTCAAGATTTTGAGGGAAGTTCTTCAAACCCCAAGTTCCTAAGAACTCATTCTTGAATAGTCGATTAAAGTCTTGAGTTTCTCAGGAAATATTTCTTGAAGGGTTCAATCGGACACTTATCATTATATCCATATCCATCGGTTTATCTTTTCATCTATCAATTTTAGTTTTCTTATTTTCTAAATTACTTAGTTTATTTTTCTTGAATTGTTCTAATTTTGACTATTAATTTTCAGATTCAAGAAAGCACATCTAAGCACTCGGACGGCCTTGGGAAACCATCAACTCTATTCGAACTCCATCTTTGCTCCCTAAGTCGATTCTTTCTTTTCTGATTTTAAAATTTTCCTTCATTTTGCTATTTGATTTTGATTGTTTAGTGTATTCTTTTTCAATTTTGTTCAGGTCTACCATCATTTCTTGTTATCCGAATCATTCTCCAAAGCATCTTTAGGATCGGTTTAGAGCTTCCCTATTCTATTCCATTTGTTTCTTGCCATCGAAGCAACTTTGTATACTTTTGGGACTTTGTGGATGCTACCTCTTATCATTGACCAAACAACATTATATAGCCTAACAAATGTTTCATAAGTTTTGACACCTACTTTTATCCAGACATTTCTATTTTAATTTTACCGGGCCTTGATTTTATTAAAATAGGAGCTTTTTTAGATTTTTTGAGTTAAATATACTTTTAATCTATTTTTAACTGAATTAATTTTTTTAATTTGGTTTTAAAATTAAGATTAAAGTTTCAGTTTTAATACAAGGGCTAAACCCAAGTTTTCCAAATGTTGAGAATAAACTTGGGGGCAAATTTTTTATTAAAACTCAAACGGAACATAATGTCCCATGTTCGTTTTAGGTTAGAATTGACATAATTTTGGATTTGAATTAATTTTAAAACCCATTCAAAAATTTGACGAGGTGGGTAAGAAAACAAGAATAATAATTAAAAATTTGATTTTTTTTATAAAATAATAACAATTACACATTAATCACAGTATCCTAAACTAGAGGAAGAATTCTCTCTTCGTAATTATTTCGCTACCACTAAAAGTATATCCTAAATTACTTCATCAATCGGGCAAGAGCATGTGCAATCATATTAGCCTGCCTCGAGGCATATTGGATCACTACCCTCTGTTGTCTTTGACACAGTTCAATAATTTTTATAGTTAAATCGCTATTCAGTTGGCTTTAAAATTTACCTTGATGGATTCAATAACAAAAATACAATCTATTTTTACGATGACAGTTTTTCTTTTTAGTTAGATTTTAATTATTACTGAAAACCCATTAAAAATTTTACTTTTTATGATCTAAATTTGAAGTCTAAATCCGAATCCAAACCATCAAAATGTATCTAATTGGAGGGTCCAGAAAGCTTAAACACATTCTTTTAATGGCCCCAATTTTAGGCCTGAAGTTCAAGTTGTTATGGGATTACTTAAGGTTTTGAGACTCTAGTTGTCGATTGTTATGGGAATGTGGAAAGTGCATAAAATAGTATGGGCCAAATCACAATGTCGACCATGGTAAATTTGATCAAAAGACAACAATTAAAAGAATAGGTGTCAAGTCGTTAATAGAAACATAGAAATGTCAAATCCTTTCCTACTTCTCAGGAATCTTAAGCAATCTCTTCTCTCGATGGTGGTACAATGGCGACACCCGGAAAGAGATCTTCGCCGTATGCGTCCAGTGTTATACGTTTCTTAGAAAGCGTCGAATTTCCGCTACCAACATGAAAAATAATAGTTCAAAAGACTTGTCTTGTGCAACCTCTTAAAGACCACCACTGTCCGACATGGCCACATCACCTGCTCCACCACCGTCAAGCCCACTGTAATCGTCATTCCCTTTTCCCATTTTTATGGAACTTCTATTCATTATAATTTAATATATTTTCAAAACCTTAATAGGAAGTAATTATAGCCAAAATTTAGTCAGAGTTTGACTAATGTATATTGTTTTAAAATCAGTATTTAAAAATTGAAACAACCCTTAGCTGTGTTTTAATACAAATAGAGGAAAAAAATTGGAGGCCCTCAACGCGTGAGAATGTTCCTTTGGCTTGTTTGTAAGAACCGGGTGCACACCAATGCCAAGAGAGCAAGGAGCACCACTTGTCAACTTTGTGGAGAGGATACGGAGATATTAATCAGATTTTTCGCAAGTGCGTTGCTGCTGTATCTGTTTGGACTCGAGCTGTCAGACAAGATAAGCTGTTGGAATTTATGACTATTCATATGCAGAACTGGGTAATTGTGAACATACAAAAACCGACATATTTTTCCAAGGAGGAGGAAGACTGGGACCTACAATTTGGACTGCTGCGCTGGAAATTATGGAATCGAAGGAACAAATTGCTATTTGATACAGAGTACATGGAGGACGAGGACATCTGGTATGCCTGCAATAGCTGGCTTGTTTCCTGGAGGCACGCGCATAATATGGAAATAAGGAATGCAGCTGGAGGTAGGGAGGCAGCGAGTTGGGAAATTAAATGGCTGCCGCGGGCATGTGGATGACTGAAACTTAACACTGATGGGGCGGTTAAAGGAGTGAATGGTTACGCATATGCAGGCAGGGTATTGAGAGACTATAAAGGAGAGTGGGTAACGGGCTATAACCGGAATGTTGGCTGTACTACAGTGGAGGAAGCTGAGTTGGCTTGGTCGATGGTATGCGGACTAGTGTTGGAGGTGGATAATTTAACTGTTGTTAAAGAATTCACAGATAGAATTAGGGAGGGCGCAACTACCAGCCTTGGAAGAGCTATTCTCAACGTTCTCAGACGTGCATGGAGAGTGGAAGTAGTACATATTTACCGAGAAGCTAACATGGTGACAGATTTACTGTCGAAACTAGCAGCTGACCATGGAGTGGGAGTCCAGGTTTTTTCAGAAGCACCGAATGAAGCACTGCATCTGTTGCAGGAGGATAAGAATGGCAGATCCATAAGCAGGAGTATTCGTCTGTAATTTTTTCGTTATTGGCAGGAGGAGTCAGGATGTTAATCTTGAGTGGCCAAATTAAAATTAGACAATTTTATGTAAGAATCTATTTAAAAATATAAACAATCAGCATAAAATATAACAGTCGATTTAGATATATAAACAATCTATTCAAAAGAATAAGAAATAGTATTCCACCGTAACAATCAATTTAAACATATAAAACTTTATAAGATGTTTGAAATTTGAGGAAGTGCTGATATAGATTTTTTATTGGTATAATAACAAATATAGCTCTCTAATGTTTATACATTCTATCAATTTGATCCTAAATATAAAATTTTCAATAAATTTAGCCTTCCATGTTTATGAAATTTGTCATTTTAGCTCAAATTCTAAAAAATTAATAAATTTAACCCTCAACATTTATAAAATGACCATTTTAAATTTTAATTTTTTTTTTTTTTTGTAAATTAAAAAAGCAACTCCTCCCAAGCCTATTTCTCCAACCTTCATCTATAATAACATGTCGATTCTCCAAAAACTCATCTGCTTCTTCTTTACGAGCTTCCCTTCTGTCCTGGCCATTTGACTTAACGAGCCTACATCGACCGACTACAACAAGCAAGTTCAAAAAGCTGACCAAAATGGATATATGGAAACAGTAAGCTACCTCTTGAATAAGTGTGTGAAAGATAGGTGCTTCAATGTAACGCATGTTTTGTGCAAGTACGATCGAAGAAGTTTCCTCTAATCCTCGTGTTGCTCCTTTGCTAATGGCTTCTCAAGGTGGCTGGCTAGAAGATAATCTTGTCAAGGTTTTGCTGGCTAAAAAAGAAAAGATATATGGGATGCTATTCATGGAGATGAAAGGAGGGAATGAGATAAATGAATAAGGAATGTATGTAGAGATGAGTAAGGGATGTAGGAATGCTTTCAAATGGGGAATGGATGTGAGTATTTATAGTAAAGGTTGGTGGATGAGTTTACTAAAAATAATGTGAAAAATCCCCCCATTTACTCCTTTGTTTGGCCGGTCACATATTGTGGAAAGGAATGTATGTTGGTTGATTGATTCAAACAAGGGTTGGACGGTTTCAAAGTCAAATCAAAGGACCTCCAATAAATTTCCCGAAAACTAGTTTTTGGCTGCTCACAAGTGTCATGCTGAATTGGACTTATTCTTCTCTTGTTGGACAGTTTGGTGACCCAGTTATTTACCAGACTTATTCATCAATTGATCCAGGTTCAATTGGATCAAGAGCAACTTCTTCATGACCCATTTGCATGTGTTTGATGTCCACGTTTAGTGAATTTGGGCATGTCCATGTAACTTTATTTTGTAAATAAATCATGCATAATTTCTTTGATCCAACTATATTAAATAAAGTCAAAATTAATATGTAACAAAACAATTAAATTATGCAATAATTTAATACAAAATAACATAAATTTACATTCTTTCTTAAATCATGTTCATTATTGAAATATGAACAAAATTCACTCAATTAATAATAAAATACTCGAGATTAATATTAATTTTAAGTAAAAATGTGTTATAAACTACTAAAAAAACCTATATAAATTAGAGTTTAGACACCCCCAAACTTAATCCATTGCTCGTCCCGAGTAATGCAAAGCAAAAATTTCGATAGAACAATCTCACAACAAGTTTAAATAAAATCATTAAGCAAAATCAACTTTTACACATACACATACTTCAACAAAATCATGCTCACAAACTCTTTTTATTGATAAGTTGTTCATATGCAAACATTATTTCAAAATTTTATTCTAAGTGCAGAAAAATGCTAGCATAAGTCATAGAGTGCATGCTTTTCAAGATCATACATAACATTCATCATTCAATCAAAGTTTCATTATCAATCAAACTAAACAATCACAAGGTTTAATAAATGGTCCTCATATGTTAAACTTAGCAATTCCTCTCCACTAATGTAGTCGACATAATTATCAAAATCAATAGGTCTTTTATAAGGTTGTAATGGGGCTAGGCTCAAGGTATCGATAAAGAGAAGTGGATTTTAGGTTTAGTAATCTTAATTTTAACTTAGCCTTGGATCAATTCAAGGTACATCATTCCTACTAATGGGTTTTACCCCCTAAACTTAATTTTGAAATGTATGCCCAACAATATTTCTCAATACTTTGAGTATTTATTTTGCTCTTTTTGATTGACATTTGAATAAAGCCTTTTTTTTTTAAACAAGCGAAGAATATGTACATCTTTTTTAATTTTTTTCTATCTTTGGTCACCAAGAAAAGTATAGTAAAGATGGGTGCAAAGATAAGATACAATTTAAAAAAAAAAAAACGGTAGCATGCCTTATGATGTTGGTAATTGACAATAAAATAGGCTTAAAGGCTCAAATTAAGGTTTCAAAGGTAAAATTCATATGGTAGGCTTGAAAGGCTCAAACGATCCAAAGAAAATGTGTCTAAATCATGTTTAGATTCTTATACCTTCTAGGATTTCGCCTCAAGAAAGTTACTAAATCAATTCTAAAGACTTAAACCTTCATGCATATTTACTTCTAAGAAAGTTCAATTTTCATGGAAAAAAGGCTACATAAGACCTAAGAACACACAAGCATTTCATAACTCAAGATAACATAAAAAAAAAAAAACTCAGATAAAATCTGTAAATCATACTTGCATTTGAGCTAACTTATGAACAAAAATTCTTTCTGAACATCATTTTATTTCAGCATACTCATGTGAAAACATTAAAACATACTTAAGAAAAAATTTAAATTTCATGTTAATATTGCCCTACCCCCACCTTAAAAAAAAAAAAAAAAGCAATGTTCTCATTGTATAAGTAAAGTAATGAATGAGAACTAAACACCATGTAGGATGCTAAGTGATAAACCATAGTTTATACATATTTTGACCCCATGCTTGGCTTATTTTTGGATGAATTTTCATTATATTTGATGAATTCGATGCTCTTAATCTCTTAATTTCATGTTTTAAATTCAGGAGAGCTTAGGGAGTCGAAAAGAACGAGAAACGGGCCAAAAAGGGACAAAATGAGCCTACTTTAGAAACCAACACGGCCTGGGCTATTAAACACGGCCGTGTGTTACGAACAGAATCAAACTGTAACACCTCCTAACCCCGAACCGTCGCCGGAATAGGGTTACAAGGCATTACCGGATATATCAGACAACTTACGAATAATTCACAAATAAAAATAACAGTCATAAAATAATTAATGACTAAGTTCTTATAATAAACTCTTGAAGTCTAAAGTATGTATTAAAAGTGAGCGAGACTCGTTTAAGTATTTCATTTTTTTAAAATATAAATTTCGACAGCATTTCCGCTTATTTTCACATAAAACCCTCTGCAATTAAAACTATATTTATTTCAAAAATAACCAATTCAATAAATTCATTTCACATATTCATTTTATATTCTAAATATCTTCTATTCAAACTCAATCAATATAATATCAATTTAAATTTATCAATGTACTAATTAAATTAAAATAGATAAACTTCTTTTATTATAATTCTTAGACTTGTAATACTAACATTTTTTTTAACCATTTATATTCAAAACATAACAATCCTTATACACATCCTATGTACATGCCACATTATCAAAAGAAAATATACATCACCAAAAGTTTGCGGAAGTCGGGTCCGGCTTTGGATGCTGGTTCAATACTTGACTTCTACAACCTGCGCACGGAAACAACCGTACGCTGAGTATGCATATACTCAGTGGTATCACTATAATTCAATTTATAACTAAATACATTAAATCACACACATACTTGTACATTACAATTATCATCATTTATTAAACAATTCAATCTTCTTATGTTATCATTTGATTATATATATACCATTCTTATTTCTATATTTCAATTCTCACATTTTTCATATGCCATATCATTCAAATTTAATTTTATCAATAAATTTATTTCATTGTCCCTATTAACTTGACTCGGACTCGACGGATACACGGATTCCAACCCACACACCAGTAAGGCACATTGTGCCTTAACGGTACACAGTATACGATACACAAAGTGTCGAATCGATAACAGTAACAATATCAGTATTCAACACACGAAGTGTTGAATCATAATAATAATAATAACGATATCGACACACAAAGTGTCGAATCGATAAAGATAAGATATGATTTCGGCACATAAGTGCTCGATCGATAAGCGGCAAAAACCCGTACTCTTTCATATCCTATGGCATGCCAATTATATCCGACTCAAATTCGACTAGTTAATAGGGTTTCCAATTTTCAATTCAAGTTCACTTTCATTTCAAAATTCACTTTCAATATCAATTTCACTTTTCCATTCACTAATCAAAATACAATTCAATACTAACACATATTTCTCACTCACTTCGCTTTTCTAAATTCAATTCAATAAAGTTAATTACCTCAATATTTACTTACCATAAAATAAATAATATAAAATTAGTATTTAATAACAAAAAACTTGAATTATAGTAATACAAACCAGAATTCTCTTCGGATTTAATCCTCGACTATCTTCTCCTTTCCTTTATGGGTCGATGCCTCGAGTTCCTTGTTAGCTACGAAAATAATAATAATTTACATTATTAATTACAACATTAAATTACAATAAATAATTGAATTTTATTCAATTTCTACTCTTCCTCTTCATTGCACATTCTTTATACTCAATTCTATTATTTACTTATAAGTTCTTCCTAAGCTGTCTACTTGAGTCATTATCACTAAATTATCTATACCTTGAGTTACAGAATTCCAAATTAAGATCCGTAAATTTTATATGAAACTAAACTCACATATCTTCTTGACATAAAATTTTCAGAATTTTTGATTTAGCCAATAAGTACAGTTTATTCTTTAAAATCACCCCTGTTTTGTTGTCTAATAGTTTCCGACCACTCTTTACTAAAATTTAATTATCTTTTCATACAGAGTTCAAATGATGTTCTAGTTTGTTTATTTTAAAAATAGACTCATTAAGAAATCTAACCATATAAATTATGTCCCAAAATTAGTTTTGTACAATTTTTAATGATTTTTCCAAGTCAGAATAGGGGATCTCAAAATCACTCTGAACCAGTCTCACAAAAATCTAAATATCTCAAAATACAGAATTTATTTGCTTTGTCTGTTTCTTTCATATGAAAATAGACTTAATAATCTTTAATTTCATATCTCGTTCAACTTCTACTTCGATCTCTACCATTTTTTGTGATTTTTCAAAGTTACTCTTCTGCTTCTGTCTTAAAACTGTTTTCTTATGGCTTATTTTGCAATTAAATCCTAGTTAAGTTTACTTATTTTCTTAACTTAATTCATGCTTTGATTCTACTTAAACTCCTTCCATATTCAACTTGATTATATAATATTCATAATAAAACCCTAATTTATAATTTCTTCCAAATTAATCCCTATAATACAAAACTTATAACTTACTTTACAATTTAATCCTTTTACTAATTCTAACTTAAATTTCATTCAATTTAATCTCTAATTCATCTTTTTCTTCAACATCAACTATACTTGAAAACCTATAAACTCTCAAAACATCAACTTAGTTTCATCAAAATCTTGCTTTAAAGCTTCTAAAACATCAAAATTAAGAGGAAATGGCTAAATTAACTTACCTTTTAAAGCTTAAAGCTTCAAATCCCTAATTTCTCCTTTTATTTTCTTTCTTTCTTTTCTTTCCCCTGTGTCGAAATGCTCTCTGTTTTTTTTTCTGTTTCTTTATTTTGTTTCTTTCCTTGTTTCTTTTATCCTATTTACTTTATTTTACTTAATAGTTATATTATAAATATCTTATTTAATAACAAATGATTATTTTACAAATGCAATATTATATATATAACTTAAATAAAATCTTAGATTTTTATGCATGTATGCCATATTTATTTTATATAAATAGATTAATTTCCATTTTAGTCCTTTTACTTTCTTTTAATCTATAATTAGACTTTTACTCTTTATTCAAATTGATCCTTTTTCCTAATTACTTTAAATTAAGCTAACTTCACTAAATAAAATCTAAGTAAACACACTATTAGACTCATAATTACTCTTAATAATTATTTACTAACTTGATTTACTAAGACGGAGGCCCGATAACATACTTTTTCCGGTGCCCATGGATTTTGGGTCGTTACACAAACACAGCCTGGATCAACGTACACGGGCAGACCACATGGCCGTGTGTGGTGAGCAAAAGCAAGCACGGTCTAAGAAATCAAACACGGGTGTGTCCCTGCCGTATCAAAGTTTAATTCTATTTGGAATGGGCTACTTGTGGGCCAAGAAAGGTGTTCCAAAGCCTATATAAACACCCTAGAGGTGACCTAAAAGAGGACGCTGAGTAGAAAGCAGAAAATACTCGAAGACAGACATCGGGAGCAGCTTGGAAGAGGGATCGCCGTCAAGACTAAATATCTCCTATCAATTTCTCTTGAAGTTTTTGGGTTTTTTTATGTTTTGTTGTTTTCCTTATTTTAAGATGTTTTCCTCTATCGGTATGAATTAATCCCTTATATACCTAAGGGGATGAAACCTAAGATGGATCTTATTATTATTTGATTTATAAGATAAATACTTGTTCTTATTCTTAATTGTGAGTGCTTATTCTTGTTTTGATAATTCAGGTTATTGATTCAAGTCGAATGTGTTTATTCAGAGGAGCAAAAGTCCCTGTTTAAGAGTAGATCAACACAATTAAGTGGAGTTGATTGCAACCCTAGAAATAAGGCAACATAAATCTGTCGGATTAGAGTCAAATCTAATAAGGGAATCCATAGATCAAGTCAATGTGACAATAGGGGTTTTAATTAGAAAGAGATTTCAATTAATCAACTTAGAGTTAGTTGTTTTAGTCTTGAAAGAGATATTAACATAAATCAGGGATTTCTACGGATTAAGTCAAGTGAATAAATCGTATGAATCAAAAGTAATAAGTGAAGTCTAGGTGGAATCTTCCTTAGGTATTACCTCTCTCATAAAGTTGTCTAAAAGTATTTTCCTAATTCACTCTCTATTATGTTTTTAATTAAGTTTTAGTTTAAAAGAAATCACTCCAAATCTAAGGCTAGATAATAAAAGATAGTAATTACTAGTACTCTTGGTCCTTGTGGATACGATATTATCGGTCTTACAATAACTATACTATTAAACGATAGGTGTGCTTGCCTTTATTGTGATCATAGTTAGTTAGAGACACATCAAGTTTTTGGCGCCGTTTCTGGGGACTAAGATATTAGGAACGCTAAATTGTTATTACTTTACCCATTTTTTTATTTTATTTTATTTTTACTTTTCTAATTTTACACTTTCTTTGCTTCTCCCAAGTGTCTCTAGTTTATGACTAGAAGAAACCCATCAGAACCTCTACTTTACGACAGTGAGATTGAGAGTATAGCTTGCAGAAACCGAAGAGAAATAAGGCGAAGTCTACAATACATACAGGAAGAGCAAGAGGAAGATACTAATACTACCGAGGAGATGGCTGATAATAATCCGCTACCTCCTGTGGTTGCCGCAAATATGGTGAATCAAAATCCTGCTCCTCGTACTATGTATGATTTTGCTAAGCCTACTTTAACAAGAATTGAATCAAGTATTGCTAGACCTACTGTTGTGGCTAATAATTTTGAACTGAAACCTAACACTATTCAAATGATTCAACAGTTTGTTAGTTTGATGGTTTGTAGGATGAGGACCCAAATACTCATTTGGCCAATTTCTTAGAGTTTTGCGATACTTTCAAAATTAATGGCGTTTCTGATGATACCATTTGCTTTTGTTTGTTTCCCTTCTCGTTGAGGAACAAAGCTAAACAGTGGTTGAACCCGTTACCATGAGGATCAATCACTACATGGGAACAAATGACTGAAAAATTTTTACTTAAATATTTTCCACCGGCTAAAACAGCTAAGTTGAGGAATGATATTTTTTTTTTGTGCATATGGATTTAGAAACACTCTACGATGCATGGGAGAGATACAAGGATCTACTGAGAAGATGCCATCACCATGGATAACCATTATGGCTACAGGTTCAAACCTTTTACAACGGTGTGAACCCCTCAACTAGGTAATTAATTGATGCAGCCGCCGGCGGTACATTAAACAACAAAACACCTGAGGCTGCCTACGAATTCATTGAAGAGATGTTACTTGATAACTATCAGTGGCAAGTTATGAGGACGAAGCCGACAAAATTCGCCAGAGTTTTTAACCTCGACGCAGTCACCATGCTATCAAACTAGGTAGAACTTTTAAGTAAAAAGATTTATGGTTTGTGTGGTTCTTTGCAGGTACATCTAGTGATGCAGTGCAATACAAATAGAGGAGAAACAAACAATACAAAATATCCATCCTATAGCTATGGAAAAGAAAGCGAATAGATGAACTATATGGCTAATAATTCTAGACCTCATAATAATCCCTATAGTAATACTTACAACCCAAGTTGGAGGAACCACCCAAACTTATCATGGGGTGGTCAAGGAAATCAAAGACAACAACCCCCTCCAGGCTTTCAACAGCAACCCTACCCACAAGAGAAAAAACCGAATCTTGAAGATATGCTAGCAAGGTTTATTTTGGTGTCAAAACTCATTTTTAGAATACCAAAAAACATTAAAAATTCAAAAAACATCGATTCAAGGGTTAGAGAATCAAATTGGACAGTTGGCTAAGTTAATTTCTGAAAGGCAACTAGGTAGTTTACCTAGTAACACTGAACCTAATCCAAAAGAGCATGTGAAGGCAGTTACACTAAGGAATGGGAAAGTGTTGGTTGAAGCTGAAAAGAAGATGCCACAAGAAACTGATAAGGAAAAGGGTGAGGAAGTAAACAAAAATGTAACACCGGTACTTAAAGAGTATAAACCACCGATCCCATATCCGGCAAAGTTGAAGAAAGATCGTATGGACACACAATTCGGTAAATTTCTTGAACTTTTTAAACAATTACATATTAACTTACCTTTTGTTGAAGCTATTTCACAGATGCCGACATACGCAAAATTCTTAAAAGAGCTTTTAACAAATAAAAGGAAGTTTGAAGAGCTATCAATCGTGGAGCTTAACGAGGAGTGTTTAGCTATTCTCCAAAATAAGCTACCAACCAAATTGAAAGATCCAGGAAGTTTCACTATTCCCTGTTTAATTGGTAGTTTAAATATTGAGAAAGCATTAGCTGATTTAGGTGCCAGTATTAATTTAACGCCTTATAAAATGTTCAAACAACTTGGTCTTGGGGAACCAAAACCCACTAGGATGAGTATCCAATTACCTGATAGATCTATTAAATATCCTAGGGGAATTATTAAAGATGTTTTGGTGAAAGTTGATAAATTCATATTCCTTGTTGATTTTGTTGTGCTTGACATGGATGAGGATGTTGAGGTACCTTTAATTTTAGGACGCCCATTTTTAGCTACTGTTAGAGCTGTTATTGATGTAGGTGATGGTAAACATGTGCTTAGGGTAGGTGACGAGGAAATTATTTTTAAAATTTATGATGCTATACGATACTCTAGAGAACAAGATGATTCATGTTATTTCATTGACTCTATTGATCATTCTATTCAAGATTCTTTTCAGGAAATCATACATAAAGACACGTTGGAACTGTGTCTTGCCCAATGAGAGGAGGCAGATGGTGAAACCAATGAGATGGAGGAGATGAAAATTGAGTTAAATTCTAATACTTCCTCCCCAAGAAAAAAGTAGCATGAGGGTATTGAAATAAACGATGAACTAAAACAAAACCCTCTATTGAAAAGCCTTCCAAATTGGAATTGAAACAGTTACCAAATCACTTAGAGTATGCATTCCTCGGAGATTATTCTATACTACTGGTAATTATTTCTTCAGAATTGGAACCCGATGAGAAAGACGAGTTAATACAGGTACTAAAGGAGCATAAAAGAGCTATAGCTTGGAAGATTTCTGACATTAAAGGGATAAGTCCATCGTTTTGCACCTACAAAATTTTTATGGAAGAAGAATATAAACATGTGTGCAACCTCAAAGATAATTAAATCCCAACATGAAGGAAGTTGTTAAAGTTGAGGTAATTAAACTTCTAGATGCTGGAGTTATTTATCCTATTTCTGACAGTACTTGGGTAAGTCTTGTGCAGGTTGTTCCAAAAAAGGGAGGCATGACTGTTGTAGCCAACGAAAAGAATGAATTGATTCCAACAAGAGCAGTCATAGGTTGGAGAGTCTGCATTGACTATAGGAAGTTGAACAATGCCACAAGAAAAGATCATTTTCCCTTGCCCTTCATTGATTAGATGTTAGAAAGATTATTTAGGCATATGTACTATTGCTTCCTAGACGGACTCTCTAGCTACTTTGAAATCCCAATAGCTCCTGAGGATCAAGAAAAGAAAACATTTACATATCCATATGCTACGTTTGCTTATCATAGAATGCCTTTTGGATTATGTAATGCTCCTGCTACTTTTCAGCGCTGCATGCTATCCATCTTTGATGAACTTGTGGAAGATATTATGGAGGTATTTATGGATGAGTTTTTGGTATTTAGTAATTCTTTCCACCATTGCCTTAAAAATTTAAAACAAGTTCTAATAAAATGTGACGAAACGAACCTTGTGCTTAATTGGGAAAAGTGTCACTTTATGGTTCGAGAAGGGATTGTATTAGGTCACAAAATTTCTAGTAAAGGGATTGAGGTTGATAAAGCAAAAATTGAAACTAGAAAAATTACCTTCTCCTAGTTCAGTTAAGGCTATTAGAAGATTTTTAGGACATGCTGGATTTTATAGAATATTTATTAAGGATTTTTCTAAAATAGCTAAGCCTTTAACAAAATTACTAGAAAAAGATGTGCCTTTCAATTTTGATTAGGAATGTTTAGATGCATTTAATACTCAAAAAAATAAATTAATAAATGCTCCAATTATAATTGCACCTGATTGGAATTTACCTTTTGAACTAATGTGTGATGCGAGTGATTTTGCAGTAGGTTCGGTTTTGGGACAACGAAGAGAGAAGCATTTTCAGCCGATTTTTTACGCTAGCAAGATATTGATAGTAGCACAAGAAAATTATACCACCACAGAAAAAGAGTTGCTAGCTGTGGTTTTTGCATTTGATAAATTTAGACAGTATTTGATATTATCTAAAGTTGTCGTTTACACTGACTAGTCAGCTCTTCGCTATCTTTTAACTAAACCTGATGCAAAACCCCGACTCATAAGATGGATTTTACTCTTACAGGAATTTGATTTAGAAATTCAGGATAAGAAAGGGGCTGAAAATCTTGCGCAGACCATTTTTCTAGGCTTGAAAATCCATATATCAAAGAACTCGATGAGAGTGAGATAAAAGACTCGTTTCTTGAAGAACAACTCTTTGCTATATCTGACTCCAAGGTACCCTGGTTTGCAGATATTGCAAATTACTTAGCCGCTAACATCCTACCAAAAGGGTTGACACATCATCAAAAGAAGCTTCTTTGCTAATGTAAAAAAATATTTTTGGGAGGATCCTTTTCTTTTTTGTATATGTACAGATCAAGTAATTTGGAGATGTGTTACAAAGGCAGAAGCAAGCAAAATTCTAGAATATTTCCATTCAGGACCAATAGGAGGACATTACAGTGGCACTAGGACAGCATATAAAATGCTCGAATCAGGTTTTTATTGGCCCACTCTATTCAAGGACGCTAACAGGTATGTTACTTCATGTGATCGATGTCAGAGAACAGGTAATATCTCTAATCGCGATGAAATGCCTCAAACGTATATGCTATCATGTGAAATATTTGATGTATGGGGTATTGATTTTATGGGTCCATTCCCTAGCTCATTTGGGAATAAATACATCTTAGTAGCGGTTGATTATATGTCAAAATGGGTGGAAGCTCAAGCTTTACCTACTAATGATGCTAGAGTGGTAGTGAGATTCCTTAAGAAACTTTTCTCTTGATTTGGAACACTTAGAGCAATTATTATTGATAGGGGTGCTCAGTTTTATAATACTCAATTTGATAAAATCTTAAAGAAATACGGAGTGCACCACAAAACAGCTACCCCTTGTCACCCTCAAACCAGTGGACAAGTTAAAGTAGCCAATCGAGAGCTTAAGCGTATTCTAGAGAAAACTATAGAATCAAACAGGAAAGATTTGGCATTAAAAATGGACGATGCTTTATGGACCTATAGAACCGCTTTTAAAACTCCCATAGGAACATCCCTATACAGACTTATCTACGGGAAGAGTTATCATTTACTATTTGAATTAGAACACAAAGTATTTTGGGCTATAAAATTCTTAAAATATGATCTTAAACTTGCAAGTGAGAAAAGAATGATGCAATTGAACGAGCTAGATGAGTGGCGAGCTAATGCCTACGAAAACTCATGTTTATATAAGGAAGCAACAAAACGACGCCATGATGCTCGTTTGAAGCAACCAAAGCAATTTGAAGTTGGAGATCTTGTTTTACTATACAATTCGAAGCTCAAATTGTTTCTTGGAAAGCTTAAATCAAGATGGTCAAGTCCATTCGTAATTAAAACCATTTTTCCCTATGGCACAATTGAGGTAACTCATCCGAATTATGGTACATTCAAGGTAAACGATCAATGACTTAAACTATATAATAGTGAAGATTTTAGGGATATGAGAGAGGAGCTTCAACTCCGTGAACCTTCATATAGAGATGAAAATAGGGTAAGTCTAGCTTAAGACTTTAAACGAGCGCTTCTCGGTAGGCAACCCGAGCACTAACATCACTAACATCCATATTTTCGATTTTTGGCATCTAACTAAAAACTAACCAAATTAATAGGCGCAGGTTTCCCTACCCACACGGCCTTGCACACGAGCGTGGCTGTGGCTGTGTGAACTCTACGGGAAGGACATTGGCGTGGCGGAGACCGTGTGGAAACAGGACAAAATTTTCTGCAAAACACAGGCTGCGATAAAATGCCACGACCGTGTGATGCAACAGTGGTCGATACTGATTAAAGAACACGGGATGCTGATAAATCCACACGGGCATGCAACACGCCCGTTCCCATAAGCCGTGGTTGAAACTGAGTAAGTGGCACGGGCGTGCGACACGCCCGCTCCTTTAGGCCGTGGTCAACACTAACTAATTAACACGGGCATGGGAGAAACGAACAAAGCATAACACAGCCGTGCGATTCGACCGTGTGATCCAACACGCCCAGGGAACACGGGCGTGGGACACGACTCATACGTGCCCTAAATCAAAATTTCAAAACACACGGGCTAAATAAAAGGGCACACGGGCGTGGCCCCTGCCCATGTGCCCTAATCTCTATTTAAACCTCGGCCACTGTTCATTTTCTTCCCAAACTTACTCCCCAAAACCCTAGTCGTCTCACCCAAACAACTCCCATTCTCCCCTTTTTTGGCCACCATCGATCCATCATCCTCTTTCTTTTGCTTTCCTTTTCTCTCATTTCCTCTTTCCCCTTTCTTCTCCAAGTGTACAGCACGCAGTCCACGCCCGTGTAAGACCACCACGCTCGTGCGCCACCACCACGTCCGTGCCACCGCTTCAACACCCCTATCAGTTCACCTTTCTCCACTATTGTTGCTTATTTCATTAATTCTTAATTATTTTTTTGATCTTATTTTTTTGTTCTTATTATCATTTTTATTATTACAACTTAAATTTCTATTTCAAATTCATTAGTTCTTTTGATGTTTTATTTAGTTTGATTTCAATTTGATAGTTTATTATTACTTAATTTTAATATATTCCTTTCCCATATCTAATTTCATCATCTGATTTTAGCACTACATGACAAATCTAATTCACTATTAGGATTATTCTATTACTTAGGACTACTAGGATAAGTACATTTGTGGTTGAAAATGATATTTGATTCATTGAAAATCTTTTCCTTTTTTAGGTACGTAATGACTCCCCCACGTGGGAAAAAGACCATCGTCCCCGCTTCAAAAAAGTAGAAGGGACCCAGTGCGACTTCCTCGAGCGCTTCTACCGAAGTGCGCCATCCTTTCCTACAGTTTCCTCCGAGACCCCAGGAGGAACTCTTTCAGATACTTCGCACGCGACCCCTCGGCATGGGAAGGTGCATTGATTGGGCCACCTTGGAGCAGCTCTAACTAGCCGACGCCGTTTGGGTCCTCTTGACTACCGACCCATGGGGGCACTTCTTCGAGATTGTCGAGCTGACATATTTAGAGCTCACTCTGAAGCTCTGCTCCACATTCCACCTTCGAGTATTTTCTGGCTTCTATTCAGCATCCCCTTCTAGGTCACCCCCTTGGGTGCTTATATAGGCTTTGGAACGCCTCTCTTGGCCCACAAGTAGCCTATTCCGAATAGAATTAAACTTTGATATGGTAGGGACACGCCCGTGTGACACGCCCGTGTTTGATTTCTTAGACCGTGCTCGTTTCTGCTCGCCACACACGATCGTGTGGTCTGCTCATGTACGTTGATCCAGGCTGTGTTTGATTCTGCTCATAACACACGGCCGTGTTTTATAGCCCAGGCTGTGTTGATTTTTAAGGTAGGCCCATTTTGTCCCTTTTTGGCCCGTTTCTTATTCTTTTCGACTCCCTAAGCTCTCCTGAGTATAAAACATGAAATTAAAGGATTAGGAGCATCAAATTCATCAAATCTAATGAAAATTCATCCAAAAATAAGCCAAGCATGGGGTTAAAATATGTATAAATTATGGTTTATCAATAGAACTTTGAGGGTTTCATTTGGTATCGGTAGAACCAATCAGAGTATCGATAGAAGTGTAAGGGATGCTAAACTTTGGCTACTGCCTTGACTTGTTTCGGTAGAAGTCCTCAAGGTATCAGTAGAACTCTGGTGGTTTCAACTTGTATCAGTCGAAGCCACTACAGTCGAAGCCACTAGAATCTCGGTAGAAATATGGGAAAGACTGAACCTTAGTTACTATTTTGAATTGTTTTGGTAGAAGACCTCAAGGTAGTGGTAGAACTCTGAGGATATTGGTAGCTCTAACCAGGGTATTGATAGAAGTCCCATGCCAAAACTACCTTGCTTACTAGAGTGTGTTCTAGTCTGGGTTATATCGGAGAACTTCTAGTTCTACTGGTAGAATTCTATAGCCTTTTCAAGGTTATTTTCTTCTTGAGTTCTACCTTTTGTTGTCCACCTAAGTATCGGTAAAATCCTTCATACTTCAAAAAACTCTTTAAAAATCAAGTTAATTCAAGGCTTTTTAAAAGTTTATTTTGTCCAACACTTTGAAAATAATTTTCAGGAATTAAAAATAATTTTTACAAATTGAAGTAGGGATTTTTAATATTCTTTTTATTATATTAAAATACTTGAAAAACTAGAGCTAACAAGACCATTATAAAATGTCTCCAATTGGATGCAATGTGGGATCCCGTGGTGAAGGCTTATTCAAAGTAACTCTTTGAATCTTTCTGACGCCTCATATTAGGACTCGTCATCCAATTGTTGAAAAGTGGTGATCTCATTCCGCAACTTAGCATTTTTGCTAGGTGGGAAATACTTTACCAAAATGCGTTCAGCTAATTCTTGCCATGTTGAAATTGAATGTGGGGGAAATGAATTAAGCAATGCTCATGCTTGATTTCAAAACGAGTATGGAATCAACTTCAATCTCAATGCGTCTTCAGTTACACCGACTATCTTAAAGGAATCGCTCACCTCCATGAACAATCGAAGATGAATGTGTGGATCTTTTGTGGGCATTCCACTAAATTGGCCCATGGTTTGAAGCATTTGAAACATTACTAGCTTCAATTCAAATTACAGTGCCTCAATTTTTAGTTTCTTAATTCCTAAATTTAACTCATTAAAAAGTGGCACAACGTACTATCTTATGGCTCAATCCCTATCATTAGCAATAAGGATTTGATATCAAGCATTAGTGGCTCCATTCCCTTGAACATCATTTTGATTTATTTTTCTCATGTTTAATAACATGAATAGGCTAGAATAATCACATCATTCAATTTTGATTTATTTTTCTCATGTTTAATAGTGTTAGGAAAATATTCCATGGCAACTCGATCTTTCATGGGCTTGAAACCAAATTAAGTCCTTTTGGAATCTTTTATTTAGTAAAACATGCATTTTATTGATCATATTAAACTAAGGGTTTCTTAGAATTCATGTGAAGTAACAGGGACTGGGTTGGTTTGAAACAATTTAATCACATAAACTTAAAAGCCATGCACGGTAATAGAGCTCGGTAAAGTTATTACGAACCTTTAATTTATTATAGGTCAGATATAAATTAAGCATGAAATTTTCAATTATTGTGTATACTAGTCGTCATCTAGTTTAGATTGCTCAACTAATTCCAATGCATTCAATCTCGTATGAATGAATTACATGCTTGAGTTTAATTGAAAACATGAATGACTGAAGCAAAAACACTATAAACATGATTTAAACAAACTTCATTGAATTGGTGCAATCATCCTAGCTAAACAGATTTAAGCTACCATTGTTGATGACAAGAAAACAAAGCACATTGCAAACATAATTTAATTAAACTAAAAAATTAAGGAAAAATAAACTTTGTTTGAATCAGCAATCTCGTGAACTATGATTGAAGAAGTTTCCTCCAATCCTCGTGTTGCTCCTTTGTTAATGGCTTATCAAGGTGGCCTGTAACAGCCCGATTTAGGGCCTAGTCGAAATAGTGGTGTGAGGCCATGAATCTGAGGTGAATTTATGAGTTTTTAAGGTTTATGCCATGTTTGCATGCTAGTGTGAAAGTTTCATGAAGCAATTTTGTTAAATTGAGGTTGAAGGGTCCAAAAGGACTAAATTGCAAAAGTTGCAAAATATGAGTTTCTAGAAGCTTTTTGTATGAAATAGCTTTAAAATATCAATTATAAGTTCTTAAGTAGCAATTTTCCAAAATTATAATTTTTGGACAAAATTGGACATGAGATAGTAAATTGTAAAAATTTAGAGAGAAGTGCATTTTGGTCATTTATCAATTTAAATGATTAAAATGGGAAAAAGATGATAAAAATCTATTCATCTTCTTCCCCTTATTGCCAAAAATTTTAAGGAAGCTATAGCTAGGGTTCTTCAATTTTTCAAGCTTGTTAGTAAGTTCATCTTAGTCCTGTTTTTAATATTCTTTGTATTTTTGGAGTTCTCGTATTATGAATTAGCTATTTTCAGCTATATGTTGGGCTAAGATGCATGTTCAAAAATATGCCCATGAATGACATGCATGTTAAATGATGTATTATGAAAGATTATGAGAGTTGATGTTAGATAAACATCTTTTTCTATAAGAAATTCATGAAAAATGCATGTAGGACTAGTTTGTGAATTTATGAGATTTGGTCATACATGGTAGAAATAGTGAGAATTTGCTATTGCTATAGTTGAGATAATGAGTCAGCTAAGAATGAAGTTTATGAAAGTTGAATGAGAATCATTTTACGAGCCTTGGGGAAAAAATACAAATATGAGAAAGTTTAGGGGCAAAATAGTAATTTTGTCAAAGTATGTGTTAAGGGTCAATTTAGTCAATGTGATTTTTAAATAAGTTGAATTATTATTATAGATCAAGAAAAATGAAGCTCGGATCGAAACCGAGGCAAGAACAAAGTCGAGGACTAAATTGCATATCTACATACATTTTGTATATTGAGGTAAGTTTGTACGATTTCTAAGCTTTATGATTTATATCATTGAACTGCTTAGTGTAATGTACAATATTATCATGAAAATGTTTAATGTTATGTTAAACAAAGAAATCAATGAGATTAAGTATGAGAAAGTCCCGATTGAAGATGAATTACCTAGGATATTCGATCTACCACATGAAATGAGAAAGTCCGTATAAGACCAAGCCAAGGCATGGCATCGGCAATCAAGCAAGTTATCATGTAAGACCAAGAAAAGTCTTGGCTTTGAAGAGTTATTATGAGATGAAGACCCATATAAGCCCAAGCCAATGCATGGCATTAGTGAGTCTCCAAGTAAAGATGTCATGTAAGTTCAAGACAAGTCTTGGCATTAAAAAGCTATCAAGAGATAGAGATCCCATGTAAGTCCAAGCTAAGGCATGGCATTGGTGAGAACAAGGAAGATTTCATGTAAGTCCAATCCAAGGCTCGGCATTGACCAGTTCATGAGTAAAGATACCAAGTAAGACCATGTCGAGACATGGCAATGGTAAGTTCCCAAGGGAGCACATGAGAAAGACTTCGTATAAGTCCATGTCAAGACATGGCCTCGAAACCAAGATGAGAAATTCCAAGTAAGACTGTATCTAGGATATGGCTTTGGCATCAAGTTATGTGTGGGTCGAGACCTAGTATCCTCAGTTATTCACAGAAATTCATCGGGCAACAGAGTTAAGCTTAGATGAAATAATAAGAAAGCTAAGTAAGCAAAACTACTATTAAGTTGTAAATGAGCGTTGCCATGTTATCAATGATGAATGAAAGATTATGAATATCATGTTAAAGTATATTAATCAATGCGATCAAGTGATACAGGTACCTTATTTATCTCACGAGGATGAGATTAGTAAGTATCATGAGATATGTAAGATTCAGTATGAGTAAGTAAGCTTTATAGCTGAAATCTATGATACCATAGTTTATGTCAAATGGTTTATATAAATCAAGTATGTTGTTATGTGCATTATATGCAAACTTACTAAGCTAAATGCTTATGTCTTTTATTCTTTCTTTCTATGTAGTTCCGCTAAGCCAATCTCGTGGATCATCGTCATCGGAGCTCGGAGCACACTATCAATCGCTATTTTGGTATAGCCAAGTTATTTTACTAAGTATGGCATGTATAGGAAGCATTTCATTTTGAGAATATGTCCTAAGAAGAGCCAAAGTGTTGGCTATTAAGTTTATTATTCTTTTGTATATGGCTAAGTGATTGGCCAAAATTGACTAAGTATGTATGTTTATTGAGATCAATGAAGCATGTAGTAATGTTTATGAAAAATGTATTAAATTGAGCATGAGTTTGGTCTTGATTTTAGGGTGGCAATTGGCTTGGTAAATAGCCTCTAAGTGCCCACACGGTTAGACACAGGGGCGTGTGTTTAGGCCGTGCGTACCCTGCACCTTAATGTTTTAAGTCAGAATAGGCCATGGGCAAATCCCACGTTCGTTTGTTTAGGCCGTGTGTGATACACGGTTGAACATGGGCGTGTGCCCCAGACCGTGTGAATAAGTCAGTATATCAAGGTATAGCACATGGTTTACATCCACGGGCGTGCCAAGGCCGTGTTTAATTAGTCAGTGTCAACCATGGGTGGAAGACACGGGCATGTGTTAGGGGTACACGGGCGTGTCCTTAGTCACATGGGTGTGTAACCCCTGTTTTATGGAAAAGTTTTCATTTGAGTTCCAAAAGTTTCCAGATACGTGTTTAAGGCTTCGTAAGCCCATGAAATGTATGATTAGACTAAGAAAGAGAAGTTTTTAATTCGAAACAAAATTTTATAGCCCTGTAAATACATGTTTTAAGTGAGTTCAAGGATGGTAATGTCTCGTATCCAGTCTTAGCATCGGACTCGGGTATGGGGTGTTACATTTAGTGGTATCAGAGTTACGGTTAGTTGGTTCTAAGACTAACGTAGTACGAGCACGGGTCCAGCTATACATTCCAAATGTAAGAATGTTTTTTATAATGATAGTGTGGCGACTCCTGACGACTTAAATTATGTTTATACATATAGTAAATGGATCACAAAAGAGCTGAGGCGGATGATGTAGAAAGTAATGCGCTGGCTCCTGCTAAAGGGATGGTGCCTAGTGAGAATGAGAATAGACCCACTACGGTGAGTCAAGGAGGAGAAGGGGAGGCTGAGAAGCCTTCCTCCATATGATGAATACATGGTACAAAAATTCGTTCGTACGAACCCAAATGTACAACCCCCTCCACCCCCACCTGTTCCACAACCTATCCCCGCAGTCCCTCAAGTAGTTGAGGTGGTAAGAGGAGACAAACCTCCAATTGATAGGATCAGGAAACATGGGGCAGAAGAATTCCGGGCTAGAAAAGATGATGATCCGAAAAAGCTGAGTTCTAGATAGAAAATACTATCAGGGTATTGAATGAGTTGTCATGCACACCTGAGGAATGTATAAAGTGTGTAGTTTCTCTTTTAAGTGATGATGCCTATCAATGGTGGAACACCCTTGTGTCGGTAGTATCGAAGGAAAAGGTCATATGGGAATATTTTCAAGAGGAGTTCAAGAAAAAGTATATCAGTCAAAGATTCGTGGACCAGAAAAGGAAAGAATTCTTAGAACTGAAGCAAGGCAAGATGTCAGTGACTAATTATGAGTGAGAATTTGTATGACTCAGCAAATACGCTCGAGAATGCGTGTCCACTGAAGCCATCATGAGTAAGATATTTGAAGATGGACTAAATGATGATATCAAGTTATTTGTTGCTGTCCTCGAATTAAAAGAAATTGTAGTATTAGTGGAGAGGGCTTTTAAGGCCAAAAAGTTAGTAAAAGAGAAGAGAAAATATGAAATGGAGTCTTGTGACTCTAAAAAGAGACAGTGGAATAAGTCATTCCAATCTTCATCCAAGAAGTCAAGAGATTTCCCACCGATCGACTACTTCCATTGGGTTTTCAAAGAAGGACAAGAGTAAGCAGAATTCGGAGAAAAAAGCACAGACTACTTCAGTTGCTAGTGTGGGGAATGTTCAATCTGATAGACCTGAATGCCCACAGTGTGGCAGACGCCATCTCGGTGAATGCCGAGTGCATGAAAATGATTGTTTCAGATGTGGTTCCCATGATCACTTTATAAAAGATTGTCTTGAGATGACGAAAGAAGAGAGAACTTAGAACCCGAGATCTGGGGGTATGGTCAGAGGCAGACCGCAAAGAAACCCGGAGAGTAGGGCAAGTGGAAGAGGTAACCCTAAAGAGCGATTGCGAGACCCGAGGGTAGGGCACCTGCGAGGACTTATGCCATTCACGCTCGCGAAGAGGCATCTTCTCCTAATGTTATTACGGGTACCTTTTCTCTTTATGATATCAAAGTTATTACTTTAATAGATCCCGGATCCACACACTCTTATATTTGTATGAAACTAGTATCCAGTATGAATATGCCTATAGATTCTACAGAATTTACGATTAAGGTGTCTAATCCTTTAGGCTAGAGAGTGTTAGTTAATGAAGTATGTAAAGATTGTCCACTAATGATTAGAGGTCATTATTTTAAAGCAAATCTTATGTTGCTACCATTTGATGAGTTTGACATCATTCTTGGTATGGATTGGTTGACCACCCATGATGTAATAGTTAATTGTGGGAAGAAATACATTGAGATGAGATGTGAGAATGGAGACACTCTTCATATAGAATCTGATGAACATAGTAGGTCGCCGGTAATGATTTCTCATATGATGGCACAGAGATACTTAATAAAAGGGTATGAAGCATATCTGGCCTTTGTGATGAATGATAAAGAAAGAGAGCTAAAGATTGAGTCAGTACCGATAGTATGTGAGTACGTAGATGTTTTTCCCGAGCAATTACCAGGACTACCACCAGTTAGGGAGGTTGAGTTCAATATTGAGCTAGCTCCCGGTACTGTACCGATATCTATTACTCCTTACAGAATGGCTTCAACAGAGTTGAAAGAGCTGAAGATACAGTTGCAAGAGTTGTCAGATAAAGGCTTTGCTAGGTCAAATTGTTCTCCCTAGGGTGCTCCAGTTTTATTTGTTAAAAAGAAAGATGGCACCATGAGATTGTGCATAGATTACCGTCAACTTAATAAAGTGATAGTGAAGAACAAGTACCCATTGCCTAGGATCGATGATTTGTTTGATCAATTGAAAGGAGCTAATGTGTTGTCCAAAATAGACTTGAGATCAGGGTATTATCAGTTAAGAGTAAAGGATTCAGATGTGTCCAAGACAACTTTTTGAACAAGATATGGGCATTATGAATTCTTAGCCATGCCCTTTGGTTTGACCAATTCTCCTGCAGTATTCATGGACTTAATGAACCACATCTTTAGACCCTACCTCGACAAGTTTGTAGTCATTTTCATTGACGACATGTTTATTTATTCCCGGGATGAGAATGAGCATGTTGAGCACCTATGGACAGCTTTACAGATTCTACGAGAAAATCAGTTGTATGCCAAGTTCAATAAAAGTGAATTTTGGCTCAAGGAAGTAGGATTTCTGGGACATATTGTCTCAAGAAATGGAGTCCGAATGGATCCAAGCATGATTTCGGCTATAATGGACTAGAAACCACCGAGTAATATCTCTGAGATTAAGAGTTTCTTAGGCCTAGCCGACTATTACCGATGATTTGTCAAGGGGTTTTCTATGATTGCAACCCCGATGACTAAATTGTTGCAGAAAAATGTGAAGTTTGAGTGGACAGAAAGATGCCAAAAAGTTTCGAGAAATCGAAAGCAATGTTGACAGAAGCTCTAGTTTTAGTACAACCCGAGACAGGGAAAGAATTTGTGATTTACAGTGATGCATCCTTAAATGGATTAGGCTGTGTACTCATGCAAGAAGGCAAGGTGATTGTTTATGCCTTAAGATAGTTGAAGCCTCATGAGAAGAATTATCCAACGCATGATTTAGAGTTGGCTGCCATAGTCTTTGCTTTGAAGATTTGGAGACACCATTTATATGGTGAAAGATGTCAGATTTTTACTGATCACAAAAGTCTGAAGTACTTGATGATGCAAAAAGAGTTGAACTTAAGGCAACGGAGATGGTTAGAGTTGATAAAGGACTTTGAGTTGGTCATTGACTACCATTCAGGAAAGGCAAATATGGTCACCGATGCGTTGAGCAGGAAGTCCCTTTTTGCATTAAGGGCAATGAATTCACGGATGACCTTATCTGACGATGATTCTATTCTAGCTGAGTTAAAAGCTAGACCAATGTTCCTTCAAGAGATCACTAAAGCTCAAAAATAAGACAAAGAGTTACAAGCCAAGAGAACTCAATGCGAGTCAGATGTTGAATCTGACTTTTGGATTAATTTTGATTGATATTTGATGTTTAAAGATAGAGTTTATGTACCGAGAAAAGAGGAGCTTATTCAGAGAATTTTGTATGAGGCACATAATGGATGTCTATCTGTACATCCGGGTAGTACCAAGATGTATAATGACTTGAAGCAATTGTATTGGTGGACGAGAATGAAGAAAGATATTTCAGAGTTTGTTTCAAGATGTTTTATTTGTTAGCAAGTAAAGGCTGAACACCAAGTACCTTCGGGTTTGCTTCAACCAATTATGATACCCAAGTGGAAATGGGACCGTATCACTATAGATTTTGTAACGGGATTACCATTATCACCAAGCAAGAAAGATGCTATATGGGTTGTAGTTGATAGACTCACGAAGTCAGCTCATTTCTTACCTGTACGAGTTGACTACTCACTCGACAAGTTGGCAAACTTGTATGTTTCTGAAATAGTAAGACTTCATGGAGCTCCTTTGTCAATCATATCAGATAGAGATCCGAGATTCACCTCTAGATTTTGGAAGAAGTTGCAAGAAGCCTTGGGTACAAAATTGAGTTTTAGCACAGCTTTTCATCCTCAAACTGACGATTAGTCAAAGATATTAATTCAAGTACTCGAGGATATGCTTAGATGTTGTATTCTAGAATTCCGAAGCAGTTGGGAAAAGTTTTCCCCATTGGTAGAATTTGCCTACAATAATAGCTTTCAGTCGAGATTAAATATGGCGCCTTATGAGGCTCTATATGGGCGTAAGTGCAGAACGCCTTTATTTTGGTCATTTAATTAATTTAAATGATTAAAATGGGAAAAAGATGATAAAAATCTATTCATCTTCTTCCCCTTATTGCCAAAAATTTGAAGGAATCCATAGCAAAGGTTCTTCAATTTTTCAAGCTTGCTAGTAAGTTCATCTTAGTCCCGTTTTAAATATTCTTCGTATTTTTGGAGTTCTCGCATTATGAATTAGCTATTTTCAGCTATAAGTTGAGCTAAGATGCATGTTCAAAAATATACCCATGAATGACATGCATGTTAAATGATGTATTATGGAAGATTATGAGAGTTGATGTTAGATAAACATCTTTTTCTATTTGAAATTCATGAAAAAAATGCATGTAGGGACTAGTTTGTGAATTTATGAGATTTGGTCATACATGGTAAAAATAGTGAGAATTTTCTATTACTATAGTTGAGATAATGAGTCAGCTAAGCATGAAGTTTATGAAAGTTGAATGAGAATCATTTTACGAGCCTTGGGGTAAAAGTGCAAATATGAGAAAGTTTAGGGGAAAAATAGTAATTTTGCCAAAGTATGTGTTAAGGGTCAATTTAGTCAATGTGATTTTTAAATGAGTTGAATTATTATTGTAGATCAAGAAAAATAAAGCCCAGATCGAAACCGAGGCAAGAACAAAGTCGAGGACTAAATTGCATATCTACATACATTTTGTATATTGAGGTGAGTTTGTATAATTTCTAAGCTTTATGATTTATATCATTGAACTGCTTAGTGTAATGTACAATATTATCATGAAAATGTTTAATGTTATGTTAAACAAAGAAATCAATGAGATTAAGTATGAGAAAGTCCCGATTGAAGGGAATTACCTAGGATACTCGATCTACCACATGAAATGAAAAAGTCCGTATAAGACCAAGCCAAGGCATGGCATCGGTAATCAAGCATGTTATCATGTAAGACCACGACAAGTATTGGCTTTGAAGAGTTATTATGAGATGAAGACCCATATAAGCCCAAGCCAAGGCATGGCATTAGTGAGTCTCCAAGTAAAGATGTCATGTAAGTCCAAGACAAGTCTTGGCATTGAAAAGCTATCAAGAGATAGAGATCCCATGTAAGTCCAAGCCAAGGCATGGCATTTGTGAGAACAAGGAAGATTTCATATAAGTCCAAGCCAAGGCTCGGCATTGACCAGTTCATGAGTAAAGATACCAAGTAAGACCATGTCGAGACATGACAATGGTAAGTTCCCAAGGGAACATATGAGAAAGACTTCGTATAAGTCCATGTCAAGACATGGCCTCGAAACCAAGATGAGAAATTCCATTTAAGATCGTATCTAGGATATGGCTTTGGCAACAAGTTATGTGTGGGTCGAGATCTAGTATCCTCGGTTATTCATAGAAATTTATCGGGCAAAAGAGTTAAGCTCAAATGAGATAATAAGAAAGCTAAGTAAGCAAAACTACTATTAAGTTGTAAATGAGCATTGCCATATTATGAATGATGAATGAAAGATTATGAATATCATGTTAAAGTATACTGATCAATGTGATTAAGTGATACAGGTACCTTATTTATCTCACGAGGATGAGATTAGTAAGTATCATGAGATATGTAAGATTCAGTATGAGTAAGTAAGCTTTATAGCTAAAATCTATGATACCATAGTTTATGTCAAATGGTTTATATAAATCAAGTATGTTTCTATGTGCATTATATGCAAACTTACTAAGCTAAATGCTTATGTCTTTTATTCTTTCTTTCTATGTAGTTCCGCCAAGCCAATCTCATGGATCGTCGTCATTAGAGCTCGGAGCACACTATCAATCGCTATTTTGGTATAGCCAAGTTATTTTACTAAGTATGGCATGTATAGGAAGCATTTCATTTTGAGAATATGTTCTAAGAAGAGCCAAAGTGTTGGCTATTAAGTTTATTATTCTTTTGTATATGGCTAAGTGATTGGCCAAAATTGACTAAGTATGTATGTTTATTGAGATCAATGAAGCATGTAGTAATGTTTATGAAAAATGTATTGAATTAAGCATGAGTTTGGTCTTGATTTCAGGGTGGCAATTGGCTTGGTAAATAGCCTCTAAGTGCCCACACGGGCGTGTGTTTAGGCTATGCATACCTGCACCTTAGTGTTTTAAGTCAGAATAGGCCATGGGCAAATCCCACGGTCATTTGTTTAGGCCATGTGTGATACAAGGTCAGAACATGGGCATGTGCCCCAGACCGTGTGAATAAGTCAATATATCAAGGTATAGCACACGATTTACATCCACGGGTGTGTCAAGGCCATGTGTAATTAGTCAGTGTCGACCACGGGTGGAAGACACGGGCATTATGTTTATTGAGATCAATGAAGCATGTAGTAATGTTTATGAAAAATGTATTGAATTGAGCATGAGTTTGGTCTTGATTTTAGGGTGGCAATTGGCTTGGTAAATAGCCTCTAAGTGCCCACACGGTTAGACACAGGGGCATGTGTTTAGGCCGTGCGTACCCTGCACCTTAGTGTTTTAAGTCAGAATAGGCCATGGGCAAATCCCACGTTCGTTTGTTTAGGCCATGTGTGATACACGGTCAGAACATGGGCGTGTGCCCCAGACCGTGTGAATAAGTCAGTATATCAAGGTATAGCACACGGTTTACATCCACGGGTGTGTCAAGGCCATGTGTAATTAGTCAGTGCCGACCACGGGTGGAAGACACGGGCATGTGTTAGGGGTACACGGGCGTGTTCCAAGTCACATGGGTGTGTGACCCCTATTTTATGGAAAAGTTTTCATTTGAGTTTTGAAAGTTTCCAGATACGTGTTTAAGGCTTCGTAGGCCTATGAAATGTATGATTAGAATAAGAAAGGGAAGTTTGTAATTCAAAAAAAATTTTATTGCCCGTAAGTACATGTTTTAAGTGAGTTCAAGCATGGTAATGTCTCGTGTCCAGTCTTAGCATCGGACTCGGGTATGGGTTGTTACATGGCCGGCCAAGAGACAATCTTTTCAAGGTTTTGCTAGCTAAAAAAAAGAAAAGGAATATGGGATGATATGCATAGAGATGAAGAGAGGGAATGAGATAAATGAATAAGGTATGTATGTAGAGATGAGTAAGGGATGTAGGGATGCTTTTAAATAGGGAATGGAGGTCGGTATTTATAGTGAAGGTTGGTAGATGAGTTAACTAAAAATAGTGTAAAAATCCCTTATTTACTCCTTTGCTTGGCCAGCCACATATTGTGGAAGGGAAATCAAGAAAGGGTTGGACATTTTCAAAGCCAAATCTTGTGGGTTGATTTTGATTCATTTGCAACTGTAGGGACCTCCAATAAATTTCCCAAAAATTGGTTTTTGGGCTGCTCACAAGTGTCATGCCAAATTGCACTTGTTTTTCTCTTGTTGGACTGTTTGGTGTCCCAGTTGTTTACCAGACTTGTCCATCAATTGATCCATGTTCAATTGGATCAAAAGCAACTTCTTTATGACCCATTTACATGTGTTTGTCGTCCATGTTGATTGAATTTCGGCATGTCCATGTAACTTTATTTTGTAAATAAATCATGCATAATTTCATTGGTCCAACTGCATTAAATAAAGTAATAAAAAAATTAATATGTAGCAAAATAATTAAATTATGCAATAATTTAATACAAAATAACATAAAATTACATTCTTCCTTAAATCATGCCCATTATTTAAATATGAACAAAATTCACTCAATTAATAATAAAATGTTCGAGATTGATATTAATTTTAAGTAAAAAGGTGTTATAAACTACTAAAAAAAACCTATATAAATTAGAGTTTTCATTCAACACCATCAAAACCTTCAACTTCATCACTAACACGGAATCCTTTCTCTCAATCCTCGACCCTTTGGTCCAAACCTTATCTCATTTAGACAAATGCCTCGCGCGCAAGCACTCATTCGATTTTCTCATCACACGTCTCTACAAGATCAAAAGGATCTATTTTTTTTTTTACTATGAGGGAAAACTGTGGATTGAATGTCACCATCTTTTCATCCGATCATAAACGTGTTGATGAAGAAGAAGGTCGAGGAGGCATGGCTAATGGCATATTTGATGAGTGTAACATCCCGAAATAGGACCTAAACGGAACAATGGTTGCAAAACCACGAATCTAAGATAGAAAATTTTATTTCGATTAATTATTATGATTTACCTAGTAATTAAATATATATGTTTGAGTATCGATAAGAAATTTTATTGATTGCATGCTTAAATTGCCTATTAGGACTTGTTTGCAAGAGTTGCTAAATAGGGGTTTAATTTATAGAGTACTTGAATGAAATGGGGGTTTGAAGTAGGAGTCCTTAAATGGTAATTAGACCATTATATTTCCATGGACAAAAATGGACATACATAGATAAAAATAACTGAAGTTTTAATAAAGGGTATTTTAGTCATTTGGTAATAAAAAGAAATTAAAAGGGAAAAAGATGAAGAAATGTGTTCATCTTCTTCATTTGGACGAAATTTCAAAGGGGACACCATAGCTATGGTTTCTTCAACATCTCAAGCTCATATGAAGTGCATCTAAGCCCCGTTTTTAATGTTCTTTACGTTTTTAGAGTCCCAGTAACTTGATTTAGCTTTATTTAGCAATAATTTAACCTAGGGTTCATATTTGGAAAAATATCCATAGGTGAAATGTGTTTATTTTGATGTTTTATGATAGAATATGGAGTCTAAAATTATTTTAAGTAACTTTTGCTAAGCGATTTTAAGTGAAAAAGAGTAAAATGACTTAATCGGTAAAAATACCTAATGTTCATAAGTACATGTTAGAGTGAGAATTTGATGTTGTCATACATGGGAAAAATGATAATCATGTCATAAAACATAATAATAAGGGATAAAGTTTAATTTTCGAGCTTTGGGGAAAATGCGTAAATATATAAAAGTTTAGGGGCAAAATCATAATTTTACCAAAGTTAGAGTTAAGGACTGTTTTAATAAATGTGAGTATTAAATAAGCTAAATTTTCTATTACAGATCGAGGAACAAAATCCAGAGTTAGACCGGGAAAGAAAAAGATAGTGGACTAAATCACTATAGTTGATCGTATTTTATTTCGAGGTAAGTTTGCAATAAATAAATGCAATATTCTATTATTTTTCATTTGATACTATTAAATTCAAGCATTTACAAATTTAGATCCGTAAATTTTCCTTAAAACTAAACTCATATATCTTCTTACTATAATTTTTCCAGAATTTTTGGTTTGGCCAATTAATACAGTTTATTAGTTAAAGTCTCCCCTGTTACACTGTTTGACAATTCTGACCCCTCTGCATTAAAAATCAATTATCTCATAATATAAAATTCTTTTGCCTACACTGTTTCTTTCATATAAAAATAGAATCAATAAGCTTTAATTATATATCTCATTCACACCCTAATTCCATTTCTATTATCCTTAGTGATTTTTCAAAATCACGTCACAGTTGCTATCCAAAACTATTCCTCTGCAAATTTTTACTATTTCATAATTTCTTTGAAATAACTATCATCTAGGCATACATAACATCCAAAACATGTTCTTAATTAACCACTTTAATGGCTAATCATTATCAAGCATTTACAAGCCAATCTTAAGCCATATCATAAGAACATATACACAAAATGGCTAAGTCCCTATACATGCCATAACTTAAAACATTCGAATCACAAAATACCGAGTTAATCCTTTGATAGTGTGTAACGATCTCCGGCGTCCTTGCGATCCTCGAGTTGGCTTGTAATACTATAAAAAGAGAGAAAGGAATGGGAGTAAACATAAACCTTAGTAAGTTTGCATGTAAATGAATAACAACATTCTTAATGAATTATCTTAATCTTTTCTTATCAAGATCATTTAAGCTTTTAACTCATTATACTTAAACTTTGCATTCTTACCAGTACCTTTTAACATGAAATTGTCTTACCTTTCCTTTGGTATACTCTTTGAATTTTTCGTTGAACCACTTGGAATACTAAGGATACACGGGTACCTTTCCTTTTGAAACTTAACCATTACCATGTCTTGACATGGTCTTACGTGGTATCCTTACCTTATGAACTCACCAATGCCATGCCTTGGCATGGTCTTACATAGTACATTTGCCTTATAGTAACTTATCAATGCCATGTCGTGACATGGTCGTACATGATTTCCATAAACCCTAATGTCATGATATTTGTATCCTATGCATTCCTAAGGTTCAACGGGAACTTTCTAAGATTGCTTCTCCGTCAATTGATGCTTGAGTCTTTAAATGATAAATTTACAGAATAAATATGTAAATTCTGGAATTTAATAGTTTCAAATGTAAAATAATAGAATATTGCATTTATTTACCGCAAACTTACCTCGAAATAAGATACGATCAACTATAGTGATTTAGTCCACTATCTTTTTCTTTCCCCGATCTAACTCCAAATTTCGTTCCTCTTGATCTATATTAGAAAATTTAGCTTATTTAATACTCACATTTATTAAACAGTCCTTAACTCTAACTTTGGCAAAATTATGATTTTGCCCCTAAACTTTTACAAATTTACACATTTACCCCAAATCTCTGAAACTAAATTTTATCCCTTATTATTATGTTTTATGACATGCTGATCATTTTTCCCTTCTATGGCAACATCAAATTCTCACTCTAACATGTACTTTTGAACATTAGGTATTTTTACCGATTATGTAACACCCCAAACCCGGTCAATACACCACGACCGAATCTGGTATGTTACAGGGAAAAAGGTTTTTGAGAGGTTTAGGTTTGAGTATAAAAGTTTGAGGAAAACACTTCGCTAAAATTTTGTATTTAAAGAAAACCCGAGTAGGTTTGTTTGAAATTTGGTGATGTATTTGAAAACCCGGAAATTTTTTTAAAACTTACTCCGATGGGTAGACAAAACAGGTTTAACTCGTTAGAAAGCTTGAGTTGTTTATTATTGTTACAAAAACATTCTGTCTTAGTGGAAAATTGTGTTTAAGTTAGAAAACATTTGAGTTCTTCTTTATTCCAAATCTTAGTGTGATACCCGATGGTATAGTTTAAAATGTCGCTTTTGTAGTTTTGAAATAGTTATCTTTCCAAATTTTAGCACATTTTAACCCAATGAATTTGTTAAGGCATATTAAACATTTACTTTAAGCATAAACAAGCAAACCATAATTTTTTTAAAAGGCCTTTTACAACCCAAAATAAAACCACATAGAAATAAATAACTAATGTACCAAATTTTATAAAGTCCGAGCAAATCCTTTATTAGCATGGCATGAGCACCTCGAGTCCATCCCGGCCCATGTCCGTGTCTAAGTGTCACCTAAAAAGTCAAAGGAGAGAGTGAGTCGCAAGACTCAAGTATAAATCCCTCTCCGATAACATGCCAACACACATATCATAACAAAATAATGCAAGTAATGCACCGATCCTAGCCAACCATATCACCTTTTCTACCCCTGTGGTACCAAACCACCGGTGGTGCCAAACCACCGTGACCCAAAGTCGCGATATCCATACTGTGGTACCAAACCACCGGTGACCAAGTCACAAATAATCCAATGATGGGGCCAACCCATCGTGTGATACCAAATCACTAGCGACGATCCCATATCTCATAAGTGGGGCCAACCCACTGTGGTGTCAAACCACGAGGACGAGTCGCAATGAGGTGCCAAACCTCCGTGTCCCAAAGACACAATGTGATACCAAATCACCGTGACCAGTAGTCACAAATTCGATGATGGGGCCAACCCATCGTATGATACCAAATCACCAAGTCCAATCCCAGATAATCAACTATGGGGCCAACCCATCGTGGTACTAAGCCACCGGGACGAGACGCCGAGGTGCCAAACCTCCGTGACCCAAAGTCACAAAATACGTGGTACCAAACCACCGGAGGTGCCAAACCTCCGGTGTCCCAAAGACACAAAGTCCCAAAGACACGGATATCATAGTCCCCCTCCTCTCATATCACCCAATCACATATCATACTAGATGCAAAATCGTGCAATCATGCTATCATGCTGACATGCTCAATAGGGCATCTCAATGAATATACACCCATAATCATGATATCGTATGTCATCACATATTTCATAACGAAACGGACTTACCCGAATCCGTCTCCATACCTCAATGGGTATCAACATAGTCAACCACACTGTTTCATTTACACAAGCAGGTTATCACGTTACTTAGTTAAGATAGTGTGTTGGTTTACACACCTGAATAGCGAAAATGTTAATCCTAAGAATCGGTCTACGTCCCTTGATCACCTCGACAACCCTGAGTCTTAACTTGATTTGGTTTCCTACCAAACCCAAACTGACAATGGTTCTTTTTTGAACAATCGGCACACCCATTTGCTTATCAGATAACAAGGCTCCTCCCACTTGTTCCCAAAATCAATGTCCCACCACCAACCGATTGAAACCAAAGACCTAACAACACCCAATATTCGCCACCAAACACCACTAGGAGAGAAGAAAGATTGACCTTACACAAAAGAGAGTTGTAAAGAAGGAGGAGTTACTATTCGGCCACGACCAAAATGGGAAAAAGAGAAAGATACCTTGGTTTTTGAGAAGAAATAGAAATGGAGGAAAAGCTTTGGCTTCACACCAAGGTTTCTGCTAAAATGACTTTGGAAAAGAAAATAGAATGATGGATACTTTCGGTTTTGAGAAAGAGGAAGAAATGAATAAAGTGTTCGTAAGAAGAACAAATTTCGCTTAGCATGAATGAAAAAAATAAAGGGAGAGAGAAGAAACTTTCGGCTCAAGTTGAAAAGAAACACCAAGTCGGTTTCGGTTTAACACAATTGAAATAGAAAAGAAGGTGGGAGAGGCATTCGGCTAACAAGGTTTCCACAAGAGAGAAAAAGATGATAATGGGATGTTAGGTTCGACAAGGGTAAGGGTGTTGAAGCTTTCAGTTTAAGGAGAACAAAAGAAGAAAAAAAAAAAGAAAACACACTGGGTTTGGTTTCAAGAATGAAAATGGAATGGGAGAGTTTTCTTTGACATTGACTTACCAAAAAAAATGACCAAAAGCTAGACTTGTTGATACTAGCTAAAGCCGAAAGTGCACAAGTTGCCTAAGAGAAAGAAAAATTTGAGACTCTCCCACAACAACAACCGGCCACTCTTTTCCCTCCCCAAACTCTCTCCAACCGCCAACTTCCCCAATCTCTCCCAAGCCACTAATTCAAATCCTTTGACCAAGTCTTCCTCCACAATATGCTCTCCACCCATCGCTTGAATGTGTTGACCAAGTCCATGGTAGAGTTTGAACTACCACCAACTCCTCCTCCTTAGTCAGTCAAAATGGAACAAAAGGGTGGGATTTTGCAGCTAGAACACAAGACCTCCTCCTTGCACTTAACGTCACACCCAAGGTCTAAGTGGCGATGCTCTACCACTTTGCTAGCTCATCTCTTGTGTTACAAATTTACCTAAATTAATTATAAACCCCACTCCTTCAACTCCTATCCCCAAAGCCCAAAAACAGTAACTTTCCCACCCACTCAGGCACACTCCTAGCCTACAACTAAGCCCCGAAACCACACAACCAACAACATGGCACACCATAGACATGCAAACAATGTCAAAAATAAAATAGCCCTTAACCCGGATATTACAGTTCTACCATTTAAAATAATTTCGACCTCAAATTACCAGTTAGAAGAGTTATGGTATTCTTTGTCATCGTATCCTTAGGTTCCCACGTAGCTTCTTCCACGCCATGATTCTCGCCAAAGAACCTTAACCAAGGGCACAGACTTTTTATGCAAAACCTTCACATCCCGATCTAAAATCAGACAGCTCTTCCTCCATGGTCATATCCGGTTTACCTCGATTTCTTCCATCGTCACCACGCATGATGGATCGAGCGATAACGTCAAGCATCAAACGTGGAACACATCGTGAATCGACTTAGCTCTGCTGGCAATTCGAGGTGATATGCAATCGGTCCCACTCGCCTCGATTACCTTATACTACCCAATAAACCTCGACTAAGCTTACCTTTCCTTCCAACCTTAATACTTTCTTCCACGGTGAGACCTTCAGAAAACCCGATCTCCACAAGAATTCAATATCTCTCGCTTAAGATCGGCATAGGACTTCGCCGTCCAAGCTTCTTTCAACCGAGCCTCAATCAACTTAACCTTGTCTTCTGGTCTCAAAGAACTAACTCGTCCCAACAACCGACGCTCACTTAACTCGCCCAACAAGTAGGTGAGCGACACTTTCTACCGTGATAACGCCTCATAAGGTGCCATCTTGATACTTGCTTGGTAATCATATTGTAGGCGAATTCAATAACGGTAGATACTCCTCCCAACTACCCTCAAGTCCAATACACAACCTCGTAACATGTCCTCCAAGATCAGATAACCCTTTCCGATCGCCCGTCGACCATGGATGAAATGCGAAGGTTGAAATCTAACCGTACCCGAGCTCGATGCAATGCCTTCCGTAACCTTGACGTGAACCTCGGATCCCTATACGAGATGATCGACATCTGCACCCGCAGCGGCCTCACAATCTCGACACATACACAGCCGCCAACCTCAAGTGAGTAGTCCACCTCACCGAATAAAGTGAGTGATTTAGTCGATCGATCCACAATTACCTGCATCAATCCTTCTTGCTCGGTGTAGCGGTAATCCACCGACGAAATCCATAGTTATCCTTTCCCACTTCCATTGTGGGATCTTCACCGGTCAAGCAACCCAGACAGAATCGATGCTCGACTTTGACCTCGCTAACATGTCGACACTTCCCACAAACTCGGTCACCTCCTTTTTCGCACTTACCACCGGCGATCTCCGAGGTCCCTATACATTTTGCTACCTCCGGATGCATAGCGTAGGGGTCTATGTGCATCCTAAAGAATCTTTTGCCTTAACTCAAGATTCTCAAAGATACAAGCCTTCCCCGAAAACACAAAGACCCCATCCCTAGACAAGCTGTAACCTTTCAAACCATCATTCTGTACTTGTATCCTCTACGCACTCAAAACCTCATCCATCAACTACTTTTCTCTGATCTGTTCAACCCAAGTAGGCTTAACTCGCAGCTCGCGAATACTCCCGTCGTCATACAAACTCAAGTGGGCAAACAACGCTCTCAGATCCAAAACAACCTTACGGCTCAACGCGTCGCCACAACGTTAGCCTTGCGAATGATACTCAATTGAGCAATAGTAGTCTTCAAAGCACTCAATCCATCTACATTGCCTCGATTCAAGTCTTTCCGAGTCGGAAGGTACTTGACTCTTATGGTCCGTGTAGACTATCGATCTTTCTCCGCATAAGTAATGCCTCCATATCTTTAAGGCAAATACTACACCGCTAACTCGGATCGTGCGTTGATAATTCACCTCATGTGGCCTCAATCTGCCGAGATCGTAAACCACAACCTTCCTTCTTGCATCAAGACACAACCCAATCCGTATGTGATGCATCGCGATACATCGTGAATTTTTACCGCCTCGGGTTGAATCGAATCAAGCTTCAACAAAATCTTCTTCAACTTATCGAAGCTCTCCGCCGCTTCTCGCCTAAATAAACGAACCTCTTTTCTCAATAATTCACCATCGGTGCCGCAATCAATGAGAAACCTCTACAAATCTTCTAGAGTATCCCGCCAAGCCCGAAAACTTCAATCTCCGCCATCGACTTAGGCGGCTTCCAATCCAAAACGGCCTCTATCTTACGAGGTCCACTCTAATCCCTCATCGATACTACATGACCCAAGAACGTCACCTCCACGAGCCGAACTCGATTCTTGAACTTCGCATAGCTGTTTCTCCTTAGAATCGCAATACCACCCGCAAATGCGCATCATGTTCCTCCTCGGTCCTTGAATATACCAAGATGTCGCCGATAAAAACCACTACGAATCGATCTAGATACTATTGGAACACCCTATTCATCGATCTATGAAGGTCAGCGCAAGTTAGTCAACCCGAATCAGCATAACCAAGAACTCAAAGTGCCCATACCGAGTAATGCAAATGTCTTTTACGATATCCGCCTCCTTCACCCTTAATCGGTGATACCTGGACCTTAAGTCGATCTTGAGAAAATTGACGCCTTCACCGTGATCAAACAAGTCATCTATCCGAGGTAATGGATGCTTGTTTTTGATCGTCAGCTTATTCAGTTGGCGGTAGTCTATACACATCCGCATAGTACCGTCTTTCTTCTTTACAAAGAGTACCTAGGCGCTCCCCATGGTGAAATACTTGGCCCGATAAAGCCTCGGTCCAATAACTCGGATCTCGAGCCTTAAGCTCCACTAGCTCTTTAGGTGCCATCACATGACGGAGTAATAGATACGCGCAGCTTACGGTAACAGATCTATCCGAACTCTACCTCCGATCCGGTGGCAAACCCTAAGCTCCTCAGAAACACATCAAGAAATTCCCTAATCTGTCAATCGTCTCCACAAAGAGACTCCTTAGCCTCCAAGGCATACACATGAACCACATATGCTTATTTCTTTTCTCGACCATCTTCTGGCTTTGAGCGGATACCAAATTGACGAGATAATTCCTCCTATTACCGATCGAACTACCTCATCACCCTCACCGTGTGCTCGAACCATGCGTTTAGTCACGAGTCCAAATTTTGCACGGTACTTAACCACCATCCATCCCGAATCGATCGAACTCCCCAAACTAGCTTCCATCGATCGACCTCGAAAGATACCCCTTGAGTTCTAGAGGTACGCCTCTATACAAATTATCTACAACTACAGAGTGACCTAAAGGGCTTATTACGGTCATCCGCCTAGAAGATATTTCGAGTCTAGATCCATGGTCTTCACTATGCTACTTGCAACATATGAATGTGTTGAACCCACATCAATCAAAGCAAGAAATGGAGAACCAAAGATTAAAAACATACCCAGTAATGACGTCCGGCAAGGTCGCCCTCCTCTCGGTGCCTCATGATACACTAGCCTTTGCTTATCCGGCCTCGTGGCACTACGCACCTCCTTTCGATGCTCCACGGCCCCAGACTGCACCTATTACCTCCTCTGCCATTACCTCGGCCCTCTGCGGTGGTGGTCCGTTATTTCAGATTGAGTACTACCGATTCTCTGATCAATCCTAGCTAACTTGCGGACAATTCCCTTACACGATGGTCCAAATGAGCCACACTCAAAACAACCTCTACCATCATCCAACATCCTCCCAATGAGCCTTCCCATAATCTAAGTTACACTACGGCGGTCCTCGGCTAGCAAAGAACAAACCTACCGATCGATTCAAATTTAATTTCGGTCTAGCCTTTTTCACTGATTTCTGATGACCCGTAAGATCCAAAACTCCTCTTGTGTCGGTTTCTATCCATACCCCGCCTCACAGATTCCTTAATGCCCTCGGCTACCTTCGTCTTTTCAACTAGGACAAGAATTCACGCTCTCGGGCGCAATTATCAACCTTAATTCGTCCATGAAGCCATCCTCAAACGAACACACCTCTCCTGCTCAAGAGCTACCATGCCCTCGCATACCGACTCAAATTTCGAAACTACGCCAGATTCGTATTACGACGGTTGCTCCTTGAACTAACATCAAAATGCTTTCCGCTGCTCATTAATGTAATTAGCCCCACGTACTTTTCCGATGGCGGCCTAAATAGTCCCAAGTCGATCTTCAATTGCGGTACCGTTCCGACAAAGGAGCCACCACCGGTATGACTCATCTCGAGAAGTGATACGATCCCTTTAATTTCTCTTGATCGTTAGGTCCAGATCGTCCAAGATCCGCTCTGTCGCTTCGGCCAAGATTCGAAGAAGGGGAGCAACACCCGAGACACCCGAAAGAATTCAAATTGCTTGTTCAAGTCGCCAGCACGATTTCTAGCTCCTACACTCCACCTACTCCATTACCGTTCTAAAACCCGCAGACGCTCAGACCTCGCGTCCTCCCGATCTGCTCTTGGAACTCACCACCTCCACCGGTGGCGTAATCCCAGATCTCGTTCTACGAACCACGACTGTAACCTACGGCTCGAAACTGTCATCCTACCGTGACCACATCCACGACCACGTCCACCTCGGGTACTCATGACTAAATCTCGTCTGATTAAAGAATTTTATGCATCAGTCATTATTCCACTGTTTAAAAACAAAGTCTTGTGAATATTGCTTATTAAAGGAGTTTCGTTTCCGCGAGTCCACAGCGTCCTATCAGTTTTAGTCTCTAAGGTAGTCTTACTAGCCATCCAATCATATCAATTAATATCACAACCAATAGTACGGGGTACTTACCTGGGCGGATTGGTGCCGGTGACTCGGTGCCATGCCTTTCAAACCATACTTTTTAAAACAAAACACTTAAAATAGACTTTTGAAAATATTTTGGGCCTCGGGCCCACAAACGAGCCTTTGAACTTAGCTCGATACCACAAATGTAACACCCAAACCGGTCAATACACCATGACCGAATCGGTATGTTACTGGAAAAAGGTTTTGAGAGGTTTAGGTTTGAGTATAAAAGTTTGAGGAAAACACTTCGCTAAAATTTTGTATTTGAAGAAAACCCGAGTAGGTTTGTTTGAAATTTGGTGATGTATTTGAAAACCCGAAAATTTTTTTAAAACTTACTCCGATGGGTAGACAAAATAGGTTTAACTCGTTAGAAAGCTTGAGTTGTTTATTATTGTTACAAAAACATTCTGTCTTAGTGGAAAATTGTGTTTAAGTTAGAAAACATTTGAGTTCTTCTTTATTCCAAATCTTAGTGTGATACCCGATGGTATAGTTTAAAATGTCGCTTTTGTAGTTTTGAAATCGTTATCTTTCCAAATTTTAGCACATTTTAACCCAATAAATTTGTTAAGGCATATTAAACATTTACTTTAAGCATAAACAAGCAAACCATAATTTTTTTAAAAGGCCTTTTACAACCCAAAATAAAACCACATAGAAATAAATAACTAATGTACCAAATTTTATAAAGTCTGAGCAAATCCTTTATTAGCATGGCATGAGCACCTCGAGTCCATCCCGCCCATGTCCGTGTCTAAGTGTCACTGAAAAAGTCAAAGGAGAGAGTGTGTCGCAAGACTCGATTGTATAAATCCTCTCCCAGTATAACATGCCAACACACATATCATAACAAAATAATGCAAGTAATGCACCCGATCCTAGCCAACCATATCACCTTTTCTACCCCGTGTGGTACCAAACCACTGGTGGTGCCAAACCACTGGTGACCCAAAGTCACGATATCCATACTGTGGTACCAAACCACTGGTGACCCGAAGTCACAAATAATCCAATGATGGGGCTAACCCATCGTGTGATACCAAATCACTAGGACGATCCCATATCTCATAAGTGGGGCCAACCCACGGTGGTGTCAAACCACGTGGACGAGTCGCAATGAGGTGCCAAACCTCCGTGTCCCAAAGACACAATGTGATACCAAATCACCGTGACCGTAGTCACAAATCCGATGATGGGGCCAACCCATCGTGTGATACCAAATCACCGGCGTTAATCCCAGATAATCAATCGTGGGGCCAACCCAATCGTGGTACTAAGCCAACTGGACGAGACGCCGAGGTGCCAAACCTCGGTGACCCAAAGTCACAAAATACGTGGTACCAAACCACCGGAGGTGCCAAACCTCCGGTGTCCCAAAGACACAAAGTCCCAAAGACACGGATATCATAGTCCCCTCCTCTCATATCACCCAATCACATATCATACTAGATGCAAAATCGTGCAATCATGCTATCATGATCACATGCTCAATAGGGCATCTCAATGAATATACACCCATAATCATGATATCGTATGTCATCACATATTTCATAACGAAACAGACTTACCCGAATCCGTCTCCATACCTCAATGGGTATCAACATAGTCAACCACACTATTTCATTTACACAAGCAGGTTATCACGTTACTTAGTTAAGATAGTGTGTTGGTTTACACACCTGAACAGCGGAAATGTTAATCCTAAGAATCGGTCTACGTCCCTTGATCACCTCGACAACCCTGAGTCTTAACTTGATTTGGTTTCCTACCAAACCCGAACTGACAATGGTTCTTTTTTGAACAATCGGCACACCCATTTGCTTATCAGATAACAAGGCTCCTCCCACTTGTTCCCAAAATCCGAATGTCCCACCACCAACCGATTGGAAACTAGCACCTAACAACACCCAATATTCGGCCACCAAACACCACTAGGAGAGAAGAAAGATTCGGCCTTACACAAAAGAGAGTTGTAAAGAAGAAGGAGTTACTATTCGGCCACCACCAAAACGGGAAAAAGAGAAAGATACCTTCGATTTTTGAGAAGAAATAGAAATGGAGGAAAAAGCTTTGGCTTCACACCAAGGTTTCGGCTAAAATGACTTTGGAAAAAAGAAAATAGAATGATGGATACTTTCGGTTTTGAGAAAGAGGAAGAAATGAATAAAGTGTTCAGAAGAAGAACAAATTTCGGCTTAGCATGAATGAAAAAAAGAAAGGGAGAGAGAAGAGAACTTTCGGCTCAAGTTGAAAAGAAACACCAAGCTGGTTTCGGTTTAACACAATTGAAAAAGAAAAGAAGGTGGGAGAGGCATTCGGCTAACAAGGTTTCCACAAGAGAGAAAAAGATGATAATGGGATGTTAGGTTCGGCAAGGGTAAGGGTGTTGAAGCTTTCAGTTTAAGGAGAACAAAAGAAGAAAAAAAAAAGAAAACACACTTGGGGTTTCGGTTTCAAGAATGAAAATGGAATGGGAGAGTTTTCTTTGACATTCGGCTTACCAAAAAAAAATGACCAAAAGCTAGACTTGTTGATACTAGCTAAAGCCGAAAGTGCACAAGTTGCCTAAGAGAAAGAAAATTTCAAGACTCTCCCACAACAACAACCAGCCACTCTTTTCCCTCCCCCAAACTCTCTCCAAATCCGGCCAACTTCCCCCAATCTCTCCCAAGCCACTAATTCAAATCCCTTTGACCAAGTCTTCCTCCACAATATGCTCTCCACCCATCGTTTGAATGTGTTGACCAAGTCCATGGTAGAGTTTGAACTACCACCAACTCCTCCTCCTTAAGTCGTCAAAATGGAACAAAAAGGGTGGGATTTTCGCAGCTAGAACACAAGACCTCCTCCCTTGCACTTAACGTCACACCCAAGGTCTAAGTGGCGCATGCTCTGCCACTTTGCTAGCTCATCTCTTGTGTTACAAATTCACCTAAATTAATTATAAACCCCAGCTCCTTCAGCTCCTATCCCCTAAAGCCCAAAAACAGAACTTTCCCACCCACTCAGGCACACTCCAAGCCTACAACTAAGCCTCAAACCACACAACCAACAACATGGCACACCATAGACATGCATTACAGATTAAGCCATTTTACTCGTTTTCACTTAAAATCGCTTAGGAAAAGTTGCTTAACATAATTTTAGACTTCATATTCTATCATAAAACATCAAAATAACCAAATTTCACCTATGGGTATTTTTCCAAATATGAACCCTAGGTTAAATTATTGCTAAATTAAGCTAAATCAAGTTACCGGGACTCCAAAAACGTAAAGAACATTAAAAACGGGGCTTAGATGTACTTACTGTAACATCCTGATTTAGGGCCTAGTCTAAATAGTGGTGTGAGACCACAAATCTGAGGTATATGTATGATTTTTTTAGGTTTATGCCATATTTGCATGTCAGTGTGAAAGGTTCAGGAAGCAATTTTGTTAAATTGCAGTTGAATTGTCCAAAAGGACTAAATTGCAAAAGTTTGCAAAATGTGATATTCTTAAAGCTATTCATGTGAAATAGCTTTCGATTTCCAATTAAAGGTCCTTAAATAGTGATTTTCCCAAATTCTAATTTTTGGACAAAATTGGGCATGAATGGATTAAAATTTGAAAGTTTGACAAAAGGGCATTTTGGTCATTTACCAATTAAATGATTAAAAAGGGGAAAAGATGGTAGAATTTCATTCATCTTCTTCCCCGAGCTGCTGAAAATTGAGAGAAGCCATTGTTAGGGCTCTTCAACTTTTCAAGCTAGCTAGTAAGTGTATTCTAGCTCCGTTTTTGATATTCTTCGTATTTTTGAAGTCCTAATAGCATGAGTAAGCTATTTTTAGCTATATGTGGAGCTAAGATGGATGTTCAAAAATGTACTCATGTATGACTTGCATGTATTTTGATGTTTTATGGAATAATATGAAAGCTTGATGTAGTAGAAACATCTTTTGCTAAGTGATTTCCATGAAAAATGCACGTAGGGACTTGTTTGTGAAAGTTTTGAGTTTGGTCATACATGTGTGATTTCAAGAGATTTGATGATTGATTTAGTTGAATAAATAGTTGGCTAAGCATGAAAGACTAGAAAGTTGAATGAAAATCACTTTACGAGCCTTGGGCCAAAAGTATAAATATGAGAAAGTTTAGGGGTAAAATGGTAATTTTTCTAAAGTATTAGATAATGGGCAATTTAATCAATGTGTGTATTGAATGAGTTGATTTATCATTATAAATCAAGAAAGACAAAGCCCGGATCAAAATCGAGCCAAGAGCAAAGTGGTGCAAAACTAATTTGCACATCTCTATACTTTTGAGTGTCGAGGTAAGTTTATGCGTAAATAATGCATTCATACTTACAATTTGTTGATGCTAGCTAGTGTATAGCATGATTGAGAATGATTGAGAACCGATGTGGTTCAAGTGGAATGAATGAAGTAGATATTGTGAATGGATGAATGGATTACAAGTAGATATGTGAATGTGTAGTAATAATGCTTGATGGTTGGCTAAGTACGATGCCACCTTAATACTTAACAACGATGGGATGTGTGCGATACCATAGTTAAGTATATTATTTAGTGGGTTATGTGTGAAACTACTATGAATACCTTTGTTGGTAGGCTAAGTGCGATACTACCCTATAAATTGGTTGTGGTAGGCTAAGTGCGAAATCACCAAGAAATTAGCTGTGTGGATGTATTATTAAGAATAATGATGTGTTGTATATTGAGTAAATGTGATATTGAGTGCAGTGGTGCATATAAATGATTATGAGTATTTAACTCATGATGTGTTGGAAATGTGGTAAGCGATAGAAAGAGTAAGCATAACTGTGGATGTGAATTTATTTGGTAGTGTAATGCTAATTGTTGTTTAGTTTATACCAGAATGCTTAAATTGTTTATGTGTAAACTTACTAAGCTCTAGGCTTACTCCTTTTCTTTTCCCTTATTTTATAGAGAAAGAGAGTTGAATCAAGATACGTGGATTAATCGGAAGATCGCCCACACTATCAGCTTACTCTGGTACAGTAGACTTGATGTTTTGTATATGGCATGTATAAAGGCTAGACAAGTTAGTAAATTTTGTTGTAAATGGCTAAGATGTGTTGGCCTTTAGATGGATAATCTACTTTGTATAATGCCATAGTTGTTGGCTATTTTATTATATGAAAAGATGTAGTTATCCATGTGAGTTTGTGCTTCAATATGAGTTGATTATGGATGAATTAGATGGGTGCATGTTGTGTATGATTGGGGAGTGAGAAGAACTTGGCAAATAGCTTTGTTCTTGTCCATGTGGATAAGCACACGGACATGTGTCTAGGCCATGTGCCACACACGGCCAGCCCACAGGCGTGTGCATTGGCCGTGTCTCTTTGACAGATTCGAGCAATATAGGCCACGGGCTAGCCACACAGGCGTGTGCCTAGACTTCAGGCCGTGTGGTGTAGTCAGTGTTCACCACGGTTGGTGAGCACGGCGTGCACCCTAGCCATGGGGTATTGGCAATATGCTTGGGTTTTCATGCACGGGTGGAGGGCATGGGCGTGGGTGACCTCCACGGGCGTATCTCACCTTACACGGGCGTGTAGTCCCTATTTAGGTGGAGAAATTTTAAAATTGTAGAAGTTTCCTATAAGGTCTCGAGAACTCTCGTGTATTTGTGTGAGGTCTCGTAAGTAGAGAATGAGGTTGCTGATGTGACTTCAGTAAGTAGTCACAATGAGCCTAAGTGGCGATCATATGGTTTTTATCCGATAATGCCTCAGGCCCGATTCCAGCGGGAATTACTGGTAAGGGGTGCTACATTTAGTGGCATCAGAGCTATGGTTTAGTCGGTTCTAAGACTACCGTAGCGAGTGTAAGAGTCTAGCTATACATGCCATAAGCGTATAATGATAATGTGGTGACTTCTGATGATTTTAAACTTGTTTTATATAGTGTATAGTTCCTGATCAATCGGTTGTTGATGATGCAGCTAGTAATGCGCCGGATCCTGCGCAAGGGACCCCGCCTGTGCAGAGTGAACCCGAGACTGGGGGTTAAAGAGATGATGCTCGAGAAGCCTTTCTTCAGATGATGAGTGACTGGTACTCGGAGTATGCTCGAGTAAACCCTGATATTCAACCTCCTCCACCTCTACCTATACCTCATCCGGTTCTAGTGGCTCCTCAAGGTATAGAACTAATGAGAGTAACGAAGCCCCGATGGATAAGATTAAGAAACACGGGGCTGAGGAGTTTAGAGCTAAGGTAGATGATGACCCTGATAAGGCAGATTTTTGGTTGGAGAATTCGATGAGAGTGTTTGATGAACTCTCATGTACACCTGAAGTGTGTCGTATCTTTGCTAAGAGATTTGGCATACCATTGGTGAAAGACGTTGATGTTGGTAGTCCCGAGAGAGCGGGTGACATGTGACTTCTTTCTGGAAGAGTTTTGAAAGAAGTATATAAGCTAGAGATTTACCGATAGGAAAAGGAAGGAATTCTTTGAGTTGAAGCAAGGAAGAATGTCAGTAGCAGAATATGAGTGCGAGTTTATTAGGCTTAGCAAATACACTCAAAAATGTGTGTCGACGGAGACCGTCTTATGTAAAAGGTTAGAAAATGGACTGGATGAGGATATCAAACTCCTAGTTGGTATTCTGGAATTGAAAGAGTTCGTAATGCTAGTTGATAGGGCAAGTAAGGCTGAAGAACTGAGTAAGGAAAATAGGAGGGCGATGAATGAGGCTCGAGATGCTAGAAAACGTCCAATGGGCAAATCACACCAAGCTCAATCGAAAAGATCCAATGAGGCGAATCCTCGGACCACTACATCAGTGGGATATTCACCTCGAGATCAAGGCAACACTCATTCGGGTTCAAGAGTCCAAGCCACCTCGATGGAAAGTGTGGGCAATCCGAAGAACAAACCAAAGTGTCCAAGTTGTGGTAGATATCACACCGAGATCGCTGGGGTAACAAATAAATCTGTTATAAGTGTGGTTACCCCGACCATTTTATTTGAAATTACCCTGAGAGGGATGACAAGGAAGAGAAGCAAGAGATAAGATCTAGCAATGTACCTACGAGGGGTAGGCCACCAAAGAACCTGGGAGGGGGAACTAGTGGTAGAGGTGCATCACGAGATTCTGCTGTGAGACCGGATGGTCGGGCACCTGCAAAGACGTATGCCATTCACGCTTGCAAGGAGTCATCCTCCCCAGATATGATAACGAGTACTTTTTCTCTCTATGACACCTTTGTTATTGCTTTAATTGACCTAGGGTCTACCTATTCCTATATTTGCATGAAACTGGCATCTAGTTTGAGTATGACCGTTGAGTCTACGGACATTGTGGTTAAGGTGTCAAACCTATTAGGTAAGCATGTGTTAGTGGACAAGGTGTGTAAGAATTGTCCTTTGATGTTTGAAAGTCATTGTTTTTCGGTAAACCCGATGTTGTTTCCGTTTGATGAGTTTGATTTAATCCTTGGCATGGATTGGTTGACTATGCATAGTGTCTTAGTGAACTGTTGTAGTAAGTTTATCGAGCTGAAATGTGAAGGTGGAAATGTTATTCAAGTTGAATCAGGTGGATCGGATAGTCTACCAGTGATGATTTCTTCCTTAGTGGTAGAGAAATACTTGAGAAAGGGATGTGAGTCCTATCTCGTGTTTGTATTGAATACTCAAGAGTCTAAGGTGAAGATTAAATCAGTGCTGGTGGTATGTGAGTATCTGGATGTATTCCCGAAAGAATTACCCGGATTACCTCCAGTGAGAGAGATCGAGTTTAGAATTGAGTTAATTTAGGGAACGACACCTATTTCAATTGCTCCGTATAAGATGACACCTATAGAGTTGAAAGAACTAAAGGTTCAGTTGCAAGAGTTAACGGATAAAGGCTTTTTGAGATCGAGCTACTCACCGTGGGGTGCTCCGATATTATTTGTGAAGAAGAAATATGGGTCTAAGAGGTTGTCCATAGACTATAGGCAACTCAATAAAGTGACGGTGAAGAATAAGTATCATTTACCAAGGATTGATGATCTTTTTGATCAACTGAAGGGAGCTTCAGTGTTCTCCAAGATAGACCTAAGGTCTGGTTAATATCAGCTGAGAGTGAAAGAGCAAGATGTGTTGAAAATTGCATTTCGAACAAGGCATGGCCATTATGAGTTTCTGGTCATACCATTTGGTTTAACAAATGCACCTGCGATATTTATGGATTTGATGAACCGTGTCTCCAGACCGTATGTGGACAAATTTGTGTTTGTCTTCATTGACGACATATTGATCTATTCTCAGGATGAGAACGATCATGAAGAACATTTGAAAATTGTCTTGCAACCTTTAAGAGATAAATAGTTGTATGCTAAGTTTAGCAAGAGTGAGTTTTGGCTCCGAGAGGTCAGATTCCTAGGACACATTGTGTCGGTGATGGCATTAGAGTTGACCCGAGTAAGATTTCGGCTATTGTGGATTGGAAACAACCGAGGAACGTATCAGAAGTTAGAAGCTTTCTGGGTTTAGCGGGATATTACAGATGTTTCGTAAAAGGATTTTCTATGATTGCTACCCCGATGACGAAACTATTACATAAGGATGTAAAGTTTGATTGGACTGAGACATGTCAACAGAGTTTCAAGAGGTTGAAAACATTGTTGACTGAGGCACCGATTTTGGTTCAACCAGAATCGGAAAAGAGTTCGTGGTTTATAGTGATGTGTCGTTTAATGGTCTTAGTTGCGTGTTGATGCAAGAGGGTAAGGTAGTCACTTACGCCTCGAGGTAATTAAAACTGCACGAGAAGAATTATCCGACTCACGATTTGGAGTTGGCTGTGATTATTTTTGCGTTAAAGATTTGGTGACATTGCTTATATAGGGAAAAGTGCCGAATCATTACGGATCACAAGAGTTTGAAGTATTTGATGGATCAGAAGGATCTGAATTTGAGACAGAGGCGGTGGCTCGAGTTATTGAAAGACTACAAGTTAGTCATTGATTATCACCCGAGAAAGCTAATGTGGTTGCGGATGCCCTGAGTAGAAAATCCTTATATGCTCTGAAAACCATGAGCACAAGTCTGGCATTGTCTGATGATGGGACTATATTGGCCGAGTTGAGAGTTAGCCCACTATTTGTTCAACAGATAAGTGAGGCTCAGAGAAATGATAATGAGATACAAGCTAAGAGAGCTAAGTATGAATCATTAAGTGATTTTGATTTTTGAGTGGACTCAAACGGTTGTTTGATGTTTCATGATAGAATCTGGGTACCCAAAGAGGATGAGTTGATCCGAAAAGTCTTGCATGAGGCACATAGTGGTTATTGGTCAATCCACTCGGGCAGTACAAAAATGTACAATGATTTGAGAAAGTTTTATTGGTGGTCGGGTATGAAAAGAGACATTTCAGAATTTGTGACAAAATTCCTGATTTGTCAACAGGTAAAAGCTGAGCATCAATTGCCTTCTGGGTTGCTTCAGCCAATGATGGTTCCCAAATGGAAATGGGATCGGGTTACTATGGATTTTGTGATGGGGTTGTCGATGACTCCAAAAAAGAAAGATGTTGTGTGGGTTGTTGTGGATAGATTGACAAAGTCGACTCACTTTATTCTAGTACGTGTTGATTATTCATTAGATAAGTTAGCTGAATTGTATATTGCAGAGATAGTGAGATTGCATGGTGTGCCTATGTCTATAATATCAGAAAGAGATTCGAGGTTTACTTCGAGGTTTTAGAAAAAGTTGCAAGAAGCCATGGGTATGAGGCTAAATTTCAGTACTGCGTTCCATCCGCAAACTGATGGTCAGTCTGAAAGAGTGATTCAAGTCCTTAAAAATATACTTCGATGCTGTGTGTTAGAATTCAAGGTAGTTGGGAGAGATATCTACCTTTGGTCGAATTTTTTACAACAACATTTATTAGTCGAGTATATGGATGGCTCCGTATGAGGACTTGTATGGTTGTAAGTGTCAGACTCCTTTATATTGACCGAGCTTAGTGAAAAGCAAATCCATGCGGTAGATCTAGTGAAAGAAACTGAAGAGAAAGTGAAAGTGATCCGTGATGGTCTGAAAGCTGCTTCGGACAGACAGAAGTCATATGCGGATTTAAAAAGAAAAGAAATTGAGTTTGATGTGGGTGACAAAGTGTTTTTGAAAGTATCTCCATTGAAGAAGATCATGAGATTTGGATGAAAAGGGAAATTGAGTCCAAGATTCATAGGGTAGTATGAAATTACCGACGGAATTGGACTAGTGGCTTACCATTTGGCCTTGCTGGTGGAATTAGAAAAGATTCATAATGTGTTCCATGTGTTGATGTTGCAACGATATCGCTCTGATCCTTCACATGTGATTCCTTCAGTGGAAATTGAGATAAGAACGGATATGTCTTATAAAGAGGAGCCGATTAAGATCTTGGCTCGAGAAGTGAAATAGTTGAGAAATAAGAGCATAGCCTTAGTGAAAGTGTTGTGGCAAAAACATGGTGTGGAAAAGGCTACGTGGGAAACGAAAGAAGCTATAAGAGAGCAACATCCAAACCTCTTTACTGGTAAGATTTTTGGGGGCAAAAATCTCTAAAGGGGGGAGAGTTGTAATATCCCAATTTAGGGCCTAGTCAGAATAGTGGTGCGAGACCATAAATCCAAGGTATATGTATGAGTTTTTGAGGTTTATGCCATGTTTGCATGTTAGTGTGAAAGTTTCAGGAAGCAATTTTGTTAAATTGCAGTTGAATTGTCCAAAAGGACTAAATTAAAAATTTGCAAAATGTGATATTCTAAAAGCTATTCGTGTGAAATAGCTTTCGATTACCAATTAGAGGTCCTTAAATAGTAATTTTCCCAAATTCTAATTTTTGGACAAAATTGGGCATGAATGGATTAAAATTTGAAAGTTTGACAAAAGGGCATTTTGATCATTTGTCAATTAAATGATTAAAAAGGTGAAAAGATGATAGAATTTCATTCATCTTCCTCCCAAAGCTGGCGAAAATTGAGAGAAGCCATTGTTAGGGCTCTTCAACTTTTCAAGCTAGCTAGTAAGTGTATTCTAGCTCCGTTTTTGATATTCTTCGTATTTTTGAAGTCCTAGTAGCATGAGTAAGCTATTTTTATGTGGAGCTAAGATGGATGTTTAAAAATGTACTCATGTATGACATGCATGTATTTTGATGTTTTATGGAAGAATATGAAAGCTTGATGTAGTAGAAACATCTTTTGCTAAGTGATTTCCATTAAAAATGCAAGTAGGGACTTGTTTGTGAAAGTTTTGAGTTTGGTCATACATGTATGATTTAGAGAGATTTGATGATTACTTTAGTTGAATAAATGGTTCGGCTAAGCATGAAAGACTAGAAAGTTGAATGAAAATCACTTTACGAGCCTTGGGCCAAAAGTGTAAATATGCGAAAGTTTAGGGGAAAATGGTAATTTTTCTAAAGTATGAGATAATGGTCAATTTAATCAACGTGTGTATTGAATGAGTTGATTTATCATTATAGATCAAGAAAGACGAAGCCTGGATCAAAACAGAGGCAAGAGTAAAGTGGTGGACTAAATTGCACATCTCTATACTTTTGAGTGTCGAGGTACGTTTATACGTAAATAATGCATTCATACTTACAATTTGTTGATGCTAGCTAGTGTATAGCATGATTGAGAATGATTGAGAATCGATGTGGTTCAAGTGGAATGAATGTAGTAGATATTGTGAATGGATGAATGGATTACAAGTAGATATGTGAATGTGTAGTGATAATGCTTGATGGTGGGCTAAGTGCGATACCACATTAATACTTAACAACGATGGGTTGTGTGCGATTCCATAGTTAAGTATATTATTTAGTGGGCTACATGTGAAACCACTATGAATACCTTTGTTGGTAGGCTAAGTGCGATATTACCCTATAAATTAATTGTGGTAGGCTAAGTGCAAAATTACCGAGAAATTAGCTGTGGATGTATTATTAAGAATAATGATGTGTTGTATATTGAGTAAATGTGATATTGAGTGTAGGGGTGCATATCAATGATTATGAGTATTTAACTCATGATGTGTTGGAAATGTGGTAAGGGATAGAAAGAGTAATCATAATTGTGGATGTGAATTTATTTGGTAGTATAATGCTAATTGTTGTTTAGTTTATACTAGAATGCTTAAATTGTTTATATGTAAACTTACTAAGCTGAAGGCTTACTCCTTTTCTTTTCCCTTGTTTTATAGAGAAAGAGGGTTGAATCAAGATACGTGGATTAATCAGAAGATCGCCCATACTATTAGCTTACTCTGGTACAGTAGACTTGATGTTTTGTATATGGCATGTATAGAGGCTAGACAAGTTAGCAAATTTTGTTGTAAATGGCTAAGATGTGTTGGCCTTTAGATGGATAATCTGCTTTGTATAATGCCATAGTTGATGGCTATTTTATTATATTAAAAGATGTAGTTATCCATGTGAGTTTGTGTTTTAATATGAGTTGATTATAGATGAATTAGATGAGTGCATGTTGTGTATGATTGGGGAGTGAGAAGAACTTGGAAAATAGCTTTGTTCTTGTCCATGTGGATAGGCACACGGGCATGTGTCTAGGCCATGTGTGACACACGGCCAGCCACGGGTGTGTGCATTGGTCGTGTCTCTCTGACAGATTCAAGCAATATAGGCCACGGGCTAGCCACATGGGCTTGTGCCTAGACTTCAGGCCGTATGGTGTAGTTAGTGTTCACCACGGGTGGTGAGCACGGGTGTGTGCCCTAGCCGTGGGCATTGGTAGTATGCTTGGGTTTTCATGCACGGGTTGAGGGCATGGGCGAGGTGACCTCTACGGGCGTGTCTCACCTTACACGGGCGTGTAGTCCCTGTTTAGGTGGAAAAATTTTAAAATCGTAGAAGTTTTCGATAAGGTCTCAAGAACTCTCGTGTATTTGTGTGAGGTCTCGTAAGTAGAGAATGAGGTTGTTGAGGTGACTTCAGTAAGTAGTCACAATGAGCCTAAGTGGCGATCATATGGTTTTTATCCGGTAATGCCTCGGGCCCGATTCCGGCGGGAATTACGGGTACGAGGTGTTACACTTACTATGAGCTTGAGAAGTTGAAGAAACCCTAGCTATGGTGTCCCCTTTGAAATTTCATCCAAAACACATTTTCCCATCTTTTTCCCTTTTAATTTGTTTTTATTCCCAAATAACTAAAATACCCTTCATTAAAACTTTAGTTATTTTTATCTATGTATGTCCATTTTTTTCCATGAAAATATAATGGTCTAATTACCATTTAAGGACTCCTACTTCAAACCCCCATTTCATTCAAGTACTCTATAAATTAGAACCCTATTTAGCAACTTTTGCAAACAAGTCCTAATAGGCAATTTAAGCATGCAATCAATAAAATTTCTTATCGATACTCTAACACATATATTTAATTACTAGGTAAATCATAATAATTAATTGAAATAAACTTTTCTATCTCAGATTTGTGGTTTCGTGACCACTGTTCCGTTTAGGTCCTATTTTGGGATGTTACATTTCTCCCCCTTTAGGGATTTTCATCCCCAAAAATCTTACCTGTGAAGAGATTTGGGTACTGTTTCTGCACAGTCTCTTCGGGCTCCCATGTTGCCTCGTCTATCCCATGCCTGTTTCATAATACTTTCACAAGTGCAATACTTTTTTTCCTTAATTGCTTAACCTCTGGAGCTAGAATTTTTACCGATTCCTCACCGTAAGTTATATCTGGCTGAATCTCAACCTCTATCTGCAGAATTACATACGACGAATCTAAATGATAACGACGTAGCTTGGACACATGAAACACATCATGAATCTTCTCTAACCCAGTCGACAAAGCTAACCGATATGCCAATGGCCCAACTCTCTCAATCACCTCAAACTGTCCAATAAAACGTGGACTTAGTTTGCCTTTCTTGCCAAATCTAAGAACTTTCTTCCACGGGGATACTTTCAAGAATACCCTATCACCAACTTAAAATTCAATTTCTTTTCTTTTCAAATCTGCATAGGATTTCTATCTATCTGAAGCTGCTTTCAAGCAATCTCTAATGACTTTTACTTTCTCTTCTGTTTCTTTGACTAGATCAACCCTATAAATCTGATTTTCCTTAAACTCTGTCCAATATAAAGGTGTGCGACATTTACGTCCATATAAAGCTTCATAAGGTGCGATCTTCAAACTCGATTGATAACTATTATTGTAGGCAAACTCTAGTAACGGCAAATATTTCTCCCAACTACCTTGAAATTCCAATACACAACATCTAAGCATATCTTCAAGTACATGAATAACTCTCTCTGAATTGACCATCAGTCCATGGATGGAAAGGTGTACTAAAACTCAACTTTGCACCTAAAGCTTCCTACAATTTCTTCCAAAATCGTGAGGTAAATCTCAGATTTCTATCTAAGATAATCGATAACGATACTCCATGTAGTCTGACTATCTCTAAAATATACAGCTTGGCCAACTTGTCAAGTGAATAATCCATACGAACTGGGATAAAATGAGCCGACTTCATTAGCTTATCAATCATAACCCATACTACATCTTTCTTTCCTGGTGTGAAAGACAATCCTATCACAAAATCCATAGTAACTCGGTCCCATTTCCACTCAGAAACTAATACAGGCTGCAATAAACTTGAAGGTATCTGATGTTCAACCTTTACCTGCTGACAGCTCAAGTATCTAGAAACAAACTCTGAAATATCTCTTTTCATTCCTGCCCACCAATACATTTTCCTCAAATCATTATACATCTTTGTACTACCTAGGTGAATAGACAAAGAACTGCTATGTGCTTCCTGTAAGACTTTCTGAATAAGTTCATCATTCTTTGGTACACATACCCTGTCTCTGAACATCAAACAACCGTCAGAATCGATCTGAAAATCAGACTCCACACTTGACTCGCACTGAACTCTTTTGGCTTGCAACTCACTGTCATCCTTCTAAGCTTCACAAATTTCTTCAAGAAATATCGGTTTATCTCTCAACTCAACTAAGATAGAACCATCATCTGATAAGGCCAAACTAATGTGCAAAGCTCTTAATGCAAATAAAGATTTTCTACTCAAAGCATCAACAACAACATTTCACTTACCCGGGTGATAATCAATCACTAGCTCATAATCTTTAATCAACTCTAGCCATTTTCTTTGCCTCAAGTTCAGATCTTTTGAGTCATCAAGTATTTCAAACTTTTATGATCAGTGAATATTCGGTATTTCACACCACACAAGTGATGTCTCCATATTTTTAATGCAAATACAATAGCAGCTGGCTCTAAATCATGTGTCGGATAATTTTTCTCATGTGGCTTTAACTGTCTAGAGGCATAAGCAATTACCCTTCCTTCCTGCATAAGTACACAACCTAGTCCATTCAAGGATGCATCACTATAAATCACAAACTCTTTACCCGGTTCTGGTTGTTCTAAGACAGGAGCTTCAGTCAACAATGCCTTTAACTTGTCGAAACTCTGCTAACACTTCTCAGTCCATTCAAACTTGACATCTTTCTGTAACAGTCTTATCAATGGAGTAGCTATCATAGAAAATCCCTCTACAAATCGTCTATAATAACTGGCAAGACCAAGAAAACTTCTGACCTCTGATACATTCCTAGGAGGCTTCCAATCAACAATGGCTGAAATCTTGCTCTGATCAACTCTAATACCTTCACCTGAGACAATATGTCCAAAAAAACAAACTTCTCGTAACCAAAACTCACTTTTGCTGAACTTGGCATAAAGATGATTATCTCTCAAAATCTATAAAACTATTCTCAAATACTCTGCATGCTCAGTCTAATCATGAGAATAAATCAAGATGTCATCAATGAACACAACTACAAACTTGTCCAAGTAAGGTCTGAAAATTTGGTTCATTAAATCCATGAAAATGGCAGGAGCATTAGTTAAGCCAAATGGCATCACAAGAAACTCATAATGACCATATCTAGTTCAGAAAGCAGTCTTCTGGACATCTGACTCTTTAACTCGCAACTGATAGTATCTGGATCTCAAATCTATCTTAGAGAACACAGTTGCTCCCTTCAATTGATCAAACAAATTATCTATTCTAGGCAATGGATATTTGTTCTTGATGGCTACCTTGTTAAGCTAACGATAGTCTATGCCCAATCTCATGAAACCGTCCTTCTTTTTTCACAAATAACACTGGTGCACCTCATGGTGAAAAAGTAGGTCTTACAAAGCCTTTATCAGTTAATTCCTATAGTTGAGCTTTCAATTCTTTCAATTCTATTGAAGCCATTCTATAAGGAGCAAATAGGTGTGGTACCACAGGCACTGATTCAATTTTCAACTTTATATCTTTAGTATTCAATACAAAAGCAAGGTAAGTTTCACATCCTTTCCTCAAACATTTTTGAGCAGACATAACAGAAATCATGGAAATTGAACTATCTGACTCATCTAAATTAACCCAAAAAATTTCACCATTTTCACATTTCAACTCAATGAATTTCTTTCCACAATTCACTATCATATCATGTGCAGTTAACCAATCCATACCAAGAATCACATCAAACTTATCAAATGGAAATAGCATGAGATCGGCCGGAAAACAGTAACCTATAATCATCAAAGGGCAATTTTTACATACTTTGTTTACTAACACATACTGACCTAATGGATTCAATACTTTAATCACAAATTTCGTAAACTCTATGGGCATGTTCATACTAGGCATCAATTTTATACAAACATAGGAATGGGTTGAACCCAGATTAATCAAAGCAATAACATTAACATCATGAAGAGAAAATGTACTCGTAATTATGTCGGGAGGATGCCTCTTCACGAGCATGGATAGCATAAGTCCTTGCGGGTGCTCTAACATCTAATCTCACTGCTGAATCTCTAAATGTACCTCTACTTACCCCTACTCTCTAATTTCTCTGAGGTCTACCTCTAACGGGGCATTGCCTGATCTTGCACTCGGTATTACTTCTCTTTTAACCAACCTGGGACACTCCCGAATGAAATGATCCGGTGCACCACATCGAAAACAACCAGTCTCAGTTGCTTGACATTGACCGGATGACGTCGACCACATTGAGGTCACTTGGGTTTATCAGGCTGAATATTGCCAACACTCGCAATTGAAGTGGTTTGAGCTTTTGGATCCATAAATCTTCTACCTCTGTTTCGGCTAGAATACCCGCTTGAGAAATTAGATCACGTAGAGAACTCTCTAGGCCTCTTAGATGTAGACTGAAATGACTTGCTCATCTGTCTTGTCTTCATATCTTGCATCTCAATTTCAGCTTTACCCTTTCCTTTCAACAACTTCTCACCTTATAGGCTCAGTCAACTAAAACAACAAACTCTTTTATCTCTAGAACACCAACTGACAGTCGAATATCATCACTAAGCCCATCCTCAAATCTTTTGCACATGATAGCCTCTGTAGACACACACTCTCGAGCATAATTGCTAAGTTTGATAAATTCACGTTCATAATTGGTCACAGTCATCTTACCCTGTTTTAACTCAAGGAACTCTTTTCTTTTTTTGTCAATGAACCTTTGACTAATGTATTTCTTACGAAACTCCTCCTGAAAGAAATCCCAGGTAACTATTTCTTTAAGTACTACTGACATAAGTGTCTTCCACCACTGGTCGGCCGAATCTCTAAGAAGTGACACCACATATTTAATATACTCTTCTGGTGTGCAGGATAACTCGTCAAAGACTTTGATAGTATTCTCGAGCCAAAATTCAACTTTCTCTTCATCATCATCTTTGGTAGCCCAAACTCTTCGGCCCCTTATTTTCTAATCTTGTCGACGGGTGGCTTATCTCTTTGACTGTATCTGTGACTGGGGAAGCTACATGGGTAGTTTGAGGATCGTGATGGGGTGGAGGTCTAACAACTGGGTTCGTACGAATGAACTCAGCAAACCATTCATTCATAACTTGGAAGAAGGCTTCTCGAGCCCCTCCTCCCTGACTAACTGTAACAATCCTTTCACTACTACCTGGTGCCACCGTCCCTTCTGCGAGAGCGGGCGCATTACTTTCTACATCATCTGCACCAGCTCATTTGGGATCCATAACTATAAATGAAAAACATTTTTAAAATCGTCAGGAGTCGTCACACTATCAAAATATAATTATGGCATGTATAGCTAGATTCTTACTCATCCTGAATATTTTGAGAACCGACTAAACTCTCACTCTGATACCAATAAATGTAACACCTCTTACCCGAGACCTTGCCAGAGTCAAGTACGAGGCATTACTAGACTTAACTTACTAGTTTGGGGCATAAAAATTTGCTTCTAAAATTATTTCCTTATTCATAAAGAAACTGTCCATCTGCATCATGGTCACTAAATTGACTATAACTCGAGTTACGGAACTAAAAATTTATATCCGTAAATTTTAATTGAAACTAGACTCATATACCTTCTTACTATAATTTTTCAAGAATTTTTGGTATGGCCAATTAATACAGTTTATTAGTTAAAGTCTCCCCTATTACACTATTTGACAGTTCTGACCCCTCTACATTAAAAATCAATTATCTCATAATATAAAATTCTTTTTCTTACACTGTTTCTTTCATATAAAAATAGAATCAATAAGATTTATTTATATATCTCATTCACACCCTAATTTCATTTCTATTATCTTTAATGATTTTTCAAAGTCACGTCACAGTTGCTGTCCAAAACTGTTCCCCTGCAAATTTTTACTCTTTCATAATTTCTTTGTAATAACTATCATCTAGGCATACATAACATCCAAAACATGTTCTTAATTAACCATTTTAATGTCTAATCATTATCAAGTATTTATAAGCCAATCTTAAGCCATATCATAAGAACATATACACAAAATGGCTAAGTCCCTATTCATGCCATAACTTAAAACGTTTGAATCACAAAATACCGAGTTAATCCTTTGATAGTATGTAATGATCTCTAACGTCCTTGCGATCCCCAGTTGGCTTGTAATACTATAAAAAGAGAGAAAGGAATGGGAGTAATCATAAAGCTTAGTAAGTTTGCATGTAAATGAATAACAACATTCTTAATGAATTATCTTAATCTTTTCTTATCAAGATCATTTAAGCTTTTAACTCAATATACTTAAACTTTGCATTCTTACCTGTACCTTTTAACATGAACTTGTCTTACCTTTCCTTTGGTATACTCTTTGAATTTTCGTTGAACCACTTGGAATACTAAGGATACACGAGTACCTTTCCTTTTGAAACTTAACCATTTCCATGTCTTGACATGGTCTTACGTGGTATTCTTGCCTTATGAACTCACCAATGTCATGCCTTGGCATGGTCTTACATGAGACTTTTGCCTTATAAACTCACCAATGACATGCCTTGGCATTGTCTTACATGGTACCTTTGCCTTATAGTAACTTATCAATGCCATGTCTTGACATGGTCTTATATGATTTCCTTAAACCCTAATGTCATGACATTTGTATCCTACACATTCCTAAGGTTCAATCGGAACTTTCTAAGATTGCTTCTCCGTCAATTCATGCTTGAGTCTTTAAATGATAAATTTACAGACTAAATATGTAAATGTTGGAATTTAATACTATCAAATGTAAAACAATAGAATATTGCATTTATTTACCGCAAACTTACCTCGAAACAAAATACGATTAACTATAGTGATTTAGTCCGCTATCTTTTTATTTCCCCGGTCTAACTCTGGATTTTGTTCCTCTTGATCTATAATAGCAAATTTAGCGTATTTGATACTCACATTTATTAAAACAGTCCTTAACTCTAACTTTGGTAAAATTACGATTTTACTCCTAATCTTTTACATATGTACACATTCTCGAAAATTAAACTTTATCCCTTATTCTTATGTTTTATGACATGCTGGTCATTTTTCCCTTCTATGACAACATCAAATTCTCACTCTAACATGTACTTATGAACATTAGGTATTTTTATCGATTAAGCCGTTTTACTCGTTTTCACTTAAAATCGCTTAGCAAAAGTTGCTTAACATAATTTTAGACTTCATATTATATCATAAAACATCAAAATAAACACATTTCACCTATGGGTATTTTTCCAAGTATGAACCCTAGGTTAAATTATTGCTAAATTAAGCTAAATCAAGTTACCAAGACTCCAAAAACGTAAAGAACATTAAAAAGGGGGTTTAGATGCACTTACTATGAGCTTGAGAAGTTGAAGAAACCCTAGCTATGGTTTCCCTTTGAAATTTCGTCCAAATGAAAAAGATGAACACATTTTCCAATCTTTTTCCCTTTTAATTTCTTTTTATTACAAAATGACTAAAATACCCTTTATTAAAACTTTAGTTATGTTTATCTATGTATGTCCATTTTTTTCCATGGAAATATAATGATCTAATTACCATTTAAGGACTCCTACTTCAAACCCCCATTTCATTCAAGTACTCCATAAATTAGAACCCCAATTTAGCTACTTTTGCAAACAAGTCCTAATAGGCAATTTAAGCATGCAATCAATAAAATTTCTTATCGATACTCTAACACATATATTTAATTACTAGGTAAATCATAATAATTAATCGAAATAAACTTTTCTATCTCGGATTCGTGGTTTCGCAACCATTGTTCCATTTAGGTCATATTTCAGGATGTTACAATGAGAGTCATTGGAGTTTCGCCAGACGTGATAACATATAATCTTTTTACTGATGGCATATTGTTAGGAGTGTGAGTTGTTGGGGGTGAGAACGGTGGAGAAATAGAAGTTTGGGTGTTGGGCTTTTTAAAAAAAATTACAAAATTATTAAAATTAAAATTTTCATTTTATAAACATTGATGGCTAAATTAACTGAATTTTTTAGAATTTTACCTAGAATGACAAGTTTTGTGAATATTAAGGGTAATTTTTTTGAATTTTTTATATTTAAGATAAAATTGATAGAATATGTACACATTAGAGGGCTAAATTTTTTATTAGACCAATAAAAAAAAGCCCACACTAGCATTTTCATCTAATTTAAAATGTCTATTGACATTCGGTGATAAAAAATTTATTTTAAATAGTTTAGTGACTAAATTAAAAAAAAATAAAACTTCAATGACTAAAATAGAACACGACAATAGTTTGGTGATCATTTCTAACCCTAAAACATTGCTTTAAGCTTATGTAATATATTTAAATTTCAATAAGATTCTTTTAACATGTATAAGACTTTGATAAATTATTTTTGATTGGATTAAAAAAATTATTTTTTGAGCATAAAATATAAAGCGCTTTAGAAAAAATTTTAAATAAATTTTAAATTTTTGAAAAAGTTTTAAAAATGTATACAAAAAATTATTTTAAATGTTTTTAAAAATTAATTTTAATATTGTTGGTAAAGTGATATTTCTGTTTTAATTTTTTTTTAATTTTGTTAAGCATTTTAGATTAAAAAAATATTGTATGTTTGCATGCGAGTTTTTTTTTAGGTGAATAAAAAATCATTACAATAAATTACTAAAAATTAAATCCCAAGCCTATTGGAGGCATTTCGAATATTTGGATACCACCACTATTACCAATAGTAATTTTAGGTAGACTATCAACCTCTTTATTGTACTCTTGGGGTATGTTATGAATCGACCAATGCACCATTTTATCCAATAATATTTTGATTCTTCTAACCAAAGCGAAATTTGATACTTTTGTTGTAATGCCCTGATTAATTTATTCTTGTTTCTATAAATTTTATCACAAATGTGTATCTTCTTTAGTGGTTAAATGTTTTAGGTGTGTGTATGAGGTCTTAGGTTTAAGTCTCCCTTTTGGCAAAACTTTGTTTTTTTAGATCCAAGCCCTACCCTTGTTGAGTGGAGTTATATAAAATTGTCTGTTAGTTCATATTAGAACGAGTCTGTTGGTTTGAGTGGTAAAGAGTTGAGGTGTTAGAGATCCAATGTTCAAATCCCTGCATGAGTGTGGGTGATAATTTTTGCTTCGGTTGTCTATTAAATGTTAGGTCGAGTTAGGAGTCTGAAGTAGTTGGATATGGTTAGTGGGGAGAATTTTATGGGTTGCGATTGTTGTGGGGAGTTGGGATTATTTTTCTCTTATTTTCCAAGAAATTAATGACGTTATACTAATCTTTCCCCAACAAAAACTTTTTTTTCTTTTCCCTTGTTTCTGTTAAAATTTCCCTTTCAAAATTTCAATAATACGAACCTCTGATTGCGTTGCGCGTTTAGGTAAGTGAAAGTGGTGAGTTTTTTCTTAGATTGGGGCATTGGTTAAAGTGATTTTAATCGATTTTGCTTTTCGTTAGTTTGATTTTTGGATTTGGCAGCAGTGAATCGCGAGGAACATGGTTCTTCTCTTACGGAATTGTAGTTGGAATTGTTCATGGAAAGCGGGTAAGTGATGGCCACTTGTATTTCGCCTTTGTCGGTTTCGTTAGTTCAGTTTTACTATGAATTTAGACTAATTCTGGGAGATTGTTGTATTGAATTTAGGTGATGTGTCGCTCGAGAGTGTTTTCGCATCGAAACCGTACCATGTGTGTTTCCAAAACGCAAAAAATTGGGTTTCGGCAAAAGTTGAAAATGCATTCTGTTGACACCACAGGGGCGTGTGCCTAGGCGTGTGGTTGGCCATGTACAAGACACGACCGTGTGTCTGACAAAGGTGCAGCCGTACGCAAGACATGGCCGTGTGTTGGTGTGAGTGTGGCCGTGTGGGCCACACGGGCTAGGCCAATCTAGGCGTGTGGGCCCACACGGGCAAGGCCAGTATGGGCGTGTGGGCCACACAGGTATGTGGGCTCATAATTCTGAAATTTTCTCCAGTGTTGCACGGGTCATTCCGATTGATTGCGGGCCTACTATAGGGTCGGTAAGGGATAACCAAACCCTAAAATTTTGTGATCTGATATTCTGCTCTGGGTAGGACACTGTTATGCATGCCTGACTATTCTGTTAAATATATATATATATATATATATATGTTATCTGTATACAAGCATGTAAGCATGATATTTCTGTATCTGTATTCTGTATATATGATTGGGGTGGGAATTGTATATGTGGAGAAAGTGTTCTATATGGCGACCTTGGCCTATATTCTGGCAGCTTGACTGCATATTATCTGATATGTGTCGTAATGACACGATATGGTGTGTAGGGATGGGTGGGTGTTTTAACCCATATGGTGTGATGGGATGATCGGAGTTAGTGTGTAAAGGATGGGGGTAGGATTCTGTATATCTGTTCTACATATCTGATTCTGTTATCTGTATCTGAAATGGACATAAGTCCGAATCTGTATCTGACTGTATATGAGATTTCTATCTGTATTGCATGTTTATTTCTACTGGGTTACACTTTGAGTTTATGAAAACTCACCTCTGTTTGTCTAATTTGTTCAGGTAATCCACAGACTTAGACGGATCGGTGTGACGGAGCCTCACGGTGACCACGAGTTCGTAAACTAATTAAGATTATGATTTTTATTTAATTAAGGATTATTTTCTAGGAGTTTTGTAATTTATGGACTCTCTGGACTATTTGGTTTTATTTTGGATTTGGATTTTTGATTTGACTTTTTATTTGCGACGGTTGACTAAAAACTTGGTTTTTACTAAAATAATGGTTTTCTGAAAATACGAACAGGATCATTAAGTATAACGATTTCTAAGACTTTTGCTATAAATTATGTTTTGACAATGAATTATTTAAATAACGCTTTCAGTTATAGTTTTTAACGAATATGTGTTACAAAGCTTTATCAAAATAACTCTGTTTTCAAAACCCTTCTTTGTGACAACTCTAGATTCGGCCATAATGTCCAGGCCGGGTTTGAGGTGTCACATTTGTAGAACTGCCCTATAAAACTTGTACCACTTCTTAATTGTAATAAAAGATAATCAATCTGTCGAAACCTCTATCAAGTGCAATCGCCAAACCCTCCCGAATACCCCATAATTTAACATTTAGAATAGAAAAAATTACCACAAACCGGTTAAACCCAATAATCCATCTACCGTACCTGTCACGCAAGACTCCTCGAATCGTAGCAAACCCAAAATTATCTTTTACTGCACCATCAAAGTTTAATTAGATCCAGTTCCTGAACATGGATGGACCGAGATCTGAGCTTACCTACTAGAAGCATTTATCTTATAAAAAGAGGTATATTGTTTGGCTCAACTATAAGTGAGTTTTAAAAGTAAGAAAACATCCATGTAAAATTCTAGAAAAATTTCAAAAATGTTTGAAAATAATGAATATTGGAAAAATAAAGAAAGATAACTTTCAAATTTTATAATAAATGTGGAGACAAAGGGACTTATTAGCCAAATAATCAAACCATGATTTCAAAATTCTAAAGCATTTAAAACCTTGGAGACTAAACTTATAAATTTAAAAACAAAACCCCTTGAAAATTATCCTCAAAAACATGTAGGTTCAAATGCTGCAATTAATTATGCTGGAATTTCGAAATTTCAAATAAATATAAAATAAGGTTGCAATTAAAACGGGCAGAAAGCCTTACGAAAAAAAGGACAACACAGAGGGACTTATTTTGGAATTCTCCATTAACTCCAACTGCAAAAGCCAAACTTTCACCCTTTTGTTCATTTTCTTTTATATATATATATATATATATATATATATATATTTTAATTTCTCTTTTCTTCTTTATTTTACTAGTAACTTTTATGCTAAAAAAAAAAAATCATATTTCTTCTTTATTTTTAGCATCATATAGTTCAAGTTTCATATGGAAAATCATGAATACTTATCTTTTATATTTTAAATCATTCAAAAATAATTTATTTTGATTACTTTTCATATGGAAAATCAGGAGTTGCAATAAAACTTCCAAAATTATCCATATATTTAGTCTTTTAAATTCGTTTGAAAATTATAAAAATAATTTATTTTAAAAATCAGAATTAATTTTAAATATATAAAATCAGGAATACTTATATTGTACACTAATTTTTTTCTTGTGCTATGCATGGATTTATCAAGTGTATTATTTACTTTTTTTTAAAAAAATTGTAATATGTATAAAATTTTTTGCTAAAATTGTAATAAAAATTAAAATTATATTTTTGTGATCGTGTTTATTTATAAAATTGGAATTCGGAACGTAACAATAATAAATTTATTTTCTTTGATCATTATTTTCAACAAAATAAAATTTATAATTACTTAAATAATTTATTTGATTTTTGACTAAATGGTAGCTTTTAAAACAAATAAGAAAATGATATGGTCTAATTTTGTGATTTTAACAAGGGAATTTTTTAATTTTTAAAAGGTTGGAAACAATGAGGACTTAAGTTGTGATTTAGCAATATTGAGCACCTTTAAATAATTTAACAAAATGTGGATTGGTGTAAAAGGAATTTACCCATTCACAAAAGTTATAAATCTTTATTTTATTGCCTTAAATTCATTTTACATACTATTGATGATTCTAATTGAATGAACGAATTTTTTTCCTGTTTATTTATTTTGAGAATTATTATTTTAATTTGAAAAAAAGTTAACAATAAGTTTATTCATTTAAATAAGTGAATAAATGCTTGTGATTAAAATAAATAATTTATACATAACTATTAATTTAAGAAAATAATTGTGTAATGATAACAATATGTATTAATTAATATATGATTATATAATTTTACATAAAATAACAATAGGATATATATGATATGATTTGCCATAGCAGTATCTACATTTGTAACAAATGCATCTAATATAATTGATAAGTTTGGTGATTTTAGAGAAATATATCTACAATATTTACAAGTTATATTTCTTCTTTTTTTTTTTTAAATATCAAATCACATTTTATTCATTTATTCAAAAATAAAGCCCAGACAACAAACCAGCTAATCAATTAAAATTGAGCCAACCCAATCAACCCAATAATCTAGCAAGGGAAGCAGCTTGCTCTATAAGCATCCAAGCCACCAGCCAAAACAATTAATTGGACGCAACTCCCGAGGACCAACAAGAAGATAGAAACCCCTCATTAACTAATCTTTTCTTTTTCCAGATTCTTGAAAACCTTCCATCTTCCATTGCTACTCTCCTCTCTAGATGCTCTTTCTCCCCCAGGTTGCCAAATCTAAGCGAAGAACTTAGTCCATCAGCATTATCTCTTTACGATCACTTTCCACCTTTTCTTTAGCATAATCAGAAATCCCATTTCTCATCAAGCTTTGATCCCCTTTCGTCAAACCTTCTGTAGCCAGCAAATGAGCAACAGCATTCATCAATCAGTGGCCATCTTTGAACTGACATGTTTGAAATCTTTTACTCAGCCCTTGCCCATCTCTAATATAACCACAAATTTCTGATTTATCATCCCATCCTTTTTGTAGTATTTTGACAACGAAAAGGGCATCGGCTTCAACTTCAATTGCCGTAAATCCCAGATCCAGACCCAGACCCAATTGAATACCCTGAATGAATGCAAGGGCCTCCGCCATAAACACCGAAGCTACGTTTTCATTTAATATTTCTAATGCTAACTAATTCGGAATAGACTGCAGGTTTAATTTAATTTTTTTCAGTTAAATTTGGCCTAAACCTAAAAAAAAAATTGAATTTGTTCATCAACCATACAAAGGGTGTTGAATTTTTTAACAAAATACTTACTAAAAGGTTAAAATTTTAAACATAATAACTTGCATAACAATCAATTTGTATTTCATACTAATTATTTTAATTTTTATGAACTTTTTAATCTTGATTTTTTTTTTTAAATATTTTATTATTTTTAAATTATTTGTAGACATTACATATAAGATAAATAATATTATGTTCCATGTAAGTTGTGACACCAACATGATTAAAAAATTAATATTTTAATTAATACTTTCACTAAAAATAATTTGACTCCTTTCAAAAATTTAATGACTAAATTTAGTTAAAAAAAAAAACAAGAGCTAAATTCATAAAAATATAAATGATGAGGACTAAAATTGACATACACCTTAATTTTTATTTTTATTTTTCAAGATATTTATCAGAATAAACTCAATAATTAATCTTTCTATATTTTGTAGACTCATTAGCATTATTGTATTTTGATTTTTGAGACCTGAGTAGTGTTTGGCTAATAGCTAAGTCAATTAAAATTAGCAAGCAGATTAATTGTTGACTTTCAATTCTTTATAATATAAGAAGGAAACAATCATTTAAAAATATTAAATTATAAAATATAATTAATTTAATAGAATAAAATAAAATAAAACATAGTAGTAATAAAAATATAAACTACTATATGAAAATAATTAGGAAATAGTTCTAATGGACTAAAATCAAAGACAGTCCTAAATATTTTGTAGAAGTCTACCGTTGTAAATAAAATGTAGGACTAAATTAGAAAGAAAACAAATAAACAATTATATCTACAAATATCTTCATTAAAGTACTATTATTATTTGAAATGAACCCTACATAATTTATTTATTAAAATTAAGATTTTATTTTAATTATTATTTAAATTTTGGTTTTAATTTTATACTTAAATAATCATTTTTCTTATTGATAACTTCACCTACATAGTTTTAATAATAATAAAATAATTTTTAATTTATAAATAATATATATCTTTGAAATAATATTATTTAAAATTTTCAAATAGTTAATTGTTTTATAAAATTAAAATTCGATCCATTAATATGGTCTTATTTTTAATTGTTAAAATTTTATCAATTTTATAAAACTCGTTCCTAACAAACTATGTAATTTAAGTATTTTAAATATTTAAATTTATAAATTATTGGTATTATTCAAATAATGTATTGTACTTTTAATATTATATTCTATTTCAAATAAAAAATAAAGATAAATAACACAATTGTCACATTGTCATCATAATAGGTATATAACGTGTCAATAAATTAAAGCCTTCATGTCACTTAAACCTAAAACCTTATAATATATATGTATATATATGATTTCAATTTTATTTAATTTAAAATATTAAAATAATTTATTGTTATAATTCATCACAAAAAAATTAAGAATTCAAATAAATATAAAGTTGTCTATGTGCCCTCCAAATAGTATGCCTATATCAACTTTGATCTTATATATTATATCTTGTAATATATAATATATCAAATATACGTGTGCGCTAGAGGTGTTTATGGGCCGGGCGGCCCGGCCCGGCTCGAAGGCTCGACTGAAATTTAAGAGAGTTTGGACAAAAACATAAGTTTGAAAAATGGGCTTGGGCAAAAAATAAGGCTCGTTTAAAAAATAGGCAGGGTCTCGGATAAGGTATTTTGGTCTGGGCCCGACCCGAATTCACTAATTGACAAAAAAAATCTGCTATTTTTTTATTATTTTTGAATGTTATTTTCTTATTGTTTTCTCCCTATTTTGCTACCATATTACTATTATGTTGCTACTATTTTGTTGTTATTGATTGAATATTGTATAAAACTTATTTTATTGTTAATTTTGTTATTATTTTAAAGGTATTTGTTAATTTTATTATTATTTTAAAGGTTTTACTTGTTAAGTTACATCTATCTTAGTGTTATTTAAGTCTGCATATTTTTTAAAATTTATTTTCATTTGTTAGGAAATATTTATTTTATTTTTTAGTATTTTGATGAATTATATATATTTAAAATAATATAAAATAATATAAAATTTAATACTGGTAATTTGGGCGAGCCTAGTTTTAACATTTTATATGGGACGGCTTAAGAAAAAACTTAAGTTTTTTTTGGGCTAATTTACCGAGCCCAATGAATGGACCTAAATTTTAGTTGAAGATAACTCAAACTCGACTTTACCGACCAAATTTATGAACACCTCTAGTGTGCGCACTCAAGAGTATATATATAATATGATATACTGATTTTTTTATCCCGTGCTATGCTCAGATTTATTTGTAGGCGCGGAAAATTTTTTTGTCAATCCTATTAAGAAAAACATATTTTTTAATTTAAAATAAATTGTTCTGTTTTCTTTTAAATATATATTAAAACGTGGTTATTGGAAACAAGAGTGTGTCATACTTAGAATAATTGTAAATTTTGTTATACGTGATGAATTAATTTATGTTAATTTAAAAATATTTTCTTGATTTATTTATATGCAAAAAATTTAATAAATGTGTACTCTTAATTTTTTATTAATAAACAACTTTATTTTATAAGCCCAATTGAAAATAGGGTGAGGAATACATTGTATTGAATAATTAAAAATATGTAATTAATCTATACTTTATTATGTTAATTACTTGTAATTTATAGTTAAAAGTAAGAAAAGGTAAATTATTTTAAAGATTAGTGAGAATTATTAAAAAGTAAATTAGTACCAAAAAAAATATTTAGTGTAATATCAGGACAAATGTAATAGTGGAAACAATATTATTAGATAAAATAATATTTTTCTTAATTATTTATAGAATTATAAGAACCATAGTTTACGATTATATACTGATATAATCTTTAAATTTTACATTTAATGTTGTTTTAATATTTTAATGTACAAAATTATATAAATTTTGTATATGAATTCCAAGTTGACTTATTAATCTGGTGTTTATGGTACTCAAGAATAGCTTAAATTTGAATCATAATAATTACTATATGAATTTTACATAGATAATTTTTATCATAATAATTAAATAAATACTTACATTTAAATCTAATAATTATGTTGAATTAATTTAAATCATATTTTGTTTAATTTATTTTAATTACTTAATGAAAATTATATAAGTTTTAAGATCATATTAATAAAATTGCACTATTTATGTTAAGAAGATAGACAAAACCCTCTCGAAACCAAGAGTGCTGTCCATAAAGTCCTTGAGAGAGCAGTCTTCTATTGCGGCTTGGGATGGAGGAAAGTGGTGGCGGAGAGGGGGTTTCCGACGAAGAAATCACTTTGCTTGCAGAAGAACTTGTCCAACTGTCCCTTAAGAGATCTATGGTAATTCCAGCAGACAAACCCACTTTGATCTGTTCGGTGTGGACCAAAAAGCAGTTTAATTTTAAAAGTTTTAAGGCGCAAATGCGAAGTATCTGGAAAACAAAAAAGAAGTTTGAGATCAGATTTGAAGGGCAAAATTTATTATCAGTTAATTTTGATTTAAAGGATGACTTGGAGCAGATTTTGGAAGGACGTCCATGGCTATTCCGTAAGTATCTTATTCTTTTTGATAAATTAGTCAGTCCAATTGATAGAGATTTAATCTGTCTTACGTCATCACCTTTTTGGATTAAAATTGGCCCTTGCTTACCTGATTTTGACAAAAAAGATCTGTTGCATGCAATTGGTAGTACTTTTGGTGGGGTTATCAGATCTGAGATCAATGAAGATTTTTGTTGATTGAGAGTTAAGTTAGACGTCTAGAAGCCTTTGAGGAGAGGAATTTTTGCTTCTAGCGGTTCTAGTATTAATTCATAGGTTCCATTTAAATATGAGAAATTACCAGTTTTCTGTTTCGGATGTGGACATTTGGGCCATTGTCTCCAGGACTGTGAGGTAATGAGCCTGGAAGAAAAAAATAAAATTAAAGATGATCTCCCTTTCTCTGTTGCGCTGAAAGCGAGTCTAAGGCAGTGGGAAAAGAAAGCATGAAATTTGCAGCATGCTCAAAATTGAAAGGAGTTTAACGTTTATACACAGGCTGTTCGAAAGAGGGGTTCGAAGGTTGCGATAGTAGGGCTGATTCTTTGATAAATTTTGAGAGCTTAATTAGTGGTAGACAATCTGTCAAAATGGGAGGATGGCCTTTTGAATGAGGTAGTTGTTGAAGTGGTGGACCAGGGTGTGGTTAACAAACCGATGGAGACAGTTAAAGAAGGTCACACCAAGAAGAGCTGGAGAAGAATGGAAGCAAGAAAAAAGGGCGAAAGTAGTATGAGTGATTAGGTGGTAGGAAAGCGCAAATTTCTTGATAATGAGGGTGATATTAAATTTGAGGGAAGTCTTGGAATGGTATGTGTGAAAAAGAAAAAAGTAGATGATAACAAAGATATGGTTGGTAGTGAAATTATTGAAATTCAGGTGGATTATGCAGACTCAGATTCTTTTAAATCAGCTGCTGCCAGTAGGCAAGCCGATCGAACACAATGAAAACCCTATGTTGGAACGTCCGTGAATTGGGGAGTCCAAGGGCAGTTCGGAGGCTGTGCTTCTTAGTTAAGCAGCACAATCCCCACTTGGTCTTCTTAATGGAGACGAAGCTGGATAAGAAAAGGATGGAAAAAGTTCGGAGAATATGTGGTTTTGAACATGGAATTGAAGTTGAAGCGGAAGGTTCTAGGGGAGGTCTTTGCATGTCATGGAAGATGGAAATTGTTGTTAATTTGAGAAGTTTCTCTAGATGGCACATTGATGTTCTAATCAAGGAGGATAATGTGGAAGAGGAATGGAGATATCTTGGTTTTATGGCTCTTCCTATTTGAAAGATAAAAATTCAGTTTGGAATTTATTAAAAAGATTAGCTCAAGAGATTGATTATCCTTGGATTGTCGAAGGTGATTTTAATGAAATTCTTTATTCTTTTGAGAAATGTGGAGGAATTCCAAGGGACAGCAAGCGCATGGAGGCTTTTAGGGAGACGCTAGTGGAATGTCAACTATTTGATATTGGTTTTTCAGGGGTCTGTTTTACATGGGAAGGGGGAAATCTGCCAGAAACAAATATAAGAGAGAGGCTAGATAGGGGAATTGCAAATGAGAAATTGCTTAAGCTTTTTCGTTGAATACACTTCACCATCTTCCATACTCCACTTCAGATCACTGTCCCCTCCTTTTGAATACAAAAAAAAGTAAAATTTTCACTGGGAGTAGAAAATTCCATTTCGAAGCTTGGTGGACCATGGAAGAATCTTTAGAAAAAGTCATTCGCAAATATTGGGAGGCAAATGAGGGAACGTTGTTGGAGAAGATAGGCAAATTGTAGCTGTGTTTGCAGGATTGGTCACGAACAATTAGCAGAAATAAGGAGGGTCTAAAAAGAAAATTACTAAAGGAGTTGAAAGCTCTGGCGGAGGGGGAATGAGATGATGATACTTTGGCTAAGCTCATTGATACTAAAATTCATTTGAATTTGGAAATTGAAAAAGATGAGATGTATTGAGAGCAGTGGCAAGACAGAATTGGCTAAAACTCGGAGATAAAAATACAACATTTATTTCACAGATGCGCTTTAACTCGAAGGTAAACAAACACAATTTCTAAGTTGGTTACAGAGGAAGGTATGAAAATCGAGGAGGAATCAGATATTTTGAATGCAGCCTCTTCATTCTTCCAGAATCTTTTCAAGTCAAAGGGGGTGGCAGATCCTAGTAAGGTTTTAGATGGCATAGAAAGAACAATAATGCAGGAGGATAATGAGTTCTTATTAGCTCCCTATAGAGAAGAAGAGATACAAATAGCGTTGAAAGGAATGGGTCCTATAAAGGCTCCAAGACCAGATGGATTTCCAGCTTTGTTCTATCAGAGGTACTGGCATATAGTAGGTCACGATGTTTACGAAAGAAATACGCATGGCCACCATAGAGTCCACCTCAGCTCTAAATCCACAAAGCTAAGGATTACCTACAAAATTAAGCAGAGGGGTGAGTTACGAGAATTCAATGTGTAATTCCCCTTACGAACGAAATCTGGGCCTAAGTCCACAGAACCAAATTGGCCGAAGCCCATACGTATCGAATTGGGCCGTAGCCCTAACAACATGGCATATCAGATAGTGAATGCAATGCAACTTAGTCCAACCTAGTATTCCATCCGCTACAGACCTCTCCATATGTCCAACCTCAACAAACTTGTGGCGATTTCTACAATCAACCTTCCATCCGCTACACTCCTCATTGGCAGTCATGCTGACAGTCATGCTGCTCAAAGCTGATATTATGTGATAGAGTCACTAATGTATGTGGCCTAGCCACTGCAATAATGTGACAGAGTCATCGATATATGTGGCACTGAGCCATCCAAATAATATGACAGAGTCACCAATATACACTGCCCCTTTTCATCAATATCATATCCCAATCCCATGCAAACATATAATCATAATATAATGAACGCAACATAAATCAATGTAAATCAAATAATCAGGGTATACATATATTCATGATAAGGTATTTACATGACATAATCAAAGGTAACTAACCTGGTATCTCTGATTTTACCCCAAGGTAACTCAACAATCGTTACCGATGTTTGGCTTTTAAACAATACACATACTTATTATTAATCAAACCAATGATGGTGTGAGAATTACACACCTGATTACGTGAAGAACTAGACACTCCTGATCGTTGCTATTCTCACTATCGGGAATAACCACTATTTGCCTATCCCAAATGGATGTCGGCTCTCTTCCATAACCCGGTGAAAAGTCTCGAACAGTCGAGACCACACGTCGTTTGAACTTTGGAGCAGAGACTACGAGTCCACTCCCCTCCTTAGATTGGCTAACACTCGCATCCATGAAGAGAATCTTTGATCAGTACAGTACAACAGTGCAATCAAAGATTGTCTAACAAAAAGGGGTTTTGGTTATGGCAGAGTAAAATGAATGGAAACTGGCCGTAAAGAATGAAAGAGGAATGTCTTACCTTGACCACTGAGGAATCGTACCAGTGGATTCGGCTTGTGATTCCAGAAGAATCCCTGAATAACTCACAAGTTAGAAATGGTGCTCCAAAATAAGGAAGAAACGGCCTTTCGGCCTAAATGAAACATGAATGAAGGCCTCCCCCTTATTCGTCCATAACTATCTTACCACCTTCCTTACGAGATTCCGAAGCTAAGAAGAGGCTAAAAGGGTGTGCTTGCACTTCAATAGATTCTGCCTTAGGAAGAAGAGACATAGTGAAACTTTCAGCTTTTAGAACGAAGAAGATAGAAAGAAAAAGAATAAGATCCGATGGCAAAAAAATTAGAAGAAAAACACTACCTTGCAATTAGCCAATACCGAATGCAGAAGAACTTCGGCAGACAAGAGACTAACTACTTTGCTTTTTAAGATTCGGAAGAGTTCGCTTATGGAGATTGCAAGAGGAAGAGATAAGAGGGAAAAGATGGAAATAGATGTGCAGAGATTCAAAAAAAGAGAGAGATGAAATAAAAGGGGAATGGTAACTAGTGATTTTGTCAAGGAGAATGGAAACACAAAAGAAAACAAGTGGAAGAAAGGTAGAAAAGATAAATGTTCAAAAGAGAATAGCAAGAAAACGTGCAACACAAAGAACCCGAAATGTCTCAAGAAGAAAGCCTAAAATGTCAAAAGAAGAAAGCCAAGAACATAAGGGAGTTTCGGCACACTCTCTTCAAAGATTTTTGTTTTTCACTCCCCTCATACCAAATGCCGAATTTGCCTACCAAAGACACTTCTAGCCGAAACTCACTTCCCAACAATTCCCATATTCGGCCAACAACCCCACTCCACCATAATCCCTTGATTTTCTCCATACCTTACTCCACCATCCACTCCCCAACATTCATTTGAAATTTGTTGACCAATTCAAACCTTCACCTAATAGAGTCCTAGCCGAATGCCAACACTTCACCACTTTGAGCACAAAAATAAAGTTCCACAGTGCAGTAGAGGGGATTCAAACCTTTCTCCCCTTGCTTCCCCTGTGATGCCAACTCCACTAGGCCACTCTGCTTCCTTTGTTAACAAAACACCAATTTTTATACTTAAGACCTGCCTCCACTAGCTCACCCTCACAAAGTGCCCTAAAACCAAAATTTTTCCAAAGCCCTGGTTCGAACCCGAGCCTCCCCAAGACCCCCAAACACACCAAAATAACAAGCTAAACTAGCCAAACACATAGAATAGCACAAAATACAGAACCCCTAATTCTAGGATGTTACAAGTACTTTGTCTTTGCCTCGATCTCGATCCGAATCTTTCCTTTCTTGGTCTATACATATTGAAATTTAGCTCATTCAATCACCAATTCATTCAATTTAGTCCAAACACACATATTTAGGGCATTTTACAAAATGGCCCTCACATTTTCATATTTTGACACTTTAGTCCCTATTTCACAAAATCACAAAATACACAAAATTTCAGTTCAACCATGCCTAGTCGAATTCTTCCTATGTCCATACAAGCCTATTTATTTCATTTATTTCACATTTTAGTCCTCCAATTTCTTATGTTTACAAATTTTTTTAGCCCAAATTACTCAATTTCACTAAAAATTCAAAGACAAAATATGTTAATCTTTCACATATCTTTCATATTTCATCATCAACTATCACATAGCTCAAACATTCATCAATGGCATATCTCAAATTCACCACCAAACTCTAAAATTAATGCATGGGTTTGATAGAACACAAAGTAATGATCACAAAAACGTAAAAAATAAAAAATCGAGCTCAAAACATACCTCATTCAAGCTTTATATGTGCCGAACCCTACCTTGGTTTCTTTTCTTTCTTCTTCTTATGATTTTCGGCTAAAAGATGATAATATAACATAATTTTGATGTTGGTTTTATTTATTATATCATTTACTAGCTAAATACCAATTTTAACTTAATGAATATTAATAATAACACCAATTGCCATACCATTATCATCCATTAACTATCAAATGGTGTAATATCAACATAAGGACCTCTCATTTAATAAGACATGACATTTAAGCACTTTAACAATCAACACACAGCTTTTACATTTTATGCAATTAAGTCCTTTGCTCAAATTAAGCACACAATCAATACAATTTTCACACAGAACTTTCACACATGCTCAATCACACATTATAAACACATAATAATATTAAAAAAAAATTTTGATCTCGAATTTGTGGTCTCAAAACTATTGTTTCGACTAATGTCTAAACCGGGTTGTTACAACTCTCCACCCTTAGGGATTTTCATCCTCGAAAATCTTACTAGTGAATAGGTTTGGATATTGCTCTCTCATAACATCTTCAGGCTCCCACGTAGCCTCTTCAACTCTGTGTTTGTGCCACAACACCTTCACTAAAGAAATTTTCTTGTTTCTTAACTTTTTGAACTCACGAGCTAGAATTCGAATCGGTTCTTCACTATACGAAAAATCTAACTGAATCTCAACCTCAATAGGAGCAATTACATGCGATGGATCAGATTGGTATCGTCGAAGCATCGATACATTGCATTATGAAATTTCTCTAATTCAGGTGGCAACAATAATCTATAAGCAACTGGCCCAACTTATTCAATGATCTCATACGGTCCGATGAACCTCGGACTCAACTTGCCTTTCCGGCCAAATCGAAGTATTTTCTTCCACGGAGACACTTTGAGAAATACTTTGTCACCGATTTCAAATTCAATATCTTTCTATTTCAAATCTGCATATGATTTCTGATGATCTAATGCCGCTTTCAAACTGTCACGAATCACTTTCACTTTTTGCTCAGTTTCTTTTATCAAATCAACCCCGTGAATCTTATTCTCACTCAAATCAGTCCAATACAATAGAGTTTGGCATTTTCGATTGCAAAGAGCCTTATATGGTGCCATTTTAATGCTAGATTGAAAACTATTATTGTATGCAAATTCAATCAATGGTAAATGCTTTTCCCACGTACGTTCAAATTCAACAATACAACATCGCAACATATCTTCGAGAACCTGAGTGATTCACTCGGATTGACCATCCGCTTGCGGATGAAATGCAGTACTAAAATGCAGCTTTGTGCCTAAAACCTCTTGCAGTTTCTTACAAAATCACGGGGTAAATCTCGGATCTCTGTCAGATACAATAGATAGTGGTATCCCATGCAATCTCACAATCTTAGCAATATACAATTCAGCTAATTTATCAAGTGAATAATTTGTTCTCACAGAAATGAAATGAGCTGATTTCGTCAATCTGTCAACTATTACCCAAATTGCATCTTTCTTTTTCGGAGATAAAGGTAGTACTGACACAAAGTCCATTGTTATTCTCTCCCATTTCCACTCAAGAATCATAATCGATTGTAACAAATCGGATGGAAGCTGATGTTAAGCTTTAACTTACTGACAAACCATGCATCTCGAAACAAACTCTGAGATATCCCATTTCATACCATGCCACCAATAAAATTGTTTTAGATCATTATACTTTTTTGTACTCACTGGATGAACAGATAATCGACTGCTATGAGCTTCGTTCAAAATCATTTGGATCAGTTCTGAATTTCTCGAAACACATATTCGGTTTCTGAACCTCAAACAACCATCAGTATCAACTCAAAACTTGGATTCAACATTCTATTCACATTGAGCTCGCTTTGCTAACAAATTAATATCAACCTTCTTAGCATCACAAATTTGTTGAACAAATAATGGTCTTGCTTTTAATTCAGCTATTATCGAACCATCATTAGACATATTCATATACGCATTCATTGTACGTAAAGCAAACAGTGATTTTCACCTTAAAGTATCAGCAACAACTTTAGCCTTTTCAGGATGATATTCAATCACAAGCTCGTAGTCTTTTAACAACTCTAACCATCGGCGTTGTCTCAAATTCAGATCTTTTCGAGTCATCAAATACTTCAGGCTTTTGTGATCAGAATAAACATGACATTTCTCACCAAATAGGTAGTGACGCCAAATCTTTAATGCAAATACAATCGCAGCTAATTCAAGATCGTGCGTCGGGTAATTCTTTTCATGCAGCTTTAACTGTCTTGAAGCTTAAACTATAACTTTACCTTTTGCATTAGCACACAGCCCAAACCATTCAACGATGCATCACCGTAAACTATAAATTCTTTACCCGATTCAGGTTGAACTAACACTGGCGCCTCTGTCAATAATACTTTCAACTGTTCAAAATTCTGCTAACACTTTTCTGACCACTCGAATTTAACATCTTTCTGTAACAACTTCGTTAACGGAGTCGCAATCATCGAGAAGCCTTTCATGAACGGTCTATAATATCCCACTAGTCCCAAAAAACTACAGACTTTAGACACATTTTTCGGAGGCTTCCACTCTAAAATTACTGAGATCTTACTCGAATCAACTCGTATTCCCGCAGTTGATACAATATGCCCTAGAAAACCAACCTCACGCAACCAAAACTCACATTTGCTAAACTTTGCATACAATTGTTTCTCACGCAGAGTCTGTAATACGATTCTTAAATGCTCGGCATGTTGCATCTCATCACATAAATAAATCAGAAAGTCATCAATAAATACCACAACAAAATGATCCAAATATGGTCTGAACATCTAGTTCATCAAATCCATAAACACTGCAGGAGCATTCGTTAGTCCAAAAGGCATAACTAAGAATTCATAATGTCCGTACCTCGTTCTGAAAGCAGTTTTCAACACATCTAATTCTTTGACTCTTAACGGTAATAACCCGATCTCAAATCTATCTTAGAAAATATTGTAGCTCATTTCAACTGATCAAACAAATCATCAATACGTGGCAAAGGATATTTATTCTTTATCGCCACTTTGTTCAGCTATCGGTAATCAATACACATTCTCATAGTGCCATCTTTCTTTTTCACGAATAACACAGGAGCACCCCAGGGCAAGAAAATCTGTCATGAAAATCCTCTATTTGTCAACTCTTGCAACTGAGACTTCAACTATTTCAATTCTATCGATGCCATTCTATATGGAGCAATTGAGATAGGAGTAGTCCCTGGTACTAATTCAATACCAAACTCAACTTCACGGATCAGAGGTAATCTCGGTAGATCTTCAGGAAACACATTAAGAAATTCACAAACCACAGGCACAGATTAAACTTTTTTTTCCTCACTTTTGTATCTATCACATACGCAAGATAAGCTTCGCAACCCTTTTTCACATAATTCAAGGCTTTCATCGAAGATATGATAGATGATAACCCATTCAAATCATTGGATTCAATGCGAACTATCTCACCATTCTGACTTTTCAAATCAATACTCATTCGTTTACAATTTACAATAGCATTATGAAAAGTGAGACAATCCATACCCAAAATAATATCAAATTCATCAAAAAGTAACAGCATCAGATTAGCCGGAAAACAAATATCTCAAAATATCAATAGGCAGTTCTTGCATACTTTATCAACCAAGACACACTTGCCCAAGGGGTTCGATACTCTAATCACGAATTCAGTAGACTCAATAGGTAGAGTCTTACTTGATACTAAATTCATACACACATAGGAATGAGTAGATCCTGGATCTATCAATGTAATAACATCAGTATCAAATAGAGTAAAGGTACCAGTAATGACATTTGGAGAAGATGCTTCTTCATGAGCACGAATAGCATAGGCTCCGGCAGGTGCTCTCGCCTCTGATTTCACAACTGTATCGGTAGTCCCTCTTTGACTTTCACTCACATTCTCGGTGTTTCTGGGTGGTCTACCCCTAGCCGTCGTATTACTCGGTCTTGCACTCTGAACATTGTCTTTCTCAGCTAACTCTGGGCAATCTCGAATAAAATGGTCTCGTGATCCGTATTTATAACAAGTTTTATTATTGTACTTGCCCTAGCGTTCTCCAACGTGTCATCTTCCGCACTGTCTACACTCAGGCTTGTTGCTTTTAACACTACTAACACTTGATTCAATTGGAGCTTGAGTTCTTGGGCCAATACTTTGTCTCACACGATCTCTACTCGAATGTCCAAATAAAGCATTTGAACGATTGCTTGCATCTCTAAATCTTTTCGTCAAAGGTTGAGACAACTTACTCATCGATCTTTTTCTTTCATCTCTAGCCTCAGAATCAGCTTTCTTCTTTTCTTTGTTAAGCTCTTCTTCTTTGCAGGCTCTTTCAACTAACATAACAAATTCATCCAGGTCAAGTATTCCAACCAACAATTTAATGTCTTCATTCAGCCCTTCAATGAAATATTTACACATAGTAGCTTCAGTTGAAACATATTCTCGTGCATACTGACTTAATCTTACAAACTCCCGTTCATACTCCGTAATTGACATAAGATCCTATTTCAGCTCTAAAAATTCTTTACGTTTCTGATCTATGAATCGTTGACTAATGTACTTCTTTTAGAATTTAACTTGAAAGAAATCCCAGGTGATTCTCTTTCTCGAAACCATAGATATCAATGTTTTCCACCAATTATATGACGTATCTCTCAACAAGGAAACATCACATTTAATACATTCATCAGGAGTCAACAACATCTCATCAAACACTCAAATGGTATTCTCGAGCCAAAACTCAGCTGGCTCGGCATCATTATCAATTGTGGCCCTAAACTCTTCGGCCCATACTTCCAAATTTTATCTACAGGAGGTTTATTCAATCGGATCGGATCTGTCACTTGTGGCATAATAGGTATTTGTGGGGGTGGAGGTTGTGGAGCAGCTGGATTTGTTTGAACGAACTCTATAAACCACTCACTCACCATTTGGAAGAAGGCTTCCTTAGCCTCTCTTCCGTCACTACTAATAATCGACCTAGATTTGGCCGGCGCTATCCCTTGAGCGGGAGCAGGCACATTGCTCTCTGCTCGATCGGGATCCATTTACTATATGAAAATACATTTTTAACTGTCAAGATTCATCACACTATCGCAATTATATATATGGCATGTATAGCTAAACTCACACACACTACGTTAGTCTTATAATCAACTAAATCGTAGCTCTGATACCAATAAAATGTAACACCCCTATCCCGTATCCGTCGCTGGACTAGGGTTAGGAGGTATTACTAATCATTTTCGAACATTTCATATCATTTTACAACACAAAGTCAATTATCATAGAAACATAACACATCATAAACATATAGTCCCTTAATGAGGTCTACGGGACCTTAAACACGTGTGAGAAAGAGGTCGGGACCAAATCGAACACATACAAAAATTTTCAAAAATTTAAATATTTTTCAAAATTGAGGAGGTCACATGTAGATAGGCCATGTGCCTCACACGGCCTCGGACACGCCCGTGCATCCAAGCCGTGGTAAAACAGGGCATACATACTAACTTGTCCACACGGCCTGAGACACGCCCGTGTGCCTCACCCGTGGTCGACACTGACTTGCACCACACTGCCAGTCAGACGCCAGTGTGTCCAGCCCGTGGTTGAGCCTGACTTGTTTTGAAACACAACCTCAAATGACACGGTCGAGTCACACACTGTGTGCTCAACTGTGTGGACAATTATAGGCCATTTTCAAGGCCAAATTACCACCCACACTTTGGAATCATCTATAATAACCAAACCAATACCAATTCATGCATCAAATGCAATCAAAACACACCAATACAAGCATCAATTAATCATCTACTACATCATTTATTTCCATAGTCAATTTCTACTCAAATAAGTCCATCTTAAACACAATTTCCACAACTCAAATCATATAAGCTAAACCTCACATAGAACATACCACAATTTCATATCTAAACCTCAATACTCATCAACCAATTCAAGCATGAAAACACATTGTTATCATGTTTATATATCAAAATCGTTCAACATTCAAGCCATATCACATGGCAAAGTTTATGCACTTCAAAACATGCCACATTAACTAGCCTATACATGCCATATACCAAATATACACATATTTCAAATGTACCGAAATAGATTGCCGATAGTGTGATTGAGTTGCTAACCATCCCTGGATCCGAGCTAGCTTTATTGACACTGTAAAACAGAGAAACACATCACACAATAAGCTTAAGAGCTTAGTAAGTTTGTAATATAATACATTTAGTTCAATAATACAATTACAATATACAAAGATAATTCATCACATAGATCAACTCACAATCACATATACCATACCATCCATAGCTAATATGCTCACTTAACCATGCATAAATCCATTTACGATTTCATCACCCACATAGGTTTCGTACGTACCTTATCCAACACTTAGTTATCGATCACGCATGCTATTCAATGCTCAATACTTCATTTCGACCAACCTTCGTTATCTCTTCAATTTAATCGTACACTTAGTGCCCAAACCATAGCCGAAGCTTAGGTAACATCGCACACTTAGTGCCTCTATATCAAACCAAACTTGATTCGGTATCGCACACACAGTGCCAATCAGTATAGTCAATACTGTTTCTATTTCGCGCACACAGTGCCATTCATTACCATATAAATTCTATATCGCACACTTAGTGCCACATTTCTCAATTCCACACATATAGCATTTCTAATTCAATAATCACAAACTCATACATTTCATAACACATAGATATGAATTAAACATTTTGTATTATATCCGAACTTACCTCGGACGTCAAAATACCGAGACTAGTTGATCAATCGAGTACTTTGTCTTTGCCTCGATCTCGATCCGAATCTCTCTTTTCTTGGTTTATACATATTGAAATTTATCTCATTCAATCGCCAATTCAATCAATTTAGTCCAAACACACATATTTAGGGCATTTTGCAAAATAGCCCTCACATTTTCACTTTTAGACACTTTAGTCCCTATTTCAAAAAATCACAAAATACACAAAATTTCACTTCAACCATGCCTAGTCAAATTCTTCCTATGTCCATACAAGCCCATTTATTTCACATTTTAGTCCTCTAATTTCTTATTTTTACAATTAAGCCCAAATTACTCAATTTTACTAAAAATTCAAAGACAAAATATGTTAATCTTTCACATATCTTTCATATTTCATCATCAACTATCACATAGCTCAAACATTTATCAATGGCATATCTCAAATTCACCACCAAACTCTAAAATTAAAGCATGGGTTTGATAGAACACAAAACAACGATCACAAAAACGTAAAAAAAATCAAAAACCAAGCTCAAAGCATGCCCCAATCAAGCTTTATATGTGACGAACCCTAGCTTGGTTTCTTTTCTTTTTTCTTCTTATGATTTTCGGCTAAAATATGATAATATAACATAATTTTGATGTTGGTTTTATTTATTATATCATTTACTAGCTAAATACCAACTTTAACCTTAATGAATATTAATAATAATACCAATTGCCATACCATTATCATCCATTAACTATAAAATGGTGTAATATCAACATAAGGACCTCTCATTTAATAAGACATGACATTTAAGCACTTTAAAAATCAGCACATAGCTTTTACATTTTATGCAATTAAGTCCTTTACTCAAATTAAGCACACAATCGATAAAATTTTCACACAAAAATTTCACACATGCTCAATCACTTATTATAAACACCAATAATAATATTAAAATATTTTTTCGATCTCAGATTTGTAGTCTCAAAACCACTATTCTGACTAGGGTCTAAACCGGACGGTTACACATCTTCTCCCTTCCCTCACTCTCCTTCCGTTGCTACCAACCACTGTAACCATCATCTTCGTTCCTCGATCATATCACCACCAGTCGTAACCCTTCCATCCACCATACATAATGACAAATACTAGAGGTAAAACCAAGGAAGTTGTCCCCGTCTTGGAAAAGTTAAAAACACTGGGTGCAAATTTGTCCTTGGCCCCGACCATAGTCACAAGACATCTGTGTCTCCAATTTAGTCCAAGTCCACATGAGGACCAGTATCATCATCTTAAGGAGTGACCTTGGGGGTTGGGTCATTTCTTTGATTGAGAGGCTATATAGGCAGTTGGAAACACGAAAATATACACACTTTTCACGCCTTTTTACTCAAATTTATGCAGTTTCGATAAAATTTTTGTCGGAAAATATATAATAATTATAAAATAATTAAATTAATTTCACATTATGAACACGTTGAATTTTAATTAATTTTATATCAAATTTTGATTAATTTTAATGATTTTTGACAGATTTGCGCAAAGGGCAAAAAATGGCTCAGTAGACGCTGCTAGAAGAACAAAATTTTAAATAAATTATGTGTCCTAATTCATAATATAATTTTAATTTTAATCCAATTTAATTTGGGTTAAATAAATTATTTTTACTTAATTATGAAAAGGGGTCCAGATGAGTTGAATTGAGAAAACCGATCCAATCGAGCACCGGGTAGCCCGAAACCGTCCCACATGCTGACCCAATCAGCTTGCTTGGCTGATTATTTGGCTTGCAAAATGGTCCTTGAAGAGTCCTTCAAATTGCATTCAAACCCCTCCACTATTTATACCTTTCTAGATTTGCCCATACCTTAAAATAGCATGTTTAAAATCTTCAAACATGCCACATGTGTAGTCGACCATGGGGAGTCTTTGGCTGTTGATTTTGGCTATTTTTAGCAGCCTTCTCAACCTATAAATACCCCATTGGCTACTCACTTCAAACACATCTCAACCCTTCTCATCTCTTCACTTCTATCTCATTTTTCTCTCTTTATTCCCTTCTATTGTTCTTCATTTTCTTCCCCTATTCCCTTGTCGATTTCACCTCTTGAAAAAGAGTTTATCAACCACCATTTGGAGAAGCATTCAAGTGTTCATAGAAGCTTCGATTCAACAAGAACAAGCAGAGAAGGAGGAGTGGAGCAAATTAGTCAAGCCACGGAGAAAACACCAGATTTGATTCTTGTTCCCTATCCTTTTAATTTTGTTGTTGTTATGATGAACATCTATATGATTATTTGTGATGTTAATATGTTTAATTTAATTAATATGGCTTAAATTTAATTTGTGTTATGTTGATTGCATTTTGTCTACTTAATTTATTAAAATTATGTTTGTGTTGTTATAGGCCTCGGTAAGATGTTTGATTAAGTAGAGCCATGACTAAGTTATTCTTGCATTACAATTGTAAGGTAACTAATGAATTAATTATTTAAACGGATTGAAATTGTAATTAAGTGACACAATAATTAATCAGTGCGTGTTTAATCATCTAAGGTTGCTGAGGGTTAAATTAGCAATGGTATCTAGCGATAATTAGCCTTGAATAACTTGCAAGATTATTGTGATTAAACTGTTTAAAGGTAGAAATACATTGTTACCTCACGTAATCTTTTATGTGCTTATGAAATTGAATTAATTGTTTGAATTGGCATAGAGATATGTACAAGAGATTATTTTAATTTCATAAGTATGTATGTGCTTAAACACATTTGCTTATTAGAATTTGTTTAATCAGTTGAATTGACATAGAGATATAGTCAAGAGATAAATGAATTTTGGTAGGTAAGTATGTTCATAAGCTAGAAAATTATCGAGTTGCCGTGAATTTATTCATAACAACATGAACATGAGTTTAATAATTCTAAGTCAAGAAATGCGATTAATCTAGCACAATTATGCCATTTTGATTAAAATCATCTTTTGAAATCGTGCATTGGAACTTTTATTTTTATTTTTATTTATTTTACTTAGCTAAAATCCTAGTTTTTAATCACCTCCTTAAATCAAAATATTTTCCTTCGCCAAAGTGTTTTAAATTAATTTCAAAAATAATTCTTTTCACAGTCCCTGTGGGTACGATAACTCGACATTTACTTGTCACTTTATTACTTGTTGCGATTGTGTACACTTGCACGTTTCTATCATTTCAAGTTTTTGACGCCATTGTCGGGGACTATTTTAAAAAGTCATTATTTGTGAATTTGGTTTATTTTTCTGTTCAATTTTAACTTAACTAATTTTTCTGTGTTTATTTCAGGTGTTTATGAGTTTTGACCGAATTATCGATTTACTCTTCGTAAACCCTAAGATTGAAATGAATTTTCGACAACAAATAAGATAAGCAAGTCAGAGAAGGACCAAAGAGATGAACTTCAAAATCTAAATCAAGGAACAGAGCAAACCCTGCTCAAAATCCTATCCTTATTGCTGATGATAGGGATAGAGCTCTAAGATAGTATGCCGTACCAGTGCTTTATGATCTTAATCTAGGTATTAGGAGACTTGAAATCGAGGCACAATAGTTTGAGTTGAAGCCAATCATGTTCCAAATGCTTCAGGCAGTGAGCCAATTCAGTGGAATGCCTACCGAAGATCCTCATCTGCACTTAAGATTGTTCATGGAGGTGAGCGATTCTTTCAAGTTAGTTGGGGTACCCGAAGCTGCACTTCGATTGAAGTTGTTCCCATATTTGCTAAGGGATAGAGCTCTAGCCTAGTTAAACTCATTGCCACCAAATTTAATTTCCACATGGCAAGAGTTAGCAGAAAGATTCTTCATGAAGTATTTCCCGCCTAGCAAGAATGCTAAGTTGAGGAATGAGATCACCGCTTTCCAACAATGGATGATGAGTCCTTCTATGAGGTATGGGAAAGGTACAAAGAATTATTATGGAAATGCCCTCATCATAGAATCCCACATTGCGTCCAACTTGAGACGTTTTATAATGGTCTCAATGCTCACACGAGGATGGTATTTGATGCTTTTGCTAACGGTGCTCTCTTTTCTAAGTCTTACAATAAGGCTTATGAAATCATCGAGAGGATTGCCAGTAACAGTTATCAATGGACAACCAATCGAGCAGCGTCAGGAAGATGATTCGTTGGAATTCATAAAGTAGATGCTCTTTCTTCACTCGCATCTCAAGTATCCTCAATATCCTTATTGCTTAAAAATTTTACTACTAATGGGTTTAATAGTTTTGCATCACAGCCACCAAATCAATTTGAAAATGTAGCCTATGTCTATTGTGGGGAAGGATATATGTTCGAAGAACGTCCATTGAACCTAGAATCCGTGTATTACATGGGTAACTAGAACCAAAATTGAGGAAGTCAAGGACTACAATCCAATTCCTATAACCCATTGTGGCGAAACCATCCTAATTTCTCCTGGAGTAACCAAGGGGCTGGACCCAGTAACACATATGCCCAACCTAGACCGACCCAACCACCTATTTTTACCCAACAAATTTAGAAACAACCTCAAGTTGAACTATCCAATGGCTTAAAAAACTTATTGAAGGCATACATAGCCAAGAATGATGCCTTAATCCAAAGCCAAATAGCTACATTGAAAAACATGGAAAACCAAATGAGCCAGCTTGCGACTGAACTTAGAAACCGACCACAAGGTGCTTTACCTAATGATACAGAGAATCCAAGGAATCTAAGAAAGGAGCATTGTAAAGCGTTGACATTGAGGAACGAAAGACATTGGATCCCAACAAAGTTGAAGTTGAAAAGGAGCCAGTTGATGCTCAAGGCTCGGAGGAAGTTCAACCGAGTGTTGCAATTTTAGTTTCATCGAAACTAAAAGGTAATTTCTGAACCAATCAATCCTGATAAACTTACAACTTTATTAGATCCAGAATTGCCACAGAAGACAAATCAACCAGTTCTAGTAAAAAAGCCTCCACCACTCTACCCTCAAAGACTTCAGAAGCAGAAGTTGGAAGTTCAATTCAAGAAGATCTTAGATGTACTCAAGCAACTTCATATCAACATCTTATTGGTTGAAGCACTTGAACAAATGCCAAACTGCGTCAAATTCATGAGGGATATCCTTTCAAAAAATAAAGACTTGGAGAATTTGAGATGGTAGCCCTGACAAAGGAATGCAATGCATATCTTTAAGACAAACTACCCCCAAAGTTAAAGGATCCTAGATGTGTTACCATACCTTGCAACATTGGAGCAACATATTGTGGTAAGACACTATGTGACCTGGATGCGAGCATCAACCTGATGCCCATGTCAGTATTTAGGAAGTTAGGGATAGGTGAAGTTAGACCTACTAGAGTTACACTTCAATTAGCAGATCGATCTTTAGCACATCCAGAAGGAAAAATCGATGATGTATGGGTACATGTAGAAAAATTTATTTTTCCTGCTGACTTTGTTATTCTAGACTTTGAAGCAAACAAATAAGTGCCAATCATCCTAGGAAGGCCTTTCTTAAAAACTGGAAGGACCCTTATTGATGTTCAGAAGGGCGAGCTTACTATGCGTGTTTAGGACGATCAGTTAACATTTAATGTTTTTATTTCTATGCAATTTCCTGACATAATTGATGATTGTTTTGTAGTGTCCGATTTAGAGGAATTAATCATGGAAAAGGAACTCAACTATGTTAAGGACCCATTGGAACAAATTTTGATATCAGACCCTTCAAATGATGAAGAGGAAGATGAATACTTAGCTTTGCTAGAAGCTAATCAAAGGGTATTTATTCCGCAATCCCATTTTGAATAGGGATTATGCCCAACCAAAAGCGTCAATCAAGGAGCCACGCAAATTAGAACTCAAGGTACTTCCTTCACATTTAAAGTATGTCTATTTAGGTAACGCTTCTACTTTGCCTGTGATTGTTTCAGCGAAATTAACCATTGAGTAAGAAGAGAAACTCATCTTAGTATTGAAACAATTCAAGAAGGCTACCAAATGGACCATAGACTATATTCGTGACATTAGTCCATTTGTATGCATGCACAAGATCATCTTGGAAGATTGCGAGAAAGGGACGATTGATGGACAACGGAGACTGAACCTCATCATGAAGGATGTGGTAAAGAAAGAAATCATCAAGTGGTTAGATATGGGTATAATTTACCCCATCTCAGACAGTTCAGGGTAGGTCCGGTGCGTGCCAAAGAAAAGAGGTATTACGATCATTGTGAATGAGAATAACGAGTTGATACTGACTAGAACGGTTACAGGATGGAGAATTTACATCGATTATTGAAAGCTGAACAAGGCGACTAGGAAAGATCACTTTCCTTTGTCATTTTCAGACCAGATGCTGGATAGACTCGCGAGGCGAGACTATTACTATTTTCTCGATGGATACTTGGGGTATAATCAGAATATAGTAGCATTGAAAGATCAACATAAGACAACATTTACCTGCCTGTACAGCACATTTGCATTTAGACGCATGCCATTTGGTTTATGTAATTCACCTGCTATATTTCAAAAATGTATGATGTCTATTTTGACTGACATTGTTGAGAAATACTTGAAAGTCTTTATGGATAATTTTTCAGCATTCGGAGATACATATGATGATTGTCTAGCCAATCTAGCCAAGGTACTAAGGCGATGCGAAGAAAGAAACCTCGTAATCAACTAGGAAAAGTGTCATTTCATGGTACAAGAAGGTATTGTTCTAGGGCATCGGATAACGAGACATGTAATTGAGGTAGACAAAGCAAAGGTAAATGTTATTGAGAAACTCCCATCTTCAACATCTGTAAAGAGTGTTAGGAGATGTTTGGGCCAAACCGGTTTCTATAGAAGATTTATCAAGAACTTCTCCAAAATTGCTAAACCCTTATGCAAATTATTGGAGAAGGACACGACGTTCAAATTTGATGAGGAGTGCTTAAGAGTTTTCAAATATTTGAAGAGTCAGTTAGTTTCGGTACCCATAATCATCGTACCATATTGGGATTTTCCATTTGAATTGATGTGTGACACAAGTGACTTCGCGATAGGAGCTGTCATGGGCCAGCGAAGGAACAAAGTTTTTCATCCTATCTACTACGCAAGTCAGACTCTAATAGGAGCTCAACTGAATTATACGATAATAGAGAAAGAGTTACTTGCTATTGTGTTTGCTTTTGACAAGTTTTGATCTTATCTTGTAGGTGTCAAAGTGACTGCCTATACGGACCACTCAACAATTAAGTATTTACTTTCCAAGAAAGATGCTAAGCCGAGACTGATCCGATGGGTACTTTTACTTCAAGAGTTTGATCTAGAAATTCAAGATCAAAAGGGAGTAGAAACGAAGTAGCAGACCATTTGTCTAGATTAGAGCCGCAAGAAGGGAATTCTCCACTTATACCCATTCAAGAGACATTTCCAGATAAACACATACTGAAGGTAAATCATGTCCATAATACCCCTTGGTTTCCTGATACTGCTAACTATTTAGCTTGTGGTTTGATGTCGATTGATAAGAAGTATCATCAAAAGAAAAAGTTTCTTCATGATGTGAAGTACTATTTCTGGAAAGAACCATACTTGTTTAAAAAGTGTGCAAATCAAATGATAAGGAGATGCGTGGCAAAAGATGGAGTACATAAGATTCTATATCATTGCCACTCAGCTTCGAGTGGGGGACACTTCAGAGGTATACGTACTGCGGCCAAAGTACTACAAGCCAGATTCTTTTGGCCAACTATATTTAAAGACGCGTATGCTTACGTAAGGAGCTGTGATTGATGTCAAAGGGTTGGAAATGTAACAAATAGAAATGAGATGCCTCGATCAAATATCATTGTTGGGGTATTGACTTTCTCGGTCCTTTCCCTCCGCTTTTTGGTCATAAGTACATATTGGTAGCAGTAGACTACGTGTCTAAGTGGGTTGAGGCTGAGGCATATCCGACGATCGATGCTAAGGTTGTGATGAAGTTTTTACAGAAGCATGAGTTCACAAGGTTTGGAACCCCAAGATCCATCATCAATGATGAAGGGTCCCGTTTTGAGAACAAGTGGTTGAAATGGTTACTCGACAAGCATGGAGTGAAGCACAAGGTTGCCACAACTTACCACCCACAGACAAATGGGCAAGTTGAACTGCAAACAAAGAGATCAAAGGCATACTTGAGAAGGTAGTTTGCCCGAACCGACGAGATTGGTCCAAAAGATTGGACAATGCTTTATGGGCCTACAGGACAACATATAAGACACCTTTGGGGATGCCACCCTATAGGTTGGTCTTTGGGAAAGCCTGTCATCTTACTGAGCTCTCGAACAGCTCAACTTGGATCTTAAGCTTGCTAAACATATGCTCCAACTCAATGAGTTAGAAGGGTTTCGAATGTTCTCAAACGAGAATGCCAAATTACTCAAGGAAAGACTTAAGGAATAGCATGACAAACACATTCGAGTTCGAGAATTTGAAGCAGGTTAGCAAGTCTTGTTATTCAATTCTAGATTAAGGTTCATTCCAGGCAAGTTAAAATCACGTTGGTTCGGTCTATTTACGATTCACGAAGTTTATCCATATGGAGTTGTCGAACTTCAAAGTAAGGGAGGTAATTTTCGAGTCAATGCTCAACATTTAAAACATTACTGGGGAGATAAAATTGAACGGGATCAAATCTCGTTCATTTTATCGAATATTTAATTTTCTTGTTTTTCTTTTCCTTTTTCTAAATAAATTATTTAGGGTATATTTTCAAGATTAGCATGTTTAAATAATTTCTGTCTAGAAGATTGGAACTTAAGCAAGACCACTTGTGACCCCTGCAATCTTTCCTGGGAATTGATTTTAACATAATCTTCCGAGAAATTATTCCCTAAATGGCAAAATAAATTTTTAAGTTTTCAAATAAAAGGGTCAATTTTGATCCAAGTTTTAAATTGCAACTTAATTTCAAATTTTCTTTAAGTCTAGGTACTTGATTGAACTATTTTCAAATTTTGGTTGCTCTTTTGTAAATATTAAAAATTAGATGCATCTTTTGTAAATATTTTCAAAGGCATCTAGAATAAATGTTTTAATTTAATAAATAAGATGATAATCATTAATATATAATTATATCTATTATAATATATATTAATTATTATCAACTTTACATAGAAATAGGATTAGTTTAAATTTGATCATATTTTATTTTATAAGTATTTATTTTAATAAATTAATAGAAAATAATAATTTAATATGCATTATATTAATTATTATTGTTGTTAACTCTATGTAGAATTAGAACTTGGAATATCATAATTATTAATTTGTTCTAAGAATTTTAATTAAACTCCTACTCCTTTCACTATAAATTTCACCCACCTTTGCCATTTTTTTCACTCATCCCTCCATCAATCCTAGTATCCAAAACCCACCAAGTACCAAATCACCTAGTGCCAAACTCTCTAGCCACAACATCGCCCAGCTCCGCACATCACCCTTACGCTTAGCAGTAACCCCATTCAACCGGCAGCTTATGCATGCACCCAATAGCCCCCACGTACACCGTGCGCTCCAGCAGCCTTTTCCTTATCGCCGCACCTGCCACACGTCCATCTCTAGTAGCTGGTCAGGCCTGCTCGATGAACCTACTTGCTGCCCACTTCCTCAGATGTCTGCATGCACATGCATGCCTATTTGCTCGTGCAAGGAATCGCCTGATAGTGCAGCTTGCTGCCTACGCATCTACTCGCACCAACACCCTTGCCTATAGCACCACACCATCATGACACCCTACAACCATCCCTAAACCAACCCCTTTTGTTTTATATTTATTTGCTTTGAGTTCTTAATTTTTATAAAAATATGGTAAGACAAATTTTTCTCCTAAAATTTTATTTTATTTAATTATTTAATTTTCCAATTTTTTTAATTATTAATACTTTATACTAATTAAATTTTTGAGAAAATATTTGTCTCCATCTTATGTTCAGGTTAATCATGCCTTGTAAGAGAACTCATGCCTCTGCCCAAATTGACGAATCACAAATTAAATTCCACTATGAAGAATTCTAAGAGAGATACGAAAGCATTTTCAAGAATCAATAGACGCACCAAGAAAAAGGCTTTACGCTGAAAAAAAGCAACTATATTGATTTCATAGTGCACATTCAACAAATTGCTAAAGCTTTCAATTGGGAGTTATTTTGTGAGAAAAGAGCTAGTGCAGATGAGGAGTTAGTTCGTGAATTTTACGCAAATTTGACCTCAAGCAAATTGACGGAAGTTTCTTTTCACGGAATTAATGTACCAATAACCTCAAATGCTGTTAATGAATTTTTTGAATTACCTGATTTCGAAGACGACAAATATTCTTCCTTGATGAACAATATTGAGTTTGAAAATCTGCAAGAAATTCTCAAGGAACTTACAGTTCTAGGTTCTAAGTGAACTGTGTCAAAGCAAGGAATTCACATTTGTCGTAGAGAATATTTGACACCACTAGCGAATGTATGGTTCTATTTCATTCGATGCAGCCTTATGCCTATTTCACATGGGACTACAATTTCATTAGAGCGAATGGTCTTATTATATTTGATTTTAACTGGAAAGACCATTGATGTGGGAAAAATCATCCTTAGAGAAATGCAGAATTGTACTGCTAGACGTTTTGGCCCAACCTGCTTTCCCTTTACGATAACCATTTTGTGCTTGAATGCTAAAATTTTTGCAAACATAAAGAAGACAGGTTATAGTTAGGGACAATCACAGATTGGGACCTCTATCAAATAGCTGGAGACTATGTTCTACAGCAACAAGTTGAAGAGAGTAAGGATCCTGAAGAAGAAGAAGAAGAAGAAGATCTCACAGAGATCGAACTAAGGCAGTCAACTAAAATCCCTGATAAGGCAGAACCAATGGAACCAGTAACCGAACTTGATTTCGTAACTTCAATGTTCAGGACTCAATCGCCTCACCCAAATCTTCGAGATGAGTTGTCAAAATTGATGGACATTATGCAACATATACAGTGGTAGCAATAAGCTTACTAGAGATATTTAAAAATACGGGATGACTCAATGAGAAATGCTCTTATGAAAATATACAATGAGCTATTTATTTTTGTGCCCGAGTTTCTATATTTCATATTTGAACCATGGAGTCCACTATCGAAGGGGGAGCGAAGCGGTTCATGCAAAAACAAAGACGATGGAACAAAAGATGAGTCGAATTTGGAGGGATCTGCAAAAAAATAAAAAAGAGAGGATCTTGACTTTATTTTATTTCCATTCTTAGGTTATTTAATAGGATTAGGTTTTATTAGGAATTTTTATTTTTGCATAATAAAACAAGAGGTGGAAATCATCAACAAAACTGAACAAGTTGCAAAGTACAAAGTGTGGCAATAGATATATACATATCTAGGATTGAATCTAGAAGGAGCTTGGTACTTAAGTAGTCAAATTGACTCACCTCTTCTTTTCTAGAATCCTACTTGGTGTATAGTATCTATTCACTTTTAACAATGAGGACATTGTTCATCTTAAGTAGGGGGACCGAAAAATTGAAATTAATTCCACTCAGAATATTTTTTCTTTTAGTTATGATTAGGTTATTGATGGCTGCAAAATAGTCTAGTTTTAATATTTATAAAAGAGTGATCGAACCTGTAGAATGACTGCGACAATGATAGAGGCAAGCGCACCTATCGAATAGTAGTATAGCTCAGGCAAGAAAATCTTATCGAACCCAAGGAACCTAAAAGTACTACTACTCACTTTCTTTCTATTATTTAGCCTAAAATATGGAGTGATTGGGTTATTAATCTAAAGCAGATGAAATACTTAAACTTAAATGCAAAGACAAAAGAACAAAACTTTGGGAAAAGACGTTAAAGAAAACTCAATTGATAAAGACGATACCTTCGGGAAGAATCCACCTATGACTTCACTAATTATCTATCTTTTTCAATTCATATGATTTCTTTTACTTAGCTTGATCCGTGAGACTCCCTAACCTATATTAAACCTTCTCTCAAAGTGAATAACGTCTAACCTTAGGTTAATTAGTGGAACTCTCGTTCTCTTATAATAACCCCCTAAGGAAGCAGTAAATCGATCAATGGACTCCCATATTAGGTTTCACCCTAATTCGGTAAAATCTAAATGCAGTATCTCTAGACGCGTCGATCAACTCCGCTTAATTATGGTAGATCTACTCTTAGGCAGGGTCTATTCCTCCTCCACCTAAGCACATCAGATAAATTTAAGCAACATAATTAAGAACAAACTAAGTATTATCATATAAACCGAAAGAATTAAATAACAAAATCCATCATAGGTTTCATCCCCTTCAGGTATCTGAGGGGTTTAGTTCATAACTAAACAAGAAAACATCTCAAGAGAAAAGATAAAACAAAACATAGAAAATCCTTAAACCCCCTGAAGGAATTGAAGAGGAGATCCTCCGTCTTGAGTAGAATTTTGACTCTTCGAGATGGATCAATTGGCTATCTTCGAGACAATCCCTAAACGAGTAAGGCTCTGGCAGAAAACTCTGCTAAAACCTGACACCCTTGAATTGCTGCCTTGGATTGTTTATATAGACATTTGGGATGCTTTCCTTGGCTCCTAAGTACCCGTAATTCGGGTATAATTCATCCTAGGTGTTTGAGTAGACTTAGGATTATGTTTCTTGGGCTCCAAGCATCCTATTCCGAGTTAAATTTCTCTTTCCCGCGATAGGGGCATGGCTAAGGCACGCCCGTGCAAATCGTGGTCTAGCCCGTGTCTCCATTCTGTTGATTTAGGCATAACTATGACACGCCCGTGCAATATCTGGGTAGAGACCGTGCTTCGAGTCTGCCAATTGGGGCACGGCCGTGTATATCGGGGTCAGGCTGTGTTGGGCTTTTTGTCGATGAGGCACGATCGTGTAAATCAGGGACAGGCCATGTTCTAAATAATTATCGAGGCACGGCCGTGTGGAATGAAGTCCAGGCCGTGCTGATTTCTTGGGTTGGCCCAATTTGGTCCGTTTTAAGCTCGATTTGTGTTCTTTTTATCCTTAGGTGTTCTCCTGAATATAAGACATGAAAAGAAAGGGTTAAGAGCACCTTTTTACCTAAATTGAGGGCTAAATCATCCAAAAGCATACTAAATATGGGGTTAAAATATGTTACTTTTACGGTTTATCAAATACCCCCACACTTAAGCTTTTGCTTGTCTTCAAGCAAAATTCTCAACTTACAATTAAAACGAACTTTTCAAGATTCATAATTCCCATTGACAATGCCTCATCATAATTCATAGATAATTTATACATGGATGATTTAACTCGAAGTACCCTAAAGATTCAATTACGATAAGTCATACCTTTATAGCCTGAAACCGTAGGTGTCTCCCCTTATCTAAGTAATTACCTTTGATTCAAAACCGACAAGGATCGACATCCTCACTAAAGATTCACTCAAATCACTCAAAAGTGTTTAAGGTTCAAGAATAAGCACTCTAAGTCGAACTTGAAAAGTTAATCCCATAAGCTTGCCTAAAAATCAAATCTCCACAACTGTATATGAGATGATAAATAGATCAAAAGGTCTTTATTAGGGTTGTAACGGGGCTTGGGTTAAAAGGTGTGGATAAATGTTGAATTAAAGAGTTAAAATCAAGATTGAATTGACTAATTACCTAATCTAGAAATAATGAACTAAATATGAATATTTACATCGAATGAAAAGTAATAATACCACTATTGATAATTACTCTATTATAAAGAGTATTTTCTTCACTTTAAAATTTGATAATACTTTAATACGGAGCTTTTTTCTTCAACAATTGGAGTTTAATTGCTCTAAGCTCTTTTATACTACTAATATTGAATAAACTTGGATTTTTTTAGAACAAACTAAAATATTACATTCTAAATGATAAATGTAACTACTGAACTAATATAATTCGATAATTTAATCAAATCAAACCTCGATTAAAGGGTAGTCAAAAGAATGGTGATAACAAATACAAAGGGATTTTGGGTTGATATTAGTGGGTGAGTCAATAAAAAGGTTATTAGGATTCAACGAGGTTCACTAGGGGTTAATTTGTGAAGGTAAGCTTTTTAGTGGAGTGAATGGGTTAAACCTAGGTGCCTTTATCATCTCAGTATATCAAATCATTAATGTGGTCTTGACATGTATAAACGAGGCAAGTTCTAGAATAACAGTTCAAAGTTGACACACTCATAATTAATAAAGTGAGCACGAAAAAGGGTATATGCTCTATAAGGCTCAAAATCTCACAAAAAATTATGGGTGTTTTGACATCAATCCTTATAAATTTTGAACTTCAAGGTGATACTCAAATTAGGTTCAACAACCTGTCAATTTTTTAGAAAGTAGACTTGTCAAGCTCGATTCTCTAGTATTCTTCAAATTTAATCATCAATGCACAATTAACTATGATTTAATTAGAGACATATCAATAAAGATAATAAATCATCAAAAATTTCACCCTAATTAATAATATGAGAATAATACTTAAGATCAAGACTAATTTCAGGGTTTTGAGAATTATGCAAAAAGTTAGACACTATTACCCCCACACTTAAGATGTACATTGCCCTCAATGTACAAAGATTGATAATTAAGTGCCAAATCAAAAAGATAAGTGGGGAAAGTAATACTCCCTGAAATTTGGATGATCCCGAGCATCTTTGATGGCGGTGATGTTGTTTTCTATGGGCCCGGTGGAGTGGCTACCGAGAAACAATTTGCTAGATGAAGAAATTGGGTAGCCTGTGAAGATATAGCCAAGAGATCTAGAGAAATAATAATAATATACTAATAATAATTTTAAAGATTAAGGAAATAAAAAGAAGGAGACTAAGAAGAAAACTGAAATTGAAAGAAAAGACTAATGGACTAAGAAGTCCTTATTTTATTGTTGGATGGTTTACGAAGTGGGTGTGACCTCGAAGGCGGTGGTGTGTGATTCCCTAGCAGCCTTTAGATCCTAAAACCAAGAAACTACTATGAAATAAATTAAATTAAGCAGAAAAGAAGCATAGATAAGGAAAGTAAAGGAGACGAGAAAAGAAAAATAGAACCGAAAAGGTGTTCGAGACCCTTGGCATGTCAATTAAGTGAAGCTGCAGGCATGAACTCATGTTGAGGTTTCCTCTAAGGAGACGATGCTTACGTTTCTTCGGCATGATCTTTGTGTCGCTCAAGAATCTTGGACCTTTTCTATGAGTAGGAAAACAATTTAAAAGAAAAGAGAAAGAAGGAATAAGAAAGAAGATGGGAAAAAGAGGAAGGGCTATGGGGGTTTAAATAGGATTTCAAATCTGGCACGTTCCCATGCCCGTGTATCGAGGGTGTGTCGATTCACACGGCCGTATCGTACGGTCGTGTTGTGGGGTGTGTTGTTCTTCCACGCCCATTTTGTTGGTTTGCACGCCCGTTCCTGAAAGGCCAGGATGTGAGCACGGATGGACTGCACGGGCGTGGTTTGCCCGTGCTCAATAAGTCAGTGTCTTAGCACGGTCGTGAGGCACGACCGTGCTATTTTTGTTAGTGGCCATGCTGTGGGTGGTTGGATCCGTGACGTTGGGGGTGGTTGGACTGACTTGCACGGCTCTGCTCTGACAGTGTAGTGGTTTCGATGGTCCACACGGCCACAAACACGGCCGTGTGTAAGGCCGTGTGGCTTGGGAATCTGCACTTTATTTTAAATGTGGAGAGAGAAGAGAGAAGGAAAGGAAAGAAAAAATAATAATAAAATAAAAAAATAATTTTGAAAAATAAAAAGTGTTAGTGCTCGGGTTGCCTCCCGAGAAGCGCTTGTTTATAGTCTTAAGCTAGACTATCCTTAACTTTGAAAAATTTTAGGGCGGTTTAAAGGTTTGAATATTTTCCCTCTTCGATGTGAGTTTATTTTCATGACTAAGTTTGGGTTGAGAAGCGTTTACCTTGACCGTGTTGTGAAGGAAGATTTCGTGTACCTTGGGAAGAATTTCTCCCTTTGCCCTCAAGTCTATTGAAGTGATGTGAAGATCGGCTTTTTCTAACAGCACCTGGTCTCCTATTTTAAAGTGATTTGATGTTCCCATGAGCTCTTCTGGCGGTTCCTTAGGTTTTACTTCGTGTTGGTCCGGCTTTGCTTGTGTCTTCTGCTCTTTTAATTTGTCGACCTTAAGTGTACGTGATTCTTCTGTGCCGCCTAAGATGCTATGGTTTGACTCAGATTTGATGTGTGGTGTTTCCTGTAATGAAGGTTGAGTGATTTGATTATTGACTAGAGTAATTTTCGTACCTTCATCATTCATGGCTCTAGCTGAGTTGTGAGCTTGAAGATTTATTGATTCATCTCCCATGCGAAGTATGAGTTCTCCTGTGGCAACATTAATCTTAGTTCTAGTAGTTGCTAGAAAAGGCCTTCCTAAAATCAAGGGGATTGAATTATCCTTATCCATGTCTAAAACAACAAAGTCTACTGGGAAAACAAATTTATCGATTTTGACTAAAACATCTTCAATAATGCCCCTAGGGATTCTAACAGTTTTATTAGCTAGTTGAATACTCATCCTAGTTTGTTTGGGCTTCCCTATACCTAGTCGTTTAAACAGTGCATAAGGCATAACATTTATACTTGCCCCAAAATTAGATAACGCATTATCAATAGTCAAACTTTAATAGTCAAACTACCAATTAAGCATGGAATCGAAAAACTCCCTGGATCTTTTAGTTTTTGCCGTAGCTTGTTCTGTAGCATTGCTGAGCATGTTGCATTTAATTCCACATGGTGCTTTTCATCTATTTTGCGTTTGTTCGTCAAGAGCTTGCTTAAGAATTTCCTTGCATCGGGCATCTAAAAAAGAGCTTCAAGAAGAGGTAAGTTAATATGTAATTTTTTCAAGAGTTTTAGAAACTTACCGAATTGTTTCTCTAAATCATCTTTTTTCAATGCTTCGGGATAAGGTATGCGAGGTTGGTATTCTTTGATTACCGATTTTGGCTTTTCTTGAGCTACCTTGGTCTTATCCTTCTTTTCTTGCGCTGATGTGGGTCTATCTACTTTTTCACCCTCTTGAGTTGTAATGGCTTGGATTTGCTCTTTTGGGTTTATTTCTGTGTTGCTTGGTAGACGTCCCTTTTGGCGTTCAGAAATTAGCTTTGTCAGGTGCCCCACTGACCTAGTAACTTCTCCAACTTGATTCTCGAGTCCTTTCATCGACTTCTGTTGTTCATCAAGGTTTGTATCAGTCTTTTGAAGACGAGATTCTGTGGCTGCCATGAATTTTGTCTGCAACACCCCAAACCCGACCCAAAACACTACGGCCGAATTCAGAATGCTACAGAAAACTTTAGGTTGAAAAAACGGCTAAGTGATGATAAAACTTGCATGTAGCGGTGTTAAAGTCGACATGAAAACCAGTGCTTAACTAAATCCCTAATGATTTGGTTTTAAAAGCAGATTCAATTTCTTAGAAAGACCTTTCACTTGGAAAACACTTTGCGCTTCAAGGTTAATTGAAAGCGGGTCCTTTTGAAACCTTTAAGAAAATCGAGTAAGTACAAGAAGCTCAGTTAGAAAACCTTAAATAAGTTTTTAAGTAATAAAAACGTCACTATTTGAAATTTGTTTGCAACTACTAATCCATGTCTAGTCTAGCATAAACCATAATGAAATCCCCAAAATAGTTAAATGGCCTTATTACATCAAAACATCCCAAATAAACTGAAATTAAAAGTAATGTCTCTAAATATGGAAACTGCGTCTACATAGCCATCTCGAATCCCATCCAACCCGGTCCAACATCACGAATCACCTGCATGGTTTGGTAAAAATTGGGTGAGTCAACAGACTTAGTGTATAATTAGTCCACAGATTTCCACGTATGGGCTTGGCCCAAAACCACACCAATCCACATAATAGAGAATAATGCAAAATGCACCCAACCCAGCCTAGGGTTCATCCTCTACACACCCCCGTATCCAACCACCACACACCAGGGGATTACTAAATCGACCCTCCAACCTCTACACACCAATTCGGCAAGTCATGCCAACCACCAAGTGGTTGAGCCACTGGTCCACGTGATCAAGTCACAATATAATCCACAACGTGACCGTAGTCAACGTCAATCCACGATGAGGCACATAGCCATCACCAACCACGATATGGCACAAAGCCGATACCAACCATGATGAGGCACTGAGCCGATCATCGATCCATGTGAGGCTCATAGCCATCACTATACCACGTACATAAATGTACACCTTGTCCTTCTTTCAAATATCCAAATCCCGCCCCACGATTATGCAACATACGATAGTGATATGATGAAATAATGCATGAACATGCTAACCAAGCATACAACACATATATACAAAGAATAACCACGTTTAATCGTCATTTAACACGACCTATTTATCGACATACCATTAAGGGTATCTATCTCATTATTGCCACTGCACTAATCATCACACTTATAACATATACAATATTTTATACATACTCGAGAAATTGCGAAATAATTACACACCTGATAACCTGAAGTATTACCCTCTCAATAACCCGAATGCTCTCACTTGCTTTTGAGAGTGTCAAAATCCCTCTAAAGATCAATTTCTCGAAATCACCCTATATAGATTCGACCATATCAGAGAAATAGAGTTAGATGTTAACTTTCGGCAATCAAGAGAGATAGGATAAAAACGATTAAAATCTCTTACCCACAATTAAGAATCGATTGGAGCAGATTCTAGCCTATGGTACTTTTGGCTTTAAAGAAAAGAAGAGCAGAAAAGAAGGGTTGGGGTTGAAGAAGTTTCGACAATGGGGAGAATGGGAGAGATGCTTCGGCTAATCAAAAGAAAAAAAAGAAGTTGGAACAGAGAGATGGATTCGGCCAAGAAAGCAAATAGAGAAGAAGAAGGAAGAACGCTAGTGACCTTAATGGTCTTTTCGGTTACTAGATCAAAAGAATTTGAAAGCCAAAACTAGGTGACTTTTGCACAAAAGAATGAATGGCACTAGAGAAAAAGGAGAGAACTAAATTCGGCACACACCCCCTACCACACTTCAAACCGATTATGCACCCCCTTAGAGTCCCATATTCGCCACTTGTTGTCGCTCTCCTTATCCCTTATTTCCTCCTACTTAGTCAATCTTCAAGTCGCGGACCCAATCTACACCTCATCCGACTAGAGTCCAAATGCCGTCCAACACCTTCCCCCTCTCTTGACACAAAAACCAAAATAAAACATCACTCCCTTGTTGTCTGCGTGACTCGAACCTCCTCCCCTGACACCCCTTGTTGACGCAACCCCTCCTGCACCTTAGGTAGCGTCCCATGCCACTCCACCACCTCACTTCTTGTGTCATAAATCCCACACTAATGTCCTTAAGGCTTAGCTCCCCTGGCTCCCCCTAACTCAGGTTAGAACAAAAATTTTCCTATGACCTCTACGAAAGCCCAAGGTTTCCCGAAACCCCCAAACACTTCCAATCAACATGCGGAGCATATTAACACACAGATACAATTTAAAATATGCACAACCCCCGAACCTCGGATATTACAGTTCTACCCCCTTAAAAATAATTTCGATCTCGAAATTACCTGATCAAAATAAGTGAGGGTATTGCTGCCGCATTGCTTCCTCTGGCTCCCACGAAGCTTCCTCCGATCCATGATTACGCCATAACACCTTGACTAAAGGAACTGATTTCCTATGCAAGACTTTCACATCCCGTTCCAAAATCTGAATTGGTTCTTCCTCATAAGACAAGTCTGGTCTCAACTCTACTTCTTCAACTGGAACCACGTGAGATGGATCCGATCGGTAACGTCATAGCATCGAGACATGGAATACATCGTGCAACTGTTTTAACTCCGAAGGCAACTCCAATTGATATGCCACTGGTCCAACCCGTTTCAAAACCTGATAAGTCCCTATAAACCTGAGACTCAGCTTTCCCTTGCGACCAAATCTCATTACCTTCTTCCACGGCGAAACCTTTAAAAACACATAGTCACCTACTACAAACTCTATCTCTTTCCTCTTAAGATCTGCGTGTGACTTTTGCCTATCAGATGCCTCCTTCAACCGTGCCCGAATTACCTTAACCTTTTTTTCAGATTCTGCTACAATCTCCGAACCCAACACCTGACGTTCCCCTAATTCTGTCCAACATGAAGGTGTGCGACACTTCCGTCCATACAGCGCTTTATACGGTGCCATCTGAATACTCGCTTGATAGCTGTTATTATATGCAAATTCTGCTAAAGGCAAAAACTCCTCCCAGCTTCCTCTAAAATCTATCACACATCCCCTCAACATATCCTCTAATACTTGGATTACTCACTCAGACTGGCCGTCCGACTGTGGATGAAATGCCGTACTGAAGTCTAACCTAGTACCTAATGCCTGATGTAGCACCTTCCAAAACTGAGATGTAAACCTCGGGTCCCTATCCAAAATGATCGACACCAGCACTCCATGCAGTCTCACAATTTCCGCCACATATAGCTTCACCAACTTCTGCAATGAAGAATCAACTCGCACTGGGATGAAATGTGCAGACTTTGTCAACCGATCTACTACCACCCACATCGAGTCTTTCTTAGTAGGCGTAAGGGGAAGCCCACTAACGAAGTCCATGGTGATTCTCTCCCACTTCCACTGTGGAATCTTCATTGGCTGAAGTAACCCAAAGGTACTTGGTGTTTAGCCTTGACTTGCTGGCACGTTAAGCACTTCCCTACAAACTCTATAACTTTCCGCTTAAGACTAGGTCACTAAAACTGATCCCGTAGATCTCTGTATAACTTGCTTCCTCCAGGACGCATAGCATAAGGGCTACCATGTGATTCTTGAAGAATCCTCTGCCTAAGCTCTTCATCCTTCGGCATACAGACCTTACCCTTGAAACACAACACTCCGTCACTGTTCACACCATAACTTTCCAATTCCCCATCCTGCACTTGTCGTAGCATAGCACTTAGATCATTGTCTACCAACTGTCTTTCTTTCACCTGACTCAACCATGTCGGCTTTACTTGTAACTCTGCTAGCAATCTTCCGTCGTCATACAGGCTAAGATGTGCAAACATCACCGTCAAATCCGACACTACTTTCTGACTTAGGGCATTTGCCACCACATTCGCCTTGCCCGGGTGATACTCTATAGAATAATCATAATCTTTCAACAACTCCACTCACCTTCGCTGTCTCAGATTCAGCTCCTTCTGGGTCAACAGATACTTAAGACTCTTGTGGTCCGTATAGATCACCGACTTCTCTCCATATAACTCGGCCCAAAATACTACGGTTGATTTTGGAATGCTACAGAAAACCTTAGGTTGAAAAAATAGCTAAGTGATGATAAAACTTATATGTAGCGGTGTTAAAGTCGACATGAAAACCAGTGCTTAACTAAATCCCTAATGATTTGGTTTTAAAACAAGATTCAATTTCTTATAAAGACCTTTCACTTGGAAAACACTTTGCAGTTCAAGGTTAATTGGAAACGGGTCCTTTTGAAACCTTTGAGAAAATCTGAGTAAGTACAAAAAGCTTAGTTAGAAAACCTTAAATAAGTTTTTAAGTAATAAAAACGACACTATTTGAAATTTGTTTGCAACTACTAATCCATGTCTAGTCTAGCATAAAGCATAATGAAATCCCCAAAATAGTTAAATGGACTTATTACATCAAAACATCCCAAATAAACTGAAATTAAAAGTAATGTCTCTAAATATGGAAATCAAGGTCAGATAGCCATCTCGAATCCCATCCAACCCGGTCCAACATCATGAATCACCTGCATGGTTTGGTAAAAATTGGGTGAGTCAACAGACTCAGTGTATAATTAGTCCACAGATTTCCACGTATGGGCTTGGCCCAAAACCACACCAATCCACATAATAGAAAATAATGCAAAATGCACCCAACCCAGCCTAGGGTCCATCCTCTACACACCCTCGTATCCAACCACCACACACCAGGGGATTACTAAATCGACCCTCCAACCTCTACACACCAATTCGGCAAGTCATGCCAACCACCAAGTGGTTGAGCCACTAGTCCACGTGGTCAAGTCACAAAATGTGATCGTAGTCAACGTCAATCCACGATGAGGCACATAGCCATCACCAACCACGATATGGCACAAAGCCGATACCAACCATGATGAGGCACTGAGCCGATCATCGATCCATGTGAGGCTCGTAGCCATCACTATACCACGTACATAAATGTACACCCTGTCCTTCTTTCAAATATCCAAATCCCGCCCCATGATTATGCAACATACGATAGTGATATGATGAAATAATGCATGAACATGCTAACCAAGTATACATCACATATATACATCAATAACCATAGTTTAATCGTCATTTAACACTGACCTATTTATCGACATACCCGTTAAGGGTATCCATCTCATTATTGCCACTGCACTAATCATCACATTTATAACACATATAATATTTTATACATACTCGGGAAATTGTGAAATAATTACACACCTGATAACCTGAAGTATTACGCTCTCAATACTGATGCTGTCACTAACCAAAACTCGAATGCTCTCACTTGCTTTTGAGAGTGTCGAAATCCCTCTAAAAATCAATTTCCCAAAATCACCCTACATAGATTCGATCATATAAGAGAAATGGAGTTAGATCTTAACTTTCGGCAATCAAGAGAGATAGGATAAAAATGATTAAAATCTCTTACCCACTATTGAGAATCGATTGGAACAGATTCTAGCCTATGGTACTTTTTTCTTTGAAAAAAAGAAGAGAAGAAAAGAAGAGTTGAGGTTGAAGAAGTTTCACAATGGGGAGAATGGGAGAGATGCTTTGGCTAATCAAAAGAAAAAGAAAGAAGTTGGAACAGAGAGATGGATTCGGCCAAGAAAGCAAATAGAGAAGAAGAAGAAAGAATGCTAGTGACCTTAATGGTCTTTGAAGTTTCGGTCACTAGATCAAAAGAATATGAAAGCCGACAATAGGTGACTTTTGCACAAAAGAATGAACGGCACTAGAGAAAAAGGAGAGAACTAAATTCGTCACACACCCCATACCACGCTTTAAAACCGATTATACACCCCCTTAGAGTCCCATATTCAGCCACTTGTTGCTCTCTCTCCCTTATCCCTTGTTTCCCTCCTACTTACCCGAATCTTCAAGCTGTCAGACCCAATCTACACCTCATCCAACCAGAGTCCAAATGCCGTCCAACACCTTCCCTCTCTCTTGACGCAAAAACCAAAATAAAACATCACTCCTTTGTTGTCTGCGTGACTCGAACCTCCTCCCCTGACACCCCTTGTTGATGCAACCTCCCCTGCACCTTAGGTAGCTTCCCATGCCACTCCACCACCTCACTTCTTGTGTCATAAATCCCACACTAATCTCCTTAAGGCTTAGCTCCCCTAGCTCCCCCTAACTCAGGTTAGAACAAAAATTTTCCTACAACCTCTACGAAAGCCCAAGGTTTCCCGAAACCCCAAACACTTCCAATCAACATGCGGAGCATATTAACACACAGATACAATTTAAAATATGCAAAACCCCCAAACCTCAAATATTACAGTTCTACCCCCCTTAAAAATAATTTCGACCTCGAAATTACCTGATCAAAATAGGTGAGGGTATTGCTGTCGCATTGCTTCCTCTGGCTCCCACGAAGCTTCCTCCGATCCATGGTTACACCATAACACCTTGACTAAAGGAACTGATTTCCTACGCAAGACTTTCACATTCCATTCCAAAATTTAAATTGGTTCTTCCTCGTAAGACAAGTCTGGTCTCAACTCCACTTCTTCAACTGGAACCACGTGAGATGGATCTGATCGGTAACGACGTAGCATCGAGACATGGAATACATCGTGCAACTATTTTAACTCTGAAGGCAACTCCAATTGATAAGCCGCTGGTCCAACCTGTTTCAAAACCTGATAAGGCCCTATAAACCTGGGACTCAACTTTCCCTTGCAACCAAATCTCATTACCTTCTTCCATGGCAAAACCTTTAAAAACACATAATCACCTACTAACAACTCTATCTCTTTCCTCTTAAGATCTGCGTATGACTTTTGCCTATCAGATACCTCCTTTAACCGTGCCTGAATTACCTTAACCTTTTCTTCAAATTCTGCTACAATCTCTGGACCCAACACCTGACGTTCCCCCAATTCTATCCAACATGAAGGTGTGCGGCACTTTCGTCCATCTGACGCTTCATACGGTGCCATCCGAATACTCGCTGATAGTCATTATTATATGCAAATTCGCTAAAGGCAAAACTCCTCCCGACTTCCTCTAAAATCTATCACACATCCCTCAACATATCCTCTAATACTTGATTACTCGCTCGACCGCCATCACCGTGGATGAAATGTCAGATCAAGTCTAACCTAGTGCCTAATGCCTGCTATAGTGCCTTCCAAAATTGAGACATAAACCTCGGGTTCCTATATGAGATGATCAACATCAACACTCCATGCAGTCTCACAATTTTCGCCACATACAGCTTTGCTAACTTTTGCAACGAATAATCAACCCGCACTGGGATGAAATGTGCAGACTTTGTCAACCAATCTACTACCACCCACACCGAGTCTTTCTTAGTAGGCGTAAGGGGAAGCCCACTAACGAAGTCCATGGTGATTCTCTCCCACTTCCATCGGGAATCTTCATTGGTCAAGTAACCTCAAGGTACACGTGTTCACCTTGACTTGTTGACACGTTAAGCACTTCCCTACAAACTCTGTAACTTTTCGCTTAAGACCAGGCTACCAAAACTGATCCCATAGATCTTTGTATAACTTGCTTCCTCTAGGATGCATAGCATAAGGGCTACCATGCGATTCTGAAGAATCCTCTGCCTAAGCTCCTCATCCTTCGGCATACAGACCTTACCCTTGAAACACAACACTCCATCACTGTTCACCCCAAAACTTTCCAATTCTCCATCCTGCACTTGTCGTAGCTTAGCACTTAGATCATCGTCTACCAACTGTCTTTTTTTCACCTGACTCAACCATGTCGGCTTTACTTGTAACTCTGCTAGCAAACTTTCATCATCATACATGCTAAGATGTGCAAACATTGCCCTTAGATCCGACACTACTTTCTAACTTAGGTATCTGCCACTACATTTGCCTTGCCCGAGTGATACTCTATAGAATAATTATAATCTTTCAACAACTCCACCCACATTCGCTGTCTCAGATTCAGCTCCCTCTAGGTCAACAGATACTTAAGACTTTTGTGGTCCGTATAGATCACCAACTTCTCTCCATATAAGTAGTGCCTCCACACCTTTAGCGCAAAAACCACAGCAGCCAACTCCAGGCCATGCGTCGAGTAATTAACCTCATGAGGCCTTAACTGCCGAGACGCATAGGCAACAACCTTCCCTTCTTGCATCAGAACGCATCCCAATTACGTGTGAGAAGCATCACAATACACCACAAAGTCCTTTCCTGCCTCAGGTTGAATTAAAATCGGAGCTTCAGTCAAAAACTTCGTTAATCTCTCAAAACATCTCTGCTGCTTGTCCGTTCACACGAAAGGTACCTCTTTTCTCCACAATTTCGTCAAAGGTGCTGCTATAGACGAGAACCCTTCTACAAATCTCCTATAGTTGCCTGCTAATCCCAATAAACTGTGAACCTCTACCACTGACCTAGGTGGTTTCCAATCTAACACCGCCTCAATCTTCCTAAGATCTACCCTTATCCCTTCCGTAGACACCACATGACCCAGAAAAGTAACCTCCCTCAGCCAGAATTCACACTTGCTGAATTTGGCATACAACTTTTTTTCCCTTAACACTTGCAACACCACCCGAGATGCTCATCATGTTCCTCTTCAGACTTGGAATACACCAGGATATCGTCTATGAACACAATGACGAATCGATCTAGGTAGGGTTGGAAAACCCGATTCATCATATCCATGAATATAGCTGGGGCATTCGTCAACCCGAACGGCATCACTAGGAATTCATAATGCCCGTATCGAGTCTAAAAAGCTATTTTATGGATATCCATTTCCTTCACCTTGAGTTGGTGGTATCCTGACCTTAGATCAATTTTTAAAAATACTGTAGCCCTCTTAAGCTGATCAAACAAGTCATCTATCCTCAATAGCCGGTACTTATTTTTGATCGTTAGCTTATTCAGCTGCCGATAGTCTATGCATATTCGCATAGACCCGTTCTTCTTCTTTACGAATAAGATCGGTGCTCCCCATGGAGACACACTGGGTCGGATAAACCCAGATCAAGCAACTCTTGGATTTGAGCCTTGAGCTCAAGCAACTCTTTTGGTGCCATTCTGTACGGAGTGATAGATACCGACGTCAGCACTGCAACAAATCAATCCCAAATTCCACCTCGCGATCTGGAGGCAACCCCTAGTTCCTCGAAAAACATCCCCAAACTCTTTCACTGTCCTGACCTCACCTACCACTGCTCCCTTAGCCTCCAAGGTACTAACAAGCATCAGAAAAGCCACACATATTTTCCTCACCATCTTCTCTGCCTTAAGAGCAGACACTACATTCGACAAGTAATTTCTCCATTCCCCTATCACTACAATCTCTTTGTCGTCGGAAGTTTTCAATGACATGCGCTTAGCAGCACAGTCCAGATTCACATGACACCTCACCAGCCAGTCCATGCCTAATATTAGGTCAAACTCCCCGAATAGTAGTTCCATTATAATATCCGAGATTTGGGGGTTGTGCATTTTAATTTGTATTTGTGTGTTAGTGTGCACTGTATGTTAATTGGAAGTATTTGGGGGCTTCAGAAAACCTTGGGTTTGAGTAGGAGTTATAGGGAAAATTTTTAGTCTAAGCTAAGCCAAGGGGAGCTAGGGGAAGCTAGGTCTTAAAAGAAATTGGGGGTGGATTATGACTCAAAAAGGGAAGCAGTAAAGTGGCAGTGTAGCGCCTAGATGCAAGGGGGAGAGGGTGGCGTCACATGGAGTGTCAAGGGGGAGGAGGTTCAAGCTACGAGGCTGGCATTTTAAGTTACTTTTTACGTCAAGGAGGAAGGAGAGTTGGACGGCATGCAAATTCCATGGGGATGAGGTATAGATTGGGTCAACAGCTTAAAATTGGGGGCTGAGATAAGAGATAAGAGGGAGACTCATTCAAACTCATTTGAATAAGTGTAGGAGAGGAAAAGTAGGAAAAAAAAAAGGGATTTGGGTGAGGGAAGAAGAGTTGGCCGAATATGGGGCTCTAGAGAGTGGCTTTTTCGATTTTTGGGTTGTAGTGGGGTGTGTGTGCCAAAATTGTGTAGTGAAAAGGGGAGTGAGCATCTTTTAGGCATTTCTTTTCTTCTTTAGTTCTCTTTTTGCCGAAAATTTGTTCTCTCATCTCATTCACTCATTTGTGCCGAAAACCCTTAGGTGTTCAACTCTTTTCCTTTCTTTTTTACCACTAGCCTAATTTAGGGAGACTATCAAGGGTGTTTCTCTCATAATTTCTTCACTATTTTTCATTTTTGAAACATCATAAATCATAATTCCTTCTTTCTTTATTTTTTTTACAGTTTTACTTGACTTCATAAAGCCGAATACACTCTTCTTTTATGTGGCCGAATCTTCCATTCGTAATTTCTTTCCTCGTTGTGCTTGTGCATCTCTCTTCTTTTTTAGAAAGCCGAACAAATCTCTCTTGGTTGGGAAACCTTGGCCGAATTTACTAGAGCCTATAGAGGGGGAGGTGTCGACATTCATCTTCCATCCATCTTCCAATCGATTTCGAGTATTGTGGTAAGAGGTTTCTTCCTAGATGAGTCTCAATTATTTTCCATTAAGATATCAAATCGGGAAGACTAACTTCATTTTCTCTGTTATGGCTGAATCCATGAAAAGTGATATCGGGATTTCTATAGGCTAACGTTAAAGGAGTAGAGATCTTTTGGGATTTGAGTGATCAAGGTAAGCAGGGAATATCGTTGGGTTGAAGGCCATTTCATGTGTTCTTTTGGGTTGAGCCGAATCTAATATAAGGTTGTGTAGGAGGATTTCGGTAAGTTTAGGTGCAAATCGTTTAGGCTTTGGGTTTCGAGATTTAGTCGACTGTGCCAAAAAGGTGTGTAGTTATTGCACTGTTCTCCTGTTATTTGTGTTTGTTGTTATATCTATATGTGTATAAGATGTGTGTGGTAGCCAAAACAATGACTAAGATGGTGGCTACCCATGGTGGGTAATCGGTTAACCAGGTCAGTGTTTCATGATATTAATCTACCTGTGGTATATGTGTGAAATTGTGGTAAGCATGTGATGTATACTCATTTTAATGTTGTCATAAATTATATATATGCATGGGGTTTGGGATATGATTAATGAAGGACAGGGTATACATATTTATGTACGTAGATGATGTTAGCCTTGAGCTACGTTGTCGCTTGATGTTGGCTATGTGATTCATTAAGGTGGGGTGTTGGCTATATGCCACATCGTGAACGGTTGATAGCTGTGTGCATCACCGTGGATTGAGGATGACTTGGAGTCACCTTGTGGATACGGATATGTAGGGTCACTTAGGTGATCGGTGGCTATGCCACGACCTTGGGCAGCAGGTCTGCCAAGGGGGTGTGTAGCAGTTGGAGGGTGATTTAGTAATCCCCGGTGTGTGTGGCGTGCGGGTGTGTAGCGGATGGACACTAGGTTGGGTTGGGATTCATTTTGCATGATTGTATGTGTGGATCAGTGTAGAGGTGGGCCAAGCCCATTTGTGGAGACATGTGAAATAATTATACACTGAGTCGGTTTGACTCACCCTATTTTCTACAAACATTGCAAGTGATACATGAATCTTGGACCAAAATTTGGGCGGATCTGAGGTGGCCATGCGTAAGATTTTTTTGTTTATTTCTTGCACTTTATATTTTCAGATTTCTTTTTTTTAGTAAGTATTTATTATAATAAGGCCACTTAAAATATTTGGGGATTTTTATTGTGTTTATGTAGGATTGATGATCGAGTTAATATTTGGGAAAGTTTTATTTTAAAAGCAATTTACATCTTAAAACCTATATTAACGCTTTTAAATTCGAAATTTGTAACAACATAATTTTACTTAGAATTTCAAAGGCACAATGTTTTATAAATGACAAAAAATTATTATGTTTTCATCCTTATGTCAAATTCTTTTCAAACTATTTCCTCAGTAGCATTCAAAATCTGGCCGGGGTGTTTGGGCCGGGTTTGAGGTGTTACAATTTGGTATTAGAGCCAGGTTCAAAACTTGGCTTTGAGGGTTTTGGGCCCAAAAACATTTCCAAAGATGGGCTTTTCAAAAACATAGACTTCCATGAACTTTCTCAGGTTTATTCTGGCATGGCACCTGTATCTCTGGCCCGAAGTCCACTAGGTAAGTACCCCTAACTACTGAAGTGATTGGTATGTGAAACTTTATGGGCATTATGGAATCATAGATTAGTAGATTAGGAGCTATTGAACCCTAGGATTAGCTTACTCCAACACAAAAATACATAAGACTTAAGTACAACCAAACAAACCTATGAGTAAGTCGCCGAGTTAGAATGTGGCAACAGTTGTGTGCATGTCTAGGATTGGATTCGGTGAGAGCTTGGTATTTAAGCGTCCCGAATGGCTCACCTCCTCTTCACTCGAATCTTACTTGGTGCGTAGTGACAGTTCACCCTAACCAAGAGGACTTATTCACCGGCTTAACCTGATAATTAAAACCCGAAAGGGACCAGTTACACTGTTTTGGTAAAAACTACCTTAAGATTTGAAAAAAAAAATGACCAAGATATTCCGATTTGAAAAAAAATTACCAAATTACCCCTGATTTACAAAATTACCGAAATAACCCCGATTTTTGAAATTTTCGCAATACCTTTGATTTGGAAAAAAATTCAAAATAACCTCAAATTTTGAAAATTCCAGAATGCCTTGATTTATAATGATTTTTTTAAAATTAACCCCAATTTATTACTAAAATACCCCTATAGGATGAATTATGCAAATACCCTTGGGGTGGGAACAGAAAAATGTCCAAAAGTAGTGTGGTGGATGTTGTTGATGAATGTATGTGACTCTGAATTAGAGTAGTAAAACTTGAGATGGAAATTTTGGTTGATCGAAAGAACAACCACTAAAACTTCTTTACATAAAATTGTTCGCGGATAATCAGTGGAACAAAAGACTAATGCATAAAATCTCTTAAATAAGATTAAGTCGCGATAGTAGACATGAGTTCTAAGGGACGTGGTCGTAACGCACGTGGACGTGGTAGGGGCAGGATGACAGTGTCAGAACCAGTGGGGTCTGGCCATGGGTCAGAAAATGATGTGCCACCGCCGCCAACGATGGGTGCGGAGGATCAGGATCAAACAGGTGGAGATGACGTAGTTTCTCAGGCTATGCTGCGAGTTTTGGAAAGAGTTGTAGGAGCGAACATGGGTGCTGGGGTTCGAAAGTCAGTGCCAGAACGGCTCAGAGCGAATGGAGCCGAGGTATTTAGGGGGTTTCGGGGGTAGCTCCGAATGTAGTAGAATACTGGCTGAGGCAGTCGAAAGGATCATGGACGATTTGGACTGCACGGCGGAGGAAAAGCTGAAAGGTGCTGTTTCTTTACTTCGGGATGAGGCCTACCAATGGTGGCTCACTGTTAAAGAAGGTACTCCAGCAGATCGAGTAGACTGGGGTTACTTTAATGTAAAGTTTGAAGGAAAGTATGTCGGAGCTAGTTACGTAGACGCGCAGAGGAAAGCGTTCCTGAACCTAGTACAAGGGGTAAGTTTGTAGCAGAGTATGAGGCAAAATTCTTAAGGCTAAGTTGGTATGCCAGAGGGATTGTTGCTACTGATTACGAGCACTGTGTGAGGTTTGAGGATGGGCTGCGAGATGAGCTGCGGGTGTTGATAGCTCCTCATCAGGAGAGGGACTTTGCAACTTTGGTAGAGAAGGCTCGGATAGCCGAGGAGGTCAAGCGGACTCGAGTAGAATAGAGATAAGGACAGAGGTCAAAACAAGAGAGGTTTTGGGTCATCAGGGACTTCTGGAGGTTTTCAGAAAAGACCGAGGGTTAAAAATTCTGCTCGTGTTTCTATGCCAGCTGCTGGAAATTAAGACCGTCCGTGTGCTCGGTGTGGAAGGTTTCATGTTGGCAAGTGCTGGGGATGGGATCGAGAGTGTTTTAGGTGTAAGTCTAAGTCTCATTTGATTAAAGATTATCCTCAGGATTCAATAGGGCTCAGACAGTAGGTCCAGGGTATGTGCAGTCAGGGAGGGCCGGTCAACAGGTGTGAGAGGTCGTGGTCTGAACCGTGGAGGAAACGGCATTGGTCGAGGTCGTGGAGCACCAGACAGAGGTGTTAGGAGTTCAGATGCAAGGCAGCCAGGGTTAGTATATGCAGCCAGACGACCTGAGGAGAGAGATACACCGGATGTGATCATGGGTACGTTCTCTATTTATGGGTTACCCTTTATGGCTTTAACTGATGTTGGGTCAACTCATTCATACATTGCTAGTGTGGTGTCTGGAACTTTGGATGTGAACTCTTAAACTGTCTCTAGGAAGATGGCTGTACTCAGTCCTTTAGGGCAATCTGTAGTGGTAGATAAACTCTTTAGAGACGTGCCTTTAGAAGTTCAGGGGGTAGTGTTTCCAGCTGACTTAATGGAACTACCATTCGGGGAGTTTGACCTAATATTAGGCATGGATTGGCTAGTGAGGTATCATGCGAATCTGGACTGTGCTGATAAGTGCATGTCATTGAAAACTTCCGATGATAAAGAGATTGTAGTGATAGGGGAACGGAGAAATTACTTGTCGAATGTAGTGTCGGCTCTTAAGGCAGAGAAGATGGTGAGGTCAGGACAGTGAAAGAGTTTGGGGATGTTTTTCTGGAAGAACTGCTGGGGCTACCTCCAGATCGCGAGGTAGAATTTGGGATTAATTTGTTGTCAGGTACGGCGCCAATATCTATCGCTCTATATAGAATGGCACCAAAGGAGTTGGTTGAGCTCAAGGCTCAGATCCAGGTGTTGCTTGATCGTGGGTTTATTCAACCCAGTATGTCTCTATGTGGAGCACCGGTCTTATTCGTAAAGAAGAAGGATGAGTCTATGCGGATGTGCATAGACTATCGATAGCTGAATAAGCTGACGATCAAAAATAAGTACCCGCTACCGAGGATAGACGACTTGTTTGATCAGCTTAAGGGGGCTATGATATTTTCAAAAATAGATCTAAGGTCGGGATACCACCAACTCAAGGTAAAGGAAGCGGATATCCATAAAATAGCTTTCCAGACTCGATATGGGCATTATGAATTCCTAGTGATACCGTTCGAGTTGACGAACGCCCCAGCTGTGTTCACGGATATGATGAATCGGGTTTTCTAACCCTACCTGGATCGATTTGTCGTTGTGTTCATAGACGACATCCTAGTGTATTCCAGGTCCGAGGAGGAACATGATGAGCATCTCCGGATGGTGTTGCAAGTGTTAAGGGAAAAGAAGCTGTATGCCAAATTCAGCAAGTGTGAATTCTGGCTGAGGGAGGTTACTTTTCTAGGTCATGTGGTGTCTGTGGAAGGGATAAGGGTAGATCCCAAGAAGATTGAGGCGATGTTAGATTGGAAACCACCTAGGTCAGTGGCAGAGGTTCGTAGTTTCTTAGGATTAGTAGGCTACTACAGGAGATTTGTAGAAGGGTTCTCATCTATAGCAGCACCTTTGACAAAATTGTTGAGAAAGGAGGTACCTTTCATGTGGACGGACAAGCAGCATGGAAATTTTGAGAGATTAAAGAAGGTTTTGACTGAAGCTCTGGTTTTAATTCAGCCTGAGGCAGGAAAGGACTTTGTGGTGTATTGTGATGCTTCTCACACGGGATTGGGATGCGTTCTGATGCAAGAAGGGAAGGTTGTTGCCTATGCATCTCGGTAGTTAAGGCCTCATGAGGTTAATTACCCGACGCATGACCTGGAGTTGGCTGCTGTAGTTTTTGCACTAAAGGTGTGGAGGCACTACTTATATGGAGAGATGTCAGTGATCTATACGGACCACAAAAGTCTCAAGTATCTGTTGATCCAGAAGGAGCTGAATCTGAGACAGCGAAGGTGGGTGGAGTTGTTGAAAGATTATGATTGTTCTATAGAGTATCACCAGGGTAAGGTGAATGTGGTGGCAGATGCCCTAAGTCGGAAAGTAGTGTCAGATCTGAGGGCGATGTTTGCGCATCTTAGCCTGTATGACGACGGAAGTTTGCTAGCAGAGTTACAAGTAAAGCCGACATGGTTGAGTCAGGTGAAAGAAAGATAGTTGGTAGACGATGATCTAAGTGCTAAGCTACGACAAGTGCATGATGGGGAATTGGAAAGTTATGATGTGAACAGTGATGGAGTGTTGTGTTTCAAGGGTAAGGTCTGTATGCCGAAGGATGAAGAGCTTAGATAGAGGATTCTCCAAGAATTGCATGATAGCCCTTATGTTATGCATCCTGGAGGAAGCAAGTTATACAGAGATCTACGAGATCAGTTTTAGTGGCCTGGTCTTAAGCGAAAAGTTACAGAGTTTGTAGAGAAGTGCTTAACGTGTCAGCAAGTCAAGGCTGAACACCAGGTACCTTCGGGGTTACTTCAGCCGATAAAGATTCTGCAGTAGAGGTGGGAGAGAATCACCATAAACTTCGTTAGTGGGCTTCCCCTTACGCCTACTAAGAAAGACTCGGTGTGGGTGGTAGTAGATCGGTTGACAAAGTCTACACATTTCATCCCATTGCCGATTGATTTTCTTTGTAGAAGTTGGTAAAGTTGTATGTGGCAAAAATTGTGAGACTGCATGGAGTGCCGGTGTCGATTATCTCGGATAGGGACCCGAGGTTTACGTCTCAGTTTTGGAAGGCACTACATTAGGCATTAGGCAGAAGCTAGGTTAGACTTCAGTACGGCATTTCATCCACAGTCAAACGGCCAGTCTGAGCGAGTAATCCAAGTATTAGAGGATATGTTGAGAGGATGTGTGATAGATTTTAGAGGAAGCTGGGAGGAGTTTTTACCTTTAGCGGAATTTGCATATAATAACAGCTATCAAGCGAGTATTCAGATGGCACCGTATGAAGCTTTGTATGGACGAAAGTGTTGGACACTTACTTGTTAGACAAAACTGGGTGAACGTCATGTTTTGGGGCCCTGAGATAGTGGCAGAGTCGGAAGAGAAGGTTAAGATGATTTGGGCACGGTTGAAGGAGGCATCTGATAGGCAAAAGTCATACACAGATCTTAGGAGAAAAGAGATAGAGTTTGCAGTAGGTGACTATGTGTTGTTAAAGGTATCGCTGTGGAAGAAGGTAATGAGATTTGGTCGCAAGGGAAAGCTGAGTCCCAGGTTTATAGGGCCTTATCAGGTTTTGAAGCGGGTTGGACTAGTGGCATATCAATTGGAGTTGCCTTCAAAATTAAAATAGTTGCACGATGTGTTCCATGTCTCGATGTTACGTCATTACCGATCGGATCCATCTCACGTGGTTCCAGTTGAGGAAGTAGAGTTGAGACCAGATTTGTCCTACGAGGAAGAACCGATTCAGATTTTGGAGCGGGATGTGAAAGTTTTACGGAGGAAATCGGTTCCTTTAGTCAAGGTGTTATGGCGCAACCATGGATCAGAGGAGGCTTCGTGGGAGCCGGAGGAGGCAATACGATAGCAATACCCTCACATAATTTAGCAAGGTAATTTTGAGGCCAAAATTATTTTTAAGGGGGGTAGAACTGTAATATCCAGGATTTGGGGGTTATGCATTTTAATTTGTATTTGTGTGTTAGTGTGCACTGTATGTTAATTGGAAGTATTTGGGGCTTCGGGAAACCTTGGGTTTGAGTAGGAGTCATAGGGAAAATTTTTAGTCTAATCTGAGCCAAGGGGAGCTAGGGGAAGCTAGGTCTTAAGAGAAATTGGGGGTGGATTATGACTCAAAAAGGGAAGCAGTAAAGTGGCAGTGTAGCGTTTAGATGCAAGCGAGAGGGTGGCGTCACATGGAGTGTCAAGGGGGAGGAGGTTCGAGCTGTGAGGCTAGCATTTTAAGTTGTTTTTTGCGTCAAGGAGGAAGGCGAATTGGACGGAATGCAAATTCTGTGGGGTTCAGGTATGGATTGGGTCAACAGCTTAAAATTGGTGGCTAAGATAAGAGATAAGAAGGAGATTCATTCAAACTTATTTGAATGAGTGTAGGAGAGGAAAGTAGGAGAAAAAGAAGGGATTTGGGTGAGGGAAGAAGAGTTGGCCAAATGTGGGGCTCTGGAGAGTGGCTTTTTCAGTTTTTGGGTTGTAGTGGGGTGTGTGTGCCGAAATTGTGTAGTGAAAAGGGGAGTGAGCATCTTTTAGGCATTTCTTTTCTTCTTTAGTTCTTTTTTGCCAAAATTTATTCTCTCATCTCATTCTCTCATTTGTGCCGAAAACCCTTAGGTGTTTAACTCTTTTCCTTTCCTTTTTACCACTAGCCGAATTTAGGGAGACTATCAAGGGTGTTTATCTCATCTTTTCTTCACTATTTCTCATTGCCGAAACATCATAAATCACAATTCCTTCTTTCTTTATTTTTTTCGTAGTTTTACTTGACTTCATAAAGCCGAATACACTCTTCTATTCTATGGCCGAATATTCCATTCGTATTTTCTTTCCTCGTTGCGCCTGTCCTTCTCTCTTCTCTTTTAGAAAGCCGAACAAATCTCTCTTGGTTGGGAAACCTTGGCCAAATCTACTAGAGCCTGTAGAGGGGGAGGTGTCGACATTCATCTTCCAT